>JARFIW010000900.1:1310000-2620000 GCA_036346225.1 Platerodrilus igneus
ATGTTTTATACATTTTAAATACAACAGTAGAAACATGTTTATATATAACACACGCTATTCGTAATTAATATTCATAATTAAAGGATGATAGCGCTTGACTTTTAGTTTACCGAAATTCTTTAGTACAATTATTCATTTTTACACCACAGAAAAGCGTTTCACTTTGTTATTCGTAATTTATATACAGAATTATGAAATGATTACCAAATTGAGTACAAATTCTGTTTTAAACCTCAAATATCACAGAAATATATACCTATTTTATTAGATAAACTAAAATATGTATAATTAAAAAATTGCATATAGCGTATTTAACTTAACAAACCAATTTTTTAGTAAACTTAAAATAAACACTCCCAAAAATAAAATGTTGGACACAATAAACAAGACAGATTAAAACTTAAGTTACATATTAAAATTAAGACAAGTAAATAGTCTGATGAATAGTTTTCCTATAAATGACAGTGGCAACTAAGCAATCAAACGTATTATTGATAACAAAACCTTTTAACCGAAGTAAGTTTAATTAATGTATGTACGGAGTAAAGGAATTAATTTAGTTTAATTTTATTACAGCGTGATTGGAGTTATTTTTATTAAGTTACAGTAAACTTTATTAATACCTTTTATGTCAGATTTATCATTAACCGTATTTTTTATTTTAGCAATATGTTGACGTGATAAGGGTTCACGAGAGGTCATTGAAACTCAAATTATACAAATAAATCCCACCAAAACATAAAAGAATCCTGAAAAAACGGAAATTTCTGTAAATTCATGCTTACGCTTTGTATGATACAAGCGTACTTTTATTCATAGATGTACAAGCGAAAAATGCAATTGCCCGTGTGTAAATAATCACCATGAATGGTGTAAGCATATTGTAAATACATAGCAAGCAACGTAAGTTGTATATGTAAAAATAATTAATTGTAAGATATCGTAAAACGCATTCAATGCGAACGCAAATCGATCATTTTAAGATAAATACCAAGCCATTTATTTTCACTTATTAATTATCGATACATTTTGATAAAAATGCTTTTGTTTTCTGCAAATAGCATAGAATAGTACTAGATTTACGCATTAGGATAGAACTAAGTAATCAACGTGTATTTCAAAACCTTAATTTTAATATTAATTTTATGTACTAAAACACGAAAGCAAATATTTCTATAAAATGCAAACCTCTTTGCATAAAAAGCAATTAAAAATTTAATTTAAATTTAAATAGAGGTAAGGCCTCTTTATTTTAACAGAAAAACGATAAGGTAAAAGTTTTAATCTCATACTACCTGTAGTATCAGTAACTGAACTAATTTTAATAGTTACTTAATTTATAGGAATCCTTCATATCCAGGAAACTGAGACATCCTGCGTTGGAGGATCTCCTAGTGTAGGTACAAAACAACATGTGGTCGACTTCAAATGTTGTCTTTAACAGACTTCTGTTCCATAAAATTAAACTTGAAGGTATTTTTCAATAAGATAATAACTGAACATCATAATGTAAAGTAGAAAGAAACGAAATATAAAATTCTTGTGATGAGTATTTATTTTACATCATCTGATTGTGCGAAAACACGAGCAACTTTTCCATGTAGAAATCTGAATGAGGGAAACACGTCGCCCGCAACAACGGTGACCAAAACACAGGTAGTCGGAACATAAGGTAGCAGCATATGTTACCGGAGCATAAACCGGAGGATAAACCGGAGCGCCCTAGAAAATTCAGTTGTGTTACAAAAGTGAACATTTAACACGAGGTGCAAAGGAAAATTAATTTATTAATAGAAAGTGTCGGTGATTGCTAATGCTTTAACTACAGTATTTGTATTTCCCTAAATACGTAGTGAAAGATGACTACTAGAAAGAAATTATATACCGATTTCACAAGTAATTCAGGCGATGATGACGTTAAACTCAACCTTCCCATTTATATGTTAAAAGGATATTACATTGGAATGTTTTACATTATTCTAGTAACAGAACATTACTATTTGAAAATGGTTTTAAATAATACTATAAAATGTCTTCACAGATGACAAGTTCAGGGAGTGACTAATCTGGGGCAAAAGAAGACTATATAAACCCCAGCGAATGGTGGTAGGGCTCTCTCTTAGTTTCTAAAAACAGAACATTACTATTTGAAAATGGTTTTAAATATTAAACACTTATGGCTTATATGGGGTTCATTTTTAAAATTCCCACGGTTTTAGATTTTCAGGAATGATTGGTTAAAGCATATGTCATAGATGAGCAAAAATTTACAGATTTGAGTTGCCCAGAAAAATCTAATATTAATTGGTACCAAATAAGATATATTTATCTTAAAATAAAATTGGGATACCGCCTTAGGAAGTGATGCTATCTGAAAAATTTAAAGAGCTTTGGGTAGCTGAGGAATATCTAATATTAATTGATACCAATCAAGATATATTTATTTCGTGGGTGGAAATGTGGAGAAAGATTTATCTCGCAGAGGGTATGCGTGTAAAACGCTAAGTGGTGGCTTGATTTTAAATATGTTTTCATTTTTGGATTCTGCGTAAAATAGTAGACTAATTTGATGTGTCGCATGGTTAAAAAATTTATGCGGACGGCCAAAAATCGTTACCAGCAAAAAAATTTTAAATGAGGATAGCTCCCTGGGGGATGATGCAATCTAAAAAATTCCTAGAAATTCGGGTATCTGAGAAAAATCTAATAATAATTGATACCAAACAAGGTACATTTATCTCGTGGGTGGAAATGTGGAGAAAGATTTATCTCGCAGAGGGTATTTGTGTAAAACGGTAAGGGGTGGTCTTATTTTAAATCTGTTTACAGATTCGGATTATGCGTAAAATTCTAGACTAATTTGATGTATCGGATAGCTAAAAAATTTATAAGGACAGTTAGAAATCGCTACCAGCAAAAAATCTTAAAATGTGGGTAGCTCCCTGGGGGATGATGCTATCTGAAGAATTCCTAGAAATTCGGATGGCTGAGAAAAATGTAGTATTAACTGACACCAAACAATATATATTTATCTCGAAAGATGAGCTAGTGAGGCAGGAGGAAATGAGTGAGAAAATGAGCGATTCTGGAGGAAATGAGCTATGGCTACCATATGGGCGAGTAATTCACTTTTAAACTTTTAGGCTAGTTGCATTTATCGTAACTCATTTACTATTCTCTTGTAAGAATGAAAGTAAATGCAAAACTGAATCAATAATATAAAAATTCGCTTGTTTATAATTCCAAAACTTTGATTTTTAAATTTTCTAACTAAATGTAAATTTGCCAAATGCCCAATTTTGATGGGGAGCTTCCCCACCCCCTCCATAGTTTCATCCCTACGTCTTTGTTTAAGTGGCAGTAGAATAAAAAATAACGTTTCAATAGGTGTCATAAAAAATACCCATATAAGCGGCATTCATCATCATCATTAGGTCTTCAGTTCTGGAACTGGTTAAAAGCGTACCCTCATTCTTTCCTTTCCGAACAAACCTACACATTTCCCTGAAATTTGCACAGTCTGCACAGTCTGCATCTATCACTAACTGCGTGCAAAAGTCTGATCTCGGTCTACTTCTACTTCTTTTTTCCTATCTCTGCTTGTAATATATCTCATACTATACCCCAAAAATGCCTTAGAACGTATCGTACCCTTTCTATCACTACAATTTTTTTTTGTTCTCCACAGATATCTTTCTTCCTCTACTATTTCTATAACCTATTTGTTATTAACCTTGTCTGTCCATGCAATCATCTTTATACATCTGAAGCACAACATTCCAGAAAGCTTCTATCTCTTTCTGTCAACTTTTCCTACTGCCCCTATTTCATAGATGTACTGTGATGTGCTCCACACATATGCTTTGAACAATTTTCTTCTTGTCTCTATGTTTGTTGTCTTTGAGCATATCCACTGTTCTTTCTTGTTAGATGTAGTTCGGTCACCTACTATTGTTTTACTGTTATATACCCTATTTCTCCAATATTCAGTGGTATGTGAGGGGGGGGGGTGAGCAGCCGGTAGCTGCCAAGTTCCCCCAGCTCTTCAACATTTGTCGAATTAATAGTTTTTTTAATATATCATTTCGCACAATCAACATTAGTTGAAAATATTTCACTACCCACACCTGTAGTTGTTTATAATAATCATCAGATTTAAGTGCACTTATTTTTTCGTCATTAGATTTTGTCTTGAAACTAGTTGAACGCGTACCTGCACTTATTTATGTTCTGAAATTCCCACAACAGCCTATATACAACACGGTTCCCCTTCTATTGTTTTCTAATTATTTCACCGAGATTCGGTAGTATGTGAAAGGGGTTAAGCAGCCTGCGGCTGCTAAGGATCCCCCAAGACTTAGACATTTGCCGAAATAATAGTTTTCCAGTAAATACTTTCGTACAATTAACATTAGTTGAAAATATTTCACTACTCACACCTGTAGTTGTTTATAATAATCATCATGTTTAAGTACATTTATTTTTTTCGTCATTGGTTTTCCATCTTGGGATTGGTTGGATGCGTACCTCCATCGATTTTTATTCTGAGCTAGCCTACACATTTCCCTGAAATTCCCACATTCTACATCTTTCACTATCTGTGTGCAATAGTCTAAGCTAGGTCTACCTCTACTTCTCTTTTTCCTTTCTCTGCTGTTAATATATTCCGCACTATTCCCTCATGTCTCTTCTATTTTTTACCGTTTTCCACATATTTCTTCCCCTACCATTTCTAGTACCTCTTTATTTTTAACTTTATCTTACCATGATATCTTCATCATACGTCTGTAGCACCACATTTCAAAGGCTTCTACTTTTTTCGTGTCCGCTTCTTCTACTCTCCAGACTTCACAGCCGTACAGGGCCGTGCTCCACACATATGTTTTGAGCAATCTTTTTTTGTTTCTTTGTTTGTTGCCTTTTAACACAGTAGTTGCTTTTTCTTGTTAAATGTAACACGACCTTGTGCTAATCTTTGTTTTATATTTTTTGTGCTTTTGCCATTTTGTATTATTTGGCTTCCTAGGTAGTAGAAATCTTTAACCTCTTGTAAGTTCTGGTTACCTATATGTATTCGTGTTTTTGGTTTATTTTCTCCTCTTTTGCATACCAGAACTTTAGTTTTACTTTGATAATTATCACACCGTATCTCTCTATTAGAAATGTTTCCAATTCATTAAGAGCAGCTTCTAACTATTCTTTGCTAGATGCTAATACCACTATATCATCTGCAAATCTAAGCATATCAATCTTTTGTCCCTGCATAGTAATTTCAAATGTCTCCCTGCATTTGACAGCATTCATTGCCTTTTCTATGTACAAGTAAAAATTAATGAGGATAAGGCACATCCCTGTCTCATTCCTTTCCTAATATTTACTTTTCTACGTTCCTGCTCTAATTCTATTACCGCTATTTGCTCTTTGTATCAGCTACGTACTATCCATCTATCCCTAAAACTCATTCCAACCTTTTTGAACATTTCGAACATTTTTTTTCCATTTTACTCGAATACTTTTTCCAGATCTGCAAACCATATATACACGCTTTCTCCTTTCTTTATTGTTTTCTCCATTATCACCCTCAGAGCTAATATAACCTCCCGTGTTTCCCTGTTTCGCCTAAACACAAATTTATCTACTCTTAATATTTCTTAAGCTCTTTTTTGCATTCGTCTTTATACAATTATAGTTAATATTTTTGACACGTGTGCTGTTAGACTTATTGTTCGAAAATTTTCACATCTATCCGCGCCTCTGTTTTTTTGGTATAGTTACTATGATGCTACGTTTGAAATCTTTGGGTATCTCACCTGTTTCATACATATAGCTTACAAGTTGGTATAGACGTTCTGTTACTGCTTGTCCAGCGGTTTTTAGAGTTTCTGCTTCCACCTCATCTGTACCCGGTGTCTTACCATCTTTTAGACTCTTTAGTGCTCATTCAAACTCATCTCGCAGTATATGATAACCTAAGTCATCATTGTTAATGTCTGATTCCTGTTCTAATGCTGTTAGTTTCTCTCCTGCATATAAATTCCCTGTATAATCCTGCCATCTAACCACTTTCCTTACATTTTCTATAATGACGTTTTCTCTCGCGTCTCTTATATTTTTACTAATATCTCTAAAATTCATTCTAATTAGTTTGTATGTTTAGTTTGTCTTTCATATTTTCATCTTAGTTTATACCTCTTTGCACTTTTCATCAATCCATTGTTTATAGCTTTCCTTATTTGCGAATAATTTCCCATTTTATGGCTTTGTATCTGTTTTCCCGTTTCGTCTGACCTATTTTTGTATTTTCGTATTTCTTCTATTAAATTGAGGATATCTTTTGTTATCCATGGGTTCTTACTTTCATTTTGTGTATACCCCAGAATATCTCTTGCTGCCATGTCTAAGCTGGATTTAATGTTATTCCATTCTGCTTCTACTTCCTTAGTATCAGAAATTTCCCGATATCTATCAGTAATTCATCTGACTTTTTCAAATCTTTCGTGGATATCTTTATCTTTTAGTTTCTCAAAGTCAAAATGCCTTTTTCTATTCCTTTTACCAAATTTTTTAATTTAAGAGCGGCCTTCATAATTACGATGTCGTGGTTATTATCTATATCTGCTTCTGGGTAGCTGCTACAATCTTCCTATATCTCCTGGCATTTTCCACGTGTATCGTCTTCTAAAATGATATTGAAATAATATGTTTGTGATGGTTAAATTGTTTTTGTCGCAAAATTCTACCAACCTATTTCCCCTGTCGTTTCTCGTGCCTAAACCAAATAAACCTACTACCGCTCCTTCCCTATCCTCACCTACCACTGCATTAAAATATCTCGTAATTATTAAATTTTCATGTACATTTACATACCTTAGTATGTCTTCGATATTTTTATAGATCGCTTCTACTTCTTCCTCACTGTGGCTGGGGGTGGGCATGTATACTTGTATTACTACTGTATTTACCCGTTTAGATTCTAATCTAACCATTAGTACTCTACCGTTCTTTTGTAAATAGTTTTCAAACACGGTGCCTTATGTCTTTTCGCATAACTATCCCCATACCAGAATTTCCTTTCTCTGATCCTGTATGAATTATCCTTAAGTCTTCACTCAAAAATCCCTCACCTTCGGCCACCGAACTTCGCTGATCCCGTGTACTATAAAAAAATTTTTGTTATTTTATATTTCTTTATCCTCGTGACTATCAGCTATAAATCAAACCTCCCAATTTTCTAAACCTTAATCTGATATCACAAGGTCGAGAATTTCTTCTTTTTCTTTTAAGCCCAAGGTAATGTCGGATGGTAAATGGCTTGAGACAAAGAAAAACTCTTAAGATATAAACGGCTAGTCGAGTGTTAGCTCTGGGTAGATCATGAGCTTGGGTCATGGGTGAATAAAAGACCAAAAATATATTTAATGAGCGCCACCGTATTTTTTAATACAATAACCAACAAAATTTCACTGTGCTCGTATAAGGGAATGCGGAAACCTTATCTTAACACCACTAACACAACCATAAAACTTGAATTTCACTCTTTCGGACACACTTACCAAGACCTCAACCACCAGATGTTATACAGATGTCTCAGCTTTACCTGTGAACAAACAAAGCACAACATGGACACCATTTGTGTCCTCAAAACATTTGTCAAAAATAGAATAATAGAATTTAGGCATCTAAAATATACTGAGGGAATTTATTTTCATTACACACACTTTTACTTAAGGAGGACTTGCACTATTTTCTTTTTATTAAATGTTGAATAATAAAACGTCTTTCAAAAACAAAGGAATTCTATTAGAATAAATGTCTGATTATATACATGTGACTGCAATATTTAAGTTTGTATCATTGTCATAATTTTTCATAATAATTCTAGTGAAGTTTAACATTCAAAATCAAGATCTATGAGTAGATCATTTCTATAGGATTTTATTAGATAGACATATAATTTATTAATTGTTCATAACACATAAGTTTATTTTAATCATTGAAGTACTTCCTTGATTATTACAACAAAATTAATTATCAAAGAGCAGAGATTGTAATACGCAAATATTCTAATTTAATTATAATCTACAAAAAACACGCGAATTTCATATATCAATGAAAATGCCTTTACAAGATCTGAAAGTCTTTAAACATAATGTAAAATTAACCAAGACAGCATATGGCGTCTAGATTGGAAAACAGAATCTACAATATTTTTTGTCTGACATATGTTGTCATTCATAATTTCATAAGATACATTGTTTGAGTACGTGTGCAAACAAACTGACAAGCAAGATACTTATTCGTTAATGTTACTAACTTTAAAAACTACTTTATATTTTCGTTACTCAAATAAACAATGTTGGGTAATTCATAATAATTTACTATAATTTCAAAGCTATGAAAGTTATAAACACTCACGTGCATCAAAATGTACAGCAGGTGCCAGACCTTGACGTCAGCTGTTGAACATTTCCAGCGTAATATCCGTGTGTTATTAGTCATCGGTAAGTTTGAAATATCGAGATCCCATGTAGAATGGACGTTTACTTTACTGCGTATTAAATTGAATATAACGAAACCATAACTCCTAGCTTTAAATTACTGCCATAAAAATTTGTTTTAGTTTATTATCGAAATTGTTGTTGAAGATATGTCCTCAAGATATTGCACTAAGATGAAAAATATTAGTATAATTTATTGTATTAATATATACCAACTGTCTCAAATGATGTCCAAAGGGGTTCCATATTCTCAATTAATCTTCTTTCTAATTTTGTTAGAAGCCACGTGTTTCGACAGGGCCATTTCGACTTTACCTCGTCTGCAAAAGCGGCTTGCGCTCTCGGACGTTGGGAATAAAGTGCCGACTAACAACTTGACAGCGCTTGGTAACAAACTTCAGAGTATATATATACTAGAATCTATGTGTTATTACGAATATTATATATTAATTTTTATTGGATGATAATTCACAAATTAAATGCTTTAAAATACAGCTGTTTTATTTTTATTTTATTGAACTAACTGTAACTAGAAAAAAAATACGTTACACAGCCTCTTCCCAAGAGAAAAAATTCGAGATATAGAAGAATTTTTTCTAACAAAAAATTTCTACGATTGAAGCATCAAAATTACTCATATTAACCGTATAAACATCTAACAACTCACAACAAAACAGCACAATCTTTAACTATAACTAACGATGAGTTTAACCAAAAAAAATAAGAATCATTCACTAATTGATATGGGGGGAATATTAATGCATGGGAACGAGTGATCAGTAACTACGCGTATTACACGCCTATACAGGGACAAATTCGGGAAGTCATAATCGGTATTTACTTCAATCAGTTAAGAATATTTAGGGGAATCTAAAACTCAGTGGATGCATGTTATCTATAGTTACAAACGCAACAACCATATCAAAGTCAAAAATTTTACCTAAAGCGAAAAATATTTTACTATAAATCAGAACTGTAATAAACAAAATCTATAGTATGACAAAATTACTACTAAACAAAAATCTGTACAACGAATACTCTTCTCTACTTTACTATATCTGTCCTAAGGATTTATGTACATAACTTTCCAAATGCTGATTATATTTAAACTAATTGATGAATTTAATAGGTACCAAAAACTGTTAGTTACAAAGTCCATTCACGAAACAAATCTCTAATACTCGAGAAACAGACAAAGTATTAACAACACTTATCCATCAACAAGATACCTTTAATTTTTGAGTGAGCACCTCACAACATTTTCTGTAAGACCACTATGCTACAGACTCAACTATCTCTCTCAAAAATTCTATAACTTCAGTGATTCATCACCAAAGAACTCCAAAATCACTAATAAATCATAAGTTGAGCCTACTGGGAGACATCCACCAGCAACTCGCCAAAAAAATTCTTCATGAACTATCTTAGCTCATGTACACTCTCAATGAGAATAAGCACATCAGGCCTAGTCTCAAACTACTAAACCAAAACTCAAGCATTCCTTTAATGCTTAACATACTATCACTCTCTAACTATATAACTATATGCTTACTACTTTAATAAACATTCTCTTTATTCTCAAACATATACTTCATTACTAAATACGTATTTCTCCACTGAATACATACTCATCACTATATACATGCAACATCTCTAAGCATATGCTGCACTCTCAAACACCTCAATAAACGTATCACCATTCAAAATCTATAAACACATCCTTGTCGTCATCAAAAATATCATTTAACACATGCAATATCTAAATCAACAAATATATGAAGCTCTATTACTACTAAAACCAAAAAATTACTTTAAGCAAATCAAAAAAATTTTTTACTGACTTTAATCTTGTGCTACTTAAGAATTCAAAACATGGACCAAAAAGAATTACGACTGACATCAACTCTAATTGGAAGTACTTAAGGAGCAGACACATTTTTAACGTGTTCATCTTCATCATCACCTATCGCAGAATGATCGATACTAAACATTTTCTTTGACTTAAAATTGAAGATACGGATGAATTGGAGGGAAGAAATTTAAATACAAAATTATTTTCTACTTTACCTTATGATATCTATAAATAAATGTTCTGGTACACTCTTACACTACTCATAATCAAACTGTCGATATAAACTAAAGTGCTTCACAACGCATAAATTTGCTAGAATGACAAGCTCCTCTACGAGCCTCACCTAGACTTATAAACAAAATTGCTAGAATGACAAACTCTTCTCTGAGTCTCATCTAGACTGACAAACTAAATAAGCAAAACGAATTACATCATAACTGACTTCAAATAATCTCAAGTGACGATGCCAAAACTGCTAAAGCGACAAACTTACCACGATTCTCGTATAGACTGACATAACGCTGAGCGACCAACCCTTCCTGAGTTTCGTCTAGACTAACATAACGCTACGCGATGAACCACAACAAGCCTCGCTTAGATCTAACTTAACTCAACATACTACGTTGCAACGCGGATATACATAAAAATTGCTACTCAAAACAAATCAAATCAAACCAAAACGTGCTCATGCACAAGAGCAATCTTCAAACTATATTTCAACAGTAAAAACTTGTGTACCATTAATCGAACAACTAATATAACTAATAAGACTGAAAGATGAACCTACTATCGATGAAATACATCCAGAATCAAATAAACCTGTAATATCCATATCAAACAACTTTAACACTTTATCTAGAAACAGGAATTTCGCTACTCAATTTCTGTTCCTTTACTCGCTGAGTTGGACACGACGGACAAGTGATACTAGTCACACCTTTATGACCACAACTATAACAAAATAATCTCTTGAAAGATCTACAAACACTGAAAGTATGTCCATAACGTGAACAATTCCAACATATCAATTTATGTCTAATAAAAGGGTTACCTACTCCACTCGTTACTGACATTGGGGTAGCAGAATTAAGAACTTGAACTGGGGAATGCGAAGACGTAGGGGTATAGACACGACTTGAAGCATTCTGAAATGAACAAGGGGTTTTGTTTCTAAAATGTGGATTAAAATAATTAATAGGCTGTTTGTGACTATATGATGCAGCTGAAACAGACTTATGTTTACTTAAAGAAGCTTCTTCTAACTTCTTACACAATTTAACTAACGTACTAATATTCTCTATCTCTGTAAGAGCAAGGTGCTGAATGAAATATGGTAATAAATTTTTCTTGACAATTCTAACTTTAGTGTGTTCTGCAGGAATAATAGGTAATCGGTTAAATAAACTTTCCATATTAGCAATGAACAAGACTACTGATTCACCGTTCTTCTGTAATCTATTTTGGATTTTCTCCCAAATATCGTCCTCAGGATGTGCTGGTAAGAAATCTTCCTTTAATCTACTAACCAATGAACTCCAATCTGTTAATGAACTACGAACGCAACGATACCATACCAAGGCATCACCGGTAAACAATTCAACTGCAGAATTAAACAATTCCACTTCAGATACCTTTCGGGACTGTGCAATGTCACTAATGTTTTCTAAAAATTGATATAAGAGAGATGGGTTTCCTGAATATTTTATCGACCAAGATCCAATAGGGACTGACTGTGTGACATATGTGACCGTTGGAATGGGCACATTAGATGCAACAATAGAATTTATGCTAATATCATTATGATTTGAACTTGAATCTTTATTTAATTTCTCACGAAGATCTGCCTCCACAACAAGAATAGTAGCCAAACTTTCATTCTTAAATAACACAACTTCCTCAAAATTTTCTTTATGGAGCTTTAACCGTTGAATTCTACCTGTAAGATGTATTAATCTTGACCTTATCCTTTTAAAAATAGACTCTGCGGGATCATCAATGAATTCCAACAAAACATTTTTAACTGACTCTATACTAGACTCAATCTCTTCTTTCTCTACTTCGAAATCCACTTTATAGCTTGAAGGATCTATCAAACAACCTGGTTTATCTGTTTCTTTGGCCAACAACCTCGCTAAAATTTTCCTTTTATCTGAAACTTGATCTTGAATTTTCAATGCCTCTAATGTTCAATTCATATTCTAACTCATTTTAAGTAAATGAACGATGCTATAAGTTTCTGCCATAATTAAATATCTGAATTTCTAAGGTATCCCAACTATATAATTTTGAAGATGAAATCACAAACAAACGGATGTCCTAACAATATAAAGAACCCACTATAAACTGTAACAAACTGTAACAAAAATGAAACTAAAAAAAGACATTACTAGGATCAAAGCAAACCTCAGTCGCTGAATATAAGTGTGATGAAAATAACTACAAACTATTCCAGCCTCTAAGTGAAATTATTCGAGCCTCTAAATGAAATTATTCGAGCCTCTAAATGAAATTATTCCAGCCTCTAAATGAAATTATTCCAGCCTCTAAATGTAATTATTCCAGCCCCACGTTGGGCGCCAGTGTACTATAAAAAATTTTTTGTTATTTTATATTTCTTTATCCTCGTGACTATCAGCTATAAATCAAACCTCCCAATTTTCTAAACCTTAATCTGATATCACAAGGTCGAGAATTTCTTCTTTTTCTTCTAAGCCCAAGGTAATGTCGGATGGTAAATGGCTTGAGACAAAGAAAAACTCTTAAGATATAAACGGCTAGTCGAGTGTTAGCTCTGGGTAGATCATGAGCTTGGGTCATGGGTGAATAAAAGACCAAAAATATATTTAATGAGCGCCACCGTATTTTTTAATACAATAACCAACAAAATTTCACTGTGCTCGTATAAGGGGAATGCGGAAACCTTATCTTAACACCACTAACACAACCATAAAACTTGAATTTCACTCTTTCGGACACACTTACCAAGACCTCAACCACCAGATGTTATACAGATGTCTCAGCTTTACCTGTGAACAAACAAAAGCACAACATGGACACCATTTGTGTCCTCAAAAACATTTGTCAAAAATAGAATAATAGAATTTAGGCATCTAAAATATACTGAGGGAATTTATTTTCATTACACACACTTTTTACTTAAGGAGGACTTGCACTATTTTCTTTTTTATTAAATGTTGAATAATAAAACGTCTTTCAAAAACAAAGGGAATTCTATTAGAATAAATGTCTGATTATATACATGTGACTGCAATATTTAAGTTTGTATCATTGTCATAATTTTTCATAATAATTCTAGTGAAGTTTAACATTCAAAATCAAGATCTATGAGTAGATCATTTCTATAGGATTTTATTAGATAGACATATAATTTATTAATTGTTCATAACACATAAGTTTATTTTAATCATTGAAGTACTTCCTTGATTATTACAACAAAAATTAATTATCAAAGAGCAGAGATTGTAATACGCAAATATTCTAATTTAATTATAATCTACAAAAAACACGCGAATTTCATATATCAATGAAAATGCCTTTACAAGATCTGAAAGTCTTTAAACATAATGTAAAATTAACCAAGACAGCATATGGCGTCTAGATTGGAAAACAGAATCTACAATATTTTTTGTCTGACATATGTTGTCATTCATAATTTCATAAGATACATTGTTTGAGTACGTGTGCAAACAAACTGACAAGCAAGATACTTATTCGTTAATGTTACTAACTTCTTAAAAAAACTACTTTATATTTTCGTTACTCAAATAAACAATGTTGGGTAATTCATAATAATTTACTATAATTTCAAAGCTATGAAAAGTTATAAACACTCACGTGCATCAAAATGTACAGCAGGTGCCAGACCTTGACGTCAGCTGTTGAACATTTCCAGCGTAATATCCGTGTGTTATTAGTCATCGGTAAGTTTGAAATATCGAGATCCCATGTAGAATGGACGTTTACTTTACTGCGTATTAAATTGAATATAACGAAACCATAACTCCTAGCTTTAAATTACTGCCATAAAAATTTGTTTTAGTTTATTATCGAAATTGTTGTTGAAGATATGTCCTCAAGATATTGCACTAAGATGAAAAATATTAGTATAATTTATTGTATTAATATATACCAACTGTCTCAAATGATGTCCAAAGGGGTTCCATATTCTCAATTAATCTTCTTTCTAACTTTGTTAGAAGCCACGTGTTTCGACAGGGCCATTTCGACTTTACCTCGTCTGCAAAAGCGGCTTGCGCTCTCGGACGTTGGGAATAAAGTGCCGACTAACAACTTGACAGCGCTTGGTAACAAACTTCAGAGTATATATATACTAGAATCTATGTGTTATTACGAATATTATATATTAATTTTTATTGGATGATAATTCACAAATTAAATGCTTTAAAATACAGCTGTTTTATTTTTATTTTATTGAACTAACTGTAACTAGAAAAAAAATACGTTACACCCTACTATGTCTAGTGCTAACCTATCCATTTCAATTTTTAAGTTCTTTAATTACCTACTTGTTTCATACTTCTGGCATTCCACGCTCCGACGCGCATAATGTCCGATTTTTTTTCTGAGTTTCCGATCACATCATTCGAAGTAGTCATTTCCCGAAGATCCGAATGGGGGATTATTTTACCTCCGGAGTCTTTTACCTTAGAGGATGTCATCATTTTAAATACAATTAAGTGCGCTTTGTACTTGGGAGGTAATGTGGTGGTTTTCCGTTGCCTTCCACATCGCGGTAGTGCGACTTAGAATGCCATACCGATCCCTATTGTCTCTGCCAATCTAAGTACCGAAAGAGCCGCTGCCCTCTTTCGGGGACCTGTCTTAGTCTGGTTCCTCACTAACGACCCTACTACTTCGGTTGGACCTGTAGTTTGGCTCTTTAGCTCATTAGAACACGCAAGCCATTTCACCTATTCTTGTAATCTAGAACTTGGTCAAGGTGCAGGTCCATTCGGAATGGAAGAGGCATACAATAGATATTTAATATTCGTGTTAATAACTCCAATTCGTGATCTTAGTTTGTTTTACAATTGTATGAAATTTTCCATATTTTTCAATTGTTGGTACAATATACCAAGAATTCAAATTTTACAATTTAAAAAACCTCTTGGCAGTAAAATAAATTACACTCGCGTGAAGTAGTTTTGTTTGGTTTCAACAGCTATCAAAACTATCAGTTTGAACTTGACGATTCCTGTGTAGTATTGTAAATAATTAACTGTTAGAAAACAATACACAATAACATCACATTCCGCTGCCACCTACATAAAGCATCTTTATAGATTTCTATTCAATTATCATGCAATAAACATAAATCAGATCTCTGTGTACACTGTTTGGTAACCGTGCTAAGTGCGACAGGTTTACTTGTGACAGGTGTAGAATAGAGCGGTTGCTTTGATCTTCATTTGTTTATTATAGGTTTCAAATACTTCAAACTCTTAGCTGAGAGATATTAAATTTTTAGCAGGAGCAAGTTCTTTTAGGTGCCTAATTGGTAAAAGATACAATCGTTACATATTCACCTGTTCTGGTTTTGCTGCAGGCATTCCTATTGCTTTACATGTTGATTAAATACTACTTCTAGAGATAATGGTTATTAAATTGGGAAAAAATATTTCAAGTAAATTATAATGAAAACGGCCTAGAAGTTTAATTCTTTATTGAAGTTAAGCCTGGTTGCACTCTCATAAAAATGTATGTACTCGTTAAAATAAAACCACGACTTTGATTTATATGACAACAAACATTATTCACATTATGTACCTAATTTTATTTACATTTAGACTAACTAGAAATTCAATATAAAATACGGCACTTTTATAATTCATCTCATAATTGATTAAGACAATTCTGTTGCTCACGCCCTCTGTACAAAGCCTCTCTTAAGCAGTCTAAGCAGGGGACTCGTTTATTTTATTGTTTTTAGACTAAGAGGTGCAAATGAAACATGATTTACACGGTAAAGAGTAACTAGAAAATATCAGTAGATTACGTATGACGACAAATTTGAATCAAACTTCAAAATTATCTCAAATATCGAATTAATATACTAATTTCTAAAAGTGAGGGTATAATGGAAAAATCTTGCAGCTTCAAAATATAAATGTTAGCAAACTAAATTCACTCGAAAATAATCTCGTAGGAATGTATTTATTATGTTTTTAATTTGCAATGGAGTTGTCCTGTATAATAAATAAAAAAATGAATGTGAAATTAGTATTTAATTGTAAAAAACCGATAAATAACATACTACATATTACTGATCAGTCCTCATCCAAGCTTTCAGAACTACTTTCAGCGCTAAGTGAAATAATCAGAGGTTCCACCAAGTCGTCTATAACTCCATCTAATCTACACATTTTGTTTTCTTACTTTATCACTTGCTCAACACAGTTATTCCAATGAACAGCCGTAACATTGTTAATGAAATTTATTAACAACTTTTTTTTTGAACTCTAATTGGAGAATGTTATTGATATGACAGTTTGAGAACAAATTAAAATTACAATTTTCAATTTAAAGTGAATTATTTACAAGAGTTTTCTGCCGGTATAAAAATTCCGGCATTGCTATCTTCAAATTCATTTAAAAGAACGTCAACTAGATCTTCTTCACTCGAAAACTGTAGATCTTCCTCTAAAGTAGCTGCTGACTTCGACCTAGGGCTACCCCTGCCTCTTTTCGCGTTAACAGAAGTGCAACCAGTATCTGAAAATTGCTCAGGTCCCTGAACATCAATGTAATGATAATCTTGCATGTAACCCCTAAAATATGGATTATCTGGCGAACTAGCAAGACTCATTTGGTCTGGTTCAGCTATAGTATAATTTTTTTCGTCGACAATAAGCCACGTGTGGTCATCATCTTGGTAGGCTTGATCTGAAGCTAAAGCAATTTTTGCTTCTAACTGAGTTAGGTGTTCATCATGCTCAGATAATGTAAACTTACAGATGTTTACTAATGTTTCCGCTTTTTGAGTAATTGGTGAATCTTTACCATTATACGAAACGCAATTTTCTACAATCTGTTGTACATCATTTAAAAACTCATGTCGGCTATGGTATTTATGCATGGATACTTTTTTAGATATCGTCTGCAAATCCATTGGCCTTCTAATCACTGTATAATAATCTTTCACTAACTTTTTGTTTACCGGTTTTAGGAAAGGCCATGACTCCGACATTGCTTTCAATTTATAATTAAGTACATTATCCAAAATATATGTAAACGCAACTTGATCACTATCTAACAAAAGATTGATTGCTTTTTCCAGTCGTATTAGTCTATCCTTTTTTTTTCTAATCTTTCGGTACATTTATTTAACATATGCTGCGCGGCTACAGTTACACTACTATTTTTACCGTTATAGCAAGCAGAATTTTTAAAAATTTGATCTATATCAACCAAAAATTCTTCACGACTATGGTATTTCTTTTGGTGCAAGTTATCTCGAATTGACTGTAAATCCATGTGTCGTTGGATAATATTTTGATAGTGTTCGACTAAATTCGTATTAACAGGAAATAAGAATGGTTGTACATCTGGCATATCATGAAGTTCATTTAAGATTTCTTCAAGAATACTAGATAGTATAACAATTGAATCGGTTGTTCGTCTATTCGCAGGTTTATTATGTCTTTTCAGATAATCGCAATGTAGTTCAGAATTAGGCCGATACAGGTTTCTTTCATGCATTGTATTTCTAGGAACTTTTGAAACTAAGGTACGTCGTTTCATTTCTTCAGAATGCATTTCGTAGAATAGAATATATGCTTCTGCTTTTACTAGTGTTTTAGGGGATATACTGCACACCTTGGAATCGTTATATTTATGCCATACAAATGAGTACGGGCGTTGACAGTATGCGATGTAATGGCCTCTCAATGTAGTCCCACTGTGTTTCGATATTGCATACAGGTTATAATGACAATTTCCAAGATTTGTTTCTGCAGGATAGTATCGCATATCTAGACCTTCTAATGGAAAATCTATAGGCGTGGATAGCTTTCTTTGATATGTACTTGTAGGTGAAAACCGTTTTAAGTGTATCACCAATATTTTAGGAAATCTCTGTATGGACAGTGATTTGATGCATTTTCTCCTTTCTTTGCACTTAAAACATACCGGTTTTTCGTCGTCATCCAATGTTTCAGGCCTAGTAAAATGATCTAAACAACGCTGTAACGTTAAGCAGCCAGTGTGCTTAGGTATAGCAAGTGATAGATCCCAAAAGACTTCGAAAGTTACAGAAGAATGATTACAGCGTGTGCAACGTACTGTTGATTTTAACTGTCCAGCGAAAATATCAACAATTTTGGAATTGTTACTTCTTAAATATTGCTGCCAGGATTCATTACCTTTGTCAGAGTCACTTAATGGTTCATTTAATTCTGACAATATAGGGATTTGATTGAGGTAACCTGATTAACGTCTTCATGAATACCATCTAGCAAGTACCGCCTAAACTCTTGTGCGTCTTGTTGATAGAAGCCCATAAAACTAGGTGCAAATCGATGAAAGTGTGATTTCAAGTTAATAGTATTTACCACTTTGTCGCAAGTATCTTCAGACCACAGATCTTTTATTACTTGTGCAAAAGATTTAATTAAAGCTGCTTTCATGGTTGAAGTGCTACTATTGATATGCTTCGAAAACGCATTATGTTTAATATATTCAAGTAATAATTTTGTGTTTGAGAGGCACTGAACTATACAGTTTATAAAGCAAGTATTGCCAATATTTTCCAATCCTTTTTTGCCTAAATTTGTAATTGTATTTGAAAAATCATTTAAGTTCTTAAAGTAAGGATCGAGTTGTGATGCATTAATTGTATGTTGGAGATCAGTAGATGTATTTGAAGAATGACTCAATCTGTTACAGCAATTAGGGTTTTTTGAAATTTCTTCTATTGTAAAAGCGATCAGTGTTTTATTTTCTTCCATGTCAACATTATCTAGCTGTTTCTTAAAGACAGTGCAAGATGATCGAATGTTTTGGTTTTCTAGACTGTAACATTTTGAAGGTAGGTCAAAAATTTCACTTAAATCTTTGGAAGGTGGAATGGTTCCTAATATGGATGCAGCATTACCTCTTTGAATAGCTATGCCAATTCTTTGTAATAAAAATGAAGTGACTCTTTGATCAAAGGTATTATGATAGATTCGTCTACCAATTTCCTTTATGAATTCCAATCCTTGACTACCTAGAACTCCTAAGGTTTCAATTGAAACTGGGTAAAAGATATAAAGGTCTGATAAAGAGGAATATTTTTTGTTTTTTAATTTTTCGCCAGCTTTTGTTGCTGCTCCAGTTTTGTTGGAACAAGCAGTAACATGAAAACTAGCAAGAGTGTTGGTACATGTAAAATCCCACATTACTGCTTTACCGTATTTCCAAGGAATTAAACTAATGCCGCCAGGTCTTTTACCATGTTCTCTAAATAAATAGGTAGGTTCCAGAATAGAAGGAACATCGGTAGAGACTAAAGCTCGTTTAATTAAATCATTAACTGCTTTGTGCTTGGAATGCCTTCTCGCACTAAGCCTGCAACTTAATCCATGTATACCTAACTCGTCTGTAGCTGATCCACAAATGCACGAGTGTGGTGTACACAACCGAGTACCAAACCTGAGTCCTACAGCAATTCTAAACGAACGGTTATCCAATAATGTGCCCAGAAATGCTATTGGAAAAACGAATAGCCATGCGCTGGCATATTTCAAAGAAACTGCAAGAATACAAGCCCTATGTGTATTATTGGTAACTGATTCTAGCAACTTATTGTAAGATATATCCAGCAATAAAAATATCCCATTCTTTTTGGATGAGTTTGTTGATTTTAATTTCATTTAAATTTGTTGCAGACTTCCAAAGTTCTTCAGCTTGCAAAAAGAAATTATCAATAGAAATACTGCAGATAGCATTAGAAAAGATTGATCTAATTGTAGGTAAAGATGAATGAAAAGAAGACAGGGAAGCAGGTAGTGAAAGTGAAGTTGAAAGACGGACACCTATCCGCCTCTGTTTATTGGAAGAGATGCTTGCGACCATTCGAAATGGTTCAGTTTAATATTTACCACTTCCTCCAAAGTGCATCGTAATAGTTCGTCAAATATCTCAAGAGCTTGCATACAAGTCCAAGTTGGGCTACATCTGAGGATGTTCTTCAATTTAGGAATAGCAAAACAATTCTTAATCAAACAAAATGAGATATGATTTGGAATAGAAGATGACTTTAAACGAGGGCGAATGGAGGACAGCAATTCGATTTTTTTATTGATACTTTCTGGAATCGCTTCAGTACAGAGTGGTGCGCCAAGTAGGGTCCAATTACTTTTATTTGGTATCTGAATACCTGGTGCGATCATGTTTAAGAGTGAAATGGTTTTGTTAAAATTGGATTGAGGTGAACATAACAGTTCACATTTATTAAAATTGAGTTCCATACCAAACGACTTAGCGAATAAAATGATCTTTTCGAAATTTTGGATTACGGAATGAATCTCACCACCAATACATCCGTCATCTAAATACCAAATATTAAACTCTGTGTTTAATGTGTTAACAAGGTTGTTTATTGCCAGACAGAAGATTGCCGGGCAAAAGGTTCGCCTTGTTGTATACCTCTTTCGGAATTAATTATGTTATCACCAAAAAACAGAAATGAAGGATTTGCATAACATTGTTGACGAAAAGGCAATAGATGGGGAATGTGGTTGTAAATACTATGTAATAGAATATCTCGGTTAAGTGAGTTGAAAGCGTTTTAAAAATCAAGCTTAAGAAGAATGTTATTGAGATTATTAATTAAATATATGTGCAGCGTGTGCTACAATTTCACAACCGCCTGAAGTCCCAAATCCAAACTGTTTGGGCCTGAAAAGATTTCCTAATTTCTCCTTTATATTCCAGCAAGATAATTTAGCTGGAAGTCTTCACAATTTAAAATTGTGATTTTTGCTGCAACTTTGCGTTTAGCTTTTGCCCCTATTAAGTCAATTGAATCAAGTTCTAATGATGAGATGGTAGCCGTAACACACATTTACTATTACTTCCAGTCATTTCATTAATCGAAGACCGGTTATATTGTTCCTTATGCAATTTAATTAAATGGAGCAATTCTGATCATACCGTGATTTCGTTAAATTACCTCTAATTTGCGACTGTGATAAGACGCAAGTTAAGGTTCGTGGCTTCGAGCGGTCCTTTTTAAAATGACTTCTTTGGTCCTTAACACATTTATTTGTTTTACAGATTTGAACAAATACAATCTTGAATTAATTTATTCTAAGTCGAATAGTTAATACTTAATTGTACAGTGAGTTATCTACGAACTGCAAGGTAAAAGCTGAACGTTTGATGAACTGACTAGGAGTGGAGCTCCCGATTCTTATATAACTTTCTCCCCCTCACAATTCTGTGGGAACCTGCGGACGTAATGTCCGCTTACACTTCATAATACATAGTTGCTATCTTAAAAGCTATTCATAATTACAATGTTGCAGGCTTATTCTGCGTAATCTCGGTACGTGACATCCTACGACCGTCTGTGACCTGACATCTGCAGTGTCACTTATCCTTGTGCTACTTTGTAGCGTTTCCACTCGTGGGAACTGAAATCATCATAATATAATGTAATAAAATGTTGCAATTTGTCTTTTATGACATTGTTGCACTGTCCTAACATTTCCTAATGTTTCCTAATATTTCCTAATAAAGATATTAGTTTTATATGTATAATAGATGGGGGATCCTATAACTCCTCCCAACGTACATTAAAAATTAAGGGTTTTTATCTTTTCTTGATTTTTAATTAAATTCGTTTTTCGTTTAATCTCATTTAAAATTCATATTTTCTAGGGGTACATTTGTTTGTTTGGGTTTTTAAATCCAAAACTGTTTTCTTTATTATTCTTAAATCTAATACATATTTTGTACGTTACATAAATGATCAATAAAATAGTCAATAAAATCAATATAATTGTCCATACACTAATGTTATCATAGTGCACTTTGGGCGTCTTGATCTCGTTCAGTTTTTCTTTATATTCTTCCATGAGTTTCATGGCGTGGTTTAAGTTGTCTAATTCCAGGTGTTCCAATTGCATTGGTTTTTGAAGGGTTTCTTCATCTTCTTCTTGGGTAATCTTGATTTGCAGATCGGGTAGATTTGCTAATTTCTTGCTTTGTACTGGGTCTTGGTAAACTCTAATTATTTCGTTTTTTAATTTTAAATAACAATTTTCCTTAACGGTGATTAATTTACTTCCGGTTAATGCTAAATTACTTTCGTCTTGATTGCAATACATTGTTGCGATTACTTCGGTGGGAAAAATGGCTATCCATTTATTTTCCGTTACCTTCTGAATTTTCATGTTGTTGATTAATACAGGTTTGGCTTCACAATTTTCATAGTGGTTGGTAAATTTTAGTAGTTGTACTTCGCAAGGGCTGTCTTCTTGAATTGTTGTTGTTGTTAATGATTGGCATAAGTATTGATTGGGTGTGACTTCATTACATTTGTCGTTTGTATAACCATATCTTTGTTCATTTAAGGATAGGAATTTGGTTTTTGGAATAATAACTTGGTATGTGCTAGTCATTTTCATTGGAAAAGCAAATAAGTGATAATAATTGTAACTGTTAATCTCTACTATTGGTATTTCTATTAAAAATGTTATATCGTTATTTTTTACATAGCCTTTAACTATGACTATTTTTTCAAATATTAAAATGTTTGATTCTAATACATCGAAAGGTAATTTACTGTTAGTTATAAAAGATTTTATTCTCAATAATTCCTTTAATAAATCTATTCGTTCTATTATACTTGAATGTAGGGTATTTAATTTTGCAAAGGTTACTGCGTTTTCTAATGTTGCTAGGATTTGTTGAATTAAAGTTAGGGTTGATATTATCTGGTTATATATCGTATTGAATCGGATTAAATCTCGCATGCCTAACATGGTAGTTCGCATGTTATTTTCTAAGGTTTCTATTCGATTGGCTATACTATCTTGATTTCTAACTAGTTTTCTAAGGGTTTCATTAAATTTGATGATCGTTGATTGTGTTAACGATATTTGATTATTAATTATGGTTTTAATGTCGTTTTGATTTTCTATCAATTGTTGTATCGCGTTGTCATAGCGTTCTGCGTCTTGGTTATCTAAATTTCCGGTAATTGCTTTAATTACGTTTCCTAATCCGTTGATTAGTCCTCGTTTTCTTTTCGTCATTTGTTCTGTAGGTATTAGTCGATTAAATTTGTCTTCGGTGTTTTTCAAAATACTTTCTGTTATACTGTCGTAGTTCATCATTTCTATTGCGTATTCTTTTCCGAATTTTGTGGTGTCCATTGATTGTTTTAGTCGAAAATAATTATTTTTGATTATTTGAAATTCTCGTTTTAGCTCGGTAAAATCGAATTTTTGTGCAAAGGTCCAATAATCTATGGTGCTTTGCATACTGCCTAATTTAATCGGTAGTATACCGGGGTTGTTCTTTATGTCTTCAATTATAATTTCTGTGTCCGTTCTACCTGGGTGGAGGTTGACGGTAAGGGTGACGATTGTCCATCTGAAAGTACAGGGTGTCTTAAATTTTTGAGGTGAACATATTTTGTTATCTTGCCGTCGTCTATCGCGGCTACGTTTTTGTCGGATATTCGTTTGATTTTAAAGGGTCCTAAATTTCTCGGTGCCGTTTTGTGTCTTTTACTTTGGTAATTTTTCTCGAATACTGTTTGTCCTATGGAAAATTTGTTTATGTCTGAGTTTTTATTACGGGTCGCGGTAATTCGCTCTTTATCGTTATCTAATTTGTCCTTTACTTTGTCGTAAGTTATTTTTAGTTTCTCCTTGTGGTCTTTCCTTCGTGTTGGCTTCTTATTACATCGTTTATTTCGTCAGGGTCGTCTAATGTTATTAATTTTCTTGTGCATCTTATAAGTTCGGGGTCAGAATTGTTAAATAGTTTTACATATATTTCTGAAAATCGTTTATATAAGTTTTCCGTGTTAAAATAAAAGTAAAATCGTTTTTTCTCGGGGGTGTATTCCTTTAATATTTTAATTATTTGTGACTCGTTGTCGTCTTTGGTTATTTGAATCTTGTAAATTTTCTTATTATCCACTTACGTGTATTTTACAGGGTTGGGGTTGTTTAAAACTTGTGTGATTATAAATTGATTGGGCTTCATGTCTATAGCTTCGTTTAAAATTTTTATTGCGGTTTCCGGTTCGTCATTTTGTGTCGAATGTATGGTTTTCATTTCTTCTGGGTCTTCTCTGACTTCGGTTTCGCCTACGTTTCCTACTAATGATTCTGTCTCAAGTGCGTTAAGTTGGATTCTACTTAAAGCGTCTGCATTATTGTTGTAAATTCCCTTTTTGTATATGATCTCATAGTGATATTCTTCTAGTCTAATTCTCCATCTTTGTAATTTCGAGTTAGGTTCTTTGAGTTTGCATAGCCATACTAGTGGTCTATGATCGGTATATATATAGAATTTCCGTCCGTATAGGTACGGTCTAAAATACTTTGTTGCCCAAATTATGGCTAACAGTTCTTTCTCTATCGTACTGTATCGTTGCTCTGTTTCGTTGAGGGTTCTGGATGCGTAACTGATAGGTTTGTCGTTACCTACTGTTCCTTGACTTAATACTGCGCCTAAGGCTACGTTTGATGCGTCCGTTGTTAAAATGAATGGTTTCGAAAAGTCTGGGTATTCTAATACGAGGTGATTTGTTAAAATACTTTTGATTTTATCTACTGCTTTTATAAATTCTGGTGTATGTACAATTTTGTTTCCCTTTTTTAAACAATTGGTTAGGAGCTTAGTTATTTGAGCATAACCTTTTATGAATTTTCGGTAATATCCACTAAGGCCTAAAAATCCTTTAATCTCTTTATTCGTTTTGGGTATAGGGTAATTTAATACAGCGTTTGTTTTGTCAGGGTTCGGCATCACTCCTTGGGGTGTTATTACGTGTTCTAAAAAGGTTACTTCTTTCTGTAGAAATTCGCTTTTGTCTAGTTGTACTTTAAATTTTGCGGTTCTTAATCTTTCGAACACTTCTCTTAATCTTTCAATGTGCTCCACTAATGATGTTGAATACACTATTATATCGTCTAGGTACACAAGGCATTTTTCGTTGTGTATCCCTCGTAGTATGTTATCCATTACTCGTTGAAAAGTTGCGGGTGCGTTCTTCAGTCCAAATTGCATCCTTTTATACTCGTAGTGTCCTCTAGGTGTGCTAAAGGCTGTTTTCTGTGTATCTCCTTCTTCCATTTCTACTTGATGGTATCCTGATGCTAAGTCTAGCGTCGAAAAATATTGGCACTTGCCTAACTTATCTAATATCTCTGTTATATTCGGTAACGGGTATTTGTCGTCTACAGTTTTTTCATTTAGTTTGCGGTAATCTATTACCATTCGGTATTTCCGTTTTCCTGATGCGTCTAGTTTCTTTGGTACTATTAGTACGGGGCTGCTCCATGGTGAATTGGAGTGTTGTATAATATCTTGATCTAATAGATCGGTTACTTGTCTGTCAGCTTCTTCCTGACTTGCCTGGGGAAATCGGTATGCTTTGGTGAATAGGGGTTTGTTATCCGTTAGTTCAATGTTGTGTTTAACAGTATTTGTAAACGTTAGGGGTATTCCTTCACAATGGAATATATCGCGGTACTCGTAACATAATTTTTGTATTGCTTTTTGTTCTTCGTGATTTATGTCGCGGTTAAATCGGATATTATTTAAATTTTGTTTTAACGTTTCGTCTTTTTCTACGGGGTTATAATTTTCGTTCGGGGTTTCATCTATTTCCATTTCGTTAAAGTTTAATTCTTCTACGTTTATCGGATTTGTTAAAGATATTTCTACGGGGTAATCATTTGAGTTTAATATGGTCGTTGTGGCGTAATTATTTTTGATTTTCAACGAACTTCGTTCGTTTATGAAATCGATTTGTCGTCCGTCTGTCTGTCCGTCTGTCCGTCCGAGGCCTTTCTAATGGTCGGACATCAATGTGTGATACATCAATCGATTCAGCTCGGTGTCCTGAGCTTAAGTTTTGATGTCAGTTGAAATCGGGCCACGGGGACGCCGTGCCCCCGCGATATTCCGTCGGGAAAATTAAAATTTCAAATAAGGTCCAAAATTAATGTGCGATACATATTTGGACCCCCTAACATAGCTGAGTCGAAATATGGTACCCCCACAAAATCTGACCACGGATACCCGACCCCCCGAGGAATTAATTTTTATTTTATCTGAATACTTATAATTATTACAACATAATAATTTTAATTTCTTTAAATTGTTTTAAAGTAAGTCTACATTTGGAAGTTCGTTGCGACAATGCCTTGCATTTTCAACTTGTTACTAATGCGGTTGGGGTTTCTACTCCTTGTTGAAAAGTTATATGGTTTATTATTCCTAAGTTTTTATTTGAATTTACGGGGATTCTTATTTTTTTTCTGTTCGGGGTTCTAATGTATATTTCTCGTCTATTTGGGTATTTTGAAATTTGATGGGGATTCGTCCATACTTGGTTCTTAATAATCGGTTTTTGATATCTATGTTGGCTCCTAATTTTCTTAGAAGGTCCATTCCTAATAGTCCGTCATATTTGTCATTAAATTCAAATATGCAGAATTTGTGTTTCATCTTTACGTTAAAGGTTTTTGGTAAAGGTATGTTTGCTACGAATTGGTGTATGGTTGTTTGATGGGCGGTTTTAATTTTAAAGGGTTTTCTTTCTACATAGTTTAGATAATGTTTTTTTACTGTTCGCGGGCTTATTAATGTTTTAGAAGATCCGGTATCCATTAGTAATTTAAAGTCAGCGTGGGGTATTTCGATATAGGGTAATATAAGGTGATTCATATTATTTAGATTTATCACGTTAGGTCGTTTATAAAATGGTCCATTTGAAAATTTGAACATGTGTTCTCTTCGTCGTCTTCCTCGTAATTTTCGTGTGGTTCTTCGCGTTCATAATGGTTTGATTGATTTTGTTCATTATTCGTACACGGTTGGTTATTATTATTCTGGTCATCTTCATACTCTTCTACTTCTTGGTGAAATAGCTCTTCTGAAGTGAAAGTGCGTTTTTGATTGGGGTTTGGTCTTATGTGCGTTATTTTTGTGTTGGGTCTGGTGTTACCAGATGAGGTATCCATTGGTGTAGGTTTGTAATAATTATTGGGATTATTACTGTTTATCATCGGTGAGTTTCTGTTAGGATTCGCGTTAAATGCTGGTCTTTGTTGATTTATATTTTGGTTAAATCTCGGTTGAAATGCGGGTTTTGAAAAGTTCGAGTTAAATGTTGGTTGAAAGGTGGGTTTTGAAAAGTTCGGGTAAAACGTTGGTTTTGTAAATTGTTTGTATTGGTTGTTAAAGTTTGAATTATTAAAGTGTGGATTATTTGTTCGCGTTTGGTTTGTTTGTGCATTGAATGGGTTAAATCTTTGTTGTGGATTTATTTGTCTTGCGGGTTGTATAGTTTTCATTGGTGTAAAGCTTTTATTCGCGTTGGGGTTATATAGTCGGTTTCTATAGTACATTACGTTTTCTTCTTCAATTATCATATTCATTGCGTCTTCTAAGTTTTGGGGATGTTGAAATCTAATTTTATCTGAAAGTCTTTCGGGTAGTGCATTTAGATAGGTATCTAATGCCATCTCGTCATACATTTTAGTTTTTAATAGTTTTACGTTTGGGTCGGTCTCTTCGATTTTGAGTTTTGTCAAGATTAAACTTCTTATATCTTGGCATCTCATTCCAAATTGATAGGGTGGCTGGTTGTGTTTCATTCTTAGGCTGGTTAAATCCCTTACTGAACATTTTAAGTTCCGTTGGTCGCCGAAATATGCAATTAATATTCGTTTAAACTGTTCACATTCATTGACGTCTTCGCGGCTGGCTATTAACGTTAGTGCCCTTCCGGTTAGTTTACTGGTAATGAGGCGGATCAGTAAAGTGTTTCTGTCGTTATCGCCTGGCTTATAAAAGGTTTTTAGAAATATTTCGGAAGTCGAAATATACGTACTAACATACATTGATCTCCGTTAAATTGTGGTATCATTTCGAGGTACAGCTTCATTTCAATAGTCATCTTAGCTGCGGTAATATTTGGGTAATTTTAAAAAAGTAAAAAAAAATTTTATTATTTTTTTTGAAAAAATTTGGATTTATTTTGTGGTTTTTTCGGTGGTATTTAATGAGTTTTACGCTTGGTATTAGTTTGGTTGAGTTTACTTTTGATTTGCCGATTTTTAATTTTAATTTCCGAAGTTTCAATAGGCTGGGTTATTTTTTGTGGTAGTTTATCGGGTGTGAATGTTTTGTGTTATTCGCGTCAGTTATTACTTCTCTAATTTTTTTAATTACGTCGATTTTATATAGGTGCGTAATAATTGTCTTGTTGGTTTATGCGATTGTAAGTTGTTTGCAATGCTTACAATGTTGTTATCTGCTACAGGATGTTGTTAGTTACTTAGTTGCATTTGCGTCTCTATTATAAGTTATTTTTAATTTTACCGTGGGTGAAATTTAGTACTTGCAGTGATTTTATACAATGAAATTTGTGTGTCTTTAATTTACTGAAATGTTTTCACGTTTGAATACGGTTGTAATTTGCGTTTTAGTACCGTACTTATTTATTCTCTTGAGTAGTTTTAGTTGATACTTTAATAAAGTTTCTGATCGAAATTTTATGCTGTTTAATTTAACAATGCTGAAAGGTTTCGCGATGTATTTAAATATCTTGTGTACTGTGATTTATAATTAGATTTCAATTGGTTTAGGAAAATGAACTTACACTAGTTGCTTGGTTGCTTTCATTGATTTGTTTTCTTTGTTTCTGTTTTTCTTTTGGCTTCTTGGATTTGATCTATGCTTGTATCGCCTCCAATTTTTCTTTTGTTGAATTAGAACTATGCTTGTTTCTCCTTCAACTTTTTGTTTTTGTTCTGCCAAAATCGGAATTGAAATTCCCGGACCACCAGTTCCTCGAAGTTGGATTCGCTAGTGCCCTTTTGACATCCTACCGGCTGCGCCAGTTAAGGTTCGTGGCTTCGAGCGGTCCTTTTTAAAAAGACTTCTTTGGTCCTTAACACATTTATTTGTTTTACAGATTTGAACAATTACAATCTTGAATTAATTTATTCCAAGTCGAATAGTTAATACTTAATTGTACAGTGAGTTATCTACGAATTGCAAGGTAAAAGCTGAACGTTTGATGAACTGACTAGGAGTGGAGCTCCCGGTCCTTATATAACTTTCTCCCCCTCACAATTCTGTGGGAACCTGCGGACGTAATGTCCGCTTACACTTCATAATACATAGTTGCTATCTTAAAAGCTATTCATAATTACAATGTTGCAGGCTTATTCTGCGTAATCTCGGTACGTGACATACTACGACCGTCTGTGACCTGACATCTGCAGTGTCACTTATCCTTGTGCTACTTTGTAGCGTTTCCACTCGTGGGAACTGAAATCATCATAATATAATGTAATAAAATGTTGCAATTTGTCTTTTATGACATTGTTGCACTGTCCTAACATTTCCTAATGTTTCCTAATATTTCCTAATAAAGATATTAGTTTTATATGTATAAAAGATGGGGGATTTTATAACTCGCGTTGTCCATAAAACAATTACAGCAGAATTTTGTATTTTGATTATATATGCTATAATCATTTTTGGAACACCGTTGAATTCATGTTTCACGGTAACTGATGGTTTGTTTGGTCTGAAAATGGTACAAACCATCTTCTAGGAAATCCTCTTAGATTCTACATGCACCGTAATCAGCCGCTTTTCTTTTTCAGATGGCCATTTGATTCCAGTCAAAATTCAATAATTTTTAATTGTCAGTCAACAAAAGTATGCATTTTCACACTTTACTGGCTTAATAAAAATCAATAATCATTCTTTCTTAGTACGTTTACTGATGTTTATAATATTAGTTTTGAAACAGCGCATTTGGTTCTAGGAAATTTTCATGTCACGCTCAACTTGGAGAAATGCATGTACCACACGTCCAATAAGCAACGTGGATTTTAGAAATACAAAATATGTTTTAAGTATCGCTGATTCGACGTCATTCTCATAAGTAAATTCCAATAAAGTTTATATTCATTTAATTATGAAACCACTAAATGTAAATAGCAGCGTTGTTTTGATAGCGTCTTTATCACCTGTAAGTGTTGATTTGTAAAACTAAAAATTTGCTAGGCTCCTTGACTGATAGAATGTTGTACGTTTATAGTAAGAATCTGAAGTTCCCATTTTAACATTTATGCGACGTTTTCTACATTATTAATATTTGCATGATTTGTCAAAGTGAATGCAATTTTTAGGATCATTATATTAATAACTTTCGATGCTAATGAATGAAATGATGTACAAAATGCTACTCAATTTCTTCAAAATAAAGTGCATTTTAATAAAGGTTTCGCTGCTTCATGCTTGGTACCAGTATCACTGCTGATTGAATAAAATGATGCATAAAATGTTACAGCCCACTTTCAACATCAAACATTTTTAATATAAGTTTACTCTCTTATAGTTAATCACTGAGAGTTGGAATCGACAGATTTTAATAACACGTTTATGTATCGCGCCCAGAGAGTCTTGATATCCTTAAAGATCACATTCGAAGAGCGTGTGGTCAAATAACACCATGTATGTTGAAAAAAGCACGAAGAAATTTAATAATTAGATCTCAGCGATGTCTTGCAAACAACGGAAGCCACGTAGAAAATAACCTTTTGACGGTTTAAATTAATTTTGTAATTTAGTATTTCTTTGTTGTTGTTATTATTATCAATTTCTGCGTCTAGATGAACGCTAGCAATTGTTTTGCCGCCTACTGTTTTGAATGCCTATTTCAATTAGGTACGTGTTAAGCGCTATTTAATAATCGATTTCTGTGTTTAATTATTATTGAGTGATATATCGTTCGAAAAAAATTTTTAAGTACTATAAGAATATGTAATAACATTGGGTATGTATATATATATATATATATATATATATATATATACATATATATAATAACAAGACAAATTAACTTGACGAATACAAAAATCGAGCTATTGGTTGTATAGCCATTAACAAAACAATAGCCCATTATTTCTGAGGGAGGAAACATCCCTTACAGGTTTCAGATTCTTTGCTTCGTCAGAGTAGACCCTATAGGGTTGTTGGAAACTAATCTACTCTGACCAAGCTTAAAGAAGCTGAAACCGGTAAGTGGGTGTTTCCTCCCCTTGTGAAATAATGGGGCTATTGTTTTGTTAATGGCTATACAACTAATAGTTCGATTTGTATTCGTCAGTAAGCACTTATTATTTTCATAAGAGTTAATTTACAGATACATCTTATTTATTATATATATATATATAAATATTTATATATGTTTATTAATATATATTAACAGTTATAACTGTACATTATATAATGATTATATAATGATTAAATATTTACAACTTTTAAAATCTTCCCCTTTTCAGAATATTTACATATACCAGATTTAAGAAATTGAAGCCAGCAAAACTAGCCTTTTTGTTTATATTTAGAGACCTTTTGAAACGTTTCAAGATGCCTAGTATCCTTCATAAATTGATCAATGAAACTACTGTTTTGTTGACCCTTCCATATACGAAAAATATTGAATTAAAACAGTTTTCAGTAATAAATTATCAATATCGCTAACATGGAATGGTTCTGTAAGTTCCTCTGCATCCCCCAAGAGTTTTTGTACCCAGACTGAATATTTAGAGTCGAATTTGGAAGTCGACATCAAAACCAAAATACTATCCAAATCGTTATTAAAATCCCATAAGTTAATCCATTTAAGATTCAATTTGAATATCAGTAAATAAAAGATTTTCCATGTCCGTAATTAACAAGACAGTAATAGAACATTTACCATGTCAGTAATTACCAAAAAGTAATTAACCAGAGTAATTAACAGGAGATGGTTAACCAGAGCCCTGTTTTATTTATGTTAGAAATTGTATTGTTACTAAGTCGTTGTTTATTTACGTCTATAATAGATCGGCTCACACAATTTGTTACACTTTTCAAAATGATTTTAATTTACTTTCGTGTCACTGGTTACGTAAATAATTTAGTACTTCAGAGTATCGTCGTAGCCTAGTTTAAAATGTATACTAAACTCGTCGTTCAATTGTTATCGTATTTAAAGGCTGTACCTCTCTTGTTTTTCATTCGTTTATTCACGTGTTGGGACGACACCTTTTGTGTTTATCTTTGTGTACTCCGGGAATTTTACTAATTGTATAGTTCAAATATTCGGATGAATGCTTGAGTTGTCACGTATTCCTTCGCATACCATGGTATTTAATTGAGAAATCTCACGAATTTCCGTTTATTAAGTCACGTATTCATTGTTTATTGCTTATTCTAATCTAAACCGAAATAAATTTGGTGTTTGTTTATTTCCTAGTTAATATTGGATTTTTGAACAAATGTAATTCTTTATGTCACGTACGATTTTCAAAGAATGCATAATCTAGACTGCGTATATGATGATATATTTAACGCATTTGTTAAATATTTTTCAAGTCAATTCATATAGGTTTCCCGTTGATTTAATTTTGATGCATTTTGTTACGTTTTCAAATCTTATCTTAACTTGTAACTACTCTTAAATATTTCTATTTCTTATGCGTTTAATCTCATGTATTTTTATATACAGTGTGCTCTCAACTAACAATATGTATAGTCGAAAACCAATTAACAACAAACCCAATTTCAGCACCACCAAGCCAAATAGGTTATAGCCAAAATACTCAGTAAAGATTTAAAAATTTGAACTAATATTTGCACTCTAATGAATGAATATTAATACTTAAAGTCTAACACTTCGAATAATATTTGCAGAAATACTAGGAGTAATATTTGGATTAACAATTTGGAGTCGATTTTAATATCGGCGAAACTGAACTACACCTTTATAATACAATTTGTACTGTCACTGTTTAGTGGAACTTTGTTATTTTAAAATCACTTTATTGGATCGCAGAAAATGTAGGAATCCTTTTCAAAATAAATTTACTTTTATTTATAGCATTTAGTTCTGTTTATCCAACCATTTATTCTAAGAATTTTATTATAACAAGGTGTAGAAAACTTGGTAAAATACACACACGCCATGATCAATCAGGAAGTTTTCTGTTCATAACAAAGAATCCCATTAGTCAAGCGCTTTGATTACTCTTAGTTGGCCGTCATATGCAATATGTAAAATCCAGCAATTCTCTTTCCCTAAATAAGTAATCACACAAAATGTTTCTTTAAGTAAATAACAATTAATTTTGATAAAGCCGTTATTGTTGCCAAATATTAGTTTTGCATGAAGAGTTAGCTGTGGTCTGCGTGACAATTTGCTTCTTCATAATATTAACAATATAAATGCAATTTTTTAGTTTTGGTTTAATGAAAGTAATCTAGTCTTTCTTATTAGTATTTTTCTCTGGTAAATAAATTCGTTAAAATGTACATCCACTTAATTAATATAAAACGTACTTTCGTGTTATATACAGATGCATTCGCATAATATTAACATTTACGTGACTTTTCAAGATTAATACAATCTTTTAGTTTGATTTAAAACAAAACAAATGAGTCTTTCTCATTTAATTAACATTGAACGTACTTTTATATGCACGACTTGTGGAAAAAATACTTTCAAAAATTGTTACGAAGAATTTGTATTATGCCTTGTTATCTAAGACGGCGTCTTTTTCTCGACAACTTAAATATATATATAAGTGGATATATACAATGTGTCCCAAAAAGTTTTATACAAATGGAGAAAAAGTTTATCTTACATTTCACAAAAAAAAAATTCTTGATAAAAAGCTCTGCATGACTTGTAGATCCATAATTAAAAGTACACAATTTTTAAAACATTGGCGGGAATACAGGGGCAATCAAAATTATGATTTGGAGTGACAGTAAAATGCGCTCAAATTGTATTGAATAGCAAAATGTTCCTTGAAATTTTTATTAAATAGCAACAACAAATTATGCTCACTTTGTAGATTTGTGATTTTCCCAGAAAAAAATTACAAGATATTATTAATTAGATTATTTATTGAATAAAGGATTAAGACATGATAAACAATCGATAACTTTGTATCAATTTATCAACAATGAATAATCACAACTAATCAATTCTATTGAGAACATGTAAAATTACTTAAATACTACGGAACTTTAACGTATCCACCGTTTCTTTCTAAACAGGTGATTGTTTGTTGATTAAATTCATTTATGACATTTCTAACCACATCTATGGAGTTATAGCTTTATATGTATCTTTAATGATTCTTTCAAGATGATCAACATCTTGAAATGACCTCTGAAGGTATACTTTTTCTTTTAAGTAGCCCCCACAAAAAGAAGTCTAAAGGGGTTATGTCCGGCGACCTTGGTGGCCAAAGAAACTGCATGTCCCTTCCGATCACTTTACCGTTAAAAGTGTGTACGAGAAAATCCCTAATAGTTCTCTTTAGAGTGACATGATGCTCCATCCTATTGGTACCATATTTTTCCTCGTTCATCTAGCGGTAGTTCATCAGGAAAGTCTGACAACTGATTATTTAAAAATTGTAAGTATCTTTCCCCATTCATGTTATTTCGAAAAAAGAATGGTCCAACAATTCTGTCTTTGTAAATGCCACACCATACATTAGTTTTAAATGATTATTGATCTCTGGTTTGGACATGGAAATTGGGATTAACATCGCTCCACCATCGACAATTTTGCGAACTCACTGTACCATTAGACATATACGTTGCTTCGTCGGAGAACAGTACTTGTCGTGTCATAAATCTGTTATCTTCCAATTCTCCTTGCATACGAGCACAAAATTAAAACCTTCGTACAATATCTCCTTCTTTTAGAGTATGGGTAAATTGAGGTTTGTATGGTTTTAATTTATTTGACTTTAAAATTCGTGCAACTGTATTTTTACTTACATTCAATAAATTGGACTTTCTTCGAGGTAAATAGTTTGAATTTTCCACGACCGATAGCATCACAGCAGTTTCAATTTCTTCATTTCGAACCCAGGCCCGATGTTTCTTTCTAAATTTATTTTCAACACTTCCAGAACTCGTGCAATTATTTATTACATATCTGACCGTTGTGAAATGTATTATTTTATCGGGGTGTTGATTATTAAAGATTTCTGCTGCCTCCCTACATGTTTTATAATTTTCTCCAACAATGAGAACAATTTCAGTTTTATCTGTAATTCTCAATTTTTCTGGCATTTCTAATTATTGTAAACACACACTTATGTAACATTTGACATTTGTTGACGGTTCTTAGATATTTCAAAGCACTCTATCAAGAACGTGTGTAAAATTGATGAGTAACATAAAATCAGGCGCTTATTATGAACGGGATCGTACGATGTTTTGTACTGCGCATTAATTTAACAATTGCTCATGTGTTTATTGAATATCTTTTAATTTTTATCTACAAAGTGGGCATACTTTATTGCTATTTAATAAAAATTTCAATGAACATTTAGCTCTCCAATACAAATTGAGCGTATTTTACTATCACTCCAAAACATGATTTTGATTTTCCCTGTATTCCAGCCAATGTTTTAAAAATTTTGTACATAATTACATAGTTATGGATCTACAAGTCATGCAGAGCTTTTTATCAAAAATATATTTTTTTGTGAAATGTAAGATAAACTTTTTCTCCATTTGTATAAAACTTTTTGGGACACACTATATATATATATATATATATATATATATATATATATATATATATATTGATGTGGTAAGGCCGCACGTTGTGGTGCCACTAAAAGAGTGTTATGAAAATGGTCTCGCGTTGGGTGCGTCACTGAAAGAGTGATGTGAAAAGATACTTCTGGTTTGTAAACTTGAACTTGTTCACTTACCGTCCTTTCTCATTTTTCACTTTGCTTGGCTAACTCAACGAAATTTACGGAGTTTTCAAAATGAAATGAAACACAGCAATATTAAAAAGCATATATACAATGTGAAATATCTTCTTTCATACAAAAGCAATTACAACATCGTTTCTTTCAAACATAACATAATTTCTAAGAAGTCTTTGTTACAAACAAAATTATTTTTGCTTACTTTATTTTACATTTACAGAATTAAACTTATTCTTTTAAGGAACTTTCACCTGGTTATAAATTATTTCCTTGCCGGTAAGATTTGTTTTGGCCAGAAAAAATACTTTACATATAATCTATTCAAGGTCAGAGTGTATCAAACTCTGAACACAAACTCCTGGTAAGAAAATCCCTCACACAAGAAAAAAAATTATTAGGATTATCTTAAACTAGATCTAAATACTCTAATATCAGTTAAAAATAAAACTAACAGTGATACTTGTAGAATCCACAAAACGCTTCTTGTAATTAAAAATCTTCTTATTTTAAATTGATCTCCAAATCGGCTTTAAGTTTTTCCAAATTAAAATTCATTATTTCCAACAGAAATCATCAAAGTATATTTTTGGGTTAAATCTTCTTTCAATTATTTAATACGGCTTTAAAAATAGCTTTATATTGAAGAATTTTTGCTTTCCTTCGTAATTAATAATTCCATTTTTGTATGTAATTTGGGTTTAAAAACATCACTTCAATATTCATTGCAACCTCGCAACTATGTTTTACTGTATATTTCTATAACGCAACGGCTAACGTTTTAAAATAACATTTCTTGATCTACTTTAAGCATCGACTGCATCGGATTGAACTTAATGAATGAATCCTTTCGAAACGATGAGCGCTTTAGATTTTGTATGACTTTCATTCGGCCACGTTTTATCTAAATAAATAGTGGTTTACTTTCCATTCTAAACCAATTGAATTTGCCTTAAATATTGTTATCTCCGGCAAATTATACCTACACTTTCTATTAGTGTGCTGTTCCTGTTTTTTTGTAGGTACCTGCAATAGCAAAATTTGTTATGAATTTAATGTAACCTACATTGAATGCATCTTATTTGCAATGAATTTCGTTTCATCAGTTTATATAATATTGACAGCTTATTTGTGGTAAATTATCACAGATTCTTATTGAATTCATGATTTTGTCGAATGTCGGTAACTTATTTTTGTAATAAAAAGAATGTATTATTTGTCTCACAGTACTTTTAACACTTTCATCAAATGTATCCAGTAAAAAATATTTACGTGGGATTTGTTTAGGACTCTTGACATCGCTTGTTTGCTTGTATTCCTTTAAAATACGATATATTGTTGATTTTGCAATTCCTAAGATACATTTGAAGATTAGCTAAAAAGTTGTTTCCTTCTCCATATTATACCCTAATTTTCGTTGTATTTCAAGCACACTTGCAGTAGTAATAATTTTTGGAGAACTTAGTTTTAAGCTTTTAAACATATTAATTACAGTTTGCTCTTCTACAATGAATATAGGATCACACCTAAACAAACACGTTTTTTAAAAGGCTACAATGAATCACTAGCACTTGGAGTTGCATCCATATTTACATATAAGTTTATAAAATAAACAGTAGGTAAAGAATGATTACTTCTGACAAGAACCGTTTTGTAAGTCAGTAAAAACAAAAACAAAGCGATTTATAATAGCAAGAGTACAAGAATAAATCAACTGTTACAACTATTAAGACCGTCAAAACATATACTAAATATCATGCGTGTTAAAACTTTTCACACCAGAAACTAATTAGAGATCTGTACTTTTAAGCGACAATTTTAAATTACTCGTATTTAAAAAATAGGCTATAACAGCTTTTAGGCTTAAGTATTTTGGACTAATCAATTTTATTTGTGATGCATAATTCTTATTCATAAACGTACTAATTATGTTTTTCTTTACAGAACAGTTTCGGATTTAAAGAACATGATGTCAATAAAAAAAAGAGTACTTTCTTCTGTTCACAAATGATATGGGTCAAAAGCCATCCTTTTTGGGTGGCAAAACTAGTAAACCAAATTTACCAATTTCTTGGATATTGCGTGGTCATCAGTCCACGTGTACACTTAATCTTGAACAACCTATCAAATTTCAGTACAAAACCAGAAGAAAAGAAAACGTTCTTCACGATAAATCAAATGTGTTACAAAATTACAATAAAATTAGTGTAAGACAACCCCTTAACAACTTAAATAATAGTTCAAACCAAATTACTAATAACTTGAAGACTAAAGATGTAAATAAGTTAAGATGCCAAAAAAATCCACCATCTAGAACCAAATCCGAACCTTCATTAGTTCCAGACAAAAAGAGAGAAAAGCATAGGCCTAGACGAAAAAGTACCAGGGAATTTATCAAGAGTGATGAAGTTGAATATAATCAACAATTTGGATACGAAATAGAGGATGTGGATGCATTTTTAACTAAGGTGAGTATACACTCACAAAACAAAATGTATTTGCTATTGCCACCTTGTGGTTGATGCTACAAAAATAATTGGATAACATAAATCAAACCGTATTTCTTAAATATATTTCTGTAAATGTTGAAAAATTATTAGTGGTTTGTCTATTAGTACACAGACCCAAATAATTAAATAAGTTCATAAAATTCAATAAAATTTACTTTTTGTATGGTTGAGTAAAATTAGAGTATGTGTGACGTTTCTTTGAAATGTTTTTAATCAATTTTCTTTTTAATAGTTTCTGTATTAGTTCCACCAATGGATAAGTTTTTTCCTTAAAAAAATATAAGTTTTGGATTACGTGCATTTCCGATCTAAGGAAGCATCAATTTCTGTCCCTTATATTGTTCGTACTCAAAGAATATCAAATTTATTTTAGCGGTATTAAATGTTAGAAATGGCATCAGCCAACGTAACTTCGTGTTGTGGAATTGATAGTTCTATGATTCATTTGTTATGATTAATAAGATATAACACTGACGCCTATGACCTCAACGTCTGGGCATGAAGGCATTTAAATGCAAAATTGTGTTGAATAAAAAAAGCAAAATGTCTTGCTTTGGTTATAGGTAACCTTTCCGTAAACTAATTTTACAGATACTTAGAAAGAGAAAACAACGCAAGCGATTTTAATGTGCAGTCTTAGTTCATCTGTCTGGATTCTGCTAAAGGTATAACGAATTGTTTTATGGAAAGGTCGATTTTTTTATAAAGCACTTCATACTTAACATCCAAAAAATACAACATTTAACTTGAGTAGGTTAGTTTACTTTGACGAATATGTAATCTAACTGACTGGAAGTAGTCAATACAGTTTGGATAATACTCTACCAGATTTATTACTTTTAATTTTAGGAACACCTTGATTGTAATCAATTGAAAACTTCATGTTAGACAAAAGCATTTAAATTTCAAGTAACTAGTTTCTTTCAAAGTCGCAGGAAATAAAGACTTTTGGTGGTATTCAAGTTATCTACAGACAAAAATTATTCATCAGGTATCTATGAAAACCTGTGCAACTATAATCTAAAAAAATTGAAAATGAATGAATATTTTTAATTAATTGCATGAATTGATAAATGTAGCTAGAGTAAGTTCAAGTGATTAGGTAAAGAATTTAGACAGTAATTTTGTGATATATATATATATATATATATATATATATATATATATATATATATATACACACACACACACATATATAATATATGTAGTGGGTTTTAGGTCTGCTGGATGATTAATAAGACTCTTTTTTTATTACCTAAATTTTCGAATATATTTATATTCTTCTTCAGAGGTACTATAAAATATACAAACGCATTAACAATAAATAATTACATTTAAGATATACTCACTAAATTGAGGTTTAAAATATATGAAGTGGCATCAGATATATAAATAAAATAATGTAAAAGGTTGTTGAAACATATAATAAATTTACTTTGTATATATTTTTTATACTATTTATATTATATATATATATATATATATATATATATATATATATATATTGCTGTGAATCCACCAAAATCCGGGAACTACGGTTTTCGAATCGAGCCCCACAGATTGGGCGTCAAGATTGCTGTGAATCCTACAAAAAGCTATTAACTTAACTGTTCCGTTGACTTTCTTCTGTTAATCGCCTCTTTACTCTTTTCCGCCTTGGCTGCTCACCTAGTTAAAACTTTCATCCTCAATCATAAAAAAAACAAACACATTCCTATCACAAACACCAACGTTAACTCTATTTACATCAATATTCACAATACATTAAAATTTCAAAATTAAAATTCAGCATAAATTTCAGTATCAGAAAATTTCACGATTAAATTTATTATCATTTTAATGTGCATCCAGAATTAAAGTCCTTGTAGATGCCTACTAATTAATATAACAATATATGCAGACCTGAGTCTGAGTACAAAGGGAGCATCTACCACCCCTTTACGTTAATTAACCAGGTTCGTCTAATTGAGCTCAAAGACATACCCAAATTTTCATCATAATCCAGAACATAAATACTAAATACCCTTTCTACTTAAACAAGAAAATTTCACCTTAAAATTAAAATTTTGTTGTTAGTACAATTTCACTACTGTCCATTTTAAGTAAATCAATTATAAAGTTATTGAACACACACCAAAACATCAAAAATCGAACAACAAAGCATAAGTTACCTGAAGGTTAATGCACTCGTGGCGTCAATGTACATCGTCCTCTGTTAATCACACCAATCCAACTGGGTTATGTTTAGGTACTCGAATTACTGGTCGCCTTTAAAATTTTCTACACCACCATTCCTCTAAAGTTGTTTCAGTGCTTTTCCGGAACTCATTTGTGTATATCTGAAGCTTGTTTTGTGGATCCAGACACGTTACGAATCATTTAATTATTAACACCCCGAAAATAGCAAAGAAATTCATACTTCTTTCACAAATATACGCCAAAACTGCCTACTTTTGTGTATTCATTGGTCGTTGCAAATTTGAATAATTGGTACAGTGATACTAGCCTTTATTACCTTGTATCTTCTTTTCTAAGTGCACTAAATTACTTGCATTGTAGCACGTAAAGAACAAACTGTTTTAAATCACCAAAATATACGAGCAAACTGTTTAAATTATTCTATCAAAATCGGAAAACTAAAAAGCACTGTTTAACGCATTGAATCAAATCGAAAATCTAAGAGAGCGAAACTCATATTAACCCGGGTATATATAGTGGTTAGCCTGTCTGTCGGTTTTGTCCTCAAAACGGCCAGTTTCTAGAATTTCGTATACTATGTTCCCATCTCGACCGCCTGTGCGTCGGTTCTTATTAAATTTGCACTCGCACCAGTTAAATCTCAGAAATTTCGACACGGCTCGCAACGTCTGGAAATAACTAATTAATTTTTATACAGAAATGTTATTTTTACCTCTCAAGTTTGCCTTTTATTTTCAACCAATCGCAACCCAGTGACGTTGCTCAAATCACGCCTTTTACTATATGTGTCTCTGTCTTGCGCATATTATCTGTCTCTATCTACCCTGTTCCGAGTGGTACAAATCTATATTCTTTAGTATCGGTTATTTTCAATCCATGTGGACTTGTGAAATAACCCACCTTATTAGCATTTCCCGTAAATATTAAGCAACGGTTTCTTCAACATTCTCTGTAACCATTTGTTATCTGCAAATTTTACGCAGAACATAAAACATTTTAAAAATACGCAGGTGTTCAAACATAATACTTCTACGATCTGAATATTATTGGGTTTTTACTAGCTTTTATACATATTATATGTTACTAATGATCCAATTAACTCCAATTAAAATAATACCCTTTAATTTTTAGTGACTCCTAATCAAATATTAATTATTATCTGTACATTTTGTTTAATGCCGGTTACTTAAAATTGAGTTAATCAATATAAATTTTGCACGTAATTTCTATTTGTTTCTTTACTCGGAATAATTAAATTACAAGTAGAGCATTTTAATACTGCTTCTTTTTATATAAAGCGTCTTGTAAATAATTTAAATCCCTTCTTTTTAATGAAACGAATGAATTTTTATGCTTCACGGTTTTAATAACGCGTACCTTTTCCCAAAGCTTCTACACGGTGATTAAAATTATTTGATGTGATTATTTAATTTTCTACCCTGGTCTAAATATGAGTATTTTCCTCCTATTTGAATACAAATAATCCCACTTATTTGAATTCAAATATAAAATATTTAAACCGCAAACAAATTTTACAAAAAAAAGTGCCTATCTCTCTCTACCCTTATCTATCTAACTTACCTACCTTATCCAATCAAAAAAATTATTTACACCTGTCCTATATCCCTATCCTATTTCTAACTTTTAACTATACTCACTTCCCCCTACCTAATCCTATATACCTATCCTACTCTTACTCTATTCCTAACTCTCCACTAATCTTATATGAAATATCTATACTTAACCTATCTTATTTTCTTCCTACATTTACTCTTTATTCTCATCCTAAACCTATTTCTAATTATCTCCCATATTTATCCTATACCTAGCTTTATTTTCTATAAACACCTACTTCTACTCTTCTATATACACCTATTATATCCCTATCCTATTTAAATTTTACTCTATTATACACCTATTTCTCCTGTGGTGCTGGTTCTCCGGTATAAGGGAATAGTAGGTTGACGTGAAACCGTCTCCTCTCATTTCCCGTACCTACTTCCCTTAATAAATACGTGCACTCCCCTACTACTTCATCTATCTCAAAAGGTCCCTCATATGGCAAGTGTAGTTTAGCACATGTCATCCTATCTTTCTTCCCTACTCTCAAGCCTTTTACTACTACCTGGTCTCCCACTTTAAATTTTACCCTCTTTCTAATTCTTGCGTTCATCTTCCTTGTATATTTTTCAGCTCTCTTCCTTAACCTCTCCCTCACATCTACCAAAAGTTGTTGAAATTCATCGTCCCTAGGCACAATTTACCATGGTCTTTCGGGATACTGTTGCTTGATCAGCATAATGGGACTGGTTTCTGTTACGGTACTAGGGGTTTCATTGATAAAAGATTCAACCTTGGACAAATTGTCCTCCCATAAACGATGATTCCTATGTGAAGCCAAACGCAAGAATTTAACTGTTTCTTGAATATATCGCTCAGCTGGATTAGCTTGAGGATGCCTTATGCTGCAAAACACCACTTTAATGTTTTGCCTCTCCCAATAGTCCCTAAATCTTTGATTATTAAAATAAGTAGCATTGTCTGCTAATACTCGTTTAAAAGTTCCTACTTCCCTACAAAATAGTTCCAATTTCTTGTTTGTTCCGACTGTGTTACAATCCCGAGTGGGATATAATTTGGTAAATTTCGAAAACACGTCAGTCACAATCAGCACATGTTTGTGTCCCTTTGTACTTCGGACTAGATTACTCAAATAATCAATAGCAACTAAGTCCAGGGGATTTTGTACATGTATACTTTGTACCACATCTTGACTCGTACTATTTTTGTACTTTCCTAAAGTACATAAGTGACAAGTGTTGATGACTGACTTTACTAACCCTAAGTCTTTAGTTGAAAAAACGTTTCCTAAAATTAACCATGTCTTTCGGATCCCTATGTGACCATATCTTAAATGCAGATCTTTGATAATTAATTTTGCTTGTACCCTATCCACTACATACACTTCCAAGTCTTGAATTTTTACACAAAATCCGCTTATCATATGGAAGTTTTAAATCTCGGTTCGTTTTCTAACTTCGTTCTAATAATCTGTAACTCCTCACTCTGCCTCTGGTTCCTCAAAATCTCCTCTTCTCCATATACTGAATCATTTTGTAGTAGACTGTTCATGGCAATCATGATGTCACACGGTCTTTTGTTATCTTTGTCTCGGTTTCTACTAAACGCGTCTGCTATAAAATTGTTTTCTCCTTAATATATTTAATCTCAAAGTCAAACTCCTGTAGTAACAGCCCCCACCGATATACTCGATTATTCGAAAATCTTGTATTCATCAACGCACACAACGCCGAATGATCCGTTTCGATTACAAAATGTCTTCCGATCAAAAAAAATTTTAACTTTGTAACACCAAACACCACTGCAGCCATCTCCTTTTCACTAATCGTGTAATTTACTTCATGCGGCTTCAGTGTGCGTGAAACAAAAGATATGGGCACCTCTTCCCCCTCTTGTACTTGGTACAACTCTGCTGCTAACGCACTATCCGATGCATCCGTCCTCAGTACGAAACCTACATCAAATCTGGGATGCCTCAAAATTAGTTGGTCGTGAAATTGTTCCAACAGTGTTAGATATGCTGCCTCTTGACTTTCCGTCCAACTCCATCTTACTCCCTTCTTCAGAAGTTTAAACAATGGACTCGCTTTTTCAGCAAATCCCGGTACAAACTTTTATAAAAGTTAAGGACCCCAAAAAGCTCTTAATTTCCTAATGTTATTAGGTCTCGGATATGTCAAAAGTTCGGACAATCTTTCTTTATCGATACACATACCTTGAGTGTTCACCACATACCCCAGAAATTTAACAGTTTTTGAAAAAAATTTACATTTTTCTATATTCAGCCTCAATCCTGCTAATTTAAGCTCTAATAATATCCGTTCTAAATGAGAGTAATGTTGTTCCTCAGTTTCACTAAAATTAAAATATCATCCACATAGTGTATGCAGAATTGCTCATATGCTCCTAAAATTGCTTGCATTGCCTTAATTAATGCTGCACTTGACGTTGACAAACCATACGGTACTACCTTAAAATTATAGATTTTTCCTCTACGGAAAATCCTGTGTACCTTCTAGAATCCTTGTGTAATGGAATCAGCCAGAATGAATTCCTTAAATCTAATTTACTAAAAATAAACTTGCCACTTAATCTCGTCAAAAGTGTGTCCATGGATGGTGGACAATGGAATTGCGGTTTGGTCCGTTGATTAATTTTTCGTGCGTCTAAACATAAACGAATGCTATCATCCTTTTTCTTAACTACCACCAACGGATTTATGAAATGAGTGTTTGATACCTCTATTATGCCATCTTCCAACATTTTATTTAATTCTGCCTTCACCTGCTCCCGATATGCTGCTGGAATAGGATAAACCTTTGCGTTGAACGGTTCTGAATTATCCACTTCCAATATGTGCTCATAGCCTAACGCTGTGCTTGCTTCTACCCCCACTAATTCTGCATGTTTTTGTAATAATGCTTGAACCTCTACTCTCCTATCCTCTGGACATCTTATTGTGTTGATCTGTTTACCTCCATCATCTTCTACCTCTACTACATTAATACTCAACCCCGTGTCATCCTCTGTGACTTCATAACTGCCCTTCCATGGCACTACCCTATCCTTAATCCTTACTACCTTCCTTTCCATATCTATCAAAACCCCTAACTGCATCATACAGTCAACACCTAAAATGCTCTGAAACTTCAGTCCAGGTACAATTACAAACTCCTGTTCGCAGCTTAAACCTCCTATATCTATCCTAAGCACCACAACACTATTTACTACAGCAAACTTCTTTTTATTTGGAGCTACTAAATGGCTACGCTTTATAGGCATAATTCTATCACAAACCTTATCCCTAATTTTGCTGACGAATTCCTCCGATATTAAACTCGCCTCTGCCCCTGTATCAAGTAATACTTCTACATTATTCTCAAAAATTTCTATATTAATAATTGGCAAACATAATTTTTCCTCAGTTTCTGGCTCTACTTCCTCCTCAATTTTGAAAAATTCACGTGGATGTTCATATACATTTACACTGAAATCTAGTGGTCTATCGCGTTCTAAAAATCCTGTCCAGGTCTGTTTTCCCTACTCGGTCCTGGTCTAGTCGTCACCTCAGCGTATGTCCTCGGCGTTTCCACTCGTTCCGTGTCTGTATTAGCTGTCCCCCTCATGTCCGGTGAACTATTCCTTCTGGTAGGTTCCGGTCTCGGTGCAGGTCCCCTTCCTAAACTATTACTTCTAAAGTATGGTCGTCGCTGTTCCCAATTCTGTCGCTGGTATCCGTAACTATTCCCCCTTCTAGCATAGTTGTCCCGTCTATTGTCAAACCTAACTGTGTTGATCTGTCTTTCCCTATTATCCCGAGGTCGTCCACTACTTACGTCGTCGTACCTCTGCAGGTATTCTAAAAACATTTCTCTGTCCACTATGTTCTGTAGTGCTACGTGTTGTCTTACTTCTACCTCGAAGTGTCGTGATAAATACTTGATAATTTGTCGGTCCGTCAGTGGTGGATGAAGTTGTTTGGCCACACTGTACTTTCGAATGGCATATTGTTCCCTAGATCCTGCAAACTCTCCCTTAAATTTTCCTGTAATCAAGTCGTCCCTAACCTGGTCTTGTCTGTGGTCACTCCAGTAGTGCTTTAAAAATCTGTCTTCAAAGTCCGTGTAGGTGTCTATGTCTTGTCCTACTAAATTGTACCATGCTTCCGCGTTGTCTTTCAATAAAGCCTTTATCGTATTCAGTTTAGTCTGTTCGTTAAATAAATTTCCCACTAGATTTCTTACACTATTAATAAAAATTTGTGGATTTACCCTGTTATCGCCATAAAACTTCATGTGTTGGTCCAATGATCCTCCACCTGTATAAAATCTGGGACCATCCCCCGTTAAATTTGGCATGTTGTATTTAATACTACTAACTTCGCGTTCTACCCTGCCTAACTGATCCCTACATGAGTCCGTTACTTCAGTCATTTTTATATCTTCTTCACAAAAACTGCGTACTTCGGACCTTAAATGTCCCATTTCCTGTCGAAAACCTGTAATATCACGCTCATTTTTATCAACCCTATTTTTAACTTCCCCCATTTTTACGGTAAGACTATTTTTAAATTCTATAAATTCTTTAGTCGATTGCTCAATTTTCCCGCTTATCTGCTCTAATTTTCTATTGGATTCTTCCCTAGCTCTATTAGATCCTTCGTTCATCCTCTCTAGCATTCTCATTATCATCTCGTTTCTTTGATCCCTTGATTCCGTCCTCGACTGATCTCTACTGCCTCCAGCTTCTTCCATTTTCGAATTTTTCTCACACAATGCACTATCGTCACTTACAATTTCCACTCCTTGACTCCTTAACCACTCTTTTCTCTGCATACGTTCTAATCACTCTCACACACTCTAAAATACTCCTAAATTTATACACACACAGAAACTCTCTCTCAGATCGCCAGTTTCCTGGAATAAAATCACAAAAATTTTATTTGGAACTCGAGCCTCACTTTTGGGTCGCCATGAATGCTGTGAATCCACCAAAATCCGGGAACTACGGTTTTTGAATCGAGCCCCACAGATTGGGCGTCAAGATTGCTGTGAATCCTACAAAAAGCTATTAACTTAACTGTTCCGTTGACTTTCTTCTGTTAATCGCCTCTTTACTCTTTTCCGCCTCGGCTGCTCACCTAGTTAAAATTTTCATCCTCAATCATAAAAAAAACAAACACATTCCTATCACAAACACCAACGTTAACTCTATTTACATCAATATTCACAATACATTAAAATTTCAAAATTAAAATTCAGCATAAATTTCAGTATCAGAAAATTTCACGATTAAATTTATTATCATTTTAATGTGCATCCAGAATTAAAGTCCTTGTAGATGCCTACTAATTAATATAACAATATATGCAGACCTGAGTCTGAGTACAAAGGGAGCATCTACCACCCCTTTACGTTAATTAACCAGGTTCGTCTAATTGAGCTCAAAGACATACCCAAATTTCCATCATAATCCAGAACATAAATACTAAATACCCCTTTCTACTTAAACAAGAAAATTTCACCTTAAAATTAAAATTTTGTTGTTAGTACAATTTCACTACTGTCCATTTTAAGTAAATCAATTATAAAGTTATTCAACACACACACCAAAACATCAAAAATCGAACAACAAAGCATAAGTTACCTGAAGGTTACTGCACTCGTAGCTTCAATGTACATCGTCCCTTTTGTTAATCACACCAATCCAACTGGGTTATGTTTAGGTCCTCGAATTACTGGTCGCCTTTAAAATTTTCTACACCACCATTCCTCTAAAGTTGTTTCAGTGCTTTTCCGGAACTCATTTGTGTATATCTGAAGCTTGTTTTGTGGATCCAGACACGTTACGAATCATTTAATTATTAACACCCCCGAAAAATAGCAAAGAAATTCATACTTCTTTCACAAATATACGCCAAAACTGCCTACTTTTGTGTATTCATTGGTAGTTGCAAATTTGAATAATTGGTACAGTGATACTAGCCTTTATTACCTTGTATCTTCTTTTCTAAGTGCACTAAATTACTTGCATTGTAGCACGTAAAGAACAAACTGTTTTAAATCACCAAAATATACGAGCAAACTGTTTAAATTATTCTATCAAAATCGGAAAACTAAAAAGCACTGTTTAACGCATTGAATCAAATCGAAAAATCTAAGAGAGCGAAACTCATATTAACCCGGGTATATATAGTGGTTAGCCTGTCTGTCGGTTTTGTCCTCAAAACGGCCAGTTTCTAGAATTTCGTATACTATGTTCCCATCTCGACCGCCTGTGCGTCGGTTCTTATTAAATTTGCACTCGCACCAGTTAAATCTCAGAAATTTCGACACGGCTCGCAACGTCTGGAAATAACTAATTAATTTTTATACAGAAATGTTATTTTTACCTCTCAAGTTTGCCTTTTATTTTCAACCAATCGCAACCCAGTGACGTTGCTCCACTCACGCCTTTTACTATATGTGTCTCTGTCTTGCGCATATTATCTGTCTCTATCTACCCTGTTCCGAGTGGTACAAATCTATATTCTTTAGTATCGGTTATTTTCAATCCATGTGGACTTGTGAAATAACCCACCTTATTAGCATTTCCCGTAAATATTAAGCAACGGTTTCTTCAACATTCTCTGTAACCATTTGTTATCTGCAAATTTTACGCAGAACATAAAACATTTTAAAAATACGCAGGTGTTCAAACATAATACTTCTACGATCTGAATATTATTGGGTTTTTACTAGCTTTTATACATATTATATGTTACTAATGATCCAATTAACTCCAATTAAAATAATACCCTTTAATTTTTAGTGACTCCTAATCAAATATTAATTATTATCTGTACATTTTGCTTAATACCGGTTACTTAAAATTGAGTTAATCAATATAAATTTTGCACGTAATTTCTATTTGTTTCTTTACTCGGAATAATTAAATTACACGTAGAGCATTTTAATACTGCTTCTTTTTATATAAAGCGTCTTGTAAATAATTTAAATCCCTTCTTTTTAATGAAACGAATGAATTTTTATGCTTCACGGTTTTAATAACTTCTACACGGTGATTAAAATTATTTGATGTGATTATTTAATTTTCTACCCTGGTCTAAATATGAGTAATATATATATAATTTACCCGTTTAATGATTTTGTCTTAGTCGTAAAACAATTCGTCTACTTATGTTGAAGCAGCAACACTATTTTCGGCTCAGTACTGCCTTCGTACATGTAGCCATCCGATGATTTTGATTTAGTAATAAAACATTTCGACAACTGACCTAAGTTGAAACCTCAACGCTATTTTCGCCCCAACCCTACTTTTGCACATGTACCCGTTTGGTTTTGTCTTAGTCTTAAAACATTTCGACTACTAACCTATGTTGAAGCATCAACACTGACCTAAGTTGAAACCTCATCACTATTTTCGTAATAACAATCTGTTCGCCACAACGCTATTTTCGCCTCAACACTATTGTAACGGGCTACTGCTACCGCGTTTCTTTAATTTAAAACAAGTAATAACAAACGTCTTTATTACTTACTGTTCACAAGTCTAATTAACAGTATATGCCTTATTTATAGATGTTTTCAGGACACTTAACAATGAAGCACTATTACACTAATGAATTTACAAGCACTAATATCTTCTTAAACTATCTTCTTTACCATAGGTTCATTAACAACACTAACACAACTATTTGTTTATACACTTCTATTTATTTATGTATACTACAAGCTGCATGTACATTAGACACAGCATATCACATTTATGTACACCTTTAAAAGCTCAAAACTACTACTACTTTACAACGTTATAATTTATATACGACATTCTAGTATAGACTGACTCTTGCATTCATTAGCAGTCTTATATATACTCTGGATTACAAGGATGACTCATGCTCCCGTAATTTCTAGAAGAATTCTGGAATCCTATAGAAGGCGCTGTGCCCCGAGCGTTTGTATGTTTGACGGGTTGCCTAATAGTGGATCGCAACACTGCCCCTCTTTAAAACCGTTACGTCTCGTAACTGTAAATCCATCTTGACGCCAATTCGATGACTGGTGACGGTATCGGCAGCTATCTCCTCTGGAGCATCCACCGCGTCGTTGGAAGTAACAGTCAACACTCTTTTCCTGGTCTTGGTAGACAACCGGTTGATAACAACAAACAAGAACCTGGACGTTGGTTCCCTGGAAAACTACTTCTAGCATATTTCGGATTATCCTCCAGTCTAAGCGATCCAGTCCACAGCCCAGCTTGGGCACCGCTAGTCTCGTTACTCCATTTTCCATCATCTGCGCCTTAAGATTTAGCAAAGCCTCCCATAGATGTCCATAACTAGGTCTCTGCCATGAAGAATTTTTGGTGACCAGATAGTAAACATAACGATTTTTATCTTGAAGGACCAAAGATTTTCCTACAGTTGGCTGCTGTTGTACTAATTCATCCACACATCCAAACTTTTTCTTGAAAACAACAGCTATTCCCCTTGACATTGCCAAATCTTGAGCTACGCAATGTGCAAGGGAATACTCTTCTGGTGCTCTAAACAGATCGTGCTGTTTTTCAACAACAACGCCAAATCTTGCTTTAGCGGAACCACCATACGCCGCCATAAAGCTCTCAAAATCTACATTTGGCTCATGATTAATAACTTGCCGAACACCATTATCATTATTCGAGTCTTCCTGGTTGTTGCCAGCGTAGGATGTTAAACGGTCAAAGTGTACCACTTTCGGTTTACCATGAGGGGATCTTCTGATCCGGTACACTACATCATTAATCCTTTTTAACACTTCGTACGGCCCTTCCTTTGTAGTTTTGGCGACAATCCACGTTTTCTTTGTGGATTGTACAACCACACTAAATCTCCAGGTTGATAACCACCTTCTTGTGCTCTCGTGTCATATTGTGATTTCATTCGATCGCTTGCTGCCTGTATATTCTTTCGGACGTTTTCGTGAATACTATTTGATCTTTCACGAAGCTTACTAACGTAATCTTCACTTGCGATCTCTTCTCCAGGTTTAAATCCAAACTGAAGATCACATGGTAGCCGCAATTCACGTCCTAGCATTACGCAAGCGGGCGAGTACCCTGTGCTGTCATGTACCGAAGATCGGTACGCCAGTAGGAACAAATGCAGATATTGGTCCCAGTCTCGTTGATGTTCAGAGACAACTTTGGCCAGGTACTTCCCTAACGTCCTGTTCATTCTTTCAACCATTCCATCCGATTGGGGATGAAGTGGCGTGGTTCTAGTTATCCTGATTCCAAGATGCTTGCAGACATTTTGAAACAATGCTGATTCGAAGTTTCGACCTTGATCGGAGTGTAATTCCAACGGAACTCCAAAGCGACAAAAGAACTCCCTCACTAGTACATCTGCAACGGTCTCGGCTTCTTGGTTAGGTGTAGCATATGCCTCCGGCCATTTGGTAAAATAATCCATTGCAACCAAGATGTATTTATTCCTTTTCTCTGATTCAGGAAACGGACCAGCTATATCAATGGCTACCCTCTCAAAAGGATTCCCCACGTTATACTGTCTCATTGGGGCTTTCCGTTTTGTGACCGGGCCATTTGCAGAGGCACACAATTCACATTTCCGGCACCACTCCTTCACATCTTCTTTGCAGTTCACCCAATAGAATCTTTCTCTCACTCTTTCGAGAGTTCTTTTCACGCCAAAGTGCCCTCCGGAAATACCATCGTGCAAGTGCTGCAACACTTCCGGCACTCTGCTTCTCGGCACTATCACTTGAAGTCTCTCAGTGCCGTCTTCAAATTCCAGGCGTCGTTTCAAGATTCTATTTTCCATCATCAAGGAGTCCCACTGTGCCCAGTATGCCTTCAGGCTCCTACTTGAAATACTAATTTCTTCCCAAGCTGGCCGTTGTCCTCTATTTTTCCACTCAATAATACGTCCCAATTCGGCGTCATTCTCCTGGTCTTCTCGTATTCTATCGAGTTGCCAAGTATCATCGGTTACCGTCATTCTATGGATGACACTTATTTTCTCTTCCATCTTGGAGCAATGATTGCAGTCCATCGGACAAGGTCTCCTTGATAGAGCGTCTGCATTCCGATGGCTAGTTCCTACACGATGTTCTGTATCAAAGTCATATTCCTGCAGCCGCTCTATCCACCTTGCCACTTGCCCTTCAGGATTTCGAAACTGCAATAACCATTTCAGTGCAGCATGGTCTGTTTTCAACAGGAATTTACGGCCGTATAAGTACTTATAAAAGTGCTCTACGGATTTGACGACGGCCAACAGCTCCCTTCTTGTCACACAATAGTTCCTTTCTGGCCGCGACAAGACCTTGCTGAAATACCCAATAACTTTTTCTTGTCCGTCCTGCACTTGAGAAAGAACGCCTCCTATAGCTGTGTTACTGGCATCGGTATCCAACACAAATTTTCCCTCCATCCGTGGATAACTCAAAATTGGTGCTGTAACTAGTAGCCGTTTCAGTTGTTCAAATGCACTGTGGCAGTCGTCATTCCAATCATATTCTTGTCCATCTTCGGTTAATTTTGTTAACGGTTTGGCAATGTTCGCAAACCCAAGTATAAAACGTCGGTAATATGTGCACAATCCTAGAAAACTGCGTAGTTGGTGTATAACTGCTGGTGTAGGCCACTCCTGTACCGTTTTTATTTTGTCAGGGTCAGCTCTTATTCCGGTCTCTGAGACGACATGTCCTAGGTATTTCACCTCTTTTCCAAACAGGTGACACTTCTTGGGGCTCAATGTAAGGTTTGCCCCCCGTAATCTCTGGAATATCTCCTCTAGGTTCTTAAGATGTTCTTCGAAAGACCGACCTAACACTATCACGTCGTCCAGGTACACCAGACATGTCTTCCAGGACAGTCCACGCAGTACCGACTCCATCAATCGTTCAAAAGTAGCAGGAGCATTGCATAATCCAAATGGCATGACCTTGAACTGCCATAATCCAGTTTCAATTGTAAAGGCAGTCTTTTCTTTATCGTTTGGCTCCAAGCCTACCTGCCAGTATCTGCTTTTCAAGTCCAAGGTCGAAAACCATTTAGATCCGGATAGAGTATCTAAGGTGTCATCAATTCTGGGCAAAGGATAGCTGTCTTTCTTTGTCACATTATTAAGCCGCCGGTAGTCTACACAAAACCTTGTCGACCCGTCTTTTTTCTTGACAAGCACTACCGGGGATGCCCATGGACTATTCGAGGGTTCAATAACTCCATGTTCTTCCATATCGGTGATAATTTGCTCAGCTTCCTTACGTTTTGCCAAAGGAAGCCGCCAGGGGTGTTGTCTTATCGGTTGCGCATCTCCAGTATTAATCTTGTGTTGAACAACATTCGTCCTTCCTTTCTCACTATCATCCAGTGCAAACACACCTCGATATCGTCCGACCAGTTCTTTTACCTTGCCCAGTTGGTCGCCATTTAATCCTTGACACGAGGGTATCAACATATCCAGCAATTTCTGTGAGAAACCGTTGGTTGGTTTATTTTTTGTGTCGTCCACACAACGTTTAATATGACATACTGGAATGCAACTTCCCACAATCATGCCTTTCTTCAGGGTCACTGTATGGGGATTAATGTTCAGCACCCTTACTGGTACCATGTTTCGAGACTTTACCAGCGTTCTTCCAATCAGAAGTCCCTCCTGACCCATTCCCGATTCAGTTGCTTCCATCATGCATACTTGTCCTTCCCGGAGCGTACCATCCGGGTGTCCCATTACTATCATTTTCGCCTTCTCGGGTATTTTCACATCGCAAATCATTCGTACTTGCATCGTCTGGTTACTCCTACCTTGAAATGGAATCTCATCATCATCTATCCGAAGCACATTTTCTTTCATGTTTACATGAAACCCATATTCTCTCATGAGATCCATTCCCAAGATCACTTCTTCTGTAATTTCAGCTACCAACACTCGATGATTAATTAATTTGTCCCCAATTGTCAACATAACGGCAGTCTCTCCGTGAGTACCAATCTTCTCACCACTTGCCGTTCGGAGACACACCGATACAGGTAGCACTTTTCCACGAACAACCAAATCTGGTCTCACAATAGTTCTTGTCGCTCCTGTATCTACAAGTAATCGGACAACCCTACCATTAATTCTACCATCGATATAAATACTGTCCAGACTTTCCACCGACGATGCAGCACGGATGATAATCTCCGGGGCACTACGCTGTGCTGTCGAAGTTCGCCCCCTTACATGGACCAGCTTTGGCACAACCGGTTGTTTCTTTGGTTGAGTACAGCGTCTCTGCATATGGCCAACTTCACCGCAGCTCTAGCATCGTAGACGCCATCTCCGCAGTCGTTGTCTTTTCAGCCTTTCCGCCTTTCGCTTTTCAAACACACGATTGATTATTTCATCTATGCTGTTCTGAGCTTGACCAGGTTCCTCTAAGGCAGGCCGAGCTTTGTGACTCACCCTATGTGATGTCTGCTTAGCTGCTTCAAATTCAAGCGCATGGGCCAGTGCATCATCTAACATTTTTGGCCGTGCTAGTCTTAGCGCTTGCTGTATTTCGCCATCCTTAACGCCATCCACAAATGTTTGGACAGCAAGTTGTTCGAGGAAGCTATCTGGTGCCGTTGGGTATGCCAATCTAACTAACCTGGCAATGTCAGCTTCGAACTCTTGCAGGCTTTCACTTGTCTTTTGCGAGCGGTTCTTAACTTGTGCGTGGTAAACCTGCTGAAGGTGAGCATCTCCATATCTCATCTCAAGCTTTGATGTTAAGAGGCCGTAATCATTCTGCTGGTGGTCGGGAATCGTTTGTAAGATGTTAAGAGCATCCCCCCGTAGGGCCACTATTAAGGAGATAGCCTTCTCTTTGTTGCACCAACCGTTGGCTATTGCCGCAGCTTCAAATTGTTTCAAATATGTCGGCCAAGGCGTTTTACCATCGAATGTGGGTGGTTTCACTTTAAATTTTGACGGTATTGACTCGCTTTCTACCATGCTTGTTATTTCTGGAATGTTCTCATTTACAACTTGATTTGCTATTTCAAGTGGACGTGTTGTTATTGAAATCACCTGTTCTTGCAGCCTCATCATATCTTCTTCCATTTTTATCAATTTACTGTCCAACTTTTGCTCAACTGCTTTTACCTGTTCAGTGACATCTTCTTTCAATGCACTGGAGCTTGCTATTAATCTTTGTTCTAACGTGGCCGTCTTTTCATTCAACTCTTCCATTTTTATCGCGTTTTCACTAAACCGTTCTTCTATTTTCTTAGCATTTTCACTTAACCTTTCGGTAAGGTTTGTTTCCAGTTCAACTGACCTTACTACGTTTTCATTTAGTGCCACTTGCATTTCGGATTTAAAATCCTTAAGGAAATTCATTAAAGTTTCTGCCTCCATTTTCCTTTGATTTCTTGTAACTGGCATATACAAACTACTTAAATGTCTTTAGACTTATGTTTTAAATTAATCACTATAAACCCCACAAATGCCTAACACCAGTGTAACGGGCTACTGCTACCGCGTTTCTTTAATTTAAAACAAGTAATAACAAACGTCTTTATTACTTACTGTTCACAAGTCTAATTAACAGTATATGCCTTATTTATAGATGTTTTCAGGACACTTAACAATGAAGCACTATTACACTAATGAATTTACAAGCACTAATATCTTCTTAAACTATCTTCTTTACCATAGGTTCATTAACAACACTAACACAACTATTTGTTTATACACTTCTATTTATTTATGTATACTACAAGCTGCATGTACATTAGACACAGCATATCACATTTATGTACACCTTTAAAAGCTCAAAACTACTACTACTTTACAACGTTATAATTTATATACGACATTCTAGTATAGACTGACTCTTGCATTCATTAGCGGTCTTATATATACTCTGGCTTACAAGGATGACTCATGCTCCCGTAATTTCTAGAAGAATTCTGGAATCCTATAGAAGGCGCTGTGCCCCGAGCGTTTGTATGTTTGACGGGTTGCCTAATAGTGGATCGCAACACTATTTTTGCACTTGCTCCGTTCGATTATTATGTCTTAGTACTATCCTAACTTGAAATTTTGATACTATTTTCATCTTAACACTTTTTTCGCCTCGACACTACTTTCGCATGTACTCGTTCGATGATTTTGTCTCAGTCGTAAAACATTTTGATTACCAACCTAAGTTGAAACTTATTTTTGCCTCAATAGTTTTCGCTATAACACTATTTTCGCCTCAGCGGTATTTTTGTAGATGCACCGATTATAACAAGTACATAAGTACATAATATTCTAAAGGTAAATGCGTTTCTTTCGATGTAAAGCGCAGATTCATCAATTTAGAGAAAATAATAATGTGTAGAGAATTGAATTTTACGAAGTAATGTCTCTGAGAATTCAAGACTACCCAAATATTATAAAACAAAGTTGCTTTAGCGATGAAATGATGTTCTACGTGAACGTACTTGTTAACAGATATAATTGTATGGATTGGGACAATAGCGAGCCATACATTTTCAGGGAAGGTAATCCTCAGTATATTAAAAAAGGAAGTCGTCACCTGATATTCTTGGCAATGAATAATTGTGCACATCTGTATTTGAAGAGAATCGGACTGATGAATAGTATTTGGATTTGTTGCAAAACAATATTAATCCATTTATTATTCAGTCGTTGGAAAATCGGTTTAATCAGGAAGATCACATTGTAGACAAACAAGCTTTACATTGCCAGTAGGTGGGGCTATTCTTCATTATGCATTAGTTGTTCGATTTTGGCTAATCCAAAGATTTCCTGTTAAATAGATTGGTAGAATAGGTTTCAATTAAAGACCGGCTAAACTCCAGATTTGATTTGGGCGAATTTCTTTCTTTGGGGTTATGTAGAATCGATACGTTACATAACCCTACAAATATTCAAGAACTGCGCAAAGTAATAATCTTAGTGAGATCAAGTTCAAACACATTCCAGAAGGTCCACAATTTCTTCTAAAATAGATTATATTATTGCTTAGTTCAATAATGGATCACATTTTGAATATATGATGTGTATTTTAAATAAAACGTCTTCAATTTCAGACATTAAATCCTTTTCGTCGTAACTCTATAATTTTGTTATTTCATTATGTATTACCACGTTAACGGATGTGCTCAATCAAACTACTTTGGGCTCATTGTAAAGAGTTAATTTTCTCTTTAAAATAATACTTTACAAGCTAGGTGTAATTTGAAATTTCAAAATGGGGTTAGCTGAAGGTTGAGGTAATGGAATATACAATTAATGCAATATTGTTCTGTGACGCACTTTTTCCGGTATTATAAATCTCGAGCACCAGAATTTATAAAGGAGTTTACTCTCCGTTACTCTACTGTTCCCTGAGATTTTGGGTAGAGGCCTGAATACCATCAGTGAAGAAATGAATTTTAGAGGTCAAACACTTAGAAAGAGGGGAAGCCCCTAGCAGCTATGCTGTAGCTTATACTAGTATAAGTAGCTGCGTCGACGGCCAGGGTTATTTAGACACAGCGTCGATTATATTAATACTGGTAGGCCTGGATGATAGGATCAGGCGGCTTTGTGGCATAGTTGGTATGCGTGGGACTACTAAGCCCAAGGTCCCAGGTTCGAATCCCGACACGGTTGTTCGCTTGAAATATGTTAGGCAAGCATTTTTCACAAAAACATGCTCTCGTTCGAATGAGAGGTAAAGTGCAGATCCAGTATGTGAGTGTTGTCACGCACGTTAAAGATCCCTACTTTGTTAGGAACAGCAAGGGTTTGGTAAAATTCAAAATTACCAGGTAAAAAACTCGCTTCTTGGCCAATGTAGTGTCTTTGGGAGGAGCATTGGACAATAAATGTAAAGCTTGTAGGATTGAGGCGGCTCTGGGGCTTAGTTTGTTCGCGAGTGATTACTAAGTCCAAAGTCCCGAGTTTGGTTCCCAACACGGTTCCTTAAAAATGTTAGGCGAGCATTTTTTCACAAAAATACGCCCTCGTTCAGATGTAGGTTCCGTGTGTGAGTGTCATGCACGCTAAAAATTCCTACTTTGCTTGAAATAGCAAGGGTTCGGAAAAATTCAAAATTTCCAGATAAACTCGCCTCCTGGCCAATGTAGTACCTTCGAGTGCAGCATTGAAAAATCAAATGCAGGACCTGCAGGATCGGAGAAGCATCCCGCGTCGGTCACTAGTATGACCTCACAGTCTTGCAGACGGATCATGAGACGCTTAGAATACGTGCCGCAATCGGCCGCAAACACTATTACTAGCGTTAATTGATTGCTGTGACAGCACAAGGGTACAGTGGCGGTGGCTGTCACAGTTTCGGAAAACTTTGCCGTGTTAGTCACTAGTAGGGTTTCAGCATACTGTCCTTGGATCGAGTAGTAACGAAGAAACGTGCCGCGCCGATGACAAATACAGGTCTTGATACTAGTCGTTGCCCGGATAGAATGAATGAGTTTAGAACGGTCTCTAGAGGGTAAATTTAGGAAAAGAATCTTAACGAACAATAATAGGTTTATTTACACGGCAATATAACACAATGGCTTTCATTACCTACTGCTTAGCTTGCAATACTGCCAATTACGGGATTACAATTCTAATGGTATTTGACGGTAGCAATAACACTTACTAATGGTAACGGAAAAAATGAAATATAATAACGTTAATTTTACTGATGAATAAACGATACTTGCAATAATAATAATCCATAGCCCCCTACGTCCTCACATTTTATACCTTTTTGGAAATACAGTGAGAAACTGATAATACAAAGTTACAGTGAGCATTGGGTAGGAAATTCGCCAAAACAAATTTATATTTGATTTGATACGACAGTTATGTATCCCCCAATTGAGATATGTATTATAAAATAGAATAATTAGGAAATTATTAGAAAGTGTAAGAATACGCTAAGTGAAGTGCAACATTGTAATACAAGGGCAATTTATAAAATTTATTAACAGTTCATGAAAACGGATGCATTACCTTGTATAGCAGACGATAGTGACACTGCAGCTGTCAGGTCACAGACGGTCAAGATACCGTGATTACTTAGAAATTAAGAATACAACATTGTATTTATGAATAGTATTAAGAAATAAGCAGACGTGAGACCTGCAAGTTCCCACAGCCATGTGAGGGAGTAGGGACATTATAAAAGGCCTAGGAGCCCAAGACCCGGCAGTCAGTCAAAGTATTCAGCTTTAACATTACAGTTGCTTAGGCTACTCACAATACTACATTTAATAGTTATTTTCAAACTTAGAGCAATTTAAATCAAGTTTTGTAAAATTCCATAATTAATGTCTGTTTAAAATAAATGTGTTAAGAACTTTTGGTTTTTTTAAAAAGGTAGCGCTCAAGGCCCTAACCTTAACTCGCCTGCGTACAAAAATAGTTCTAGTTTGTTTAACATCAGCTAAGTTATCTAATTATTTATACACATTATTAAATCTGATTGTTTTCTTTAGGTATATTAACTTCTTAAATGCATAATATTGCTTCTTAAAATGGAAAGAAATAAACTTTCTAATTCGGCTGTCGTTATTCTTTCTGGAGCGGCGTCTTAATAAATAAAATTCTTACTTTCATAAGTAACGAAAAATGCCTCACTACAGATTTTAAATTCGTCCTCCGATATTAAAATCCATGTGTTTTTGTGCAAAATAAAACCTACCAAACTTTATATTTATTAAAGCTGGCTAATTTTGAAAGGAAAACATAGTATATGCCAGTTGAATTGCTACCTGAAAATATAACAAAACTTTAGCAACCACTTGATACAAATTTGGGTTGATGAGCTTAATGCACTAAAAATTTTAAATTATAATGTCGTGGAAAAATCCATAGGCACTTGTTGCCCATACATGTACCAAAATGATTATTTTTCAACATTTAATTTGATATATTCGATTTTGTTTTTCCACTCTTCTTAATTGTATTGCATTAAAATACAAATCTCGTTTTTAGTTTTAGTTTTTTTTTCATAATCATGTAAAAATTGTAACCTTAGGAGTAAAAAGTATATGGTTGATACAACCATTTTTAACAAAATGATAGTCTTACCAAAATAGAAACCACGGAAAAAGACTAGGTTTAGCTGTATAACGCATTTTTAAATCCACTTTTGATGGACCTTTTGCAACTGTCTTAAGAACACCTTTCATGATCTTCAAACACCAATACGTATAATTGCAAATCAATCAAACAGTGTTGAAAGGAAATACCTATTCCATTTTAAGAATATCAAGTACAGCTGGTGCTACAAGTAGAAAATGAAGCCACAACCGTTAATAAATGCACATTTATATCTTATTTACTTAATTAAGGTTGTGTAGAATGTTTGTAACGTTACAATGCTCATTACTAATTCGTTCCTTATGTCAACTACGTTGTAATATTTATCAAAAAAGTCAAATCCGGGAACACTTTTCAAATTTGGTATTTAATAATTTGTCAAACGATCAATCTAAGGTTACCTAATCTTGGAATTATCACAATCGATTTTAGTTACCCTCTGTAATTGCATAAAAATCTTTTATATTCTGTTATCTTTTAATTAATTCCAATTCAAAAAATTTCACAATGAAGACTCAATGACAATTATACGTGTCTAGATAATAACTATTTTGTCTCAAAATAAAGCAGATGAAATTGTTCACGAATTGGAAACTATTAATCTGCGCTAGAAAAAATCAATTAATGAAATTATTCTTAATATCATTGGTAAAAGTTAACTTGCGTATATTTTCATAAAGTCAAAAACTTTTTTGATTATTACTTTTGTAAATTATAACAATAAATAAAATATTGGAAACAGCACTTAAATGTACCTTCACCGACTTTCTTTAAATTTATTTATATAAAAATAATGTTTATTTTTGTATTAAATATTTGTTTTCGACAATTTGGGAAAAGAGAAATTACAAATGACCAGTTTCGTCAGATCTATCTCTGCAAAAAGTCGACCGCACTGGAAAATACACGCGCACATACACAACACGCACACACACACACGTACACACACACACACACACACACACACACACACACACACACACACACACACACACACACACTCACACACACACACAAAATACACGCACATACACGCATACACAATACAGACACCCTGTATGTAAAAGAGGTCCGCAAGAACAAATCTTTCTTTTCTTTGGGGAGTTCTTGTATCAAAATATAACCCAGGGTAAACTGGAAGAAAAATGGCTAAAAGTGAGAAAGGAAACTCATATGAGGATGATATGACTAACTCTAAAATATTAATTCCGTGCTAACGATGACTTAAAAAGAATTCGCCAAAATGTTTTACGACTAAGACAAAATTATCGAACGGATACATATGCGAAAGTAGTGTTGAGGCGAAAAAAGTGTTAAGACGAAAATAGTATCTCATTATCAACTTAGGATAGTACTGGATATGTTATACAACTAAGACAGAATAATCGAACGGGTACATGTGCGAAAATAGCGTTGTGACGAACAGATTGTTACTACGAAATAGTGTTGAGGTTTCAACTTAGTAGGCGAATTGTTTTACGACTAAGACAAAATTATCAAACGGATAAATGTGCAAAATTAGGGTTGGGGAAAAAATGGTGTTGATACGAAAATAGTGTCGAGATTACAACTTAGGATAGTACTGGATATGTTTTACAAGTAAGACGAAATAACCGAACGCGTACATATTCAAAAATAGTGTTGAGGTAAAAATAGTGTTGTGGCGAAAAGAGTGTTATAGCAAAAATAGTGTTGAGGTTTCAACTTAGGTCAGTAGTCGAAACGTTAATGGGTATATGTGCGAAGGTAGTACTGAGGCAAAAATAGTGTAGATGCTTCAACATAGGTTGGTAGTCGAATTGTTTTACGACTAAGACAAAATCATCAAACGGGCATATGTGCGAAAGTTGTTACCCGTAATGCGAGCGGACCAGTAAGAAAAGAACAAAATCAGTAACAGAATGCTCGCCCGAATTACGATGTAACAAAGGATGGGATAGAAATAGCAAGAAAACGAATATCGCGCTAAACGCTGTCTGTGAGGTAGGTCTAAAGAACGAAACGACAATACACACAAACCAATTCACCTTTTTCTTCGAACATATGTACTCAAAACAATAATTAAGTAACACCCATGTTAAATATAATTCTAATAAATAATTTCTAGGAATTTGGATAGCAAAACAATATTAAATTGCTGGTTTAAGGACAAACATCTGTATCCTCTACTCCTCCTGAAATACTAATTACATCTATTAACAATCAAATTAAAGGGCATTTTGTATACAAAAGAACTACGCCAGTATACACAGTATACACTCTTTAGGATAACAAGACTAGGTCGATTTAACCGCCATAATTAATAATACTCTGTATTGGCACAGCAATCAATTAATAATAATCATATATAAACAGTGGCTGAAACTTATATATACTAAATACTTAGTTACTATATTGCTACCAACCGAATTTGTTCTGACTGGAAACTACTGAAACAACTAAACAAAAACGATATATTTACAATAATATATTTAAATGAAACACCCTAAATTATTGCATAAATTTTATAACCTACAGTATTGCTTTTAACATTTCAAGAATGTAGGCAAACTACATACCGTCCAGGAGTAAGGCAAACAACTTTCTGTGATTATCATATACTATTCCTTCACGCAAGCTGTAAAGAGTGTGAGTAGCTACAATGGGTACCCATCTCATCATAATTTGATCTACATACAATACGGTAGCCATAAAAAATGTGTTGTAACGATAAAACAAGTTTCTGCGGTATGACAAAGCAAACATTAGTTCGAAGAACAGAAGACTCTTGGTTACAAACCGGATTGAACATATTAACATTTCTACTACAGAAATATCACCCTTGAATTGCCTACCAGTCACGTAAAAGGGAAAGCACGTTGCTCAACATAAGGATTAGAACTGCATGGTTGGGTTTCTTTTATTTAGTCTAAAAGAACCAACGCGAATTAGCGCTAAATATTTAGTAAACTCATTCAATCAATGTAGTTACACAATTGTTTTCTGAAGAAATAATCTCAGAAATTCCATACAGAATAGAAATAAATTTGAACGCATGTTTATTTGCCAAGATAACACAGCTGCTTTACCTAATTACCATTAAACTAGCAACATTCGAGAAATTTCTAATTAGTAAAAATATATGCCTGGATAGAGGACCAGAAAGAATATAATCAAGTGAACTCGTGAATTAAATAAAGAACGAGCAACGTTGGTTACTTCACGGAACTAACTTGAAATAATAAAAGTATAGAAACCCGTAAATTCAGAGAAGTAGAAACTGAAATGGTTTTTAAAGTAAGGAGGCAGTAAATTTTCAAATACGAAACGGAACGTAACAAGTATTGTTGAAACGAAAAAGGTATTGAGACAAAATAGTGTTAAAATTTCGACTTAGGATAGTACTGGATGATTTACAACGAAGACAAATTAATCGAACGGATACATGTGCAAAAGTAGCGTTGAGGCGAAAATAAGGTTAAGGTTTCAACTTAGGTTAGTACTCAAAACGTTTTACTACAAAGTCAAAATCACGCATGGGTACATGTGCAGAAATAGTGTTGAGCCTAAATTACAGAGCCTTGTAGTACATGATCATGGACGATTGGCAGTAGAGGGTGCGAAAGAACGGCCTGTCACATAAGCAACATACCTTGCCTTTGTCCTTGTATCATCAATAGCCAAAACCCTTCATTAATCTACCAAACTGCCCTGTGTAGTATTTTCGTCTTCTATTCAAACTCTGATCGCTTTGGACTATGTGACCTTGCTTTTCAAACCGAAACAAATCTAGCTGTCCCAGTAACTTCCAACTACATCTGTCTCGGGAAAAGCAATTTTGTTGCATTATACTTTTTGATCCATTGATACTAGGTTGGTTGTACTTTTACTAGTTATTTATTATACCAACGTCATATTATTTGAAACAGTGTAGGAAGGTGGTTCTTTCCAAAACAATGCTTATAGTACAAGCTAATTGTTGTATGACGTTTTGGCTTTAGGTAAAAGTCCACACATGTTCGGTTAGGGTTCTTTACCAACAGCATTAGAGCTCGGCATCTTACATTGATGCAACAAGGGTTGTTTTGAATCAAAATACTGGATAACACTAGTGATGTTCTCAAAGTTCATTTTCAGTATAATAATAAAAAATCTGTAAGATGTTTGTTTTATGAACAACACCTTTGGCAACTAAATTACAGTAGAAAAACAATAAAAATAGACAAAGCAAAGTCCGTGCTAGTTATAGCGCGTTCATCTAATACGCACATTTTGAATAGTATTCCTAAGCTCTTTTGTGGCCTTTTAGACCATTTCCGATTTTTTTTTATTTGACTGATCTGTAATGCTCCACCCAACCTTACATGTGATTTTCCAATGCTCCACCCGAAAATACTACATTGGCCAGGAAGTGAGTTTTTTTTACCTGGAAATTTGGAATTTTGCCGAACCCTTGCTCTTCCAAGCAAGGTAGGGATCTTTAACGTGCGTGACAACACTCACACACGGGACCTCCATTTTACCTCTCATCCGAACGAGGGTGTATTTTTGTGAAAAATGCTCGCTTAACATTTTTCAAGCGGACCCTGTCGGGTTTCGAACCCGGGACCTTGGTCGTAGTAGTCACACACATACCTCTTCGCCACGGAACCGCCTAATACTCCACCCAACCGCAAGCTTCCATTATTAAAAATTATTGAAACATTTTCGGCTTAGTCGGAAATAGCAATCAAAAGCGGAGAGAGAGGAATTTAAACGAGCTTCCACAACAACGAAATTTTTGTCGTTCTATACAGTCATAATCATAAAATGTCACAATATGAAATAAAAACTTACCCCCAAAGATGGCATAAACATCATAATTGAGTGTGAAAAAATAATTAAACTTTAAGTAATTAACAAGTATAATTATAACGTATTGAAAGCGTCACGAAACCACACTCTTAGACTATAATTCATACCTGTAAACAAAAAAAAAATCAAAGACGAACCGGCCTGTAGTTAGAGGACCATAGCTCATAGAGTACGGTATTCATTTATAAACATAATATTTAACCTGTCGGGATGGCTATTAATTCGCGATGCATGAGAGGTCAAAGGGTATACAAAGCAATCTTGATTAAAATACTTCGTTAAACGTCTAAGACCTTAACAGTGTGGTTATTATCTGTCATGTGTGTATACATGTATACAATATACACTTTTTATTTATTTTCAGGCTACTATCGAAAAGCCCGCAAACATTCCAGTAGTATTAGCTTTTCCCACAGTACTTTATCAAACCCGAACTGGTGGATATCAATCGGAAATACAGCTGCCACTAGGGATGGTTGTAAATGCAGTTTTTAAAAATCAACACTGGTTGTACGTACAAACACCTCACGCAGAAGAAGGTTATGTCAGTTATACAGCTTGTTTACCATTAGGTAGGTTAAAATTTCTTACTTTAATGTTACATTTTATATAATTTTTAATTATAAATTCTAACTATAATCTTATAAATTAATATTTTCATAAGATATTTATTTCTAATAGTTCAGTCCAAACGATCAAATAGCGATATAAAATCAAATTAATCTTAAAATATTGCTTCGCTTCCCAAAAGAATGTCCGAAGTATAATCCATGGGTGTTAAAAGATTTTATAGTCGAAATCTCTAAAAATTGTTTCATATTAATCTAAATTTTAGATGCATCAATTGTGATCAGTTTGATTCATCTAAAATATATTAAATTCCGTCTGGAATTAGTGCAATCACAAGCTCACCCAGACACCCGTTGATCCGCCCACGCTAGAAGGAATTATTTCTAATTCATTTTGAAAATACCTCTTTAGTTTCTGTATTTGTCTTTATTTGCAAATTTATTTTAAATTAATCGTTTCTGTGCTAAGACGAAAAAACTTAATCAATTTATTGTTTGCTACGTACATTTACGTAGCCTAAGAGCCAAAGAAGAAAAAAAAAGAAATTGACCGGTGAGGGGGCGGGGTATTACACATACCAAAAGTAAATAAGAAGGCCTGAAATAAAAATACACGCACTTATTCACATTCATAACAAAACATACAAAAAAAGAAACCTATAATTAAACAAAATATGTACAAAACATAGTATTCCCAAACCCAAAAAAATTCAATAACCCGAATATACTATATCAAGAGAAACCCACAAAAAAAATTTACCCCTTAAACTGGCGAGCTGTAGTTTTTGGTCCCTCCCCATCTGACTTACCCAGAGAAAAATTACCAAAGTACAACGCTATAAACCACAGCTCTAAATCATCAATGTAAATACCTAATGCATTACATAAAAGTGCCGCAATAAATACAATATTATTAACAAAAAAACATCATCTCGCATAAAATTTTAAATAAGTTATACATTAAGCATTTTAACCCAGTTATTCAGTAATAAGTAGTATATCCTTTTGTTTTGTAGTTAGTTAAAACAGATGGTACCACATTCAGAACCTGACAAAGAGCTCCAAAATGGTTTCAAAATTTTCGTATAGACGAAGTAATTTTGTGCATGCATGAGTTTACCGAAGTCTAAATATATAGGGGCTCAACGTAAGTAGGGACGAAACACTCACCAGGTTCAAGGTGTTGGATCTCTAGTTCGCTCCTAGAACCGGAGCGGGCCAAATGGACCGGAGACCACGCCACTGGTGCAACCTTCTATACCCCCAGGAGCGGCAATTCAAGGACTATCGTATCCCCCGCAGGAAGCTACAATGATTACGAAAAATATTAATTTATTTACGCCGACAAGTACAGGTATATAATACCATCAATATTCACCACGCGTAAGGCGTGCGCGAAATTTTCATAAAGCAAACGGAACGAAGAATCTAGCAATTCCGACGAGTACTTTTTAACATTTTCGAAAATAAAGTGAACATAAATCCGTTTAATTAACCAACCAGAGCTTCAAATCATATTGTTATCAAGACGCGATTAAGAAACTAGAAAACACGGCTTTATCGGATAGTGCGCGCTCTTAGTTCGACTAGTCTCTAAACTAGAACAATAGAGAAAACAATTATACGTTATCGGAATGTTTAACAAATTAAAGGATACCTAAAACAAGGTATTGACTTATTTAAATTTTATCATAAACTTGTCGTTTCTAATCAAATAGGTTTGCTCTAAAAATTATTGTAAAGCGGTCTTATTCTGAATAGGTAAAATATATAGAGTGTTGTTGAAGAATTTAAGAATAAAAACGGAATTTATTCGAACGGGTAATGAATTAACAAGGGAAAAAGGAGTATTTAATTTATGCTAAAAATGAACGTAACAAATCCCCCCAGCAAAATTAACAGGTCGGGATAGGAAAGGAGAACCAAAAAACACAAAAAATTCGCTTGAGGAAAAAAAAATAAAAGAAAATTCGTTTACGAAAACAAAAAACTAAAAAGAAACAACCCAAAATAAAGAAAAAGAACTCTCATCCGGCTCGAAGCACCAGTATACCGGACTAAGGCAAGAAGTTTAAAGAACATAAGAAAAGGAAAAGTAGAAGGTAGCAATTATCGAGAACAAAGGTAGAATGGCGTTAACACTGAGAAAGTCGTCGAAATCTCGCGGAAAAAAAACAAAGAAAGAAAAGCAACGAGGAAGAAAATCAACAGTACAAGCCAAAACAGAATTCAAGGGTCCAGCCTCAAGTAAGCAAAGGAACAACAAGGGAGAACGAGAGGAAGAGAGGAAGTGCGCTGGTAAAAGAAACTATCTACTACAAACTGTGGTACCCAAGAATCTCAACAAACGAAGAACCAAAGAAAAGAGTAGCTAACTAGACCTAAAGTCGACTAAGTCGTGGTTTCCGAAGAAAGAAAAACGGACTAGAAAGCACCTACCACAGAAGCAGATGGACGAAACTCAATCAGTATAGGGACTGAAAGCAAAGAAGACTAGCAAAAGGATAGGAAGAGGAATGTGGAACGAAAGGAACGAGAAAAAAGAAAAACCAAAAAGAATAACACCCACCAGTACAAGTACCAGAACCAACAAACAACCTCAGAATCGTACAAAAGAAAATAAAACAAGATCCCAGTGTAGTTATGTATGAGTACGTGTGTGCGTGTGCGTGTGTCTGCGTGAATGTGTATGTGGGTGTGTTGTTGATGTACGAGTAGGTGAGTGTATGTGTGTGTGTATGTGCGTGTGTATAAACGGTGTGTGTATATGTAGTGTGCGTATATAAAATGTGCGTGTGTATATGTGTTGGCCCGCAGTAGTCGCCTCTTACGACAGGCAGGTCATACCGTGGGTCTATTCTATTCCTCGGCCCACACGGTTGAAGAAAAAGAAAGAAGAAAGAAAATCCAGCCTAAGAGGGAAATAAATAAAAGAATCGTAAAGTCCAGAAATCAAGGCTAAAGGAGAGCAAAGTCGGCATAAGAATCTGGGGCACAAGGACTAGGTATTGCGCTTAAGACGTTTGCGCCGCCAGAAGGAAAATGAAACTAGATCAAGGACATTAGGATTTCGTCGACCAACATCTTCCGGTTCGGAAGGAGCATAGATTAATGTCTGCCTCTTTTGAGCAGCTTTCTGCAAAACAGGGACAGCAGGGGTTGTAGTAGTTGTAGCACGCGATATAGGAAGTGACAAGGGTAGTTTTGAAAACTCAAAATGCGTCATAAAAGAAAGTTGTTTGTTTTTAGAATTGCCGGTAAGAAAGTCAACGGAAGAAAAAGAAAAAGTATTGGCTGTAAAAGAATCAACCTTACGAAAAGAAACACAAGCAGAGCACACTTCAGTTACGTGAGATAGAAGGACAGAAGTACATAAAATTTCAACGACGTTAGATAAAGGACTAGAAGTATCACAGTTATGAAAGAAGACAGCATTGGCTGTAGGAGTATCCACCTTAGGAAAAGGATCAGAATCTGATAAAACTTCAACCATTTTACATAAAAGAACAGAATCAGGTAGAAGTTCATCAACGTTACAAGAACAAACAGTATCAAGTAGAACTTCGCCAATATTAGATAAAGGAGTCGAATGAAGTTTATCGACATGACAGAAAGGAGCAGCACCAGACAGAATTTCATCAACTCTACTACAACAAACAATATCAGGAAGAACTTTATCCACAGTAGATAAGGAAGCAGAATCAGGTTGACTTTCGTCAACATTAGATAGCAGGACCTCAGCTAAAATTTTATCAACCTTAGTTAAAAGATAATAAGCAAATAGCATTTTGTCAGCATGAGAAAAATGAGTAAGACTAGGTAACGCTTCATCAAGGTCCGATAAAGGAGTAGAATCAAGTAAGACTTCATCACTGATAGACAACGGAGTAGAAACAGACAAAACTTCCACCAGAATAGAAACTGATTTCTTAACAATAGTAGATAACGAAACAGGATCAGGTAAAACTTTGACGACAACAGCAACAGGCATCACAAACACGGGTGTACTAACCTCGACAGGTTTTTAAAACCATCAATACTCACCACGCTAAGGCGTGCGCAAAATTTTTATAAAGAAAACGGAACGAAGAATCTAACAATTCCGACGAGTACTTTTTAACATTTTCGAAAAGAAAGTGATCATAAATCCGTTTAATTAAACAACTAGAGCTCCAAGTCATATTGTTATCAAGACGCGATTAAAAAACTGGAAAACACGGTTTTATCGGATAGTGCGCAACCTTAGTTCGACGAGTTTGTAAACTGGAACAATAGAGAAAACAATTATACGTTATCGGAATGTTTAACAAATTAAAGGATACCTAGAACAAGGTATGGACTTATTTAAATATTATCATAAACTTGTCGTTTCCAAGCAAATAGATTTGCCCTGAAAACTATTGTGAAGCGGGCTTATTCTGAACAGGTAAGATATATAGAGTGTTGTTAAAGAATTTAAGAATAAAAACGGAATTTATTCGAACGGGTAATGAATTAACACGCGAAAAAGGGATATTTAATTTATACCAAAAATAAACGTAGCATGTTGTCTATTTTATGAAACAACTCCTTCGAAGTATTATTTAACATAGAAAAACGTCTATATTATGTTGGAACCTGTATATAAAAAGAAGTTTTACAAAAAAACATCGTTTTAAGGTCATCATTATTATTTCTTCAAGGTTGTGTAATCAGTCATCCATTTATAACAAGCACAAAATTAATAGTCTTGCCTTTCCTGTCAAATTTCAATAATCAATTTGTCTGCTAAATTAGTGTCTGTTTTTTGCGTTAAATGATAACGCTGTGTACATAACACTAGTTTACAAAAAAAATTTATAACTAAGGTTTTATGCAATGCGTCTTATAGTATTTTTGAGCTAATTTCAATTCTACAAATCAGAATAGTGTTGGGCGCAAAATTATCTTGTAACATCGATTTTAAGAAAATGTATTTTTTCTTTAAGGTGCCATAAAACAAAATACTCATAGAAGTTTTGGGCCAAATTAAATAAAATTGAAAAATAAAATTTTTTCCAAGTATGATTTCATCACTGAGGTAGCTGGATATCCTTTTACAAATTAATCTATTTATCTAGTTCCTAAATAAATTCAAATTACATTTCAACCCAAACGTAAGCTTTATTGACATCAAATAGTTACGATATAAATACAAATATCCAAAAAGGAAACTAGTTTCTTAACCTCAATCAGGCCAGGTATTGCAAAAAGGAATCCTAAAACGACATTATATCTAATTCATCACTAACTCTATTACCCTAATCTTTCTGGTTTCCTATATTGAATCATGTGGTATTATAAATCTCATTGACTGGAAACGCCCTTTATCCCAAACATAGAAATTACCTAAATACGAACTTCCCTTTTATCATTTTATTGTCAAATTCAAAATATTAAAGTTTTGTGATTTAACTAACACTTAATTTTGTTTTTTTTTACAGATAAGTGACAAACTTTTTTATTATCCACATTATCTTTTGTCATTTTTATGCGCTTCAAATTTTATATCCGAACGATCAAATAGTGTTCTCTTTTCTGTGTGAAACAATGTTAAGTTTGTAAATATACTGTCTAGACAATTTGTGCGTCTTGTGTTAAATAATACTGTTTTCTTCTAATTTAAACGATTGACAGGTCAATTAGCTCTATAACATTTTTGTTCTTTGTATTAAATTTAGCATTAAGTTTCCAAACAATATAATATTTTTTGACGGTTCTTTTTGTACAAGCGCTTTATTTATTAAGTTCATAAATACTTTGAAATCTACTAGCGGGAATCTTTATATGTTTATTATGATTATATTTAGTAGAATTAAAAGGATTGCCGAAATTTCACTATGCACTTCAACAAACAACTAATTTATTTAGCTTTTGTCTATTATTAAATATATTATGCTACAGCATTCCGTTCTAAACAGACCTGCACCTTGAAGAAATTCTAGAATACTGGAACGAGTAGAATGGCTTGCGTGTTGCAGTGATCTAAAGAGTCAAACTACAGGTTTAACCAAATGAGTGGGGTCTTTAGTGAGGAACCAGACAAAGACAGGTCCCTGAAAGAGGGCAGTAGCTCTTTTGGTACTTAGAGCGGCATAGACTATAGGGGTCGGTATGGCATTGTAAGAGATACTACTGCAACGTGGAAGGCAGAGGGAAACCACCACATTACTTCCCAAGTACCCGGCGTACCAAAAACATTTTCGAAATAATGGCATCCTTTGGAGTAAAAGAATCCAGAGTTAAAATAGCACTCCATACGGATCCTCGGGAAGGGACTACTTTTAATAATGTGATCGACAAGTTCATAAGAAGAAAATAAGAACATGGAACATTTTCAAAGTAGGGGCGTGGAATGCTAGAGGCATGAAACAAGTAGGTAAGCTAGAGAATTTTAAAATTGAAACGGATCGGCTAGCATTAGGTATAGTAGGGATTATCGAAGTTCAGTGGCCAGAGATGGGGATTATTAGAGCGGGATTTTAGGGTAATTCATGCAGGATCGGAAGAAGAGATTTTGGGTGTGGGATAGTTATGCGGAAACAGATAGGACACTGTGTAAAAACTACTTACATGAGAACGAAAAAGTACTCATGGTTAGATTAGAATCTAAACCGGTAAATATAGTAATAATACAAGTATAAATGCCCACCTCTAGCTATAGTGTGAAAGAGGTAGAAGCGATCTACAAAGATGTCAAAAATATACTAAGATTCGTAAAAGGTCTTGAAAATTTAATAATTACAGCAGGTTTTAGTACAGTGGTAAGTGAGGATAGGGAAGACGCGGTAGCAGGTTTATTTGATTTAGGCACAAGAAACGACAGGGAAAATAGGCTGATAGAATTTTGCAACAAGAAATTAACCATCACAAACACATTATTCCAACATCGATACACGTGAAAGATGCCGGAAGACAGACAGATATCAAAGAGATCACATTCTTGTTAGACAATGGTTTAGGTATCAAGTAAAAGACTGTAGAAGTTATTCAAAAGTAGATATAGGAACGGACCACAACATAGTAATTATGCCAAACGCGCTAAAATTAAAAAATTTGAAAGAAAAGGAACGGAAAAAGGCTTAAAAATACTAGATCAATTTGGGTTTAGGCGAAACATGGGAACACGGGAGGCGACTTTAGATCTGTACATCTGGAACAAGCATTGGACGATGTAAAATGGGAAAAAATGTTCAAAATATTCAACAAAATTGGAATGAGTTAATAGGATAGACGGATAGTACATATCTTATACAAAGAGCAAACAGCTATAATAGAGTTAGAGCAAGAACGTAAAGAAGTAAATATTAGGAAAGGGGTGAGACAGGGATGTGCACTATCCCAGTTAATTTTCAACTTGTGTATCGAAGAGGTCGACGAGGCAATGAATACTCTCAAATGCAGAAAGATAATTAGAATTATTATGCAGAGACCAATGATTGATATGCTCGGATTTGCAGATAATATAGCGGTATTAGCATTTAGCAAGGAAGAGCTAGAAACACCTTTTATTGAAATGAAAACAGTACTAATAGAGAAACACAATATGGAAATCAACATTGTCTGAAAATGTCCTTAATCCCAGACATAGAAATCATTTAAATACCTACTTTTTCTTTTATCCTATCATCGTCTATTCGAGATATTAAAGTTTTATAGTTTAATCAACACTTAATTTCACCAACAAAACTTACATTTAAACTCTATTCATTTCTTATTACATAGATACCAATCCGTTTACAATTTAAAATTCAAATGTACATTTTTATAAAGTATAGACATAAAGGTTCATGATTACTCACCATTTACGTTGCAGTTCGTTAAATTTGAGGGTGTCCAGAGACATCCAGTACTTCAATTTCCTTTTTGCCAGTTAATGCAGTTTCCTTAAATCAATACAATTCACTTATTTTAAGCTATACCAGCATGTAACACACACACGAGTTGGCAAAATCCCATGCGCTTGCTTAAGCTGCAAGCAAAGTTATACAAAAGCCCGCGCACGGTTTAATATTCTTCTTCGAAGAAATCCATGTTACATTTTGAAGCTGGATTTTAAATCCCCTTCTTACTTGCTTGTGTTACTGTATTTTACATTTTAGGTTTACTTCTCTGAATTTCACTTTCCGAATGTAAGCTTTTCAACTTCACACAAACACAAGCGCGCGCACGCACACACTCACCCCAATTACTACTCGTTCGTATTCTTACATTCTGGCATTTTCTAATTAGCTGCTCGCAGATAATTAATTCAATGTTTTCTGTTAGGTTTAACTTCTTTCAATTTCTTCCACTACAAAAGTTTGTTCAATTGCAGTAAGCATCCACTACTACAATGTAAAATTTTAATTTATGGCTAATGACAATGTTATTGTCCTGTTAATTATCTAACAATAGTGTACTTTTGCAATTTAGCTTTGAAGGTCTAGCCATATATTAAATATGATTTTGAATTTCTTGCAGATTAATTTATTTTACTAACTATTCAAAAGTAATAATTGAATTAAAATTTCAAATAATAAAGACCAAAAGAGTAAAACAGTTTTTATTAATAATGTGTTGTTCCCCCTATTTGTTACACACTCCCTCACTCTTTGTGGCATCGCATTCAGTTGGTGATCGATGTCCTGTTGGGGAATTGTGTCCCAAGCAACCTGCACTTCATGCCGGAGAGCTTCCAGTGTATGCGGAGGATTTGCTAAGTTCCTCAGTTTTCTACTCATAATGTCCCACACATATTCAATTGGCGAAATATGAGGAAATCTGGCTAACCATTGTTAAATATTGACATGGACGTCTTCAAATCGGTTGAGAGTAGTCCTCGTTACGTGAGGATGGAAAAGTGGGTCTTCTAGCTGGAGATGAAGAAGGGTATGGAGTTTTACAACTTCATTAACGTAGCGCTCGGCGTTCATATAGCCTTGGATAAACACCAAAAGAGACCTACTTCCATATGTTTTAGAACCCCATACCATAACCCTTACGATTCGGTGCACATTCCTTTCAACAGAAAATTTAACATTGGCACATTCTCCACGTCTTCGTCTGATTCTCATGCGGCCATCGTGCATACCTAAACAGAATCGAAATTTATCACTGAATACTACCGTATGCCACTCCAGGTCTCAGTATAATCGTAAACTGTACCACTCTATACGTTGCTATCGGTGTTGAGCCGTAAACGATTCCACAAGAATAAAATAGAATTGCAAGCCGAAATCGCTAATTCGGCGAAATCGCTAATTTGGTGATAAACCGTTCGAAGGGTTTGACCTGGTACTGAAGAATCAGTCTTTTAGAGCCATTAGGCGAATATGGTGTTCTTGCACCTCATTGGTTTGTCTTCAGCCACTCATTCCTCTTTTACCGCACTCTTGGCCCTCCCTAATCTATAATTGATAATAACGCATAATTGTGGATTGGTTGCTGTTAAGGCAATTTGTAAGTTCCCTGAACGAAAAACCACCTTCACACAACCCAACCGTTCGACCTCTGTCGAATTCGTTCAACTGGCAATATTTTTCACATTGCATAATCACACCCTTAAAACACGAACATCAACTAAAGTTTAACAGATATAACATAAAATTCAACCAAAACTTACAAGAAATAAACCGGATAATAACGTTAAAAATAAATGTCAGAAGTGTCAGATATGCCAATACCACTTGATCTATCGCAACGAAACTTTATTCAATTATTGCCTTTGAGTAGTTAAACATAACTGCCAAGTTTGATCAAAAAAATTCCAACTCTTCTTGCTGTTGCAATTTCAATGTCACTGAGTTTATTCAGTTCCTTATGCGTTATCTTAGTATTATATTAAATTATACCAATTTATTTTAAGAAAATTAATTAATTTTATTGCTTAATTATACTAACTGCCCGAATTAAAATTATATTTTTAAAGAACAAAAAATTTAAAATACCGTGCTTAATTAATATTAACTAGTCATGAAATATATCATACACGGTGCGTTCATATCCAATTTGTTTATTCAAATTTACTAAATCCCCCCTTATTTATAGTTAACGTAACACAATGCGTTACACAAGTTTTATGTGCAATAGTGAAATACATTCTTTGGATTACCAAGAGATTAAAAGGTAACATTTTTCTGCCTAGGTATGAGTGTTTCTCTTTTTGGCCCATTTCTTGTAATATGAAGGATTTTCCTGTCTCTACTATCTCGCTCGCATAAAAAGCAAGAATACTTGGTATATTCGAGTTTCAATTCCAATAAAATAGCTACCACTTCAGTAGCGGCTTTTTAGGTGAAGTGCCTCTGCACCAAAAATTTTAAGTAAAGTAATATATTTTAATTGTTTATTAATTAATACGTGCATCTCAAAATACGAATTTTTTTAAAGCTCTCACTCCTCTAATTTAAACATAAAAATGTTTGTTCTTGTTAGATCACGAAGCCCAACGCAACCCGATGTTACTAGTATCTTATTTGTGTGGCAACACTTTAGGTTTAAAGATTTACTTATCTATTTTAATTTTATTACATTGGAGAAGTGCAATTTTGTGAATGCATTTTTAAAACTTTTCTAACAGTCAATTTTTGCTTAACTGTGTTATGCTGCTTTTAGTACTTACCATTTATTACAGATGTTGTGCTGCTCCTCCTTTTTCGCTGAATTAAATCAAAATTAAATTCCACCAATGATATAAATATAAATATAACGTGTTCACAATATCTCTCTCACAAACAATATTCTAATCCATTGTTCATAAATTACTCTCGACACTACTACCTTAATAAACAAATTTTTAAACATATGATAATTATTCATCAACAAATCTTTAATTAAATTTTTATTAGAATTACTATTTACACATTATTTTCTATTTATATCCTTTTTAAATCACCAGTCCTTGGAAATTCATCTGATTTAATAACCTTTCCTTAATACCGTATAAACGTGCGGGACATTCAATCTATTTACTATTATATGTAATGACAAATTCTTTGAGTGAATTTACAAATTCAAAAATTATTTAAACGACTGGTACACAGAATTTACTAGGAAAATTAAATTCTTAATCTAATAAATAATCTTCTATGAAATCACCCAATTAAAACAAAGTAGCTCTTATATCTGACCTTTACAGCTAATTACGCTTTTGTTACTTGCTTTCAAATTACCAGTTTCCGTCCTTCAAAAATAACGATTACCAATTCTTATTAATCAACACCAATGTCCTATTTTCTTTGACTATTGTTTAAGTTGTCCAACTTTCATGAAAGTTCATATACCAAATTTTATAAATCAATATCAATGTTCGGTTCTCTTAAAAATGTTTAAGCAATGCCAGATTAATCTTCAAATCAAACTTCAATCTTCCAATTGTTTTAATAATTATTAAATTGCAGCTCTTGCATTATAAAATAATATACTTTCCATAATAACTTGGTGCAATATTGTACGTTTGAAGTTAATTACGTAACGTATTATATAACTATATAAATAGCATACCCCTGACAGCGTTTCAACATACACTAACTGCTTACTGCTACGCGCATTGGTTTTAAATAGACCAACTCCTCTCTGACGTTGTCTTTTTGGTACGTTTCAGCAGCTTCCTAAATGTACTGTGCGTCTTCTCATATTTTCGAGAATACTATTCGGGTTATTTTCCAATACATTTGATATGGAATTTACGCTTCCTATGCATTTTGCTATCTGATATACGATTGGACATGAAAATTAACAAGTATACATTTTGAATATATTGAAATCAAGACGTTTATGCGATCTTTAGTTATTATATATAAATGAAAACCCGTTAAGAAGATTTCTATATGCCCTAAACGTAATTATACTACATAAAAACTACGATCCTGCAATTATTAAATATGAATCAACTTTCTTTCAGAATATTTACAAATGCGATATTCCGTTATTAAAAACTATTGAAATTCTTTAAGTATATTTCTATGCATTAAAAGCAAATTTATTTAAATACAGTTCTTCAATAATTAAATATGTAGAAAAATTTCTTTTATACACATGTTTATATGCGTTAAATGTAACTAATACACATTCATAGAGTTCATTTCGGAAATATATACCCACTGTCCTATATGCAAATAAATGGCTAAATAAATTGCTTCCTTTTCACAATTTCTCGAATTTACACTATAATATGACTTTACTATGACCTTTAATCACAGTAATATATATATATATATATATATATATATAAAGTTTTTCTTCCGGAGTTGCACGACTAAGACAGTCAGGAACTACGTTAAACTTTCCCTTCCTGTGTACCAAATCAAACGAATGTTGTCTTAACCTTACAGCCCATCTAGCTAGTTTTCCTGTAGGGTTCTGCAAATTACTCAGCCAAAGCAACGAAAAATGATCGGTTACGACCGTGAAACGAACTCCTTCGACCCATGGACGGAACTTTTCAATGGCAAAAATTACCGCAAGGCACTCCTTCTCTGTCGTTCAATAATTTCGTTCAGCACGATTAAGGGTTTTGCTGGCATACGATATAACACATTCTTCTCCACTGACATTCTGAATTAATACGGCACCTAGACCCGTATTACTTGCATCACACTTAATAATAAAGGGAACGGAATAATCCGGCTGCGCCAGAAGTGGTGCAGACACTAAAGCTTCTTTAATCGACACAAAGGAAGACTCTGCTTCCGAAGTCCACGTAACGACTTGACCCTTTTTTCTTTTCTTGACAAGATCATTGATTGGTGAAACTAAAGATGAAAAGTCCTTAATGAAACGACGGTACCAACTACACATACCAAGAAATCTCTTGACTTCAGTGGTGGTGTTTGGGCGTGGAAAATTGACCATAGCTGACACCTTATCCGGATCCGTCCTTAAAGAATTTGACCCTACTATATAACCGAGAAATTTGAGTGACTTCTTAAAAAACTCGCACTTTTCTAGATTCAACGTTAAATTTGCTTCTCGAATGCGTTCCTTGACTTCGTACAATAACTTTAGGTGTTCTTCAAACGTCGATGAGCATAGAATTATATCATCCAAATAGCAGAAAACGTATGGTTCGAATTTTGGACCGAAAATTGCATCAACTAAACGCTGTTGAGTCTGTGCAGCATTTTTTAGACCAAACGGCATCGTCACAAATCTATACTGTCCCCGCGAAATAACGCTAAACGCTGTTTTATCCTTCGACGATTCACTAAGAGGGACCTGCCAAAATGACTTTTGCAAATCAAGACTGGAAATATAATTTGCATTACGCAACATCCCTAGGATTCTGTCTATATTAGGAAGAGGGTAGCTGTCATGGACCGTAACATGGTTTAATGCTCTACCGTCGAAGCAAAATCTATATTCTTTACTATCTTTTTTCTTGACTAACAACACGGGCGAATTCCATGGACTCTGACACGGTTCCACTACTTTTAATCGAATCATTTCATCTAACTCCTTATCCAACTCTTTACTAATATAGGGAGACATAACATAGGGTCTTTTCCTGAAGGGTTTTGTATCACCTGTATCGATATCCATCTCAATCATATTAGTACGCCTTAATTTATCAGCACTAGAAATTTCCTTGAATCTATGGCAGCTTGCGCCTGTGACCTCTGATTAATCGACAAATCATCCAAATTGAGTAAACAGTCACTATATTTTAAGGGAACGGATGATGGACCCACATACGGAACAATACTTTCCGTATCGCCTTGCACATGCCACGAATTATTTTTAAAATCTGCTATCAATCCAAATAGTTTAGCAAAATCTCTACCGAATATAAATGCGTGTGGTAAAGATGGCACTATAAGAGCACTAAGAACACGACATTGTTTTCCTATTGAAATGGGCAAATCTACGATTCCTTCAACTGGTTTCAAAGCTCCATCTGCTGTAAAAATACCTTGTTTCTGTGACCTGAAAATTTTTAACTCTAACTTATCGATTAAAGGAATAGCAAGAGACCCAACTACCGACGTAGTACATCGCGAATCCAAAAGACCAGTGACATCTATGTCATATAATTTAACCATCACATATGGCCGATTATCACCAGATTTTTCAACAAATAACGAATCAGTTTTGGGCTGTGGGTTAGTACGACAAAAATTTTTTACTACACTTAACCATTCGGACCACTCTTTTCTACAAAAATAATTCTTCTGTTCACAAATCATAATTGCCGCCTTTTGAGAAGGAATGGAATGCCGGCCGCGCAACATCCATCTCCACACTCGTTTTTTGAACATGATGGACACTATCACGTGTAACTCCTTTATGACCGCAACCGTAGCAAAAAATTCTTTTTGGGAATCTACAATACCGAAATGAATGACCATGTCGCGAACAATTCCAACACCCTGAAATAATCCTTGTTGGACCTGAAGAACTAGCATGAGTAGGTACTGGAAAAGCCTTATTATTACTTATAGTCTGAACTTGTGGAGCACACGTTTTTTGATTATCAACACGAGCTTCTGATGTAGAAGAATCCTTCAAATAAATAAGGTATTTATTCTTTACTGGCGATTTAACATTATTATGAAATTTAGCTGAACTAGTCGAATGAATGAAAACTGATTTTTGTTTCAACATCATGGCTTGTTCCAATTTTTTGCATAATTTTATTAACGTAGCTATATCCTCAATATCAAAAAGAACAAGTTGCGATATGAATTCTGGTAATAAATTTTTCCTAAGTATCCTCACTTTTGTAATCTCCGCTGGGGTATTGGGTAGTCTACTAAATAAACTTTCTACATGAGCAACGAATAGAACAATTGGTTCATCCCTCTTTGGACGACGTTTTTTATTGTCTCCCAGATCTCTTCCTCTGAATGAGCGGGTAAAAAATCATCTTTCAACCGACTCTCAAGGGCTTCCCAATCTTTTAAGGAATCTCTAACACTTCTAAACCACACCAAAGCATTTCCAACGAACAATTCGACGGATGACTCAAACAAGTCTTTATATGATACTTTACGTGATTGGGCCAACTCCTTTATCCTATCTAAAAAGAAATACAGCTGATTGGGGTCTCCTGAAAATTTAACTGACCAAGAGCCAACGGGGATCGGTGGTGTAAAATATGGGAAAGTATGCATAGGCGCAGCTACTGCTAACGAAGTTGTGTGACTTGCACCACTTGCACTGCTTGACCCTTGGCTCGGCTTCACCTTCTCATACAATTCGGCTTCAACAGTAAGAATAGTTGCTAATAATACTTTTTTGGATAGTTCAGCTTCCTTCAAATTGTCAGACGGAAGTCTCATACGTTTAACTCGACCTGATACATGGACAAGCCTAGAAAGTACTCTTTTAAAGATAGAATCTCCCGAATCACCTTCAAATTCTAACACCAAATGTTTTATTGAATCGATGGTAGCATTTATCTCTCTACATTCTTCCTCAAATTCTACCCTGTATACCGACAGATCTACTAAACAATCAAGTTTCCCTACTTCTTTCGCTAACAATCTACCTAGAATTTTTCAATTTCCATAACCGGCCTAGCGCTTTCTATTCCACGGATTTTTAATTCATATTCCAGCTCTTCTTTGAGTAAATGAACAATTTGAAATGTTTCAGCCATTTTAAAAAATTTATTATGACAACCTAAAAGTATTTCATTTCTTGACCAACTCAATGTTGATATGACAAAATATTTCTTTAATGCGAATCAAACCTGTTGGGACATTCAAATAACTAACGCTTAAAAGACTTGAGGTTCCAGACACGATATAAATCCTATGAAAATTTATAACCAAATTAATTTTGAGTTTACCAACTAAACCAACACATTAAGTGATATTGAAATAACTTATTTTTACAAATCGAGCAGCAACAAAATCGAGCCTCACACGTTGTGCGCCAGTGAGCCTTTTTTTTTTTCTTTAATGGGGAGTGAGTCAATTAGTAAACAAAACCTCGGTGGACCCACGTGCCTTACTATATTCGCGGCTTAGTCTGGGAATTACCCCAAGGGTGAGCAATGAGGTTGGGCGTGGGTATAGGGTGGGCTCGACTACAAACGGGAACTAAAAAAAGGGAAATGAGCGCCACTGCATCTATATGGACAATAAATAAAACTAAAGTATCCTACAGGAAGACGCAGAAACCTATAGGATATAATGACTATCAAAAAGCATACAAATTAAAATAAGCAATACCTCTGGAAACCTCTTGGACCTCTGCTTCAGCTTCTGCGATGTCGGACCTGCAAGAAAATGTCACACAAAAAAATAAAATATAAGACACTGTTTGTGTCTTACGACAACAAAATATTTCGGTCTTTATAGATCGGCTGTCCTGAATTCAAAATTTCAACAACACCTTACCTGTGAAAATGTACTCTACTGAAAATTAATTACTCTGTTTCTATTACCTAATGCTGTATCAACTTTTTTCTAGTTTCCACATTCAAAATCTTGTTTATCTAATTTGGATATTATTAATTTCAATTAGTGAAATAAAAAGACAAAAGTTTTAAACCAAAGTATAATCTAAATGTAATTCTCTTTGTTGCAAAAATTATATATAAAAAATCTGATAATCAATATAAAATAAGTTTCAAAAATCTTTGAATTTTTTCCTCTACATAGAGAGATCTTAACATTATTAAATTCTTTAGTACAGTCGGGTTCTTAAACATCCATAAAACAGATCTGTTCTGGCTTACAAAATTTCTCTAGCGAATTTATTATACAAAAAGTTTATATGGCTCAAACATTATATGAAATTAAAGAAAGTTAGTTCGTCATATGTTAGAAGCAGCATTGATATTCTACTCATCCTATGGCATATTGTAGTTTAACATCTTTCAATTAAAAGTAAACTTTATACTTATTTTTCTCAATTAACATGTGCATTCCTTACGTGCTTTGAATAACAACTTTAAATTAATTATTCTAAAGTTCCAAAATTTCTCTTATGTCAAAAAAAATTTAGTTGTGAACAAAAAGGTATTTGACCTATTAGGTTACTAGGATATAATTCTCTAACTGATTTTTGTTTGGGATTTAAGCATAAACATATCTTGCAAAAAAATTTAACATTAACATTCGTTTAACAAAAGTTTCTTATAATTTGGAAAACGTTAAATCAAAGCTTTGACGGTAATTAATACATAAAATTAATTGACTCAATAAATAGTTTTATAAGTACCTGGATGGTTTTGTTTTAACTGCTTGATGGTGATGCTGCAAAACACTCTAGACCAACCAAAACAACATTATACTCCATTTTATTGAAGTTTTAAAAAAGGTACGAAGTTGACATTTGCTAGATACAGCATTCTTACATTAACAGCCCCACAGACAGCTTCAAAACGAGTGATTCCACAATACATAATTACGTTCCAATAACATTACATAGAGTTCTGCGCGACATACAAACCACTTGAATTCTCAATTCTATCATTCTCAAACGTGCTTTCTTAAAATTTTTATTCTTTAGATGAGCATACTCAGATGTGTCTACTTAGATGTGCTAAGGAAATTAAAGCATCTATTATTTTTATATAAGGTAGTTTTATTACACAATCTCACCATTAACGGACTTCACACCAGCACGTGTTGTTACATTCTCTTCTTCATTGTCCGGAGCGACTTTACAAGAGCTCCTTTGCAAAGCCCCCCCCCTCCCACGACAACCTTTACACCCTCTTCGATAGTAGGACAATCCTAATGCCCCACTTGGAGCTTGGAAAACTCCGTATCTTAAAAACGAACCGTACCTGCTCGTTGTTGCTTGCAAGATGGCCGCGCTTTCCCTCGCCTTGCTGTCAACCAGCCAACACCCTACCTGTAGCGTCACTTTACGCGCAGGCGTTGTGTCTGTCCAGCAATCGCACAAGTGGGCTTAAGAATACCTGTAGATTATGCAACACAAGTTACGTTCAGGATATTTGCAGATATCAAAAGCATAGGAGTCACTATTAAATGCTTTATATAGGTGAAGATAATGTAAAAAAGAAAAGAGGTGTTCTTCCTTATAGTAAATTAAACTATTTAACGATTTCACGCTAAATGACAATTTCGTATGCTGTAGAATAACAATGGCTAGAAATGTTTTTTTTTAAAGATTTTAATATAACAAAAGTTTTTGTTACAGGTTTGTATAAAAAATTAGCAACAAAGTAAAAAATAATGGTAACTATAAAGCAACATAATTAAGAAATAACATAAAATGTATAATTTAATAAAATGACACCATTTCAAATAAGTTTGTCACATTATTCTTTGATTTTGTGCATGTGTGACGGTATTCGGATATACCCAAACACGATTTGCTAGAAAAATGCTTATGCATATACTCATCTTTGTTAAACATACTTAAAAATATTTTAGGAGTCAAGACAGTGGTAGTGTTTGAGCAACCTATTGTGTACTATTGTGGGTGAATTAAGCGTTAAGTTATTAAACTTATGGGCACCAACTCGTCTGGTCTAATGATAATACTGGGGACGACGAGTAATCTTTGGGGATTTTAATTACATTCCTACTTGTGGAATGGAGTCCCCCTCAGAATTAATCAATATATTCAATCAAGAAAAAATAGTCTCACGGCGTCACCTAAATCTATTCGTATTACGGTATCATATTATTATTTCTAAAACAGGTACATATAAAATTTTTAACGTTATGTAAATAAATTTCAACACAATTTGCATAACAATACTTCTGAAAATACGTGCATACAAAATTTTTTAAGTTACCTACATTCAATTCAATGTAAGTAGCATAACAATTTCCCTATAGCCATTTACCCATATCATCCAATATGTTAACTTTAATTTCTTTGCCCGAGCTTCGTCAATCTAATAAAGCATACAATATAACCTACAGTACGGGTGGGCGTTTTACACTTTTAATGTCCAGTTAAATAGGATACATATATGCATACCGCCTCAAAATAAATGAACACTTTTATAAATATCTACACTAACCTTATAACTGAGTGCCAATTTAATTAAGGTCATCCACTTCACCAGCTGGAATCCACATTGAAAAAGGATAGGTTTTAATTTCCCACCAAAGTGGTATGGAGCTAACCTGTCCAAATTCTATCTCGGATTCTTGTCGATTATTCGTGGTTCACCACGTTGAAAGCCCGGTTGCTACTTCCTAGCCCATGGGGTTTTTCAACTTCCCATATCTATGATAACCTTTTACTTGTTTTTCGTTACTGATTTGCGAGTAATTAATTAATTATTTTCCGACGTATGTTTAGCTTCAGTTATTTCTCACACTCTGCATGCTTTCTGGGGTTATGTCATTATATAACACTACTATTGCTTTTGTATTGAAATGCATGAAAGCTTCGTGACTCCCTATGGTCCAACACGTGCTTAATTTTTTCTTGTACAGCTAGGTTGATACATTGTAATATTGTATTTTATGATGATGTTTGATTCGTAACCTAATATCAGTAGATTTCACTAAATCATCGGCTCTTTCTGTTATTTAACAACATTGTAATAACCTTATTTTTATCTTGTCTTGCTACATTGTAAACTACAGATGTAATTGTTTTGGCGTATTATTAAGTCGAACTATTTTTAATGATCGGTAAACAAAAGCTTTTTCAATTTTATTTGAGAGGCACATAACATTGAAATATGTTTTCCTTTTTAGCGGCTGTTAGATAAGTTACTGGCCTGAGTTACGTTTATACAGAAATAAAACTATGCTATGGTGGTTTTAAGTTTATTACCATTTATAAAACTAACAATTTATTGCAAAGTTATGCTAAATGTATGCTACAATTCATAAAATCCGAATATACAGTGTATATAAATATTAATTTGTCAGTTTAAGATTAATTTTCTTCCTTTTGTATTCGGTTTTTACTTAACGTAACGCTAACGTGTTGCAATACTTTAATAATATTCGAACCATTAGGCTGAATTATTAGTCGCATTAGTTTTGAAATAGACTATTACTATTTTATTCTAAGTAGTAAATACATATATAAAATATCACTTTCAATTTTATTCTGTTTTTAGGTATTATTCCTCCGCCTGAAGATTCAACAGTACCATGTTGGGAAAATAATACTGACGTCTTTCCAAAACCTTCTGGTAATATGACAGATACCGAAAAAGTCTCGCGTTCAGAATGCAGTACGGAAAGATGTCATCGTAGAAGATCGCGAAATGCGTTTAGTGCCTGTGGGGAGAAGAGTGTAGATAGACTTTATCTACAAGCCGCGGCTTCTGCAAAAATCAGGGGTACAAAACGGACGCTGTTAGTGGTTTGTTGTGATTATGAATCGAAGGAAGAAAATACTTTGAGTGTTTTTAAAGGTGATGTTGTGACGTTAATAGACAATCAACTTAAAGGTTGGTTTTGGGTTAGAAGTAATTGTGGAACTGAAGGATTTATTCCAGCGGCAGTTGCAGGACATGGTTTTTTGTAAATACAAAGTTTTATATTAATAATATATAAGTACAAATAAAGCACTTTTATGCGTCTAATTTATGCAGTCACTGATAATTATATTTGTTTTAAAGATAACTGAATTACAAAAATGTACCATAATGCATCCACAGCGATATACCATCGACAAAGTTTTTATTGTGCCTAAAAGGTTCAAAGACGATTGCTAATATGGTGTACTGGTTGTCTGAAGTCACCTTGTTAATGCTTTGTAGTAACAGAGAAAACATATTTCTACTAGTTAAAATATTAGTATGAACTTATTATACATTAACATTAAAGACATAACACACATAAAATATGTACAAATGTTTTTATTTGCGTAATTAAATTGCACGTATCTTTAACACTAGAACCGAAAACACCCTAGTTTGTAACGATACGGAATGAGTTTCTATATTGAAGAATTAGATGTTGCGCCTTCACGACAAAGAGCTGGGCATGGTGTCGTGTAGGTGATGATGTCTATAGTTATAAATAACTATGGTCTAGATTACGCTGAATTGGAAGGGGCTAATGTCGGAATGTTTCTAATCCTGACATGCTTATTGGCGTTGCGTGCTCTAGGAGGTGTTCCTGATGCAGTGATGGTTTCGGATGTGATTTTCAGTTGTAGATTAATGTAAAATCTCTTCGCAGAAAGTTCAAAGTTCATAGGGAATGTATGGAATTAATTTTCTGTCATTTATCTTCGCTAGTTTTATGGAGAACTTATTGGAAGGGTAAGCAAGTGCAGCAGAAAGCTTAACGTCTTGATCTCCAGATTGTTTGAGACGAAATGTGTGTGTGAGTGTGTGTGTGTGTGTGTGTGTATGGGTGTGCGTGTGTGTGTGTGATTATTGAGACAATAAAGCTTCTTACCACTACTTGGAAAGGGAGAAAGTTGTAGTTGTAAGAAAAGTGCATACATGTACTGATCATAAAATGCACTTTCTTGTTCTTAAGGACAGCCCTGGGTTTATTTTCTTTAGATGCACATTGATATTTGTAATAAAGTTGTCACCATTTCTTGCATTACACAATTTCCTGACATTGTACTTCTTTGACCACAAGCTTGTGAGTATTACTTAATAGTATAATAATAGTAGTCTTCTGATAAAGGCTATATATTCTGCCATGATTGCTCAACCATTTATAGTAGCACCAAACTCCTTGTTAAAGAGAAGGGAGAAGGGAAAAATTGTTCAATTTTCGCTAAGGGCTTGGTGTCAGTTAACTCTAAAAACAGCCTAAATAAGGAATGGTATCTATTCTGTCCCGCAAGATAGGTTTTGCGCCTTTGGAAGCTTCTTTTTAAAAACTTTTATCTCCAAAACTCTTCTATCGATTTACTTCCAATTATATAATTACAAAGATGACTTCTTCTTATTACAATCAACTCAAACGTTTATATTCACTAAACTAATTGAAATTGACAAAATAGTTGAAGTTTCTTAATCAATAATTAATAATTAAAAATTATGGTGAGTAGTATGAACTACCAACAATGTTAAAGTTGTGAAGTTCGAAACTGACTCGCCATCGAGGGCTCCTCAGAGTATTTATGTAATCCCTGCTCTTACATCATCTTGTGGGAAAGTGCAGATGTCACGTCTCGTACTTATAACATACAATGTCTTATTTCTTAGTAATATTAATTAGGTCTGCTTCTATTGCTGTTCATTGTATCCTGTACTTGAAGTTTCAGGTTGCGTCTGGACTACAAAGTAGTTGCTTCTGTTCTCATGTCTGATGAACCTTTCGTTAACCTTTTTATATTACTACTTTGAATTATACAATGTAACATTTTATTTCGTAAGATATATTAAATTGCATTTAATTTTATAATTTTATATACATATTAATTGGGGGATATGTAACTCTTCCCGACTTAGATGAAATTTAGGGTTGTACTTAATTTTTAAAACTCATTGTCCCTAAAGTTTTATTTGTAGTTTCTTTGTTTATTTACATTTGTTTCTTTGTTCCTATATCTAATGTACATTTTATACAATAAATATACAGTTAATGAAAATAATACAATGATCAATAAAATTGTCCGAACACTGATGTTGTCATAATGTAACTTTGGCACTTTTAACTCACTTAATTATTCTTTATAATTGACCATTAATTTCACTGCATGGTTGAGATCATCAAGGTTTAGATGTTCTAGTTGCATTGGTTTTTTGATGATTTTGTTGTCTTCGGTTTGAGGAATCTTGTACTGTGGTTCGGGTAGATTTGCAATTTTCTTCGTCGCTGCTGGATTTTGATATACTCGAATAATTTTGCTTCTTACTTTTAAATAGCAATCTTCCTTTATGGTGATCACTTTGCTTCTAATGAAGGCTAAACTGTTTTCGTCTTTGTTGCAATTGACGGTTGCTATTACTTCTTAGGGAAATACAACGATCCATTTGTTGTCCGTGACTTTTTGAATTTTCATATCTGTAACCTGTACTGATTTTGGCATACAATTTTCGTAGTGCTTGGAGAGTTGTAATAATTGTACTTCGCAGGGGTTATCTGTTTGAATAGCTGTTGTCGTTATTGATTGACATAAATATTGGCCTGGTGTCACTTCTTTGCATTTTTCATCTGTGAATCCATATCTGAGTTCATTGTTACGTATTTCTAGTAGACGCCACGTTGTGCGTCAAAGCTATGTCACGGTGGCTCGTAGCCGTGCGTAACAAAAGAAAATCCAAGGAAAAAAAAAAGAGTGACCGGGCTCAATCGGAGAGTAGGGGGGGTTGTAGAAAGCAAACCAATCTAGAAGGGACGCGGCTGTCAGGAGTTAGTACCAGTACCTGCCATAGAGAAATTAGAATAGTAAACCTGAAAGAAAAACAAATTAGTCCTGCAAACCTGAAACAGAGAAAAAGCATAGCCTATGGATCAAGTATAAATTGTTCAGTACTTTATAGAATAAATAAGAGCAACTGTTTAGATCATAGGTTCCCAACCTTTTCTGAACCACCGCCCCCTCTACTGGAAAAAAAACTTCCAACGCCCCCCTCCTCATCATAGTGCATTATAACGAATATTAAAATATTGTTGCATAGTATCTATCTATCTATATATATATACATAGATACTCATATACGAACGTTGCACTTTTGACTGCTATTACAAGCGTTCACTAAAGCGTTGGACAAGGTATATATATTAAAAATCGCAAAAGTAAACCTTAATTAAAACGACTATCAAATGTAGTACAAACTTATTTATTAAAAACTTAAATATGAATACATAATGAACAGAAAAAAAGATTAAGAAGAAAAAATTAATGAGATAGTTGAGGCTGGTGAAGTTTTAACAATTTGCTAATGTCGGGTTCCAATTTCGTTAACATCAGCCGCAAATCGCCACGTTCAGTAATGTGCAGTCTGTTCCTTTTCTTAGACAATAAATTAGCTACTGCACTGAACCCACGCTCAGCCAAATAAGATGAAGGAAATGCAATTAAAAATATCTGTACTCTTGACCACAATCCAGGGTGTGGTTTTCCCGTTTTTGCGATTAACAATGAAATGTTATATGATGCTCGTAGTCCATCATCTTCTTGTTTAGAAGACGACGCAAATAGGTTTGATATAGTTGGCTGTTTCAAATATTTCTTCTGCAGTTCTTGAAAATAGGACAAATCTTTGTCCTTTTTATCAGTATGCATTTTATTTAAATGTTCTTGTAGCCTAGAAGGCTTCATGGCTTCATTTGAGAAAACTTTTTGGCAAAGTAAACACATGGGTAATGATGGGTTTACAGGAGAGTGCGTAAATCCATATTTCAAATACAAAAGACTGTACTGCCGGCATTTCTTCTTAGATTCAGACATTTTGAAATCCAAAACTTGCCACGGTTTAAAATAAATTAACTTTTCAACCAATTTATAGATAATTATAAAATTAATGGTTATAATGACTTATATAACTTATCACTCACGAACATGGATTATTTGCGAAGCACACAAAATAATAACACATTCCTAGAGCTATCCCTGCCTTTTATACGTTTGATTTCATACAAGCATCAACTTGTATGTTTTATCTTGTTTGCGATGCCGGTGCACTTTGTAAGCAAGTCATATCGCGTCTTTGCTTATCAACTTGCAAAGACTTGTTGCGGACAATATTAAACGGAATTAGGTATTCATAGACCTAATGCTGAATTAAATGTTTTAAAGTATATTTTCTCGATAACAATAACATAGACATTTTAGATAGCTAAATAAACTGTCTATTCATGCCAACTAGGTATTTTCAAAGTATTTTAATATATTTATTTTCTAAAAAGGTAAGTACGTCACGAACGCCCCTTGATCCTCCTAACGCCCCCCTTTTGCCCCTGTACTCGCTACCGCCCCCTTTGAAAGCTACAGCGCCCACTGGGGGGCGGTACCGCCCCCGTTGGGAACCTATGGTTTAGATAAACTCTATAATCTAACAACAGTAATAGCAGTACAGAAAAATTCTGAGTACAAAGTGAGGCCATATTGGGGAGTAGCAGAAACGTTTCATCACACACCAATTAAACATAATTCAGGTAAAATGTAACAAAAAAATATAAATAGGTAAGACATAATTACTCTAAGTAATTTAGTAAAATTTTTAGCAAAGACATAAATAAGTAGATAAGCACAATTGTTCTGAGTCATTCAGTAGAGTTGATTGTTCTCTTTTTTTTTGTTATTAAATAGCGGGCAAGTCTATGGAAAAGGTATCAGAACGACAAGGAATATTGCAAAAACAACGGGTAGATATTTACAGTAAGAACAAATAGGAAATAGTGCAACTTACACAAAGTCCTTCAGTACCGCTTCCTTGCCATTGCAGTGTGGGATCCACGATATCTGGCACTAACGAAGCACTGCACCCTATACTGTGAGGGTGTTGATGAAACTTATCACCACTTACCCTAATCACACTGACTGATTTCACTGGGGTTAGCAGCGGACCTTATCACGCGAAGGAACTAGGTATATTAGTTGCATAACCATACAACAAGCAGCGAGGAACTTCAACCCCTACTTTTGTATACCGGTAGTCGGTCCCAGTTTAAATATCACCAGACCAAGCAAGTATTTACTTTATACAAACCGCGATCCAAAAACGATGTATTTTAAGAATTAAGTAGACTAAAAATGTTAGGCCACCAAAAATGCACGTTACAAATTCCCCCATAGCAAAATAAAGACGTCGGGGTGAAAGAAAAAGAAAAAAAAGAAAGAAAAGTGGCAGACCAGGAACCAAACAACAAAAAAAAAGAAAAGAAAAGAATCGTCAAAAGACGGATGTCCCCAAAAAGGACATTTCTGTTTTCCACCTCAAAGAAAAGTTTTGGCTTCCCGCGAAGAAACCAAAAAAAAATAAAATAAAAAAAAAACTAGGAAGAAAACTCGTAGAAAATCCACTAAACGACATCACTGTCAACCTCAAGTGTGCAGCAATGAAAGAACAAAGCCAAAGAAAAGAGCAAAGGCAAACTAGTACCCCATCTGGAATACTTCCAACTGAGGTAACACAGATTCGTATGAAACGATTACTCAAGCAGAGTATGGCTAACAGACCTCCAAAAGCGACTAAGTCGAAATTCCTAAAGGAAAAGTAAATAGATCTGAAGCCTACCTCAAGGAATGGATGTAGATAGCGACTATAATAGTACAATAGTGAACAAATGGTGGAACTGGCCAGAAGAACAAGTCACGGGAGGAGCTAGCTACAAAATATACATAGGAATACGAAATGGGCGCCAGTGTTTTCGGACTCAAGCTTATCAGCGAAAACACAAGACCAATAAGCCAAAAAAACAAAAGAGAGAAAAAAACAAGTCATTAGGGATAGCGATACGTAGGGGGTCAAAATAGAATCAGCCGGAGGGAGCCCATTAGGATCCGGAGGTTCAGGATCAATGTCTGGCGGGTCTAAAGTTTTATCGGGTTTGAGGTCCTTAATATGCCAAGTACCCAGATCGTTACCAGAATCATCCACTAAGATATAGGTCCACGGAGAAAGTTTAGTCCTAATAGTAAAGGGACCCACATATTTGGGAGCAAGTTTAGCATTGAAGTAGCGAGTAGCATCCGAAAGAACATAATTGCGTTTCCACGCGGTCGCCAGGAGATAAAGTTAAGGGACGACGACGAAGATCGTAGTGTTTAGCATTTTTCTTGTATGCTAAGGAAAGACGTTTCGAAATTTCTTCACGAAGTGACTCAAATTTGACTAAGTCAGTAGGAGGAATAGGACGTTCGGGATCCATAAGAACATTATCAGGATCAGGAGGTTTTCCAAAATGATCGCTGTAGAGAGCATGTTCACGACCGTATAGAGCAAAATACGGGGAGTAACCAATAACCTCATGTTTGAGCGTACGAATAGCACAACTAATTTTTGCTAAATTAACGTCCCACCAACGTTGATTATCCGAAACGTAAGAAGAAATCATAGTTTTCAGGACTCTATTAATACGTTCGACCGGATTCGCCTGAGGATGATAGCGAGCATTAAACAGAATTTTTGTTCGATAAGAATTACAGAGTTTAGTGAAAATATTACTACGAAATTGTACACCATTGTCCGTAATTAGATACTGAGGAGTACCATACACCAGGAAAATATTTTCTTCAATGGTTCGAGCAACAGCAACGGCCGTAGATGCACGTAGAGGAAAGAAACAAGCATTTTTCGTAAAACAATCGGCCACAACTAAAATGAAGGAATTACCTTTAGAGGATCTAGGAAGAGGTCCGACAATATCCGTACATAGGACTTGCCAAGGACGAGTGGCAGTAGCACGAGGAGACATAAAGCCAGGAGGTTTCTTTTGTTCGACTTTGTGTGCAGAGCAAATTTTACAACGACGGACGTATCGAGCAACAGCGGCTCTAAGTTTAGGCCAATAGTAACGCATGGAAATTTTAGAGACGGTTTGTGTACACCAGGGTGACCTGAAGTAGGTAGATCGTGATTCTCGTATAGAATCCTATTCCGTTGTTTGCTGGGAACTACTAACTTCCAATCGTCTTGAGGATGTTGGAGCAAAGACTGTTTAGATTTTACATGTTTGTATAGTAATTCGTTTTCCACATGCCCGTTACTGTATAGTTTAGGATTAGAATTAACACGAGTCCGTAGCTTAAGATACCAAGGATCCAGAATTGGCAGAGTAATAGAAGATTTAGGAAAGTCATCAATTAAGTCAATTTTAGGTACTGAGCGAGATAAGGCGTCGGGAACGATGTTATCTTTACCTTTCCGATGTACGATGGTGAAGTTATGTTGTTGAAGTCGTACAGACCAACTAGCTAAACGACCGTTGGGTCTTTGTAGATTATTCAGCCAGATAAGCGAGTGGTGATCCGCGATCACAGTAAAGTGAGAACCCTCGATTTAGGGACGAAATTTCTCTATTGCCCATATAACACCAAGACATTCTTTTTCGTTGGCGCTATAGTTGCGTTCCGCCTTTTTAAGAGAACAGTTAATGTAGCTAATAACTTTTCGTCATCACCCTGTTGTTGCGTCAGCACAGCACCCAGACCAAAATCAGAGGCATCAGTCTGTATAGTAAAGGGTAAAGAAAAATCAGGACAACTCATCACTGGAGCTGTTACCAAGTGTTCTTTCAGCAGCTTAAACGCCTGCTGACATTCTGAAGACCAATTAAATTTAGAATTTTTCTTAGTCAAAGCAGTAATCGGAGCAGTAAGAGCAGAAAAATTTGGGATAAAGCGACGATACCACGAGCACATACCAACTATGCGTCGTACTTCAGTTACAGTAGTAGGAGGAGGAAGATTAAGAATGGCCGAAACTTTTTCTGGGTCGACATGGAGTCCATGGCGATTTACTACGTATCCCAGATAACGGAGTTCCGGTCGGCATATAATGCATTTATCTCTGTGAAGAGTAAGACCTGCAGAATTTAAACGAAAAAGCACTTTCTGTAGTACCACCAAATGTTGTTCGAAAGTCGGGGTAGCGATGATCACATCATCTAAGTATGCGAAACAGAAAGGTTCGAGATCAGCACCAAGCACACGATCTATAAGTCGCTGAAATGTCGCTGGAGAATTATGAAGACCAAATGGCATTTTAGTAAACTAGTATAAACCTCTACCAGGCACCGTAAATGCAGTAATCGCTTTAGAATTAGAAGAAAGAGGTATTTGCCAATAAGCAGGGCGAATGTCCAAACTAGTTAAGAATTTTGCGTCTCTCAGGCGGTCTAGAATCGTAGAAATGTAAGGCAGGGGATAGGCATCTTTTTCTGTAACCTCATTGACCTTTCTAAAATCGATGCAGAAACGATACGTGCCATCTTTCTTAGGCACCATAACAATAGGGCTAGACCAAGCGCTATTAGATGGTTGTACATTATAATTTGAATTAGGGCCGCTATACTTGCGGCCACGTCCCCAATGCTCCACCCGGAGGTACTACATTGGGTTTAAACGCGAAAAATAGTCGTGCTCCTAATTTATTCTTACTTCATAGTTGATTCACCCTAAATAAAAACTAAATAAAAATCTAACAAACCTAAAAATCTAACAAACCTAACAAACTCTAACAATCTAACAAACCTAAAAATCTGACAAAAACTGGAACAAAAACAAAACAAAAACTAAAAACAGGGTTGTAAATAATGGTATCCCTAGCGCTGACTTTCGAGTGTACCCGATCAACAAGCAAAAATGAGAGGGAGGGATCCGTAATACCGGATAGCAGACGCCGGTTCTGCTTACCAGTGCGACCTGAAGGGTCGTCTTAAAACTATCCAAATCTAGCTAACTAATTTAAATCCATCCCTAGCTTTCCTATCGTTCCCTAACTGATTTACATTATGATTACAATCTTCGCAATTCTGCTCGTCCTTCCCAAATATATACTGCAACCAAAATGGCGACAGAACGTCAAACAAAACAAATAAGCCACATAATACATGCTATATATAAATAAATATAAAGTGTAAATATAAAATATAAATAAATATAATTATGTAAATATATAAATAAATGTTTAATAAGCGTTAAGCATATAGCAGTGCACAAAATAGCGAAAGCATCACCCTGTTTATCAGGTGCACTTGCCCAAGCATTATGTCGGCTAGCGCCTTTACACACCAAACGTGCTTCTTAAATTATTTCAAAAACTACTAATTAATGTAAATCAATGCTTGTGCGAGTACAGCCGCCACAATTTAAGTCTTACCTCGATAATAAAATTCTTCAGCATCCGAAGATCTGGTCGTCTGTAACTTACTTCTAAAGGTGGGACGGGGTGCACTGCTAAAGTCCTGGTGGGTATGCACTAAATGTTCTTGGGGGGATCACAATCACTATCACTATCACTTCACTTTCAAGTCCTGGGGGGATACGCGGTTGCGCTCTGTTTTATTATCCTTGTTTACTTTATTGATTTAATTTAATGAGGGTTTATGATTTATTTGTTATTGTTTATTTGGTATTATTTATTTCCGATTTTCCGCACATAATTATGAAGATAGGCAGTGATTGTATTAATGGAGTGGGGGTTTCTCGTGCATATTGGACATTTTGGTATAATTATCTTTTTTTTTTTTTTAGATGGTTCTACAACACCACTTTCTAGCATCTCATGCAGAGCTTGATTGACATGTCGAAGTACCGTAGGGGACATGGGATAATATCTTTGCTTGATAGGACTGGATGTCGTGCGGATCTGATGTTCAATGAGATTAGTACAGCCCAAAGGTAAAGTATCATCGTTAGGAAACATCTGTTGGACTATACGAGACAATGCGGATTGTTGTGTGTTCGATAGATCGGAAAGAGCATTGATCTGACTGATCGAGACAGTAGAAGAAGAACAGAAAGTCCATTGACCCGCTCGAAAATCCGGGACAACACCCATGGATTTCAGAAGTCAATGCCTAAGATCAGAGACTGAGAAATAGAAGGAACGACTAGGACGTCAAGAAGAATAGTTTTATTTTCGACTGACATGGGTAAAGTAAGTGACCCGAGAATGTCACAAGATTGACCATTGGCTTCCGTACAGCTGTGGATCTCTGTTTGGGACAAGGGCAAAGAAGGAGAATAGAGAATATCCCAACCAGGACCACCAATAATAGTGCGAGAAGCGCCAGAATCAAGTAAACCCTTAAATTCGATGTCGAAAATGGTCACAGTAAGATGAGGTCTGTCGTCCTCACGAGAACTAGCTAAAATAAAATCCAGAACATATTTAGATCGGTCATCAAGACCAGAGAAAGGATTTTCTGAGGAGATAATAGGTACCGAGACAACTGTAGAAGGAATCGGGTCGGTTTCTCGGCTTAGCGACTCGATCGGTAGTTTAAATTCTTGTTACACCTTGTGCAATTGGCACGGGTAACATTAGGTGTACCACAACCATAGCAATGAAGTATTTGCGGTTTAGTACAGGAAGGAGACTTGTGTCCTCGTTGGTCGCAGTTCCAACAAGTAACGGGAGAATAAGAAATATTTTTAGGAGCATCCCTTGCACCAGGTGTAAGTGTTTTCGAAGTAGTGACATCAGAACGGGGAGGGACATAAGCGGACGTAAGTTTGCTGCGGACCACAGGACCTGTATAAGCTAAGTCGGGCTCTAGGAGTTGAGAAAAGTTCAGAGCAGGAGGAGACTTGAAATTATCTGCTTGGATTTTGCGCTGTTCCAGTCTGCGACCCACCCGCAAAAGTTCGGCAATAGTATTCAGATCCAGCAAAGCTAAGTTGGTTTGGTAGAAAGGTGTAAGATTTGGTAAAATAATATCGAGTTTCTGTAGTTCAGAGAGAGAGATTGTTAGACGAGCAAATAAATTTTCCATCGTAGCTAAATATACACCAATAGACTCTGAGGGACCCATAGTACGTTGCTTTATTTCCTCCAAAAGTCTTTCGTTGTAATTAACGGGTTGGAATTCTTCCCTTAATAGCCGAATAACGTCCTGCCAATTAGTTAGGGATTTTCGATGTGCTCTGAATAAAATTAAAGCTTTTCCTGAAAGTAAGTTCGATGCCGAAGAAAATAGTTGAGAAGCAGAAACGTTGCGTGCCGAGCATAATTCGTCCACGCGTAAGAGAAATGCATTTAACGACATACGGTCATCACCCGAAAATTTTAAGTCCCATCTAGACACCAGCTGTCCATAACCAGACGTAGCAATTGATTTAGAAACAGATATAGGTATAGGTAATTCATCCGAAGATTCAGCAGAAGTAAAATCATCCTCAGTATCCGTAGTAGTCGGATAAATAGTAGCCGTAGAAACAAGTGGTACCCTAGGGAAGTGGAAGAACGTTTAAAGCGACGGTATAATCTATCACAATCACTGCGGAAATTGCTGACACCTAGCAACAACTTTCGCTGTATTACGGTTTCAGCGTCAGAAGTCACATCCATACGTTGGATTCTCCCTTTTAGATGCATAGCAAGGCTAATAATACGTTTGCCGTCGGCAGTTGAAATATCACCATTAAAGTCTTTGACCTTCGTCGTTAACTCAGTTAAACCCTCGGTCACGGCTTTATTATCCGCCTGGAAATCGACACCAGATTTAAGTGGACTTAGCGCTTCGGAAGATTCCATTTTTAAGATATTCCTCAAGGACTTACGAAGTTCGGATACAGGTATCTTTGCATCGAACCCACGCGAACCGACTTCATATTTGAGTTCAGCCTCATGTAACCGATCAACTTTTAATCTTCAAAAGTCACCCATTATTACCGAATCGACAAACAACACCCAAATATTTAAAGACACAAAAACGACTTATTAGGTTGGTTCGCCAGAGAAACCAAATTAACGAAATAACTGGATACTAAACACAATCCAGTTCAGACGAGAAGGAGAAAAAAATAATTCGAGCCGCTACACCAAACAAAAAAATCAATGTCAAAACCATCAAGGTCAAAAAAAGATTAAGAAAATCAAGAACAAATAAAAGAAATCGGGCAAAAAAGAAAAAAAATCGAGAGCAACTCAAGAGAAATCAAGCCCCTTGTTTATCGGGCAGCCACGTTTATCGAGTCGAGCCCCACGTTGGGCGCCAAAAATTTTGTTACGTATTTCTAGTAGACGCCACGTTGTGTGTCAAAGTTATGTCACGGTGGCTCGTAGCCGTGCGTAACAAAAGAAAATCCAAGGAAAAAAAACAGTGACCGGGCTCAATCGGAGAGTAGGGGGGGTTGTAGAAAGCAGACCAATCTAGAAGGGACGCGGCTGTCAGGAGTTAGTACCAGTACCTGCCATAGAGAAATTAGAATAGTAAACCTGAAAGAAAAACAAATTAGTCCTGCAAACCTGAAACAGAGAAAAAGCATAGCCTATGGATCAAGTATAAATTGTTCAGTACTTTATAGAATAAATAAGAGCAACTGTTTAGATAAACTCTATAATCTAACAACAGTAATAGCAGTACAGAAAAATTCTGAGTACAAAGTGAGGCCATATTGGGGAGTAGCAGAAACGTTTCATCACACACCAATTAAACATAATTCAGGTAAAATGTAACAAAAAAATATAAATAGGTAAGACATAATTACTCTAAGTAATTTAGTAAAATTTTTAGCAAAGACATAAATAAGTAGATAAGCACAATTGTTCTGAGTCATTCAGTAGAGTTGATTGTTCTCTTTTTTGTTATTAAATAGCGGGCAAGTCTATGGAAAAGGTATCAGAACGACAAGGAATATTGCAAAACAACGGGTAGATATTTACAGTAAGAACAAATAGGAAATAGTGCAACTTACACAAAGTCCTTCAGTACCGCTTCCTTGCCATTGCAGTGTGGGATCCACGATATCTGGCACTAACGAAGCACTGCACCCTATACTGTGAGGGTGTTGATGAAACTTATCACCACTTACCCTAATCACACTGACTGATTTCACTGGGGTTAGCAGCGGACCTTATCACGCGAAGGAACTAGGTATATTAGTTGCATAACCATACAACAAGCAGCGAGGAACTTCAACCCTACTTTTGTATACCGGTAGTCGGTCCCAGTTTAAATATCACCAGACCAAGCAAGTATTTACTTTATACAAACCGCGATCCAAAAACGATGTATTTTAAGAATTAAGTAGACTAAAAATGTTAGGCCACCAAAAATGCACGTTACAAATTCCCCCATAGCAAAATAAAGACGTCGGGGTGAAAGAAAAAGAAAAAAAAGAAAGAAAAGTGGCAGACCAGGAACCAAACAACAAAAAAAAAGAAAAGAAAAGAATCGTCAAAAGACGGATGTCCCCAAAAAGGACATTTCTGTTTTCCACCTCAAAGAAAAGTTTTGGCTTCCCGCGAAGAAACCAAAAAAAAATAAAAAAAAAACTAGGAAGAAAACTCGTAGAAAATCCACTAAACGACATCACTGTCAACCTCAAGTGTGCAGCAATGAAAGAACAAAGCCAAAGAAAAGAGCAAAGGCAAACTAGTACCCCATCTGGAATACTTCCAACTGAGGTAACACAGATTCGTATGAAACGATTACTCAAGCAGAGTATGGCTAACAGACCTCCAAAAGCGACTAAGTCGAAATTCCTAAAGGAAAAGTAAATAGATCTGAAGCCTACCTCAAGGAATGGATGTAGATAGCGACTATAATAGTACAATAGTGAACAAATGGTGGAACTGGCCAGAAGAACAAGTCACGGGAGGAGCTAGCTACAAAATATACATAGGAATACGAAATGGGCGCCAGTGTTTTCGGACTCAAGCTTATCAGCGAAAACACAAGACCAATAAGCCAAAAAAACAAAAGAGAGAAAAAAACAAGTCATTAGGGATAGCGATACGTAGGGGGTCAAAATAGAATCAGCCGGAGGGAGCCCATTAGGATCCGGAGGTTCAGGATCAATGTCTGGCGGGTCTAAAGTTTTATCGGGTTTGAGGTCCTTAATATGCCAAGTACCCAGATCGTTACCAGAATCATCCACTAAGATATAGGTCCACGGAGAAAGTTTAGTCCTAATAGTAAAGGGACCCACATATTTGGGAGCAAGTTTAGCATTGAAGTAGCGAGTAGCATCCGAAAGAACATAATTGCGTTTCCACACGCGGTCGCCAGGAGATAAAGTTAAGGGACGACGACGAAGATCGTAGTGTTTAGCATTTTTCTTGTATGCTAAGGAAAGACGTTTCGAAATTTCTTCACGAAGTGACTCAAATTTGACTAAGTCAGTAGGAGGAATAGGACGTTCGGGATCCATAAGAACATTATCAGGATCAGGAGGTTTTCCAAAATGATCGCTGTAGAGAGCATGTTCACGACCGTATAGAGCAAAATACGGGGAGTAACCAATAACCTCATGTTTGAGCGTACGAATAGCACAACTAATTTTTGCTAAATTAACGTCCCACCAACGTTGATTATCCGAAACGTAAGAAGAAATCATAGTTTTCAGGACTCTATTAATACGTTCGACCGGATTCGCCTGAGGATGATAGCGAGCATTAAACAGAATTTTTGTTCGATAAGAATTACAGAGTTTAGTGAAAATATTACTACGAAATTGTACACCATTGTCCGTAATTAGATACTGAGGAGTACCATACACCAGGAAAATATTTTCTTCAATGGTTCGAGCAACAGCAACGGCCGTAGATGCACGTAGAGGAAAGAAACAAGCATTTTTCGTAAAACAATCGGCCACAACTAAAATGAAGGAATTACCTTTAGAGGATCTAGGAAGAGGTCCGACAATATCCGTACATAGGACTTGCCAAGGACGAGTGGCAGTAGCACGAGGAGACATAAAGCCAGGAGGTTTCTTTTGTTCGACTTTGTGTGCAGAGCAAATTTTACAACGACGGACGTATCGAGCAACAGCGGCTCTAAGTTTAGGCCAATAGTAACGCATGGAAATTTTAGAGACGGTTTTGTGTACACCAGGGTGACCTGAAGTAGGTAGATCGTGATTCTCGTATAGAATCCTATTCCGTTGTTTGCTGGGAACTACTAACTTCCAATCGTCTTGAGGATGTTGGAGCAAAGACTGTTTAGATTTTACATGTTTGTATAGTAATTCGTTTTCCACATGCCCGTTACTGTATAGTTTAGGATTAGAATTAACACGAGTCCGTAGCTTAAGATACCAAGGATCCAGAATTGGCAGAGTAATAGAAGATTTAGGAAAGTCATCAATTAAGTCAATTTTAGGTACTGAGCGAGATAAGGCGTCGGGAACGATGTTATCTTTACCTTTCCGATGTACGATGGTGAAGTTATGTTGTTGAAGTCGTACAGACCAACTAGCTAAACGACCGTTGGGTCTTTGTAGATTATTCAGCCAGATAAGCGAGTGGTGATCCGCGATCACAGTAAAGTGAGAACCCTCGATTTAGGGACGAAATTTCTCTATTGCCCATATAACACCAAGACATTCTTTTTCGTTGGCGCTATAGTTGCGTTCCGCCTTTTTAAGAGAACAGTTAATGTAGCTAATAACTTTTTCGTCATCACCCTGTTGTTGCGTCAGCACAGCACCCAGACCAAAATCAGAGGCATCAGTCTGTATAGTAAAGGGTAAAGAAAAATCAGGACAACTCATCACTGGAGCTGTTACCAAGTGTTCTTTCAGCAGCTTAAACGCCTGCTGACATTCTGAAGACCAATTAAATTTAGAATTTTTCTTAGTCAAAGCAGTAATCGGAGCAGTAAGAGCAGAAAAATTTGGGATAAAGCGACGATACCACGAGCACATACCAACTATGCGTCGTACTTCAGTTACAGTAGTAGGAGGAGGAAGATTAAGAATGGCCGAAACTTTTTCTGGGTCGACATGGAGTCCATGGCGATTTACTACGTATCCCAGATAACGGAGTTCCGGTCGGCATATAATGCATTTATCTCTGTGAAGAGTAAGACCTGCAGAATTTAAACGAAAAGCACTTTCTGTAGTACCACCAAATGTTGTTCGAAAGTCGGGGTAGCGATGATCACATCATCTAAGTATGCGAAACAGAAAGGTTCGAGATCAGCACCAAGCACACGATCTATAAGTCGCTGAAATGTCGCTGGAGAATTATGAAGACCAAATGGCATTTTAGTAAACTAGTATAAACCTCTACCAGGCACCGTAAATGCAGTAATCGCTTTAGAATTAGAAGAAAGAGGTATTTGCCAATAAGCAGGGCGAATGTCCAAACTAGTTAAGAATTTTGCGTCTCTCAGGCGGTCTAGAATCGTAGAAATGTAAGGCAGGGGATAGGCATCTTTTCTGTAACCTCATTGACCTTTCTAAAATCGATGCAGAAACGATACGTGCCATCTTTCTTAGGCACCATAACAATAGGGCTAGACCAAGCGCTATTAGATGGTTGTACATTATAATTTGAATTAGGGCCGCTATACTTGCGGCCACGTCTAATGCTCCACCCGGAGGTACTACATTGGGTTTAAACGCGAAAAATAGTCGTGCTCTAATTTATTCTTACTTCATAGTTGATTCACCCTAAATAAAAACTAAATAAAAATCTAACAAACCTAAAAATCTAACAAACCTAACAAACTCTAACAATCTAACAAACCTAAAAATCTGACAAAACTGGAACAAAACAAAACAAAAACTAAAAACAGGGTTGTAAATAATGGTATCCCTAGCGCTGACTTTCGAGTGTACCCGATCAACAAGCAAAAATGAGAGGGGGAGGGATCCGTAATACCGGATAGCAGACGCCGGTTCTGCTTACCAGTGCGACCTGAAGGGTCGTCTTAAAACTATCCAAATCTAGCTAACTAATTTAAATCCATCCCTAGCTTTCCTATCGTTCCCTAACTGATTTACATTATGATTACAATCTTCGCAATTCTGCTCGTCCTTCCCAAATATATACTGCAACCAAAATGGCGACAGAACGTCAAACAAAACAAATAAGCCACATAATACATGCTATATATAAATAAATATAAAGTGTAAATATAAAATATAAATAAATATAATTATGTAAATATATAAATAAATGTTTAATAAGCGTTAAGCATATAGCAGTGCACAAAATAGCGAAAGCATCACCCTGTTTATCAGGTGCACTTGCCCAAGCATTATGTCGGCTAGCGCCTTTACACACCAAACGTGCTTCTTAAATTATTTCAAAAACTACTAATTAATGTAAATCAATGCTTGTGCGAGTACAGCCGCCACAATTTAAGTCTTACCTCGATAATAAAATTCTTCAGCATCCGAAGATCTGGTCGTCTGTAACTTACTTCTAAAGGTGGGACGGGGTGCACTGCTAAAGTCCTGGTGGGTATGCACTAAATGTTCTTGGGGGGATCACAATCACTATCACTATCACTTCACTTTCAAGTCCTGGGGGGATACGCGGTTGCGCTCTGTTTTATTATCCTTGTTTACTTTATTGATTTAATTTAATGAGGGTTTATGATTTATTTGTTATTGTTTATTTGGTATTATTTATTTCCGATTTTCCGCACATAATTATGAAGATAGGCAGTGATTGTATTAATGGAGTGGGGGTTTCTCGTGCATATTGGACATTTTGGTATAATTATCTTTTTTTTTTTTTTTTTTTTAGATGGTTCTACAACACCACTTTCTAGCATCTCATGCAGAGCTTGATTGACATGTCGAAGTACCGTAGGGGACATGGGATAATATCTTTGCTTGATAGGACTGGATGTCGTGCGGATCTGATGTTCAATGAGATTAGTACAGCCCAAAGGTAAAGTATCATCGTTAGGAAACATCTGTTGGACTATACGAGACAATGCGGATTGTTGTGTGTTCGATAGATCGGAAAGAGCATTGATCTGACTGATCGAGACAGTAGAAGAAGAACAGAAAGTCCATTGACCCGCTCGAAAATCCGGGACAACACCCATGGATTTCCAGAAGTCAATGCCTAAGATCAGAGACTGAGAAATAGAAGGAACGACTAGGACGTCAAGAAGAATAGTTTTATTTTCGACTGACATGGGTAAAGTAAGTGACCCGAGAATGTCACAAGATTGACCATTGGCTTCCGTACAGCTGTGGATCTCTGTTTGGGACAAGGGCAAAGAAGGAGAATAGAGAATATCCCAACCAGGACCACCAATAATAGTGCGAGAAGCGCCAGAATCAAGTAAACCCTTAAATTCGATGTCGAAAATGGTCACAGTAAGATGAGGTCTGTCGTCCTCACGAGAACTAGCTAAAATAAAATCCAGAACATATTTAGATCGGTCATCAAGACCAGAGAAAGGATTTTCTGAGGAGATAATAGGTACCGAGACAACTGTAGAAGGAATCGGGTCGGTTTCTCGGCTTAGCGACTCGATCGGTAGTTTAAATTCTTGTTACACCTTGTGCAATTGGCACGGGTAACATTAGGTGTACCACAACCATAGCAATGAAGTATTTGCGGTTTAGTACAGGAAGGAGACTTGTGTCCTCGTTGGTCGCAGTTCCAACAAGTAACGGGAGAATAAGAAATATTTTTAGGAGCATCCCTTGCACCAGGTGTAAGTGTTTTCGAAGTAGTGACATCAGAACGGGGAGGGACATAAGCGGACGTAAGTTTGCTGCGGACCACAGGACCTGTATAAGCTAAGTCGGGCTCTAGGAGTTGAGAAAAGTTCAGAGCAGGAGGAGACTTGAAATTATCTGCTTGGATTTTGCGCTGTTCCAGTCTGCGACCCACCCGCAAAAGTTCGGCAATAGTATTCAGATCCAGCAAAGCTAAGTTGGTTTGGTAGAAAGGTGTAAGATTTGGTAAAATAATATCGAGTTTCTGTAGTTCAGAGAGAGATTGTTAGACGAGCAAATAAATTTTCCATCGTAGCTAAATATACACCAATAGACTCTGAGGGACCCATAGTACGTTGCTTTATTTCCTCCAAAAGTCTTTCGTTGTAATTAACGGGTTGGAATTCTTCCCTTAATAGCCGAATAACGTCCTGCCAATTAGTTAGGGATTTTCGATGTGCTCTGAATAAAATTAAAGCTTTTCCTGAAAGTAAGTTCGATGCCGAAGAAAATAGTTGAGAAGCAGAAACGTTGCGTGCCGAGCATAATTCGTCCACGCGTAAGAGAAATGCATTTAACGACATACGGTCATCACCCGAAAATTTTAAGTCCCATCTAGACACCAGCTGTCCATAACCAGACGTAGCAATTGATTTAGAAACAGATATAGGTATAGGTAATTCATCCGAAGATTCAGCAGAAGTAAAATCATCCTCAGTATCCGTAGTAGTCGGATAAATAGTAGCCGTAGAAACAAGTGGTACCCTAGGGGAAGTGGAAGAACGTTTAAAGCGACGGTATAATCTATCACAATCACTGCGGAAATTGCTGACACCTAGCAACAACTTTCGCTGTATTACGGTTTCAGCGTCAGAAGTCACATCCATACGTTGGATTCTCCTTTAGATGCATAGCAAGGCTAATAATACGTTTGCCGTCGGCAGTTGAAATATCACCATTAAAGTCTTTGACCTTCGTCGTTAACTCAGTTAAACCCTCGGTCACGGCTTTATTATCCGCCTGGAAATCGACACCAGATTTAAGTGGACTTAGCGCTTCGGAAGATTCCATTTTTAAGATATTCCTCAAGGACTTACGAAGTTCGGATACAGGTATCTTTGCATCGAACCCACGCGAACCGACTTCATATTTGAGTTCAGCCTCATGTAACCGATCAACTTTTAATCTTCAAAAGTCACCCATTATTACCGAATCGACAAACAACACCCAAATATTTAAAGACACAAAAACGACTTATTAGGTTGGTTCGCCAGAGAAACCAAATTAACGAAATAACTGGATACTAAACACAATCCAGTTCAGACGAGAAGGGAGAAAAAAAATAATTCGAGCCGCTACACCAAACAAAAAAAAAATCAATGTCAAAAACCATCAAGGTCAAAAAAAAGATTAAGAAAAATCAAGAACAAATAAAAGAAATCGGGCAAAAAAGAAAAAAAATCGAGAGCAACTCAAGAGAAATCAAGCCCCTTGTTTATCGGGCAGCCACGTTTATCGAGTCGAGCCCCACGTTGGGCGCCAAAAATTTTGTTACGTATTTCTAGTAGACGCCACGTTGTGTGTCAAAGTTATGTCACGGTGGCTCGTAGCCGTGCGTAACAAAAGAAAATCCAAGGAAAAAAAACAGTGACCGGGCTCAATCGGAGAGTAGGGGGGGTTGTAGAAAGCAGACCAATCTAGAAGGGACGCGGCTGTCAGGAGTTAGTACCAGTACCTGCCATAGAGAAATTAGAATAGTAAACCTGAAAGAAAAACAAATTAGTCCTGCAAACCTGAAACAGAGAAAAGCATAGCCTATGGATCAAGTATAAATTGTTCAGTACTTTATAGAATAAATAAGAGCAACTGTTTAGATAAACTCTATAATCTAACAACAGTAATAGCAGTACAGAAAATTCTGAGTACAAAGTGAGGCCATATTGGGAGTAGCAGAAACGTTTCATCACACACCAATTAAACATAATTCAGGTAAAATGTAACAAAAAAATATAAATAGGTAAGACATAATTACTCTAAGTAATTTAGTAAAATTTTTAGCAAAGACATAAATAAGTAGATAAGCACAATTGTTCTGAGTCATTCAGTAGGGTTGATTGTTCTTTATAAATAGGTAAGACATAATTAATCTAAGTAATTTAGTAAAATTTTTAGCAAAGACATAAATAAGTAGATAAGCACAATTGTTCTGAGTCATTCAGTATTGTTGATTGTTCTCTTTTTTTTTTGTTATTAAATAGCGGGCAAGTCTATGGAAAAGGTATCAGAACGACAAGGAATATTGCAAAAACAACGGGTAGATATTTACAGTAAGAACAAATAGGAATAGTGCAACTTACACAAAGTCCTTCAGTACCGCTTCCTTGCCATTGCAGTGTGGGATCCACGATGTCTGGCACTAACGAAGCACTGCACCCTATACTGTGAGGGTGTTGATGGAACTTATCACCACTTACCCTAATCACACTGACTGATTTCACTGGGGTTAGCAGCGGACCTTATCACGCGAAGGAACTAGGTATATTAGTTGCATAACCATACAACAAGCAGCGAGGAACTTCAACCACTACTTTTGTATACCGGTAGTCGGTCCCAGTTTAAATATCACCAGACCAAGCAAGCAACAAAAGCCATAATAAGTAAAGCACATGTATCACTAAAGGGAGTCCGTAACCATGTCCTTAAAACCCGCGTGCATCGAGTTAAAAGCAGAACGAAGCAGTATCTTTAACGTAATTCCTATATCGGAACCAAAGACCAACTACGACTCCGCGACAGTTAGTTCTACGGCTTTTTTTTCCATAAGAAAGACGACTAAAAACGTTTAGTAGACACGCGTAAGCACTAAAGCCGTACGTCGAAAGTTCTTCGAACACACGTGCGTCGAGTTTCACCAACTCTACCACTCTTAGTTCAACCAGAAAAACCGTCTCTTGCACTTAATTTTTTTTGACATCTCCCAAGCAAGAACAAAACACGACCCTTTTTTGTTTATATCTAATCCTACTAGTACAACTTCTGATCGCCTACCTAGACTGTATATCCACATATTAATTACAGCGGGATTATTTATTAATGACAAGTGGAAAGTAATTTTACGAGTATTCCAATTTACAACTAAACCATCTTTTAAAATTAATACCGGCGAGTCAACTTGCATATCAATCTGAAAACTAGGCGGAAGTATTTACTTTATACAAACCGCGATCCAAAAACGATGTATTTTAAGAATTAAGTAGACTAAAAATGTTAGGCCACCAAAAATGCACGTTACATCATTTAGGGAAAGGAACTTGGTCTGTGGGATAATAACTTGATATTGGTTGTTAACTTTCATAGGAAAAGCAAATAAATGATAATAATTATAAGTATCACTCTCTACAATGGGAATTCCTATTAAAAATGTAATTTCATGATTCTTTACATAACCTTTTACTATGGCTCCTTTTTCAAATACAAGTATATTAGATTCCATTACTTCAAAATGTAGTTTACTATAAGGAATAAGTAATTTGATTCTTAATAATTTATTTAATAAATCAAATGGTTCTATTATACTAGCATGTAATGTATTTAATTTAGAAAATGTTACAGTATTTTCTAATGTAGCTAAAATTTGTTGAACTACAGTGAGGGTTGATATCATTTGATTGAATATCGTGTTAAATCTTATTAAATCTCGCATTCCTAGCATTGAGGTTTGCACGTTGCTTTCAAGAGTTAGTATTGTTGCGATCTACTATTAGGCAACCCGTCAAACATACAAACGCCCGGGGCACAGCGTATTCTTCAGGATTCGAGAATCCTTCTAGAAAATACTAGATAATGAGTCGTATCTTTAATGCAGGGTATATATAAGGCCGCTTATGAATGTAAGAGTTAGTCTATACTTGAATGTCTAATATAAATTATATCGTGTATAGTGAATGTAGTTGAGCTTTGAGTGTATATACATAAATGTTATATGAGCTAAACGTGTCTATTGTACATGCAGCTTGTAGTATACATAAATAGATAGAGCTTGGATTGTATACTAGTTGTGTTAGTGTTGTTAATGGACCTATGGTAAAGAAGTTAGTTTAAGAAGATATTAGTGCTTGTAAATTCATTAGTGTAATAGTGCTTCATTGTTAAGTGTCCTGAAAACATCTATAAATAAGGCATATACTGTTAATTAGACTTGAGAACAGTAAGTAATAAAGACCTTTATTATTACTTGTTTTTAAATTAAAGAAACGCGGTAGCAGTAGCCCGCTTCAGTATTCTATTACTTATACTGTCTTGGTTGTTTAATAATTTTCGTCGTGTATTGTTAAATTTTATTATGGTCGATTGAGTTAGGGAAATTTGGTTTCTAACAATAGTTTTAAATCATGCTGGTTTTTAATCAATACTCGTATTGCATTGTATCGTTCAACATCTTGGTTGTCTAAATTACCTGTGATAGCTTTTATAATATTACCTAATTCGTTATTAATTACTCTTTTCTGTCTTGTGGCTTGGTCTGTTAGTATTATTCGCTTGCATTTGTCGTCTGTGTTCTTTAGGATATTTTCCATTCTACTTTTGTAATTAGGCATTTCTATCGCATACTCTTTTCCGAATTTGGTTGTGTCCATTGATTCTTTCGATCTGTCATAATTGTCTATAATTTTATAAAATTCTTGTTTTAATTCAGTTAAATCACATTTCTGTACGAAAGTCCAATAGTCTACTTTGTTTTGCATACTTCCCAAATTTATTGGTACCATACCAGGGTTGTTTTTTATTTCTTCTACTAATATTTCATTCTCGACCGTTCTACCTGGGGGTCGACGGCAAGGGTGATGGCTGTTCATCTGAAACTACAGGGTGTCTTAAATTCTTTAAATGGATATATTTTACGGTTTTTCCGTTGTCCACTAATGCTACGTTTTTTTCTGATATCTTTTCGATTTTAAACGGACCTAAATTTCTGGGTGCTGTTTTGTGTCGTTTACTTTTGTAATTTCTTTAATAGACGGTTTGTCCTACTACGAATTTATTTATGTTAGTGTTTTCTTTGCGGATTTTAGTAGTACGTTCCTTATCTTTGTCTTATTTACTTTTGACGTTATTGTAAGTAATTTTTAATTTCTCTTTGTGGTCTTTCGCGTACTGTAGATATACTTCTTTATTATAGTATATATCATAAGGGGTGCGGGAATCTGAGTGTCCTAGTGTTAATTCGAGGGGTGTATTAGTTGAGGAATGAATCATGTTGTTATAAGCAATTAAGGCGTATGACATTAAATTGGTAATTGGTTCTTTTTTATATGTTAGTCTAACAGTCTGATTTGTTCTAATAACGTTGAGTGTAATCGTTCAATCAATCCGTTCGATTCCGGGTGATTTTCTGTTATGAAATGAATATTTATTTTATGAAGTTCTAATGTGTTTTGTATGGTTGCGTTTCTGAATTCGCTTCCATTATCTAAGGTTATTGATTCGGGTTGTAGTGTAACCGACCTGAAGGCCGACCAAACGCCCTCTATGAACGGCACACCGGGCTCCATGATATAACATCTAGTGGCAGTGGCTTGACGACACCTACGTTGTGTTGTTATAATGTAACCCAAATTTACACTGAGAAGATGGCGTTAAGGAGGGAAGGTTTGAAATAAAGCTACAGTATTTGCCTAACTTATTTTTAATCAAAAAAATAACAACTAAATAGGTCATTAGTATAACAGAAATAGGAAAATGACATTCAAAGCACTCAACCTGGGCGATTGGGGAAAGAGCACGGCAGAGAAAACCCCAAACTCTCCTCACACTTCCAACTGCGTTTGGCACATCTCGACAAGGACGGGTAACGTACAAGTACCCAGATCACCAACATTGAATTTAACGGGATGTCAAGTGTTACCCAGGCATATCTCACGTGACAACTGAATAAGCGTTAGTGTAAACCAGCTAGTTTTTTCTGGTAGGTACTGAGGTCGGCTAAACCAATACCACCCAGCTAAAGTTGAAGAGGGGAGACAACAGGAAGATGACCTGCACCTTGACTACCAATGTTCCTCCCCGCACGGACATAAAATGTGTGTAATATTTAGCAATGCACGATTACTCGCACCCACATACATACATTAACAGTTTCCAGCTCGTGTTACAAAATATTTCACAAAGGTTAACCGACTTCCTATTATTTGCAAAAGGGTACACTACACGTACATTGACAAGACAACATGAATCGCTGAAAAAAACTTATGGTATGGTTGCGCATGGTTAGAAAGGCGCTTATTATTAAATAGACTATCTCCAACATAGTCATAAATGCAAACGCGAAAGGCACGAAGATGGTCGGTCATACCAGAGGTGTAATTTAATTACATCACAACAATTATCACAAACGTTAAATACTAGTTAATTATATAGGAACATCGGCTAGATAATAGGATAAACAAAACAACAAACATATTATTACTTTAAACCTAGATGTGAGCAGTGCAGTTGTAAATGTGATTAATATGCTGAAATAAAAACAACTACACATAATAAAATGTTAAATGCATCACAAATATCAAACATTATAGAACATGTAGGCAGCAAATGTATATCCAAATTTTTATAGCACAAATATAAGTCCAGATTCAGGCACTAAATCTTTAGATAAATGCATGTTGATTAAATATATTAAGTCTAGTAAGCAAATATTAAAGATTATTCATTATGATTGCATCGGTTAAAACGTACTTTTAAAAAAATGAACACATCGTGGCATTACAAGTTACAAACAAAAAAAATATACACAAACTTCATAGTTAAATCAATTTCTAGCTTAAAACCAAAACAAATATAACATAGAAATATAACTGTTCATATTCAAATCTGCTTAATAATTTGATTAAATATATCTAAGAAAATAACATTGGTACCTTTCATACATTCTCGTAAAATCACAGTAGGGGTATATTTATACTATTGATCCGTCAATAAAGGCAATGCAATGGAAGTTCGAACTCTGTATTAAAGACTAAACAAACATTATTTTAAATAAATAAATATTAGTTTATCCTGATTTAGTTATTAAAATAAACAATTTAAACGAATAAATAAATATTAGTTTTCGGTTGTTAAACCAAACCACACTCATTTATATATAAAACAACAGACATCAAACTCTAAGTGAAAGCAACTGGTAACACAAATATTTCTTTCAATGATTAAATCACTAACGGTTTTAAAATAAATATCAACATCTATTCAAAACAACGTTCTGATTACAAAGATGTAATCAGATTACCTTAAACAACCACTACATTATCAATTTATAAAACATTACCTTTAATAAAACCAGCCAAGTGGAAGCTTTTTCTACTTACCATTTTGAAAACTCATGACAAAGTGCTTTCCAAAACCTGTCGACCAGCTCGATCACCCATACGTTGCGCCTGCTTATTCTGTCAATTCTGACATCCCGGAATGCGTTCAGAAATCTGGAAGTGTTTACTAAGCCATTCGAACAACTTTCAAATATCGAAATGTACACTATAATATTTGCAATAATTATCAACCAATTAGAAATCGAGTTAGAAACACTACGGACCACTTCAGAGTGTACCGTAAAATGTAAAGCACTGTAAAAATCCTTGAGTTACATGAATACTGTTTTTTGAAATAACGGGTATTGCTTAACCTAATTTTGTGAATGCGTCTATGATTGATAAAATGTTTTGGGCTTCTACTACCAAAGTGGCTGCATGTAATTTTTGAAAAGGTTTGTCGGGTGTTTTGGTTAGCATTAAGGGTACTTTTGGTGGTGATCTGTTGTGCTTTGCTGTCACATAGTTCGCATTGATTAATAAAATCCGTAGTTAATTCCTTCATATCCTTAAAATAATATTTTCTTATAAGTTGTTTTAAGGTTTCGTTTATTCCACGATGGTTGGTTTTACTTTCGTGTTGGTTTCGAATTACATCGTTTATTTCGTCTGGGTCATCTAAAGTTATTAATTTTCGTGTATATCCGATAATCTCGGGTCCTGAATCATTAAACAACTGAATATATAATCCGGAAAATCTTTTGTATAACTGTTCCTTTGTGAAATAAAAGTAAAAACGTTTTTTCTCTGGGGTATATTCCTTTAAAATTTTAATTATTTGCTTCTGGTTATCATCTTTCGTTATTTGAATTTGATATACTTTCCTATTATCTGTTTTTGTATATTTTACTGGGTCGGGGTTGGTTAAGACTTCGGTAATTATAGATTGATTGGTTCCGTATTTATTTCTTCGTTTAGAATTTTAATTCCGGTTTTGGTTTGTCACTTTGCGTCGAGGGTATATTTTCCATTTTTTCACGGTCTTCCCTCATCTCTGTTTCGTCAACATTTCCTACAACTAACTCTGTTTCTATAGCGTTGAGTTGTATTTTGCTTAATGCGTCCGCATTATTGTTATATATTCCATTCGTTGTGAATTCCTCTCAAAATATTATCCATAACCCTCTGAAAAATGGCGGGTGCGTTCTTTAAGCCAAACGGCATGCGTTTGTATTCATAGTGTCCTCTGGGTGTACTGAAAGATGTTTGGGTTGTGTCTTTCTCGTCCATTTCCACTTGGTGGTATCCTGAGGCGAGGTCTAATGTCAAAAAGTACTTACATTTTCCTTGTTTGTGTAGTATCTCAGTGGTATTTGGTAGTGGGTATTTGTTGTCTACGGTCTTCTCGTTGAGTTTTCTGTAATCGATAACCATTCGTTGTTTGCGTTTGCCCGAGGCATCTACTTTCTTCGGTACAATTAATACGAGGCTGATCCATGGTGAATTCGAATGTAGAATGATGTCTTGGTTTAATAAATTTGCTACCTGTCTGTCTGCTTCTTCTTGACTTGCGTGAGGTAGTCTATATGCTTTGGTAAAAATCGGTTCATCATCGGTTTGGTCAATACTATGTTTGACTGTGTTGCTAAAAGTTAAAGGTATTCCTTCACAATAGAATAAATTTCGGTATTCGAAACATAAGTCCTTTATTGTTTTCTCCTCTTCTGTGTTAATTTTGTTATCAAAACGAACATTCATTAAATTTTCCTTTAACATTTTATCGTGTTCTGTGTGGTTGGAATTATTTTCGGGGTCTTTGTCGACTTCCATTTCACTAAAATTTACTTCTTCCACTTCGATCGGTGTTGTTAAATATACTTCTATGGGGTAATCATTTGAGTTTAAAATTGTCGTAGTGGCGTAGTTGTCTTTTTTGTAAACTAATGCGGTGGGCGTTTCTACTCATTGTTGAAATGATAAGTGATTTATTATACCTATGTCGCTTTTTGAATTTACTAAGACTTTTATTTGTTTTTCTGTCCTAGGTTCGGTTGTATACTTATGATCGGTTTGACTGTTGCTGATTTGAAATTTAATTGGAATTTATCCGTGTTTTGTTCTTAATAATCGGTTTTTTATATCGATATTCGCTCCTCGTTTTCTTAAAAAGATCCATGCATATTAATCCGTCGTATCTATCTTTAAATTCAAAAATACAAAATTTGTTTCATTTTTACGTTGAAAGTTTTTAGTAAGGGTATGTTTGCGATAAATTGGCGAGTGTCGTTTTGTGTGCTGTTCAGATTATGAAAGGTTCTCTTTCTACAAAATCTAAATAATGTTTCTGCACGGTTTTGGGATTAATTGAAGTTTCTGAAGATCCTGTGTCGATTAATAGTTTTATTTCCGCGTGAGATATTTTTATGTTTCATTGTTTGTTTCATAGTCTCTACTTGGATTAGCATAATTATGTCTTGATTGTTAAAAGCTTCTACTTCTTGGTGAAATAGTTCCTCGGAAGTGAAGTTTCCTTTTTGGTTATAATCGGGTCTGATCTGAGATATTTTAGTGTACTGTCTGGTGTTACCAGATGAAGTGTCCATAGGGGTAGGTTTGTAGTAATTATTGGGGTTGTTGTTATTATTTGTCACGGGTGCATTTCTGTTTGAATTTACGCCAAATGTTTACCACGTTCGATTTCTCTTTTGATTGAATTTTGGCGTAAATGCGGGTTTTATAAAAGTCGAATTTAATGTTGGTTTTCGAAATTGATTGTTGAAATTTGTATTGTTAAAGTTTGGGTTGTTAATTTTTGGTTGGTTTACTGGTGCATTAAATGATGTGAATTTAGATTGTGTTGGTATTTGTCTAGCGGCTTGTATCGTTTTAATTAGTAGGTAACTTTTGTTCACGTTAAGATTGTAAATCCGATTTTTGTAATATATTACGTTTTCTTCCTCTGCAATTAAATTCATTGCTTCTTCTAAATTTTGGGGGGTTTGAAATCTTATTTTGTCGAATAATCACTCGGGTAATGCATTGACATAAGTGTCTAACGCCATCTCGTCGTACAGTTTCGTTTTGATTAGACGTATGTTGTGATCGGGTTCCTCGAGTTTTAATTTAGTTAGAAATACGCAATCAATACTCTTTTGTAATCGTCCCAATCCGTCAGGTCATCGCGACTTGCAATAAGGGTCAAAACTCTACCTGTTAACTTACTTATTATCAAGCGTAATAGCCATAAATTTTGGTTAACGTCCCCTTGTTTGTAAAAAGATTTCAGGAATGTCTCACAAGCAGTATTAAAAATACCTAATAGCGCTTGATTACCATCATACGTTGGTATTGATTCTAAATATAGTTTTAAGTTTTGACTATTCATCTTTATAAATTTTATTCTCAGTTACTTCAGTCGAGTTCGTATTAAAGTTATTTAAAGAATCACTTGTTGTTGCGTATATTGTATGTAATTATAAACCTCTGCTATAATTACATGGGTTTCAGACTTTTTCTGAATAATTGTTTCATAAAATAATTGTTGCAATAATTGTACATAAAATGTATATAATTATAAATCTTGGTTATTTCGTGTTCAGACTTTTGCTGAGTAAATTTCTTTCAGTAATAAATTGTGATAATAAATTATACATAAAATATAAATTCTCTTGTTTCAATCTTATTTGCTAACATCAATATTCAATTGAAAAAAAAATGTTTAGGAAAATGAACTTACAATAATTTGATTGCCAGTTCCATTAGCTTTCCTTTTTTATTGGCTTTAGTCGATTCTGTGCCTCCTCCAATTGTTTGATTTTTTGTTACCAGTGAAGACTTGAAATTGCCCGCCACCAGTGTTTCAATTTTGGAATCGCTAATGCCCTTCCGGAATCCGTTCCGACTGCGCCAGATAGGTTTTGGGTTTTTGAGAGCTTCTTTTTAAAAAGTTTTATCGCCAAAAGCTCTTTAATCAATTTATTTCCAATTATATAATTACAAAGATAACTTCTTCTTATTACAATTAACTCAAACGTTTATATTCTCTAAACTAATTAAAATTGAAAAATACTTGAAGTTTCTTAATCAATAATTAATAATTAAAAATTATGGTGAGTAGTATGAACTACCAACAATGTTAAAGTTGTGAAGTTCGAGACTGACTCTCCATCAGGGGCTCCTTAGAGTATTTATGTAATCCCTGCTCTTACATCATCTTGTGGGAAAGTGCAGATTTCACGACTCCTACTTATAACATACAATGTCTTACTTCTTAGTAATATTAATTAGGTCTGCTTCTATTGCAGTTCATTGTATCCTGCACCTGAAGTATCAGGTTGCGTCTGGATTACAAAGTAGTTGCTTCCGTTTTCATGTCTGATGAACCTTTCGTTAACCTTTTTATATTATTACTTTGAATTATACAATGTAACATTCTATTTCTTAAGATATAATAATTGCATTTAATTTTATATACATATTAATTGGTGACAGGTTACTCGTATAGTTATTAAAATAGGCATGTAGTTCTGTATATTGTGTGGAAGAACTTCGCAAATAGTCCATAATGAATGAGGATACCCATTAGGATCTTTCTTTGTTGTACCTTTATGATACAGATATATGGTTGCCTGATTTTTTGTATATCATGAATGCAAAATACGCTGATTGTCAGCTGACAAGCGATTCCGTGGATCAGACACGTTCGCGTATGACTACTAACCCCAAGGTCCCGGTTTCGATTACTTACACGTACCACTTAAAAAATGATAGGTAAGCATTTTTCACAAAAATAGGCCCTCATTCAATTGGGAGGAAATATAAGTCCCGTGTGTCACGCACGTTAAAGATCCTTGTTTGCAATAGCGAAGGTTTGGCAAAATTCAAAATTTTTAGGTAAAAACTACCTGTGGGAGTAGATGGGTGCAAAAACGACGAATTAATTTTTAGAATAAATTTTTCAAACTTCGAAAATTTTTAGTGCTTGGTTTCATTTATCACCGAAAACGATTGTTTGCAATTTCAAGACATCAGAAAAAATTACCAACCCTCCAGCAGGTGTAGAAGGGGTCGAGGACGGCGAATGAATATTCAGAAGATATTCCTTCGTCGCTTGCTACCCCTGCGGGAGAGTTGTTGAAAGGGGATGAAGAGGGTAGTCCAATGCCCTAATATAATAAAAAATTAATATCTCCTAAACCGTGCGTTGTATCAACTAGCGCTAAATTGTAAAATAATCTTTTTACAAATAAGTTCTTTTCATAAAAAAAACAGATTGTTTAAAAGGGGATGAAGAGGATAGTTAAAAATACCCCAATATAATAAAAAATGAATATTCCCTAAACGGTGCGTTGTATCAACTAGCGCTAATTGCAAAATAATCCTTATACAATTTTTTTCGATAAATTCAAATAGGCCTTGTCCGGATATATCCTGAATTGGGCAAAATAAAATAAGCGATACGTTATAAATTTAGATTAACCCCGAAAGGGTGGAGACCTTGTAACAATTTTAAGGGTGCACCGGCAAACTACCGTGGTGCAAGAGTGAATTCCTATGAAAAAAATAATAAAAATAAACATGTGAAATTTCTAAAATGCAAAAACTATGTTAAAATAACTACTTACCTTAAAAGACTTTTTCTCTTATTATAATTAAGGGGCGCCAAACCATCTTATCTCAACAAACCCTTTGATATTTTTTTTACACGAAAGACGGTTATTCTAAATAGGTTTCCTTTACTTTTGGTTTCCTAAATTTTGTCACATCATACTTTACCTGTCTATGCAATACCTTAAAAACACTCATTAAATTTTGCCATGTCAAACAAATTCTTAAAACAAAGACTTCTCCCAAATGTGACTTCATCATTGGGGTGGCTGAATATCCTTTCACAAATTTATCTGTTCTTGTCCAGTTCATAAATAAACCCAAATAAAATTCAACCTATATTTAATCTCTATCAACATTAAATAATTACCATAAGAATACAAGTACTTCCTAAAATACTTAATTTCGTAACATCCAACTGGTCATGTACTACCAAAAAGAAAGGAAAATCTTAAAAAAAAGTCAATACTACTATTATCAAACTTATTTTCCTAGTTTTACTAATACTGGTAATTACATTTTAAATTCCACTTCTGGAAATGTCAACTTACCTATAAACAAAAATGTGGTCACTACAGCTTTTCATGTCCGCATTCTATTATGCCTTAAATATACCAACTGGTTGTTGTTCACGTTTTTATTGACACTACGCCGCATGCAAAAACCACTTTAAAAATTATAATGCACATCTTAATCAATAATTAGAAAAATGTTCTAATTTTAATTTTCTACACTGACACATAAAAATAAACGAACTCTAGTTCTAAGCACTAGCCCATCGTTACACAAATAATTCAACAAAACAATTGTGTTAGCATTATGCGACCTTTCTATGAATGAACAGATACCACCTATAATTCGCATTTCAATTTGACATTAACATATTTCTACATCATTTAAAAAAACATTTATTTGCTCATAGTGTATTTTCCAGTTTAGATGTAGAAATTTAAGAATGTCCAGAAGCATCAAGCTTTCACTGTTTTCCTTCTAACAGCAGCTCCTTTAACACAAAATGAAATTTAACATATTTATGCGGTGAATTCTCAAGTTCCTAACCACTTTTCTCTGTCGTTACGATGGTAAATTCAAGAACATATGATTGAAACATACCCTGCATTTTTCAGGCGTAGTAAACGTTCCGCGTCGTGTATTTCCCCTGCTTCACTTTCTTTTTAGATTTAGTCATTATATAACATTCCTCCCTTCTTGTAGTACATGCTAATCCGACATTTGACGTTCCACTAATCCGCACGAAGGTACTATATTGGCCAAGAAGCTAGTTTTTACTTGGTAATTTTTTAAACTTTGCCGAGCCCTTGCTATTTCAAGCAAGGTAAAGATCTTTAGCATACGTGACGACACTCACTCATGGCACCTAAATTTTACCTCCTATCCGAACGAGGGCATATTTTTGTGAAAAATGCTCGCCTAACATTTTTCAAGCGGTCCATGTCGGAATCGAACCCGGGACCTTGGGATCAGAAGTAACACGCGAACCTGTCTGATCCACGGATCCATCTGAATACATGCTAACCGCGTTCCCACAATGTAACATATTCAATTTTTGCTTAAGTATAAGATTATTATAGCTTGTAACACGGCGGTATTGAGTTATTGGGCGCCTTTAATATTATTTTTATTTATTTAAACTCGATGGCTAGGGTCGTGGGGTTTGGGTTGAATCAATCAAAACAGAATGTAAAGCCATACTGAATGTTTAATAGTGTTCGTGTGGTTTTGTTTACAAGTTGAGTATAAACAAAATAGCAGATGTTGTTTACAATTACCGAAAGCAATAACGTTAGTTATTGATATTATTAAATAATTACAAAGGGTTAACATAACACAATGCGAACTGTAATAGTAATTACAAGAACGAATAATACAATAATTTAAATTAGAACGCGAGAGTCGTTGCACGTCTATTCATGACCGCAATCCGAAACAGACTATTGGCATCCTTATCTTGTGTTTAATACGTGCGACAGGTGTGGCGTCAAGAGTTTGCTACACTATAGGCGTATATACAAGATAAATGAGGTAGTAAATAATATTTTTGTTACAAGCTTAATTATGTATAAGTCAAGTATTGTCTTTGTGATGTGCATTGTTGTTGTATTGCGGTATCATTTGGATGTCCTTGATGGTCGGGATACACGGAAACTGCCTATTGTAAATTATCTTTCTATGGGAAGCGCATGCGTAGCATATTGTAACATTTAGATCTGTTTTCCTTTGCAGTTTTAAAATAAGTCATCGTCCTGGATTATTATGCTAAAAATGTATTTGAAAGAATTAAGGTTTTAGCTTTTGAGGTTAAAGTTTGTTAACTGAATTACCCTTATAAAAACTGAAATTTGAAATGTCTTGCTTAATTAACATTAACTATTTTTAAAATGTAAATATACAGGGAATTCATATTTAGTGCATTCATCCAAATTTAAATTTTTTCTTTTCTATTTAGTTTATATCTAAAGTACACGAACGTGTTGCAACTGTTGACTTATATTGCAGCGGTTTATTTAAATCAAACATGATTTTAGAGTTTCTTATATGGTGGTTACTTGATTTGTTTCTTTTAATAATCGTGCTTAAATGATTCTAATCACACACTTTTTAAGACCCGGACAAGTTTTCAGTAATTTGTGATACATCGGTATTAATTAGTTTACAAGGAACGCAAAATACGCTTTCTAAAAAAGTTAAATATACTAACCACGACTGTTGTAACTAGTCACTGTTGCTTAGCGTAAGCTGGTAATAAAAAGTCTGAAAATTGTCTATTGTTGGCATTTGTACGTTGATTATTCATAATATTAATAATCTCCGAGGAAAAGAAAGTTTTTAATTTGTATGGAAAAATTGTCTGCGATAAATTGAACTTCATTTGGTTTCATTGATTTTGGCAATTTCCCGGACTCATTCGAAATTAGATAAGTAACCGTAGTGGTGCTATTAGTAATTTTTAATTCTACGCGTTCCTTGTTGCTGATGCAGCTAGTGTCTTATGCTGTTTGATTTCTATCTCCATCTGTTACTTTCTTCTCTGTAAAGGCATTAGTTGCATTTATTTGTTCGAAATCCTTTAATGTTGAGGTCGAAGTCGAATCGTCAATGTTTACTTCCTCATTGCTGAGTTTTTCTGTTTATCACTCAAGAAATTATCTTAAGCACCCCTTAATTTTTCTGTTTTACAAATTTAGCTTTTCTTTTTGCTTGTATTGAAAGCCGGATAAATGTTTTGTTTTTCTCTCAGACCTTCAGTTACAAAATTTATTAAAATACTAACAAATACAGCTTTTTGGTTTTCTTTAAAGTCACTCTTAAAAACCATCAGAAATAGCAACAAAATTAACATAATTACTAACAAGTTAAAAGTAACACGATAAGAACAAAAACAAGCAATCTGAACAGTTAAAATGTACTTAAATCACATAGACGCACTGCCTAAAACTGCAAGGAGGTCCCAAACACTGCAGAAGTATATTCAAAATAAATCTAAATATGCCGATTTTAAAGAGGTATAGACGATAAGGGTTGATTTATTATCAACATCTGCGCCTATTGTTGCAAGGAAGGAGAAAAAAGACTGAACATTATAAAAACTGAATGTGTGCATTTTAAAGCGAGTAATGGTCCCGGTGGCATTTAAACATTGCGGTATAGGATTGAGCACCAGCGCTAATTTGATTGAGCGATTTGAATTTGCTACGGGCAATTAATGCGGAGTGCCGAAATCGGTACCAGTATGTCGGACAGTGCTGAAATACAGATCGGAATTATTACTAAACGATGTTAGTGGTTTACGTATAAACCAGGTTAATCAGGTATAAAAAGTAACATATTATAATTTTAACAAGTTGTAAATAAAAACATGAAACCAAGAAAAACTTTGTTAATGTCTTGGGACTTGGCATTTGGCTGATTTTGTGCCAGCGTTAGTTGTTAAATAACGTTTTCGTTTTCTTGATGATATATGTTCTCCTTTTGGTGGCGTACCTTCTGGAAGACTTTTACAACCTCTAGTAGTCCCTACTTTGTGTCGACTGATTGCAGTAGGCTGTACTTTAATAGTCAAGTTTGTTCGCCGACGGATCAGAATTGAGTTTCCAGCAGTATTTAAAATGACTGCCACGATGTTTTTGTTTTAATACATTTTAATCTTTTTAAAAAAAATTCTTTGGTTAAATGTATTGGATCAAAAGAATTATGATGCTTCTGTATTAAGATCAGTACTTCGTCTAAAGTTCCTTCAAAAATCTCTTCTTTGCAACCAACAGTGATACTATTGTTTATTATAGCCCCGTCGGTGAGGTACGCGAGCCACTACAGTAGTTGGTAGCAATGATAAATAATTGCAAAATGACGCGCAAATAAGATATTGCGTCACATAATTGTTTAAATTATTATCACATGCAAATAAAACGAGAAAAGTACTTACGTAAACTGTAGGACTTCTCACAGCATTACTCCATGATGGCGGCAGCTGGGCTTCGCTGAGCCTTTCGGGCGTGAGTAATCCGTTGGGCCCCCGGTTGAATCCAAATTTAATTTGTCTTCTTTCTCTTCCTTGTAGCGGAACACAGGAATTGGGTGAGGGACGATAATTAGGTAGAAGGCAGGAAACCTACATAGCTGAAAAAAGACAAAATAACGGCACAAGATAACCACACTCGGCGACGTCTCGCTGGCAAGTCCCGACGTGTCCGGAAATCACCACCCTTCCACACTCCGCGCCTGCGTAATTCTTTGCGCAAACGCACTTTCTGAAGTGACGGAAATACGCGCACAAGTCTTTTAAAATTATTGGCGCGAAATCCTTACAAATTAAAACTAAATTTGGAAATGTTTACGGCCGATTTTTCGGCACGTAACATGTTATGAGATACTGTGATATGGTTATTGACAGAAATGTTATTTATATCCGAGCTGATTTCAGGATTCTTAGCGCTGTTAGTATTTTCAGTTTTTGAAAGTACCAGTGGCTCGTAAAATAATATAGGTTGAACATTTTCCCCAAACGCTAATTTGGCCATAGAATAACGCAATTTTAAACTTACTGGAGGAACATTCAATATTGATTCATCAAAATTACAATATACTACTGCTGGATGTTTGGAAAATCGACCAAAAATTTCCTCTGGGACAAGTACAAGATCCAATATTTCCGTCAACATAATAAAATTCGCCCTCGTTGCTCATACCAGGAACATTGTAAATTTTTTGACATTTTGATCTCGGGGTCGCATTTCTCGAGTGAACAAACTTTCTTATTCTTTTCTGGTAATACTCCTCCAAGCATGTAACAATAAACTCAATTAAGGCTATTGCATTGTATGCTTTGTTACGCGATAAAACAATATCTTTAAACAACCGGATGCTTACTTCACAGAAGTTGTTAGTCTGTTGACCATGGGTGGATGAATCACGAAAAGCCATGCACCAATCTTCTTTTCTGGCCCTTGTACTTTTCCAAGTAAGCAATCCATTGTGAATAGCTTCTAAACACTTCAATTTTCGAATTAATATTCATTTTATCAAATCCGCTCAACCCATTTACAGTTTTTATTTGATACCCATTTGCAGAATCCATTCTTGTTGCAATAGAGAAAAAAGAAGTAGATTTCTGAATATCTTCGGCATTTAAAAAAATATCTCTAAATGCATTGTAAAGAATCCGGCGATCATTTGCGTCTATATTGTGTTTTTTTCTCGAATAACCAACGCCATACTGCTTGTAAAATATGAAATCGGCATAAAAATGTTTTTGACGCGGGAAAAACATGTTTCATTGCGCTCCTTTTGGCATCACTGTCATGGGTAACAAATATTCTTGGGTAATCTTGACCACTAGATGCAATTGGTAAACTGGACTTTAATAAAATTAATCCAGCTTTATAGTCTTGACTGCCCTTTTGTAATGAAAAGAGTAAAAGGCACAGTCCCTACCGCACAGGGAGTTAAAATAGATGTCACTGAATGACCACTCGCATCACAGGAGGCTGTGCTATCAACAAACACTATATCTTTTGCAAAATCTAGTTGGTGAGCTTTTTGCATAAGTTTAGTTGCAATTAATATATAATAAGGATTCTCTTGATATTCAAGTATGACGCCGTTCCTAATGTACAGCTCTCGTTTTGCCTTTAATTTCTAAAAAAATTATTCAAATACTGAATAAGGAACATTTTCTATCACCTACATAAACCTCTATAGAACCAACTCCAAACCGCAGCCCCAAATTTTTTGTTCGCGATTCACTAAACCAGTGCTGCACGGTACGATATTTTGGATTAATTCTTGCATTAGCAAACTCAGCACTATCAACTCCAAATTCTAATTCCAGTTTTGACTCATGAAAATTTATAGATTCAGTCAAGCCTAATCTAACATTGAGATATGATTCAAAACGTGTTCGAATATTATTTCTAGAACAAAAGAAAGACGCTAGCTCTGCAGTCGTTAGAGTATGGTTGTGCTCTCCTCTTAACTCAACAACAGCTGCATATCCGTACTGCAGAAAATAATATTTAAGTTACTGTTACTATGAAAGATTAAAGATATGTGCAATAATTTCACACAAGATTGATACGAGAATGTTTTACTACATTTCAGTACATTATCCTTATCTTTATTAAAATTAATTGTATTCCATTATGTGGTAGTTCTGTGAAATATGTTCGTATTAATTGTATAAAACAGCACCAAAACAGTAGGAATCAATAAAAAAAGAATATTTGCCATAGCATTGCATTAAAGAATCTTGCAACGTTGCAATGTTTATTACCTTTACATACGTATCTTTTTTCTTCGTATCCTTGATGGACAACTTTATGGTGATGCTCAGTTGCGCTTGATATTCCGTATTTTTTACTTTACCCTTTTTTTATTTTCTTCCATCTTGACCCTCTTATAGCCACCGTGATGACAAATAGAAGTTTTTCTAAAACGTAATTACCTATATACTCACATATTTATGTTTTGAGATGACCTGTATACAAATCTTTTAGCATTTTCATGACTGGACTTAAAACGCCATGACGTAAATGACTGTTTTTCATATTCTGCTATCCATTGTACTACATCTTTTTCATTTTTCATATCGCCTCTATACAAATTTTCTGAAACTTTTATTAATTCCTCCATAATTAGTATTCCTTGTTTTATAATTCATATATTACACAAATACTGTAACACAAATTAAAAAGAGCGAATTGTAATTTAACACACCAATAACTCATAGAGACTGCGTTGTTAACACGTGGTAAACAGCATATCTAGTATAGAAACCGCAAACAAACCAACCACCAAATGCATGGCAACACTCCTACCTGTGTTTCAGCACTGTCCGACATATTGGTACTGATTTCGGCACTCCGGATTAATTGCCTGTAACAAATTCAAATCGACCAATCAAATTAGCATTGGTGCTCAATCCTACACCGCAATGTTTAAATGCGTCCCGGTGTGCTGTTATTCCGTATAAAAGATTAAGATTGTTTTGTAAAAGTAGTAAACTTCTGAAGGAACTAGAATTTCAGCAATTTCAAAATTCTTTCATTACAATACCCATAGTTAAATCTTATAACAACATTAAATGTGAAAGCATTTAACAGATGTTCTATGGACCGACGCCATCTAATTCGACCGCTCCTGTTGTGCATTGCAGGTTTTGCACATTAGCGGCAGCTTTGCATATTGCAGTACCAATAATGTTCTATATTACGTAATTTCGATCCAGAAAATTTGTAAACATTGTAAAAAATTGTAGCGTCATTTATCCTAACCTTATACTACGTGTGCTGCAAATTTGATTCCCGCCTTGTGCAAATACTTTTTACTAAAAGACTGTCGTCGTTAGCTTTGGTTTTGGGTGTCTAAATTTTAACATAATAAGAGTTGAATAGGATTCCTATGGGAAATGTCATAGTGTTGTCTCCACATACAAATAAGAGTCATTATTACTAATATCTATTCTTGAATGAACCACTGTAAGATAATTGAATGTTATTTAGCAATCAATTTTCTGCTTTAAATTCTAATTTACAAGACTAAAATATTTTTGAAATAGTAATAAACAGTTATATGAAAATAGCTATAGTATTAGTATGATTTATTTAACATTGGTGCCCTATCTGGAAATCTAAATTTTAATAGCTGTTCTATTGTGATAAATTAAGGTAGGTAGTTGTATGTAATTTATTATATTACCACTCCTATGACGTGCAATACCTATTATTTTCTATTCTCAATGTCTATATATCAGTAACAATAATCTATATATAGAAGATATTATCTATAATCATAAATTTTAAAATACAATTTTAATGAATTGGTTGCGACGTATACTATAATAGAGATTATGTAGTTGACAGATGGGTTGCCTATATACTGGAGGCCCATATTTCGCAAAAAGATTTATTTACTTTATTGATATTTGTCTTGGTGTTAAATATCACACTTAGTTACTAGAGTACGAAATAATTTTTATCTGACTCCGTTACGAAATGTCAAACTTTAAATTTACGTGTAAAATTTTTTATAACTGTCAGTCCATTACATCACTAGTGATGTAATGAAATTTTACGTAACTGAACACTTATGCCTTTATTTAGATAACCATAGATATTTACATAAATTTCAATCAATCCATAGCTACGCTCAGGAAAGCGATGAAGCTGAATTTTCTACATTTGGATCTGTACAATCCTTTTGTAATATTTTAAATCGGGGTTAGATACAATATTGTACTTAACATGTCATGAACCCTAATTTTATTTTATTCATGTAATTTGCAAAACTCGCTCACTGCGTTCACTCTTTTTGGCAAATATTACATTCGTCAAATAAAATTAGTCTTTTCATAAATAGTTACGTAAATATCTATTTCGTAATTCTGTATTACAATGTTAACTTTTCGGGCGCCATTATTTTCAACTTCAAAATGCCTTTTTTTCACTCATCATCATCATTATCACGTCTTCAGTCCCAGAACTGGTTGGACGCGTACCCTCATTGTTTCCTAGTCTGAACCAACTTACACATTTCCCTAAAATTTGCACAGTCTGCATCTAACACTATTTGTGTGCGAAAGTTTAATCTCGGTCTACCTCTACCTACCTTTTCTTATCTCTGCTTGTAATATATCCCGTATTATTCCCCAGAAATGCCTTAAGACGAATCCTGTCCTTCTATTTCTCCTATTGTTTTTCGTTTTCCACAGAATCTTTATTCCTCTACTATTTCAACAACCTATTTGTTATTAACTTTGTCGGTCCATGCTACCATCCTCATACATAGAAGCACAACATTCCAGAAAGCTTCTATCTCTTTCTGTCTGCTTTTCCTACTGTCCCTATTTCATAGATGTACTGTGCTGTGCTCTACACTATGCTTTGAACAGTTTTCTTCTTGTATCTATGTTCGTTGTCTTTGAACATAGCTGTTCTCTCTTATTTGATGCAGTTCGGTCACCTTATATTGTTTTACAGTTATATACCCTACTTCCCCGATATTCAGTTGTATGTGAAAGGGGGTAAGCAGCCTTTGGCTGCCAAGTTCCCCCAGCACTTGAACTTTTGTCGAATTAATAGTTTTTCCAATTTATCCTTTCGCACAATCAACATTAGTTGAAAATATTTCATAACCAACACCTGTAGTTGTTTATAATAATCATCAGATTTAAGAGTACTTATTTTTTCGTCATTGGGTTTTACGTCTTTAAACTGGTTGGACTTGTGCCTCAGCTTATTTATGTTTTTAGCTAGCCTACACAGTTCCCTGCCATTCTCCCAACAGCCTATATACATTACATGTGATTTTCCAATGCTCCACCCGAAGGTACTACATTGGCCAGGAAGCGAGTTTTTGTTACCTGGAAAATTTTGAATATTGCCGAACCCTTGCTGTTCCAAGCAAGGTAGGGATCTTTAACGTGCGTGACAACACTCACACACGGGACCTCCATTTTACCTCTCATCCGAACGAGGGTGTATTTTTGTGAAAAATGCTCGCCTAACATTTTTCAAGCGGACCGTGTCGGGATTCGAACCCGGGACCTTGGGCGTAATAGTCACACACATACCACTACGCCACGGAGCCGCCACAGCCTATATACAACTCGATTTCTTTCTATTGTTTTCTAATTATATGCCCTATTTCACCAAGATTCAGTGGTATGTGAAGGGGGTTAAGCAGTCTGTGGCTGCCAAGGATCCCCCAACACTTAGACATTTGCCGAATTAATAGTTTTCCAGTAAATCCATTCGCACAATTAACATTGGTTAAGAGTATTGCTAAACCAATATCTGTAGTTGTTTATAATAATCACCATGTTTAAGTACAGTAATTATATTGTCATTAGTTGTCACATCTTGCGAATGCCCTCCATTGATTTCTATGCTAACCTATCCTACACATTTCCCTGAAATTCTTACAGCCTACAACTTTCACTATCTGTGTGCAGTAGTCTAACGTAGGTCTACCTCTACTCCTCTTTTTTCCTATCTCTGCTTCTATTCTCATGTCGTAGTATGTGGCCTATCATCCTATCTCACCTACTTTTTACTGTTTTCCACATATTTCTTTCCTCCCCTACCATTTCTAGTACCTCAAAGGCTTCTACCTTTTTCTTGTCTGCTTCGCCTACTGTCCAGACTTCACAGCCATACAGTGTTGTGCTCCACACATATGTTTTAAGCAATCTTTTCCTTGTTTCTATGTTTGTGGTCTTTGAGCACAGTAGTTGCTTTTTCTTGTTAAATGTAGCTAATCTTTGTTTTATATCTTTTGTGCTTTTCCCATCTTGCGTTATTTGACTTCCTAGGTAGCAGAAATCCTTAACCTCTTCTTGTTTTTGATTTATTTTCCCCTCTTTTGCATACTAGAACCTTAGTTTTATTGTGTTAATTTTCATACCATATCTCTCCGTTAGAACTATTTCCATTTCATTAAGAGCAGCTTCTAACTTTTCTTTGCTAGATGCTAATACTGCTATATCATCTGCAAATCTAAGCATATCAATCTTTTGTCCCTGCATATTAATTGCAAATATCTTCTTGCATTTGACAGTATTCATTGCCTCTTCTATGTACAAGTTAAAAATTAATGGGGATAAGGCACATTCCTGTCTCACCCATTTCCTAATATTTACTTCTCTACTTTCTAGCTCTAATTCTATTACTGTTGTTTGCTCTTTGTATAAGCAATGCACTATCCGTCTATCCCTAAAACTCATTCCAATCTATTTGAGTATGTCGAACATTTTTTTCCATTTCACATTGTCAAATGCTTTTTCCAGATCTACAAACCCTATATATACGCTTTCTCCCCTCAGAGCTAAAATAACCACCTGTGTTCCCCTGTTTCGCCTAAACCCAAATTGATCTTCTCCCAGTATTTCTTCAGCTCGTTTTTCCATTCGTCTTTGTACAATTCTAGTTAACATTTTTGAAACGTGTGCGGTCAAACTTATTGTTCGAAAATTTTCACATCAATCCCCGCCTTTCTTTTTTGGTATAGCTACCATTATGTTACGTTTCAAATCTTTAGGTATCTCGCCAGTTTCATACATATAGCTTACAAGTTGGAAGAGACTTTCCGTTACTGCTTGTCCAGCGGCTTTTAGAGTTTCTGCTTGCACCTTATCTGTACCCGGCACCTTGTCATTTTTCAAGCTCTTTAATGCTAATTCAAACTTATCTCTAAATATAAGATATCCCAGGTCATCATTTTCAAAGTCTGATTCCTGTTCTAATACTGTTAGTTCCTTTTCTGAATATAAATTCCCTATGAATTCCTGCCATCTAGAAACTTTCTCTACATTTTCTATAATGACGTTTCCTCCTGCATCCCTTATACTTTTGCCATATGGTTTTATATCCCTAAAATTCATTCTAATTCATTTGTATGCTTCGTCTGTTTTTCCTAATTCCATCTTAGTTTGTGCCTCTTTGCACTTTTCATCAATCCATTGTTCTTTAGCTATCCTGCATTTGCGAATAATTTCCCATTTTATGGCTTTGTATTTCTATTTTCCTGTTTCATCTGATCTATTTTTGTATTTTCGTCTTTCTTTTATTAAATTTAGGATATCCTATGTTATCCCTGGTTTCTTGTTTTCTTTTTGTGTATACCCCAGAATATCTTTGACCGCCATGTCTAAGCTGGATTTAATGTTATTCTATTCTGCTTTTACTTCCTTAGTATCAGAAATTTTCCCGATATCTTTCAGCAATTCATTTGACTTTTTTTCAAATCTTTCGTGGATATCTTTCTTTTAGCTTCTCAAAGTCAAAGTGCCTTTTTCCGTTCCTCTTTTTCAGATTATTAAATTTAAGTGCGGCCTTCATAATTACGATGTTGTGGTCATCGTCTATATCTGCTTCCGAGTAGCATCTACAGTCTTTTACTTGATTTCTAAACCGTTGTCTAACAATAATGTAATCTATTTGATATCTTCCTATATCTCCGGCATCTTCCACGTGTATCGTCTTCTGACATGATGTTGAAATAATGTATTTGTGATGATTAAGTTGTTCTTGTCGCAAAATTCTACAAACCTATTTCCCTTGTCATTTCTCGGGCCTAAACCAAATAAATCTACTATTGCTCCTTCCCTACCATAATCTACCACTGCATTAAAATCCTCCGTAATTATTAAATTTTCATGTCCTTTTACGTATCTTAGTATGTCTTCGATATCTTTGTAGATCGCCTCTACCTCTTCCTCACTGTAGTTAGAGGTGGGCATGTATACTTGTATTATTACTGTATTTACTGGTTTAGATTCAAATCTAACCATGAGTACTCTTTCGTTCTTTTGTAAGTAGTTTTCTACACGTCGTCCTATCTTTTTCGCATAACTATCCCCATACCCGAATTTGCTTCCTCTGATCCTGTATGAATTACTCTGAAGTCTCCACTCCAAAAATCCCCCGCCTCTGGCCAGCGGACTTCGCTGATTCCTACTATGTCTAGTGCTAACCTATCCATTTCGTGTTTCAAGTTCTCTAGCTTACCTACTTGTTTCATACCTCTGACATTCTACGCTCTGACTCGCAGAATGTTTACGGATCTTTTTCTATACTTTCTGATCACATCCCCCGAAGTAGCCCCTCCCGGAGATCCGAAGTGGGGACTATTTTACCTCCGGAATTTTTTACCCCAGAGGATGCCATCATCATTTAAAACAATTTGAGTACGCTGTGTACTTGGGAGATAATGTGGTGGTTTTCCGTTGCCTTCCACATCACAGTAGTGTGTCTTAGAATGTCATACCGACCCCTATGGTCTCTGCCACTCTAAGTACCGAAAAAGCTGCTGCCCTCTTTCGGGGACCTGTCTTAGTCTGGTTCCTCACTAAAGACCCCACTAATTTGGTTAAACCTATAGTTCGGCTCTTTAGCTCATTGAAAAGCGCAAGCCATTCTACCTGTTCTAGTATTTTAGAATGTCGTCAAGGTGCAGGTCCGTTCAGAATGGCTTTTTTCACTGGTGCTAAAAAATCCTATTATATATACCAATCAAATCTCGCCGTTGTACGTTCGACAAAAAGGGATTTTCTTACATTCTGACAAATACAGACCTAAATTTTAGGTAAGTAAATAAAATACTACTAACATTCATAATTGACAAAAATGCATGTAGTTTTTACAAATCCAAGCAGTTGTATATCATAAAATTCTTTTATAAACATAAATTCTTCTGTCATCATTGTGAGTTTTTCACTGTATGTAATGAAATGAATACAAATTGTTTCGGGGATGTTTCCAAAGTATCAATTGCGTACGCGATTAAATAGAGTAGGTCGAAAAATACAGCGTCCACCAAAAACTATATTTAGAAACAATGTTAAAACTTTCGCAAGCAACAGCAGTATGTTTTGTTGGAATCAACCTTACTAACTGATCTCGTCAATATTCTAATATATTAGGCCGAAGACAATGCAATTAAAACGATGTGGAATATCACAGCTAAAATGATACAAGTAAAATATTTTTCAGGAGTCAATCGAAAAGTATACCCATTTTCAGATATAATTTCTAAAAAAGCACGAGAAGCAAAAAATGCGAAACGCAGAGTTACAATATATACCTCAAAAAATAAAACAAATTCACTGGCACTAAGTAAAACAGAAATTATTAAAATGATGAAGTTGTCGAATGAAGAAACGCTAGAAGTGCCCCTGAAGAATCTAATTAATATATTTGCATATGAATTAGCTTGGCGCGGTAGGGTGGCGGTTTAGTGCATAATATAGGTATATACTTTTTCAGGTTACGGTAACGAAAACCGGGTTGCAAATAAAAACTTTACATATATTTTAAACAATTCGTAGTGACATAAAAGAAATTAAATTAATTGAAAAAAATGCGAATTTTTCTCTTTTCTTGTAATTATTTATGATTTTCTGAATTTAGCACAACCCTACAAATGAAAATAGTCTTGCATTAGTTTGCATACTTATAGCTAAACATTCTGCATTGCTGAAATAGAAGATAAATAATTGCCACAAACTTATTTTAAGTAGATCAGTCTTTAAAGTAGACAATTTGGAGAGACCACAAGACCATCGCCGTCCCACCCTATAATGGCAAGTGTGTTCACTGAACACAGGCGGCACATCAAAATGGCGGAAATATTTGGCAATGGAGTGTGGAAAAGGTGGTTTTTAATAACAGTACATCTGCTACAAGTGGAGCTTTTTCCACTGTTGCAAATACAACAAACGTAGAAGAAAAAATGAATTAGTGCATGTGGAGTATAGAAAGTGCCATTATAACTTCCTTGTTTAAACGGCATAAGATAGAAATCCTAACTGCCATCAACCGACAAAGGCCCAACTACTAGATACCGCCGACAAAGGAAGTCGCCTGTACCTTATCAATTGCCGGTCGACTTCGTCTCTAGATCTTTTTAGAAATTACCGTAAGTTATATAAATACGCACGTTGGTGGTGGAAAAAGAGTCGGCTTCGATAGTATGTCGCGTATACATCTGAAATAAATATTTAAAATTAATTTAGTTGTTACTTGTTAGTCGATATAAATTGTAGAAATTAAGTGTCGTATAATTATAAGTCTAAATATCAATTACATTAAATAAATTAAGATTTTGCAAAATTGAAGTTACGCAGACGCTACAGTGCTTGAGGTATCAGACTATTCCGGCTTGTAAAACAATTTCCTCACTGTATTTAAACTTTTTTACACGACTGTATAGTAATGCACTTCATATACATTTAAGAATGTGTTAATAATAGTACTCGTTATTCTGTACGTGAATATGAATCCATAATTCAACACCTTTAATTGATTATGAATATCCAGGTCATAGGTTATGACCATAATCCAACACCTCTGACCACTCAGTACAAACCCCAATTTTACGTAATCCACGAGATATAATCTTCGTATCATTCGAAATGGGCTCTTACTCTGACATGAAACCACTTTGGCCCGTGCCTACGCTGATAAAAGTCTATTTGCCAGCTTTGGACTTTACTCCGGCGTTAGAGCAATGAGCAAGGAGGTACATTGTAAAACTAAGATACAAAAAAATTAAGATTAGGCGCCACTAAAATCATTTGAATAATAGTTGTATGGCCGTAAGGATGGTGTAGGAACCCTAATGTAAATATCCCTAGTAACAAGAGATTGACTATGAACAGAGTATGCCTGAAATAAAGAGAAGTTATTGTAAGACAAAGGGAGGCAGCAGCTTGCGCCTCAAAATAATAATAAAATAAGTAATAATATTTAGGTAAACCTCTGAAGGTTCTAAGATTTTACCATACAAAATCCAATTTATTTATTTATTCCTTCAAAATTAAGATAAAGAATTAAACATCTCTAATAACTATTCTAGATGGTTATCAGTTGCGAGTGTGAAGACCTTTGAAGCAATTATTTTCGTTCTTTACTCAAAAATGAATATTACATTTATCACTCATTATACGGGATTTTTCTGTACATCCAATTTTTTTGAACCGCTCTTTATTTTCGGTGTGTGAGGGCCATTGACCTACACTATCACTTTGTATCATCTTTGTTAGGCGAAATTCCAAACATTTTCTTTTGGAACAGTCAATTGTAGGTGAAGAACGATTACTATATTGATACTTGTTAGTCTGCCTCTCTTTTTGTCTATTGTTTTGCCCTATGAACAGAAATCTCGTTCCAAAATAGTTTTGAATTTTAGCAGTGACATTACTTTTTTGGTTTAATTGTTTGCCAATCTTCCTTGAAAGCAGCCAGGCATTGACTACAACAATACATATCGCATGACAGAATATTCTCATATACTATTTATTGCTTTTTAATTTGTTTGGATAAAGTCCCAGCGGATCATTTTGCAGATCACCCATATGCATGTTGTAAACAATGACTGTATCTGGACTATGGTTATTTAGTTTTCCGATTTGAAAAATCTTTTTACTTTAGTGAAAGGTTCAGTACCTAAAAAGGTTGATATCAGTGAAAGTATTTGAATATCATACCTGTTAATTATTGCGGCGGTACTAACTGGTAGAGAAAAGTGGACATTGTACAGTCAAATAATGATAATAACTAACCATTACTTCAAAGCACTTACCTTTGTAAATATAGCGAAGCCTAGCACATGTATTTTATTGCGGCCGTTCAGAACGGTAAACGATAGGAGACTCTCTTCGTCCTCTCCGTGGCAAGTGATAAAACAATTCTTGCACATGCGAAAAGGCACAACATAGTTTATCTATATCGCGGCACTTATAATACACAGGCGCGGTGTTGGAAGTAATTTCACGGTACATACAATGACATTTGAATATACCAGGCGGAGGTAAATAATTAACAAATTCTAAATGTTTAAAATAAGGCAAGCGGTAAATTATATACAATTATAAACGGAACAATACCATTGCACAACATGAATGCTTTTCCCATCCATGATGGCAGAATTTTCTCCATAACTCCTATTTTTTCATTTCTTTCTATATTTAGAGTTCCTAATCCGTTGAGGCGATTTGATCTGGCTGTTGCTACGCTCTTTATATTACTATTTTTTCAAATAAGCTAGTAGACGCACCAGAAATAATTGTAATAATACACTTTATGGAAAACATTTTTCGGAATGGATCTACACAAACGAACTATTATATTACTAGCCGTTCCTAAATCTGATTCCTTATCTATTATTTGTATGTCTGTTTTATTATTTGTATACAATTTAAAATGGAGGCTTAGGCCACTAGTACCAGAAAGAACATACGTTTAATAACCCCACATGAGGGGCTTTGTTAGGGTAGTAGGTCTTCATTGAAGACCCTCCTTTGAATGGAATTATATTGTAGCGGGCTACTATTAACGCGTTTCACTAATTTAGAACAAGTAATAACAAAAGTCCCTATTACTTACTATTTACAAGTCTAATTAACAGTATATGCCTTATTTATAGACGTTTTCACTCTATTTAACAATGAAGCACTATCATACTAATGTTATTTATAAGCACTAATACCTTCTTAACTAAATCCTTAACCCTAAGTCTTCTTAACAACGCTAACACTACTATAATTTATTTATTACACTTTTGTCTATTTATGTACAAGCTGACGGTACGATATACACGTTCACATAACACAAATTTATATTTATTATAGGACTTTTAAAAGCGTAACTAACTTAACATGATATGATTTATATTTGACATTTGGATATAGACTAACTGTACTTCATCAGCGGTCTTATATATACCCTGAATTAAATAGATGATTCATACTCCGATATATGCTGGAAAGTTCGAGACTTCTGTAGAATATACATCAGATACGCCGCTTGTGGGTTTGGCGGGTTGCCTAATAGTAGTTCGTAACAATATGTTCCTTACAGGAAAGATTTTCTTCAAAAGGTACTTGCTTACAGGCTGCTTATATTTGCACAAGCACTGGCACAATTTTATCTGTATTCTTAGTTGATTGATTATTATCACTGAAATGAAGAAAGTGTTTTAATTCCTCAAATCTGTTCGCTGTCATAGCATCTGCTACGCGCGAAGTTCTAGTTTGAGAGGCGCAATATCTTCTAGTAAAGTGTTGTCTTATCAAAAACGTCCAAAACCCAGAAATTGCACCATTTCATTTGAATTAGTAGCTAAGGGCTTATTTGACCTTCCTTGAGTACTATACAAATAAGTTTGGTCGACTATGTGAGAAATAAACTCATCAGTAAAGAAAAATTTGAACAATTCAAGAGAGTTTTGTAATTTAGACTGTGTTCGGGAAGACTTGCATTGCCTAAAATACATTTTCGCTTTGTTTTCTGGCAGATTTGGTTACTTCCAAACTATTTTATCCTTCTGTAGCTTTGAATAAACTTTTTATTTGCAGGAGTATAAATAATTGCGCTAGAGGCATTTCATGCTATAGGTCATCTAAATCTAACTCCACTTATGGGGAAGCGTTTTCATTATTTATTTGTTCTACTGCTGAAAAAAATTTTACAACCGATTACAATTCTCAAGTAAATGACTATAAATATGTACCTTCTTCGTCATTGCCATCAGATAGTTCTGAATCTTCACTATCAGAAGGGATGTCACGAACGATCTCGCGTTTTCTTATGTCATAAAAAAATCGGGGCTTATTTTTGGGAACTCCAATTTAATTCTACAACAAAAACTACTTATAATAAAATAAATGCATCCACTAAATGTAAGAATTTTGAATTCATTTTGTTCTCAGCCAGGAACACATATGTTATACGTGTTTACAAGTAGAAATATTTGAATAAATGGAAAAATATTTCATTAGTCCATTGCTAATACTAAATACAAAAAAATAAAACACTTTCAAAAACCTAACCTTCAATCTCATAAAAGACTGTTAGAAAGAGGCATCTATCGTAAAGTAGTGCAATACTGAGTGTAAAACTAAACAGGTAACAGTTTTATATTCGTTTAAATAAACAGATAAAACAGAGGTACGAAATTGGACCTAAAATATTTTGTTCCCGTTTGGGAACAACATGCAATTGAGGGTTAATGGAGTTAAAAATTTATTGAAATATCATGCTTGATCAACATTAGTATTCATAAAATCAAAAATACACAGGGTGCCCGATTATTAATTTTGTCCACTTAAGATTAATTTTCTCGTTTCCATCTAGTATCTATTTAACGTAACGCCAATGCGTTATAACACTAGTGAATTATTGGTAATTTTTATTCTCTTAGATCAGAAGAGTGAAGCACAGCTCTGTACGACTATGGAATAGGGACAGTAGGAGAAGCAGGTAATAAAAGAGAAGCTTTTGGGAATGCTATGCTTCAGATGTATGATGATGATGATGATGGGCGTGGACAGACGAGTTAATAACAAATAGGTTCAAGAAATAGTAGGGAAAGAAAGGTATGTGGAAAACAAAAAAAAATGGGGAAATAGAAATGCGGAACGCGTTTTAAGGCTTCTTTGGGGAATAGTGCGAGATATATTACAAGCAGAGATAGGAAAAAAAAAAGGTATACCTAGATCACACTATTACGCGAATTATGTGTCCCCCAATTGATATATGTATAAAGAAATAGAATAAATTGAGAAATTATTAGAAAGTGTTAAGAATACGCCAAGTGAAGTGCAACAAAGTAAATCAAGGACAATTTATACAGTTTATTAACGTTCATGGGAACGGAAGCGCTACTTTGTGTCGCAGAAGATAACTGATACTGCAGATGTCAGGTCACAGGCGGTCACAGACGGTCAGGTACTGTGATTACTTAGAAATTAAGATTACAACAATGTAATTATGAATAGAGTTTAGAATAAGCAGATTTGAGATCTGCAGTTTCCACAGCCATTGGGGGGGGATGGATGTTATAAAAAGCCCGGGAGCCTCGGTCGGCGACAGTCAGCAAGTTCTCAGCGTTTACATTGCAGTTTACTTGCTACTCAAAACAGTACAATTAATATTTTATTTTCGGACCTAGAATAATTTTAATTCAAGCTTTGTAAAATTTTATCATTCATTTCTGTGTAATAAAATAAATTGTTAAGAAGTTTGGAAATGGTTTTTTAAAAAGGCCGCTCCCAAGCCACGAACCTTAACTTGCGCAGCGGTAACGGATGTCAAAAGGTCACTAGAGAACCCAAATTCGAAGAACTGGTGATCTGGAATTTCAATTCCGAATTTGACAGAACCAAACAGAAGTTGGAGGCGAAACAAGAATCGTTCAAACCCAGCAAACAAACAGAAGTTGAAGGCGAAACAAAATCGTTCAAATTCAACAAAAGAAAAACCGGAGAAGATACAAGCATAGATCAAATCAAGCTTTATAAAATTTCATCATTAATTTCTGTGTAATAAAATAAATTGTTAAGAAGTTTGGAAATGGTTTTTTAAAAAGTCCGCTCCCAAGCCACGAACCTTAACTCGCGCAGATAGTGAAAGATGCAGAGTGTGGGAATTCAAGGAAATGTGTAAGTTAGTTCAGAATCGGAAACAATAGAAGTATGCGTCTAACCAGCTCCATAACTGAAGACCTAATGATCTTGAAATCAAAAGAACTTATATAGTAATACACGGCTCACCGCCGAACATAGGGATTTAACATGGAAAATCGGTTATTTTGTGATTCCTGCCCGAAGTTGATATATTTTAAATACAAGGGTACCAATACATACAAAATTTTATTTTACAATGTAACAACCGGCAAAGTTGTTTAATTTTAATAAATAAATATGTTAAAAAGCATGGTCTACTCTAAGAGTACGCGTATTTATATGACTGATCACGAGAATCAAACATTGTATAAATCTGCACAACCGTTTGTTTGCTTAATAATGTTGACATTTGACCATTAATGAACCTGGGCCACAAAGTCACACTAATAGATGGCACTCTTATAATTGTAACATTCTTTTTAATAAGCGAACTCTTAAAATTAGCCTTGCTTTTTAACGAATTTATTTATTAAAATTAATCAAATTTGCCTGTTGTTTGATGTTTGATAAAGCAAAATAAAATTTGCTATTCAGTGGTATCCTAGGTTTTAAAATATTTCAATTTGGAGAGGAGGAATCAGAAAATTCCGATCTTCCACGTTAAATCCTTATGTTCTAGGATGAGCATGTTACGGTGAAATATTTACTGTTTACAGGGTGAAACAATTAAATATTTGATTTTCCCGGAAGGAGAGGGGGCCCCGTAACAATAAAAGGATACTTCGGCTAACTACAGTGGCGCAGGAGTGAGTTCCTATGGATAAATGCAAAAAATATAAATATTAATAAAGAAATACAAAAAAGATAACTAACAAGGTTTCCAACTAAAAATTCTACATTATATTAACATTTATCCTAAAAGGTCTTGTTCCTGTCAATATCGAGGGGCGTCAAACAGTCTGTCACCGCAAGTTTTGTGATGTCTCTGTCTATGCGGTAGACTGTTATTCCGCATAGAACTCTCTTGCTTAAGTTTTTTACATTGAATCCGCATTTACGCAATTAAATATACTCTGCACCTTGCTAAGATATTTCACATTACATGTTGATCGCCGTCCGTTCCACTCGGGAATTATCCTGTAATTTTTTAGCGCTCCGTACATGATGGTTCTTCTTCATTCATTTCGCTGGCAATATTGTACAAAACGGCTGTAATTTTGAAGACTTTTTGCTCCTTCAGCTATATTTCATAAGCAGGTACAGGAAATCGTTTCCTTACACTAATGCATCTTTCAATACAATTCTTTGTATGAATATATGATTTGTGATATAATACTTGTGACCTCAAGGTAGAATTGATTAGAAGATTTAAGAAGTTATTTCGTGACATATAGCCAATATCTTTTAAAACGTTTTAAATAATCATACTATATATTCATCAAGATTTGTTTACGTAGCAGTATACTCTTTGAAAATGTATTATTTTGAAATATTTCTTTTTAATCTTTAATTATTGAAAATCTTCGAATTGTGTGTTGATCCTGTCCAACGTGCAACAACATCTAATATTTTTAAATTGACATCACATGTTATTTGTATATTGATTGAAAAATACACGTTCCTATTTCTATATGCTTCAGTATCGTCACCTATAACAACAAAATAGCATACTATGCCACATATAGCACATAATTGTTGAGAAAGAGAAAAGGATAAGACAAAAATATGAATTAGAAAAATGATCTTAAATAGCAATAGGGTTGTTTACCTGGTGATTGCATTTACCCACGTGTGCTATTGATACAAGCTACCGCCTTCGGAAATGAAACTGTATTAAAAAGTCTGTTTCTGTTTTTGTAATGTTTGGATTATTATTACTTTTAATAAATTCTGAATACAATCGAGGTATACATAAAAATACATTAGTAATAATTCTAAACGCAATTGAAACATCCATTCCAATAAAATATGCAAGAGTGAATATAGTTATGACAAGCGAACGACAAAGTAGAAAATACCAAAAAAATTTAGGTTAAGAAAAATCCGGTTTGCTATGTTTTAAGCTACACAATTTGATAGTTTAGTTTAAATTTAGTTTGCACTAAGTTGATCCTAATTTAAAACTTTAACTGCAGATTAGTTTTAAGCTTAGTTTAAGAACTAAATACTGTGCAAACGGCCCCCAAGCTTATTGAATTTAAGGCCTTGTAAGCAAACGTCACATGCAAACTAAACATGATTGGTTGTAGTACAGGTCGCACAATCAGGATTCTTGTGCTTCATACTGCCACTTGTTCTTTTCAACCTTCAACAATAGTGTAATATAACGAGCGTCTCGCGGTAGAAATAACGCGGCTGTAATGACAGTTGTAAACAGATTGAGGTTACGTAATTTTTTTGTTTACATAAATTGGGTGAGGTCTGTGTTAATGTTCAATTGATTGTTTATCTCCTTATTTATATAGGAGAAGTAAAAAATGAATATTTGCCTAGATTGTGGTTCTGAATTTACGTAAAATAAAACTTTGTATGGCCACTTAAGGAAATTTCATGATTTGAATATAAGGGACCAGTTTCTATAAGCAACCAACTTTGGATAAAAAATTAGTTAAATTTAGTGCAATAAAGGAAATTAACTTTAGACGAATGTTATCTATATATGTTAGCTTTTGTATGTAAACAACTTGGTATTTTGTACTAACTTGTTGCTATTCTAGGTATCTTTCGTACTTGTGTCAATATGCAGTTTAAAGGTACTTTGCTGTGATTTCTTTAATTTGATTTGTAAATTATTAATTACTTGAGTGAAATGTGTTTAATAATAGTAATAGAGGCTTGAGGTTTCAATAATTGCATTTTTATTTTTTAAAAAGTAAACACGTTATGTACCCATATACATTCTCAACAAATACCTAAATTAATTAAGAAACTAATTTCATTTTGTCGAGAATTTTGTTTGCACTGTCAGTCGACTAAAATATGTAAAAAAACATGGTAGAAAATTAAGATTATTTTGGTACACCGACTAAAAATAAAACTAACATACTGCACTGTTAATATACGAACACTCAATCCGACAGATTTGACAAAATTACAATAACTTACCAGCGCTTATAACACTGATAAAGCAAAGTGAAAACTGAGGACTAGATTAGATTAGTCGCGTACTTGTAGGTTTCCCATCAAAATCGCTGGGATTGTAATAATTTCCAGTAATTTGTACATGTATTTCTGCGAGTGATTTCCCCATCGGATTTTATTTCCAAACAAGAGAAAGCAGAACAAAATCTAACCTTATAAGCTTTAGTGTTAATTAAACCTACTTTCTACTGAGATAATACACTGTCTTATCTTAACATAAAATCAGGTGATGTATGATCAGATCTCGTATGAACATTAACATTAAGGCTTGAGTTATTAACCAAACCACCCCTAATAATAATTTCTTCTGTTAGGGTAGGCTTTTTAAGATCATTTTCCTTGTTGATTTCTTCTTTGTTGAAAAAAGCCGCACGTGATGGTCAACTTTTTTATTAATATTAATCTCCTCTGTAGTTTTTACATCAATAGATTTTGCTTTATTTAATGCGTCAATAATTTAATCAAATTGCCTCATTATAGCCAGATATACGTCGTCAGTTAAAGAAGCATTCTCACATAGGCCTATTATTAGCTCGGCTATTTTTTTAATAATATTTTTGAAGATTTTGCTTCATGTAAAATATTACTGCTGAAAAGTTCATTAACGTTACTAATATGCAAAGGTGTCAAGATTCGATTTGTAAAACTGTATCGCACAAGCATGTACGTGTTTGCAAATGTTAAGCTTTATCATGTTGTCAATACAGGTGCATTGAAATGTATGAACACATATGCTGCACTTTGTATAACTTAGGCATGAACCTTCACAGGCCTTATCTACTCTAGTAACTTGATACTGTTGAAAAGCACAAGTGGACGACGTAACTAAAAAATTCCTTATCATTTTCAAGACGTCTAATAAAATCTGAAGTAATTGTTAGACTTGCTTTATGACTTTGTTTAATTCTATTAATTTTGTCATTGGAAGTTTGCAAGTTTAATTATACGTTTAAACAAGCTATCTCGGCAATTTTCATTACTGCATTAATGCTTTTGTCCAAACGTTATACTTTCCGACCTTCCAAATACACATACTTCAAAACTTTGTGCATCGATTCAAGACACATGTTAGTGTTTATTCCTAAACCCAATCGATAGCAATATGCCCAAGATGTAAGACGATTTGCATAATTATTATGAAAATATTCAGCAAATGATTGTGTATCAACATCGTCATAAAGATCTTCTACTACCAGATTTAAAATGTCATTAAATTCATCAATAGATACACACTGTAATAAAACACGAAGGGATTTATATACTACTACTTTCTTTTCAATCCCTCCATTTATTTTTGACAAATTCTTGCGCTAATTACGATCCACATGCCAGGTACATAGCAACTGGTGAGGTACCTTGGCCATAACATAAGACCATGCATTATAAAATGCTGGAGCATCATCAGACATAAAAACCAGTAGTTGATATAATACCCACTCTTGATTTAATTTTTCCAAAAAACAACTTCAAAATCATTTCGTCAGCACGATTTGAAAAACAAAATACCACTGGGCACCCTGAATCAAATTCATCCACTGTCATTAGTGTGTAGAGCTGAAAATCGTAACTATTTGTACCATGTGTACCATCAACGCACACCTTGTCGTTCCCAAATTTAAGCAACTGTTCATGTTGAAAAGAAGTGATTATGACTAATGCAAAATCTTGAACATCTAAAATTATTTTTGAGTCATTTGGGTTTCCTTTTACACCTTGGCTTTTATAATATAACACTGGGCAGTCGCTTCCTAAGTTAATCATCTCCTCTACCCAGAGCCGTACGCTAATTGCATCATTTAGGTGACGTTTCACACCATACTCAATATTGAAGTCCCTAACAATATTGTGCATATCTTTTGTTTCTAACAACAAAATTCTCTGTAAATTTTCTTGTTTTAAAGCAGAAATGTAATACCTTCCTTTAATTTTCCTGAAACACATCAATTGTAAAATTTCAAACTAGAACTTTATGTTCGAAAATACCTGCAATTTCTGCTTTACTCTCTTTACTTAAAAAAACTCGACCAATATCGTTGGTATGTCCAACATGAGTTGTCCAGAAGTCTACTGCAACAGACCCATCGTTCTTTATCATCGCTTCCATTCTTGAGGGACAAACACTTCCAATTTTATTAGTGCCTGTGCTTTTTAAGCTTCTAAAACCCTTGCCTTTTGGAATGTAGTTGTACGATCGATGGCAATTATAGTACTCCTTTTTGGTGCCATCAGACAATAATTTAGCTGAAGTGTGAAATATATACATTGCCAAAGATTTTTACTGTTCATGTTTTTTTCAGTTTTTGAACTCTGTTGAACAGAATAAAATTAGTATATAATTAACACTTTGCATAATAATCTTCAAACCTAATTGTGAATTAAAATGTAGTTGATCAAGTTTAGTTTCAATTTGATGTTCATTTGCCAAATGTTGAAGTTTTTTATATCCCTTTAAATGTGTTGTACAATTTTCATAAAAGCGCTTGATTCTTGACGAGTTGAGAATTATTGGAATACTTTTATGAACAGTTCTGCAATGACGACGTGAAGTTGCTTTACTGGTCAAGGATTTGCCACATGTATCACACAAAAATTTACTAGTTAAAGTAACTGGTTTCCTATATTCAAAATTATAAATCTTTCTTAAATGGGCATACAAATTCTTCTTTTGTGTAAACTCAAAACCACAATCTTCGCAAGTATTCAATTTTACTCCTCGTTTACAAATAACACGATAAACAAAATTAATAGGTAATTTCCACGGATCTCATTCACCATATCTAAACAAAAAAATTACTTAACCTCAATCTGTTACAACTGTCATTACAGCCGCATTATTTCTACCGCGAGACGCTCGTGTTATTTGTTGTTTTGATAACATAACCTCTATTATATTTTCAGGCTTTTGCGAGAAATCAATTTTTTGGGGTGCTGTCGATATTGATTGGTTTTACATGCTTAATGTTGTTTTATTGTTCGGGGCATCGTGTAGTGTATAACTTTAGGTATAAAACTCCAGCATAACTATCGAATTTAATTTATTTTTCGTATGTTTTCATAGTTAAACAATTCAATTCAAACCTAGTATAAAGTCTTAGATTTGGATAGAAGCGGGCGAAAAATTCATGAAAATAGTAACAATACTCTAGTTCACTATTAGTCAACATACATTGGTGAGAACTGCACTTTTATATATTACTTGTTTGCTAAAATTGTTCACCTTGCTTGCCCATCCCGCATGAAACCTACCATTAAGTAGTTTAAGCTAAGGGGCGATTCTCTTGCCCAAAGTATATCATCTACTTTTTTTTACACAATTGTAATAGTTTGGGAAATGCCTCAAATGTATATATTTTCGGGATTAAAAATATGTAAAATATGTAAAAGTATAAAATTATTCTTAGTAAATCGTATCTCATGCTATTACTACATTAATTTTATTTATGGCTACTAAATTACGATAAGGTATAGACTATTCTTTAACTTTAATTTGTTATTTGTTCTGCCAGATTTAGTTGAGAAAGAATATTTGAAGTTGTGTACCTACATTGTTGACATTATTGAATTATCAAGAACTACCTGTGTGGCAAATTTATACAGAGTTTAAATTTCTTTACGTATAATAATATAAATGATTAATCTTAACATTAATGGGGGCACTTCAGAGCATCTTTGGTAAGGTTTGGTAACATTATGTAATTTTAGAAGTAATAAAACCTCTGTTATGAGATTCAGCAACACATTTTTTCTAGAAATTTTTGAAGGGCCGGGAAAAGAATGATAAACAGTTATCGTTAGTTTCAAATTTTCTATTAAACTACCTATTTCTAAATATTTATAGATGAAGAAATTTACTAACAAAATTCAGATTGTTAAGAAATATGTAATACAATAAATTCAAATATATAGAAATGTGATAATACGGCAATACAGATAGCAACACCAACTACTACTAACCTGTATTCCCCATCCGTTGCTTCCTAAATGAAAGTATATAGACTGTACCAGCTGAAATTAGTAACTGATACATGTGCAGTATGTATATAAGAGTGAACATACAAAATTTTGAAACCTAGTAAAATTATTTGCTAAAAATGATCAAGTGGTTTTTGGAAAACCACACGAAATTAATTTTTTCCACGACTATCCAGTAATGCATTTCTTAGGCATTTAAGAATGAGTTAATAATAGTATTCATTATTCTGTAGACCAATCAGTACAAACCTTCATTTTTTATAATCCTGTAGGTATAATTTTAGTATCATTCAAAGTAGACTGTTACACTTTGACAAATAAATTTTTGCTGGTCGATGTTTGTGATATTAGTTAAAACTTTTAGTAAATATCTGATAATGAAGATTTGTGTAGTCCTGGAAAAATTACAGTATTCTACTTGCATGTTATGATCATTGCTCATTCCAAATAAGTAATGACCATCATAACTCGCTCATTAAATAATATACTATTACTCTCATAATTGGTTAATAATATGAGCATTTTATATCTTTCAATATGTTTAGGAATGACTCATTACTTACTCTATTATCAATTCTAACTGGGGCAGTTACTTTCCTGGCTAGCATGGACCACTTTCTTATCAGCAAGTATAACTGTGTTTTTGCATTGAATCATAATTTTAAAAGTAATTAAAAACAAGCAATTTGGTATTTATTTAATATAAAAATAGAACCTATGCAGAATTGTTTATATTAATAGTTACGTTAGAATTCTGAATATTGTTAACAGTTAAATTAAGACCATGCTGTTATCAAAAATTATATTATTGAGTTACAGAAGTCAGTAAAGAAGCCGGCGTTTCTGGATTATCTACATCAGATTACATATTAGCAATTTTTACTTGTTCATATGAGTTCTCTACATCGCATTCGACTGCAGTGCTGGATTTCCAGTCCCCTAATTTTTTCGATTGTAGAATGTCTCTGCCTATATTTGCTAGCAATGTTGCTGAAGTTCATCTAAAATAGTGGCCTGTAAACCCATTGACATTTTTTAGTTTTAAATAGGTTGTTTTTTGGAAGCTTTCGATAGCATTACTATTAAGGACACTTGAGCATCTTTGATATATAAAACGTACATTCTGTATCTTAGCAGCAGTAGTAATAAAATCTTTTTTGTTTTCAATAAGTTTTGGCAGTTCCTAAAAACAACGGATATATAAATATACATATTCCTTTAAATGTACCTCTTTTTGACCGCAATAAATAGAGTGTTCAATGGTTTTGAACCCCATCTAATAGGTTATGGGTTCAGAGCGTTAAATCTGTGCAAATAAAAAAAGGAATAGTTGTTGAAATGGAAAACAAAGTTATAAGTAATGAAAAGCTTATTGGCGATAAACTTTCTTACAAGGAGGCAGTAGGAAGTCTAATGCATTGAATGATTGCTATACACGACCGAATATTGCATACACTGTGGGTATAGCTGCTTGTACCTTACATAAACCGACATAAGTGGTCTGACTCATGGTAAAAATAATATTTAGATACCTATGATACAGTCGACTGTAGAATTATGTTTGACTCAAAATACAAACAATGTGTACTTGAAGCATTTAATGATGTAGATTATGCGGGAGGCGTCATCACAAGACGTTTAGCCACCAGTTTTGCTTGCAAGTATGCAAGTGGCGCAATTAGTTGGGTAAGTCAAAAGCAACATTCAGTGGCAGTGTCTACGACTCAGGCAGAGTTTGTAGCTGCAAACAAAAGCACAAAGGAAGTCATATGACCCTCTCGGTTATTAAATGAAGTTGCTCATTTGGAAAGTGTACCTACTCTTTTTGTATACAACCAAAGTGCTATAAAATTAACAAAGAATCTCGAATTTTATAAGAGAACTAAGCATGTGAATGCACAATATTTCTTTGTGAGAGAAAAAGTTTTTGAGCAAAAATTAAGAATTGAATATGTTAATGGAGAAGAAGAGGTAGTGGACATTCTGACAAAACCACTTACTCGAAAATGATGTTGCAAATTACGGAACAACATTGGTGTTATTAATATTAGTGACAGAACGTTTAGTTGTGGAGGAAGTGTTAAGGATGCCTGAGAATCTCTGATATATAAAACGTACGTTTTGTATCTTAGCAGTGGTAGTAATATTGTTTATCTTTTCAATAAGTTTTGACAGTTCCTAAAAAGTTAACTTATATATAAACATACTTATTCCTTTTTGTATCTTTTTCTGACTGTAATAAATAGAGAGTGTGGTTTTGAACGTAATCTATTAATTATGCCCATATGGCTGTCGAGTAACTTTGCTAAATCGTTTTTAACCTTTCAAGTTCAATGTTTTTGCAAAGATCATAATATTGTTTTATTATTTTTATCCATTTTGCTAAAATATCCTGATCATTTATTTCCATTTTAAGAAGTTCATTGCACGTGCAGGCTCCAGAAACTCAATAATCAAAGCAACCTAAAAGAAATATGTAGTTAATTAAACATATAATTAATATGTACTGAAGAACTTTAAATATAACCTATTGAGGAAGATATGCTATTGGAACGTCTGCTTCTGATAGATGCTTAACTTTTTAGCTTTGTATTCCACATTCTGCCTTTTTTAGGTATACTCGCAACTTGTCATAATTACGTATATCAACAGTACACCTAATATTTAATACTACTCGCAACATCGAATATCTTGACCATAGTGTGGAGGCTTTATTTTGTTTAGTTAATTCAGGGGTACCATTTCAGAAGTAAGCTGCATACCTTTAGTTACACACCATTTACTGTATACTTCGTAAGTGCCTTTCTATATCACCTTTTTTTTTCAGAAATCACACTTTCAGTAGCATTTCCTGCAGCATCCCTCAGCTTTGGTGGAGTACAATCAATATCACTGTCCGACTTATTTGCTAAAAGATACAAATACATTCCAATTTTGTACTAGTAGCTGCCCTCAGGTGTAGTGATTCACTTCCCTGCCCAATATGTAATATACTATAGTATAGTAGTAGTATTATTGGAAGGCCTATGACCTTGAAAAAACCTGCATGGCGCAGGGCCATTTTAGTAACCAAAATAAAAAATTGAAACTAAAAAACATCGACTACTTGCATGACCAGTGTTGACAGAGCAAAAAATGCCTAGTAACCAAGGGATATTTTTGTTATTAGTTTTTGTTGCCCTTTGGCTCTTCTATAATTAAAAATGATATTGGGTCATTCCATTTCAACTGAACCAGTGGTCCTCGCCTTACCATCATCAATTTCAGCAAAATTTTACCCATAGATACATACACCTAAGAATCTAATTTGTGCAAAATTTCAGACCTAAAGGATTAACACTCTAGTAGTAATGGATGCCTAAATGGAGGCCAAAAAAATTGAGTGCGTGTCATATGAGAAACTCGGTGATTTTGCAGGCCTGTACTGGGGTTATTATTAAGAACATCAGTCTGAAAATTCTTTTACATATACAACTTTTTGTGCTTAACTTAATCATAAAGTTTCAAAGCCTTAGGCCTTTTACTTTTTTTTGTAACCAGCAGCCAAAGCTGACAGAAAACTCAATTTACAAAATTTTATGCTCATGTTTTGGCAGCTGTAATTTCTCAACTGTTAAGGTTATAAGCTTGAGATTTGGTTTCTTAAGCTATTACCTTGTTGTTGGCAGCCTCTGAAGATTTCAGTATTTACTGAGAAAATTTAATTCAAATATTGAAACAACATTTTTAGCACCAGATTTTGGCATTTTTTGAGCCTTTATATCTCAGTTTATCACCTTGAATCATCTTGTTTCAATAACCATTAAAAGAACTGGTTTTGATGTACCAGAAAGCAAATTTTTAGGATGGTTTTCGTTCAAAAAAGAAATGAATCAATGATTAAAGTATGTGGTATATAATAGATCGTTGGTACTCATACATATAATTCTTAATTACCCATTGGTATGACTGTTAAGCTAGGCATGGCATTGACTTCATTAGATATTAGTTGGACATAGAGGTTATATGTACTAGTGTACCTAATAATAATTTAGGCATACAATGCTACATTTTATTGCAGAAAATTTGACACAAAAAATGTTCCTCATCTGTATTTTTCATATATATGATTCTATATGCACTTTTTGAGTTGACATCTGGAAAAAAATATAAAAGCATCTAAGTAAAATGATTCAGAAACTTCTATTGCCTTTTTAAAAATGTTACCACACAGATTTTGAGTTCAGCGGTAGTGTTGGCCTTTTCCCTTATCTAAAACAACTCGTGTAATTTGTTGTGCTTTTAAGTGTTTGAGTATGTACAGTACATATTTTTTCTTGTAGTTTATTAAAGTTTAATTAATACTGTGTTCACATTTTTATTTAAATGGAGTCTAACTATGGTTTATCATTAGAAACCTGCACTATTGGTAGGATAAAATGCACAGAATGCCACTTACTGTCATTTAAAACAACAAAGGGGTTAAAATTGATCAAGGAATTGGCACTCACTGAACAGCACCTGTTGGAGTAACGCATTGGTCAAATATATAATGACAATTCTGTAATTTGTTTTCATCACGAAGCAGTATTTCTTGCAAGATTTGAATATTTACAAAAAGTGTGTTGTAACCCATTTTCATTGATAAATCACCAAGTAAAGAAAAGTTCAAGGGCCATTACTGAAAGCGTTGCTAGTCATATAAGGGCTCTGACTAAACTCATTTTGTATCTGGACAAAAACTGTACATAACTTGCCGAAAAGAAACAAATGACAGTTTAGCTGCAATCGAAAGTTCATTGTTAGAAACATCACCAGTGGATGAAGATGAGCCTACTGAAATAGCCGAAAAAGTTAACACAAGCTTAACAGCACTTGGAATCTCACCTTTGAAGTATCAGAAAATTAGTAATCGTGATTTAAGAAGTTATGCAAAGGGTGAAATAGCCCAGGAACAAACTTTATCGGGTGAACAAATTGCTGTTCTTGGTGGCCTTAATCTTGACAATGTGTCACAGAGGCCATGTACTAGCAGAAGCATTAGTCAATTTCAAAAATACTCAGATTATGAAGACCTCCTAAATGATTTGAAGAATAAATTAGATCTCACTTGAAGCCCATCTGAAAAGCTACAAATATTGACATTATCTCCCAACAGTGGGTCAATTTAAAAAACTTTCTCTGAATTTGGTGTTCCAACAAGAATGGTCAAACAAGCTAGTAACCTTAAATTCGAAAATGGAATATTGTCAATGCCTAGCAAAAAGAATGGCAAAAAGCACTTTTAGAAGATGTAATTAAAAAAGTGATAAACTTTTTTGAATATGATGAGTTCAGCAGGGTATTTTTCATTTTTTCATTTCATTTATTCAATTTATACAATTGGGCAAACACTCATTTGCATGTATAAATTACGTTATAATACCTAGCTTACATAAATTACTGCAATAATCACAAAAACACCAAAACAATAATACGAGGCAACACTATTAAGTTAAGCTGTCTTGTACCTGGTGTTGCAAGTGTCACCACCTGATTCATCTTTATGGATGAATTTTGACAAAAGAGGGAACGGAGTTAGAGGTAGGAAATAACAAAGTGGATGTGGATTTGGAGTTGGTGTGTATTAGACTGTAAGGAATTCGTTCATAGAGTATGGCTCGATATCCGTAAGGTAGGCTTTCAGGGCCTTACTGAATGGTTTATAGGGATATCTAATTGGGTCGATTTTTAGCCGGTTTAGTAGTTTTAAAGCACACTAAACAAGGGATCTTTGCGTAGACGTGCGCTTGTAAGCTGGTGAAGTAAATGGTCGAAAGCGAGTGTTATAAGCATGCTGTGGTCTATATAGTTCAATCAAATGTGGGTATTTATGAATATATGTCAACAGCGATAAAATATATACAGCAGGAGCAGTGAGAATATCTAACTTTTTGAAATTTCCTCGACAGCTACTGAGAGGTGCCTGCTTGCAGATGATCCGGACTGCCTTTTTCTGCAATATAAAGACGTTGTTTGTGCATGGCGCTCGAGGAACTACCCCACACAAGGATCCCATAAGAGATATGACTGAATATTAAGGCATAATAGGCGGAATTAATCACCAACGTGGAACAGAATTGTACAATTTTATGTAATATAAAGCAGGATATTGATAATTTTTTACAGATGTGTTCGGCATGAGCCGACCAGGTCAATGAAGCATCGATGATAAATCCTAAAAAGTTTACTTTACCTTCTATTGGAATTAATGAACCATTAAGGCTTACCGAAGAAGGCAGGGTGATTTGAGACCTTACAGATCGAAATACCATAAATTCCGTTTTCAGCATGTTTGGGCTCAGTTTATTGAGAGTAAGCCATTGCTTAGCTAGAGTTAATTTATTTTGGGCCGATGTTACTGTGTTGTGCCAGTTAGCCGAGATAGATTTTGTAAGCACAGTAGTGTCATCTGCATATTTAGTGCAGATAGTATCGTTGGATGATAGCAAGGGAGCCAAGTCATTAATGTAAATTAAAAATAGGAGTGGTCCCAAGACACTGCCTTGGGGTACTCCGATACTAACAGGCACGAAAGGGGAACGCACTGTAGTAGTCCCATCACAACTTACAATTTCCACAGACTGAGTTCTGTTTGATAGATAGTTACGGAATAGTTTGAAAGGGACACCTCGGATTCCTATATGTGTAAGTTTGTCAAGAAGAATGGAATGACAGACACTGTTGAAAGCCTTAGCAATATCAATTAACCAGGCAGTAACAAATTCACCTATATCGATAGAGTTACTTACAAAAAGGGATAGGCCTACTAGATCTGTCTGGGTAGATTTTTTAGGGAGAAATCCATGTTGGGATTTGTCGATAATTTTATGTTTTATTAAGAATTTAGATAGTCTAATAGTGATTATTGTTTCAATTATTTTATTAAAAATTGACAAAAGACTGATTGGTCTATAGTTACCTGGATCGGTGGGAGTACCTTTTTTGCGTAACGGTTTTACTAAAGCTGACTTAAGTTTCGAAGGGAATGTGCCTGTCATAAAAGAACTGTTAATAATATTACTTATAAGAAAGGCAATTTCCGCTGTTACCCTTTTACTAACCATGGGGGTATTCCGTCAATCCCGGGTGAGTTTTTATTTTTAAACTTGGAGACTACATAAATAATTTCGTCTTCATCAGTTGGGAATAGAACAAAGGATGATGTTGTAGCGTTGGGGCACTTATTAACACATGAACCTATAATAGAGGGTTGGGAGGGGTTACGAGTAGGAGAGGTATCTAAACAGAATAAATTTAGTTCAGTGGCTATACGAGCTGGATCAGTAATGGAACGGTTTCGGATAATTAGTTCGGTGATGCTCTTGGAAGATGGTTCAATACAACGTTCTTTGTTTATTATATTCCAGCAAGTTTTCATGATATTATCTGAATTACTGAGATATCTGTTGTTAAGTTCTTTTTTTTCTTTGCATATCAGAAATTTTAGTTTTTTCTTTAAGTAGGACAGTGAGCTGTTAGAGGTGTTTTCCGAAGATCTTAGAAGATTTATTTGGTCATAAATTAAACTTATCTCGGGGTTTATCCATTGGTTTTTTTTAGGTTTATTACAAACAATTTTTATCTGGTTTAGGGGGAAATGAGTATTAAAGAACCTTGAAAAGATATTTAAAAAGTTATTGTATTTAATCTGTATTATAGGGTTCACTCACCTCGTTCCAGACCTGACTAGATAGACTATTTTTAAATACTTCAAAGTTCCCGGATCGTTTAGATTGCTACGAATTGTTTTTATAGTCGTTTTTTTTACTGTTGGTTGTCAATATGACCTTAACCTTTATTAGGAGAGCACAATGGTCCGACAAGAATACTGGTACAACAGTTTTATTCGAGATGGACTCAGAATGAAAGGTTGAAGCGATATTATCTATGCCAGAGCTAGATCGATTAGTTATGCGAGTAGCTACATTAAAGCATGTGTATAATCCATAGGTGGATAAAACGTTTAAAAGTGAGCGAGAGTCGCAACTATTAACAATTAAGTCAATGTTGATATCTGAAGTCAGTATAATATTGTCAAAATTTTGACTAGCTTTGTTTAAGATGAGATCTAGGAGAATGAGAAACTTTTTAACTGACGAGTGTGGGGAACGATAAAGAGTTAGTATTAAAGTTTTACATAGGCCAATACAGATTTCGGCAGCTGAAAGCTCACACGTTTGTGCAAGTGCAAGCTTATTTAAATAAAGAATATGGTTAGCCCGTGTATTCACCTTAACAAATATTGCGGAACCTCCCTAAGAATTATCCCTACAGAAGTATGAGGGAATTTGTAATTTAGTTTGTAAAGTAGTCAACTTATCTGAGATTAAATGGTGTTCATTGAGACAAACAACATCGGGGTAGTCGTGGGCATTTAAAAGGATTGATAGTTCATCCACAGAGTTGTTTAATGATCGGATATTTAGGTGGAGAATAACTAGTTGATCCTTAGGCACGACAGAATTAAAAATTTTGACTTTTCTAGTTTGCTGAAACGAATTAAGTCTTGTAGCTTGAAATCGGTTATAAAAACTTGTGAGTTTGGGAATATGGGGCTGTGTTTGCTTTAATGATTTTTGGCCATCATGCCCATTTGGCGAGTTAATTGTGTAGGTATTGGCACTTTTATTGACATAAGTGGTTTTGGATATGGAGATGGGGGTAGGTGTGCTTGAATGTATCTGGAACGTGTCATATAAGATTGGTATAGATTTTGGGGATAATAAGGAGGGGTATGGTGGCGGTTGTGCAGATGACCTAAAAAATTGGCACGTTCCCTGGATTTAATTTGGAAGTCGGATCTCCGTTGATTTAAATTGGATCTCCGTTGTACATATCCTCGGATTGCAGGCACTAAACCATGATTGGGGTCATCTAGCAATCCCAGTAAATTACTTTTCCTAAGTATGTATTTGACAATCGAAAGTACCAACAGACGTGTACCCTGCATGTTTAGGTGTAGTGCATCTTTGGTTCTATAGTGTTTCCTTAGGTGAATGGATAACTCAGCAATAGCTTCCACTTTAGAATTCTGTATATTGAACGAGAGGTTGGCATTGAGTTAATTGATTAGGACGTTCGTAGCTGGTGTATCATATCTGTGAGGTACCGACAACATCACCACATTAGTTAGGGTGGCAGTTTTAAAAAGTATTATCGTTAATGTAAGTGACTTCCTTGATAGAAGTAGGTAGATAATTGGTGCCCCCGATCACCACAACATAGTCGTCAGAGCTTAAAAATTTGGATTGCGCTAGTAATGGTAGAGATTCAATGCAAGCCCTTAGGCTGGCATTTGGTTTCAGGAAAGATGAAACTACAAAGTTTAATTTTAGCCTATCAGAGAGTTTTGAAAGCATGGCGCCTAATTGCCGGCCATGGCTATCACCCACAATCATAATTTTAGATTTTAATTTATTACCCAGAATGTCAGCGGTGTGGGGCAAACTGGTGCGTTTTGCAAGGCTACTTATACTGGAAATGATATCACATGATTCCGGATATAGCGCCTTTGATACTTGTTCATTTGTCACAAATGTTAGTCGATTAGACGAATCAATTGCTAACTTGCTCAAAGTGACTGACCTTCAGCCTCAGCAATATGTAGCCTGTATTTATGACAACAGTTGATGGATAGGGAATATCTCTGAAACGTCAATTGAAGAACATTCTTTGATAAATTTTATGCACCCCTGTGGACCTGCCCACTCATTTCACTGGCTTTCCAGAAAGGACACATGTTGGGTTTCAGAAAATCACATTTTTGCAGTCTTGCCTGTTCCAAGCACATTAACTGGCCAACAATACACATTTGCCGAACCTGAACTTAAATTTATTGAAGAAATGTCTTACACATATTGCTGCTTTAATTTCATTCGTTATGGCTTGGGAACCTAGGATAGGCAATCCACTTTTAGGTTTGGGAACCCAGTTTAAGAAACCCAATATCAGGCTTGGGAACCTGTGTAAAGTTACCCACCCGTGGCTAGACTAGCCTGGCTATCAGATGCGACTCCTTAAGGCAATGGGGTTGTCAATGTAAATTGGCCTGCTGGTACTACCACCATGGACCAATGCAAGTTACTTTCATGTGTTTTATACAAACTTCATCAGAGGCTTGAAATAAATCATCCGTATAAAAAAATTTTATAATAAAATAAAATGTTGTTGTATATATTAATCTTACAATATGCTGGTATATGCAAATATTCAATCATTTGTTGTCAGTTATCCTCAAATCGAAAAAAATTGCTCTTTTCAATGGTTATTAAAACAAGCCAATTAAAGGTTATAAAACTGAGATACAAAGCCTCAAAAACAGGTAAAAATTCACCATTAAAAAGTTTTCTGGGTGAAAACTTTATATTTAGCACTGAAAATTTCAGGAGCTGCCAACAAGGTAGTAGCTTAAGAAAACAAATCTCAAACTTATAACCTTAATGATTGAAAAGTTACTGCTGCTAAAACATGAGCATAAAATTTGCAAATTGTGTTTTCTGTCAACTTTGACTGTTAAGGCGTTTTAAAGCTACTCTTACAGTTAACCCTTCAGCATTCCTTATTTCTGCCAACCCGCACCCTTCCTTTCATATATATATATATATATATATATATATATATATATATATATATATATATATTGCTGTGATACCACCAAAATCCTGGTACTCCGCTTGAATCGAGCCCCACAGATTGGGCGTCAAGAATGCAGTGAAACCTCTTGAATTACCTGGTCTGTTGACTTTCTTCTGTTAATCGCCTCGGCTGCTCCCCTAGATAACTTTCATCCTCATACATAAAAAAAAACAAACACATTCCTACCACAAACATCAACGTCAACTCTATTTACATCAATATTCACAATACATTAAAATTTCAAAATTAAAATTCAGCATAAATTTCAGTATCAAAAATTTTCAAGATTAAAATTTTATTATCATTTTAATGTGCATCCAGAATTAAAGTCCTTGTTGGATGCCTACTAATTAATATAAAAATATAAGCAGACCGGAGTCTGAGTATAAAGGGAGCATCTACCACCCCTTTACGTTAATTAACCAGGTTCGTCTAATTGAGCTCAAAGACATACCCAAATTTTCATCATATTACCGAACATCAAAACTAAATACCCCTTTCTACTTCAACAAGCAAATTTCATCTTAAAATTAAAATTTTATGGTTAGTACAATTTCACTAATGTCCATTTAAAGTAAATCAATTATAAAGTAATTCAACACACACAAAAATGTCAAACAAAATAGTATAATTTACCTGAAGGTTACTGTCCTCGTAGCTTCAATGTACATCGTCCCTTTAGTTAATCACACCATTCCAACAGGATTATATTTACGGCTTCTAATTCTCAACGCTTTTAAAATTTTCTCCTTCACCATTGATTTAAAGTTTTTTCTGGTCTTTTCCGTAACTCATCTATGTATATCTGACCCTTGTTTCGTGGATCCAGACACGTATTTGAACCATTTAATTATTAACACCCCCCGAAAAATAGCAAAGAAATTCATGCGTCTTTCACCAATATACGCCAAAACTGCCTACTTTTGTGTATACTTTTGTCGTTGTAAATTTTGCTAATTGGTACAGTGATACTAAATTTTATTACCTTGTATCTAAGTGCACTGAAGTACATTCTTGTTAGCACGTAAATAACAAACTATTTTGAATCACTAAAATATACGGGCAAACTTTAAATTATTTTATCAAACTAAAATGCACTGTTTAACATCTTCAATCAAGTCGCGGATGTAAGAGAGCTTTTAACGCATCGAATAGTCAAAAGTCTAAGAGACCGAAATTCATATTACCACCGGTATATATAGCGAATAGCCGGCACGTCGCTTTGTTCCCCAAAACGGGTAATTCTAAAGAATTTCTCATGCCATGTTCCCAGTCCGTCGCTCGCGCGTCGGTTTTTACGAATTTTTCACTCGCCCCATTTAAATCTCAGAAATTCACACGGCACGCAAACCTGTCCGAGAAAAACTAATTAATTTTGTACAGAAATCGTTGTTTCTACCTCTGATATTTGCATCCTATTTTCAACCAATTGTGACCCTCGTGACGTTGCTTAAATCACGCCTTTTACTATATGTGTCTTTGCTTGACGCATTTTCTCTTTCCTTTTCTAACCTGTTCGTATTGGTGCAAATTGATATTCTTTATTATCGATTATATTTTAGTCCATGTGGACTATCTGGGTTTAATAACCCCGTATCGCACCTTCTCGTGAATATTAAGCCCCGGTTTCTCCAAGATTCTTTGTAAACATTAATTATCTGCAAAATTTTCGCCGAATGAGCTTTTTAAATAAACCCTGTTTTGTATTTCGTGCTAAAGCATCTGACCGTTTCCAATATCCTTAGAATCGACATGTTTATCTAAACAAATTAAACTGAAATTGCCTTTTAAAATACGAAGGTGTGTTCAAACATCCTACTTCTAACTAACACTTCTAGGATTTGCATTTTATTGGGTTTTTACAAGTTTCTATAGATATTATCTGTACGTTTTGTTCAATACCGGTTACTTGAAATAGAGTTAATTAAGATAAATTTTGCACGTAATTTCCATTTGTTTAGGAATAATTACATTACACGCAGAGCTTTTTTAATACTGTTTTTTTTTCATATAAAGCGTCTTGTACATGATTTTAAATCTCTTATTTTTACTGAAACTAATAAATTTTTATGCTTCTCGGTTTTAATAACGCGTATTATCTAATAATATTCATTATACACGGTGATTAAAATTATTTGATGTGATTATTTAATTTTCTACCCTGGTCTAAATATGAGTATTTTCCCCCCTATTTGAATACAAATAATCCCACTTATTTGAATGCAAATATAAAGCATTTAGACAAAAAATTACAAAAAAATTGCCTATCTCTCTCTAACCTTATCTATCTAACTTACCTACTTTGTCTCCAATCCAAAAAATATTTACACCTATCCTATATCCCTATCTTATTCCTAACTCTCACCTAATTCTCTAAACTGAAATTATCCCTAACTTCATCCTACTCATCCATCTAATCCTATATACATCCTATATACCTATCCTATTCCTAACTTTTAACTAATCTTCACTATACTTTACTTCCCCCTACCTAATCCTATATGCCTATCCTACTCTTACTCTATTCCTAACTCTCCACTAATCTTCTATGAAATATCTACACTTAACCTATCTTATTTTCTTCCTACATTTACTCTTTATTCTCATCCTAAACCTATTCCTAATTATCTCCCATATTTATCCTATACCTAGCTTTATTTTCTATAAACACTTACTTCTACTTTTCTATCTACACCTATTCTATCCCTATCCTATTTAAATCTAACTCTCTTCTTGACCCTCCAAGTCTTTCTTCTCATCATCCTAACACTCTTCATCCCTATTTCTCCCCCTTCTATATCTATACTTATCATCCCTATTATCTCACATACAATAAACTTATCATCCCTATTATCCTGACTCTTAAATATTGCTTCTTCTTCAGTCCCTACACTTGCCTGTTTCTTATTTATTATTATTTTCTTTTCTCTCGACAAACCAAACGATACTACTTTACAATTATCGACTTTTCCCTCTATGGAAAATCCTATGTACCTTCTAGAATTCTTATGTACTGGAATCTGCCAGAATGAATCCCTTAAATCTACTTGATTAAAAACAAACTTGCCATCTTTACTTAATTTCGCCTTCACCTGCTCCTGATATGCTGCTTCTACCCCCACTACTTCTGCATGTTTTTGTATTAAAGCTTGAACCTCTACTTTCCTATCCTCTGGACATCTTATCGTGTTGATCTGTTTAACTTCATCATCCTCTACCTCTACTACATTAATACTAAACCCCGTGTCATCCTCTGTGACTTCATAACTGCCCTTCCATGGCACTACCCTATCATTAATCCTTATTACCTTCCGTTCCATATCTATCAAAACCCCTAACTTCATCATACAATCAACACCTAAAATGCTCTGAAACTTCAGTCCAGGTACAATTACAAACTCCTGTTCACAGCTTAAACCTCCTATATCTATCCTAAGCACCACAACACTATTTACTACAGCAAACTTCTTTTTATTTGGAGCTACTAAATGGCTACGCTTTATAGGCATAATTCTATCACAAACCTTATCCCTAATTTCGCTGACGAATTCCTCCGATATTAAACTCGCCTCTGCCCCTGTATCAAGTAATACTTCTACATTATTCTCAAAAATTTCTAAATTAATAATTGGCAAACATAATTTTTCCTCAGTTTCTGGCTCTACTTCCTCCTCAATTTTGAAAAATTCCCTTGGATGTTCATAAACATTTACACTGAAATCTAGTGGTCTGTCGCGTTCTAAAAATCCTGTCCAGGTCTGTTTTCACTACTCGGTCCTGGTCTAGCCGTCACCTCAGCGTACGTCCTAGGCGTTTCCACTCGTTCCGTGTCTGTATTAGCAGTCCCGCTCATGTCTGGTGAACTATTCATTCTGGTAGGTCCCGGTCTCGGTGCAGGTCCCCTTCCTAAACTATTACTCCTAACGTATGGTCGTCGCTGTTCCCAATTCTGTCGCTGGTATCCGTAACTATTCCCCCGTCTAGCGTAGTTGTCCCTTCTATTGTCAAACCTAACTGTGTTGATCTGTCTTTACCTATTATCCCGAGGTCGTCCACTACTTACGTCGTCGTACCTCTGCAGGTATTCCAAAAACATTTCTCTGTCCACTATGTTCTGTAGTGCTACGTGCTGTCTTATTTCTACCTCGAAGTGTCGTGATAAATACTTAATAATTTGTCGGTCCGTCAGTGGTGGGTTCAGTTGCTTTGCTATGCTATACTTGCGTATAGCATATTGCTCTACTTCCTGAAAATTCTCCTTAAATTTCCTGTGATTAAGTCGTCTCGTACCTGATCTTGTCTGTGGTCACTCCAGTAGTGCTTTAAAATTTGTTTTCAAAGTCCTGATACGTGTCTATGTCCTGTCCTACTAAATTGTACCACGCTTCCGCATTGTCCTTTAATAAAGCCTTTATCGTATTCAGTTTAGTCTGTTCGTCAAATAAATTTCCCACTAGATTTCTTACACTATTAATAAAAATTTGTGGATTTACCCTGTTATCGCCATAAAACTTCATGTGTTGGTCCAATGATACTCCACCTGTAGAAAATCTGGGACCATCCCCCGTTAAATTTGACATGTTGTATTTGATACTACTAACTTCGCGTTCTACCCTGCCTAACTGATCCCTACATGAGTCCGTCACTTCAGTCATTTTTACATTAATCTCTTCTTCACAAAAAATGCGTACTTCGGACCTTAAATGTCCCATTTCCTGTCGAAGACCTGTAATATCACGCTCATTTTTTTCAACCCTATTTTCAACTTCCCCCATCTTTACGGTAAGACTATTTTTAAATTCTGTAAATTCTCTCGTCGATTTTTCTATTTTATCCCCTAATTCCTGATTTAATTGGTCAAATTTCTTATTCGATTCTTCACTCATCCTCTCTAACATTCTCAGTATCATCTCGTTTCCTTGATCCCCCGATTCCGTCCTCGACTGATCTCTACTGCCTCCAGCTTCTTCCATTTTCGTATTTTTTTCACACAATGCACTATCGTCACTTCCAATTTCCACTCCTTGACTCCTTAACCACTCTTTTCTCTGCATACGTTCTAATCACTCACACACACTCTCAAAATACTCTTAAATTTATACACACACAGAAACTCTCTCTCTCAGATCGCCAGTTTCCTGGAATAAAATCACAAAAATTTTATTTGGAACTCGAGCCTCACTTTTGGGTCGCCAAAGAATGCTGTGATACCACCAAAATCCTGGTACTCCGCTTTTCGAATCGAGCCCCACAGATTGGGCGTCAAGAATGCTGTGAAACCTCTTGAATTACCTGGTCTGTTGACTTTCTTCTGTTAATCGCCTCGGCTGCTCCCCTAGATAACTTTCATCCTCATACATAAAAAAAACAAACACATTCCTACCACAAACATCAACGTCAACTCTATTTACATCAATATTCACAATACATTAAAATTTCAAAATTAAAATTCAGCATAAATTTCAGTATCAAAAATTTTCAAGATTAAAATTTTATTATCATTTTAATGTGCATCCAGAATTAAAGTCCTTGTTGGATGCCTACTAATTAATATAACAATATAAGCAGACCGGAGTCTGAGTATAAAGGGAGCATCTACCACCCCTTTACGTTAATTAACCAGGTTCGTCTAATTGAGCTCAAAGACACCCAAATTTTCATCATATTACCGAACATCAAAACTAAATACCCCTTTCTACTTCAACAAGCAAATTTCATCTTAAAATTAAAATTTTATGGTTAGTACAATTTCACTAATGTCCATTTAAAGTAAATCAATTATAAAGTAATTCAACACACACAAAAATGTCAAACAAAATAGTATAATTTACCTGAAGGTTACTGTCCTCGTAGCTTCAATGTACATCGTCCCTTTAGTTAATCACACCATTCCAACAGGATTATATTTACGGCTTCTAATTCTCAACGCTTTTAAAATTTTCTCCTTCACCATTTATTTAAAGTTGTTTCTGGGCTTTTCCGGAACTCATCTATGTATATCTGACCCTTGTTTCGTGGATCCAGACACGTATTTGAACCATTTAATTATTAACACCCCCGAAAAATAGCAAAGAAATTCATGCGTCTTTCACCAATATACGCCAAAACTGCCTACTTTTGTGTATACATTTGTCGTTGTAAATTTTGCTAATTGGTACAGTGATACTAAATTTTATTACCTTGTATCTAAGTGCACTGAAGTACATTCTTGTTAGCACGTAAATAACAAACTATTTTGAATCACTAAAATATACGGGCAAACTTTAAATTATTTTATCAAACTAAAATGCACTGTTTAACATCTTCAATCAAGTCGCGGATGTAAGAGAGCTTTTAACGCATCGAATAGTCAAAAGTCTAAGAGACCGAAATTCATATTACCACCGGTATATATAGCGAATAGCCGGCACGTCGCTTTGTTCCCCAAAACGGGTAATTCTAAAGAATTTCTCATGCCATGTTCCCAGTCCGTCGCTCGCGCGTCGGTTTTACGAATTTTCACTCGCCCCATTTAAATCTCAGAAATTCACACGGCACGCAAACCTGTCCGAGAAAAACTAATTAATTTTGTACAGAAATCGTTGTTTCTACCTCTGATATTTGCATCCTATTTTCAACCAATTGTGACCCTCGTGACGTTGCTTAAATCACGCCTTTTACTATATGTGTCTTTGCTTGACGCATTTTCTCTTTCCTTTTCTAACCTGTTCGTATTGGTGCAAATTGATATTCTTTATTATCGATTATATTTTAGTCCATGTGGACTATCTGGGTTTAATAACCCCGTATCGCACCTTCTCGTGAATATTAAGCCCCGGTTTCTCCAAGATTCTTTGTAAACATTAATTATCTGCAAAATTTTCGCCGAATGAGCTTTTTAAATAAACCCTGTTTTGTATTTCGTGCTAAAGCATCTGACCGTTTCCAATATCCTTAGAATCGACATGTTTATCTAAACAAATTAAACTGAAATTGCCTTTTAAAATACGAAGGTGTGTTCAAACATCCTACTTCTAACTAACACTTCTAGGATTTGCATTTTATTGGGTTTTACAAGTTTCTATAGATATTATCTGTACGTTTTGTTCAATACCGGTTACTTGAAATAGAGTTAATTAAGATAAATTTTGCACGTAATTTCCATTTGTTTAGAATAATTCATTACACGCAGAGCTTTTTAATACTGTTTTTTCATATAAAGCGTCTTGTACATGATTTTAAATCTCTTATTTTTACTGAAACTAATAAATTTTATGCTTCTCGGTTTTAATAACGCGTATTATCTAATAATATTCATTATACACGGTGATTAAAATTATTTGATGTGATTATTTAATTTTCTACCCTGGTCTAAATATGAGTAATATATATATATATATATATATATATATATATAATATATATATATATATATATATATATATATATATACAGGGTACCCACAATCTATCTCCGTATATGGGTAACTTTTTATTATAGAAGATACAATGTTGGTTAAATTAGCAAAGTTGAAGAGAAATTTACGAGTAGTATGATGCTTTTTGAAAACTCACCTAGATGCTCAACTTTTTAGATATTTGAAAAAACTGAAATTTGCCATTTTCTTCAAATGCTAATAACTTTTAACGGTTTAACCTATAGAGAAAATAAAAACTGCTTGTAAGGTAACTTTTTACGTAGAATTCAATAGCGTATATGACAATTTTAATTGAAATGGGTTTTCAAGCTACAAACATAACCTCACTTTTTAAATGGAAACCATAGTTCAATATAACCCAAATGGAAAGGTTTTTCTTTTCTGATTACCCTGATGTAAGGGTTGATGTACTTATTTTCAGTAGTTTCTTCATAATAAAGAAAAACGATTTATTTATTTATGCGGACATCAAGGAGTCCATGGATACATATTACAAACAAACAAAATGTGTAAAAATCAATAATGGAAACACAAGTTTATTGTAACTAAATTTATTATAAACTAAGAAAAATAAAATACTTAAAAAATAAACTATCCATACAATACAAATAACTTAATCAAAGGAAACAAAAATTAATTAATGCGAATATGCCCACTCCTACATTAACATATGCTCAAAATGACCTCCATTAGCTTGCAAACACATTTCGCACCTTTTAATTAGGTTTTGGTGCACCTTATTTAACGTTTGTGGTTTTATACTTGTAATAGCTGCTGTAATGCTATCTTTGAGTTGCTCAATGTTATTGGATTTTTTAGCATACACTACATCCTTTACAGTACCCCAAAGAAAAAAATCCAGTGGCGATAGTTCTGGTGACGTTGCCGGCCATGGAACAGGACCTGCATTGCCAATCCAATTTGGAAAACTATTATCAAGATATTCAGAAACGGCTTGGGCATTGTGAGCAGGTGCACCGTCATGCTGAAAATAATATAAGTTTTGCAGTAAATGAAGTGGCAAATTATCGAGCATTTCTTGCAATTCGTTTTGTAGAAAATTCAAATAGTGTACACCATTTAAATTATAATTATAGAAGAAAGGCCCAAGTATTTTATTACCAAAATGGCACACCACACATTTATCGAAAATTGATGTTGATCCCGCCTTTCTTCTGTTAAATGGGATTTTCCTGACTCCAGTAGACTGTATTTTTCTGTTAAACATGCCTTTGTTAGTAAATTTTGCTTCGTCGGTAAATATAATAGTGTGACTAAAACCAGGATTATTATTTGTTTCATTAAGAAACCACCTACAAAACTGTTGTCATCTCTCACAATCCCCATGATACAGTGTATTGCTAACATGGGTTTTGTATGGTTTGTAGCGTTTTTGTTTTAAAATTAGGCGAGCTTTTTCTGTAGAAGTAGCGCACTCAATTGCAGTTTCTCGGATGGACGCTGTTGGCTTAAAATTTATGTAGGCTAACACACGTTCTTCATCATCAGTTTTGAATTTTCTTTTATCAGTACTGGGTTTTGTAAAAGCACCAAACCTTTTTAAATTGTTTTCTAATTTAGAAAACAATCGTTTATCTGGCTGCCTTCTTTCCAAATATCTTTCATAATACATATCACCAGCAGCATCACAATTTCTGTTACAGGCATAGTAACAAAAGAGCATGTCATTTTTTTCGTCGTTTGTATACATTCTCTATTATAATCAAATAAATTTAAAAGTCTTCTACACAAAATTTGCAACCCAGAGCAAATAAACACTTTAACTAATAATATCTGACAAATGCCAGTTGTTTTTTGTTTATTTAAAATATGTATCCATGGACTCTTTGATACCCGCAAATAAATAAATCGTGTTTTCTTTATTATGAAGAAACTACTGAAAATAAGTACATCAACCCTTACATCAGGGTAATCAGAAAAGAAAAACCTTTCCATTTGGGTTATATTGAACTATGGTTTCTATTTAAAAAAAGTGAGGTTATGTTTGTAGCTTGAAAACCCATTTCCAATTAAAATTGTCATATACGCTATTGAATTCTACGTAAAAAGTTACCTTACAAGCAGTTTTTATTTTCTCTATAGGTTAAACCGTTAAAAAGTTATTAGCGTTTGAAGAAAATGGCAAATTTCAGTTTTTTTCAAATATCTAAAAAAGTTGAGCATCTAGGTGAGTTTTCAAAAAAGCATCATACTACTCGTAAATTTCTCTTCAACTTTGCTAATTTAACCAACATTGTATCTTCTATAATAAAAAAGTTACCCATATACGGAGATAGATTGTGGGCACCCTGTATATATATATATATATATATATATATATATATATATATATATATAGCGCAATGTGCGGTATGGGACGGTGACAGTCACGAGAGTGGTGTTCAAGACTTTGGTCAAGCCGTAAGTGCATCCGTACTGAGACGCGCATTCGTGGTTTTTTCATAGTGTGTGTGAAACAAACATTGTACATCATTTATTCCGCTATAAACACTTTGGAATGGTTCATGACCTATGAAACATGTCATGGTAGCATATAAAGCAGTAAGTGCTAATATTAATTTACGTGCTGTATATCGTACATTGACTATAGATTACAAAAAACTGAAAAATCCAAGGGTTGGAAATTTTATGATGAAGTTAAACACAAAAAGTTGTGTCTAGGTAGAAGAATTTTCAGAATGGTGTTCTTAATAATGCCTTTAATAGGGGCCTGCAAATTTGCTCATTTGTTTCGTATGATGCACACTCAATTTTGTGCCATCCATTTAGGCGGCTCTTATTACTAGAGTTTTAAGCCTTTTGGCCTGACATTTTTCAAAATTTTAATGAAATTGATGATGGTCAAGCAGGGACCATCCTGAAAATTGGTCCACTTGACATGAAATGACCCTATTAGTTCACTCTTAGATGTCATACCTTCTGTAATAAATAGAAAAAATACATATTAGTCTATAGTATTGTGCCATATCATTACAATGTAGGTCTAAAATTGTGTACATTATAGTTGTTTTCCAACGTATGTATTCATGTAATAAATTTTCTCTTTTAAAATTTAAATTATATCGATAATACTAAAAGAAATATCTAATATCTATCATAATATACCTTTTAACTTTTATTTTTGTGTTATTCTACAGACATCAGGCACTTGGAAACGTTTATCTGAAAACCAGTACCGAGAAAATTAGAGAGAAGAAACAGAACGCTATTAAAGAATTAGCTACAATTATATAGCCAAGGAATGGCATCTTCAACTTCTGAAGACATATCACCTTTTCAAGTTGAATGTACTGATATTCAGGCTTCTGAATCAATCATAACCAAGTTGCGTTAAAAACTTTAACTTCTGAGTCACTTTCAAGAGTTGAGTAAATTGTGCTGTTTTGTATAATGCTGGAACATGGTGTGATGTTATTGACAAAAAAACAACTGATTCTGGTTGATAGTGACTTAAACAAATAACTAATTTTAATTCTCCCAAGGATGCTCCTAATAGAAACTTATTAGAAAATTATTGTAAAAAATATTTACCTAATGGAAATGTTGTACATTATTGATTATTATATTCAGCTACCAAAAATGTAGTGTTTGCTTTTGCTGCAAAATTTTGAGAAATCAGTCTACTCCTTTAGAAGATAAAATGGGTGTTAATAACTGGGAACATTTGATCAGGCATGAGAAAAGTTATATTCTTGTTAAGTGCACTAATGATTTGGCCCAGTTGTAAAATTCTATCAATATACACCTTCTGGAATCATCTGAACGAGTCATATTGCCCAAGAAAAAGAAACGTTGGTTAATGGTTCTAAATAGAATTGTACAACATCTAGCTCTGCAAAATTTAACTTTTCGGGGAACAGAACAAACTCTTTTCAAAAAATACCAGTCGAACATATCCAACATATTTAAATAGATGGTAACCGCTTGTGCCATTATTTAGGGAATAAAATACAAAATGAAATATTACCAATTATAGGAGGAACTTAAAGAATTTATAAAACCATATTGTACAAACTAAACTTTTCAGTTATATCGGACTGGATTCCTGACGTGAGTCGTAACGAACAAATTATTATCATAATAAGATTTGTATTTTTAGATTATTTGAGCAAAATAGTTGAAATCATGGAACACTTTTTGGGGTTTTCCAGACAAATTATTTGACATTGCAAAAAAATGAAAGAGATATAGATGCACTACATTTGACTGAAAGCTGGAATGATTAAACCACATGTTTACGATAAAGGTAATTTCTTGAAAATTTTAGAATACATAGTAAAAAATTATTTAGTTCAGACATTTCCAAATTTAACGATAACTTTGAGAATAATATTAACTTTATCAGTAGCAGTTACTGAATGCGAAGGATCGTTTTCTAAATTAAAATCAATAAAAAATTATTTACGGTTAACAATGATACAAGAAAGATTGAACAATTTAGCATTAATTTCAATCGAGTAAGATGTCTGATGGTTTGCTAAATATACAAGTTTTAATAGAAGATTTTGGTCAAAATAAAGCTGAAAACTGGAAAATAAATAAGATGTTGACGAAAGCGAAAATGACCATAACATTTGCATAAAACTACGATCAGCTGAGTATGTACACTGTTGCCACATCAAATTTTTATCAACCAAAAAACTGTGAACGTACAATTATTTATCGATGAAAACAAATAAAGGTTCTGATATTATATATATTCGCCTTGATTTATTTCGTGAATTATGCATTTCTAGATATTGTCAGCGTAAACGGGGACCATCTAAACAATATTTTATTTTACACAATAATTGGAGTATTTGTGATGACATATTAAAACCATTACGCTAGCATGACTTTTGTAGATCGTACTTTAGCATGCAGAATCTTTATATTCAAAGTTCATTTAATCTATTGCGTATATGACGTCATCTGCCATTTGAAAAATTCTACTCTACCTCGCGACTAATTATGTGGAATGTAAATTTATGACCAAACACCAACACTTCTCTTAAACAACATGGCGAATCAGATATCATTAAGATACACTATAAACTATTTATTTGATTTTGTATTATTTTTGAATTTGTTTTCCCAACTTTACTTGTTGCTTGGTATTTAGTTGTAATAAAATTATTGTAAAGTAGAAAATTTTCTAAACAATGATCTGTTCAACGTACAGGTACCTAAAGGCAATTTACCGATTTCTTCGCAGTTTTGTTACAGGTTTTGCAGATTGTAGTGATCCATGTTCAACTGGATGGACGTTGTTCAAATAACCATGGTAATAAAATAAGTTATGTCAAATGTAGTATATATAATTGAAATATAATTATACAAATAGAAGGAGTTCATTATATTTGTATTCAATTCTAGTCAAAGAGTTACAACAATTGGCGACGAGGATTAAACTGAAAAAGAAAGAAAATGAATCCAGAACAGTTTCAACAAATGATAGAAATTTTTATTAAAAATCAAGAAGTATTAATCAGTCAATTTCAAAAAGTCAACATCCAGAATGCAAATACTGAAAATACTACACAAAGTTATATAAGTTCAATTCCAGCATTTGAAAATTTTGATGGCAAGAAAGAAAAGTTCAAGTGTTATTTAGAGAGGTTTGAAAATTATCTGACCATTAAAAACGTTTATAATCAACAACAGAAAGCACAACTTTTATGTATATCAATTGGATGTATACATTACAATAATCTTTCAGTGTTTTTGGGTCCAACAAAATCAATTAAAGAGCTGCCATACGCGGAACTAATAAATGCTTTTCAATCAATGTTGAGTCCTCTCAGAAGCACAATAATTTCTCAGCATTATTTCTTGAGCACCTATCAGCAGGAAAATCAAAATATTGGGGAGTTTGTTGCGACTTTACAAAAAGACTTGGACGAATGCAAATTTCAAGTCAGATGTGAATGCGAAAGAGTAGTATCAGTTACCGATATGTTCCTACGAGCACAGTTTGTAAGAGGAATAAAAGATAATTGGATACGAGAACGGTTACTTCAAGCAGAAGAAACCCAATTTAGCAACGTACTAACAAAGGCCGTAGCTTTAGAAGCATCTCGAATAGAGACCAAGGAAATTTCAAACCAGCAATCCATGCCAATTAGCCAAGTAAATAGAATAGGTAATAGTTCAAGCAAGACCTATAAGTCCAGTCGTGATGGGAAACATCGCTTACACCCAAGATCAAAATATAAATCAAAAATAGATTATAAATCTCTGGGGATTGCAGATTTGTGCATCAAATGCGGCAGGAATAATCATTGTACTCCAGACTGTCGTAGTAATCGAGATCATCTACATTGTTCAAGATGTCATAGAAAGGGACACGTCGCAAAAGTTTGCATTACCACACTTCTAAGACATAAAAATTATAAAAATTATTCAAATAACGAAACACATAATTACATTAGTGCGAATGATGATAACCAATTTGGAGTTAATTCAATTAGTCCAGGCGATTCCAAACTTTTAGAAGCATTACAAATAGTGGAAATTTATGATCATCAAGCGATTAATGCTCCAATTCAAGATTGTCAAAATACATTATTACTGTAGAAGTGAACCATAAACCAGTCGAATTTGAGGTAGATTCAGGGCAGGATTTACACTATTACCAGAAGACAAGTTTAAGATGTTAAATCTACAATTAAATCAAACGTCAATTTGTTTCCGTGCATATACAAACGATGTATTTATTCCTAAAGGAAAGGTTACAGTAAGTGTCTGTTACAAAGACATTAGTTCAATAGAAGAAATGTTCATAGTACCTAGTGGTCGTCCGGCAATTCTAGGGCGCACTTGGATACGACACCTTCAAATAAGCTTGCAAGAGATCGACAACAATGTTAACACTGCATCTTCAAATAATTCAACACATCAAGTGGATAGTCTTTCTATAGAGCAAATCATATTTCAATATTCAGAGGTATTCGAATAAAAAATTGGATGTGTACCAAATTATTATGCCAAAATAACACTACGCAAGGACACACAGCCAGTTTATATAAAAGAACGGAGTATACCATTTGCATTACGTGCCAAAGTCGAAGCAGAATTAGATTCATTGGAAGAGGCAGGAGTAATTTATAAGGTAATCACCAGCGATTGGGGTTCACCTTTGGTGGTAATACCAAAAGCAGATGGAACAGTTAGATTATGTGTCGATTACAAAACAGGAGTCAACGAATGTCTGGTAAATGCTAAATATCCAATCCGAAAGATACCAGATATTTTGCATAGTCTAAGGAATTCAAATTATTTTTGCAAATTAGACATATATAAGGCATACTTGGGTAGAGATTGGGTTTAGCGCCAGCAGAAATTTTATGAATATAGGGTATCAATCGACGCAGAATGACAAGCTGAGTCGAATGGTACCGGTCCCTATGTGCGGAAACTTCCGGTTAAAAAGTTATGATTTTTTAAATATTATAATGTTTTTACATAGAAATCAATAGTAACCTAACCTAACCTAACCTGACCTGACCTGACCTGACCTGACCTGACCTAACCTAACATAACTTAATTAATTAATAATATTTGCTGACCGTTTAGCCGCATACAGCGTTTCCAGAGAGCACCGCGTGGAGACGGTCAGCTTTACTCTCCTGTCTCTCAGTAATCCATCATCGGGACTAGCCTTAAGGCCTAGGCGCGGAAGTCGCCATACTCTCGACGAACTGCATCCAAAAGAGCCTCCATTGAGTCGAGTTTACGTTTACGAACGTCTCGACGCCAAAGGTACTCACACAAGAAGAAGGCAAACTCTTCATGAGGCACCGAGTTCCGTTGACGGAACCAGTCCTTGGCTGGGCGCCAAGATGCTTCAATCCGTTGTGTATGAGTACCATCTGGAGCTAAGAAAAAAAATAATTAGAAAATAAAAATAAATTACTTACCAACAAACCGATTCTCAAGGTCGCTATGGTTGACCGTCTTATGAATGAACCCATGTTCACTCAGCTGGTTGTAGGCCGCCCACGAGTCCGTGTGAATCTCGGTTCCGGGAAGAACTTTCTCCTTGATGGCCGGGATCAAAGTGGCAGAATCACGGTAATCAACCACTTGCATTACAATATCTTCCCGACCATCTTCGATCATACCGAGGACCCAATGGCCCTCAATAATTTGGCCCCTCTCGTATTTGCGGCGCCCGAACTTCGCTTCGTCGATTTGGACTGTATGTCCAGGTCCTCCAAGCATAACGTCTGATTGCCGAAAACTAAAGTCATCGAACATCATTTCTCGGCAATATCGGTTCCTAAAAATAAAATTTAGATAAAAAAATAATAAATTACTTACCAAACAACAATGGTGTCTTGTCCCAAGAGCGTCCGGTCTTCTTGATCGAGATTAACGCATTCATCGCGCACCAACTCTACTGGCCAATCATGGGCAAAGCCGTACATGAGCCAAGCGACCTGGTACGGCTTGAGATGGGCATGGGCAAGCCAGGTGCCATCCGCCACGGACTTAGAGCTGTTGCACGCTCGTTTGGGGCATTTAAAGCGGCCAATACCATGTTGTCCCTCGGTGTACAGCCTCATCGCTGTCCGGTGACTCCTGCAATCAGGAGTCACTCTAGGAATGAGGCCCTGGTCAACGGCCCATCGCCGACCATCTGCTTCCATAGGAAGCCTCCGCGTATTCCAAATACGCTGATAGCCACTCATTCTAAATAAAAAAGAAATAAAGAATTAAAATAAACAAGAATGCACTTACCTTAACAAAATGCGACTGATGTGGTTGAAAGCTGAAGCACAAATGAAGAATAAAGCAAGAAAAGCAAGAAAAACTGAAAATGAAAATTGCTGACCTGTAGCGTCTGAAAGCTAACTGACAACTGAAACGTAATTTCAGTAGTTGCTAGAGTTATATCTTATTATCCCGTGATGAGGAGCAGCCAATAGGAAGAGAGGTAGAGTCTATTTAAAAAGGGTGGTACCTTCTCACCTGCACATGCGTATTAACACATATTGACATTCTTTTCGATTATCGATGGTCGATAATCATTTTCTTTTTGATAAATTCATTATAATTTTAATTTATAATTTTAGCTTAGGTTAGTTAAGGATAGGTTACCTAAGGATAAGTTACTTAAGGATAGGTTATGTCCTGGGAGGCTAGGAGAGTGTTGTTTAGTGTTGATTTCTATGTAAAAACATTATAATATTTAAAAAAATCATAACTTTTTAACCGGAAGTTTCCGCACATAGGGACCGGTACCATTCGACTCAGCTCGTCATTCTGCTTCGATTGATACCCTATATTAATAAAATTTCTGCTGGCGCTAAATCCAACCTGAGCCCATACTTGCACATCGTAGTAGATGAGGCCAGTAGCGAAATTCAAACAATTACAACGCACAGAGGGATATACCGCATGAAGAGATTGAGTTTTGGTATAAAGACAGCACCAGCAGAATTCAACCGCATGCTGAGTAGAGTTCTTCAGGGTTTAAGAAAAACGGAATATTATTTCGACGATATCATTGTACATGGCATTACAAAAGAGGAATGTTTAAACAATTTAAAGGCGTGTTTGTCTCGTTTTCAAGAAAATAATTTGCATGTAAACAAGAATAAATGCACATTTTTAGCCCAGAAAATAGAATATTTGGGGTATGTTGTTGAGAAGAATAAAATTCTGAAATCACAAAAAAAGGTAGAAGTAGTTTTAAAAATGTCCAGGCCTAAAAATGTGGAAGAAGTTTGCAGATTTTAGGATTAGTGACGATTATTCCGGTTTATATATGATTTAGCAACTAAAACCGCACCATTAAGGAAAATTTTACAAAAGAATGGTTCTTTTAGGTGGACATCAGTGTGAAAAGGCATTTCTGAATCTAAAAGAAGAAATAGCAAGTGAAAAGTTCTTGTACCATTTGATCCAGACTTACCAATTGTCCTAGCGTGTGATGCAAGTCCAAGTGGCATTGCTGCGGTTCTTAGCCATGTAGTTGGGAATGAGGAAAGGCCAATAGCTTTTGCTTCAAGATCATTAACAAGCGCAGAAACAAATTACAGCCAGTTAGATCGGGAAGCACTTGCGATAATGTTTGGCGTGCAACATTTTTCAAATTTATTTACGGACAGCATTTCACTCTAGTTACAGATAATCAGCCACTTACGAGAATATTTCATGAAAACAAAATTTACCAGCGATGTCTTCAACCCGTCTTTTAAGATATGCCAGTTTTTTATCACAGTTCGATTATAAAGTTCAGTTCAAAAAGGGAAAGCATCATGAGAATGTTGATTGCTTGTCTAGAGCAACAGCGAGCCAGTTAAATAGTTCAACTGATATAGTTATTAATAATGAAGTTTCTTCAATATACATGGAAGCTGTCGTGGACATAAGTTCTATAAAGCTTAATTCAGAGATACTTGTTCAAGAAACGGCAAAAGATGTTACATTAGCAGAAATTCAAAGGAATTTACTTACAAAATCAATCGAGTCTCCATATACTTTGGAAGGGGAATTATATTTTCAATGACAGAATAGTTATACCTCAGAGTCTTCGTGAGTTAACACTTCAAGAACTACATACAACTCACGTTGGAATAACTAAAATGAAGCAATTAGCAAGGCGTTACGTTTATTGGCCAAAATAGACAAAAATATAGAAACTTTAGTAAAATCATGTGAAGCTTGTGCTTCAGTACAGTCAAATCCAGTAAAAGCTATTGTACATCCATGGTCTACACCAGAAGGCAACTGGGAGCGTGTACACATTGACTACACTTCATTTGGGAAACATAATTTATTTATTTGCATAGATGCAAAATCGAAATGGGTTGAATGCAAATCAATAGCATATGCACCAAATTCAACAAGCACAATGGAATTACTTGAGGATATATTTTCGTTAAATGGTTATCCGAAGGTTATAGTATCTGACAATGCTACCATTTTTATTAGCGAAGAGTTTAAAAAATACTGTAAACAACGTGGAATATTCCAGAAACTCATAACTCCAGGACATGCTGCAACAAATGGATTAGCAGAACGGACAGTACAAACCATCAAAAGAAAATTAAAATGCATGGGTAACTGCAACGCACCTATATTATCAAAATTACGAGCTATTTTGTTTCGATATCGTGCCACTCCACTAGCTTGTGGGAAAAGCCCAGCAGAGATGTACTTCAATCGTAAATTTCGTATTAGTTTAGATGCTTTAATACCGCATAAAGAAGAAAAAATTCAAAACAGTTTATTTCATTCAATAGTTAGAACATTTCAAGAGGGGGAGAGAGTACAGTCATGCGAATTACGTAACAACAAATACGTATGGATCTTGGGAACAATTCAAAGAAAATTAGGTACCCGACATTACGTGGTAAAATTAGATACCGGTTATACATTGAAACGTCACGTAAATCAATTGAAAGGTACAAATGTCAAGCAGATTATGTCTCATCCGGACATGATGGACACAACACAGAATGAACGACAGATACAAGGGATACCAACATTGAGACGTACAGTAGAATTGCAAACGCGTTCACAAGAGATGGCGACTGATGTTCATGATCCCAACAATCGTAACGTTCGCGAAGCTGATCCACGAATCAGACGTTCAGAGCGCATTCAGACGTCCCAGCTTGGCTAAAAGATTTCGAGTGTAGATAACAGTCATGGTTACAAAAGGAATTGTGGTATGATCCTTCTTAGGGGGGAAGATTGTAGTGATCCATGTTCAACTGGATGGACGTTGTTCAAATAACCATGGTAATAAAATAAGTTATGTCAAATGTAATATATATAATTGAAATATAATTATACAAATAGAAGGAGTTCATTATATTTGTATTCAATTCTATTCAAAGAGTTACAACACAGATAATCTTAAATATGTTAGCAACCTAATCAATTCGCCTAAAATAAAAATAATTTTTGATAGTAATGAACAAAATATCTAGAAAGTTATCCATAAAATGCACGAATAAGTAAATATCTGGAAGAAATTGCAGCAATGAACGGTGATACTCCTAAAGGAAGTTTGATGCTGCTAAGAGAAATAAAGAATTGTGAACGGATAAACCTACAACCAACAACCTAAATATCAATAAGAATACAAACTTCTTAGACAGTATATTGTGTTGTTGGCCCATATATTATTGCGATCGAATCAGGTAATGGAAATAAAAAATATAGAAAGATACCACTTAATGGCAAAGGTGGAAGACATTAAAAATGTTAAAAACGAGATGTGAACATGGAAATTTGTTAGGGCCAATTAAAAAAGTTGGTAAATTATACATATACGAATTCCTCTTATGACTTATTCACATGAAATTAGGACCTTTTAACAACTTCTTTGGCATTTAACTGTTTTGCAGCTATCACAATGGTATACAGAGTGGCAATTTTAGTTTCAGATACCGAAAATGAAAACTAGTACTGAAAAAAGCTGATTGAAAATTATTGGAAGGGAGTCAGGGGATTTAGATGGTTTGGGTTGGAATAGAGGGGAGTGAGTAATCTTGAGTTACGGATTGATTTTATTTGAGCTAAAAGTATATATAACTCTGCAAATGTAAACAGAGAATGTTTAATAACATGTCTTAAATGAAATTTTATACTCTTCACACAGGCTTCTTTATAATGTAGTGTGTAACATGCTGACTGAATAAATATTTTCTAAATATATGAACATACTTACTGATGGATCGGTTAATTTTTTAAAAATATATCCACTAGGGGGGGATTACTTGTAATGATGTATATGAAACATACAGGTATTAATAAAGCTAGACCTGTGCAATGCAGAAGTATGTTGAATTGAATACAGAAATTGTATCTCTTCTAACGAACTTCAATTTACTGGTCTTTATTCAGTCCAATATAAGCCAGGGAATTCATAATGTGCCGAAATGTCGCCACAGAGACTACTAATGATAGCTGTTACAATGTTTTATAATACTAAATTTCTTCTTAGCACGATGATTACTCTATATTTATTACTAAATTTGAGTGCGTTATTTTAACAACCTATCCGATAATTTATTTCATAATACTTCAACTCAAACTGAACTTAAATGCCCTCCTGCTAGGTTGTATGGTTTATATGCTTAATTGTAAGGCCTACACATATTACCAGAAATTGCAAAATCCTTCTAGATTCTTCACTTTTGTATGGTTTATATTGGTTCCTTAAATACATCCTTGTAGCTGCCGATCATACCATTGTTCGCCTAATAGCTTTATCTCGTTCGGTTCTAGACTTTTTGTCATCATTGTTACACTATTCATATAAAATCGTAATATGCCACCTGCTCACCTTCTTATGTGATGCAAGTTGTAAAAATGCCTAAAACATAATTGCCTTTCAAAAACAACAATAAAAGTATTTAAAAATTAATTAATCCATATCCACATTTTAGATACGTCTTTTAATCCTACATGCCATCAATTCCTGATACTAGATTACCAAAGTAAAAACAAGGTCCGAGAAAGAAAGTGAGGGCATGAGAAGAATCTCAGACATACTCCAGTAGAATCCATATTTTTTAGATAAATGCCAGCAGAAATTCAATATAGTTCTGGATGTTAATTCAGGTAACTAAAGGAAGAACACGAGGAACCTGTATTATTCTTAAAACCAAAAATGGAAAACTCTGAATTTTATAACACAGTAATGTGCTTGACTTTCACACCATGTGGAAACTTTTTAGTTGCTGGTGATACTTATGGCAGAATATTTGGAATACAGTACGTTTTTTTTTTAATTTGGATTTTATAGAATAGATTTTTATAGCTTATCCCATGTTATGGATCCGAGGCGTAGTCATATTACAGATGAAATTATACCAATAAATTCTATTATAGTTAGAAAACATGTTGAAGTTAGTAGTTTACTTGCAACAGAATATTTTCTACTTGTTGGAGTTGCATCTGAAATTTGTGCTTATGATTGGAATTCTGTGAAATACAAGCAAGATGCCAGTATTGCATGGAGAGTTAAAGTAATTGGTAAAAAGAAACAATTTTTACGACCAGAGGTACATTGTATGGTAGGTAACGAATCTGGATTATTGCATGTTGGATGTACTGATAACAATGTCTATGAATTTGATATTCAATTGGGTATTATCGTTAGAACGTTTTCTGGCCACACTGGATATGTTAACTGTCTTTTTAACTAGTAAGTATGTGAAATACTTGGTTTGATTCTTGATCTTGCATATTTGGAAATTCAAATTAAAAATCAATATATGTTAAATATTTATATGAACAACGTTTGTGTATATCTGTGATTTATATCATATTCAGTTGTAACATTTAATTTAATTGTAAGACCGCTACTTACATTCCTTGTTGCTGACACTGACAGTTAGCTCATATCCTGCCACACTTGTTACAATCATTCCATTTTGGACGTCTGAAGGAATGGATTGCTCATTAATTAACCAACACATTATTGTAGCTTGGTTAGGTTATTGTTAAGTTAAAGTTCTGTAACAATAATGATAACTAAAATATCTTTCCTTGAGAAACTAGCATTATTGGTACAAAAACTAATTTAACAATATTGTATCATTCCTTCTATGATGTTCCACTATAACTGGTTGACTGGTTAATTAAAGGGTGGCAGTAAAACCAATGTGCATGTAAATTACTTAAATCAAACACAAAAAATGTTCTTTATCAGTAAAATTTCTGTTTGGGACCTTTGTTTCCTTTGCATACAAATTTATTAAAACAAAGTATGCACTCTATAAATTACACAGTGGATATGTTAAGTTATATATATATATATATATATTTCCTCTCATAGAAAAGCATTTACAACATCGTTTCTTTTAAAAATAAAATAATTTCTAAGAAGTACTTGTTATAAAAAAAATTGTTTCTTACGTAATTTTAAAGTTACAGAACTAAATTCCCTTTTTTATGGATGATTTACCAGGTTTTGTTTATTGCCCCGCTTGTAAGGTTTGTTTGACCAAAAAATCCTTGACAGATAATCTAATAAAGGGTCAGAGTATTCCGAACTCTGATCACAAATTTTCCTGGTACAAATCCTATACAAAAAAAATTATATGATTAATTAACACTTATTATTCTACCTTAAATAAAAGGAAATCATAAATACACTTTGTTGTGTTTAACATTAGTTAAGAGAATTTAAATTGAACATAAGCTCAAAATCCACAGAAAAAAGGTTTCATGAAAGTTTTTCTGTTTACAAACCATGAGGTTATATAGGAAAGCAAAGATAATATTAAATTAGTTAAGGTAATCGGTAAATAAAGTTATGACTATATTTTACATGCATTATTTTTCTAGATAATTGAGATTTAAAATGTAGCGCATGCACATCATTCCATGACAAAATAAATAAGATAAACTCATACCTTGCTACACTTCGTTTACAGTTTTACCTGGTCGGTAATGCAGTTAACAAAATGTTACGCTTAGATTCTGGTACATTGAAATGGCGATAGATGGCTCTTAAAAGCCGGTAATACAATTACCAAAGTTCATAAGATACACATGACGTCACTGATAATTTATATTGCGCCATAATTAAGAGAAGGTACATAAAATTTAAACAATAAAAATTAGATAATCTACTCACGTGAAGGATCCGTTAACCGGCAGGAAATCACGTCACGGTAACCTCGGCATCGCTGCTGGTAGAGTTGGACATCCAAATTATCTCGGGGTCATGGGATGCTCCAGGGTCATCTCCGTTCCTATATGCAGTGGAAGACGGGAATAGGGAATTAAGGAAAGATACTCAAGATAAGGAAATCTACATAATAAGATAACACGACACCCGGCACGACTGTTCACTTCAAAGTTTGGCGTAAAAAAGCCACGTTTCCGCGCGAGAACCGCGGAACTCCCTACTCTTTTGTAGCATTGCTATACCCCTATAGGGATAATTCACACTTCCAATTGCACTATTGTGACGTGCCGGAAGCCCCGCCCAGTTCATTTAAAAATGTTCGCGCGTCTTGCGTATTTAAAATTATGGCGGGAAGCTTCCGCACATTAAAAAACTACTTAACATAAAATGTTAAAGTGCAAATTCAGTTTGCACGTAACAATCGCGACAAAGCCACAAAAGAAAAACTTAAAAAGAAAAGTCTGTTAGCACAGTAACAGCTTAAAATCTAAGTCCTTACTACCCTACATAAACCCTAACTTAAAACCTACAAAATGTTTATATAAGGCGCCACCTGGTTTTCGACCGATAGCACGTCTACCAAGTACCAGGAAACGGAATAGGTAGCCCGATAGTCTTTGACTACACTACTTACCGACAGCACAAATTTGTCGGGAGCATGAAACACTGCTTAAACTAACACGGGTGCGACAAGTCGCCTAACCTATCTAAACCTATCTAAACTTATCTAACTAAAGCTAACATATAGTTCTTATATGCAAACACACATGAGTGTCGCATCAAACTATTCTTCTTTTTGGCAAGAAGTGCCCAAATTTAAAAGTTCATGAGAGTGCGTCACTTGCACTCTAGCAAATTTTGTTTCTGGTACTTTGGTTTCCTCCGATGCACATTTAACTTGTCCATGACACAGTTGTGCATCCACAAATTTACCAAAAGTACCGCCTACTAAATCCTTATATGCTAACCTGACAAATTACATTTCTAAATCGGGTTAGCTTTTTCACTTAAATTTCAGAAAGATAATTCCCACGTCCTGGTCATATATACCACACGTTAGGACGATAAAAGATAAGATAAGATCTCAAATTGATGTTAAAGATAATAGATAAGGTAAAGATATTAAGCTTAAGTTGTTATCCTCAAAGGTAATGAATAAGATAACGGTATTAAGCTTTAGTTATTATTTGAGATACTCGATAAGATAACACGATATTAAGTTAAAGTGATTATAAGAGATAGTAGGTAACATGAATTTAAACAGAAGTTATTGCTCAAGATAACCGTAAGATAACGCGACATAACTCGAAGTTATTCCTAACGGTAGTCGGTAAGATAACGATAAATTAAACCAAAGTTATTACTAACGGTAATCGGTAAGATAACGATACTAAACTAAGGTTATTACCAAAGGTAATCAATAAGATAATGATATTAAACCTAAAGGTATTATCGAAGATAATAAAGAAGACAAAGATATTGGCCTAGTTATTACCCAAGACAATGATAACAACAAAAGAGTGGCTCCAGTAGAGCCGTTTAAATGGGATTGACCCGTGCCCTCCAAAAAGAGAAACCTGTGAGGCAGGTCCGTTCGTAAGAACAGCACGGGGGACCGGCAAAGACCTTTGGGTGCATTCCTGCACCCAGTGTTGATCGATATCGGTGAAACTATTCACCCGATATCCATACGGTATAAAGATATACACATTTTTAAAATTCACTAGACTCCTAAGAGAACTAGTACGATAATTTTCCTAACGAGTGCTTCGACTACGATAAGAAAATCAGACAAAGATAGACACGACAACTTAAAAGTATCTTCACAGATACAAACACACAAAAACAAACTGTTTTAAGGTAGTTTTTTAAATCGGTAGCACCCTAAACACACAAAAATGTCCAATTAAAAGCAGTTAGATACAGATACACTGTCCCCATATGCTAAAACAACCGAGAATTTAATAAGATAACAATAAGAAGCAATAGCACCTCACCACAAAGTTCAATAAAAACAACGAAAAAAATGTTTATACGTTATGTTGATTTAGTAGAAAAACAAATAAAGATATAGTGTAATGATGTAGTATAATGTGGGCGACTGCAGTAATTCAGAAGAAAACACATGGAATAGACAATCCTAGCCTTTGCAACTGCGAATATGAACTATTTCTTTCAATGGCATAGACTCGCGTGTCCTATGTGAGCCCAAAGAAGAAAGCATTCACTCAACATCAGCCAAAACCAGTCATAAAAATTCAATGGGTTATTTCAACCAAAGTTACGACAATTACCTTTCAATTAAACCATATAAGAGAAATACTAAAGACCGAACAATATGTAGTAGGAAAATTTCAAGGGTTAATTAAATGAAACGACAGAGCTATATTGGGGGTGTAGAGGATGAAGTGATATATGAGTAACGGTATGGTCGAGGAAAAGTCAACCAGAAGAAAAGATAGCTAAATTAAGGTAAGTAAAGTTAAACGTGTAAGAAATTATATACTATATGAGGGAAGGAATAAGTAATTAAAGATACTAATTGATGGTGAGAACAAAAATATTAGGTAAATCGTGAGGATAATGGGGCATGAAAACTTAATTAGCATTTGGGTCGGCAGAGAATGGCTTAAGGTCTTTAATATGCCACCTGCCTTGGCGTTTTCCTTCAGTATCCTGAAGTTCATAGATAAGAGGACTAATAACACGTGTGACTTTACACAGAATGAATTTAGGGGCCAATTTTGAAGAAAATTTCTTAGATGCATCCGATAAGACATAGTTCTTTTCCAAACTTGTTCGCCTAAGGCAAAGGAAATATTTCGCCACGCAAGTTATAATGGTCCTTGCTCTTTTCGTAAGCTTTTAACAAATTTTTCTAACGTCGTTAAAGATAGAAGGTAATGACTGTTGGTCCTTGTCCCAGCGTACTTTATCGTCAAATTCAATTACGTTAGTATCGTCAGGCACTAAACCATAGTAACTCCCATCGATTGGGGTATATCTTCCAAAAACAAGAAAAGACGGAGTGAATTGGGTTGCTTCGTGCTTAGATGTACGCAAAGCTTGAGCAATTTCAAAGATATGTTCATCCCATGTAGTATGGTCTGAATTAATATAAGACGAGATAGCGGTAATTAACACTCGATTTACTCTCTCGGTAGGGTTTACTTGGGGATGATATTTTGCGTTAAACCAAATTTTTGTACTTTGTAACTTTTAACGAAATTCTGAAAATCTTTAGAGATAAATTGTGCACCATTGTCACAAAGAATAATCTGGGGACACCAAAGATAAGAAAGACATTCTGTTCTAGGAATTTAATTATTGCAGCGGAGGTAGCTTTACGTAAGGGTTGCACCATAACAAATTTAGAAAACCAATCGGTAACAACCAAAAGATATTGATTACCTCTTTTCGATCGAGGGAGAGGTCCTAATAAGTCAAGCGATATTAATTGAAAGGGATAAGATACACGCTTAAAGTTACCCATTAAACCAGGGCGAGCATCTTGCGAACTTTATGGGAACCACAAATTTTGCAGCTTTTAATGTAGCGACAAACAGATTGCTTAAGTGTGGGCCAGTAATACAATTCAGATATTTTTGCGAGAGTTTTGTAACACCAAGGTGTGCAGCTAAGGGATCGTCGTGACATAATTTGAGCACCTCACTGCGATTTGCAGTGGGCACAACGAGTTTCCATTCAGGTATATTCGATATTTTATGTGGGGACGAGGATACAAATTTATACAGTCTATTATTAGTTACTCGAAAGGTAGGAAATTTGTCGGGATTATCGGAAACTTTTTATCATATTGAGGTACCAGGTATCCAGAATTAAATTTGGAAGGTTAAGAGAAAAAACATCTCGAGATAACGCATCAGGTACGATATTTAATTTGCCAGGCCTATGCCTAACATCGAAAGTAAATTGAGATATACGCAAGTTCCATCTTGCCAAACGACCTGCGGGTTGTTTCAAGTTATTAAGCCAAGTGAGTGCTGCACAATCAGTGATTACGGTAAAGTGTGTACCTTCGACATATCCTCTAAATTTCTCGATGCCAAAGATAACACCCAATAGTTCTCGTTCGGTAGCAGAGTATTTTTGTTCGGCAGAAGTTAAGGCACGGCTCGCATAAGCGATTGGATGTTCTAAACCATTGTTTACCTGGAACAACATTGCACCTAACCCGGTAAGTGAGGCATCGGTTTGTATATAAAACTTATCATCGAAATTTGGAGAGATTAAGATAGGTGCTGAAGTGATTAGTGTTTTAATTTGTTCGAAAGCCTGTTGGGATTCTAAATTCCACTCGATAGTTTGGGATTTCTTTTTATTTTTAATTAAAGCGGTAATGGGTGCAGATATAGTTGAAAGGTTAGGTAAAAAAATGCGATAGTAGCTAATCATTCCAATTAAACGTTTGATTTCGGTAACAGTTTTTGGTGTTTTAAATTTAGTAATAGCATCAACTTTAGCGGGATCTGCTCGTAAGCCTGTCCCATCGACAATAAAACCAAGAAATGTAAGGGATGAACGACAAAATTGAGACTTTTCCCAGTTTATCTTAAAACCTGCTGCATTTAAACGTTCTGCAACTTCATCTAATGTGGCGATATGTTCATCGAAAGAACTTGAGATAATTAAGATATCATCTAAAAATACAAAGGCACGTTCTTGATGTAAGATAGGACCTAACGTTTGATCCATAGTACGTTGTAAAGTTTGTGGAGCGTTACAGAGACCAAATGGCAAAAAATTATATTCGAAAAGACCTCGGCCTGGGACACAAAAAGCAGTTTTTTGACGAGAAGATAAGTCAAGAGGTATCTGATAAAAAGCTTGTCTTAGGTCGATAGATGAGATAAATTTTGCGTTACGAAGCCTGCTCAAAATTGAATCAGTTCTAGGTAAAGGATAAGCGTCTGGAACAGTAACAGAATTTAGCTTCCTGCCATCAAAACAGACACGCCATTCGTCATTCTTTTTCCGAACTAGCAATACGGGAGAGGTCCACGGTGAATTTGAAGGAGAGATAACACCAGATACTAACATTTTGTCTATTTCCGCATGTAAATGCTTTTGTAAGGCAGGCGATAAGGGATATTGACGTTGCTTAAAGGGAAGGGCATCACCTGTGGAGATAACGTGTGTTGCCGTTGTAACACAACCAAGTTCAGAGGTATTAAGTTTGCGAAATTTGTCGATTGTAGCGTTAAGAGTTACATCTTGGGAATCAGTAAGAGAGATTTTGTTAGATATTCCTGTAGATGCACAGGAGTTCGTTTTAATAGAGGTTTGCCATGAAAAATCCTGAAAGTAAAGTGACAGATTAAAAAGTTTACAGAAATCAACGCCTAGCAGAAAAGGATACGCTAATGCAGGGACAATCAAAAATAAAACATCACGTTCAAGAGACTCTACACGAATTTTTAACTTAAGGGAACCGGTTACATGTATTTGATTATCGTCAGCTAAATTTATGGAAGTTTTTTCAGGAATAATTTGAATTTTGATATTTTGTTGAGATAATTGATGTAAACCTTCGTTATTTATAAGAGAACATGAAGAACCTGTATCCAGTAAAGCAATTACATTTAAGGAACCAATTGAGATAGATAAGTGTGGACGGTTATCGAAGGGTTTTTTAACAAGTTGTGAAACAGCGGTAGTCTTTTTATGATAAAAGGAATTGACGGTTTGTAACCACTTAGACCACTCGGCTGGAGTAGTGTAGCATAATTCCTCTAATAAAGGTAAGGTATTTTGTACATTAATAGTAGCGGTATTATTATTAGATAAATTTAATGACGGTACAACGTTAGAAGTGGTTTTATAATTTAAATTTATTGGCGTCTGTGTCCGTTGGATGATTGGTGTTGAGGGCGATTTTGGTTTCTTGAGATATTCACACCCTGATTTGAAATATCTCGACGGGAGTTTCCGATACGTTAGGATTACAGTTGGTGCAGTTAGATTTGTAGATATTTGAGCGACCACAGCCATAACAAAAATATTTTTAGGTAAGTGCAGACAGTATAGCTATGTCCACTTCGCTTGCAGTTCCAACAGGTAAGTGCGTTGTTAGTGACGGTAGAAGGAACGTTAAGGGTAGATACTTTACGGGAAGCTCGAACTTGGCAAGCTAGATCAGGTTCGAGAAGACCAGATAATTTCTCGGTGGTGGTCGATATTTGTCAATCCTTGACCTCACTTCTTGGAGAGAGCGACATAGGTCTTTAAAATGAGCTAGCGAAGATATGGTCTGTAATGCCAAATGTTCTGAGAAATAGGGTTCAAATTTCTAAGTAATTGATCGATAATTTCGGATTCGGAAGGTTTTTGTCGAGTCTGCTATATAAAGCTTCTAATGAGGTAATAAAAGACACAACATTTTCGTCGGGACCTTGAGTTCGGTTACGAATTTCGTTCCAAAGATCGTTAATGTAGCCATAAGGTAGGAAATCTCGTTTTAAACAGGCAACTAACTCATTCCAGGTAGAAATTTGGTGTCGTATGTTTCTATACCATATTAATGCTGAGCCTGCGAACAAATCACCAGCTGAGATAAATAGGTCCTGGTCGGTACACCGCGGAAATTTTAAAATCGTTAATCCGGTCAAGAAAGGATGATAAAGAAACCTTCGAATCAAACCCTTCAAAGGTGAGACCCCATTTGTATACAGGTATAGGTTTTCCTAATGGTTTAGGTTCGGCAAGCGCAAGATTTGAAAAAGGTAACGATATATCTACGTCTGCGTTAGGATTAAGTCTTTCTAAAAGAATTCCTTCAAGCAATAACACCTCGGACAACAAACTTTGTTTAGCTTGAGTCGCTTGGTCATCGTTATATAAAGATAATGATTCGATACGGTGTTTGACGTGGGTTATTCTTGAAGTCAATCTCCCTAATTCGATATTAGTGGCCGCAGGATCTGTTTTGTTTATTATACCCGATATATCATCTAAAGATAATTTAATTTCTGATACGTTGAGTGGCCAATCGCCAACAGGGTTCTTTAAGATAACAACGCCTTTGGTTTCCTGTGACAAAACAGCCCTAAGTTGAGATCGCCTATCATTCTGATTGCTCGCAGCTATGATACTTCTACATTCCAGCTCGTAGATTAATTCCAGCGATTTTAAATGTGATACGTTCATTATGAATACAATATTCAAGACACGATATAAAAAATATGCGATTTTGACGCAGGTTAGAAGGTAAAAAACACGTTACAGTTACTTTAAGGTAATACGATACGATATTTAGAGGTAAGAACTTGTTAGAACGTCACCGATAACACCAAAGAAACACATTTAAGGTATATGGAAACGAAATCAATGTTCAGTTAAATACATATTTTATAGATAATGACAGACAAGCCTTCCAAAATGGAAAATGGGCGCAGAGGATATGTTATTTAACCTATAAGGCAACAACGTATAGTCAAACACTTCTTAAAAAAGGTATACTAGCAATTTATTTCACTCAAGTGTTTTTTTAAACACTTAATTTTCATGTAAAAGATAAACCATAATGCAATTTTAGAATGTAACATAAAGATGTATTTAAGTTTCAAAAAACGGCCTTTCAAAGTTAAGGAAAGCAACTAAAGATATTTTAATAGGTAATTCTATAATACTGTATTTAAAGACATAAGGTAAGGTAAATACTTACATGAATAAAAGTAAAGTTCTTTAAGTGAAGAAGCTATTAATGCATTGTATCCTTATAAAGGAAATTATTCTAACCTAAAACAAAGAAGAAGCCCCACGTTGGGCGCCATCTGCTACACTTCGTTTACAGTTTTACCTGGTCGGTAATGCAGTTAACAAAATGTTACGCTTAGATTCTGGTACATTGAAATGGCGATAGATGGCTCTTAAAAGCCGGTAATACAATTACCAAAGTTCATAAGATACACATGACGTCACTGATAATTTATATTGCGCCATAATTAAGAGAAGGTACATAAAATTTAAACAATAAAAATTAGATAATCTACTCACGTGAAGGATCCGTTAACCGGCAGGAAATCACGTCACGGTAACCTCGGCATCGCTGCTGGTAGAGTTGGACATCCAAATTATCTCGGGGTCATGGGATGCTCCAGGGTCATCTCCGTTCCTATATGCAGTGGAAGACGGGAATAGGGAATTAAGGAAAGATACTCAAGATAAGGAAATCTACATAATAAGATAACACGACACCCGGCACGACTGTTCACTTCAAAGTTTGGCGTAAAAAAGCCACGTTTCCGCGCGAGAACCGCGGAACTCCCTACTCTTTTGTAGCATTGCTATACCCCTATAGGGATAATTCACACTTCCAATTGCACTATTGTGACGTGCCGGAAGCCCCGCCCAGTTCATTTAAAAATGTTCGCGCGTCTTGCGTATTTAAAATTATGGCGGGAAGCTTCCGCACATTAAAAAACTACTTAACATAAAATGTTAAAGTGCAAATTCAGTTTGCACGTAACAACCTGTATTCAGGATATATGAAAGAAAACGTATACTCAAGCATCGAGCTTACGGCTTGTTCAGAACTATAGGATCTTCATACGGTTTGTTGAGACGAACATCATCGTTGTTTATTTTGGTTGTTAACCTCAAACTTCCAATTTGTAAGAGCCAATTCTTCCGTTCCACAACCATATGTTTTGTCAATGGAGCATTTAATTTATTTTAGAAGGTAAATAACGGCAACATGAATTCTTGTACGATAAAAGATAATATTTGTAGGTAGCAAAATTAATGCATAGGCTTAGATAGCTTAGCATAGATAATTAAATTCTCCATCAGAGAATATTTTACTGGAGAATATATCACCTGAGGATACTTCAGCAAGGAATATGCCACCGGAGGATATGCCATCCAAGTATATGCCATCTGAGTACCTTAGAAAATAAACATGTTACAAAAACGAAATATTGTAATACGCCATGAGGAACAGTCTAAAAATTTATCTGCAATCAGCTTACCATTCATTAATATTTTGAACGGGTTATTCAGGTAGGCTTTCTCGATAAGAATTTTCTAGTATTCTAAAATGATATTTATGTATGTTAAGAAGAATAAAAGAAAAGACACCTTTTACATACCAGGTACGACATCATGGCCTTAGAAAGGACACCTTTATCGGAAGACGGTATGTGCTCAAAAGACCGTTAGATATGAAGATAAACGAAAATTTGTTCTGGTTTAAAGATAACCACATATTTTGAGAGAGGGACAAAACAAGAAAACTATCCTAAATGACAGATTCATATATTCATTCATACATTCATATTCATATACACCAGTTGTGTATTTATAGACATTATTCAAAGGTTTACCAATTGGAAAATTACATCTGATCTTAATTATTTGTATTATTTATACAAAAGAAAGAATATTAAATTAAAACTAAAGATTGATGTATATAGTGTATTATTTAATAATACTAAAGGGAAATGTCACACAAATCAAAACTGATTTGTGATTGTAAACGGTATTAATATAAAATTAAGACGAATAATGCTTTTATATTGAAGGAAGTGGGACCACAATGTAACATGGTAAGGGAACAGTGAATTGACATGTTACACTACCCCGGACCAAAGAGGAAAAAAATGACACTAGGAAATTTTTTTTTAGTAAGGCAATACGGTAAAATAATAAATGCTGAGAGGGAGAATAAAAAAATTAAATGTGTTGGCAGAAAAAGGAATTTCATCATGAAGAAAATTGAAAAAGAACAACAATGAGTTGTATGATAATTAACGCGTATCAAACGTCCCAAAGGAATACACAATCGGTGGGGTAAAAATCGGGGTAGTCATAATCGGTGAGGTCTATCCACTCATTGGTGATATGTTTAAAAGAAAGATTGAAAGAAAAAAATGTAGAGAAAAAATGGATGGAGGTTAACTTAAATGTAACGCCTATACAATGACGAAATAACAAGATTAACTTGGTACACCAATTAGTACAGGTGGGTTGGTGTACCTTTAAATAGCGCACGAGCTGATGAAGGTCAGTCTTTCTACAACCAAGGCACGCGCTGTACTTGTCTGAACCAAGATATCACGCGACGTTAAACTATCAAATTAAATAATAATATTTAAGTAAAAGTTGGTGATTGAAAATGGCAAATACTATTCAAAATGCAAATATATAACAGAAATTAGCTGTTGACATTTAAAACGTAAGTCCAAAATTCTAATTAAACATAATTTTTAATATCTTATTAACTTAGGGCATTAAACTAGGTATTGAACTAAGTATTAAACTAAAGATTAGAACTACGAAACTTGTCAAGAACTCAACTAAGTAAACGATTAAGTGGTAAACTGGGCATTTAACCAAGCTGTACTACGCGATTCAATAAACAACTACCAAACAAAATCAACAAGAAAATCCAACTGAAAACAATCCAAGGGTACTGGTCAACAGCACACAGTGGCAGTTCTAAGAATTGGGTTGCATGTAGAGACGTGTATTCATAACCAGGAGTTCAACAGGAAAGAACAACAGGTCAGAGATAAAATTCATTAATTGAATAAAGCTTAAATTTCTTTTTGAACATTTAAATTTTGCATGTACTGAGGTATTTATGTAAAGGGGCATCAAAAATTTTTGATTGATATGTAGAAATTACGTAAAAGGGAAAGAAGGTCACTGAATGTTCAACGGACTTCCAGTAGTTTACAGAGTTGGCTTTACACTGATTTAAGGGAGTTTGTAATTTGGGGACAAACTGATTTATATTACTACTTTGATTTAGGGGTTTTTAAATAGCGAATAATATTATAAACTAGAATTGTGCAAAGACGAATGGAAAAACGAGCTGAAGAAATACTAGGAGAAGACCAATTTGGGTTTAGGCGAAACAGGGGAACGCGGGAGGCTATTTTAGCTCTGACAGTGATAATGGAGAAAACAATAGAAAAAGGGGAAAGCATGTACATAGGGTTTGTAGATCTGGAAAAAGCATTCGACAATGTAAATTGGAAAAAATGTTTGAAATACTCAAAAAGATTGGAATGAGTTATAGGGATAGACGAATAGTACATAGCTTATACAAAGAGCAAACAGCAGTAATAGAATTAGAGCAGGCACGTAGAGAAGTAAACATTAGGAAAGGGGTGAGACAGGGATGTGCCCTATCCCCATTGATCTTTAACTTGTACATAGAAGAGGCAATGAATACTGTCAAATGCAGGAAGACATTTGGAATTACTATGCAGGGACAAAAAATTGATATGCTTAGATTTGCAGATGATATAGCGGTATTAGCGTCTAGCAAGGAAGAGTTAGAAGCTGCTCTTAATGAAATGGAAACGGTTCTGACAGAGAGATACGGTATGAAAATTAACAAAACTAAAGTTCTAGTTTGCAAAGGTGGGGAAAATAAATCAAAAACAAGAATACAAGTATCTAACACGAACTTACAAGAGGTTAAGGATTTCTGCTACCTAGAAAGCCAATTAACGCAAGATGGGAAAAGCACAAAAGATATAAAACAAAGATTAGCACAAGGTCGTGCTACATTTAACAAGAAAAAGCAACTACTGTGCTCAAAGACCACAAACATAGAAACAAGGAAAAGATTGCTTAAAACAATGTGTGGAGCACAGCACTGTACGGCTGTGAAGCCTGGACAGTAGGAGAAGCGGACAAGAAAAAGGTAGAAGTCTTTGAAATGTGGTGCTACAGGCGTATGATGAAGATATCATGGACAGACAAAGTTAAGAACGAAGAGGTACTAAAAATGGTAGGGGAAGAAAGAAATATGTGGAAAACGGTAAAAATAGGAGAGATAGGATGATAGGCCACATACTACGGCATGAGGGAATAGTACGGAATATATTAGAAGCAGAGATAGGAAAAAAGAGAAGAAGAGGCAGACCTAGATTAGACTACTGCACACAGATAGTAAAAGATGTAGGCTGTAGAGGTTTCGGGGAGATGTGTAGGCTAGCACAGAATAGAAATCAATGGAGGTACGCATCCAACCAATCCCAAGATGGATAAACTAATGACGAAAAGATAACTGTGCTTAAACATGATGATTATTATAAGTAACTACAAGAATTGGTTGGGCAATATTCTCGAATAATGTTAAGTGTGTGAAAGGATTTACTGAAAACCATTATTTCGGCAAATGTCTAAGTGTTGGGGGATCTTGGTAGCCACAGGTTGCTTAACCTCCTTCACTGAATCTCGGTAAAATAGGGTATAAAATTAGAAAACAATAGAAAGGAACGAGCTGAATACACATGCTGTGTGAGAATTTCAGGAACTATGTAGGCTAGCTCAGAATATAAATAAGTGCAGGTGCGTGTCCAACCAGTTTTGAGACGGAAAACCTAATGACGAAAAAATAAGCGCAGATAAATCTGATGATTAGTATAAACAACTAGTTGTTGGTTGCGAAATACCTGCAACTAATGTTGACTGTGCGAAAAGATAAATTGGAAAATATATTAAATCGCCAAATGGTTAAGTGTTGGGGGAACTTGGCAGCCACAGGCTGCTTACCTCCCTTCACAAACATTGAAGGTCGGAGAAATAGGGCATGTAACTGTAAAACAATAGAAAGTGATCGAACTGCATCTAACAAGAAAGAATAGCGCCTATGAGGAAAGACAACAAACATAGAATAAGAAGAAAATTGTTGAAAGCATATGTGTGGAGCACAGCACAGTATGCCTAGGAAATACGGGCAGTCTGAAACGCAGACAGAAAAACGGTAGCAGCCTTTTGAAATGCTGTGCTTCAGATGTATGAGGACGATAGCATGGACAGACAAAGATAATAACAAATAAGTTACAGAAATAGTAGGGGAACAAGGATATCTTGGGAAAAAGAGAAATAGTAGGGCGGAATACGTTCTAAGGCATTTTTGGGGAATAGTATGTGATATATTACAAGCAGAGATAGGAAAAAAGAGGTAGATGTAGACCTAGATCAGACAGTTATAGATGCAAACTGTGCATATTTCAGGGAAATCTGTAGGTTAGTTCAGAATAGGGAACAATGATGGTACGCGTCTAACCAGTTCTAGGACTGAAGACCTAATGATGATGAATATTATAAAAGTTGTGGTGCTACAAATTGTACATATTTTGGTTATTATATAAATTTTGGTTAATTTTGTTTACCTCATTCAGGTGGGAAGTGTTAGATAAAAATGGGGGCAAAAACTTCTCTGTTATCGTATGGTCGTGCACTTTGTATGGGGTTGAACTGAGCTATTCGAGGCATATAAAATGAATTGTGTGAGATCTAAAATTTATCTTAGGTTATTTAGAGACAAAGCGGTGGCAAGCAGCAGGCAACTGAATGTTAAATACACGGATATATATATATATATATATATATATATATATATATATATATAGACAAGCAGGATTTGAAAGTGTCAAAATCCAAGTGTTTAAAGTATCGGCTTGACGGTAAGTTAAGATTTTGTAGAAAAGCACTACACCGCAGCTAAAGCAATTATTTAAATTAATTGTTTAGTCATACTTTTGCTTTATACTTAGTAACAGTTGTGAAATTTAAACATTTGTAAATGTTATAAAATGCCCACAGTTGTTTTCGGTTTGAAAAATGTAAAGAAAATATACATATAGTAATATCAAATTATATTGGAGTAACGTCACTGCTATTGTAGGCATTACTATCATTTCTCACCTATATTTTCAGTTCGGCCTTTAGAATTTTCAGTAATATTTGGGATATATGCGCAGGTCGCTGAGATTTTAAAACACCTAAACATGTCTAATGTATGTGACAGATTAGGCTATCCTGACTGACACGTGGCCATAGAATATGCAAAACAATCATATAGTGACCACTGTACTTCAGCGGTGTAATCAATGCGTGAAATATATCTATCAGTGTTAAACATTATGTATGGATTTTTTTTTATAATTTTTATATCAAAGGTCAAAACACTAATGTTTAATGGTAGCCCCAAGATTATTAACAGTAATCAGAATTGCATATTACATCTATATATTTTATGCTTTAAAAATAGTATATTAAAACTTCAAACAGAAAAAACAGGCTTCAATTTATTTTATAGAATTCAAATAATTAATAAATGCTTTCCTTTACATGAATTGCCGTTGAAGGCTAAATCTTCAATTTACAATGTTGTATTGAACAATCTACATCATTAATTCTCAATTATTTTCAGTGGCAAACTATTATCATCAGGCGCAGACGATGGGGTAGTTAATGTTTGGGATTTACGTGATGGAAAAAATGTTATAAAAATAAAACCCTACACAAATGAAGATCTTGCTAGAGCTAAAATCGGAGAATGGATTGGTGCTGTTGGTCTTAACGGAGATTCACTTGTACGTTCATGATAAATATGCAGTACTCTATATTGCTTAAAATTGTTTCAGATATGCGGAGGTGGTCCTAAAATGTCTCTTTGGCCCTTGCGTGCATTGAAACCATCAACTATATATCCTATAGAAGATAAGGGTATTCATATTGCAGAATTCTATGGTGAGACAGTAGTAGGTGGAGGATATTCAGACTATGTTTATACTATGAGTCACAATGGAGAAATCATTTCAAAATTACCCACTTCATCCTTTACTAGTTATTCTCTCGTTCATCATGAAAAACCATTTAAAATAGTTTGCATTTCGGGTTCAAGTTCCAAAATTGATGTTTGTCAGGATTTTGACTCTTCAGGCTACAAAATTTATTTGACATACTTACGTGATGATCCCTTGGACTGATTTTTTTACAATATCTATTTTTTAATACAACTGCTAATAAAGCGGTTTTGTGTAGTTTACTCATGTAAGCTGTACTCTGAAATATGAGTTCAACTGTTGTAATAAATGTTGATACTATTTAATTCTTTTGCTAAGGGTACTCAATACTTGGTAGTTTCCACCATGGTGACGTGTATTCGAGAATATTGTAATATTTCATGTGTGTAGTTGATTTGTTCATAATGGCTATAAAAAGTTTCATTTTAAAGCATTTATTATATAATTGAATTAATACAGTGTAAAATAAACAAATGCATGCATAACTTTCTATCTCTCTGATATAATGTAGAACCAAAAATGTTACTTTTCCAAATTGTAGTATTCGTAACCTATAGATTAATCTAGATAAACTTTGTGCAGTTGCTAATTTCTATAGCTTCCTAATGCTGTAATAAATATTTGCATTGACGTACAGTCAATACATATTATTAAATAGCCAAAATAAATGATATGTTTACTTTATTTTTAGTATTTGTTCCATACATGTCCCATACATGTGTGCGTGCACATGGTGTGTGTGCGCATGTGTGTATGTTGTGTGTGTGAGTGTGCACATAAGTGCGTGCATGTGGTGTGTGCATGCGTGCATATGGTGTGTGTACGTGCATGTGCACACGTGTGTGTGTGTATGTGTGAAAATTAAATTAAAATTTTTTAAGTGGGTCTGGTAGGCTCTGGATTAATTGTATACAATTTGTTTTTATTAATTTCGACAGTACGCTTTGCATTTGAACTCGTAGCTTGTGTCTACATATGTTTATTAAAGTAAAGGAAGTCGTAAACTGTTTGGTATAAAAGTGTTTTAAATACTTGTTATTATCTCATAAAAATGTCAAATTTTACGAATTCTAAAATGGCTGAGACTTGCATTTTATCTATGGTCTTGCAAATGGAAATGTCCAAGAAGTCATATGTGTTGTCTGTACATGAAATGCTATCCCCATAAAATGATACCTGATCGAGTATTTACGGAAATTCATACGCATCTTGTAGAAACTTGAACTCTTAGTAAAAATACCAATGATGTAGGTAGACCATGTACTGTTAGAACACCATAGCGCGAAGAAGGTGTTCTGAATGAAATAGAAGAACATCCACACACTAGCACCAGAAAAATCGGCAAACATTTAAATGTTAATCATCAAGTTGTTTGGCGTATCCTGTGTGATTCTCTACTATACCCTTTCTACCTTCAAAGGGTGCAGGCGCTACTTCCTCAAGATTTCCCTTTAAGGATTAATTTCTGCCAGTGGTACCTAAATAGGATAGCAGAAAATTCCAATTTTGATTGATAAATCCTTTTTACGGATGAAGCTAATTTTTCAAGGAATTCTATTATAAATGTTCACCACAACCACATATGGGCTGAAGATAATCCACATGGAATTGTAGACACGCATTTTCAAGTGCAGTTCTCATTAAGTGTATGGGGTGGTATAATTGGGGATCATTTGAAAACTTTCCTCTTTTGCTGAGATATGAAGTATGATATATGCACTATGGTGCTCTGGCACATTTTTCTATTGTAGTGAAGGACTATTTAAATGAAGTGTATGAGAGCAAGTGGATAGGATGGGGTGGACCTCAGTCATGGCTCCCTAGATCCCTTGAATTGAATAGCCTAGATTTTTTTCGTTTGAGGGCATCTCAAATCTCTACTGTATACAATACCAGTGAATGACATTGATGATTTACAAAATCGAATTATAGCTGCATTTGAAACTGTAAGAAATACTCTGTAGGTGTTTCAAAGAGTATGGGCATCAATGAGAAGAAGAGTGGGCACATGTATAAGGGCTGTAAGAGGCCACTTTCAACATTTGCTTTAACATAATTTTGTTGTTATAGTTAGTATTTAAGTTTTTGAATTGTAAATTTTTGTATTGTAAATACTTTCTACGTCGCAGAAAATAGTTTATTATTTTCCTAAATAACGGTCACCGATACAAAAAAACTGCAAGAGATCATAGAATTTCTAAACAAAACCGAAAATTCATTTTGTGTTTTAAAATCTACCAGCGACTAACCTCAAAAGAGTTTATGGGGAGAAAAGGGGGCATGGCTTCCGAAAAACTACCATCCTGTAGATTTTCACAACCATTCAACATGTCCAATGATGTAAGCTCTACAACATAACCAATATTCCAAATTTGATCATAGTATCTCAAAACTGCAAGAGCTATCAAGAGAAAACCAAAAAAATTTCGATACGTCAACACCTTGTAGATCAGAAACGAAGAGTTTGCGGACCTATGTTTATATAAATTTTAGTCATAAAATTCGCCAGAGTGGCACTTTTATATGTACATGATATTTAGGAATACCCTATATATACAGGGTGGGTGTATAGTGCGTGGATGTGGGATTACTCCGTAACTATTAGAGATATTAAAATCAACTTGGGCATGGTACTACATGATCATTGCGTCTACATTTTAAACATACTTAGGTGCATACAGGGTGATTCCGAAAAGAATGCTGACCCCAACTTGTGTTTTTTAAATGGAACACCCTGCATATTTTTGCATATTCGGATTTCCTGTGGCATTTACAATTAAAACTATAAGGTTTAAGATGGCTAACTGTAGCCGTTCTGAAGATATTATCACTTTAATGTGGAAATCGAGTCTACTTTGGAGCTGTTGTCATGGCTGTAATTTTAAAAAAATTCAAATCTTGTTGCACCATCGACTTTCAATAATTTTCGATTTACAAAATACATACTAAACATTTCCAAAAAGTATAATACTACATAGGGCTGCTGCTTTATGCAAAATGTAACTATTCTTGGTTTTTTAAAATGGAACACCCTGTATATTTTTTCAAATAGGGCCACTGATATAAATGGTTCTAAAAGTGCTCAAGAGAAAGTTTTTAAATGCTGTAAAAATAAAGTATGTACATTAGTAACTTGTGTAAGTTGTTATGCAATATTTCACCAGAGTTGTGTAGAAGGATTGAAAAATGTGAAAATCATTAATAATTTGTTACGTATTTTTAGTAGACACCACGTTGTGCGTCAAAGTTATGTCACGGTGGCTCGTAGCCGTGCGTAACAAAAGAAAATCCAAGGAAAAAAACACAGTGACCAGGCTCAATCGGAGAGTAGGGGGGTTGTAGAAAGCAGACCAATCTATAAGGGACGCGGCTGTCAGGAGTTAGTACCAGTACCTGCCATAGAGAACTTAGAATAGTAAACGTGAAAGAAAAACAAATTAGTCCTGCAAACCTGAAACAGAGAAAAAGCATAGCTTATGGATCAAGTATAAATTGTTCAGTATTTTATAGAATAAATAAGAGCAACTGTTTAGATAAACTCTATAATCTAACAACAGTAATAGCAGTACAGAAAAATTCTGAGTACAAAGTGAGGCCATATTGGGGAGTAGCAGAAACGTTTCATCACACACCAATTAAACATAATTCAGGTAAAATGTAACAAAAAATTATAAATAGGTAAGACATAATTACTCTAAGTAATTTAGTAAAATTTTTAGCAAAGACATAAATAAGTAGATAAGCACAATTGTGCTGAGTCATTCAGTATGGTTGATTGTTCTTTATAAATAGGTAAGACATAATTAATCTAAGTAATTTAGTAAAATTTTTAGCAAAAACATAAATAAGTAGATAAGCACAATTGTTCTGAGTCATTCAGTATGGTTGATTGTTCTTTGTTTTTTTTTTGTTATTAAATAGCGGGCAAGTCTATGGAAAAGGTATCAGAACGACAAGGAATATTGCAAAAACAACGGGTAGATATTTACAGTAAGAACAAATAGGAAATAGTGCAACTTACACAAAGTCCTTCAGTACCGCTTCCTTGCCATTGCAGTGTGGGATCCACGATGTCTGGCACTAACGAAGCACTGCACCCTATACTGTGAGGGTGTTGATGGAACTCATCACCACTTACCCTAATCACACTGACTGATTTCACTGGGGTTAGCAGCGGACCTTATCACGCGAAGGAACTAGGTATATTAGTTGCATAACCATACAAAAAGCAGCGAGGAACTTCAACCACTACTTTTGTATACCGGTAGTCTGTCACAGTTTAAATATCACCAGACAAAGCAAGCAACAAAAGCCATAATAAGTAAAGCACATGTATCACTAAAGGGAGTCTGTAACCATGTCCTTAAAACCCGCGTGCATCGAGTTAAAAGCAGAACGAAACAGTATCGTTAACGTAATTCCTATATCGGAACCAAAGACCAACTACGACTCGCGACAGTTAGTTCTACGGCTTTTTTCCATAAGAAAGACGACTAAAACGTTTAGTAGACACGCGTAAGCACTAAAGCCGTACGTCGAAAGTTCTTCGAACACACGTGCCTCGAGTTTCACCAACTCTACCACTCTTAGTTCAACCAGAAAAAACCGTATCTTACACTTAATTTTTGACATCTCCCAAGCAAGAACAAAACACGACCCTTTTTTGTTTATATCTAATCCTACTAGTACAACTTCTGATCGCCTACCTAGACTGTATATCCACATATTAATTACAGCGGGTTTATTTATTAATGACAAGTGGAAAGTAATTTTACGAGTATTCCAATTTACAACTAAACCATCTTTTAAAATTAATACCGGCGAGTCAACTTGGATATCAATCTGAAAACTAGGCGGAAGTATTTACTTTATACAAACCGCGATCCAAAAACAATGTATTTTAAGAATTAAGTAGACTAAAAATGTTAGGCCACCAAAAATGCACGTTACAAATTCCCCCCTAGCAAAATAAAGACGTCGGGGTGAAAGAGAAAAAAAAAAGAAAGAAAAGTGGCTGACCAGGAACCAAACAAAAAAAAATTTTTATTCGGTTCGAAGGACCAACACCAGTATAAGAGAAACAACATTTTTCCAAAAGAAGACAAAGTCATCTATCGTAACCAACAATGACAGAATAGGTAAAGAAGGTCTTAAGTAAACACCCAATGAGGATTAAAGGTTATAGCTACTTTCAGAATCGTCAGAAGACGGATGTCCCCAAAAAGGACATTTCTGTTTTCCACCTCAAAGAAAAGTTTTGGCTTCCCGCGAAGAAACCAAAAGAAAATAAAAGAAAAAAAAACGAGGAAGAAAACTCGTAGCAAATCCACTAAACGACATAACTGTCAACCTCAAGTGTGCAGCAAAGAAAGAACCAAGACAAAGAAAAGAGCAAAGGCAAACTAGTACACCATCTGGAATACTTCCAACTGAGGTAACACAGATTCGTATGAAACGATTACTCAAGCAGAGTATGGCTAACAGACCTCCAAAAGCGACTAAGTCGAAATTCCTAAAGGAAAAGTAAATAGATCTGAAGCCTACCTCAAGGAATGGATGTAGAAAGCGACTATAATAGTCCAATAGTGAACAAATGGTGGAACTGGCCAGAAGAACAAGTCACTGGAGGGGCTAGCTACAAAATATACATAGGAATACGAAATGGGCGCCAGTGTTTTCGGACTCAAGCTTATCAGCGAAAACACAAGACCAATAAGCCACAAAAACAAAAGAGAGAAAAAAAACAAGTCATTAGGGATAGCGATATGTAGGGGTCAAAATAGAATCAGCCGGAGGGAGCCCATTAGGATCCGGAGGTTCAGGATCAATGTCTGGCGGGTCTAAAGTTTTATCGGGTTTGAGGTCGTTAATATGCCAAGTACCCAGATCGTTACCAGAATCATCCACTAAGATATAGGTCCAATGAGAAAGTTTAGTTCTAATAGTAAAGGGACCCACATATTTGGGAGCAAGTTTAGCATTGAAGTAGCGAGTAGCATCCGAAAGAACATAATTGCGTTTCCACACGCGATCGCCAGGAGATAAAGTTAAGGGACGACGACGAAGATCGTAGTGTTTAGCATTTTTCTTGTATGCTAAGGAAAGACGTTTCGAAATTTCTTCACGAAGTGACTCAAATTTGACTAAGTCAGTAGGAGGAATAGGACGTTCGGGATCCATAAGAACATCATCAGGATCAGGAGGTTTTCCAAAATGATTGCCGTAGAGAGCATGTTCACGACCATATAGAGCAAAATACGGGGAGTAACCAATAACCTCATGTTTGAGCGTACGAATAGCACAACCAATTTTTGCCAAATTAACGTCCCACCGACGTTGATTATCAGAAACGTAAGAAGAAATCATAGTTTTCAGGACTCTATTAATACATTCGGCCGGATTCGCCTGAGGATGATAGCGAACATTAAACAGAATTTTTGTTCGATAAGAATTACAGAGTTTAGTGAAAATATTACTACGAAATTGTACACCATTGTCCGCAATTAGATACTGAGGAGTATCATACACCAGGAAAATATTTTCCTCAATGGTTCGAGCAACAGCAGCGGCCGTAGATGCACGTAGAGGAAAGAAACAAGCATATTTCGTAAAACAATCGGCCACAACTAAAATGAAGGAATTACCTTTAGAGGATGTAGGAAGAGGTCCGACAATATCCGTACATAGGACTTGCCAAGGACGAGTGGCAGTAGCACGAGGAGACATAAAGCCAGGAGGTTTCTTTTGTTCGACTTTGTGTGCAGAGCAAATTTTACAACGACGGACGTATCGAGCAACAGCGGCTCTAAGTTTAGGCCAATAGTAACGCATGGAAATTTTAGAGACGGTTTTGTGTACACCAGGGTGACCTGAAGTAGGTAGATCGTGATTCTCGTATAGAACCCTATTCCGTTGTTCGCTGGGAACTACTAACTTCCAATCGTCTTGAGGATGTTGGAGCAAAGACTGTTTAGATTTTACATGTTTGTATAGTAATTCGTTTTCCACATGCCAGTTACTGTATAGTTTAGGATTAGAATTAACACGAGTCCGTAGCTTAAGATACCAAGGATCCAGAATTGGCAGAGTAATAGAAGATTTAGGAAAGTCTTCAATTAAGTCAATTTTAGGTACTGAGCGAGATAAGGCGTCGGGAACGATGTTATCTTTACCTTTCCGATGTACAATGGTGAAGTTATGTTGTTGAAGTCGTACAGACCAACGAGCTAAACGACCGTTGGGGCTTTGTAGATTATTCAGCCAGATAAGCGAGTGGTGATCCGTGATCACAGTAAAGTGAAACCCCTCGATATAGGGACGAAATTTCTCTATTGCCCATATAACACCAAGACATTCATTTTCGGTGGCGCTATAGTTGCGTTCCGCCTTTTTAAGAGAACAGCTGATGTAGCTAATGACTTTTTCGTCATCACCCTGTTGTTGCGTCAGCACAGCACCCAGACCAAAATCAGAGGCATCAGTCTGTATAGTAAAGGGTAAAGAAAAATCAGGACAACTCATCACTGGAGCTGTTACCAAGTGTTCTTTCAGCAGCTTAAACGCCTGCTGACATTCTGAAGACCAATTAAATTTAGAATTTTTCTTAGTCAAAGCAGTAATCGGAGCAGTAAGAGCAGAAAAATTTGGGATAAAGCGACTATACCATGAGCACATACCAACTATGCGTCGTACTTCAGTTACAGTAGTAGGAGGAGGAAGATTAAGAATGGCCGAAACTTTCTCTGGGTCGACATGGAGTCCATGGCGATTTACTAAGTATCCCAGATAACGGAGTTCCGGTCGACATATATTGCATTTATCTCTCTGAAGAGTAAGACCTGCAGAATTTAAACGAAAAAGCACTTTCTGTAGTACCACCAAATGTTGTTCGAAAGTCGGGGTAGCGATGATCACATCATCTAAGTATGCGAAACAGAAAGGTTCGAGATCAGCACCAAGCACACGATCTATAAGTCGCTGAAATGTCGCTGGAGAATTATGAAGACCAAATGGCATTTTAGTAAACTGGTATAAACCTCTACCAGGCACCGTAAATGCAGTAATCGCTTTAGAATTAGAAGAAAGAGGTATTTGCCAATAAGCAGAGCGAATGTCCAAACTAGTTAAGAATTTTGCGTCTCTCAGGCGGTCTAGAATCGTAGAAATGTAAGGCAGGGGATAGGCATCTTTTTCTGTAACCTCATTGACCTTTCTAAAATCGATGCAGAAACGATACGTGCCATCTTTCTTAGGCACCATAACAATAGGGCTAGACCAAGCGCTATTAGATGGTTCTACAACACCACTTTCTAGCATCTCATCCAGAGCTTGATTGACATGTCGAAGTACCGTAGGGGACATGGGATAATATCTTTGCTTGATAGGACTGGATATCGTACGGATCTGATGTTCAATGAGATTAGTACAGCCCAAAGGTAAAGTATCGTCGTTAGGAAACATCTGTTGGACTATACGAGACAATGCGGATTGTTGTGTGTTCGAGAGATCGGAAAGAGCATTGATCTGACTGATCGAACCAGTAGAAGAAGAACAGAAAGTCCATTGACCCGTTCGAAAATCCGGGACAACACCCGTGGATTTCCAGAAGTCAATGCCTAGGATCAGAGACTGAGAAATAGAAGGAACGACTAGGACGTCAAGAAGAATAGTTTTATTTTCGACCGACATGGGTAAAGTAAGTGACCCGAGAATGTCACAAGATTGACCATTGGCTACCGTACAGCTGTGGATCTCCGTTTGGGACAAAGGCAAAGAAAGAGAATAGAGAATATCCCAACCAGGACCACCAATAATAGTGCGAGAAGCGCCAGAATCAAGTAAACCCTTAAATTCGATGTCGAAAATGGTCACAGTAAGATACGGTCTGTCGTCCTCACGAGAACTAGCTAAAATAAAATCCAGAACATATTTAGATCGGTCATCAAGACCAGAGAAACGATTTTCTGAGGAGATAATAGGAACCGAGACAACTGTAGAAGGAATCGGGTCGGTTTCTCGGCTTAGCGACTCGATCGGTAGTTTAAATTCTTGTTACACCTCGTGCAATTGGCACGGGTAACATTAGGTGTACCACAACCATAGCAATGAAGTATTTGCGGTTTAGCACAGGAAGGAGACTTGTGCCCTCGTTGGCCACAGTTCCAACAAGTAACGGGAGAATTAGAAATATTTTTAGGAGCATCACTTGCACCAGGTGTAAGTGTTTTCGAAGTAGTGACACCAGAACGGGGAGGGACATAAGCGGACGTAAGTTTGCTGCGGACCGCAGGACCTGTATAAGCTAAGTCGGGCTCTAGGAGTTGAGAAAAGTTCAGAGCAGGAGGAGACTTGAAATTATCTGCTTGGATTTTGCGCTGTTCCAGTCTGCGACCCACCCGCAAAAGTTCGGCAATGGTATTCAGATCCAGCAAAGCTAAGTTGGTTTGGTAGAAAGGTGTAAGATTTGGTAAGATAATATCGAGTTTCTGTAGTTCAGAGAGAGAGATTGTTATACGAGCAAATAAATTTTCCTTGGTAGCTAAATATACACCAATAGACTCTGATGAACCCATAGTACGTTGCTTTATTTCCTCCAAAAGTTTTTCGTTATAATTAACGGGTTGGAATTCTTCCCTTAATAGCCGAATAACGTCCTGCCAATTAGTTAGGGATTTTCGATGTGCTCTGAATAAAATTAACGCTTTTCCTGAAAGTAAGTCCGATGCCGAAGAAAATAGTTGAGAAGCAGAAACGTTGCGTGCCGAACATAATTTGTCCACGCGTAATAGAAATGCATTTAAAGACATACGGTCATCACCCGAAAATTTTAAGCCCCATTTAGACACCAGCTGTCCATAACCAGACGTAGCAATTGATTTAGAAACAGATATAGGTATAGGTAATTCATCCGAAGATTCAGCAGAAGTAAGATCATCCTCAGTATCCGTAGTAGTCGGATTAATAGTAGCCGTAGAAACAAGTGGTACCCTAGGGGAAGTGGAAGAACGTTTAAAGCGACGGTATAATCTATCGCAATCACTGCGGAAATTGCTGACACCTAGCAACAACTTTCGCTGTATTACGGTTTCAGCGTCAGAAGTCACATTCATACGTTGGATTCTCCCTTTAAGATGCATAGCAAGGCTAATAATACGTTTGCCGTCGGCAGTTGAAATATCACCATTAAAGTCTTTGACCTTCGTCGTTAACTCAGTTAAACCCTCGGTCACGGCTTTATTATCCGTCTGGAAATCGATACCAGATTTAAGTGGACTTAGCGCTTCGGAAGATTCCATTTTTAAGATATTTCTCAAGGACTTACGAAGTTCGGATACAGGTATCTTTGCATCAAACCCACGCGAACCGACTTCATATTTGAGTTCAGCCTCATGTAACCGATCAACTTTTAATCTCCAAAAGTCACCCATTATTACCGAATCGACAAACAACACCCAAATATTTAAAGACACAAAAACGACTTATTAGGTTGGTTCGCCAGAGAAACCAAATTAACGAAATAACTGAATACTAAACACAATCCAGTTCAGACGAGAAGGGAGAAAAAAAATAATTCGAGCCGCTACACCAAACAAAAAAAAAATCAATGTCAAAAACCATCAAGGTCAAAAAAAAATTAAGAAAAATCAAGAACAAATAAAAGAAATCGGGCAGAAAAGAAAAAAAAATCGAGCAAGAGAGAAGAAAAAAAATCGAGAGCAACTCCAGAGAAATCAAACCCCTTGTTTATCGGGCAGCCACGTTTATCGAGTCGGGCCCCACGTTTATCGAGTCGAGCCCCACGTTGGGCGCCAAAAATTATGTTACGTATTTCTAGTAGACGCCACGTTGTGCGTCAAAGTTATGTCATGGTGGCTCGTAGCCGTGCGTAGCAAAAGAAAATCCAAGGAAAAAAACACAGTGACCGGGCTCAATCGGAGAGTAGGGGGGGTTGTAGAAAGCCAATCTATAAGGGACGCGGCTGTCAGGAGTTAGTACCAGTACCTGCCATAGAGAACTTAGAATAGTAAACCTGAAAGAAAAAACAAATTAGTCCTGCAAACCTGAAACAGAGAAAAAGCATAGCCTATGGATCAAGTATAAATTGTTCAGTATTTTATAGAATAAATAAGAGCAACTGTTTAGATAAACTCTATAATCTAACAACAGTAATAGCAGTACAGAAAAATTCTGAGTACAAAATGAGGCCATATTGGGGAGTAGCAGAAACGTTTCATCACACACCAATTAAACATAATTCAGGTAAAATGTAACAAAAAATTATAAATAGGTAAGACATAATTACTCTAAGTAATTTAGTAAAATTTTTAGCAAAGACAAATAAGTAGATAAGCACAATTGTTCTGAGTCATTCAGCATGGTTGATTGTTCTTTATAAATAGGTAAGACATAATTAATCTAAGTAATTTAGTAAAATTTTTAGCAAAGACATAAATAAGTAGATAAGCACAATTGTTCTGAGTCATTCAGTAGGGTTGATTGTTCTTTGTTTTTTTTTTGTTATTAAATAGCGGGCAAGTCTATGGAAAAGGTATCAGACAACAAGGAATATTGCAAAAACAACAGGTAGATATTTACAGTAAGAACAAATAGGAAATAGTGCAACTTACACAAAGTCCTTCAGTACCGCTTCCTTGCCATTGCAGTGTGGGATCCACGATGTCTGGCACTAACGAAGCACTGCACCCTATACTGTGAGGGTGTTGATGGAACTCATCACCACTTACCCTAATCACTGACTGATTTCACTGGGGTTAGCAGCGGACCTTATCACGCGAAGGAACTAGGTATATTAGTTGCATAACCATACAAAAAGCTGCGAGGAACTTCAACCACTACTTTTGTATACTAGTAGTCTGTCACAGTTTAAATATCACCAGACAAAGCAAGCAACAAAAGTCATAATAAGTAAAGCACATGTATCACTAAAGGGAGTCCGTAACCATGTCCTTAAAACCCGCGTGCATCGAGTTAAAAGCAGAACGAAACAGTATCGTTAACGTAATTCCTATATCGGAACCAAAGACCAACTACGACTCCGCGACAGTTAGTTCTACGGCTTTTTTTCCATAAGAAAGACGACTAAAAACGTTTAGTAGACACGCGTAAGCACTAAAGCCGTACGTCGAAAGTTCTTCGAACACACGTGCCTCGAGTTTCACCAACTCTACCACTCTTAGTTCAACCAGAAAAAACCGTATCTTACACTTAATTTTTGACATCTCCCAAGCAAGAACAAAACACGACCCTTTTTTGTTTATATCTAATCCTACTAGTACAACTTCTGATCGCCTACCTAGACTAAATATCCACATATTAATTACAGCGGGTTTATTTATTAATGACAAATGGAAAGTAATTTTACGAGTATTTTAATTTACAACTAAACCATCTTTTAAAATTAATACCGGCGAGTCAACTTGCATATCAATCTGAAAACTAGGCGGAAGTATTTACTTTATACAAACCGCGATCCAAAAACAATGTATTTTAAGAATTAAGTAGACTAAAAATGTTAGGCCACCAAAAATGCACGTTACAAATTCAAAAGTCATGTGGTGTATGGATAAAAATACCTTAACCGTCAATGGTGATAATCACAATGGGTTAATGGAACAGGTTTTACTATTAAAGGAATTAAATCTTCAGAAAGATGCTCTCATAACTGATAAGGAAAAAATAATACTATTGTTACAAGATAAGGTAAATGACCTGGAATATAAATTAAAAACAACATTGAAAACACAAACAAATAATAATGTGGATCCAAATGTTAAAAACGAAATTGTTACTAGTGAGAAATCAAAAAGCTTTGCAGATGCTCTAAAAACCAATAATGTTTTGTTAATCAAGCCAAAACAAGACCAAAATTCAAACAAGACCAGAAATGAAATTAAAGAAAAGATTAGTGTTAGTGAATTAGGGGTGACTATTGCAGGTATTAGAGGCATAAATAAAGGTGGACTTGCTATCAGTTGTTCATCAAAAGAAGATTTAATCAAGCTGAAAACAGAAAGCGAAAATAAATTACATAGTGAATATTTAATCAAAACACTGAGTAAACAAAAACCATGTGTAAAAATTGTTGGTATTTTGGAAGAGATTGCACCTGATTCTTTAATAAATGCTATTATCAAACAACATATATATTAGTGACAATGCTGAAATCAAAGTGATTAATATAAAAAGGATGGTAAATAACAATAGTAAATGGACAGCAATTATACAGGTGGATATTGACACATATAATAGCATATTAGGTAATGGTGCTCTTTGCATTGAATTTTCAGCTTGTGTGGTTTATGAGCATATTAATCTTAAAAGATGCTTTAATTGTTATGGGTATAACCACTATGCAAAAGTTTGTCAAAAACAACCAGTTTGTTCTAAATGTGGTTATGAAAATCACCCAGGGGAAGTATGTAAGAATTTGGAAACACAATGTCCGAACTGCAAAGAAATGAATACCAAATATTCATTAATGCTCAACATTAATCCTTCACCCTTTGATAAAACCTGTCACACATGGTGCAAGTAGTTGCAGATAGCTCGTTCCAAAATTGACTATGGCAAACAAGTTTAGCAATCACAGCATAAACAACAGTGTCTCAGTACCCGGGATAAGCAATATATACGTATCCAAAATCAAAATGTTAAAACTTTATCAGTATGTCACTTAAATATACGTTCGTTGCTATCGTGCTTTTCATATTTTACAGACTTGGTGAATAATGAGCAGTTTGATATCATAGCATTATCAGAAACTTGGCTCACAAAGGATATACCGTCTGAACTAATCATGTTACCAGGTTATACATTAACAAGATTAGACAGGCCAAGTAGGGGAGACGGAGTATGTTTTTACGTAAGGACATGGATCAATTCGAAGAGTGTTGATATAAGTTATATAACAGGAGTTGAACTAGAACAGCACTGGATTACATTTAAAATTAAATCTCAGTCATATATAATGGGTGTCATATACAGATGTCCCACAAAATCGATAACATGCCTGAAAGAATTGGAGAGCGTATTATGTGATTGTAGCATTCAATACGATAATACAATATTAATGGGTGATATTAATATCGATATGCTCCAAACTACAAGAGCTAGTAATTATTTAAATCAGATATTAGAATATTTCAACTTAATAAGATGTAATATAGAACCTACGAGATTAACAGAACATTCAGAAACACTACTCGCCATTTTATGTGTTACCAACAACATCAGTATCCAAAAGTGTGGTACACTGGATATGAATATCATGTCAGATCATCGTCTTATATATGGAAATATAAAAACAGATACATATCAAGTCTCTGCAAAATATAATACAGCTAGAAATTTAAAGTATTTTGATTTGGAATTATTTAACAATGATGCTAAATTGTTAAATTGGGAGCAAATTCTAAATATGCAACATATTGATGACGAAGTGAGTTGTCTTAATAATATGATAAGGGAATTATTTGATTTACATGCGCCCATGCAACGATTTAGAACTAGTGGTTTCAATAAACCTTACATAACTACAACTATAAAAAATATGATAAAGCTGTGTGACAAAGCATATGCTCGTTATCGCAGAACTAAATTAGCAAGTCATTTTGGGTATTATAAAGATTTACGTAATATTACTATTACTGCAATTAAGGCAGAGAAAGCTGCATACTTCAAGTTTGAAATTAACAAACATAGAGGCAACAAAAGATTGTGGGACTTCTTTAGGAAAAGACAAATATATCATAAACCAGAAAATACAATCCAAGAAAATTTGAACGACCCCAATCACCTAAACAGATTCTTTGTTAAAGCTGCAGAAAATTTGGCATCAAGCATAGAAACAAATATAAATAATAAATTAGATTATCCAGTGTTTAAGCAACAATTTAAATTTGATATGCAAAAAATTACACATAATGCAGTATACAAAATTATATTTGGTATCAAATCAGAAGCAATTGGTGTGGATGGTATTGGCATAAAAATGCTAAAATATATACTACCTTTCTGTAAAGATGTGCTGGTTAATATTTTAAGATGCTCATTAAATGAAAGAACCTATCCTAAGATATGGAAGTACTCAATAATCCTGCCTATTGCAAAAGTTTCTAATGCTACAGAATTGTCTCATCTAAGGCCAATCAATATTTTAAGCACAATGTCAAAAATAGCAGAAAAAATAGTTTATGATCAGTATAGTGAGTATATCAAGACATATATTTTGCCATCAGCACAGTCTGGATTCCGAAAGGGGCACAATACGACAACAGCACTATATAAAATTCTTAATAACATTACGAGAGGTATGAATGAAACCAAGGTTACTCTATTGGTAATGTTAGACTATAGCAAAGCTTTCGAACTAGTAAATATACAACTTTTGCTTCGTAAACTAGAATTATATGGTTGCAGTAAGACAGTTTTATTATGGTTTGAAAACTATCTCGGCAAAAAGCAAGTAAACCTCAACAATAGGTTCTCAGAATTTTTACCACTAAAGCAAGGAGTGCCACAGGGAAGTGTTTTAGCACCAATTATATTTTCTTTATTTACTGCCGATCTACCAGAGGTGATAAAGGTATGTTCAGTGCACATGTATGCCGATGATGTGCAAGTGTATGTATCATGTACGGCAAAAGAAATTAACAAAATTATTCAATATTTAAATATGGATTTGGAACAAATATCTAAATGGTCAAAAGAGAATGGTTTACTTTTAAATCCTACAAAAACAGTCGCTATGTGCTTGGGAAGTAAATTGGCTTGTAGGAAAGTTCACGACAATATACATGAGACTATCACAATCAATAATGTAGAAGTTACTTTTTCATCGAGTACAAAAAATCTTGGTCTTATTATAGATACCAATCTAAATTTTGAAAAACATCCGGTAACAAAGATTAAGTCAGGCTATGCCATTTTAAATCGACTAATACAGTTATAAAAACTTGATTCTATCACATGCAAAAATGGAATTATGTAATACTTTAATAATTAGTCTACTTGATTATTGTAGTTGTGTCGATTTTAATTATCTAACTAACGAATTAAAAAATAAGTTGCAGGTATTACAAAACAGTTGCATACGATTTATTTTTAATCATAGAAAATTTGATCATGAAACACCTATTTATAAAGAACATCAAATTTTTAAATTTCAAAGTAGGTATGAATTGTTGTTTGCAGTTTACTGTATGGAATTATTATTACAAAAAACAAATTACTTGTATGAACTACTAAAGAAGCTAAGTGACATACATAATAATCTAAACTTAAGGTCAGTAGACATGATTAATGTACCTAGGCATCAAGTAACCAAATAAGTTTATAAATCAAAATATAAATCTGTATAAAAGCTGTAAAAATCAATCTACATTTAAGAAAGAAATGAAAAAAATTTTGTTAAACAAGTATTATAAAAAATAATCTAAATAAGTGTACTAAATTATAGTCAGGAGTGGTTGAAAATCAGCCCTGCTGAACCATGTCCTTTTGGATATATGTATTTGTATATATTCAATAAATTAAATTTATTATTATTATTATTATATTTTTTCACAAATCGATTTCTCGTAAAAAAAATAGGTAATAAATAATACAAGGTTTTATAGGCATAAAACGAACCGTTGTTGATTGATACACTTATGGATAAACATTCAAAATAACAATGTACTAAAACCAACAGGCAAAACATAAATTATCAGATAGGCCAGCATCGTAATTTAAAAACAATTGCATCAAAATTGTGTAGCGGTTGACCCGAACTACATATAACACGGATGCCGCGCTCGCAATAATCGTAGATTAGGGTCGAGGAGAAGTAACAAACCTAAAGAAACCATCACCACTTCAATATGCTGAAAGAAAAACAGTATATTAAACATACAAACACAATTAACCACGGCATGATAGTAATCTGTCAGATAACTGCCTAAAGGTATTACATGAAAATAACATTAAGCAGGGTATTAGCTCTGCATATGGTGGTTGGGTCTAACAGGTCACTTTCAAATGTCTACTTGTAATGCAATACGTGAACATAAATAATTACGTCTAGTGTTTTCTTTAAACAAAAAGTCTATAGTATATTTCTCTGTGTTAAGTATTCAGAGTTTATAAATATTGCCAACGCATGTTCACAAGAAAGACCACCATGGTTGTGTACATATTTACATAGTTTCATCATTGATAGCTAAAGATTAACGAGCTCATGAATCCGTTGTACAATTAATTTAGGCACTACTTAGGGAGTATATACAATAAGGGTTGGATAAGAAAACACATTCTATTACAACGGTTGTGATCTCGCTGGGAGCACCAATATACCTAGGAAGTAGCTATTCCATTTAAGAACTCTATATTTCCTGCACCTACTCGTACAATAGGTATGGATACCAATGGTCATGAGGTTGATAAGTTAGAAAAATACGGATTTGTTTACACGAGGCTCATAAAATCTTTATTGCCCTCTTACGTGTTAAACAGTTAGTCCAAAGTAAACAAAAAAAAAATAAAAACATCTGGTTAATAGGTTAATCCTCCAGTACGTGTACAGAATAGAATGGTCTGTACAGCATAGGTCAGAATCCAAAAGCAACAGTAGTTATAGCAGTGGGATGGCAGATTCACGTCTCATCAACAACGGAATCCATCTATAACTCACGAGAACCGAGAGCCATCGCACACAAATAGGTAGAATATACAAAATGTGTATGCGTTTGGTTACTCGTTTAAATCTTCGGTAATATTACAAAGGACATTGTATTTGCTTTTAATAGTCAAATACAAAAGAAAGTAAAACAGCGAGATTCGAAATGCTTGACACATCATCATCATTAGGTTTTCAATCCTGGAACTGGTTAGACGCGTACCCTCAGTGTTTCCTATTTTGAACTAACCTACACATTTCCCTGAAATTTGCACAGTCTGCATCTATCACTATCTGATCTTGGTCTACATCTACTTCTTTTTTCCTATCTCTTGTAATATATACCATACTATTCCTCAAAAATGCCTTCGAACGTATTCTGCCTTTCTATTTCTCCTATTTTTGCCACCGGCCCCCTTGTTCCCCTTCATTTCTATAACCTAGTTGTTATTAACTTTATCTGTCCATGCTATCATCTTCATACATCTGAAGCACAGCGTTCCAAAAGGCTGCTACCGTTTTTTTGTCTGCTTTTCCTACTGCCCGTATTTCATAGGCATACTGTGCTGTGCTCCACACATATGCTTTCAACAATTTTCTTCTTGTTTCTGTTTGTTGTCTTCCATCATAGGTGCTGTTCTTTTTTGTTAGATGCAGTTCGGTCCCTTTCTATTGTTTTACAATTATATAGCACCTACCGTGCATTTATATTTCCAATGCTCCACCAGAAGGTACTACATTGGCCAGGAGGCGAGTTTTTTGTTGCCTGGAAATTTAGAATTTTGCCGAACCCTTGTCGTTCCAGGCAAGGTAGGGATCTTTAACGTGCGTGACAACACTCACACACGGGACCTCCATTTAACCTCTCATCCGAACGAGGGCGTAATTTTTGTGAAAAATGCTTACCTGTCATTTTTCAAGCAGTCGGCCGTGTCGGGATTTGAACCCAGGACCTTGGGATCCGTAGTCTTACGCTTACTACATTGATCCACGGCGACGCCGGAAGCACCTACCACTGGAAGTGGATTGAAAAATTTTGTAAAATCCGTATAAGAACTAACAGTAAGAAAACCGGCACAAGGATAGGGAAACAAAGGTGGATCAAAAGGAATGGGGAAGTAAAACTAGAACAAAAAAACATAAGAAATCAGCACTAAACTACAAGAAGAGGATAAACAAAGAAAAGCCTGAACAAAAGAAAATCTCTGTGTGTGTGTAGGTGCGTGCGTGCGTGCGTGCGTGTGTGTGTGTGTAAGTGCATGCGTGGGTGCGTGTGTGTGTGTGTGTTGGACTACTTTGGCCGCCTCTTACGACAAGCAGGTCTCATCATGGGACTATTCTAATCCTGGACCCATACGGGTCTACAAGTAGTCCATCTCGATTAACGACGTAACCAAGGTAGCAAAATTCGGAGAGGCAAAAATGGCATTTATCTTGACGAAGGGTAAGACCGGCGGAAAATAGACGTGAAAGGACGAGATCAAGGACTCGGAGGTGGAACTGCCCTCTTCAAATTATTAATTTTAGGACTGTTGGAATAATAGAAATAAAATCATGAACAATGTACATGCCAAAATAGCCACGTACTGACTATTATCCTATTACAACCAAATACATAGCAACTTTTTACTCCAAAGCAAATATCACATGCATTTTGAAACTACCTGCTTAACTATTCAGTTTATAATAGGGTAAATATCTTGTGTCTGTCAAATATCAAGTAACACATAACTGAATCCATAATTTAAAAAAAAAATTTTAATACAATTTGTTTATTCTCTAACACCAAAAGCTATTTAAAACCTAGGCTACCTAACACAAATTTATATGGTAAAATGTTAAATCAATTATAAGCTAAAAACAAAAGTGTAAATTATACATATATTTTCTAATATTGTATATCTAGGATAATGATACACTTTCCAAATGGAAAATAATACTCAAGTCCCATAGAAATTGTAGAAAATGCTTTATAATAAGAAGCATCGTCTGTAAAATAATTTTTCAGTTGAAATCGGTAAGTTAGATTCGCAGGTAAAATTTCTTGCTCAGATGATTGCAGGATAAGCCTTTTTAAAAAACACTCATCTTAAAACAAATCTGGTAAAACAATGAATTTCCAAATCAAATTTGAGATAATTTAAGCTAAAAATGACATTGTAAATTATATGGTGCTTCTTGATACAGTATAATTACCATGCTGAAAAGCTTTCCGAGCTGAACTAAATTCTAAAATCAAAGAAGAATGTATTGGTAATGAAAATCCAGTACAGCTACACAAATACTTAGCTTCTGTGTTTCAGGTTAGCGTCATATCCACAAACCACATAAGCTATTGATCAGAATCTGCCATATATACAATCAAAACGAGTCAATGTATGTTTAAGTGCCACTTATTAAAGGAAACAGAACCTGGTCATATCAACAAACACATTTAACTTATGAACAATATATTTTGGTTTTTCCAAGATAATTTTTTGTATCCACTGCCATATATCGAGATCTTCGCACTCGTTTTAGTGTGCTAATGTTTTTCACTCACCAGTTTACAGAGCATTCTAGTGTCGAGCGAATGCAATTCATTTTGTTCTAAAACTCTGTTTTAGTGCAACTTTTTTACGGAGCAGTGGAATACGATTTTAACTTTACCATTTTTTAAATTAAGTTAATATCCTTCGTTCCTTTTACTCTTCAGAAATATGTGTAATGCTGAGAAAATAATAGTTTTTTTAGTTAATGACTTTCAAGTACAGTTTGACGAGAATACGAAGTAAACGTGAACATATTTATAAATAATTTTATTATATTGTTTTTAATATCAATTAGGTGATGAAGAATATAGTCGCCATTATTTCCAATAATTAGTTGTTAAGCCAAAATTCTAATATTAAATGAAGAAATTCATACAATATTCCACATAGACAATCAATAATACATAGGTATCTCAGCTTATTTCCATTTTAATGTTGCTTTGATTTTAACAATCGACCAGTAGTATATGAATCCACTTAAGAAATAATGATTCTCTTTCTCAAGAGGATAACTGCGAAAATAGTAATGCTAATTGTAATTGAGTTGTTGGTTCTTCAATGTTGTTAATTTGCATTGTACGTGGAACAAACGAATGGACTGTCAAAGAAACAAAACTCCTTGACAAATATGAAAAGTATTTAGCTGTGGTAGGTCCCATGAAAAAATTTAAAAATAAAAAGCTTATGTAGATATAAATTGCAAATGATTTAGAAAGATTATTTCGCAAAAAAAAACACCAAACCAAATTGAAAATCATTACAAAACTTTTAAAACGAAGAAGAAAATCTACTGATGAAAATGCAAGAAATGGAAACACAAGGCATCTGGTAGAATATGGAGAAGAACTTAAGAAAATTGTAGCTATTGCTGATAGTATCACTCCTGAAGTTAGTAGAGGTGTTGCCGCTGTTACAAAGAAAAATGTATCTGTACCAACTGCACAAAATACCAAATAGCAAGAAACCTGAAAAGAAAACTTCATCTTCCTGTGTGATGAGGGAAACGCTGCTAGAGATTAATATATTAAAAGAAGAATCCACAGAAAGACATCATATTGAAAAGATGCAACTATCGCCGCAGATATAAATGACATTTTAAATACATGTGAATTGTGAGTTTTTCCAGGCATTCTTGTGAAAACGTCTATAAACCTTTTCTTTCCATCACACATTCCTTATAATATAGGGAATGGCATATCGTGTCTATTTCCATATGTATTTTTGATTTTATGTGCTGGCTTATTCTAATTGCTGTTCCATTTATACAGCCAATGCTATTTGAAAATCCGGAGATATGTAAATACAACAGTATCATTATTTATACAAACGCTATAAAGAAACTTTACATTTTGAAATACCACTGCCGCTTTAATTTTCTCATTCTCAATTTTAGGAAATTTAATAAGTTATAGAGCCATGCCAAGTATAAAGTCCATAACCCTAGTACATTGCCTGTATAACGTAGTACATCCAATTCCAAATCTTTCCGATACATCCAGGATGCAGGTTTTATTTCCTGCAATCCTGTAACAATAACATTTGTAGGTATTACGTAACTTCTCTTTTTAAAACTTTCTTACCAAAGAAAACAATATTTGGTTGTCTGCTGATATTTCTTGGAACCTACCAAGATTACGTTTAATAAAAACTCTAATTAAGTAATTAGATGAATCACGAGAGACAAAAGTTTTGTTTAAACTAAAAAAGGTAAATTTGTTAACCAAATTATTTCCAGAAACCAAAATTTCTAGCTGAAGATCAGTATCCCTTTGTATTACACCCAAGTAATTATAAATTTGTTGTATACTTTGTTTTGGCATTGCGTGCTTAAAATATTCGACAATTTCCTCATCACTGCTACTAGACTCAGTGAATTCACTAATTATGAAACAAATTATATTTTTACTCATGATAAATATCTGAATATCTATCTAGAAAATAAACTGACAGATTAATAAAGTGAGGTTATTGTATTTGCTCTACCTGTCTGGGTCAGTTCTAAAAAGTTGCATTATAGCAGAATGGGAGCAAGTAATTCTGTGAGTGGAATACGTTACACCTTTGTGCTGCTCCCAATTTTGCACTGGAATTCAGAATTGCTTTCAGTTCGCTCTAGGTCAGTGGGCGGAAAACGTTAGAATGTCTTATCTGTTATATTTGTGTAACTTAGGGTACATTTTTTTTCAACATAATTTAGAAACGTCTTTGTATCACAACTAATACGAGTTTGCTTTTTGTTGTTTTTTTTTAGGTGTGTGGTCTGTAAGGCCGATAGGCATAACATCTTTTAATATAATTTTGGAAACATCATTTTTAGTAATTTTTTTAGGAATGGAAGCGTGTTAATAACTATTATATGAATATATTTGACTCCGACCGTTTGCGTTCATTTTTCTGTATTTAATTATTGAAAGGGCTTTGTGTATTAATACTATTTCCTAAATTTATATGCAACTTTTGGCAATACAAACTTTTTAAGTATCTGCTTCGTTTCATGAGATCTACTCAAACCAATTTTTAACAATAATCTGAGATACCGTTATTTTTTCGAGGTGCCAACCCAATTCGAACAGCTGTTTTTATTTCAAAATGCTGGAACTACATTTTGGTTTGTAATTTTAAATAATTCGCATAAGCTCACTTGCTTGACGATTGTGGTCATTTATTTTATAATCTGCAATTTCAATTCATTGGATTTACGACATACACATTAGGTTTTAGGCGTCGCTTGGGTTTTTCATTCGTTCATGTTTATCATTGTTTTGAGTGTATTTGTTTAGTGTTTGTTTTTAAGAAACGTCTTTGTACTACAGCCAATGCAAAGTTGCTTTTTATTGGCTATTATGTAGGGTAGCAGTTGTTCTACAACATAAATCAGGCGAAGGTAATATCATGTAAGTAGTCAAATTAAAGTTATGTTTGATTCTTTGTATTTAATTATTGGAAAAATCGCGATAGCTACTATTACTTCCTATAGTAATATAACATTTTAAGCATCCCTCAATTTAAATGCTATTATTTCTTTTCAAAGACATCCATTGCATTAGATTATTCAAATATTCCCTGGCAGCGTTCTTTTACCTACGCTTCTGCACAATACGGACAAGCTGACATTGCCACTTTAGCATGCCAAAATTATGTTTCGGTACCTGTTTTCGATTTCTAATTTTATATTATTGGTGTTGGATTTCTTGCTAAACGATTGCATATCTTTATTTTTAAATTTTCACTTTCAAATCATTCATATTATTAATTTGCTGAATGTAATTTATTATGGAGTGGCATATCGCAACATTGGTAACGGTTTGAATGCACAATGCCCTTATAGTTAAACTTTTTAATGAATTGCTTTCGATACTATGCAACTGTTTCATACAACTGGTTTGGTTTCTTTCGTACGCATTACTATGTACTGAATTCTAAATTCACAATCTATTGCCTTATTACATATATTGCTCAAAGTACATACGTTTTTAACAATCACTTCGTCATGAGTGTAACGCGCACATTTTTAGTAAAAGAAATCCTTGTGCCCAAAAAGTTCGAGTATGTTTGCGAACAATTATTATTTGCCTTCGGTATTACAATAATATTTGTTGGATTTTCTTATTTATAAGTAGTCGATGGTTATCATTTTTCACTTTGGAGTTACTTTTAACTGTTTGGATAATCATAATTAACTATTCTCTTTCAACTTTTGTTACTAACCATTAATGTACAAATGTTTTACTTACTTTATTGGATATCTTAATGGTTTTTTTGGCTTGCATTTTGATATTCCTTGTTTCAGTTATTTAAAAATGCCGAAAAAGTTAAAGTTGACAAGAAAGGAGGAAGCTATGTGTAGTGATTGTTTTAACAACGAACAGAGACAAATATACAATGCCGTTCGTAACATTCATGTGCTCGATCGTCTGCCAGAACATAGGCTCTTTGTAGACAATAGTGCAGGAGGAATCGGCAAAAGCTTTTTATTTAATACGCTCATTGCAACATTGTCAGGAAAAAACGTTGCGGTGTTGTCGTAGTGGACTTGGCGCTACCATTTTAATAAGAGGAAAAACTATACATTCTGCATTTAAATTGAAACTAAGCTTCGATGAGACCACTGTATTGGGAATTTGTTCTAACAGTATTGAAAACAGATTTATTGTGGGCGCAAGGTTAATATTTATAGATGAAATTAGTATGGTATCGAAAGTCATCCTCAACATTATAAAGCCTTAAGATACATTACAAAATGATACTTACTTTGGAGGTAAAGTTCTTCTAAGGGGCGATTTTAAACATGTTCTGCCCGTTATTGAGCTTACTAACCAAATTACAATAAGGTCGTACTGTGTTAAAAACAGTATTCACTGGCCACTTTTTACTCAGCCTGTGTTAAGTATCACTCTAAGGACTATACCAAGTGAGGTTGAATTTCGTGAATGGCTACTTCGACTAGGGAATGGAGCATTGCCTACCTTCATGAATACTATACTACCAACTTAATTCGTGCTGGACATTTGTGTTGTTTCAAGTGCAAAACGCTTAATTGAAATTTGCTTCAGTGCCATTGTCACAAACGAATTTAGAAATGTAGCAATTTTAGTGCCGAAAAATGATGATTGTGACTGTGTTAACGAACAAATTCTGGGTATGATTCACGGCGATTTGAATATATGTAGTGCCGCCATTCTCGACAATCAAGACCAAGAAGCACTGGATGCAAACTGCACTACCGAATATTTAAACACACTGAAACCCTCCGATTTTCCTCCACACAAACTATTTAAAGTAGGAATCGTAGCGCTTCTTTTGAGAAATTTAAGTTTTAAAAACACATGTAACGGTATTAAACTTTTGAAGAATTACACAACAATTACATATTGGCAAAAAGGTTGCAAAGCAGGCATTTGATTGATGAAATTGTGTTTATACCTCGGATGGATTTCAGTACGGTGGGTACTACTTTTCCAGTTTTGTTCAAAAGACAATAGTACCCATTGCAACTTGCTTATTCAATAACTATTAACAAAAGTCAAGGACAAATGTATGAAAGGGACGGTGCTTTGCTGCCGAAACCAGATTTTTTGCTTAATGCTCTCTGTTGTCGTGAGCAGAACTACATCATTTGGTGGAGTTCATATTCACATTGCAAAAGCCAACAAACAGGTTACGCTTTTTCGTCAAAAAGGTTGGCAACGAAAAACTTGGTTTATCCAGAAGCGTTAGTGAAGAACAATTTTTTTAATAATTTAATTTCATATTTGCATTATTAATTTGATCGCGTGTGATTGTTTGTTGGGACATTTTTGTTAATCCATTTTTTGCTTACAACAATGTCAAATCCATGTTTTATGTAAATTAGAACTTAATCCAGTCCGTAATATATGTTTCCCTTTTATGTCGGTTCAACTATACTTTCTACGGGACAATATATTGAGTGCTCCGAACAACTTTGTAACGTATTACTACAATTTTCAAGATTACCTATCAACACTAACGTTTTATACTATGATTATGCCTAACCTATTGGTGATATCATGCACAATTCATTCGTAGGAGATGGTCACCATCGCAAGTGCACCATTCATTGTATTGTTGCTTCACATTGTTGACTATAGTCTAATATATGGTAAGTACTTAAAAGTTTTTACTTTTTAGCAGTTGCAGTACGACCAGTGACTATATTGTATCACTTTTATTACATATCTTCATGATATACGTATGTTCTTGCTTATGTACATACATACATGCATACATAGACAGCGTTCGACTTCACAACCTATTTGAAAATCCTTTGCTCAATCGTTAGCATGGCAAAATCACACTGGTGTCATTGTTTCTAAATGGAAGTTTTTATGCATTGATTACGATTAAGATTTTAATAATTACTACTGTAACCTTTTCCAATGTTCAGCTACTGAAATGCACAATGGGAAGTAATTTTAAAAATTCACAGAAAGTGGTGTTAAACTATTTGACTTTTTAGAGGGTTGCAGCTAAGGGTCGTATGTTTGGAAATATCCAATCTGGGATTGGATAATAGATTTATGCTGTACAAGAAGCCACTGTATCAGAGTAAGGACTTCATCATGCATATTTTAGATCAAATGTATAATGCTATTTGTAATAGAACTGTATACTAGGTTGAAATGCAATTGGGCATGGAAAGTACATCATTAGAACGAAGCAAAAATTTTGTAATGTACATACTTATTTCAATGAAAAGTGCCTCATGAATAAGCTGCTGGTGGTTAAGATTTATTGACGTGATACGTTTCAAGATGTGGAAGTTTCATGGACATGAAAATAAATTAATTTGTATGTTGTATATGTTTTCATTGGTTAAAATGCGATTTTGCATAATGCAAGTATGTTGTAAAACAATATTTCAAAAAATTATTAATGAAAATGAACTATTTTAGAAACTTTATTTTTTTACTACATTAGTTGTATTTCTACATCATGCCTTGGGGTACGAAAACAAAATCGTTGGGGTTCGTACAACATGACATTAACAAGGTATCAACTTTTTGTAATTTTTTTCATATGGAAAAAAATTATTTAGGTCACGTAATCATGTTCTGCAAATATTCTAATTACATTCCATTTAAAAAGTTCATAGTTTGTATCGTTAAGAAGAAACGAGTTTTTTACATATAATTTTATAGAAATAGATAATGCATCTTCAAAAATAGCTATCTATAGCTAACATCCATCAAGGCAACATTTTCAAGATGTGGAAGTTTCTTGCAGTCAAGGAAAATGATACCTTTTGTGATGCACAACTTGCTGAACAAAAATGTGCTTTCTTATGTTGGGTATGTCACAATACAATTGGTTCAACACTTCATTGATTAAAACTAATCTTTAAAAACAATTATTCTTTACTTTTGGTATTATAATAATGTTGATTGAACTTTGTTGGCATTTACATATTAAGGTCATTGCCATTTTTTAATTTGATAATAGTTTCTACTGTTTCGATACTCCCAATATTTCACTATCCTTTTTCCAGCCTATATTACACAATTATTAACACAAACGTATTATTTCTTTTATTGGACTTACTTTTGAATTTTTTTTTACTTGCATTTTGGTATTCCTCTTTTGTTGCAGTTACTCAAGAGACTGAAGACGACGAAGTTGAGGCAAAAAAGAACGAGAAATGTTAACCCTGAAGTTTAAGCATCCACACTCCACAACAAGAGGAACCCAAGTTGAAAAGCTGTCAAATTTCTTTCAGATAAATGCCAGCAATGTTGTTGTTACTGCCGAGAGGAAAAAGCACGATTATGGTATTAGTGTGTGTTCTTTATGTATGTATGCGTTTTATGGGTGAATATGGAAATGAATGTACTTCTCGCCTACAATGCTGGGCTACCATAAACACCAAGATGGCATCTATAACCAACAGGAAGATTTTTCTACTTCAATGCAGAATGAATGATATATTACCAAATCACATTTCAGGCGCTTCTAAGAGTGTATAATCTATTTAAATATGAAAATTACGAAAATTGATCAAAAACTGAACGATTTATAAATAATGTATTAAGAAAGGTTTTAAACTTAGAAATTGAATATACTCACAATTCTTTATATGCTTTACATAAAGAACTACATATCATCAAGTTTCATCGGTTCCTGATATCATTCCCAATTACATGTTTGTTGAATACCAAAAGATGCAAGAAATTCTATATAATTATAAATTTAAAAAAGTTAAACTTATCAACCTAAAGAAATTTGATGTCAAAATTTAATAAGATAGAATTTAATCAAACTAGTGACTGGTTTAAAGATATCAGCAAACTTGACAAACCACGCGATATACAAACAATTCTTTCACTAAGAGCAAAATTTATTATTCATCTCCCTACTACTAACAACCTTGTTATAAAACTACTAACAAATATAGTAAATATTTTGCGAGATACTAATGAAGAACAAAAATTTAAACAGAACTTGCACCACTAATGTCTTTACTAATTACATTAACACTCAAGAACCAGATCAAAATTATGGCAAGACTATTAAAAACAAAATGCATAACATTTCTCAAAGAACAAAGATTTATTAATAGTCAAAGCAGATAAAGGTAATATTACTGTTTTAATATCTAAAAATGATTACATAGGAAAGCTGGAAAATTGCTTAATTGATGATATTGTTTATATAAAAATTGAAAAAATCAACATCAGAATTTCAAGAGAAAACTTTAGACTTATTTAAAAAAAACGATTAACGATGTAGAAGCGCATTTAACAATTTTAGCAATACAATTCCTAAACTATACGACTTTCCAAAAATACATAAAAATAAGTACCCATTTTACCCTATTGTTTTAACAAATAACTCAGCAACTGAAAAATTTCAAAATTCATATCCGAAATATTATCAAACTCTATTGAAGATAATAATTATAATGTAAAAAATTCTTTTGAATTTGCTAAGTTCATAAATAATTTTCAATTACTACAAAATTATGTTTTAATTTTAGACGTTATATCACTTTTTACTAATATTCCTAAAGCATTATTTATAAATAATATAAGTAAAATATGGACTAATATTAAACCAAACTGTCAATTTTCTAAAGAAATGTTCTTAGAAACAGAATTCTTTTTTAATGATAAATTTTATACACAAATCTTTAGGTGTCCAATGGAATCTAACTTTAGTCCTATTATTGCACGAATTATTATGGATGAATTATTAAATACCGTTGTGTCATTATTACCATTTAGTCTATCATTTATTAAAAACTTTGTAGAAGATCTTACTAACAGTCATTCCCAATAATAAAATTAATAAAATCTTAGACATTTTTAATAGTTATAACAATCGCATCAAATTTTCTGTAGAAAATGAAACAAACAGATCAATACCATTTTTAGACATATTATTAATAGGGAATGCTAAAAACCAAATTATTTTGGACTGATACCAAAAAACCACAAATTCAAATAGATACCTATCTAAATTATCATTCATATTATCACCCTTTTGAAACTAAATTTCATTTTAGGATTAAAAAAATAGAATTAAACGAATTTCTCATCCAACACTTCATAACCAAAATACAAAAATTAACAAATATTTTTAAAACATCAATTATCTCATGCCATTAATAAACAAACTATTTCATAACGTTCCAACAAATGATATCTACTTTAAAAATAAAAATATACACAAATGATGATAATAAAAACCCAGAAAATTTAAAAGTATATAAAACACCACCTCGCATAAATGTATTGACCCAAAAATTAATTCAAATATTTAAAAAACAACTTTAAATTTGCCACAAAAAATGTTCTAACTGTAGGAAACCTATTTACACAATTAAAAGGTAAAACGTCAACAATACAACAAATAAAAATTGTTTACCAAAATAATTGTTTAGTATGCGACAGCTTATATACAGGACAAACTTTAAAGCAACGGATCACTCAGCATAAGGGTGACATCAAAATTAAACTAAATTCTGGTACTTTATCAAATCATTCGTTTACTATAAACCATAAAATAGATCATCAAAATCCAAACATTTTAGAAATGGAACCAAATAAACAAAAATAGTTGTTTTTAGAGATGTATCACATATACAAAAATAACAACACTGAACAAAAATGCAGACGTTAGTGGCTTAAGTTCAATTAATACTTACTTAACTTTAAAACAAATTATATATTTATGTGCCTGTGTATTTGTATATATAATGTGTGTGTATATATGTGTAATAAACGGATAAGAGATTATGTATTTTGACACTGTTATTTAATAAAAAACAGTTTACCAGTCCATTGTTTTCATTTATTTCCATGGCCTACTGCAAAAAAATATTAAAATTACTTGTAACTTTTTATTTATGGAAGGATTTTAAAAATTGAAAGTGTTGTGGAGATTTGAAAATGTCATTTGGTAACTAAAAATCCAATATGGCGTCCATGAGAGAGAAAAAAGTTAACTCGTATATATGGACATCTCTAGAGAGGTCCATACTCGTATATTAAAGTATAAGAGCGCTATGTAAATTCTAATGTCAGTTTTGAATTCTGCACATGTCAAGATGATTTTCAATTGAATATCTCTGTAACTATAATAGGAATTTATAAAAATATTTTTTTTAGTTTTCTTATGATATTTCAGGAACCATTATCAATATCGTCATTCTGAAACATGTTATTACATGGTATTTTAAGGTGCAACTTTTTTGTAATTTAACCGAATTTGTATCTCTGCTGGTTTCTAAAATACCCATAGTGGGCGAGCTTAAGTGAGGCACTTGATATCGCCGCTCACCTGGTGTGGATAATGCTCAGTTGCCTTACCAACCGTCACCTCTCTGTGTCTTTAAATAATCTAGAATAATTTCCAAAATCACACAATTAAATTTATGCCTCGGCTAGCTCAGTTATATCCTGCACAGAGTAAACAACGATACAATAATAAAGAATGTTTACACCCTTCCCTCTTTGAGTTTCATACCTAAATAAGATAAACGTAATTCACCATAATTTGTATAATAAACTAAGAAATATGTACAATTTACACCTCTACAACCTTTCTAATGTCATTTGCTATTTAAAACCTTCGAATCAAAGTAAAAATAAATATTAAATTTGCTCTTTACAAAATTATAACATCTTTTTAATCAATTAAACTAGCAAAAATAATTATGTATTACATCGAATGCTTCATTGACGTTCGTGAACCTTTCCCTCTTAACGTATTTTCTATGTGTAAAAATCTTTTTGATGACCCTTTACACAAAATATTTAAGTACATGTAAGTTTCAAATATTTAAAAATAAGATTTACGCTATTAGTTGAAACATAAATGCTAACCTGGTATTTTTCCTATTGATTTCCTGGTTCGAATCAGTTGCTAGATTTGTGAATTCCAAGTTGCGAACCTGTAGCTCTGCGTGCACCCCAATGCTTCCAACTGCCTCTCCACAGCGTGTTGCTAACCAGTGACTTCGTGTTGCTTTAAGCTTAAGTTGTACTCTTAACGTCTTGATTTAGATTTTCCCTATGTATTGTATTCTGTACTTAGAGTATTGTAGTTTTACGTCCGTACTTAGTTAGATTTCTTATTGAATTATTTACTGCCGTTTTATGCCAACGGCGAATTTCTTATACACTCGTATGTTTGAACCTGGCTGTATTCTTCACTTGAAATTTTAATTACTGTGACTTTCACTTATAAATTTTTGTTTAACTTCGCAATTGAACTTTGCATAATACTTTTTATTTCGATTAATAGAATTCGTGCTTTGGTTAAGGAGTCCATGAATGTTATTTAGGTGAATTATATAGACTAGCCCTTCCACGTGCTGTCATTGGTTGATCGCTTGCTAACTTATAATTCAACCCTGGCGATGCGTTGCCCTGCGCCATCATGCAGCCGGTTGGGTTGTACTTGGAGTTGTTTAATATATGCATTGTTCAGACGCTCCAAAAATCGCGTAATTGTAATTTTGTACAGGAATTTATCAAATTTTCCTTTTAATTCCGCACGTATACAAAACTTATTGTTCCATATTTTGTTTACCCAATATGCTGGGTTTTGTTCAAATTGTGGCGATTCCTACATTTAAAACATCGCATAGGCTAAATTTTATATTGGGATTCTTTAACAGATGACATAAATTAGATGCGTTTATCGACTTGGCGTTATGAAATATGTTTGTTTTGAAGGCCTGTTTATTATAGGCATGCATTGATTATTTTCTTGTGCTAATACGTCGAGTTTGAAAAAGATTTGTTTTGCGTTTGTTTTACTTTGGATACGCCTAATTTGCATTTGTTTAAAGTTTATCAATGTATTAATGTTTCTAAAATGAAATGGGCTGCGTCCAGAGTTATCTATTTTACTAAATGTGGTTAAATTATTAATAATTCATTGACTGTACTCAGTTGTTGATTTTATACAGGGTGTCTGGTATTTGCTTTTTGCATAATGAACGAATTGTGTACTTTTTATGGTTTAAATGTTTAGTTTTCTTGATTTTGTGTTGTTTACATGAAGTATACCTCCCAGGTGACTTATATACCCTTAAATAACCCTATTATCATAGCAATATATATGTTATATATATATATATATATATATATATATATATATTGCTGTAGTACCCCCCTTACTTGTTGTCGGATGTAATAAACGTTCTACAGAACGCCTCCAGTAGTGTGGTACGGCCGGTCTGAATTCAAAACGCGCCCACACGTATTTTACATATGTAAAATACACGTGCACCGTCTTGAATTCAGATCGACTTTGAATGTAAAATAGTTGTGAAAACATGAATTCAGACCGGCCTTATATACTTTCAAATGTAAAATACTTGTGGGCACGTTTTGAAGTCAGACCAGCTTTATATTACTTTTAATGGAACATACTTCAAAACACACGTATGTTGAAAAATGTAAGTGCAGAGAAAAATGTGTAGCTGTTTTGAATTCGGTTTTCTAGCGAGAAGTTACACGTGCACCGTTTTGAATTCAGACCGGCCTTATATACTTTCACTGTAAAATACGTGTGGGCACGTTTTGAAGTCAGACCGGCTTTATATTACTTTCAATGGAACATACATACTTCAAAACACACACACACGTATGTTGAAAAATGTAAGTGCAGAGAAAAATGTGTAGCTGTTTTGAATTCGGTTTTCTAGCGAGAAGTTATAAAGTATGCCAGATGCAAAATATCGCACTCAAGTCAATTGTGTTTAATTAAAGCGGATTCTGATTTATGTTTTTTACTTATGTTTAGAGGCTGCAAATACACATGGGCCGGTTTCAATTCAAAATGTGTGTTCACTCTTGTGATAGGTTGAAAAGTAGGTTGGCAAAGTACGCAGATGGCGGTAATCTGCTATATAAGGAGATTGCTCCTAATATTAATTTAATTAGTCGAAGTTTACTGCATATATTTACATACCTACATATACAAACATGTATATAATTGATATTCAGGGATTTAAATACAAGAAAAACGAGTTTGTGTGCAAAGAAATTGCGGTTTTGGACTTGTTGTTAGGTGATGTTTGGCATCAAATTTTTATAGTTGTTTGAACCAAGATCATATAAAACATAACGACTGGGTGACAAGGAATATTCATGGTCTTTCTTGGGATGAATCTTCAACGGCTGGAATGGTGTCATCATATATAGCGCTTTATTTGAAGCAAATTATCCGACCCGGTGAAGAAGTATTTGTGAAGGGTCTAGAAAGGAAGAAATTGATTGAAACCTATCTAATGCAAAACGTTGTAACTGATATGCTTGCACTAGGTTGTCCTAAGCTATCGGAGTTAAAAATCAACAATCGTTTAATATATAACATCCATTGTTGTAGACCAAACAATATTAATCTGCAATGTGCAAAACAAAATACCTTGTTATTAAAAGAATGGTTTGATAATAATAAAAAACAATAGAAACTACTCAATAATTTTAACCTAACCACTATCATTATTCTTTCTTGACAAGGGCAATTTTAAAAAAAGTTTTCATTTTTAATTTGTTCTATAGAACACAACTACAACTTGACAATAAAGATTGAGCGATTACCACACACATATCTTGAGTATATAAAGATATTAAACAACAAGAACAGCAGAAAATTCAACCCATGTCAGACAGCTTTTTTTTCTTGTCAACGATAGTCTAGTCTAATGCCTCTTCTGCATTTGCATTTCCATAGTTACGTACTGAAGGCAACTCTGCAATTTTAGATCACATGCATTTCTAATTTCAATTGCAAAAAATATGAAAGCATCTATTGGAAATGCATTTCTAACTTTAATCGCAAAAAAATGAGAGCATCTATTCGAAATATGCGCTCAGATTAAAAGTCAAAAATTGTTTTACACCGTTCTGTAAACTGAGATTACGTAGTTATTAAATCGGGAGTAATGTGAAATGAAACACACAATGTATTTTTCTTTATTGTAATTTATAAAATACACACACACACACACACACACACACACACACACACACACATATATATATATATATATATATATATATATAAAATTAAGATTCGATTTTGGGTTTTACTTCGTCCAAATGTCATAAATTAATCAAAATATGCCAAAGTCATTTATTAATAACTGACGTTTCGGAAAGTATGTTTCCTTACACTTAGTTCTATAATTAAATAGTTAGCATATTTGGAGAATTTCTTAAATCTATACTTACATTTATTAAACTATTGGTTTTTATGAAATTTTGTGATGAATGAAATTTGTGTTGGTTTTGTTTTGTTTTACTAACTACGTTATTAATACTAAAAATTACAGAAGTGTCAATTACAAATAAGAAAATAAAATTTTAAAAATTAAAGATGTTGTTACTTATAAATTATATAAAATTATGATAATCTACTGAAACATTATAATTAATAAAAATATTATCATTTATATACAGTTGTATATTACGTTCTAATGTGTTTGTATGTGTGCATGTGTGGTGTGTGTGTGTGTGTGTGTGCGTGCGTGCGTGTGTGTGTGCGTGTGTGTGTGTGAGTTATTTATACATGTAAAATAAATTATAATGTATGTGTGTATGCATTTGTGTGTGTGTGTGTGTGTATGTTTATTTTAGACTGCTTTAATCAGTTTAAATGGTGTTTATTACTTTTTATTTAAGGAGAATTAAAATGCATAACTTTTGTGTAGGTTATCTATGTCATTTTTAAAATTAATTGTATTGATTTGTTTTTGGATATGATAACTTTCTAGAAATAATCTGTTTTTGTATATACTTTCTGTATCTAATATTTTTGTGTTGTCAAAATCTGCTTGGTGTTGATATGCATTTAAATGTATAGTTAGGGCGCATGATTTTTTGTTTAATTTTTGATCACTTTTATGTTGTATTATTCTGTTCTTCAGTAATGCATTCCCCATTGAATCCAGTTACAGTATCAAAGATTCCTTCACATTTGTCGAACGTTATAAACTATATACTATCCCAAACGAATTTATTCTAATATCATTAGATGTCAAGTCTTTATTCACTAACATACCAACAGATTTAGTTATCAACATCTTAAAAGAAAAGTGGAGTACTATTAAAAAACATTGTAACTTTTCACTTGATCTGTTCATCAGTAGTATATATTTGGTAATTAACAACACACATTTTACATTTCCAAATTGTTTTTATCTACAAGTATCTGGTACACCCATGGGTTCCCCGATCTCACCAATACTTGCTCAATTAGTAATGGACAATGTTATCGACACCATAAAACCACAGTTACCCTTCAAACTAGATTTAATCGTAAAATACGTAGATGACATAATTTGCTCTATCCCAAAAGACAAAATCGAAGCAACTACTATAGCATTCAACAATTTCCATCCAAAACTTCAGTTTACTACAGAAACAGAAACCAACAGAAAACTAAGTTTTTTAGATACCATCGTCATTAGAGATTCCAACAATAAACTTATATTTGATTCATACAAAAAACCAACAAATTCAGGCCGCTATCTCAATTTTCACTCAAAAACAGAATTTTAAAAATTTCCGACCCCATTTTTCTTACAACTAATCTTAAACAACTACAAAAAACTTTACTAAACAATGGATATCCTAAATCTTTAACAAATAAACTAATTTTTCAAACTAAACAAATACATCCAGATAAACACATAGGAACCGAACTTAACAAATACAAAACACTTCCATACATACAACAACTAACACCATCTTTAATAAAACTATTAGAAACTCCACAAATAAAAATTTCGACTAAATATGAAAATAGCATTAAGAACATATTTACCAGGACCAACGACACTATCCCAAAATCACTAAAAAGCAATACCATATACAGCATCCCCTGTAGCTGCAATAAACAATATATAGGACAATCGAAACAGTGGCTGAAGAACAGAATAATACAACATAAAAGTGATCAAAAATTAAACAAAAAATCATGCGCCCTAACTATACATTTAAATGCATAGCAACACCAAGCAGATTTTGACAACACAAAAATATTAGATACAGAAAGTATATACAAAAACAGATTATTTCTAGAAAGTTATCATATCCAAAAACAAATCAATACAATTAATTTTAAAAATGACATAGATAAACTACACAAAAGTTATGCATTTTTATTCTCCTTAAATAAAAAGTAATAAACACCATTTAAACTGATTAAAGCAGTCTAAAATAAACATACACACACACACACACACACACAAATGCATACACACATACATTATAATTTATTTTACATGTATAAATAACTCACACACACACACACGCACACACACACACACACGCACGCACACACACACACACACACCACACATGCACACATACAAACACATTAGAACGTAATATACAACTGTATATAAATGATAATATTTTTATTAATTATAATGTTTCAGTAGATTATCATAATTTTATATAATTTATAAGTAACAACATCTTTAATTTTTAAAACTTTATTTTCTCATTTGTAATTGACATTTCTGTAATTTTTAGTATTAATAACGTAGTTAGTAAAACAAAACAAAACCAACACAAATTTCATTCATCACAAAATTTCATAAAAACCAATAGTTTAATAAATGTAAGTATAGATTTAAGAAATTCTCCAAATATGCTAACTATTTAATTATAGAACTAAGTGTAATGAAACATACTTTCCGAAACGTCAGTTATTAATAAATGACTTTGGCATATTTTGATTAATTTATGACATTTGGACGAAGTAAAACCCAAAATCGAATCTTAATTTAATATTAATAACGTCCAGAAACAAAGAATCTATTATATATATAGTTATTAAGATGAAATGAAAACCCAACTATGTATTTAAAGTTGAATTACCATTTCAAATCGAACTAGTAATTGAAAACCACTAAAGAACGGCTACATATATATATATATATATATATATATATATATATATATATTATATATATATATATATATATATTGAAATGTTAGTAGGGAATAAAAGGGTTCTAAGGGTTGTTTTGTTGAAGGTAGTGTATGCCAAATAAAGTAAGCCAAATATCAGATCCCGTAACTGAGAAATTTATGTTTGCCGTACTTTACAAACGTTAAAGTATTTGAAATATTAGTCAAAATGTAAGTGCCAAGACGTAAAAACAATGACTTGATGACGTGATAAAACACACAGTATTCAAGGTTTTACACCGAGTTGTATGTTGAATAAGCCATAGAACGTACATTTGCTAATCCAGAAACCGGATACGTCTGTAGAAATTACACTATTCACCACGCAGATCCAGGTTTATATGTGTAACATTTCGGCATATATTTTACTAGAATCAACCTTTGGACAAACATGTAATATCAAAATTATAAGTAATACCATTGTCAAATATGATTGAAGGGTTGTGCGATATTTAGGACCAATGATTGAACATTTATGTATGAAAAGGGAAAGTGCAAAAGACAAAGTATAAGGTATTAGTGACACGAACTTGTTGAGGACGATGTTATTGGATGGTTTTTGTATACAATGTAATAAAGAGTAGGCATATTTAAATTGTAATTATCACCTAGGAAAAGTAAACAAGAGGTCGATTTTTAAATATTTTTGTAACAAGACGTGTTTGTAAACTGCGCTAAATTGTTTAAATATTTTTGAAGATTTAATAAATGAGTTTGAAAAGCGTACGGGTTGAATTTATTTAAAGGAAGAGTAAGGATAAGCGACAGTGAATAAAATAATTAATAGCAACGACGAGTAACAAGTTTAAGAGTGGAATTAGTACGACAGCGAACCGGCGGAACATAAGTGGATATTGGAACGAGATTTATATAGGCAGAAGGCATTGAATAGGATTTATAAGATTGAAGAAGGTATTATTGGGATTGACTTGGATATGGTTTTATGTATAGCAGGGCATTGAGTGGTAAATAGAAAGAAGGATTGATTTGGAACGAGGGGATTAAAAGGAGGGAGTATTGATTTGGAACGAGCGGATAAAGAAAGCAGTGATTTAGAACGAGGGGAGCAAGATTATAAGACAGCATTGGAGTAGCAAGAGGATTCGTACGAGATAAAGAAGATATAACACCGGAAAAATTAGCGCATGGGAAGTAAATACAAAAGGTTATTCAAAATTCTAAATTTGGGTCATATTTATTTTAGATTTGGGAGCATCAAAATTAAGTCAACGATACCTGGAGTCTAGACGGCAGATTTCATAGTGATAGTGCAAACCTTGTAAAGACGTATACGGCGAGTAGGATTTTGAGCCAGTATTCATAGAGGCCGACAACGAAGTATAGAACAGGTGAGTACTGTGTGATATAACGTCAAAGTCAGAAATTTTGTAATAGTAATTAATTTGGCACAAGGCAACGTGGATCATATAAAAATTTGGCATATACAAGTGTAAAATTATCAAAGGTACAAAAAAAACAAAAGGTAGTGCTGTTTGGTTGGTGCATTGCACATCTACTTACCACTGAACCCACGGTAAGTAGGTGGATACCCTGGGAAGAAAGAGTTTTCAAATAGTCGAGGCATATTTAACACAGTTTTTGATTTATAAACCAACCAAACGAAAATAAAGCACGTAACATAAAATAAATACTTGCACATCATATAAAATTAAATAATTAATAAAAAAGGCGCGAGGGGGTTTAGCATAAGAATATATATATATATATATATATATATATATATATATATATATAATGTTATGTACTCTAGAATAAACATACTATAATTCACTTAAGTTCCCAAATATAAAGAACAGTTCTAACTCACTCCAACTCTGAACGGTAAAAAATATTGCATTATAAGTTCTATGAGAGCTGTCTTCTTCATCTTTGACGCGCGGTCGTTTCTGGTTGTTTTTCTTCGTGTTCACTAAAAGAATATTCAAATGAATATTAGACCAAGTAAATGCATTAAGAAAATTAAATCTATATATTAAGCTAACGAATACATACTCTGTATTGGTGTCATCAGGTCGTACGTTGCAATTGGTGGATCTACTCACGGTGTCAACGATTTTTTTCTCCAGTACTTCATTTGGATTGAGTCATAAACTACTCAATAATTTTAACCCAATCACTATCATTATTCTTTCCTGACAAGGACAATTTAAAAAAAAAGGTTTTCATTTTTGATTTGTTCTATAGAACACACAACTACAACTTGGCAATAAAGATTGAGCGATTATCACACACATATCTTGAGTATATAAAGATATTAAACAACAAGAACAGCAGAAAATTCAACCCATGTCAGCAAGAATTTAATGCTAAGGTATTGTCTAGATAGCAATTGTAGAAATATGAAATCTACAGAAAATTTAATACAGCCAGTCATGTATAAATTTTAATGCTGACGTCCGCAGAAAAATAAAAGCGAGAAATTTAATGCTAACATAAGCTGAATAATAAATAAATCCACGCAGTCAGCATTAATGGAAGGCCGGTCTGGCTTCGAAACGGTGCACGCGTATATACCATATTTTAAAATTAAAGTTGTCAATTGCAAAACCAAAAAAAATAAATTTTACCTAGAAATCATTTGAAATATTTACTTTTTTTCAGTACAACTGAAAGAACTTGACTTTTATACATTTTTTAATCGATATCATAGGCTTTTTTTCTATACTGTCGGTAAAATCTACGTGAAGTATTTATATTAAATAATAAATTGACCTGTTAGAAAAAATTAAAAATTTGCATCGTTTTCTGGAAAAAAATTACAAATGTTATATATTCAGCTATGTAATCTATTCTAATGAATAAAAAACAGTATGTAAGCAAATATAATTATGCCTCAGCAGAAATAACGAATTGGATTCATTGTATAAAAAAAAATTGCAACGAAGGCACATAGTAAAAAACCTAAATTAGTTTAATTTCGTTTAAAATAATGCAATGCAAATGGCCCTTAACTAATACAGTAATATAGAATAAGTAACAACAAGTGCAAAAACCACAATTCCTTTGCACACACAAACTCGTTTTTTTTTGTATTTAAATCCCTGAATATATATATAATTATGCCTCAGCAGAAATAACGAATTGGATTCATTGTCTGAAAAAAATTGCAATGAAAGCACATAGTAAAAAATAAAAAACCTAAATTAGTTTAATTTCGTTTAAAATAATGCAATGCAAATGGCCCTTAACTAATACAGTAATATATAGAATAAGTTTTAGATTACTGCTGGCATAATTTATTTTTCAGTAAAACTTAACAAAATTGACTTTTATATGCATATATAGGTATGTAGTAATTGCGTTTACATGATTCATGCTGCATAATGAAATTCTTTAATTCTCAAGGTACTGCTATATATAGCTTCCAATAAATTGCATGATGTTAATTGTATTATGATAAAACTGCAGAATGTTTTTTTAATACTGGTTTTTTAAAAAAACCATGAGTGTGTGTAAATTATTAAACAACATTGACAGTTTAATCTGAGACATTTTTCAAATTTGCTTTATTTTTCTGAAATTTTTTTATATGTAACCATAAAAATAGCGCTGTAATGCTAGCGTATTTTCTGTACACACAGCATAAATCAAAGGTCGTATAAGAACATTTATTACTATACTGCGAGCAAGCAAATTTTTTCCGTAAACACGGCTGAATGAAAATGATGCGAGGTTGTTGTTGTGTCAATGCAAGTGTTAATAAAAAACGCAAAAATCAGATACTTTCGCCTATTGAACTGGATTTGTCGTTGTTTGGAAATTAAAAATTCAGCATTAATTTTTCTGCTGAATATTCTTTTAAGAATTAAACCATTCAAGCTTGAAAATCATCTTGAATAAAAACGTAAATAAAGGTGATTTTTTTAACAATTGCATTCAAAGCAATTCGCTATGCAATTATTTTGAGTGTATGCTAATTCTTTTACAGTTGTTTTGCTTACGTCAGATGATATTTTTGTATAAATAGCCAATAAAGCTCTACATATACCATATTTTAAATTTAAAGTTGTCAATTGCAAAAACCACAAAAATTAAATTTACCTAAAAATCATTTGAAATATTTTCTTTTTCAGTACAACTGAAAGAACTTTTATACATTTTTTAATCGATATCATAGACTTTTTTTCTATTGCCTATTTTTGTAGTATTGATTACAAAAAATTACATACGACAGCGAGTACTGTGTTAAATTGTTTTCGTTGCAGAAGTAACATCAATACCCGTCAATATTACTGTATTAGTTGATTAAGGCACGAGTTAATTTTTTACTACGTTTCTTTTTTATTCGCTTAGGGCAACGCAGAAAAAGTTTGAATTGGTAACATTTTTTTATAATAAATAAACCTTGATACAAAATCACATTCAGTTTTACTGAAAAGTAAATATTTCACATTTGACTGAAAAAATTTATTAAATCAGAGGAGATTGCTAAAGGTCATATAAAAGACCAAAAGTTTTATTATAGAAATAAGTTATTTTGCTCATTGGATTAATATCTAACCTAGGTTAAGAGTTTTCTTCGACTATCCATGAGTTTGATGTAGATTTTTCTGGGATACTCAAATCTTTTAGGAATTTTTTTAATTGAATTTTACATATGTAAAATACGTGTGGGCACGTTTTGAATTCAGACCGGCCTTACCACACTACTGCCACCGCACTGTGTTTCTCTCAAATCAATCTTTTACTTTTATTATTATGCCACGGCTAGCCCTTTTTAATTTACACAGTGTGCACAACGTTACGATAATCAATTTTCTTTCAATCCTTTATGATTACCTGTTTGAATTGATAAAGCAAAGTCAATCAAAATTCATATAATGAAAGAAAATAATATTTACAATTTTTGAATTCTTTAAATACACCCTTCAATCAATTAATATCATATTTGTTATTTATCCCAAAATTTATATTCTTTTAGTTTCAATATAAAGTCACCAAAAACTACCTCTTTACCAAAAAAATCTTGAACGTTCGCGATCTCTTTATAATTTATTACGTAAGTTTAACGTATGCAGTGTTCTTGTTGACTTCTTTATAAGTTTTGGATAAATTGAATAAATTCAGTATTAAAATTTAAATTGAAGAGTATCTTAAAATTGAGTAGATCTGACCTGTGATCTCCTGATATGTTGTTTCGTGTTGTGAATCAACACCCCTTTGTTGTCTTCAATCGCATACCAATGCTCTGCTTAGTTGAACCAATACTTGAGTACAGTTACCCCTTGTTTTCCAAAAATTACCTCATGCTTCTTCATTTTATATTTTTCTGCATATGCTTTGAATCTCTTCCCTTATATGCTTTCGACACAGATTAGAATTGTACCAGAAGCCAATTATAATTTGATTAGAAGTCAATTAGAATCCAAATAGAATTGTACCAGAATTCGATTAGAATCCATCCAATTAGAATTGTACCATAATCCGATTAGAATCCAATCAGAATTGCAACAGAATCCTATTAAAAGCCCTATATAATTATAAATATTTAATTTAAATTAATTACCCAATTTCTACTCACGTTTTCTGAGAAAAACGGCAAAAACTTTTCACATATTCTTAACATAATTTTTTTTATATAGCACTATTTTCACTATAACATAAATTTGATATATTCTAAACTTTATTTATTTGACGCGTAGATTTCTGGTTAAAAGTGTTGTGGCTTCGACGTGCATCAAGTGTGGACTGACTTGTCTTACCACTAGTGGGTGTTAAATAACCTTTCCCACTACCTTTGGGTTGGGTTTCCAAGCAGTTTTGCAGATTGTTTCAACCAACCAGCTTTTGTTTTTAATATTCCCTGTATTTTTAAGCTGTTTCTGATGAAATTCCTTTGGATTTCCGTGTCATGGTGTTTATTTACGATCTTTGATACATTATAATTTGTTATCGTGGCCAGACTTTCAACTTACGTCTGTTGTTTTGTATAGATAATGCTTTTGGATAATTGTACAAAAATAAATGATGTATCTCTAATGCCGTTTTCGTTCATGTATTTATTTATTTGAAAGTGCGTTTTCTTATCAAAGCGCTCATGGTTCCAGCGTAATTGCATGAAAATTTGTTAGGTTTCATCGTATCTTCTGCGTATTTTATTTTATAAACTTGTAAAACACTACTCAACGTAGTTTAAATACATGTACGATTATTTCTCTGCTGAATACGCGTTCTATTGTTGAAAGATATGCTTACTGGCATCGCTTAAAGCTAATTACGGTCATGCTTGCTATTTACATAATGTACGAATTACTTATTTTTTTTCTAAATAAATGCAGTTTTCTAATTCCTATTGCTATTTATAATTACTACACGACCCTTACTACTCAATACACCCCTAAACAACCCCTTATCACAGCATTATATATATTAAAGATCAGTTGCCTTGCTGACAGCCACCTCTCTGTGCATCTAAAATATCTCAATTAATTTTAAAATCAACACAATAAATGTATGCCTCGACTAGCTCAGTTAACCCTGCAAAGAGTGAACGACGATATGATAACAGAATATTTACCCACTCCCCTTTAACACTTCATATACCTGAATAGGACAATGAAATTCACCAAATTTTGTATAATATGCTAAGAAAATGTACAATTTATTACGTCCTTGTAATATCATTAGCTATAAAAACTTTTAAATCAAATGAAAATAAATATTCTTATTAAATTTGTTCACTACCAAAATTTTAAGCAATTAAAGCCAGTAAAATAATTATGTTTTATATTGAAAGCTTTGTTAAACATTAAAAAAAACTGTTCCCTTTTTAACGTAATTTTTAGGTATTAACTAAAGTTTTTTGATGACCTTTTACACAAATAGTTACCTTTATTTCATGTGAGTTACGCGTATAAATATTTGAAATAAGACACGCAATATTCAAGAAATTAAAAAATGTAATTCTGACCTTGCATCTTTCAGTTGACCCCTGCGGAAGCTTATTGAACCAAATTGATTGCTAGTTACAGTCGTTGGCCCTTAGATTGGCTTTTAACCCAGTGATTCCCAGTTTTCCACTAACTTGCAGACATTCTTTAGTAAATTCTCTAGTTGCTTATTTAATTTAACATCATCACTTGGATAATTAATTAGGTCATTTCATAGACCTTTACTTAAATAGTTTCTTAGAACTTAGATAATTGCTTAGAGCCGTTTTTAATACTAACCGCAGATTTTCACTAACTCGTAATTCACGCACTTCTACTATATTTTTTTTTTACTTGAATTCTTTATGTTATTAAATTTTATGTCACTTTTGACTTCACTTAATTTTAGATTTACGTAATAAATTTGTTTAGACCGGGCGGAAACGGGCGTCGTTAAAGGAATGAATGCATTTTATCAGTTTATGTTTCTTATATAGAACAAGCTTGTTTCAGCCTCTCTTTTAACATGTTGGGTTTATTCAAAATTACTTACTCTATGCATTTAAATTTGCACATAGACATAATTTTGTATTGGGATTTCTTAGCAGTGTTGTAATTTTATGCTTGGTACATCATGTAGACATAATTTTGTACAGGAATATATTAAATTTTACATTTAATTGCGCACATATACCAAAACATATGGTTCCATATTTTGTTTACCCATGTCAAGCCTTACAAAAATGTGGCGATTTCTACATTTCTAATGTCATGTAAACGTTTTGCCCCAATATCTATATCTTATTGCGTTATGAAATATGCTAGTTTCAAAAGTTTATTTTATGCGTTTTATTGCCCTCTATTCCTTACGCAATGCGTCGAGTTTTAAAGAGATTTGTTTCACTTTTAAATATGCCTAATTTGTATTTATTAGGAGTTTATGAATGCTTTAAATGTTTCTAAAATGAATTGGGTTGTGCCCACAATTATTTATTTTACTAAATGTAGTTCAGCTATTACCGAATGAGCTACCTTTTATATTCATCATCATCATTTTGTTTTTGATCTTGCTTAAGGTCGGTTTGGCGCAGCTCTAACTTTTTTTTCTATTCCGTGCTAATCTAGAAAGTTCTACATACCCTTCATAACCTAATTTTCTAATAATTTGACCAATATAGAGCTTGGTTCTAGGTCTTCCTATACTCTTCTATCTTTTTCTTATCTACCTGGCTTTACATAGATAATAGCAACCTGATGGTTGTTAAAGAACTCCAACATGTTTACATGATTCCCATTTATAAGGAAATGAAATATTACCTGGTTATCCCCTCCAAAAAAGAAAAAGTGTTAAATTATATGTTATGGTAAGCAGTGAATCGCTGCCAACATGCTTGACCGCTAACCACTTGTGAGCTATGTCATGGTGACATTTAGTTAGCTGATTTTTATTTATTTATTTATTTTTGTTTTCGAATTTACTTAAGGTCGGTTTGACGCAGCTCTAAATTATTTTCTATTCTGAGCTGGTCTAAAAAAGTCTACATACCCTTCACAACCTAAATCTCTAATAATTTGACTTTATATTATACACGGTGATTTGTATTTGCTTTGGCGCTTGAGTATGTTTTTAAATGTTTAGAAATGTATTAAATGACTTCCCAAGTTATTTATTTTGATTTATAAGTTTTTAAGTTATTTCAGAATGAGCTTCCTTTTATTGATTGTGGCTGGTTGTTGATTTTATACAAGGTGATTGGAATTTAGTTTTTGCACTTTGCACACATTAGGCGACATAATTCTATGTATTTTTCTTTGGAACGGCTCACTAATTCTTTCCCCACAACTTGGGTGCCAAAATTCTATGTATCTACTTTTTTCTATCGAGCCCCAGTGTTGGGCCGACAAAATGATGTGTATCTTTCCTTGCTGGAATTCCCCTAACTTTCTAATGTGGTTACAAAATTTTTCACGTACCTGAAATTGAAGCCCTACCACCTAGACTTGCAATTCATATCATCCTACAACAATATCCTCTGAATATGGTCTCTAATTCAGGCGCCAAAAACTCCACCTTCCTCAGGGATATTCGCCACGGCTGCTCACTCGCTCCCTGAAAATCCTATCCTACTAAAAATAAAGTTGACTGCCAAAAGTACATCACGATTTATTAGCATATCCAATTATTATTTAAAATTGTCAGTGTACACTTCTCATGCATTTCAATATTTATCAAATATAATCAATTTTGAAAATAAGTCTCATTTTTAAGTAAAATAATTGTGAAATTTTATTACATCAATCATGAACCAAAAGTGACTGGGCTTATCTCAAATTTTACTTTACACCACAGGTCTAATACGTGCTCATAGTAAAAACCTTCCGTTATCTATGTGCTGACTACGGCACTGAAATTACCAAAAACCCATTTACCTTTTTACAAAAAGCTAAATTTACACTTTCATGTGATATCATTAAAATATTACATAAATAATTATTCATCTAGTTTTTTCAAGGTAATTCATCAATTAAAATGTTTTCACATTATAATAAATACACAAAAAAATCACCAAATTGTCACCCAAGTTTTATAAAGGTTGAGTTACCTGCATTTCTGCATCACCAGCTCTCTACGTGGACACCATCTGCTAAGAAATTGTCTCTCTTGACTGCACGTTCAAATACTATCTCCAGGAGGCCTCTCACCATCCGGAACAAACCGCTTCTACCCAGATTCCTCCACACAAATGTACGGTACTACCATGCTCCCGCACATCTGCTACTGATCCATCTATAAACTCGATAGGTACTCAGAGTACACACACCGCCTCCAACCACAAGTACTAAAATTGTACTTACTTGATATTTAATTTCAATTATTTACTGCATTTTGTTTGCTTCAGACTTGCCAAAATAGATGTGCACCCACTTGTGCTAATTAAATATTTTATAAGATCTAAACTTTACTTAATTACTTTTGTAAGTAGCTTGGTTGGCGATCGAAGGTAAAAGAGCGCCTCCACCACTTCCTTCTGGTTTATATAAGCTTCAAAAACCACCTCCTTGTATCTATTTTCAATACCCCTATAACACTTTTCTTGGTAACACAGCACAAACAACACAACGGTCGCTCAATTCCACAAAACACACAATTATCCTTGAGATATTCTTGGTACAATTTGTTACCCGTCGTCGAAATTCCAGAATTTTTAATCCTGAACAAGCGCATTTCGCAGAAATCCTCTTTAAAAATTTTCAACCGGCGCTGCCTTGCACGAAAACCCGATAACTGTAGTTTTACTTTAGCCTCTTGTGTACGCGCACATCTCTCATTTCAAAATTTCCCATCTTGTTATTTCTGGTTGTTGTTCCCCCGCTATTCACAAGCTCTGTTCTACCTAACCTATCGATATCATCGTCTATCCTACTTTTGTTTACCTAATCTAACAGTCGTACTCTGTTTGTAAAACTTCCCCAGATTTCTTATTCCATTTCTACTCAATATCTTCCGAAAACATAACGCGTCTTTGTGCCCCTCGTTAGCCTCTAACTTTCTTATCTAGCAGGCGTTTCAAAGTCAAGGTTCACTAAACACATGCTATTCTCCTTCCTTTACTACATCATGTAAACTATAGTCGTTCTCTTTATATCGATCTGTTTTCGTACGTGCAATATTGACCTGTGTTTGTTTCTCAACAATCTATTTCCAGCAATTTTAATACTTGTTGGCGAGCTTTTATGCTCGTTATCTGTTTACAATGTTAACCTTCCTAGAATTTATAACACGAGCTCAAGCTCGAATAAACAACTGCCTCTTGGACTAGGCTATACTAAATAAACCTCTTCTCTGATTGATTTTTATGCTACAAACCTGAAAGCTTTTACATTTACTTAATTCATACACTATTTTAAAATAAATCTTAAACAAACTTAATGAAATTACGTTTCACATATATTTATGCAGTTATGCTCCACCCCACAAATCCTTATAAATAAATCTGCAGCAATATATATATATATATATATATATATAATAAAGTGTCAGTAAGAAAAAGGGTATAAAGATTATTTGTATGAAGGTAGTGTATGCCAAATAAAGCTAAATATCAGATCCCGTAACTGAAAATTTTTATGTTTGCCGTACTTTACAAATGTTAAAGTATTTGGAGTATAATAGTCAAAGTATAAGTGCCAAGACGTAAAACAATGACTTGATGACGTGAGAAAGCACAGTATTCAAGGATTTACACTGAGTTGTATGTTAATGAGCCATAGAATGTACATTTGCTAATCGAAAAACCGGATGCGTCTGTAGAAGTCCACTATTAACCGCACAGATCCAGGTTTATATGTGAAACATTTCGGCACTTATTTTAGTAGAATCAACCTTTGGACAAACGTGTAATATCAAAATTATAAGTGAAAAATATTGTCAAATATGATTGAAGGGTGGTGCAGTATTAGGAACCAATGAGTGAACATTTAGAGATAAAATAGGAAAGTGTAAAAGAACGATTATAAGGTATTAGTGACACGAACTTGTTGGGACGATTTTATTGGATGTAGAATTGGTAAAAATGTATAGAAGAGTAGGCATATTTTAATTATAATAATCACCTAGGATAAAGTAAACAAGGAGTTAATTTATAAATATTTTGGTAGTAAGACGTGTTTTGTAAACTGCGCTAAGTTTTGAATATTATAAAGTAAAAATAAATGAATTTGAAAAGTTTATGAGTTTGATTTATACAAAGAAGAGTACAGATAAGCGAGAGTAATAAAAATAAACAATAGTAACGACGAATAGAAAGTGATAAAAGTGGAATAGATCGAGATTGAAACAGGCGGAATAGATAGTTGGATATTGGAACGAGTTGATTAAAGGCAGAAAGGTATTGAATAGGATTTATGAGATTGAAGGCGATATTACTGGAATTGATTTGGATTGTAAAATGGATATAATGGTATTGAATGGTAATTAGAAGGAAGTATTGAATTATAACGAGCAGATTTGAAAAAGGAAAGCATTGGAGTAGCAGGAGCAGTACGAGTAAAGAAGATATAACATCAAGAAAATTAGCGTAGGGGAAGTAAAATTAAAAGGTAGTCAAAATTCTAAATTTGGTCATATTTATTTTAGATTTGGGGGATAGCAAAATTAAAATAACGAAACTTGAAATCTGGACAGCAGATTATTCGTAGTGATAGTGCCACGCATTGTAAAGACGCATACGGCGGGTGAGATTTTTGAGCCAGTATTCAGAGAGGCCGACGGCGACGTGTAAAAACAGGTGAGTACTGTGTGTTTTGAACTAGAAGTCTAAAATTGGTAATATTAATTTATTTGGCACAAGGCTACGTGGATCTGTTAGTAAAATTTTGGCATATACAAGTAAAAGATTACAGTAAAGGTAGTGCTGTTTGGTTGGTGCATTGCACATCTACTTACCACTGAACCCACGGTAAGTAGGTGGACACCCTGGAAAGGCGAGTTTCATAATAGTCGAGGCATATTAATACAGTTTTGTTTTGATGGACCGACCAAACGTAGATAAAACACGAAATAAAAAGTAAATATTTTCATATCATATAAAATCATATATAAAATCAAATAAATAAAAACGAAAGGGGGGGGGGGGAGCATAAGAATATATATATATATATATATATATATATATATTATAGTGGTTTTAAAAGATCAAAAATAAATATAAGCGAAGCAATTTCAAAACACCCTGTATAAAGAAACAACCAGAAATTACGTGCGAAAATTATATTAGTTAATTCATTTTTAAGTATTAACGAAATAATTAATGAAATTTAAGTAGGTTTGCAAAGAAATTAAATGGTAGAAGCCAATACCATTAATTTGAATTTATTTGAACGATTATTGATATATAATATGCATAAAAGCATTTAAAAACCCGGTAATATCAAAATGAGACGCGTTGCTAGCGTACAAATATATCAGGAGGGTTAAAATACGTGGAATATCCAACTCGGAGAAGTGTTATTTAAAATGTTACGATTGAACACCTGCGTATTTTTATAAAGGTCAAGTTCTGCTTAAAATTGTGTAGATAACAAATGGTTACAGAGAACGTCGGATAAACCGTCGCTTATATTCACGGGAAATGCTAATAAGGGGGTTATTTAACGCACGCAGACAGTCCACGTGTGTAAACAGTGAACAAACAAGGATATCGATTTTTCAACCACTCAAGCAAGGTAAGACTGAGACGAAGAAAACGTATAAGCATGCGACCACAATAGTAGAGGAGGGATTTAAGAAACGTCATTAAGTCTACGATTGGTCGATATGTTAGTTTAACTTGGCATAGACGCGAGGATAGTGTAGCGTAATTTTCTTGAAATTTTATAACGAGGTACGGAAATTCGCAGATTTGAAATTGGGATTGAGTGCAAAATTGTGAGAATGTGTGTTGTGTGCAGGGGATTTCGGATAACTGGGGGCCTGGAGAGGTTACAGTCGAACGACATAAATACTCTAGAGAACTAGGACTCGCTCTCTTGTCTTTTAACTGCGTGTCTTATTATTTCGATCGTCCCGAAAGCACATATGAAAGTTAAACATGAGTTGTAAGTATTAACAAATAATTTAAAGTGTATTGCTTAGTGGTAGCCTCTAAATTAAATTAAATTAAAACGCGGTTAATGTGCCGAGATTATTTTATTGAGGTATCACCTATAATTTTTAATCAACTCGTGTCGGGACATTAAATAACGTAAATTACTGTGAAATAAAATTTGGAATTTGGTAACACCGAGGAGGCGTTGGCAGATCAACTGAAATGGAAGTCGTCTAGTAATTGAGAGAATCGACCTGCAGACCAGATAGAAATTTACATGGCAGCATCTACAGAGCGAAGATCTTGTAGAAATTCCAGGTAACGATTTAACATTGTGATTCCTATAAACTGTAAACATTGGGGTAGAGTATGAGAGTGTTTTTCAAGGTAGTGTGAATTATTCACGTATTGAACTGAATATGTGTAAATAACTTTATTACGGTATTCAACTAGAAATTGAAGGTGTCTAGAAAGCTTTTAAACGTTCCATCAGAACGTGAAATTTTGTGAAGAGTACATGGCTTTGTTTTTGTTTAGTTTTAGAGTATGCAAAGTGAAGGACATACATTAATTGGGTTATGATGAGCTCACCATACCCCACAGTTTACTTAGAGTATTAAAATAAATAAATAAATTATAATGAAGGAATTTTAGAGAAGGTATTATTCAAGGTCCATTTACTTTTTATGTGTTTGATGATATTAAAAATTAAATACAGGACACTACAAAATAAAATTTACTGAAGTGTAATGTGAACAATAAAATAATAAGGAATTGCATTTGTAAATAGGAATAAATAAAAGATTGTATGTTTGTTGTATTTTGTGGTTTTATTGGGAGTGTGCGTGAATCAAAGGATTTATGAATGGATATAGCTATCCAAAAGGAGGTCCTAATGAGCTAGCCGGAAGCAGTTGAAGAAGGCCATTCAACCGAGGAAGAGATAAAAACGGGTAAGCAATATCTTTTTTTTGACTTATTTAAATTTTTGGAAATTTTTCTATTTTCGAATTTGAAAATTTATAAATATTTTCGAATATTTTCAGGTGAGGATTTTACCCGAGTTCCACGTCATAATTATGACGGCCCAACGTTGGGGCTCGAATGTTTTTGAGAGAGTACTTAATTAGACCGGAGTACCACGGCATAATTATGACGGCCCAACGTTGGGGCTCGAATGTTTTTGAGAGAGTACTTAATTAGACCGGAGTACCACGGCAATATATATAAAATAATTCAATTTATTGGGGATTGCTGCAATCTCCAATAAATTGAATTATTTTAAATTAATATTCAGCAAATAAAACGTGAAGGATATATATATATATATATATATATATATATATATATATATATTGTACGTTAATGACCTTGCTAAAGATTTATTTATAAGGATTTGTGGGTTTCAGATCTGCTGGATTAAAGAATACTCTTGTTTATAACCTAAATTAAATTTTCGAATATATTTCTATCCTTTTTCAAGGTGTAAATTGAGGTTACTAATAAATTGGCGTTGTAGAAATATAAAAAGCCAGCTCAATTTTACAAACTAAAAACATTAAAAATATAAGTATAACATTTTTAATGTCTTTAGTTTGCTACAATAAAACCGTTATCAAACCATATTTGTTATTTATTTTCGGTAGAGGTTACAATTAATAAAAAGTTAACATTACTGAAATTTACAAATAATAATGATGTAATTTGTAATGGAAGCGTTCAACGAATAGAATGCTATAGGATGGTTGCACATTGGTGATGGTTTACTATTACAAACTTTAACACGAGGCGTAAAATAAGAATTTCTCGAGCAAATAAATGGCTTTGTAAGCTGAATTAAACATTATAAATAACAGTAGGTTCGCTGTAAAAAGGGAATTGTTGCATTTTTAGTAAACCAGCGAAGCGTATATATATGCGCATGCTACCACCATTTTATAAAGTCTAAATGTGTTCTTCATCGACGGTATAATGGATAATCCTGTAAATACATTTTTTTTACTGCAGGACGTGATCTTTTTGCACTACCTACCTAGAACAGTAATTTGATGTATTCTTGAAGAAGGTATATATTATCCTATTTTAACTTAACATGATATTAATTAATTTTAATTGACTCTGAGAAACGACAGAAAAGTTAGAAGTGTTAGAGTTATAAACAGAGCGAGCAATAAGTTATTTATCATGCTTTAGTGTTCGGAGATGTACTAATTTGAGTAACCGATGCATGTTAGGATGCACAACGAACCATTCTCAAATTATAATTTATTTCTTATATGTTACTAAAAAGCCTATTTCTAACCATGACAACATGTAAATATACACAAATGTTATTAATTATTCTGGTCTGCACTTAAAAATTATCACTCAAGACATTAAAACCTAAATTTGTGTGAATATATTTGTGATTTGTAGCAACAAACACGTAAATATTATTAAATTTAGGAAGGTTAATCATAATTCGTTTTGTAATTAACTTTTATAAATATGTTCTAAATTTTAGATGCGGTAGAATTGCAAAATCAATGTAGATGCGCTACCCACTGCCCATGTAAAATTCAATTAGTTTATAATTGTTCAACTTATAAGCACATAAGCGTGTATCTATTACGATTAATCAATGTTTCTAAAAAATTTTAATGTAAATACTTCATTTTTAAAAATTTCCTTCGGGCAAACTAAATTCTGATTGGTGAACTGCAATTAGGTACATTACTGTTTTTACGTTGATAGAGCTTGAAACGAGCTATTGCTACCGCGTTTCTTTAATTTAAAACAAGTAATAATAAAGGTCTTTATTACTCACTGTTCACAAGTCTAATTAACAGTATATGCCTTATTTATAGATGTTTTCAGTCCACTTAACAATGAAGCACTATTACACTAACGAATTTACAAGCACTAATATCTTCTTAAACTAACTTCTTTACCATAGGTCCATTAACAACACTAACACAACTATTTATTTATACACTTCTATTTATTTACGTATACTACAAGCTGCATGTACATTAGACACAGCATATATCATTTATGTATAAATTCTTGAACTCCTAAAAGCTCAACTACGTTTACTGTTCACGATATAATTTATATTAGACATTCAAGTATAGACTAACTTTTACATTCATATGCGGCCTTATATATACCCTGAATTAAAGATATCACTCATTATCTAGTATTTTAGTAGAGTAAAATCAGGTCTTCCACTACCACATTTCCTCCAGAATCCCACATTTCCTCCCAAATTTACATGTAAATCCCCATAAGGAGGAAATGTGGTGGAGTCACATTTCCTCCAGAATCCCACATTTCCTCACACATCTGCACCAAATAGTTTTCTTCGACTAACCATTTTTCATCTTTCGAGATAAATGAGCATCCTCATTTGCTCCCACATCTGAACCAAATAGTTTTCTTTGTCTAGCCATTGCATTTCGAGATAAACCTATCTTGTTTGGTATCAATCAATATTAGAATTTTACGCACAACCCGAATCTGCAAACAGATTTAAAATCGGACCACGCCCTGCAAAGTTATACCCCTTTAAAGTCCTGATCTTCTAAATTTTGCTTTTTGCTTCCAAAACTAACAAATACTTTTCTTCGTCTAACCAATGCATCTTTTGAGATAAACCTATCTTGTTTGGTATCAATTAATATTAGAATTTTCTCAGCTACCCGAATCTCTAGGAATTTTTAAGATATCATCACCCCCAAGGGAGCTACCCTCATTTTAAGATTTCTTACCTTTAGCGACTTTTGAGCATTCTTATAATTTTTTTATACATGCGATACATTAAATTAGCTTAGAATTTTATGTACAATCCGAATCTGCAAACTGATTTGAAATCGGGCCATCCCTTACAAAGTTACACTTTAAGCTCTCAAACCTCTAAATTTTGCTCTTTGCTTTATAAGCAAAACTAACAAATACTTTTCTTTGTCTAGCCAATGCATCTTTCGAGATAAACCTATCTTGTTTGGTATCAATCAATATTAGAATTTTCTCAGCTACCCGAATCTCTAAGAATTTTTCAGATATCATCACCCCCAAGGGAGCTACCCCAATTTTAAGATTTCTTACCTGTAGCGACTTTTGAGCATTCTTATAATTTTTTTTATACATGCGATACATTAAATTAGCTTAGAATTTTATGTACAATCCGAATCTGCAAACAGATTTGAAATCGGATCACGCCCTGCAAAGTTACCCCTTTAAAGCCCCCAAACCTCTTTAAATTGTTTTGCTCGTCTATGACATATGCTTAAACCAAACATCTCCAAAAATCAAAAACCGTGGAGATTTTAGAAATGAGTTCTTTATAAGCCATAAGTGCTTAATATTTAAAATCATTTTTTCAAACAGTAATGTGCTTTTTCAGAATGTCGCAAAACCCATGACTTAAAATTTTCTGGTTTTAACATAATTACATGTACAATGCTAAATTGTTGGAAAATACATAGACAAGGACAAACTAATGGCTTTACAAGTATGTGACGTATAGTGAAAGTAGCGTAGAGGACAAACTAATTGCTTTACAATTATGTGACGTAAAGTGAAAGTAGCCTTTCTTTTATTAATTAGCAGCTATGTGATTTGAAAATACAATAGATATGCTCAATGCCACCCATTAAAATCAACGCATCATTGCTGGAAGGTTTATTAATCATACAATGAGCGCTCTATTTTGGCCTTGATTGGGAAAATACAAACCGGTTGTAGAAATTGTTTTGTGAACCTTAGAATTTTGGTGTTGAAAATATCTCCCACGCACTGTTGCGTAGCTGGATGCCCACCCCTTTTGGGAATATATGCTCGTTATAGGTTGTAGCACCCGTGGTTTTACTTAACTACACTTCGTGAGATCTCATTAATCTTTTTTTAATTGTGTCCTTCTCGCGTACAATACAGTAGGACTTAGCCTTACTACCTACAAATTCTAACACCAAGTCACCGTTAAACTCGTCTTTAAATTTTCCCCACAACTTTTGTTAACATGCGGTATATTGTGTTTATTATTTCCGCGTACACCACTTTAAACCTAAAAATAAAAACAGGATAGTTTAATACGTCTATTAATAATTTATGGTAATGTTGGCGGTACAAATATGTAAAAACAAACTTTATCAAGAAATATGTTTTAATAGAATACATACATGTATTGATAACATCTATAAACCGCTGTGGTAACCAGAGTCTGGCGAATCTGGGATAGCCAAATCTCTAAACATTTGCGCAAGCGATTGCCTTGCAGTTGCATCTTTTAAGTACTGAATGGGGAAACATTTAATAAGTTCCAACACTGTCAAGTAATTTAAATTGCTGCAATCATTAGACAGAGAAATACTGGCACTGCTCTCTCCCTCTAATAACGTTTGAACCCTTTCTTCCTCCGTCGTATTTCCACATACTTTTTTTATATCACCAACAAATTTTCGTAAAATTCTGGAAAGTTTCTACACCTTAACTCGGCCATTTTAAAACAGATCAATTCTCGCAAATTTAATAGCTTGATGCACTCGTACGCAGGTAGCACAATAACATTCCCATCTTTCGTAATCTCCATATTATATAAATTCTCTTTTCAAAATTGTTCAAAACCATATACTTCTATTAAAGGCTGTGCTCAGCTGCAATTTGAAATCTTGATCCAATTGTATCTCAACAACATCGTTTCCAGTAGTCAGACCATTTAATCGTACTTGTTTTGAGTCTTGAGCAAATTGGCGAATTTGAAATTCCACTTGAAAAGTACACAATTTCTTCCAATCGAAGTAAGAGAATGTTATCGTAGAATCAGCACACATACCACTACAGCAAATCACTTGGATGGCAGGTTGAAGACCACCATATAAATCAAAACCAACTTCTAATATATGGTGGTGATAATTTGGAGGAAATTCGCCTAACCTATAGGGTTGACTTACCAACTAGTTGGTTGATATTTAATTGTGGTACTCGCACATCACTTGTAACGTCAACACAAGAAAAATCCATCTTTTATTTATAATTTTAATCAAACTCGACGATACTTTGACGACTAATGCACTGGAACATGGCTCTCGCCTTTTATGCCGATGGTCGAGCGTGCGCAGCTCCTTATTATATTAGTTGGCGTTATATGCAAGTCTTGACTGGAAAAGTGACGTCTATAATTGTTTTATAGTGGGTTTTACCTGTATGTATTTAACCACCAACGCCATTTTAGAATTATTAAACAAAATTACTCTTAGCAGTATTTTTAATATACCATCGTGTAAGATTTCAATTATTATTGTGTTTTTCCTCAGGTTTTCAAATCCTCGGAATTTTTCCAAATCGAATGACACCTTACTGATTTGCAGAATAACCTTTTGCAAGCACCGTATATAATTCATCTTTAATCTATTTCTAAACCGTATCGCTCTGTCTTTTGAGATAAATCCTGGTGTGTCCCACAATCGACTTCCTTTCCACCCCAAACACGTTGACACTGATGTTGTTTAATTCCTCGAACCGGGGTATATCCTTTATGGATATCGGGAACTGCAGTCCTGTCAAATTGAGAATGGTGCTGTAATGGGGTAGCTACCGACCCTTTGCGGATTGTGAGCACTGAGTAGAGCGCAGCTATCACGCACCAGGCAAAGCATGCGTTGTCGTCATTTTGTATATTAATAACAGCTCTGGTGTTTCGAACCCATTTGGGGAGCTCGATGTATGAGGATCCACGCAAAGGGTTGTACTTGTTTACATTAATCTCCAAGTACAACGCCTGTTTCAGAGTCCATCCTAAAATTTAAAAATTAGAAAAATAAATTATTGTAGAAACTAACCAGAATCTCGTTCTTGGAACTCCTCTGACTTAGCTGACATCCTCTCCACAAAGGAATTGTAGATCTCCCTAGGTTACTGGAGGTGAGCACAACATTTCGAGTGTTGAAAGATTTAACATCCTCTACACTGTCCATCTTGGTGTAGCCACTAATTAGGTAGTTTACTTTTAAATTAGGAGAAACCCAGCGTCGTTTAACCTTGAGTAACATTTCATACCAGTCTATTCACGTCGGTGAAAATCAATTAACTTCTTGCTTACGCGCTACATCTATAATTATCGGATGTATCAAACGAGAACAAAGTTAGACGGGGTAAATATTTATACATATTTTTCGAAATTGTGAAATTGGAATAGTCTGCATTTGCATTTTGATAAGTAAACATCGTAATAAAAATGAGCGGGAAAGAATTATATCCTTAGATGCTATAAAAATTTTAGAAGAAGTTGTCAAGGAGATGAAAACAAGTTTATCAAACAATTCAACTAGCCAACATTTGAATGGTATGTCTAATGAATCTCTGGTAAATACTAAAATAGTGCAAGATAAACCTACACATGATAATGTTGATGCGAAAGATCAGAACATAGACTCCAAGTCAGACGTTTCTGACAGAAAAGAAAGAGACAACTTAAATCGTATACTAAAGAGGATTTAAATAAAGCCCTTGACGAAATAAACAAAGGATGGATTACTGGTTCAGAAGCATCCGAAATCTACAATGTTCCAAAAGCTACACTCTATACGAAACTCAGATCAAAAGAAAATCGTGTGCAAAATTTGGATATGTATACTACACATTTGCCAATTAAAAGGAGGAAAAGTGACTTTTGTGTGTGTGTATTAGTTTTAATGAATAAAATATATTTCTATGTGAAGTGTACCTGTTAAGTATTTGAATTGAAATATAAATATTGTTTCAAACGTTTTGGGTTTTATTTATATATAATGGTATTGTTAGGATACAATTACTCGGAAGCAGTAGCAGAATCTTGGTTTATGTAATATCATAGAAGTTGAAAAAACAAAAACTAAAAGGTATGTTTCAAACACGTAGTTGTACTCATTTCTATTAAAATTAAATGTAGCGCTCTTTGTTATAATTCTTTTCATAAGAACTTAGATACCCATTTCAGTTGCGTGGACATTTGAAAATTAAACAATACCAATGTATGCTTTATATTTTAAAACATAAACAAGCTAATATATACAAAAATAATTTCTAAATTCATCATTCATTTCTTATGATAACAGTTGTTGTGGTTAAATTTTTATTTTAAAACTTACAATTTAGTATATATTCCATTTGAATATCTGCCAACAGTTTTATAAACCCCATCTCCTCGATTATTTCCATAAAATCATCCAGATCCTCGGGCATTGATAACACTGCAGTACAGTGCTGTATTGCTTCCTCGTATGACTGACACATAAGACATTTTCTCCTTCTATCGAAAAGCATTGCCCACATTCTGCTTTTTTTACTCGTAGAGCATTGCGAAATCTTCGAATAACCTCTCCAAAGTCTTTATACATATTTGTTATATTGTCTCTTTAAACCGTACAATCAACAAATAATAACTTCTACGCGAACAGTCCTTTTATATGAGCTACTCCTATTCGGATATGTACCGATTGCACCCGATTTGTGTGCACGCACGAAGCAACAGGTAGGGAATGTATTCTATGAACAAAATCATTACATTTCTTAAGAAAATGCTAAGGACTTTAAAATAATTATAACTCTTGTTAGACCTCTAGCCTCCGGATAAACGTTATTATTTTAGGTTGTGTCACTGTTTTCTGAATCAACTTCCTACACACTTTTCCTAAACTATGCGTATCAATTGGGGGTTATACTTTACTCCATAACCGACTTGTATATATCTTCGTATTCGTCTCTAGCTAACACGTCCGTATAATAAAGATGTACAGGCTCGTCGTCAACTGGTAACTTAATCTTTTTTTAAAAAACTAGTCTTTGTTTTCAAGTTTAACCCTTGTTGTACGTGTAAGGATTCTTTCCGCTATTCCTTGTGACTAGGAATCGGAAATTTTGCAAGGATCAATCAATTGTTTGTGCACCTCTTCGATTTGTAGAGATGTAGCGTCTCCCTTTTGTATACCGCAAAGTTCTTTCGTACAGAATCCTGCATAAAATGAAGCTTACGTTTATTTACAATAAAATTGTTAACGTTCGTCATCATGAAACTTTGGATGAGAACTAACTTTTTTTGAATAATGTTAAACATTTATATATTCGTCGAAATTCTTCCTATATCGACCATTATCCAAATCAAAATCTTTCACAACAGTTATAAAATTATGTTTTGAGTCACCCCAACACTGTAAACACATTTTTTTAAATTTCGGATATGTCATGTCACCACTTATATGATCCGAAAAGATATGTCCGAGATTGGTTTCATCCTGTTTCCATAATGCGATTACATTGGCGTTATCTCTGAGTCTATGTTTTAAGGCACTAGCGTAAGTTTGACATAGATAGAACGAATCTATTGCTTTATGTCGACCGAACGAGAAAAACTGTGTGATTTTACTTTGCTCGTTTGCAGGTATATCATCGAAAACCATAATTGAATCTTCTTTGGTATCTCCGGGTTCAATCAAATCATCGTAATTTTCAAACTCATGGTACCCAATTTCTTCTTTTAATGGTGTAAAAACGTTTCTTAACAATTCGTATTTCGGTTGATACAAACTCTTCGAAAATACATAGACATTTTGAAATCTAAGACCGTTCTCGTGCAAGATCAGAGATATTAAAGCGTTGGTCTTCCCACAACTCGATGGTCCCACGAATATAGCTCGTATGTTAGACGGGAACAAAGGACCATGTTTACCATCCTCTTTGCATTAGCAATAGCAAAGTTATCATAATTCTGTATAGGTATTTTAACTTCTGGTATAACATCTCTGGATGCATCGTTGGAATTATGTAATTTCTTCACGTTCTGCAACCTTTTAACATATCTGCATAACGTTGTTCTAGGTACATTATATTTTTTACTAGCAGCGTAGAAACTCGAGCCATACAGGATATCCTCTGCTGCTTTTGTAATAGATTGTTTGGAGCACCACTGATTGCTTGAATGCGACATCTTTTGAAAAATGTCTTACTATAACTAAGCTCAACCCAAAACCCGTTAGCACTAATTGCTTTTTAATGAGTTTTTCCATTGAAAACCAAGTGTGGACCTAGGTTAGATAAAAGGAAAAATTAATAGGTTAGGCCAGCGCCGCGGCGCTGACCTAACCTATTAATTTTTCCTTTTATCTAACCTAGGTCCACACTTGGTTTTCAATGGAAAAACTCATTAAAAAGCAATTAGGTCATATGGTCATGTGGTCATGTGGTCATATGGTCATGTGGTCATATGGTCATATGGTCATGTGGTCATATGGTCATATGGTCATATGGTCATGTGGTCATATGGTCATATGGTCATGTGGTCATATGGTCATGTGGTCATGTGGTCATATGGTCATGTGGTCATATGGTCATATGGTCATGTGGTCATATGGTCATGTGGTCATGTGGTCATATGGTCATGTGGTCATGTGGTCATATGGTCATGTGGTCATGTGGTCATATGGTCATATGGTCATGTGGTTATGTGAGCAGGGAGATTAAATTTGGTATATAAGGAACTAGTTTTGGGTTGAGCTTAGTTATAGTAAGACATTTTTCAAAAGATGTCGCATTCAAGCAATCAGTGGTGCTCCAAACAATCTATTACAAAAGCAGCAGAGGATATCCTGTATGGCTCGAGTTTCTACGCTGCTAGTAAAAAATATAATGTACCTAGAACAACGTTATGCAGATATGTTAAAAGGTTGCAGAACGTGAAGAAATTACATAATTCCAACGATGCATCCAGAGATGTTATACCAGAAGTTAAAATACCTATACAGAATTATGATAACTTTGCTATTGCTAATGCAAAAGAGGATGGTAAACATGGTCCTTGTTCCCGTCTAACATACGAGCTATATTCGTGGGACCATCGAGTTGTGGGAAGACCAACGCTTTAATATCTCTGATCTTGCACGAGAACGGTCTTAGATTTCAAAATGTCTATGTATTTTCGAAGAGTTTGTATCAACCGAAATACGAATTGTTAAGAAACGTTTTACACCATTAAAAGAAGAAATTGGGTACCATGAGTTTGAAAATTACGATGATTTGATTGAACCCGGAGATACCAAAGAAGATTCAATTATGGTTTTCGATGATATACCTGCAAACGAGCAAAGTAAAATCACACAGTTTTTCTCGTTCGGTCGACATAAAGCAATAGATTCGTTCTATCTATGTCAAACTTACGCTAGTGCCTTAAAACATAGACTCAGAGATAACGCCAATGTAATCGCATTATGGAAACAGGATGAAACCAATCTCGACATATCTTTTCGGATCATATAAGTGGTGACATGACATATCCGAAATTTAAAGAAATGTGTTTACAGTGTTGGGGTGACTCAAAACATAATTTTATAACTGTTGTGAAAGATTTTGATTTGGATAATGGTCGATATAGGAAGAATTTCGACGAGTATATAAATGTTTAACATTATTCAAAAAAAGTTAGTTCTCATCCAAAGTTTCATGATGACGAACGTTAACAATTTTATTGTAAATAAACGTAAGCTTCATTTTATGCAGGATTCTGTACGAAAGAACTTTACGGTATACAAAAAGGGAGACGCTACATCTCTACAAATCGAAGAGGTGCACAAACAATTGATTGATCCCTTGCAAAATTACCGATTCCTAGTCACAAGGAATAGCGGAAAGAATCTTACACGTACAACAAGGGTTAAACTTGAAAACAAAGACTAGTTTTTAAAAGATTAAGTTACCAGTTGACGACGAGCCTGTACATCTTTATTATACGGACGTGTTAGCTAGAGACGAATACGAAGATATATACAAGTCGGTTATGGAGTAAAGTATAACCCCCAATTGATACGCATAGTTTAGGAAAAGTGTGTAGGAAGTTGATTCAGAAAACAGTGACACAACCTAAAATAATAACGTTTATCCGGAGGCTAGAGGTCTAACAAGAGTTATAATTATTTTAAAGTCCTTAGCATTTTCTTAAGAAATGTAATGATTTTGTTCATAGAATACATTCCTACCTGTTGCTTCGTGCGTGCACACAAATCGGGTGCAATCGGTACATATCCGAATAGGAGTAGCTCATATAAAAGGACTGTTCGCGTAGAAGTTATTATTTGTTGATTGTACGGTTTAAAGAGACAATATAACAAATATGTATAAAGACTTTGGAGAGGTTATTCGAAGATTTCGCAATGCTCTACGAGTAAAAAGCAGAATGTGGGCAATGCTTTTCGATAGAAGGAGAAAATGTCTTATGTGTCAGTCATACGAGGAAGCAATACAGCACTGTACTGCAGTGTTATCAATGCCGAGGATCTGGATGATTTTATGGAAATAATCGAGGAGATGGGGTTTATAAAACTGTTGGCAGATATTCAAATGGAATATATACTAAATTGTAAGTTTTAAAATAAAATTTAACCACAACAACTGTTATCATAAGAAATGAATGATGTGAATTTAGAAATTATTTTGTATATATTAGCTTGTTTATGTTTTAAAATATAAAGCATACATTGGTATTGTTTAATTTTTCAAATGTCCACGCAACTGAAATGGGTATCTAAGTTCTTATGAAAAGAATTATAACAAAGAGCGCTACATTTAATTTTAATAGAAATGAGTACAACTACGTGTTTGAAACATACCTTTAGTTTTTGTTTTTTTCAACTTCTATGATATTACATAAACCAAGATTCTGCTACTGCTTCCGAGTAATTGTATCCTAACAATACCATTATATATAAATAAAACCCAAAACGTTTGAAACAATATTTATATTTCAATTCAAATACTTAACAGGTACACTTCACATAGAAATATATTTTATTCATTAAAACTAATACACACACACACAAAAGTCACTTTTTCCTCCTTTTAATTGGCAAATGTGTAGTATACATATCCAAATTTTGCACACGATTTTCTTTTGATCTGAGTTTCGTATAGAGTGTAGCTGGAACATTGTAGATTTCGGATGCTTCTGAACCAGTAATCCATCCTTTGTTTATTTCGTCAAGGGCTTTATTTAAATCCTCTTTAGTATACGATTTAAGTTGTCTTTTCTTTTCTGTCAGAAACGTCTGACTTGGAGTCTATGTTCTGATCTTTCGCATCAACATTATCATGTGTAGGTTTATCTTGCACTATTTTAGTATTTACCAGAGATTCATTAGACATACCATTCAAATGTTGGCTAGTTGAATTGTTTGATAAACTTGTTTTCATCTCCTTGACAACTTCTTCTAAAATTTTATAGCATCTAAGGATATAATTCTTTCCCCGCTCATTTTTATTACGATGTTTACTTATCAAAATGCAAATGCAGACTATTCCAATTTCACAATTTCGAAAAATATGTATAAATATTTACCCCGTCTAACTTTGTTATCGTTTGATACATCCGATAATTATAGATGTAGCGTAAGCAAAGTTAATTGATTTTCACCGACGTGAATAGACTGGTATGAAATGTTACTCAAGGTTAAACGACGCTGGGTTTCTCCTAATTTAAAAGTAAACTACCTAATTAGTGGCTACACCAAGATGGACAGTGTAGAGGATGTTAAATCTTTCAACACTGAAATGTTGTGCTCACCTCCTCCAGTAACCTAGGGAGATCTACACCTTTGTGGAGAGGATGTCAGCTAAGTCAGAGGAGTTCCAAGAACGAGATTCTGGTTAGTTTCTACAATAATTTATTTTTCTAATTTTTAAATTTTAGGATGGACTCTGAAACAGGCGTTGTACTTGGAGATTAATGTAAACAAGTACAACCCTTTGCGTGGATCCTCATACATCGAGCTCCCAAATGGGTTCGAAACACCAGAGCTGTTATTAATATACAAAATGACGACAACGCATGCTTTGCCTGGTGCGTGATAGCTGCGCTCTACTCAGTGCTCACAATCCGCAAAGGGTCGGTAGCTACCCCATTACAGCACCATTCTCAATTTGACAGGACTGCAGTTCCCGATATCCATAAAGGATATACCCCGGTTCGAGGAATTAAACAACATCAGTGTCAACGTGTTTGGGGTGGAAAGGAAGTCGATTGTGGGACACACCAGGGATTTATCTCAAAAGACAGAGCGATACGGTTTAGAAATAGATTAAAGATGAATTATATACGGTGCTTGCAAAAGGTTATTCTGCAAATCAGTAAGGTGTCATTCGATTTGGAAAAATTCCGAGGATTTGAAACCTGAGGAAAACACAATAATAATTGAAATCTTACACGATGGTATATTAAAATACTGCTAAGAGTAATTTTGTTTAATAATTCTAAAATGGCGTTGGTGGTTAAATACATACAGGTAAAACCCACTATAAAACAATTATAGACGTCACTTTTCCAGTCAAGACTTGCATATAACGCCAACTAATATAATAAGAGCTGCGCACGCTCGACCATCGGCATAAAAGGCGAGAGCCATGTTCCAGTGCATTAGTCGTCAAAGTATCGTCGAGTTTGATTAAAATTATAAATAAAAGATGGATTTTCTTGTGTTGACGTTACAAGTGATGTGCGAGTACCACAATTAAATATCAACCAACTAGTTGGTAAGTCAACCTATAGGTTAGGCGAATTTCCTCCAAATTATCACCACCATATATTAGAAGTTGGTTTTGATTTATATGGTGGTCTTCAACCTGCCATCCAAGTGATTTGCTGTAGTGGTATGTGTGCTGATTCTACGATAACATTCTCTTACTTCGATTGGAAGAAATTGTGTACTTTTCAAGTGGAATTTCAAATTCGCCAATTTGCTCAAGACTCAAAACAAGTACGATTAAATGGTCTGACTACTGGAAACGATGTTGTTGAGATACAATTGATCAAGATTTCAAATTGCAGCTGAGCACAGCCTTTAATAGAAGTATATGGTTTTGAACAATTTTGAAAAGAGAATTTATATAATATGGAGATTACGAAAGATGGAATGTTATTGTGCTACCTGCGTACGAGTGCATCAAGCTATTAAATTTGCGAGAATTGATCTGTTTTAAAATGGCCGAGTTAAGGTGTAGAAACTTTCCAGAATTTTACGAAAAATTTGTTGGTGATATAAAAAAAGTATGTGGAAATACGACGGAGGAAGAAAGGGTTCAAACGTTATTAGAGGAGAGAGCAGTGCCAGTATTTCTCTGTCTAATGATTGCAGCAATTTAAATTACTTGACAGTGTTGGAACTTATTAAATGTTTCCCATTCAGTACTTAAAAGATGCAACTGCAAGGCAATCGCTTGCGCAAATGTTTAGAGATTTGGCTATCCCAGATTCGCCAGACTCTGGTTACCACAGCGGTTTATAGATGTTATCAATACATGTATGTATTCTATTAAAACATATTTCTTGATAAAGTTTGTTTTTACATATTTGTACCGCCAACATTACCATAAATTATTAATAGACGTATTAAACTATCCTGTTTTTATTTTTAGGTTTAAAGTGGTGTACGCGGAAATAATAAACACAATATACCGCATGTTAACAAAAAGTTGTGGGGAAAATTTAAAGACGAGTTTAACGATGACTTGGTGTTAGAATTTGTAGGTAGTAAGGCTAAGTCCTACTGTATTGTACGCGAGAAGGACACGATTAAAAAAAGATTAATGAGATCTCACGAAGTGTAGTTAAGTAAAACCACGGGTGCTACAACCTATAACGAGCATATATTCCCAAAAGGGGTGGGCATCCAGCTACGCAACAGTGCGTGGGAGATATTTTCAACACCAAAATTCTAAGGTTCACAAAACAATTTCTACAACCGGTTTGTATTTTCCCAATCAAGGCCAAAATAGAGCGCTCATTGTATGATTAATAAACCTTCCAGCAATGATGCGTTGATTTTAATGGGTGGCATTGAGCATATCTATTGTATTTTTCAAATCACATAGCTGCTAATTAATAAAAAGAAAGGCTACTTTCACTTTACGTCACATAATTGTAAAGCAATTAGTTTGTCCTCTACGCTACTTTCACTATACGTCACATACTTGTAAAGCCATTAGTTTGTCCTTGTCTATGTATTTTCCAACAATTTAGCATTGTACATGTAATTATGTTAAAACCAGAAAAATTTTAAGTCATGGGTTTTGCGACATTCTGAAAAAAGCACATTACTGTTTGAAAAAATGATTTTAAATATTAAGCACTTATGGCTTATAAAGAACTCATTTCTAAAATCTCCACGGTTTTTGATTTTTGGAGATGTTTGGTTTAAGCATATGTCATAGACGAGCAAAACAATTTAAAGAGGTTTGGGGGCTTTAAAGGGGTAACTTTGCAGGGCGTGATCCGATTTCAAATCTGTTTGCAGATTCGGATTGTACATAAAATTCTAAGCTAATTTAATGTATCGCATGTATAAAAAAATTATAAGAATGCTCAAAAGTCGCTACAGGTAAGAAATCTTAAAATTGGGGTAGCTCCTTTGGGGTGATGATATCTGAAAAATTCTTAGAGATTGGGGTAGCTGAGAAAATTCTAATATTGATTGATACCAAACAAGATAGGTTTATCTCGAAAGATGCATTGGCTAGACAAAGAAAAGTATTTGTTAGTTTTGCTTATAAAGCAAAGAGCAAAATTTAGAGGTTTGAGAGCTTAAAGTGTAACTTTGTAAGGGATGGCCTGATTTCAAATCAGTTTGCAGATTCGGATTGTACATAAAATTCTAAGCTAATTTAATGTATCGCATGTATAAAAAATTATAAGAATGCTCAAAAGTCGCTAAAGGTAAGAAATCTTAAAATGAGGGTAGCTCCTTGGGGTGATGATATCTTAAAAATTCCTAGAGATTCGGGTAGCTGAGAAAATTCTAATATTGATTGATACCAAACAAGATAGGTTTATCTCGAAATGCAATGGCTAGACAAAGAAAACTATTTGGTTCAGATGTGGGAGCAAATGAGGATGCTCATTTATCTCGAAAGATGAAAAATGGTTAGTCGAAGAAAACTATTTGGTGCAGATGTGTGAGGAAATGTGGGATTCTGGAGGAAATGTGACTCCACCACATTTCCTCCTTATGGGGATTTACATGTAAATTTGGGAGGAAATGTGGGATTCTGGAGGAAATGTGGTAGTGGAAGACCTGATTTTACTCTACTTATTTTCTAGAAGATTTCTGGAATCCTTGAGAATATGATGTGCCTCGGGCGTTTGTATGTTTGACGGGTTGCCTAATAGTGGATCGCAACACTGCCCCCTCTTTAAAACCGTTACGTCTCGTAACTGTAGATACATTTTGACACCAATTCGATGACTGATGACGGTATCGGCAGCTATCTCCTCTGGTGCATCCACCGCGTCGTTGGAAATAACAGTCAACACTCTTTTCTTGGTCTTGGTAGGCAACCGGTTGATAACAACAAACAAGGACCTGGACGTTGGTTTTCTGGAAAACTACTTCTAGCATATTTCGGACTATCCTCCAATCTAAGTGATCCAGTCCACAGCCCAGCTTGGGCACCGCTAGTCTCGTTACTCCATTTTCCATCATCTGCGCCTTAAGATTTAGCAAAGCCTCCCATAGATGTCCATAACTAGGTCTTTGCCATGAAGAATTTTTGGTAACCAGATATTAAACATAACGATTTTTATCTTGAAGAACCAAAGCTTTTCCTACAGTTGGCTGCTGTTGTACTAATTCATCCACACATCCAAATTTTTTCTTGAAAACAACAGCTATTCCCCTTGACATTGCCAAATCTTGAGCTACGCAATGTGCAAGGGAATACTCTTCTGGTGCTCTAAACAGATCTTGCCGTTTTTCAACAACAACGCCAAATCTGGCCTTAGCGGCACCACCATACGCCGCCATAAATCTCTCAAAATCTACATTTGGCTCATGATTAATAACTTGTCGAACACCATTCTCATCATTCGAGCTTTCTTGGTTGTTGCCAGCGTAGGATGTTAACCGGTCAGAGTGTACCACTTTCGGTTTACCACGGGAGATCATCTGATCCGGTACACTACATCATTAATCCTTTTCATCACTTCGTACGGGCCTTCCCATTGTCTTTGTAATTTTGGCGACAACCCACGTTTTCTTTGTGGATTATACAACCACACCAAATCTCCAGGTTGATAACCACCTTCTTGTGCTCTCGTGTCATATTGTGATTTCATTCGATCGCTTGCTGCCTGGATATTCTTTCGGACGTTTTTGTGAATGCTATTTGATCTTTCACGAAGCTTACTAACGTAATCTTCACCTGCGATCTTTTCTCCAGGTTTAAATCCAAACTGAAGATCACCTGGTAGCCGCAATTCACGTCCTAGCATTACGCAAGCGGGCGATTACCCTGTGCTGTCATGTACCGAAGATCGGTACGCCAGTAGGAACAAATGTAAATATTGGTCCCAGTCTCGTTGATGTTCAGAGACAACTTTGGCGAGGTACTTCCCTAACGTCCTGTTGATTCTTTCAACCATTCCATCCGATTGGTGATGAAGTGGCGTGGTTCTAGTCTTCCTGATTCCAAGATGCTTGCAGACATTTTGAAACAACGCTGATTCGAAGTTCCGACCTTGATCGGAATGTAATTCCAACGGAACTCCAAAGCGACAAAACAACTCCTTCACTAGTACATCTGCAACCGTCCCGGCTTCTTGGTTAGGTATAGCATATGCTTCCGGCCATTTGGTAAAATAATCCATTGCAACCAAGATGTATTTATTTCCTTTCTCTGATTCAGGAAACGGACCAGCTATATCAATGGCTACCCTCTCAAAAGGATTCCCCACGTTATACTGTCTCATTGGGGCTTTCCGTTTTGTGACCGGACCATTTGCAGAGGCACACAATTCACATTTCCGGCACCACTCCTTCACATCATCTTTGCAGTTCACCCAATAGAGTCTTTCTCTCACTCTTTCGAGAGTTCTTTTCACGCCAAAGTGCCCTCCGGAAATACCATCGTGCAAGTGCTGCAACACTTCCGGCACTCTGCTTCTCGGCACTATCACTTGAAGTCTTTCAGTGCCATCTTCAAATTCCAGGCGTCGTTTCAAGATTCTATTTTCCATCATCAAGGAGTCCCACTGCGCCCAGACTTAAAATACTAATTTTTTCCCAAGCTGGTCGTTGTCCTCTATTTTTCCACTCAATAATACGTCCCAATTCGGCGTCATTCTCCTGGTCTTCTCGTATTCTTTCGGGTTGCCACGTATCATCGGTTACCGTCATTCTATGGATGACACTTATTTTCTCTTCCATCTTGGAGCAATGATTGCAGTCCACCGGACAAGGTCTCCTTGATAGGGCGTCTGCATTCCGATGGCTGGTTCCTACACGATGTTCTGTGTCAAAGTCATATTCCTGCAGCCGCTCTATCCACCTTGCAACTTGCCCTTCAGGATTTCGAAACTGCAGTAACCATTTTAGTGCAGCATGGTCTGTTCTCAACAGGAATTTACGGCCGTATAAGTACTTATAAAAGTGCTCTACGGATTTGACGACGGCCAACAACTCCCTTTTTGTCACACAATAGTTCTTTTCTGGCCGTGACAAGACCTTGCTGAAATACCCAATAACTTTTTCTTGTCCGTCTTGCACTTGGGAAAGAACGCTTCCTATAGCTGTGTTACTGGCATCGGTATCCAACACAAATTTCCCCTCCATCCGTGGATAACTCAAAATTGGTGCTGTAACTAGTAGCCGTTTCAGTTGTTCAAATGCACTGTGGCAGTCGTCATTCCAATCATATTCTTGTCCATTTTCGGTTAATTTTGTTAACGGTTTGGCAATGTTCGCAAACCCAAGTATAAAACGTCGGTAATATGTGCACAATCCTAGAAAACTGCGTAGTTGGTGTATATCTGCTGGTGTAGGCCACTCCTGTACCGTTTTTATTTTGTCAGGGTCAGCTCTTATTCCGGTCTCCGAAACGACATGTCCTAGGTATTTCACCTCTTTTCCAAATAGGTGGCACTTCTTGGGACTTAATGTAAGGTTTGCCCCGCGTAATCTTTGGAATATCTCCTCTAGGTTCTTAAGATGTTCTTCAAAAGACCGGCCTAACACTATCACGTAGTCCAGGTACACCAGACATGTCTTCCAGGACAGTCCACGCAGTACCGATTCCATCAATCGTTCAAAAGTAGCAGGAGCATTGCATAATCCAAATGGCATGACCTTGAACTGCCATAATCCAGTTCCAATTGTAAACGCAGTCTTTTCTTTATCGTTTGACTCCAAGCCTACCTGCCAGTATCCGCTTTTCAAGTCCAAGGTCGAAAACCATTTGGATCCGGATAGAGTATCCAAGGTGTCATCAATTCTGGGCAAAGGATAGCTGTCTTTCTTTGTCACAGTGTTAAGCCGCCGGTAGTCTACACAAAACCTTGTCGACCCGTCCTTTTTCTTGACAAGTACCACCGGGGATGCCCATGAACTAGTTGAGGGTTCAATCACTCCCTGTTCTGCCATATCGGTGATAATTTGCTCGGCTTCCTTACATTTTGCCAAAGGAAGCCGCCTGGGGTGTTGTCTTATCGGTTGCGCATCTCCAGTATTGATCTTGTGTTGCACAACATTCGTCCTTCCTTTCTCACTATCATCCAGTGCAAACACCTCGATATCGTCCGACCAGTTCTTTTACCTTGCCCAGTTGGTCGCCATTTAATCCTTGACACGAGGGTATCAACATATCCAGCAATTTCTGTGAGCAACCGTTGGTTGGTTTATTTTTCGTGTCGTCTACACAACGTTTAATATGACATACTGGAATGCAACTTCCCACAATCATGCCTTTTTTTAGGGTCACCGTATGGGGATTAATGGTCAGTACCCTTACTGGTACCATATTTCGAGACTTTACCAGCGTTCTTCCAATCAGTAGTCCCTCCTGACCCATTCCCGATTCAGTTGCTTCCATCATGCATACTTGTCCTTCCTGGAGCGTACCATCCGGGCGTCCCATTACTATCATTTCCGCCTTCTCGGGTATTTTCATATCGCAAATCATTCGAACTTGCATCGTCTGGTTACTCCTACCTTGAAATGGAATCTCATCATCATCTATCCGAAGCACATTTTCTTTCATGTTTACATGAAACCCATATTCTCTCATGAGATCCATTCCCAAAATCACTTCTTCTGTAATTTCAGCTACCAACACTCAATGATTAATTAATTTGTCACCAATTGTCAACATAACGGCAGTCTCTCCGTGAGTACAAATTTTCTCACCACTTGCCGTTCGAAGACACACCGATACAAGTAGCACTTTCCCACGACCAACCAAATCTGGTCTCACAATAGTTTTTGTCGCTCCTGTATCCACGAGTAATCGGACACTCCTACCATTAATTCTTCCATCGATATAAATGCTGTCCAGACTCCCCATCGACGATGCAGCACGGATGATAATCTCCGGGGCACTACGTTGTGCTGTCGGCGTTCGCCCCCTTACGTCGACTTGCTTTAGTTTTCCTGCTGCTCAGCCGGTTGTTTTTTTGGTTGAGTGCAGCGCCTCTGTATATGACCAACTTCACCGCAGTTCCAGCATCGCAGACCCCATCTCCGCGGTCATTGTCTTTCAGACTTTTCCACACGGTTGATTATTTCAACTATGCTGTTTTGCGTTTGATCAGGTTCTTCTAAGGCAGACCGAACTTTGTGACTCATCCTGTGTGATGTCTGCTTAGCTGCTTCAAATTCAAGCGCATGAGCCAGTCCGTCATCTAACATTTTTGTCCGTGCTAATCTTAGCGCTTGCTGTATTTCACTGTCTTTAATGCCATCCACAAATGTTTGTACAGTCAGTTGTTCGAGGAAACTATCTGATGCCGTTGGATATGCCAATCTAACTAATCTGGCTATGTCAGCTTCAAATTCTTGCAGGCTTTCACTTGTCTTTTGCGAGCGGTTCTTAACTTGTGCATGGTAAATCTGTTGAAGGTGAGCATCTCCATATCTCATCTCAAGCTTCGATGTTAAGAGGCAGTAGTCATTCTGCTGGTGATCGGAAATCGTTTGTAAGATGTTAAGGGCTTTCCCCGTAAAGCCACTATTAGAGAGATAGCCTTCTCTTTGTTGCACCAACCGTTGGCTATGCCGCAGCTTCAAATTGTTTCAAATATGTGGGCCAAGGTGTTTTACCATCGAATGTGGGTGGTTTCACTTTAAATTTAGACGGTATTGACTCGCTCCTTTCCATGCTTCTTATTTCTGGAATGTTCTGATTTACAACTTGGTTTGCTAACTCAAGTGGCCGCGTTGTTAGTGAAATCATTTGTTCTTGCAGCCTCATCACATCTTCTTCCATTTTTACCAATTTACTGCCCAACTTTTGCTCAACTGTTTTTACTTGTTCAGTGACATCTTCTTTCAATGCGATGGAGCTTTCCACTAATCTTTGTTCTAACGTGGCCGTCTTCTCATTCAACTCTTCCATTTTCACCGCGCTTTCACAAAACCGTTCTTCTATTTTCTCAGCATTTTCACTAAATGTCATTTCCATGCCGTATTTAAACTCTTTAAGAGTCGATTCCAGTTCAACTGACTTCACTAAGTTTTCACTGAGTGTCACTTCCAGTTTAGCCAACCTCTCCTCCATACCGGATTTAAAATCCTTGAGGAAGTTCATTAAAGTTTCTGCCTCCATTTTACTTTGATTTCTTGTAACTGGCATATACAAACTACTTAAATGTCTTTAGACTTGTGTTTTAAATTAATCACTATATACCCCACACCTGACACCAGTGAAACGAGCTACTGCTGCCGCGTTTCTTTAATTTAAAACAAGTAATAATAAAGGTCTTTATTACTCACTGTTCACAAGTCTAATTAACAGTATATGCCTTATTTATAGATGTTTTCAGTCCACTTAACAATGAAGCACTATTACACTAACGAATTTACAAGCATTAATATCTTCTTAAACTAACTTCTTTACCATAGGTCCATTAACAACACTAACACAACTATTTATTTATACACTTCTATTTATTTATGTATACTACAAGCTGCATGTACATTAGACACAGCATATATCATTTATGTATAAATTCTTGAACTCCTAAAAGCTCAACTACGTTTATTGTTCACGATTGAATTTATATTAGACATTCAAGTATAGACTAACTTTTACATTAATAACCGGCCTTATATATATACCCTGAATTAAAGATATGACTCATTATCTAGTATTTTCTAGAAGAGTTCTGAAATCCTTGAGAATATGATGTGCCTAGGGCGTTTGTATGTTTGACGGGTTGCCTAATAGTGGATCGCAACAAGCTGTTAACACTTCAATCGATGGTTTCTAACGCTAAAGGTTCATTTACATCCACTTCCAAGTCGAATTTGAAATGTAATTGGTGTGCTTGTCAAATCATAATGCATAGTATCATTTACATTAAAATAAATTCGAAGTTGACCTTGAAGTGCACTTCAGAGGTGGTCAAGCTGCTTGCTGAAGGCAAGCATGAATTAAATTTTTAGGTTAAGAATATAAATTTTAAGGTTCTGCTTGTTAGTTTATTCAATTGAACTAGAACCAATTGTTTATAAGACTATTTAAGAAAAATATAATGAACTTTGAGTCTGTTAGTAAATAACATTAATGATTGTTGATTAGAATTTGAGGAAGAATTATTTTTGATGGTTATTTGTAACTACCAATCCATTTAGAAATTTATTAATGTGAATGGCAAATTTTTAACTGTCACTTTCATTTTGAACCAGAAAGTGAATGGCAATGTACCATAAGGGTGATCTTACAAACAACTATAGTTGAAATCAAATAAAGTCAAGCATGACTCATTATTCAAATCTGTAAGAACTAATAGTAGTACAACGTATTTCTTAACTTTATACAGTCGTCGGTTAAACTTTATTAGAGGTGGGAAAAATAGCAACAATTAAAGAACCCGTTAAATACATTAAACGGACGCGCTTTAAAGTGACTCGTGATACCTGGATTGAAAAATATTATTGAAAGAGCGACTCATCTCTACACTTCAGTCGGTCCATGAACAAGTTATAGGTTACGACGGTTATGTTAGGTTTCTATTTAATTACCCAATTGGATATATTTGTTCCGTGAACAATTATATTTAGATTATAAACAAAGCAATGCAAAGGTTTATTGAAAAGTATGCAAGAATCAAACTGTTAAATTTATTACAATATTAAAACATCGAGCATGTGTGCAAAATATCTCAAATAAAATTCCATATTGTAGTTTGTCTAGTTGAAGAAATTTTGTTTTTGAATACATACAGAGCTAATAATTTAGGGGTTCTACGACTTGCCGATTTACAATATCAATATAATTGGAATAGCGAAAATACTTTCAGTTTACTGAAAGCCCAAACGTATTCCTTTCTTTGTGGTAACCAACACACTTGGCCGATTTAAATTGTCACGTTGGTGGTAATGATTGTATCCTTTTTTAACTTTTGAAAGGAAACAAGTTTTCTGTAAACGAGTTTGTTGTATATCAGAATTATCTTTAAAAGAAAAGTAGAAAATCGCAAGTTAAATAACAAAGCACAAATTCTAACCTAACCTTAAAAATGTTTGACAATTAATTACAAACGGAAATATTTTATGGACACGTTCAGAGTGGTTGCATTGAATTATATAGCCGACGAATATATTTCTAGCTATCCTTTTTAGATGGGGGAGAGCCAGGTAATAATGTAGCATAACAATATTGTGGCTGTGTTTTATTTATATGCGCAACGATGAGTCATGCTTGACTTTATTTGATTTCAACTATAGCTTCTAGACTCCGTTTCTTTTCTTTGTACGCATTTTGATTGGTTCCTGATTAAAATAGAAGTCAAGAAGTTAAACTTGAACCAATCACAATGCGTATGTAAAGAGAAGTAGCTTTTAGAAGCGAGTATGTAAGGTCACCTTATGACACCTTTACAGCTACGTCAGTTGCATATACATAAACATTCGTTTTGTTTATACATAACCCCAGATTATTTTTCTGTCTCTGTGTAACCTGTATTGTTCTTAAGCAGAAAATGGTTAGCAAGGAATTTTATAATACAATATTATGTTTAACTTTCACACCCTGTGGGAACTTTTTAATTGCTGGCGACATTTATGGAAGAATATCTGTATTACAGTACGATTTATGTGTTTTAGACTTTTTTTAATATGATTTTTTTATAGTTTGTACAAGCTTATGAATCCAGAGGATAATGTAATGATAGAAGAACATCCAAAAAATTCCTTTGTAGTTCAGAAAGGTATTCAAATTAATAGCTTACTTACAACAGACAACTTTCTGTTAGTTGGTGTTTTGGGTGAAATTTGTGGTTATGATTGGAATGTTGTGAAAAACAACACAGATGCTAAAGTAGCCTGGAAAATTGAAGTACCTGCTGTTAAAGACAGTTTTGAGAAACCAGAAATAAATTGTATGCTAAGCAATGAATCTGGATTAATATATGTTGGATGTGGTGATAATAACATCTATGTAATTAATATTGAAATGGGTGTAATTGTTAGAACTTTATCTGGACACGATGGCTATATTCACAGTATATATAGTTTGTAAGTATTAGAAATAAATGCATGCAGTGGTAATTCTGATTCTGTCCAGATGTTTCCAGATCTTAAAGTCTTAATATTATAATAACATTGAGCTCTGTTTTTAAAAATGGACACCTAGTTTATTCAACCCCGAATATTTCAAAAATTTGACATTTCACTGAGAAATTCATCAAGGATGTTCTTTATGGCTGTTCAGTTATGCTTTACAAACATATAAAGTGTGAGATATCCATGAAACCTTGCTCTTCTTTTGCAATATTTTGGTAGTGCCTATTGGATCATCCTCTGAATATTATAAAGTAACTAGGAATCGTGGACAAATCAATAGATGTCTTCTATATGAAATCAAATTTTCAGAACTTGTTTTAACATTGTAATTTCAAGCAGCAATAACCAAAAAAAAAATGTAGATGAAAAAATTCTAAACTAGATAAACCTTTTATAAACCATGCCTATATAGAAATGTAGTAATATTTAAAGTATCTAGTTAGTTGTCATTAATGTCCTTAGTAGCATTTCATAAAATTGGCATGTTTAGTTTATGTTGATTAAAGTTTAATAGTTGACGATTAAATATACAACAATTTAATCAACAGATATCTTAAACCTGTGAGGTTTGAAGCTGATCCCTCTTCTGGAAAAGTCTTTGAATCCGAATGGGTACATTGGAAAGGACATTTGGTAATTTCATAGAAGAATCAAATAAACAAGAGCCTACCAAGCAGACTTTAAATCCACGATACGTCGAAGATTACTTTAAAATATGTCTTGATGAAGCCCTTAATAAAGCTCGTGCTTAGAAGCGGTTCAGGTTCAATCCGAGAGCTACACACTACCGTCCGTAGCAGCAATAAACCCAACTGACAATTCTGGAAAATGCGAATCAAGTCGGAGTTCGGAGATATCAGTGCCTACGTCAAATAAATTGGTCACAGCTATGAAAGAAGCTAAAAGAACGACTCCCACTAGAATGAAGAACCAAAATTTGTACTATTTTTGTGGAAACAGACATCCCCGCCGTTTATGCTTCGCTGCTAGCAATAATTGTTTGTCTTGTGGCAAGCGTGGTCATTATGCTAAAGTTTGCAAGAGTAGAACAAGTAACACTGTCGTATGTAGTATTGTGTGTGCAACAGGAATAGAAACCTGTATAATTCCTATTTGTGTAGAAAGGAAGCCTTTAAAAGCCCCTATTGGCACAGGAAGTTCTGCTAGCTTTATTAGTAAACATATAGTTCAGAGATATGCAATGCCTAAGACTCCATTCTATCAAGATGTCACCATGGCTTCATTGTCTTTATCAGCCTAGATATGGGAGACTTGCCACCTGAGACTCGATCTATATGAACGCAAGATTTCAAAGGCGCTGTTTCGAGTTATAGACAACTTATGTATGGATATAATTATCGGTCACGATCTGCCTGAAAGGTATTCCTCTTTTGAAGTTTAACTCGGCGGCGCTGCGCCTCCTCTTAAGATAAATTGCTCTACATTAACCAGAGCAAAAATACAACCCATAAATCTATTTCCTCATCTACCATCCGAATGTAAACCTATAGCAGTCAAATTGAGAAAGTATACGGATGAAGATCGAAAATTTATCATTTCTGAGATAAAAGCTTTGTTAGATGCTAACATAATTCAAGAAAGTAGATCGGCTTTGTTGTGCCCAAGTCGTCAATACATCTAGCGCCAATCACAAAAAGTGCATGCGTGCCGATTACTCACAGACGATTAACAAATTCACTGCTCTTGATGTTTATCCATTACCCAACCTGGAAGAAATTGTTTCAAAGGTTTCTTCATACAAAGTGTTCAGCAAAATCGATCTAAACTCCACCTGCCATCTAATACCTATATGCTCGGAAAATAAAACTTCTACAGCAGTTGAGGCAGTTGGTAATTTATATCAGTTCTACCGCATTCCTTTTGGGGTTACTAATGGTGTAGCATCTTTTCAATGTGCAATAGATTCCATAATTCGCAAGACGGGAGTAAAAGGAGTGATTTCATATCTGGGCGATCTGACTATATGTGGTTCCAACCAGGAAGAACATGATATCAGATTAAAGAAATTCTTGGATGTTGCGAATGAATATAACTTGAAAATTAACAAAAGTAAAAGTATTTTCTCCTTAACAGAAATCGATATTCTTGGGTATAGGATAAGTAACGGTGGTGTCAAACCTGATCCTGAACGCTTAAATGCTCTATTAAAAATGCCAGTACCTCGACGCCATATCTCTCAAATGAGCTATTGGACTGTTCTCGCACTATTCTAAATGGATTCCTAACTTCTCAAAGAAATTGCACCCTTTGGTTACCGTTGAAAGTTTTCCCATGAGCGACAACCAAGTTACTGCTTTTGAAGACATCAAACGTATCATATCTATATCGGTGTTGGGTGCAATAGATCCAAAAGTGCCTTTTACGGTAGAAACGGATGCCTCGAATTCTTTGATAGCGGCGTCGCTCACACAAGCAGGAAAGCCTGTTGCATTCTTTTCGAGGGCTTTAAGTAACTGCGAAAAGAATTATCCAATTATAGAAAAAGAGGTGTGCGCCTTTATATAAAGTATTAGAAAGTGGAGGCATTATCTTCTCGGGCGACGATTCTATTTAATTACAGACCAAAAATCGCTATCCTTTATGTTCAGAAACAATGCGAGTAAAATTAAAAATGACAAGATTCAACGTTGGTGTTTAGAGCTTTTAAACTACAATTTTGATATAAAGTATCGTCTGAAAAGGCCAACATTGTAGCTGATACCCTATCAAGACAAATTTGTGCTAGCATTTCAAATGACCTGTTACAAATACATCAGTCCTTATGCCATCCTGCGGTGACTCGTCTTATGCATTGGGTACGGTGTAAGAACTTGCCTTACTCTGCGGATGACATCAAACGTGTGGTGTCGTCCTGTAGAACTTTTGCGGAAATTAAGCCTCGGTTCAATAAAAGTGAAGGTACTCTTATTAAAGCAACTGCACCATTCGAAAGACTATCTTTGGATTTCAAAGGACCCCTACCCAGCGTTACCGCAAATAAGTACCTTTTAACAATAATTGATGAATTCTCAAAATTCCGGTTCGCCTTTCCTTGTAAAGACATCACTACTAGCACTGTTAGTAACTGCCTAACCGAAATTTTTAGTATGTTTGGAATGCCTTCAATTATACATTCAGATCAAGGTACGTCATTTATGTCATCGGAGCTAAAAACTTTCTTACAATCGAAAGGCAATGCTACCAGCCGTTCAGCAAGATACAATCCTCCATACAATGGCCAGGTGGAACGCTTAAATAGGACGCTATGGACGACCGTCCGCTTAACCTTAAAAACGAATGAGTGTGACATAAATTTGTGGGAATCTGTAATCACGCAAGCTCTTCACAGTGTCAGATCTCTATTATGCACCGCCACAAATAGCACCCCACATGATAGTATATTCAACCATCCCAGGAGGTCTTCTTGTGGACAATTGATGCCTTTGTGGCTGAAAACTGGGAAACTATTGTTGAATAAGTTTACTCGTGTGAGTAAATATGACCCAACTGTTGAGGAAGTAGACCTAGTAGAACCTAATTCGGAATACAGCTATGTCCGATTACCTGATGGGCGAGAGCTAACCATGTCTAACCGCTACCTAGCTCCAGTGGGACAAGAGCGGATGCTGACGCTATTAACGAAAGAAAGGGAGATTATGTAGAGATGCAGGCCCCTGACCTTCGGACGCAAGCCCTCGTCGATTTGAAAGAGTCGGGAAACCTCCAGGATACTTGCGCGATTATCAACGTTAGTGGGGGAATGTAGTAATATTTTAAGTATCTGGTTAGTTGCCATTAATGTCATTGGTAGTGTTTTATAAAATTAGCATGTGTAGTATGTTAATTAAAGCTTAATAGGTGTACGATTAAATATACAAGAAAATTGAAAAATCTTACATAGTGTTTCATAATAATTATTATAAGAAAATGTCAGTTAGAGATAGACATTTGATACCAAGCGTGATTCAGCAGATTGTGCAATATTGCACAAATTTAAATACAATCAAAGACAATACAATTAACTATAAATAAACAAAAAGTCTACGTTTAATTAGCAGTTGTAGTTTAAGGTAGGCCTAATACTGGATTCTAAATATTTTAATGGGTTTCTCGTGATTCTGGATATTTCTTTTTCTCCAAATTCTTCCCAGTAAAGCGTTGGCTCTTGAAACCTAAAACAGTTTTGGGAGCAGTCGATGTTAAGATAAGGGATATGGGATAAGTGAAGAAGTCACGAGTAAATTTCACTGCGTTTCGTGCACTAACTGTACATGTTGATACGGTTTCACACGAACTAATCATTTCCACCAACCATAAAAACGTTTTCATTGGGTAAAGCGATAACCGCACATTCTTCAAGGTGTGAGAAAATACGTGATTGACAAAACAATAAATTAAGGATTCTTTACCTATGGTTCAGGAGAAGTTATAATGACAATTTTTTGTGCATTGTACTTTAATTTATATATACAATAATAATGATGGAAAAATAAAGCATTCCCTTTTAGACTAAGAAACATCTATATACCTAATATTAAAGCAATAATTTTGTGCAGCTAAAAGTGCATAACATAATCTTAAGGGAAGGAAATGCATTGTTTAATTCGTTTGAGACCAGCCATGACATCTGTGACAAGGTTTTCTCTGAGGGGTAAACTTTTGCCAGAAATTTGTACACTGACTTTGAGTTTTGGTTTTGAGTATTACAGACCACATATGGAAACTCCTACTTTGCTGTAAATGCAGAGCATTAGTGTAAACACTCTCAATGAATATGCAATTTCTTGAAATTATTGTGTTTTTATTTAGAAATCGAATTTTATTCATAGATAAATAAGTATCAATACAGTTCTAAAATCCAATTCATGGTTGGATGGAAAGCAATACTTTATTGTATTTATCACTGTTGTCAACATGGAATAGTTAGCAATCAACCATCCAAGGGATATTCGTAAGCATTTATTGCGACATCAAATTATTCTTATTATAATTTGTGTATGTGTGAAAATAGTGTTAAGGCAAAAATAGTGTTGTGGCAAAAGTATTGATGCAAAAGTAGCGTTGAGGTTTTGACATGTTAATAGTTGAAATATTTTGCTACTAATACAAATAATTAAATGGACGTATGTGTGAAAATAGTTTTGAAGCGAAAATAGTGTTGAAGTTTCAACTTAGGTTAGTGGATGTTTTACAACTAAGATAAGGTAATCCAATTGGTGCATGTGCAGAAATATTGTTGGGGTAAAAATAGTATTAAGGTTTCAACTATGTTTATTACTGGATATGTTCTACAACTAAGACTTAATAATCGAACAGGTACTTATGCAAAAATAGTGTTGTGACAAAAATAGGGTAGAATAGAAAATAGTGTTGATGTTTCAACTAAGGATAGTAGTCAACATATTTTACCACTGAGTCTTTGGATCAGTGCAAGTGCGATGAAAGTGTTGAAGCGTAAATAGTGCCAAGACGAAAATAGTGCTATGACAAAAATAGTGTTGAGGTTTCAACTTAGGGTTAGTACTGGGTATGTTTTACAACTAGGACTAGGACTAACTAATCGATCAGGTACATGCGCAAAAATACTGTTGAGATGAAAATAGTGTTGTGACAAAAATAGTGTTGATGTTTCAACTTAGGTTAGTAGTTGAAATGTTTCACTAGTAACCAAAATCTTTGAATGGGTACATGTGCGAAAGGAGTGTGAGGCGAAAATAGTGTTGTGATGGAATGCATCGGGACAAAAAAGTGTTCAACTTATGTTAGTAGTCAAAATGTTGTACTACTACTTGAATTATTGAACGTTTTATTTGCACGCCATTGCTAAAGAACTGTCTCTACCTGCATTCACCAATGTACTCAAATATCATAGGAGAATTAAACACCGACAACCTCCTGCAAAAATCTTTCAATCTATTTCAGTAACCTTCAATTTGGCTTGTGCAAACTCCAGTTAGTTGATCCATAAAATACATTTGATGGTTCACCGTTTGATAAGTGCAGCCCATGGAACCTAGAAATTTTTGTCCTAGCCACTCATCTGTTCGAATTGTAGAACCTTGCAGTACATTAAATCAATGTTCCCATCAAAAAGGCGTGTAAGAATAAAAATGACTAATTATCAGTTTCATCTTCTAAGCGATCTGGTAGAACAAAGCAATTACAACTAGAACGTTTGGAAGAACGCACAAACGTAAAATGCAAAAACGCGATCAAAAGTATTTGAATAAAAAGTGCGGTATCCTCAATATAGATGATTCAGATTGTGATGAAGATAATGCCAATGCTACAATCCTTAATGGCAAAATGACGCAATTGAAAAATGGAGATCTAGTGGTTTAATTCAAAATTTAAAACTGTTTGCTAAACTCTCAACTTTACCAGTAACCCAAGAGCATTATGGTACTAGTAATTTTCCATTATCTTCAATTCAAATGCAATCAACATACAATTCTACTCCGTGCAATAAAAACAAAGAGTTCTTTCCTCAAATGTCTTACGTTGCAAATTTCTATTTACTTCCTATCACCTCATTGATACCCACAAGCGGAGTTGCCGAAATTGATACCTAAATAGGATCTAATGGCATAAAATACGTTTCAACATATGATAGACCAATTCCGTCAACACGCCCAGCATTCTTTGTGCAACCAGTTCAATTAGTAGGTACAAATATCCCGTACAAATAGTCCTGAATTTAACAGGTCAAGTCAATTTGTACAACGTTTGTGTTCAAAATTTGCCACAATGTATGCAAACTGGCAGTCAGGCAAGTAACAACCTATAGAACTCCCGTTATTCAGCGACAAACCAGAAGACTAGCCCATCTTTATAAGCAGTTATGAGACTTCCGCAGAAACATACGAATTTTCCAATGCAGAAAACTTAATCCATTCACAATAAGTTTTCTTGCATTTAGCACAGCTCTTTGAATGGACCTTCTACGAATAGCGTCAAATGTACGAGTAAGTCTTGTTCTAAGTTTTTCCATGTTTCTAGGGGTTTCCTTGTAAATTTGATTTTTGACAGTTCCTCTTAAAATGTAGTCTAACAGTGTTAGACCCGGGGTTGTAAGACTCTGTAACTATTCCACCATTTCCAATCCAACGATTGAGACATTCTTGGTTTAATATTCTTTGACATTTACTGCATGATGCGCTGGTGCACCGTCCTGCTGCTCTCACAAATGTCTATGTTGATTTAACGGAATGTCATCTAAATACTCGGATATTTGTGTACAAAGAAGATTCAAATATCTTTCTCCATTTAGTGATTCCTCATACATGAATTGTCCAATTAAATGGTTATTTAAGATACCGATCCAAACATTTATTCCAAAACACTGCTGTGGTCTTTTTTCCCGATATTGTATAGGATTTTCTACTGCCCAGTAAAGTATTATGATTAAAAATACTAGCATTTGTGAATTTAGATTCGTCAGACCAAATGATTTTCTTCAAAAAATCATCATCATTATTTAACATTCCAAGCAGCCAATTGCAATATTCTAGCCGCCTGATGGTATCTCCAGCTTGTAGTGCATGGCTTACATGAATCCTGTATGGTTTATACTTATTTTCACGTAAAGTTCTCCAAACTTGTGTCTGCGGCATGTTTAATTCAACATCTACTTCAGGTGTGAATGTTGAAGAAATATTATTTATCTAAACAACAAAATTGTTAGCTGCATCAGTAAAAAAGTATTTTAGCTTTATGGTTCACCATTTGTAAAATATGCTGGTTATTATTCAAATTCGGTTGTTATCATTCTGGATACAGCCTTAAGTACGTTTCGGCACTTATTGTCAAATTTCAACGAGAGAAATAAAAAACACATAACATGTCTCGTTTCTCGATATGACTAAAAGCCATATTTAATGCTAATAGAAATAATGCATTATTTAGATATTGCGTAATGACAGGAGTTAGTAGCATTAATCAGAAGATGTTTCCTGACCTACTAATATTAACAGTAGTTCTAAAATTTCGATATTGACGAGAAAGCCATTGTTTTAAAAGCTTCTTGTTACTTAACACACATATTTGTAATCAGAATACTAGGTGTATGAGAATGTACCAAAACACAAAACGGTACGTATAAGAAATAAAGAAAGTTGATGATGGTCAGTTATATTGTTCCTTTACTACATCACTTAAGTTATAAAGGGTTGGTTTAGTTTTACCATTTTTAAGTATTAAAGTACTAGTATTTACGATTAAGTTATTGTTTAAGAAGCTCTTTTGCTACCTGTTATACCCTATTATAATCAGAAAAAATTTGCGAATCCGGATGCACAATAAACCAAAATGGCATCCCTAAGAAATAAGAAAGTTGATGTTGGTTAGGTAACGACGAAACGTTTTTTAACAAATTGAATCGGGCTATTCTATAGGGGGTAAAAAGTGGCCATGAGAAAGTGCTTTTAAATCTTGAATATTATTGAAATAACGACACTAAAAATAAAAAACAGAAATTCAGTTTTTTACATTTTTGCTAATATCTCGGATGCCAAATGAGATACGTCAAATTGCTTTGCAGATTATTAATTAGTGTAAAATTTAGCAACCTTGTCAAATTTAAACATACCCTCTATCTTCATTAATAGCGAGATCCCCATAGTGGTTCTCGAATTTAAATCAGCCTGTATATTTCATATATTTCAAGAATGTAAGATATAAGTTACTCTCAATTAGTATTTACCGTTATGTTTTAAAATATCACTGTATTTAGGATTGGATAAGTTTATTATAAGTTTGTGATGAGCATAAAGTAAATATTATAGATTTTATTTATTTTAATATGTTAATTGGCATTGCAGTACTAAAAAAATAAGAAAAATTGAGTTATTCCATTTAAAATAAGAGAATCATCTCAGTTTTGAAAATGTTTTCATTAAATAGATCTCTGGGACTTGTAGAAGTGTACTAAATTTCAAATCGATCTCTTTTTATTACCTATAAACTTTTAATGAACAGTAGACATAAATCATGTTTGTATTTTTTGTTTTGAAAACTGACTTTTCCTCAAATACTCAAAGATGGCAATTTATACTTGCAATAAAGAAAAACTAAGCATCTTCATTAATATAGTGCCATGTGTGCCAGAAACTTTTTGTTGTTTTTAATGCTGAACTTTTTAATATTGCTGCGTTAAACAACCATGATTTGTATTTTAATGATAGTTCAGTAATCCAAAACCATTTTTAGAGGTAATGAATTAGCCTCCGGAGCAGAAGATGGTGCAGTTAACATTTGGGATTTACGAGATAAACTAGTTGTAAACAAAATAAAACCATATGAGAATGATGACATTGCTCGACCAGAACTAGGAAAATGGATAGGTGCTGTTTGTATTAACGAAGATTGGCTTGTATGTTCATTAATAATGCACAGATTGTCCCTAATTGGTTGCAGTTAATGAGTAATTTTATTATTAAGAATACAAAAAAGCTGTTCATGTATTTACAGGCTACTTTTTTTTTAGATAAATTCAATGGCATAATCAGAAATGAGTAATATCCTTTTGTTTTGTAACTACAGCCAAATATTGGCATTTTTAACAATTCTATTAATTTGTGTAACTCGGTTGTGTGTAAGTATGTTCAAAAATGTTGTTCAAGTTTTCTATATATATTTTACGTAAATTAAAGTGATGCACTTAAATGTTTAATATTTACAACAAATTGGAAGTTATAATATAAACTTGATTTTTTTTAAATGGATACCGCAGTTGACTGCTCTTTTTGAGAGATTTTCAAAAATACACAGTTTAGTAATTTTCTAAATTAGTCTATTTATTTCGCTTTTTGTTATAGTAAATTAATTTGTAATATTGTTAATAAATAGTTGGATCCGAAACAAAATGTATACACCAAATGAAATTGTTTGCATAACACATCAAAGAATGTCTGTCATAATTATTGCACAAGAAATAAATTATACTGTTGGTTTTTAAGTAAAGCAGTTTGTTTATTACTAAATGGCAGAATTTGAAAATCACGAGAAATACATGCTAACTGAATATATAGAATATCAATATCTGCAGAAGCATTATACTTCAACAGGTAATTGTGTGACTAATATAAAATAACTTATTACCAATTCCTTTGTAAAAAATACAGGTATCCTGTGTAACAATTTTTTGCTGTATAAAAAAATTGCTTTTCGAACCAACATGAGGTATTGAGTGAAGTGAAAAAAAAATGAAAAATTCACCAAGAATATTTATTTGCAAATTTAGATAGATTTTCGAATTTTTAATAAGTCCTTGATCCCATATGGAAAACCAAATGTGATGTGTTATTTTCTAGTTTGATTAAATTATAAGGCTAAATTCCACATTTTGTACCCATAATCATGTAGAAAGTTTTCAGCTGTTTTGAAACATGGTTTGTATAGTCGTAAATAGCAACATAATCTTTCAAAAGTTTGTGTGAAACCTTATTATTCACACCTCAAGATTTTCAATTTGTATCATACACACGGCACGTGGGCATTAAACATTTCTGATAAGATTTCTGCCAGTTGAACTGTCCTTGTAAGTCATTTTCTGAATCTGCTAACTTCCACATCATTTTTGAGTCAGGCAGGTTGGGAAGTTGTTAATGCACAAAACCCTGCAGGGCCAACAAAATTCTTGTAGGTCCAAAATATTCCTGTAGAGACAAAAAATCCTGTAGGGCCGAAATATAATGTATGGCCAACCAAATTCTGTAAAGCCAATAAATGCCGTAGAACCAACAAACACTTACTAGCCTACATGTACCCTCAAGCCAACCATCGTTAGTGTCCAAGCATCCCTGATCCGAACGTCATCCTCGGGCTCACCCTTCATGTACTATGACATCAGTCTGGTGCCATCGCCTTTGTCACTACAAGCAACCAATCAACAAGGCCATTTTGGCTTGAATGTTTGTTGCTACATTGTTGGTAGTAAATTTCGATACCATATTTTTGAAGGTAATCTTACAACTGCTTGCTATATTGAAACTCTGGATACAAACTTGCACAAATTACTGAAGGATAAACTTCTAGAAAATAGAAGTTAAATGTGGTTCAACAAAATAGCACACACCCCACAGAATACCAGTCTCCTGCTATGATTTGAATGGAGGATATCCTAATAAACGGATGGTTACGTTTGGACCCACTCAGTGGCTGCCTAGATCACTTAACTTGTCGATATTGGACTATTTCTTGAGAGATTTTATAAAAGAGGAGATATATAAAACTCGGTACAATATCATTGAAGAGTACGGAATGGAATTGATATAGCATTTAGTGAAATTAAATCTGCTCATTTGTTAAATTCCATTATTTCTTGAGGAAAATGATGCCACTTTGAGGAGGTTGGATGGTAGTTTGAACAATATTTTTGACATGTAAGTAGATACAGTTATTTTACTGTTCCCACTTTTGTGTTATATTGTTGTATATAAACATAAGTGTACATTATTTATATTAAACAAAGCAATACAGTGGGATGGTTTCTAATTTTTGGAATATATGCAGTTATGATACCGTATGCTTCAGGTTTTTAAACCTTGTTTTCTTTTTAAGAAAAAGTCATTTTACTCACAAAAATAAGAACACTGTTTATTGCATGTGCACTATTTTTGATAGCCCTTTGATGTTTGTTATGCAAATGATTGTTATTTTGTGTCTACAGTTTATGTCAAGGCCAACTATTTATTACCAATATTCTATAATAATTTATGTTAGCTTTCCTCAGGGTGGGTAATGATTAAAATAAGATATACCCGTTTTATAATATCTATTTTGCATTATACATAAAAACTAACTCGAGCATACAACAACTTACGCTTTGTCTCACTTCACACCTACTTTTCCCTACTCTAAATAAATCACTAATCATGCAGCTAGTGGCTGCTTTCTAGTGGCAGCAGTGTGCACAGCTAAACTAATGACAATAAGCAATAATGTTAACACTCGGCCAATCTGACCGGTCAGCGTCCTCGTTGATTTTTACAAAAGAAAAATAAATAAACAAAAAAAACCCTATTTTTAACACAAAAATGATACAAATCCTACTCTAAACAACAACCGTGCAGATATGCATGCAAGTTTATATTAAAACTTCAAAATTGTTGTAAATATTAAACATTTAAGTGCATCAATTTATCTACGTCAAAATTGTGTAAAAAATTTTAATGCCATTTTTTATATGTATAAACAAAGGAGTTATTGAAATTAATAAAATTGTTAAAAATATAAATATTTGGTTGTAATTTGAAAACAGAAGGAGATCGCTCATATCTGATTGAATAGATCTCAAAAAAGTGACGTAAAAGCATCAGCAGTTTTTCTGTATGTTACCCATTAACCGCATCCAATTTGGGACATGCTGTACAGTATTCTATATTCTTTAATTGTTGCAGCTTTGTGGAGGAGGCCCTAAATTGTCACTTTGGCATTTCCGTTCTTTGACACCAACAACTATATTTTCCTTAGAAGATCAAGGTATTCATATAGCAGAGGTTGTTGATGATAAAATATTAGCTGGTGGAAGATCTGACTGTTTTTATAATATGAGTTACAACGGAGAGATTGTTTCAAAACTGCCAACTTCATGTGTTACTGCTTATACTGCCGTACATCAAGAAGATCCTTTTAAAGCATTGTGCATTGCAGGCTCAAGCCCGAAAATTGATATTTGTAGTAATTTCAACTATAAGGATCAAAGTGTATCTTTAATATAAACGAAAATAAGCATATTAATTTTTTTGTCTTGCAGCAATACTTATGGGCTTATATCAGGAATTATTTCGGTCGGTAATGGGCATGAAATATAAAACACTTGTATTAGTTATAACATCTTGTAAAATTTTATGTTGTAACGTCATTGGGTTACCATAATTAAGTTAAAGGACTGAAATGCATTAGAAAGGTTAACATTTTATTAATAAGGTTGAACTAATGTAATTGCTGGAAATACATTCCTCTCCTTGCTTATTATACACTAATTTATTTTTCCGATGACCACGTATGAAAACAACAGATTGCACAATACTTATTTATTTAGAAAGTGGCATATATCACTCTAGAGTGCGATAGTAAATATCACTTTAGTGTAAACATCACTGTAGTGTTGAAATAATTTTCAACTCTAGAGTGATATGATGCATTAAATATTAGTATGTTAATTACCTAGATGCACACATGACCTTGCATCAAAGTAAAATATTTAAGGGAAAGAGCAACAGTGTACGTTTATTTAAAATATTTTCCTAATTTTTCTTTAGTTGTGGTCGTCGGAAAAATCATGTACAGTACTTGTGTCGAAAGTGCAATTTCACACTCGTGGGATTATCACACTCCGCCGACGTCTCGTGCGATAACTCTCCCACTTGTGTGAAATGGTTCACTTTCCACACTAATAATGTAACATACTACTTCCCATGCTATCAAAACAATTTTGCAACATTCCTAATGTTATGCTTAAATATACTTTTAAAATTAATTACAGAAGTACTGAATCTCATATTTTTAAATAAGGAAACAGTTCGTAACAAAAATTAAAGTGCAATTCTGTAACAATTTTTTTTGCTGTGTAAAAAAATTGCTTTTTGAAACAACTTAGAACTATTAAGGCAATAGGAAAAAAATGAAAAAATTTGCCATATTTATTTGCAAATTTTGATAGATTTCGAATTTTTAATGTCCTTGGTCCCATATGGAAAACGTGCGATCATGTAGAAAACAGTTCAGCTGCTTTGACATCTGGTTTGTAAAATTGTAAATAGCAATTTAATTCCATGTAAACACCTTATTGTTCACGAAACACCTCAATATTTTCAACTTGTTTCATACACACACAACACATGGGCATTGAACATTTGTTCTTATACGATTTCTTCCGGTTGAACTGTCTTTGCAAAGAATTTTTGAATCAACTCAGTTCCATTTCATCTTTGAGTCAAGCAGGTTGGGAAGTCGATGCGTAAAAACTCATTAGGGCTCACAATAAAACCCTGTAGAACAACAAAAATGTGAAAACTAACAAAATGGTGTAGAACCAAGAAACATCTACTAGCCCACATGTACCCTCTAGCCAACCAACATCGTTAATCATCCTCGAGCTCACCTGTGACATACTTTACAGTCTGGGGGCCATCACCTTTGTCTCTGTAGGGAACCAGCCGAAACCTGTGCCTAACCAATCTTAGGGTAGCAGTCAGGGGCCAGTGGTTAAGGGTGAGTGATTTTTGCATGATCCCAAAAGGATTTTTTTTACAACCCCATTTCCCACAACGGCTAAGTTTCGAGTCATGAAAACCTCCATCGTTCCAGTTTGTAACACCCGATACCCAACTGAGTAGAAATTATAATTTTTTGTTGCTTATTTATTATTTTTTACTTAGAATATATTTCCTTGAACGTAATATTTGCTATAAATTTAGCATATTTGAAATTTTACTAATGACTATTTTAAGATTATTTGAATTACAATTTTTGATTAAGTTTTTATGTGATTATCAGATCTGATGATCATATAGATCCTAAAAAACGAAATGTTTAACTAATAATTTTTTATATCACTACCACTTATACAAAGAGCAAACAGTGGTAATAGAATTAAGGCACAGGAGTGTAGAGAAGTAAATATTAGGAAAGGGCTGAGACAGGGATGTTCCCTATGCCCATTAATTTTTAACTTGCACATCAAAGAGGCAACGAATACTGTCGAATGCAGGAAGACATTTGGAATGAATATGCAGGGACAAAAGATTGATATGCTTAGATTTGCAGACAATATAGCGGTATTAGAATCTAGCAAGGAAGAGTTAGAAGCTGCTCTTAATGAAATGGCAACAGTTCTAACAGAGAGATACGGTATGAAAATTAATAAAAATAAAACTAAGGTACTAGTATGTAAATGATGGGAAAATAAATCAAAAGGTAGAATACAAATAGGTAATGAGAACTTACAAGAGGTTAAGGATTTCTGCTACCTAGGAAGCCAAATAACGTTATATAGAAACAGCACAAAAGATATAAAACAAAGTATAGCACAAGATCATGCTACAATTTAAGAAGAAAAAGCAACTAAATGTTCAAAGACGACAAATATAGAAACAAGGAATAGATTGCTGAAAGCATATGTGTTGAGCACAGCACTGCACGGCTGTGAAACTTGGACAGTAGGAGAAGCCTTTGAAATGTGATGCTACAGACATATGATGAAGACATCATGGACAGACAAAGTTAAGAAATGGTATGGGAAGTAAGAAATATATGAAAACAGTAAAAAATAGGAGAGACAGGATGATAGGTCACATACAAAGACATGATGGAATAATGCAGAATATATTAGAAGCAGAGATAGGAAAAAAGAGGGGTAGAGATAGGCCTAGGTTAGATTATTGCACGCAAGTCAAAGATGTAGGAATTTCAGGGAAATGTGTAGGCTAGCTCAGAATAGAAATTAGTGAAGGTATGCGTCCAATTAGTTCCAAGATGGAAAACATAATGATGAAAAAATAATTGCACTTAAACCTGATGAGTACTATAAACAAATACAGGTGTTTGTTTTGCAGTATTTTCAACTAATCCTGATTGTGCATAAAGATTTATTGGAAAACTATTAATTCGGCAAATGTTCAAGATTTGGAGGAATTTTACATACCACTGATTATCGGCGAAATAGGGTATATATATTTACAAAACAATAGAGGAGGAATCGAGCAGTATCCAGGCAGTGGGGATTTCAGGGAACTTCAGTGTTGGGGACCTTGGTAGCCACAGGCTATTTAACCCTCTTCACATACCACCGAATATTGGTGATATATGATATATATTTACAAAACAATAGAAGGGAAACCGAACTGTATCTAACAAGAAAGAGCAGCAGCTATGTTCAAAGACAACAAACATAGAAAGAAAGACAAAAGTGTTGGAAGCATATGCATGGAGCGCAGCACTGTACACCTATGAAATAAAGGCAGTAGGAGAAGCAGACAGTAAAACGGCCTTTTCAAATGTTATGCTTCAGATGTATGATGATGATAGTATGAACAGGTAAAGTTAATAACAAAGAGGTTATAGAAATAGTAGAGGAATAAAGATATCTGTGGAAAAAGAAATAGGAGAAATAGAAAGGCAGATACGTTCTAAGGCATTTGTGGGGAATAATGTGGACTATATTACAAGCACATATAGGAGAAAAGAGAGGTAGATGTAGACCTAGATCAGACTATTGCATGCAGATAGTGAAAGATGCAGACTGTGGGAATTCCATGGAAATGTGTAAATTAGCTCAGAATAGGAAACAATGGAGGTACGTGTCTAACCAATTCCAGGACATGAGAATTAAAGATGATAATAAGTATTTATGACAAAACATTATTTTTCTTTCATCTACCTAATCCTGGAATTTTATGCAATAATAAGTATAAAACACACCAGCTAAAAGAATATTGTCATTAAAATAGAGAACTAAACTGTTTGCTATTGCTAATATAATCTAAGTTATTATTTTAAAGATTCAAACCCTCCAAACGATCAACTATCGCAATGGTGTTAGTTTAGAACTGTTAGTGACCGTCATTATACCCAAACCATTATAAATTATAGAGTACAACAATTCTGTCGTTTTTATCTATTTCGACCCTTCTGTGCTTACAATATCACTATACCTAAAGATTTTCATCATAACAAAACAATAGTGCTCATACATTCTGTTATTAGATAAGCAAGGACAATGCTTTGAGAAGCCATAATTTCACACAAGATAGAGTAGCAGGTCTCTAAATTATCTAATGATTTACCTATTTCTGAATAGTTCCTCATCATTTAGTAAAGGTTCAAACAGAGCAGCTCCCTGACACCAAAACATGCCCCACAAAGTTCCAGTTTAATAGAGGTATTCCTACGCTTTTGTTTCAAAATGGTTATCTGACATTAAATCTGCACTTACACGTTAAACATACTCTGCCCCTTGCAAAGGTATTTCATTCACATGTCGCTTGCTGCCTTTTTCCTTTGGGAATTGTCATACAATTTTCTTGGAGCTTCTGTACCTTCTGTCACTTTCCCATATACCAACTTCCTTCTGCCAATTCCAACCCTCTTATTCTATTCGCACATATCCCTACATTTTGGTGTTTTCAGGTAACCTTGTTCTATAAGATATTTAATTTCAAGTGGTTTTGTTCTTTTAATTCCCCTCCTACTTCGTATGTTGTCGGGTTTTTTTTATATTATTGCATAATCTTACTATTAAGTTAAGACAAATGACATGTAGGAAGTCCTTGGTATCATGTAATTACATAGATATATTTAATTTCTTGATCTGAAACCAAATAGTTGCTTAGCGTCTGGATGTTACATTGTATTAAAGTATATTTGTGGTTTACTTTATGATAGCTGCAACAATGTCTGTTCAAACTATCTCATATTGAATGGAATTTATTAAGATAACTTTCTAAAGCTCATATTGGGGTGCATATTAATGAATGCACTATCCTTTTCATAACAATTCTGAAAGCTTTAAACATGACACACTTTCATTATAAAATTTAATGGCTATAATTGATTTGTTTACATTTTGATGGTTTAAAATAATTTACAACTCATTCAAGTTCCCCTATTACACTATATTTTTTTAATCACAATTTATCGTGCTTTTATTACGCTATAATATTTAAATATAGACATGAGACTCAGTAACGTAATTTAATTCTTTATACACTTTGTATAGGGGATAATACTTAACATGCCACCACAGAGTATGTAACTGAATCCAGCAAACTTACCCGTTGCGTTATAATTGAATGAATGTTACCTCAATTAGCCAATATACTCAACCAGTAAACATAGCAATGTATTCACAACCCTAAGTGTACGCTAATTAATGGCAAAAGATAATCTACAAATAAGTCAATCTAACTCAATGATCTCTATTGTAAAATATTCCCAATTACTGTTTGTACATTGATGAAAATGAAATAAATGCATGACATAATTAAACGTAATTTGGTTTACGGGTCTTAACACAAATTTTAAGGAAGCCTTTTCTTGTTCCACTTTAAGCAATTGCTCGAAGCTCACAATTGACATATAAATCGCATATAATATATAGATTAATTCGTTTCCGTTTTAACTGAACAAGAACGATATTCTAATCCTTAAACTAATTTAATACACCCTGAATCACAATTTAACTTCCACAAAAATAAGTCATTTACGAGTTAGAGATCCACACTTAACTACTAATCCTAATTAGTTATACTCATCTAGATACACATGACATGGAACGGCACGCCATCAGCATCCTTAACCTTTCTGCAACCATCACTTGCAGCTTTTAAACTCCAGTCCAAAATGGTTTCTTATTGTACAACATATACCCAAGACAAGGACAAGACTCCAAACAATAATGAAAATGAAATAAAAATATGAATAAAAATCTGTAATAATAATTGTGTTTAATTTTTCTAATTTACTTAAGGATTTACTTACCCTGGAAACCAGGATGAAAGAAATATATATATACAAATAATGCACGCGACCATGTGCTACCAAACAAGCAAGGTTGAAATATAAAATCCAGTTCAACTGTTCCAAAAAATATTCTACTCTTCAGCAATATTCTTTTTCGTTATGCTAGGCGATAAATCCCAATATTTTGGATGACTTTCTCTTACTCTGATATAGTCAGAAAATTCGCACTAGCATACACCATGCTTTAACCATGCTGTTCACAAAACAATCAGAAAGGAAATACCTTCTTCTCAGATAATCCAAATCAAAACAGGAATGCAATATAAAGAGATTAAATTTCAATAATTAAAAATCAATAAGACAGGGCAGCATTTCACCTGCTAAACAATTATAACATTGAGTAACTCCCTTTTAAAAACAAAAGAATTCTTGTTAGGTACATGTAATTCCATAACATTTAAAATTAATTTCATGATATATCCTTTTTTATTTTGAGATATATTTATTAGAATGTAATGCATTCAAGTTCTAAATAACTATCAATTCCCTGAATGCAGACCTGTGTTTATTCTTTCAAATCAATCACATCAAAACTGTCAACTTATTTTCTTAATAAACAATAATCAATAATAGATATTATTTCAATTAAGATGAAGTTTCAAAACAACAAATTACTAGATGAATTCAATTGGTCAGAATAAAAGTTATTGTAATTAATGCTGTTTATATTTTCAAATAAGAAATAGACAATTAAAATTTATAATACCAAAGCCAAAATGAATTAAGTTCTTGTAAATAACATGTATGTAAGATAAGTGTTTGCAATAAAATTAATTTGAAGTGTAATGAAAATTTAAACCGTAACATCACTCCCTCCTTAAAAAAAAAATTTCGAAGAAATTTTCAAAATCAAATTCATACAATTTTGTCATCGAACTTTCAATCAGCATTCTTACAATTTTGTTTATTTGTAACGTGTTCGTTTTCTGTGTTCAGGCCAATCCTCTGTGTGCGTTTGATCAATTTTTAAGTCTTTTATATTCCACTTTCCCTGAGGAATACCTTTATCATCTTCTAATTCATAAGTATTTATTCCTAATTTTTTTTTGATGACATATGGTCCTGAAAATTTTTTATCTAATTTTGCTGAATAATTTTTACTTTTATCAGACAATTTATATGTCTTTTTCCAGACTAGCTGACCTTCCTGTAATTGTACTGGTCTGTGTCTAAGATTATATGAATGTGTTGCTTTTATATGAGCTATTTTTAATTGTTTTTCAACAAAGTTATGAATTTCTTGTAATTTACGAGCTTTTTCATTAGTTAAAATTTCCTTAGTTTCATTTATTTTGTTAATATCTTCTTTGGTATGCGGATCTGATTCATCTAATTTTTCAGTATTTGTAGTTAAATGGCGTTTTTTCCTCATTAATTTAAAATAATTACCATCTGTACTCATTTCGTTACCAAAATTTACAAAATAGGGTGAATTTTTTGTAACTTCGGACTTAGCTGTTCTAATAGCACAACCAAGTTTAGGTAAGTTAATATCCCAATTTTTTGGTTATCATTTATATATGAACGTATCATAGTTTTAATTACTCTATTATACCTTTCAGTGAAATTTGGTGAAGGATCGTATAATGGATTTGTTAAAAATGTAATATTGTATTCTTTTAAAAGTTTTTCGAATTCCTTAGATTTGAATTGACCTCCATTATCAGAGCGTAATAATTCAGGAACTCCAAAAAGCATACAAATATTGTCTTCAATTATTTGAGCGACTTTTTTCGCTGTAGCTGTCCTTAATGGGTAAAGTAAAGTAAATTTACTGAAATAATCTACTATGACTAGTATGAAACAATGACCTGATGTACTTGAGGAAGGGTCCCATGAGATCTGTAGATATATATTGCCAACATCTTGTAATTTCTGGTTTTGATCCCATTTCACCTGCAATCTTCTTCTGTTCAGGTTTTTGTTCTGCACAAATACGGCATTTGCGAATATAGTTCGTTACGTCTGACTTAAGTTTTGGCCAAAAATATTTAGAAAGAATTTTATGGTATGTTTTATAAATACCTAAATGACCAGATTTCGGATCATTATGCGATTCGTATAAAATGTTTAATCTTTCAGGTTTTGGAATGACTATTTTCCATTTATCAAAAGGTTCATAAAAAGCATTATCATTTACATATTTATAAAGAATATTATCTTCGTCGACTTTCCATTTACCATAACGAAGTGGATGTTTTCTTACTTCATCACACATTTTGATGTACCATGGACATTTATTCCAAGTATTTAAATTTATATTGTCAATAAATCCTAGTGGTGCTCTTGATAAACAGTCGGGTACTAAGTGATCTTTACCGGGTCTGTGTACTACTTTGAAATTGTATTGTTGAAGACGTAGTGCCCATCGTCCAAGACGCCCTTGTGGATTTTTAAGATTGGTAATCCAAACAAGGCTACTATGATCTGTTACTACAGTAAATTCTGCTAGTTCTAAATAGCATCTAAGTTTTCAATTGCCCAAATTACGCATAGTAATTCTTTTTCAGTTACTGAATATTTGAGTTCGTTTTTGTTTAATGTTCGTGATAAATAACAAATCACATGAGTTTTACCTCCGAATTCTTGTGTAAGAACTGCTCCTAAGCCATAACTGCTTGCGTCACAATGTAATGTATATGGTTTTCAAAGTTAGGACATGATAGTATTGGTGTAGAAATTAATTTGTTCTTGACGTTATCAAAAGCTAATTGACATTCAGTTGTCCATTTAAATTTAGAATTTTCTTTGTTAAATTTGTTAGTGGAGTTATAAGACATGATAGATCAGGAATAAAACGTCGGTAATAAGATACCATTCCTAAAATGATCGAACCTGTTTAGGAGTTTTTGGCATTGCCATTTCTACAATTGCACTAACTTTTCTGGGTCAACTGATAAACCAGCTCTGTTTATTACATATCCTACAAATTTCAATTCGCTTCTGCAAAATAACATTTTTCCCTGTTTAGGATTAAATTTGCCTGTATTAGTCGGTGAAAACTTCTTTTAGAATTTTTGTATGTGTTGAAAAATCTTCTGTTACAATTACCAAATCGTCCAAATATTTAAATACAAATGGTTCTAGTTCTGGACCAAATACTTTATCGATTAATGATTGAAATGATGCAGGTGCATTGGTAAGACCAAATGCAAGTCTGTTAAACTGAAAATGACCACCTCCTGGTATTGAAAATGCGGTATATTGTTTTGAATTTTCTTCCATTTTCACCTGATAGTAAGCTTTAGTGATATCCAATGTTGTTATGTATTTGGCATTGCCCATTTTATCTAAAATTGAATTTATTAATGGTAAGGGGTATGCCCATTTCTCTGTAACTGCGTTTAATTTTCGGTAATCAACGCATAGTCTGTATGAACCATCGCTTTTTGGAATCATAATAATTGGCGAATTCCACGGGCTTTCGCTTTTCTCAATTACTCCAAGTTCTAACATTTTTGTTATTTCTTGGTCAATTTTTTCTTGCATTAGCGGACTAACAGGATAATATCTAGAGCGTATTGGTGGACTATTTGTCTTTATCACATGTTTTATTAAAGGCGTACAACCTAGTCGAATATTTTTTATATTTTCAAAATAGTTATTTACTATGTGATTTAATTCTTGTCGTTGTTCAGATGTTAAGTCGTCTGCTGTTTGAATAGAAGATAATTGTACGGAATTAGAATCTTCAATTCCAAAATACCATTCGCCTTTGCGTAAATCAGGGATTATTCCCATTTTATCCAGAAAATGTTCCTAATACTATACTGTGTCGTATCTGAGGTACAACATAACAGTCAAAATATGAATTTTGTCCTGTAATCTAATAGGTACAGTCATATAACCTATGCATTCTAATGAATCATTGTTAGCTACTATGCATGTAGAGTTTTCTATTTTATTTAGTTTAATTCCTATGTTTAGTAGTAGTTTATAACCTTTGTCCCCTAGAAAAATTTTATTCGCACCAGAATCCAATAGACCATTTAGTTTAATGTTGTAGATAGAAATTGTTATATGCGGACATTCATTTTGAGATGCTTGTGACAACATATATGATAATACAGGTTTGCTATATTTAATATAAAAATTGATTTCTTCTTGAGAGCAAAAGTTTTCATTATTAATATTAGGATAGACCGTATTGTTATTTAATTGAGGAACTTGATCACGATCTAAAATCTGTTCCCGTTGGAGTTTTCCGAAGGCATTGTGCAATTTCGTGCGAAGTGATTAATGCCTTGACATCTGTAGCAAATAATATCTCGATTCTTTTGACGATTTGTAGTTTCTGATGTTGATGGGTAGTTTTGAATTGATTGTGGTTGATTATCATAGTTGCAATAAGTTCTTAAACTATTATTTATGTTTGACGGGTGTGTATTCGAACTAAAATGTCTATCTTGATATTGACTCTTATAATATCTATCACGAGAATAGTCTCTATTTCTATTGTGAGAATAATTCCTTTCACGAGAATAGTCTCTATTTCTATTGTGAGAATAATTCCTTTCACGGGAATGGCTTCTATTACGATAACCAGAATGTTTTCCATTACGATCGTATGAAAATTTCTTTCTCATGAGTAACTTCTATTTCTATAACCAGAAAAATCTCTATTTGGGTTGTTCGTATTACTACTTTGACCGATTTCAATATTATTTAATCTGTGCTTATTGCTCCTACTAACTCTGTCTACATCTCTGTTTCTACTTCTGTGGCTGTCTCTTTTCTTTCCTGATGTGTAATTTCCTTCACTGCTGTAATTACTGTCTCTAGAGTTGCAACTATTATCCCTACTTCTACTTTTATTTTTGCGGTCCATTTCATAGTTATTCCTACCCTCTATACTTGTTCGTCTACTATTGTGATGTTTTCTATTGTCATAGTCATTTTTATAGCTATCGGGATTACTTTCTGTAGGTTTTGAAAATGATACACTTCTAGTAAGTTCTAAATTATCAAGTTTCTTCCTAATACCTTTATCTTCATGGTAGGCTAAATCCGTTTCTACAGAGTGTTTACTTGAAGATGGTGGTACAAAGTCTTGAATATTTTTACGGTTGTCTTCCAATTTACGACAGATTTCAATTAAATGATCAACTGATTGAATATCTATTAACACAAGATGGTTTTGATAAAAAGGTAAGATGTTTCTTTTTATAATTCTTAATTTTACTGATTGATCTACCGAAACAGTTAGTCTACTAAATAAATTATTCATGTATGCAACATAAATAGCGATACTTTCTTTATCTCCTTGAGTTCTAGATTTGATTTGTTCCCAAATACGTTCATTAAAATCTCGAGGTAGAAATTCATCTCTGAATAGGTCACATAAGGTGTTCCAGTCAGATATTTTGTCTTTAAGTGATCGGAAGTAAATAAAAGCTTTGCCTTCAAAAAGTTCTACTGCGCTTCGAAATAGCTGTTGGTGAGTGATTCCTCTAGATTCACGTAATTCATTTACTCTTACTGAAAAAGCATTCAAACCAAGTGCGTCAGATTCACCATTAAATTTTAATCCCCAGTCTGATATATTAAATTTATTGTTTATATTTAGATTTTCCATTTGTTGTGTCGTTTGAACAACTGCATTAGATGTTGTTAAATATGTTTCACCAGCATTGAGTGTTTCTCTAGACGTTTGGTTGGGAGTTGAAGTTTTAGTTTGTTGAGCCATATTTGTTTGAAAGACAATATCTAAAGGATTTTCAATCTTAGTTTTTGTTGCTAGTTCAGCATTTTTAATTTCAAAATCATTAAGGTATTTAATAGCGGTTGATAATAAGAGAGATCTTAGTTCCAATTCTGTTTCGTCTGAAGTTTGTATACGTTCAAGTCTACCTAATATGTGAGTAAGCCTAGCCTGAATTTTCCTAACAACCGAATATGTAAATTCTTCAGTTAAAAATTGTTTTATTTCTTCAAGTTTGGTTTTACAAATTGATAATTCATCATTTGATTTAAATGAATATTTGCTTTTAAAATTATGACCTTCTTGTTCCAATTGCAACAATTGTTTTAGAGCAGATGCTAATTCTTTAACAGTACCTTGAGGTTTAGCTCCTCTAACAGTAATTTCATACTCTAATTCTTCTTTATTTAATCGATCAGTGTGTAATTTTGACATTTTGAGTAATATAAACTTACATATTTTATTAGAAAATATAGTACAATTTTACTAATTTATGATAATTCGTATGTTTATAATTATTATTGACTCGGTTTTAAAGATATACGGGTATTTTCAAAGTTTTATTTTATAAGGGGTTTTTTTTTTGTTGGGTTCCAAGATTTATTATTTTATTAAATTTTGAAGGGTTTCTCTTTTGGTTGGGCATCAAATTTATTATTTTACTTTATTTTGGAGGGTTTCTTTTTATTTTAGTTGGTTTTTTTTTTGTTGTGGCGCCAAATTTATTACACTATATTTTTTTAATCACAATTTATCGTGCTTTTATTACGCTATAATATTTAAATATAGACATGAGACTCAGTAACGTAATTTAATTATTTATACACTTTGTATAGGGGATAAGACTTAACATGCCACCACAGAGTATGTAACTGAATCCAGCAAACTTACCCGTTGCGTTATAATTGAATGAATGTTACCTCATTTAGCCAATATACTCAACCAGTAAACATAGCAATGTATTCACAACCCTAAGTGTACGCTAATTAATGGCAAAAGATAATCTACAAATAAGTCAATCTAACTCAATGATCTCTATTGTAAAATATTCCCAATTACTGTTTGTACATTGATAAAAATGAAATAAATGCATGACATAATTAAACGTAATTTGGTTTACGGGTCTTAACACAAATTTTCAGGAAGCCTTTTCTTGTTCCACTTTAAGCAATTGCTCGAAGCTCACAATTGACATATAAATCGCATATAATATATAGATTAATTCGTTTCCGTTTTAACTGAACAAGAACGATATTCTAATCCTTAAACTAATTTAATACACCCTGAATCACAATTTAACTTCCACAAAAATAAGTCATTTACGAGTTAGAGATCCACACTTAACTACTAATCCTAATTAGTTATACTCATCTAGATACACATGACATGGAACGGCACGCCATCAGCATCCTTAACCTTTCTGCAACCATCACTTGCAGCTTTTAAACTCCAGTCCAAAATGGTTTCTTATTGTACAACATATACCCAAGACAAGGACAAGACTCCAAACAAAAATGAAATAAAAATAAGAATAAAAATCTGTAATAATAATTGTGTTTAATTTTTCTAATTTACTTAAGGATTTACTTACCCTGGAAACCAGGATGAAAGAAATATATATACAAATAATGCACGCGACCATGTGCTACCAAACAAGCAAGGTTGAAATATAAAATCCAGTTCAACTGTTCCAAAAAATATTCTACTCTTCAGCAATATTCTTTTTCGTTATGCTAGGCGATAAATCCCAATATTTTGGATGACTTTCTCTTACTCTGATATAGTCAGAAAATTCGCACTAGCATACACCATGCTTTAACCAAGCTGTTCACAAAACAATCAGAAAGGAAATACCTTCTTCTCAGATAATCCAAATCAAAACAGGAATGCAATATAAAGAGATTAAATTTCAATAATTAAAAATCAATAAGACAGGGCAGCATTTCACCTGCTAAACAATTATAACATTGAGTAACTCCCTTTTTAAAAACAAAAGAATTCTTGTTAGGTACATGTAACAATTCCATAACATTTAAAATTAATTTCATGATATATCCTTTTTTATTTTGAGATATATTTATTAGAATGTAATGCATTCAAGTTCTAAATAACTATCAATTCCCTGAATGCAGACCTGTGTTTATTCTTTCAAATCAATCACATCAAAACTGTCAACTTATTTTCTTAATAAACAATAATCAATAATAGATATTATTTCAATTAAGATGAAGTTTCAAAACAACAAATTACTAGATGAATTCAATTGGTCAGAATAAAAGTTATTGTAATTAATGCTGTTTATATTTTCAAATAAGAAATAGACAATTAAAAATTTATAATACCAAAGCCAAAATGAATTAAGTTCTTGTAAATAACATGTATGTAAGATAAGTGTTTGCAATAAAATTAATTTGAAGTGTAATGAAAATTTAAACCGTAACACCCCTAGTATTTAACTGAAATAAAACAATTAGCTTGGTTTTCAGTTTAGTTTGAATAAAAATACTGATTTCATTGCAGTCTTTTGTTTTTGAACACTATTTTACATGAAATAAAGATTCTACAGAGTACTTCGAGAACAAGCTAGTCCATTCAAGATTAACTACTTACATATGTCTTCGTTCGAACGAGTGTATGCATGCACGTGTGTGTGTGTGTGTGTGTGTGTGTGTGTTACGACCTTTAGAGACTCCTACTTTGCTCTGCATAACATACGTTTGGCTAATCAGTTTCAGTTCTAAATTTCAAGTTGCATATTCCAGCAATGATTGTAAATTAAATTTTCCACGTAAGATTTTTATTATCTAAATTACTGCTTATAATAAAATGAACGTTCTTATATCTAAAGATAATATAAACTCATAAATCTGCGGTATACAAATTAAGGTTTTTTCTTGAGTATCTTTCTAAAAGTAAGATTAATTCTGACACCTGCAGCAGTTTTTCTGGCTGGCAGTGAATGGTACCAATATTTATTAGTAGGAGGATTCATTAATAACAAACTCCCATGTTGTAGCATTAATTTAACTAAAACTTTTACATTATCCTTAACGAAGAATATTACTCAAATTACTTACCAGGAGGAATATTTTTCTTTAGAACGCCCTTTTTTCTACAGTCGCCATGACGCAAAACAAATTCTCGATGCTGTCCCAATGATAATGATGCAATTGGTGCTGCTGGATCTAGCTCAGATTCTCCATCTCTATGTTCACCTATATGATCAGATCCGTTCCTGTATCTAAATAAAGAAAACTAATTACATTTAATACCTAATATTTCATTATGCTTACAAATAATCAACTGTTCTTTTATTAAATAACTTAGTTGTCTAAATTTAAGAATATTAAGATAGCCCCTGCTGGTATAATACACTTAAAGCAGCATACTGATATCTTCAAAATAATGTCCCTATTCTAAAATTTAACACCTACATATAATAAAAGTAACTTTTAGTTCCAGGTTTAGGAGCGAACAATGCTTTTTCTTATACAAATTTTCCTTTGCCGATTATATTCTCTTGCTTTCTATCATTTCTGATTACCACAACAATAAAACCCCACTATCATTACTTTAAGTTCAAGAGAAGCTTTATGGCCCGTTCTGTCGTGATTCATAATACGTGTTTCGGGTTTGATCCATGTATACTAGATACTAATGAATTCAATGCATTGTCCAATTTTATAAGGGTCATCATTAGGACAAGCAAGAATGAAATCCGAATAATAGCGCTTCAGTCCAAAAGTAACTTCCATTGCATTTATTACTTTTCTGCAAGATACCATTTGGCTTAATTGGGTTGTTAGTCTGCACGTTCAGACTAGCTGATCTTTGTCTTGTCCCGATGATGCCTTTTATGAAAGTTGACGGGATTAGTCCAAACCCAAAAGACGCATTAATAATAAGAATGTTATTAACAGAACTGGTATTTGTATATCGTCAATTAAAGTGAATACTATTAATAAAATTGCCCAACCTACAAAAAAACTGATTTAAAAGCATTTCTTGGACTAGAAAATTACCATTCCCCTTTTATAATGAATCTAAGTACAATACTTCAAATGACTTAGTCGAAAGTGCTAAAATATTTGTGATAAATGATTAGAAATTTTCTGATCTGTTAAACCAGCATATGCACCATCAGCCTGAAAAACAACTTCATATAGCTTTCCAGAAATATGTGTAAGAAATTCTGTTTTATAATTTAGTATACATAAGCAAAATCACCTTCAAAAATAATTCGAAGTTCTTGTTTCATATTAGTTAAAACTCAAACTATAGTGGATTTAAATTGTGCAGTGCGCTTGCGCCTCTTAAAATAAAACGCGTGCGAAAGTGGTTTTGTGACGTTTATCGAGGACTCTTCTTTCGACCTAGTAACGGGACGGTTGTGCGTGACAAGCTATACCCAATAAAGTATAGTGCTTGCAACAGTGCATTCAACTGACTTCCCCGGGGGCATTCCAGCAACATTGAAGAGGACCACACACCAAGGACAATATTGGTGAGTGAATTTATGCCTTCTGTTTGTTTGTTTTTTACATGCATACAACTTTCGCATTTAAAGCTCGCGTTTTGTTCTACTTCGCCATACAGTCCATAAGACGCGCCAGAACATTTATCTAAGTTAATTAATTACATTTGGTCCTTCCTCGCGTGATAGAACTGTCCATGGTTATTAAATTAATTCATTTCGTTTAGCTTGTATGTATGTAAAACTTCGATTAGCAATATTCGCATCATATTTCTATTTACTTAGATATAAAAAATTCGATACACTATAGTCTATTAATTAGAAATCATTATTTGATTATAGATATATTACGATTTAGCAATAGTTTAGTTAGAGAGCATTATTAATCATTTTACAGACCTAGTTAAATAGTTTTCACTGACAACAAATTGCATTTCAAATCCTTCACCAATAGTACATCTTTGATTATTTTTGTATCACAGTCACCATTGTAAAATGTTTTTGTTTGAATATTGCCTCTCTGCATTGCACATAAATTTGCATCGTACTTCGCAAAAGAAATTTGGATAACATCGACACTTTTTAATTCCTCAAATACCAATTTATCATTCGCCATATGCTCAGTAGCACCAGAGTCAATAATAAATCAACTCTATAACAAGTCATTATGTCACATTGTTTTTGTGCTATATAAAACATTCGTGGAAGATACCAGGAGATATAGGAAGATATCAAATAGATTACATTATTCTTAGACAACGAAAGTAAAAGACTGTAGAAGCTACCCAGAAGCAGATATAGACACTGACCACAACATCGTAATTATGAACGCCACTCTTAAATTAAAAATTTGAAAAAAGAAACGGAAAAAGGCACTTTGACTTTGAGAAACTAAAAGATAAAGATATCTACGAAAAATTTAAAAAAAAGTCAAATGAATTGCTGAAAGAGATCGGGAAAATTTCTGATACTAAGGAAGTAGAAACAGAATAGACATGGCGGCCAGAGATATTCTGAGGTGTACACAAAAAGAAAATAAGAAACCATGGATAACAATCCTGAATTTAATAGAAGAAAGACGAAAATTCAAAAGTAGATCAGACGAAATGGGAAAACAGATACAAAGCCATAAAATGGGAAATTATTCACAAATGCAGGAAAGCTAAAGAACAATGGATTCATGAGAAGTGCAAAGAGATACAAACTAAGACGGAAATAGGAAATACAGACGAAGCATACACACTAATTAGAATGAATTTTAGAGATATAAAACCATATAGCCAGGATATAAGGGACACGAAAGGAAACGTCATTATAGAAAATATAGAGAAAGTGGTTAGATGGCAAGAATATATAGGGAATTTATATGCAGGAGAGAGAATTTATATGCAGGAGAGGAATTAACAGCACTAGGACAGGAATCAGATATTGAAAATAATGACTTGAGATATCCTATACTTCGAGATGCGTTTGAATTAGCATTACAGGATCTGAAAAATGGTAAGGCGCCAGGTACAGATAAGGTGCAAGCAGAAACTCTAAAATCTCCCTGGACAAGCAGTAACAGAACGTCTCTTTCAACTTGTAAGCTTTATGTATGAGACAGGCGAGATACCCAAAGATCTAAAACGTAAGTAACATCATAGTAAGTATACCAAAAAAGAGAGACGTAGATAAATGTGAAAATTTTCAAACAATAAGTTTGACAGCACACGTGTCAATAGTATAAACTAGAATTGTACAAAGACGAATGGAAAAACGAGCTGAAGAAATTCAAGAAGATCGATTTCAGTTTAGGCGAAACAGGGAAACACGTGAGGCTATTTTAGCTCTGAGGTTGATAATGGAGAAAACGATAGAAAAGGGGGAAAGCGTGTATATAGGGTTTGTAGATTTGGAAAAAACATTCGACAATGTAAAATGGAAAAAAATGTTTGAAATACTCAAAAAGATTGGAATGAGTGTTAGGGATAGACGGATAGTACATAGCTTATACAAAGAGCAAACAGCAGTAATAGAATTAGAGCAGGAGCGTAGAGAAGTAAATATTAGGAAAGGGGTTAATTTTTAACTTGTACATTGAACTGTACATTGAATACTGTCAAATGCAGAAAGACATTTGGAATTACTATGCAGGGACTAAAGATTGAAATGCTTACATTTGCAGATGATATAGCGGTTTTAGCATTTAGCAAAGAAAAGTCAGAAGCTGCTTAATGAAATGGAAACAGTTCTAACAGAGATATACTGTATGAAAATTAACAAAAATAAAACTAAAGTTCTAGTATGCAAAGGAGGGGAAAATGAATCAAAAACAAGAATACAAATAGGTAACGAGAACTTACAAGAGGATTTCTGCTACCTGGGAAGCCAAATAACGCAAGATGGGAAGAGCACAAAAGACATAAAACAAAGATTAGCACAAGGTCTTGCTACATTTAAGAAGAAAAAGCAACTACTCTGTTCAAAGACAACAAATGCTCAAGTGCTGGGGGAACTTGGCAGCCACAGACTGCTTAACCCCCTTCACATAGCACTGAATATTGGGGAAATAGGGTATATAATTGTAAAACAATAGAAGGTGACCAAACTGCATCTAATAAAATGAACAGCGGCTATTTTCAAAGACAACAAACATAGAAACAAGAAGAAAATTGTTCAGAGCATATGTGTGGAGCACATCACAGTACGTCTATGAAATAGGGGCAGTAGGAAAAGCAGACAGAGAGATAGAAGCCTCCTGGAATGTTGTGCTTTAGATGTACGAGGATGATAGCATGGGCAGATAAAGTCAATAACAAATAGGTTATAGAAATAGTAGAGGAATAAAGATGAATGTGGAAAACAATAAAGAGGCATTTTGGGGAATAGTACGGGATATATTACAAGCAGAGTTAGGAAGAAAGAGGTACAGATAGACCTAGATCGGACTTTCGCAGACTGCATAAATTTCAGGGAAATATGTAGGTTAGTTCAGACTAGGAAACAATAAGGGTACACGTCTAACCAATTCCAGGGCTGAAGACCTTTTGGTTGTGTGATGAGTAATCTGACAAATTCAGACCAAATTCTTCTCAATGGAAGTCATCAAAGCGACACAGAGAGGAAGCAGCAATTCTTACAGATGGACGTGGCGTACTGCACCTCAATTAACTCTATGATACCGGATTATTCTGCTCAGTACGTTTTACACTATAATTTATAAATTAACAAAATTCGTTCAAACTTTTGCAAAAGTCATTTTAGTATCACTTAACTGAATATGAAAATATCATCACACGAATTTGTTTATTTCCAATCAACAGGTGTCACGCGTCCACTTCTAGGGATTAGGATTGCCTAGTTAAACGTATAATAATTCTGAATTGTAAACAAAAATGAGGAACTATTTAAATTTAGAATACCAATAGCATCTGTGAAGCTACAGCAGGAACGAGTTCAATAGTCCGATGATTTTTACGTTCTTACATCGCTGTTTCAGTAAAAACATTCCACAAAATTATATTTTAAAGGAAATAGCATACTTCTAATTTTACACAAAGGAAACTAAGTCATTCTTAAAATCCTCCACGATCATCTGTACAAGCAAACTTATACAAGCACAATAACCCGAATGATGCAAACTTATTATTCTGCTTAACAAGTCAAACTAAAATCGACACTGGAAAAACCCAGTTAACAACAAATATACAACATGTATAACTATAAGACAAGGAATTTAGATACAACCACACGCGTGGAATCATAATGTACTTGTAGGATGTAGATAAATATCAAATCTTAATGCTATATTGAAATAGAGTAGATTTGCAGTATTTAAATTACAATTACATGTATTAGTAAATCATACAGGGTAGTAAATAAGCAATCGTTTATGTTTAGAGAGCAGTCAAAATTGTTTGAAAATTCGCAAATGACTGCGAATACAGTAAGGAATATGTGATTTAATTAAGTATGAGCAAAAATATTTACATTCAGGGACGGCACATAACAAATTCCACTAATAAAATCAATTGTTAATTACTTACATTGTTGGTTCTAATAGTTTTAACAGTAAATACAAGACATACACCCTTTATTATAACGGGAAATGTAGAAAAATGTGAAGCAGATGTGTAGAAGTCAAACTACAAACAATAGATTACATGTAATTAAATAAACATAGGGCATATATCATGGCATCATCTCACTAACAAATCAATTTTTGTATTAATTTGCACAATAATACAAGACATTTTAAAGATGTTTGAAAAGAAAGCCCTAGTTATTAAGCTTACCTGTTAACAAGAACAAAATTAAACTCATTATTGGTAAGTTTGTAGATCAAATTCCTGATTGATTGGAGAGGTTCTATCCATGGTTTTGCTGGTAGAGTAACGCCAGAAAAATGATAATTTAATCCATCATCACCAAAAGCAACTTGCTGTCTGGGTATGTCATGCCATTTTCCAAATACTTTAACCTAAAACAATATTAATCAGTTTTTCAAGTGATAAGTATTAGGTATAACTTCTATTGAATACTATAGCTTCAGTTTGTTAACAAGTGATGTAAATCAATGTAGAATAAATGTTTGCTGCCCATATTTTAATAATTTTTAAATAAGTATACATGTACTAAATCGTATACTGGATTATGAATATTACCAAGAAACGATATTCATAATAAAGCTATTAAGTAATTAATTTTTACATAAGATACACAATATAATTTATGTGGCTCATAAATACCACATCTAAATTACTATTATCACCAGTAGGGGCAACTTTTTCTGATAGTAGTGTTTTGAATTCTTTGTGTGATTTACACATTATAAACAGTTTACTATTTAGTTGCTGTTTACAAGTTGCTTTAACCTACTTTACATAAATAAGACAAATAAATCATCACGATTTTGATTGGATTATTAATTTTTAAGTTTTAACTGCAAGTTTTGGCACCAGTGTAAAACAAGATTTTTTACTACATTTAATAAATGTATTTTAATAAAATAATTAGAATTTTATGAGAGTATTATTATTTATGAAAAATTAAAGGATAAGTCTATTTGTTCGAATTTTAATAGGGTATTAAACTTGGAACGTGATTATTATAATATTAATTTATATAATAAATTCGTTTGGAGTAATATTGAATGGGGTTTATAGAAATCCAAATTCGAGACATCAAAATTATAGTTGATAGTTCTATAGACTCTCCGTTAAATAAGCAGTTTTTAGAAGACATGGTTTGTAAGGTTCATGGTTAGCTGATAAAAACTGTGGCTGAGCTTAAGGCAGATATATCTACTCTTTATACTAAAATTGCAATACAAACTATTAAATTACTCCATGAAAATTAATACTTTAAACTGGAAATATTAGAATTTTTTAAATGTAGAAGGAACACGACAAGAATATAGAGAATACTGTTTTGGGTATATTTCATGTAGGTACTTAAACTTACAACGACAAAATGTGTGATTGATTGAGCACACAGGGAATAACCAATCACTTATCATGAGGTTTGCAAGTTATTATGACCAAACAGACCTACCATAGTCAAAAGTTTTTGAAGAAATCTGGGATTTCTATTGCAGGAATCTTAATCAACTTACTGACAAAGCTTTTTACAGAATTATATCTTATGTTTGATAGGAACAAAACATGGATGTGCGATGGGGCAATTTGGATAAACTGACCAATCAAAATGTTCATACACAGAATTAACTGCATAAAGGTATAATAAAGCATATTCAGTTACATCAAATGCATTAATCGTATTGTATAGGTGTTAAATTTAAGTCACTTTTCATTTTACACATTATTGATTTGGTAAATGCCCAAGTGGTGGGGGGATCTTGGTAGCCATCAGCTTGCTTAACCTCCTTCATGTATCACTGAATATTGGTGAAATAGAGTATATTTTTAGAAAACAATAAACGAGAAATACAAGAGATATAAAAAAATATTAGCACAAGACCATGCTGTATCTAACAAGAAAAAGCAGCTGCTATGTTCAAAAACAACAAACATAGAAAGAAGGCACATCACTGTACAGCTGTAAAACGTTGACAGTAGAAGAAGCAGCCAGGAAAAAATAGAAGGTTTTGAAATGTGGTGCTACAGATGTATGATGAAGATATTATTGACAGACAAAATTAAGAACAAATAGGTACTAGAAATAGCAGGGGAAGAAAGATAACTGTGGAAAACAGTAAAAAAATAGGAGAAATAGGATGATATTTTAAGGCATGAGGCAATAGTGTGCGGTATATTAAAACCAGAGAAAGGAGAAATAGACAGGTAGAGGTAGACCTATTGTCGGAGGCTTTCACGGCTGGAGTCATTATAATTATTTATGATTCCGGGTTGGAACCGTGTCATTTTATAAATTAAGGTCGACGTTTCACCCACTTTTGTAAGGGGCTTCATCAGGACAATAAAATAAATTTTTTTTTAATAGATAAGAATGATAATATTAAATAGACAAGTTAAAGTGTAAAGAGAAGAGTTACTCCTGAACTAGCAGACTCACTAGCCCATTCATAGCCACAAGGTGTCTTGTGGCGAAGTGACTGATGAAAATATCGAAAGTGGTGGTGTATATAGGGTGAGAACTTGATGCACACAAATTATTTTGATAATCACCTTTTCAACTCAAATATAAATAAAGTATATGTTTAGATAAGTGAAGATAAGAACTTCTGTTAGATTAAGTTGTTAAGAAATGGGTTACCTAATTCAAACATACTATTATAGGTTTAGAATAATCGAAAACAGTGGTAACTTGATATTTAGTTATTTAAAGAAGATACTGTAATATTTTAACGTAGGAGAATAAACATAACAAATTCGGAACAATGGTAATGTATCATCTATTTATTGAAGAATAATATTGAAATATGCAAATATTTAAAAATAAGAAAATGCACAACGCATATAAAGTGGTTTCATTAGTCAAAACATTTACAATTCTAAATCTATAACTGTTATCATTATTTGGTAGAACACTGGTACATTTTCAGTAAACTATTTTAAAAATTATTGCATTTGATCATTAACTTTGGAGAAATTCTATCTATATAGCTCATTTCCTTTAACTTTAGGATGACGTTATAACTGGATAAGATGCTACTACATTGCCAATTTTAGTTTAAATTCTAATATGTTTAAAGAAAAATATACGCATATTCCCATTGGCAGATTTCGAATGACAAATGCTTTGATTTGCAAGAGGAATCCGTGGTAACACCGTACAGAACTTCCAATTTTTACCGTTTTAAATGATAGTATCCTTCAGGTGCAATTCTCGGTACTCATTTACATACAGCTAATAACACTTCGTTACTACATTTGACGTTTTTCTAAAGTTGAAGTGAAAGCTACAGAAGTAACTTTATACATATCAAAAGTTACATTTCCACTACATTCAAAATACTCCCAGAAGGATACGACGAAACCTTTCGATTATGAACATACAGATGAACCAGTTGTGGAGCCAAAACAAAACTTTAAAATAATGTTTTTTAACAGAATTATTGACCAAACATTAATATCATTGCAAGGCAAGATTAGAGTTATGTCGAGTTTTAATGACTTTTTTTAGATTCTTTGGTAATATTCTGGATTTGCTCCAGCATGATGTTTGAGACTAATGATTCCCAAATTGGTCTATATCTATCTCTAGGGGTTAACTCCGAACTGCAAGGGGCCAATGTCGGCAAAAACAAAAATGAAGATTCATGAGATGTAAATTGGGGTTCATGGCTTTCCATAAATGGAATAATTCACATAACACAGATGGTAGTTATGTACTAACCTAATACTTTCTTATAATAGACATATAAATTACATACAAAGTTGTGTGCAGTTAAAATGAGCTTATTGAGAAGAGAAAAAATGAATGTTTGATAATAATGAAGAACCGCCAAATATGACTTTGGATGCAGTTAATGTCTAATGTTGTATGTAAATAAGTTTGCACTTACGCTTACCAGTTTTATGATAAACACAACTGTTGCGAAGCAATAACTTGTTAGTTCACGAAAATACGTCTTCACTCTGTGGTAACTCGACTGAAAGTCATTGTGTCTTGAATATGAAGCACATAAACAGGATACATCATGCACTCATTGTGTAATTTTCGTTCGTATAAGAAATGCACAGACAAAAGGGCTAAAGGGACAAAACAAAAGTAAAAATTTTTAAAACAAATGTTTATGAAACATGATGAAGATTTGGAGCTAGATTTGGGGAACTTAATATTGCTTTAATCATGAGAACATTTGAGGTCGATAATGGGGTCATTCTCCATCTGTGGGCCAAACCAACAACTTAATTGCTTTGAATTTTAATTAGTGCTAATTGCTGGAATATTCTCTTGAGTTCAATCAACCTATTTCGTATTACCTATAAAATTATTGCTAGACTTTTGTTCTTGAAATTTAAATTATTATTTTCTTAAATATGAAACTGTTTAAAAATTATTATAAATTTCATAGAAAACAATTATTTTATTTACTACCCTCAATTACATATCAATTAAGTATATTTCATAAAATTGTGCAAGTAGGCTTTCCTTTTTTAACGTTGCAACACTTGTAACATGTAAAAACTTGCACATTTGATATTTATATCAATATGTTGTGTGCATATGTGAAGTAGTAATGCTTGTCTAGATTTGTACCTGAATTTTGTAAAAGGTGCAGACTTGTATCAATTGTACGTTTATGGGCTTGTTTAATTCGTCTATTATAAATACAAATGTCAGATATATACACGGTTTATTTGATTTCCGAATTTTGAAAAGAAACGTGTGTACACGCCTCTTGGAACGACAAGGCGCAAATAGAAATTGCCTGGAGTGCAGTAGGCAGTAAACCAGGGTTTGTAAGGTAGAGCGTGGACTGTATAGAGTAGAAGGAAATAAACATAGAATTTGAATACAAGTCACATAAATACTTAAAGCACTTACCAAAGCACAGACATCTGGAGCACTAACGCGGCACCTTTCAGTACTGTTTCTGGCCAGAGGTAAATAGGAACGGAGTCAGGAAATGGTTATTTTAGGAAAGACATTAGAGAAGTTAATATTGAGAAATTGAATGAACACGTTCGCGTTCGCGGATGGTTGTTAATCGACTCTTTTAAATTATGGTATTCCTTATCTCGCCTGGCTTGATAAAGAATACCACGTTGGGAGAGCAAAATGACGCGAACAACGTGTTAAGCAAATATTTTTAAAAATATAAACAGCTATATACTTAGGTACATACAAGTTAAAGTGAGTCAATGTCGCCCTATTTGAGAGACCTGGAGAAAAGTAAGTAAATTATATTTTATATATTTTTGTAGTTCCCACAATTGCATACATATGCCAATCATAACCTGAGATAATGGTGATTCAATTTTCAAATCAACCACAATTACCCGAGTGTTCCTTAAAGTTTTGTTCAAAGTTTTAGCAATTAGTACTATACAGCGTTCAGTACTATACAGCATGTGTCTGGTTGAGGTGCCTGACATTTGTAAACTTCCTTATTTGTAATATTTTGGAAAGTCATTCTTTATTAAAACTTATCTTAAGAAATCATAAGCAATGTTCAAATATACAGTTTAACATACGAAGGGGGAGGGGGTAATATAAATAAAAAAATTAAAATGGACTAAACAAAGTACTTTCATATTTTTACTTTTCATGCATAAGTTTATTAATTAAGTTTATTTTAAAACCTGCTCAAGCCTTATTTAAGTTGGTATTCTGAATAAAAAAGCCATTGTTTAACCCTGCATATCCTTTATCTTTATTTAAAATTTCAATTGAAAGGTACATGTAAGTTATGCAATTTTAAAATTATTAAGTAACTTGATTATGGTAATGACATCTGTCAGTCTCACACGGTTAAAGATCTTTTCCTAAGACTACCCAGTAATGCACTTCTTATGCATTTAAGAATGGGTTGATTACTTTCCTCATTATTCTGTAGGTGATTATAAATCCATAATCCAATACCTTTAATCAATCAAGAATATTCAGGTCGTGGGTTATGATCATAATCCAACACCTCTGATCAATCAGTACAAACCTCCATTTTTCATAAATTATCGTGTTATGCGAAATAGACTGTTACACTTTGACAACAATTTTTTCTTGTCAGTGTTTGTGATATTGGTCTAAACGTTTAGAAAATAAATATCTGATAATGAAGATTTGTATAGTCCTGGGAAAAGTACGGTATTCCACTTGTGAGTTATGGTAATTACTAATTTGTATTATGCTGCTCGCCCTAGTGAGCTTGCGGTGCAAACCTTCGGAATGAATAATGGCTATCATAACTTGCTCCTTGAATAATATACTATTACTAATCATTACTGGTATTAGTATTTTCATACTATAATAAAAAAGCAATTATGACATTAACCTTGGAACAATGAATTTACATGGTGAAATGTTATGGAATTGGAACTGTCTCATAGCCATATGCAATTTAACTTTTTAAGGAAAAAATCCAGATGTTAAAGTAACTTGTAGAACAGCGTGAATTGAGTGACGAAAATTTAGAGTTTAGAATAAAATTAATGTTTCAACAGGATGGATGTCCTGCACATTCTATATTGCAAGTTAGAAAGTTCTTAGATTCTCATTATTCCGAGTGCATTGGCCACTATGGATCAATAAAATTGATGTTGACATAGATGACATATCTCAAAATCTAGACATGTCGTCTATGTGAACCTCTTAATTTTTAAGAAATGTCAATAAAATTAAAAAACTGGATTTCTTCCACAACATATTAGTAAAGTAAATAGAGTACTTCTAACACAAATAAATTATATATATATATATATATATATATATATATATTGCTATGATAAGAAGGTAATTTAAGGGTAGATTAAGTCATAGGGGTCGTAAGATACATGTAAATATTATTAACATTTGGAAAACCAAACAATTCCATCATTAAATAGGAGTAAATCGACAATTTTACATAAAGTCAATAGCGAGCACACTGTATATAAATCATAAGTAATTTAATTCATAAAAGAAAAGCTCATTCTGCAATAACCAGATCCTATTTAGCAAGAATAATAACGTGTAGAGTAGTATTATTATCTCATGGCGGATGACGTCACATGCGCAATAGGTTTAATTTAAACTTAAACCTCAAGATTCACAACGCTACAGTACAACCCACAAACATCTTGCTAGCAATGTGGCTTTAATACGTCGTCACGAATATCCCATTTATTACGTTAAGAAAAATATTGTTTGTAAGGACCCCGTTCATGCTGGCGGTATCTAGAAATTCATAAATATATGAAATAAATCCAGACCTCCATATAATATTGGAGCTTTTACTTGTTTTTTCTTATAAACAATTCTAGGTTCGTAGTTTCTTTATCCGTAAATATTTGCTGTGGCAACAGTGCACATACTCAGCGGATCCCAATACTGTATATACCGAATGTGAACCGTAACTGTCATTGTCATTCTCGCTCTTATCAAGGTCTTATTGTTTCCAGTTTTCCGTTTTAATATTTGTATCAAGTAATAGTCATCAAAACAGTTTTTTTCAAAACTAACTGATAGTTAATTTCTTCAACAATGTAAGTATTTAAAAAGAATGTTTGTTCAATGATTAATTATGATATTTTTTAGAGTAATATTATGAATAAGGAGGTGATTCATAGTCAAGGATGACAGATTGTTTTTAATGTGTTTCAATATTTGAAACGCATAGAAGATTCGGGCGCCTCCAACCTGAACAATTTGCAAGAGTGCGTGGCTGAAGCAACAGGTGTGTTATTGCGGACGGTGCAAAGAATTGTAAGGGAAGGTACAAACAAACCACCCTGCAGCAAGTTCAGTTCACCAAGGAAAACCGTAAATAAACCAAGTCCTAAGTCAACAGTGAATGGATTTGACGAAGAGATTCTAAGAACCGTTATGTATCGGTTTGCAGCAATACATAAACGTAGACCGACTTTGAAGTTAGTGTTTGACGAATTTAAAAATGATTGCCCTCATTACACGGGAAAATTAGGTTCGTTCAGAAAAACTGTTGTAAGAGCAGGGTTTCGTTGGAAGAGAACTGTAGATAACAGGAAAATTCTTGTTGAACAAAGCAATATAAGGGCAAAGCGCACCATATTTTTGAAAAATCTTAGTAAGTATAAAGAAGAGGGCAGAAGCATTGTGTATAACAATGAAACATATCTGCACAGTTCTCACAGTGTAACAAAGTCCGGGTTCGAATCCCGACACGGTCCGCTCGAAAAATGTTAGGTGAGCATTTTTCTCAAAAATACACCCTCGTTCGGATGAGAGGTAAAATGGAGGTCCCGTGTGTTAGTGTTGTCATGCACGCTAAAGATCCCTACCTTACTTGGAACAGCAAGGGTTCGGCAAAAATTCCAAATTTTCCAGGTAAAAAAAAAACTCGCTTCCTGGCCAATGTAGTATCTTCGGGTGGAGCATTGGAAAATCAAATGTAAAGTGTAACAAAGTGTTGGGATGACGGCACCACCAAGGGTTTGAAATCGCCAGTTTCAAAAGGGAAGCGTTTGATAATTGTTCATGCAGGTGGAAAAAATGGGTTCGTTCCAAATGCAGAATTGATATTCAAGTCTGGTTTGAAAACTGGGGATTATCACGATGACATGAATCATCGCAATTATAAAAAGTGGCTGCAAGAAAAGTTAATACCAAATTTGGAACCAAATTCAGTGTTTGTGATAGACAATGCGTCATATCATAATGTTCTTGTGCATCCTAATCCTACTTCAAGTTGGAAGAAAACGGATATGCAGAAATGGTTGAAGGAACGAAATATCCTCTTTGAATGTAAGGAAACCAAGCCTGAACTATATTCCAAAATTAAGGCACATAAACCTGTTCATCAGCTGTTTGTAATTGACCAGCTACTGGCAGAACATGGTCATGTAGTATTGCGTTTATCTCCATATCACCCAGAACTAAATCCTATAGAGATGATTTGGGCGTTACTTAAAAACCGTGTCGCTGCATGTAATGTAACCTTCAAAATAGATGATGAATGGAAGTTGGCAGAAGAACATATAAAAAATATTGGAATCAACGAGTGGACTAAAGTATGTCTGCACGTAGAGAAAATTGAAAAGGATTATATGGAACGAGAAACTTTAATAGACGAGGTTCAAGACCTAATTATACGGGTTGATGATAATAGCGATAATTCAGATGGATACTTATCCTCAGGCGATGAGTCTGATGATGGGGATGAAAGTTTAGGATGTGAACCCATTTAAAATATAATTTATGTAAAATAGTTGAATGATGGTCTTTATTTAGCGTTGTAGAAAATATGTGTCATAAATATATTTGTTTGTACATTATTGTTTATTACTGAGGTGTTGAAATAAAACTTGCTTAAAGAGGGAAGCAGTCTTTATATCAAATTATGTTCAGTAGTTCTGTGACAATCGGCCACTTTTTAAGCTGAAACAATCAATGATTGGCTTTCAAAGTGATTGAATCATTTTACATTTTAATCCAATCATAATCAATTCTGTTAAGCATGTCCATTCTTAGTCTCCAAGAGGGATTCTTATTGACTGTATTTATCTCGGCGCTTCTATCTGATCGTGTTAATCCGCTTCAGTTTGGCGACATAAACCAGTTTTCGATCCGATGCAGCGTCTCCAGTCAATCCATTAAAACAAGTGGATTGTACTACTCGATCGGATCTGAATTCCGCATTCGACGACATTATGCAGGCTTGACGATTTAAATAATCTATGATTATAATATCAACAGCACCTGAACAGGCCGGTGTAGTATATCTAACTTCAGTCGTATAAGCAATATTGCTTTTGTTTAGTCAGAAAGGTTAAGATTATTAATTATTCAAGGAATTATTTTATAGCTAGATTATCGATGAAGTGCGTAAAAAATATATTAATTTAGCAAATATTTCTAAACTATAAATGAGGTTATGTAAAAAATATATAACCTGACAAGATGCAAACCTTAATTACCTTTCTTTTCATACTATAACTGTTCCTCTTCCTTTAATTCTACAGCACTGAATTGTTGATTCTATGATCCATTAAAATAAAGCACGAGATATATGCAATTTATAATAATATTAATATAACAAATGATATAAAAACCTTTTGGTATTAATTAAAAATTGTTTTTGTTAGTTACAACACCATGAGTGTCATTGTGTAAACATATTCTTAAAACGTTTTTGTAATAAATCTTAGTAATATTATCGAGGTGGGCATTTGACATTTTTATAGTGTTTATAGTTTATAGTTTGTGTTTAAAACAAAAACGTCTATTGATTTGAAAAAAACGAATATGTAGTACTACCAAATTGTTTTTGTTCTACTAGTGACTATAAGTGATAAAATATCTACTGTACACTGATCCAATCAATCAATAATCTGGGGTATCACATCTAACAATAAGCTCAGATCATTTTTGTAGAAGAGCAAAAATCAACATAAAACTATTTAAAACACATTCCTTGGTTGCTCGACAATTTTTGCTCTGGCAACACTGTACCTGCAAGCAGTCGATGTTTTCTAGTCTCACTTTTTTATTTTGATTATTAATATAGCTCGTCCTCGCGCAGGTTTTTTCAAGGTCACCCGCCATGAGATAATAATACTACTATACGTCGTATAATACGTTTTAAATTAAATATACAAGTTTAGAATTGAAAAGAAACGAGCAAAAATAATGTTTTCAACGCAACGGGTTTTATCAAAATAAACATGCAATCGGTGAAGGTAAACAACCTGGCATCCTAGCTATAAAATAACATCATTCAAAATATCAACGCATAAGTAAGTAAACGCATTCAAATACGTCATCATAGAAATGTTAATACGTGACCAAAAGACATTGTATTTTTATAAAATCCAACATATTTGGAGTAATAAACAATAAATAACAGACGGTCCGTGATGTGATAAAATTTGAATTATAGCAAACACAAACAAGAGGACGTGAAAAAATGTAATAGAAATTTGGATTTTCTAAGAAATATGCTACATAATATAGAACGTCTACGTAAGAAATAAAGCGTTTTACCAAGAGTCTGGACAGGAAATTTGGAGAAATACCCGAGTCCTGCAAGGATAGCGCAAGATGCAACGCCTTAATCTACGAACACGCGAGAAAAACCAATAGGAAAAATAGGTGGGTGGAGTCTTTAAAGAGTACGCGGACCTCGTAAACAAGCAGTACCTCTGTAACCAAGGCAATAACCTCGTCAGTGAGAAGTAAATTACTACGCAAAGTGAATGTAGTAAAAATAAATAATTGAGTGAAATCAAAGTGCAAAGTCAAGTGCCAATAAATACAATAGAAGCTTTTAAAAACGTGAGGTAAATTATTAATTAAATATAATTCTAATATTTAAGAATTTAGGGCTTCAAAGAAACTCTAAATAAGCTTCAAATGAGATAGGTAACCAGTTACTTGTTGTGCATATATTCAAATAGTACAGCCCGCGCCCCCCTCCTAATATATATATATATATATATATATATATATATATAGTAGTGGTTTTAAAAGGTTAAATTTAACTATAAACAAAGCAATTTGAAACACCCTGTATAGAGGAAACAACCAGAATTTACGTGTGAAATTTATTTCATTTAGTTCAGTTTAATGTAACAAGTATTAACAAAAATTTTACAAATAATGATTAAAATTTAGTAGGTTCGCAAAGAAAATAAATTTTAGAAGCCAATGCAATTTATTTATTAATTTAAGGGAGTTTAATTAGGTCTAATACGCATAAAAGTATGGAAAATCAATAAATCCAAGGCGAATAGCGTTCGTTATAACAATCAAATGAATCGGTTTGGTTGAAATACCAAGAAACGAAGCTCCTAGAAATGTTGTGTTAAAACGTCGGTTAATTAAACACCTGCATGTTTCTAAATGTCAGGTTCCGCTTATTTTTATAGATAACAAACAAGTTTCAAAAAATATCGGGTAAACGGTTGGAGGGTTGCGTAAATGTTAACTAAAAGTTTCCTTAAAGTGCAGAAAGGATAGAGGGTCAATAAAATACGTCGGAATGAGACAAGCATACTGACAGTCCATTTCAAATAGTTTATACAAGTCCACATGGGGTAAATAGAACGCGGACAGGAATATCGATTCTCTACCACTCAAACAACGTTAGAAGGAAACATATAATATGCATAAGCAAGGGATAGCGTTAATATAGGCGGGATTTTTAAGACGTCAATGCATATACTATTAGTCGATATCGTTAGTTCTAGAACAGACAAGCACGAGAATATTTGAAGTCGGGTTTATTGGAAAATATAGTAACGACGCGCTAAATTTCGGGGATTTCGAAAACGGTTGAACCGAAATTTTAAGAACGTGTTATTTTAAATTAGATTTTTTACGGTAAGAGTGGCCAGGAGGTTACAGTAGAAGCATATAAATACTTGACGAATTAGCACGGCTCGCCCTCTTATTTTATCGTTCTCTTAGTACTTTGATCGCTTCAGACTACGAACGAGCTTGTAAGTATATAAAATTATTTTATTTTAAATAGTACAGTGTTGGCCTCATGATTTAATACGCGAATAAGTAGCGAGTCTAAATTTTAATTTGAGGTACAACATTTATTTTTAAACAAGCTCGGGAAGTGACGTGAAGTAACGTAAATTTAAATTAAATTAAACGAAAGTATGCAAGTATGAAAGAAGTGTAATTAATTTGGATTTAGAAATTGGATACACCGTGAAGGCAGCGCAAGCAGTACAACTTAAATGGGGTTCTTCTACAAATAGCTAGAGGCGAACAGCAGAGCAGAGCGAAACTACTTTACCGCATCGTCAACGGAGAGGAGGTCTTCAAGAAATTCCAGGTAACGCTTTAAAATTGTTGTTGTTATAAACTATGAAACTATGAAAATTGTGTGACGTGTGAGAGTAAATTTTGAAGGTGTGGTGCATTATTTTGCGTATTGAAAACAATACGTATGACTAACTTTATTAAGGTATTTAAATAGAAATCTAAAGGTGTATATAAAGCTTATTAACGTTCCATCAGGAATTTAAAATTTTTATCGTGAAGAGTACATGGGTTTGTTTTTTTTTTTTGTTTTGTTGTAAGAGTATGCGAAGTGCAAAAGCATACATTATTCATAATTAACTGGGTTATCATGAGCTCACCATACTCCAGAGTATACAAATTCAAAATAGATTATAAATAAAGAACGAAAATAAGGTATTATTCAGGGCCCATTTACTCCGGGTATATTCAATGTGTTTGATATTTTAAATTAAAATCCAGAACAGTACAAAAAATAGGATTTATTGAGGTGTAACATGATCTCTAAAATGTGGATAATCGTGAATTTTATTTGTAAATAGTGTTTAATAAATATTGTATGATGGTTGTATTATTTTGTAGTTTTATTGAGAGTGTGCGTGAACGATACAGAGTATAATAGTGAATCTAGGTATCCAAGAGGAGGCCCAACTGAGCTAGCCTGGGAACTGAAGAAGAATTAAGGTGATGAAGAGAGGAATCTGGGTAAGAGATTATTTTTATTAAATTTTTCTATTGTGTGAAATTTATTTTCGAGTTTTCAAAAATAAAATTTTCGAATATTTTTGTTATTGAAGCGAGGCTTTTACAGAAGGTTCCACAGCAATATATATATATATATATATATATATATATATATATATATAGCAATAATAATAAAATAAAACAGGGGTAAAAATGTTTAGAACTTGAGGTTAAAGAGATTGGTTTTGAATGTATTCATTGATCAAAATCAAGGGGGCATGTTTATGTACCTATTTATAACCCAATAATTGAAACAAAATGCATGGTATTAAACCATGTTGTATTAGAGTTAAGTTCACAAATGAAAATGAATCCTAAAAGGCACCAAGAAGAAATATTACTCAAAAGAACACTTTTGTAGATTTATTGAACTTTCATTATGTTTATTTGACAGATAGCCAGATATAATTAAGAAGTAGGCATGCGTTGATTTAATAAAAAACTGTATAGTAGGTTTAGGGTCATGTAGCCAGATATGAACTGTAACAACAATAAAAAAGTAATAGGCAAACATCTGAAGGAAAGGTTGCCAGGGGTAACAAGAGAAATAAATAAAATAAGTTTTGTGTGATGGTCAAAAAATTCTATTTTAGAGGGTAGATGCTATTTTTTAAAAATTTACCAGAAGTGTAATTAGTTTATCCAAAATTGTAAAATTTAGAAAAAACTGGGATTTGTGATATATTGAAAACTGAAAAACACACTTGTATGTGTAGAAAAATTGTTCCAAATCAAAAAATAGAATCAACCAAGAATTTTGTGGTTTTATTTACCGTGCTGAAAGTACAGTTAATAGGAGCAAGTATAGGATCAATTTCACAAAGTTATTCGACGGAGTAAGAACAAGCGACTGAAAAAAAGAATAAGAAACAGAGAGGACTTCAAGATCAGAGGGCATAACAAACAAGGAAAGTAGAATTTAATGTATTATTGTAGGAAGTTTGGTTGTAAGTGATTGTAGTTTAAAGGGAAAATAATATTTAAAAAAATTGGCGTGTGTATGTGCAACCTGTATTTTGAGAAAGGGATACATTCATACAGTGAGGAAGGAAAATCAAAGGGGTTAGATTTTGTTGTTCGTTTTACTTGAAAGTTAACTAGGAAATTAACTGCACAATAATTTGTAGAATTGGTAAGGCAGTGAAGCAGTAACAACAACGCAGGGCGCAGATCGGAGATTGGACAGTACGCGCCAGCATTCAAGCACTTTCCTAGTAACGGTGGTAACGTAAAAATATAAATTCCATTTTGATTGATTTTTGTGAAACTGGTGCTTGATGTTACGGAATTGAACCGACTGATAGCATAATTAAATTGAAATAAAAAGATAGAAAAGCAAACTTATTTCTAAAAAAGGGGGGAACCGCATGTGAGTCGTAGTGCTGAGAATAAGATTGCCGGAGCATTATTAAAATAGAATAGAATGGGGGGGGGGAGGTGTAGTGTAAATATATATTGATACACGCAAGCGCACATTGTTACATGTGCAGAAAAAATATTATTTCTTTGCTGTAGAGTTACATTGTGCCTATACTTCTATTTCTCCTTTTTTTCTTAAAGTATGCTAATAGATCCAAGTTGTTGAAATTTCTAGTACTGTTTATAAACAATTTCTTGGATGTAACGAATGTCTTGGCAGCCACATCGGCTTCTGATAAAATATTTTGTTATGCTTCAATTCGCTTCACAAAGATTGAAGTAATACTCCGTTATACATTGTAATGATGACTTTAAAACCGTAAATGCAAACCGTTCTCAATGTGAACAAACACTGCGTATACAGTTCCCATTCATAAATACAGTGTAATAAACTGTTGTGTAAGAATAACTTGTGCTGTAGCATTTCAGTTTTCCAATACTTTTTACAAGCAAGATTCTTGTATATACAGGGTGGTCCGTTTTAAACAATACAGTCAAATACTGCTTAATGATTAATATTATACAAAAATGTTTCGAATAAAAGTTATTTGGGTTAAAGAGGGAAAACAAAGCTGTGATCTTAGTTTCATTGTAGAGAGCGCTGCTAATAGTAAGCGAAGATTGATTTCTTTTTTCAAACGAGATATTATATTTTTTATTATAATAATGGTAAACATAAAAGTATTAAGGCTTGCATGGACTACAGTTAATAGTGTGTTAGATATCTTTAAATTAGTAAAGAAATTAAACTTATTCTGCTTAGATTAAATTTTGCATTTGTTTTCTAAATAATTATTTAGTAGGCTGTCTTAGTTTGTTTTGTAAATTACGCATTGTTTGGTTTGACATTTGGGTGTCACAATCTCAGGGCAGGTGCACTCCTAGCATTTGACAGTTCCGTATTTTAATAGGTACTCGCAAAACCAAAGCGTTGTTGTCGCTAATTATAATAAAAAGGTTAAGGAAAAATACTACTTTACCGGCAAATCTGTCATATGTTTTACAAACTTCATTTCCATTTGAATATTTATTTAGTCAAATATTTAGAATTTGTGTTCATCTGTGGTATTTATTTATTTGTGATTTGAGTTTAAGATTCAATTTTAAATAATGGGGTTTAAGTGTTCCATTGCTGGTTGTAAACTATTGTTATTGTAAAAACTCATTGTTTACCAAAGGATCCTGAGGTAAGTTCTTCAAACATTTTTAAATGCTTATTAATTTTCACTAAATGCTAAACTATTTCAGTATTTTCAAAATTATCATATTAATTTATGGTTTTTTGATACAGGATACTCTTTATTTATAACATTCTTGTGTTTATAGATTCGTCGTTTATGGTGCGCAGCAGTTGGTCGTAAAGATTTAATGAATTTTGATGACAGGCATAGCAGGCAGGCATTTAGAGTATGCGATATCCATTTTGCAGACGAGGCTAAATTTGTGGCTAATAGAAATCGTACTAATTTAAAATACAATGCTGCTGTTCCTACGTTACACCTTCAAGGTACCTAAAGTGATCATTGCTTTTACTTTTGTGTTAGTATTGTTGATTAGGATGTGTTTTGAATCCATTGTACTGTATGACCTATCAGATATGTTAACATGTAACATGCATTTTAAATTTCTTTTGTAAAAATTGGGGTTGCTCATTCATTCTTAAATAAATAAATAAAAAATGTTTATTGTTGTCAATATTAAATTTATGAAAGGCACTTATATGGATTTCAAGGACGTATTGTAAATTATCAATTCCTGCCTCATTTTATAATACTGTAGCTACAATTTTTGAAATGTTGACAAATGATTTCACTTAACAATAAATTTTGTTTAATTTAGAAGAGTTTGTTTTCTGTACCATTAACGTAATTACATAAGAAAACGTCCTTGAAATCTTCATAGTACATTTCACAAACCTATATTTTTAAAATGCCAAAAAAATTTAAATTTGGCGCCAATGAAGATAGTTTATACTCGCATCGCGAGTGGCGCTCATTATGGTTTTGCAATAATATAGGGAGTTGCCTATCTATATCTACTTGCTAATCTATGCACAATCTCTGGTCGGTGATTTGATTGTATAAAGTAGTTATTTTGAAAATTTATTAGAAATATGGGTGATTACAGTTCAAATGAAATTGTGGATATGTTAATAATTCTTGGTGAGTGTCAAATGAATTATCGAGCAGCTGCAGCACGTTTATATGAGAAAAGATTTTCTAATAGACGACATCCGAACAGTGTAATGATTCGTTCACTTGAAGCACGGGCAAGAACTGGGATTTTGAAGCGCAAACAACTTAATCCACTAGAAGATGAAGCACGAACTGTTGCAGTTTTGGCTATGGTTTACGAATACTCCCATATTAGTAGCCGTCAAACTGAAATGGAGTTAGGTATAATTGCCAGATCTGTGAATTAAAAATTAATTAACTTTGATTAATTATAAATTATCTTTGACATATTTTGAGTAAAGTCAAACTTGAGTAAAGCGCTTTTCGCTTATTGTAAATACATTGTGCTTATAAAAGAAATCTTAAGAATTCATTATAAATCTAAACTGGACCATATTTCTTTTATTGCTAAAGGTTTAAGAATAAACTGTATACTTAAGAATTAGAAGAGGACATTGAAGAACAATCTAAATTTTTTAAAATTCAGTTAATGTTTTTTGAAAATTTCAACTATAACTGGCTGAAAATGAAATGGAAACGACTTGAAAAAGCAAACCCGTCAAAAGTTAAGTGACAATATCATCATTTGGACTGGCATGCCTCGTAGTTTTGTCAACTTTGAGAAGAAAAAAGATACTGAGCGTCCCACCTTGAGTTTATCTAGTATACCTAAAGAAAAACTGTACCCTACAGGGCAAACTTGTTACAATAGTTAAGAAAAAAGCTATGATGAAGTTTTATAGTACACTCTCCTATAAAACCAAGCATACCACAAAAATTTAAAAGCACTTGAGCGAGGAATGCCAGAACCAGACATTGACGATGCAAGGTTTCTTTATTGTGACTGAAATTAACAAGATTTTAAACTAAAGCTTTGACTTGTTAAAATTAATTGATTTTGTACTCATGATTTCGGTTTTTAAAAGGTTATTTAAATGTTTTTGCAATAAATTGGATTTAATTACAAATTGCTTTTGATTTCTCCTGAATTACTTTCATTTGCCAGTATGAGTTGTTACGGGTGTTTGAAGCATTAAGTTTTAAATTTGGAAGTGCGCAAAAGAGGCAAGATTCCCGCAACAAAATAAAGATGTACGGCCAACTACAGCGGCGCGGAGTGGGTCTTTATAGCAATAAATGGCGGAAAATGGAACAAAATTGAATAATGATCGAAAATTCAGACTAGCACTTACACTGTTAGGTAATCAATTCGCCACGTTTACAGAGCGCCAACGACGTTTGGGTTAATTAAAATTTCTTTGGCCTACGTGTCCGCTTTTACAAATAAAACTAATATCTACTCACTTGACTTAAATCTATTCTACAAAAATATTATTTATACATTTCTGTGAGGAAGTAGGCATAAAACAAAGTTTAAAATGTACTTCCAGTAATAGTCGGGTTAGTGACCTACAAATATTCCTATAACAATAAAACTCATAAAAATTCCTCACAAGAAAGTAAGTTTATTTGAATGGTTCTAATATGATCTATTTCTTGGATATGGCTTGATGTATTTACGGGGCACAAACAGTGACCTCTGTAATTGATTTTTCTTCTATGTATTTTTATGTTTCAGATTTAACTAAGATACTTATTGCTGTTGAAGTTCATCATATTCTAAAAGCTTCTGCATCTTACCATTTAGGTTTATCTCGCAATGCTATGATAATCTCATCCTATGACCACTCTTGTGCTACTGCGTGACGTAAAAATCAAGTTAGTCCGGAAATACAGTTAGCGATTCCGTTACTTTCAAAGCCGCCTTTCCACCCTGCACAAGTGCAAGATATCTCAATTTTTAAGGGATCCGCTGAGCCCCACCAGGGATTCTACCCTAACTATACGTGGGGCGGTCTTTAACCTTAGAAGGTTAAATATAACAGTGTATTAAGCATAGATTAACCGGATACTGACCGCAATTTGTATACGATTTAGTAGTGGGAGAAAAAACCATAGCTTTAACCGACTAAAAAGATATGAAATTAGTTATTCACAATTTGATAATAGGAAAACATCGAAAATGTAGTGATAGGAAGGCGTAAAACCGTGTGTGGCCGCGCTGTTTAGAGTAATGTAAAGACAAGTTAAAAGTTTAAGTAAGCTAAGAATATTGACTTCCCGCAGGGAAAAACGTGCCGTTCGACTTAATTTGCTAAACTATGCTTGCAAAGAGCAAGACAGATTTCAATTCACGGGTTCGTAGATATAATGTGGCGACCAAGGTACAAAGGGGTTAGGAATTTGGATAGTCCACATTTCCAATAATTGGGATTTAATGGTATGTGGTGGTTCAGAGAGTTCTGTAGATGGATAATCTAAGAACTGGTCGTAATAAAATATTAGTGTTGGCGGATAACCCGAAATTAAAGTGTAAGTAATTATGAGCTTTTATGTTTAAACGGGCTGCAAATGTCTATTGTTTTTATTTACGTAATAAGAAATTAATTAAGAGAAAATAATTATTTGGTTGGACTAATTAGAGATGAAATTGTGTATATTGATTTTGAAATGAAAGTTTTATTGGAGAAATTTAGTATTAGTTAAAGTATGGAACTTTACTGTTTGAAATGAACAATGCAAGGATATAACGAAAAAACTGGCATTTGGTTGATTTCAATGTTGGTTATCAACGATATTTTCAGAAATTGGGATTTATAAATGTCATGTAATTTAATATTGAAAACAAGAAAATTTGGAGTGATGGTAACTTTGCTGATGGATTTTAGATTTAAGGCATTTTTACGATATTTTTCCTCATTACCTGACCAGATTAAGATTAAGCAATTTAGGTTCGTTTAAGGAAAGTATATTATGTATGTATTAATAGAGTTTAAGTTTAGGTTGAATTTTTTTTGAATTTATTTAAAACGTAGGAAAAAGACACATTTGTAAAGGGTATCCAGCTACCTCAGTGATGAAGCCTTGATCGCGAGAATTTCATTGATTATGATAGACGTTTAAAGTTGTTTTATTTTGATATTTTAAAAAAAGGTAAATATAATGTAAAACGTGACAGAATTTAGAATACCGAAGCTAAGGAGGCTTATGCGGAATAATTGTTCTTCCGTATAGAAGTAATATTAGAAAGGATTGCTGTGACCGACAGTTTGGCGTCCCGTATTTATGACAAGAGAAAAACCTTTCAGGGTAAGTGATCAGTGTAGTATAGGTTTTTTTTGTATTTGAGCTTTTTTACTTATTATCAAAATTTATTAGCTTAATAGTTATACAACCCAAAACAAAGCGAGTGGTTTACAAGTTGGAAACAACGAGCGGCCATGGTTCATTCTAAACGTAGCTATCTTATCTTGAAGAACTACGAGAGTAGTGCTAGTAGTCGATTTTCTACCGAACATTTGACTTTCCAATGCTCCACGCGAAGGTACTACATTGTCCACAAAGCGAGTTCTTTTTACCTAGAAATTTTGAAGTTTGCTATTCCCTTGCTATTGCAAGTTAGGTAAGGATCTTTAACGTGTGTGACAATACTTATACAAGGGACCTATATTTTATCTCTCATTCGAACGAGGGTATATTTTTGTAGAAAATGCTCGTCTAACATTTTTCAAGCGATCCGTGTCGGGAATCGAATTCGGGACCTTGAGATCAGCGGTCATACGCGAACCTACCTGATCCACAAAGCCGCCCGATTTCCCACCCCTACATTTGATTTTTCAATGTTCCACCGGAAAGTAGTACATTGGCGAAGAAGCGAGTTTCCTTTTACCTAGAAATTTTGAATTTTGTCGAATCCTTGCTGTTCCAAGCAAGGTATGGATTTTTAACGTGCGTGACAAAACACATCGAGCCTACATTTTACCTCTTATCCGACCGAGGGCGTATTTTGTGAAAAATACTTGCCAAACATTTTTGAGGCCGTCCGTGTCGGGAATTGGGCCCAGGATCTCAGAATCAGCAGTCATACGCGAATCGGTCTGATATACGGATCCGCCCGATTTTTTACCTCAATCCTTTCGTATCTTATGTGTTCGTTTAAATGTTTTACGTAGCAACAAACTTCGTTACAAGAATATAGACTAATTAGGCGTCGAACCACCCACGTTCTGTATTACGCAAACAAACAATGATTGTTGGTTGCTCAGCTAGCCAAAGTGCAGTAGTACAAAGGATTCATGAACTGGCTTCATCTTAAATTTTAAACATTTAAATGGTCATAAGGTAAGCAGAGTTATAATTAATTTACATGTTCATTTCGTAAAATGATTTACATAATTTGTGTGTGGTTTCTGTGAAACCGAGTGCGCCTCCTGTACAAGTAAGCGATTAACTAAGGTACCTTTTATTTTTGTATTTGACAAGTAATAATTTAATCATAAACAAACGTGTTATATATTGATAATATACTCTAATATCAAAAACATCTTAGACAAATCGATTTGCACAAAACTGGTTTAGTTCACTATGTCGTTAGCAAGTATGTAATTTACTTATCAAGTTATAGGAAACATTCCGTCATAATAAAAAAACCTTTAGTCCGAATCTTTCATATTACGTGCTGCCTAACTTGTACAAGTCAGACAAATTTGGTTAAAATGAAAATAAGACACAAATGATATGTTTAATATGTATTGGAGCGATTATTTTAAATACGCATGCACACAGGAATCTTAAAAAGTATAAAAATGATAGTACTTTATCTACAAATTTACAGCAATATAACTCACTTTTAGATATCTGGAAATAAAACAAATACTAACTACGCAGGCGGTACGAAATTATGTTTTGGATATAAACCCAGAATATTTTGCAGAATACTAAACTTACGACACATATGGTAGCAAGCTCAATTTACCTTTGTAAGAGATCCATCATAATATTCAACGGAATCCTGAAGTTGCGCCATAAGTTCGTCCGCAACGTGACTGGGGAGCAATAACGCATAATCAAGATCCAACCCATCGCGTTCTATCTTCTCCCATTTTATTTTATTATTCCCCTGATCCTCCAACGCGCTTGAAATATCAACTTTGACCCTTTTCATTCTAAAACAAAAGTGGTGTCATGATTTTCTTAATAACAAATGTTAAAATATAAATAACGTTTTATGAATTGAGAATTTAATATATAAATTTTATATAAACGCCGGAATGTGCAAAAAATAGATTAAAAGTAAAAATGCTTAAAATACATTTACGGTAGATACAAAGCTCTAATGGTAATCAAAATTTGCTCCTCCATTACATATCGATAACAGGAAATTAAGCAAATAGAGCAAAACAAAAGTACGTATATAGTTTAATTTTAGGCAAACACCTCTTTTATAAATCAAGTCACTCAATTTCTTATTTTGTTTGAATTGACAGGCCAAATTAAGTACAACTGAAAAGACTCCATTTTCATAGTTCAAAGAACCTTTATAATTGCATCACGTGTGCAAGTAATCAATAACTCACAAATTTGACATTGTTTTTCCGATATTAGTGTAGCACAAAATAAACATACAGCATTTGTTTTCGGAACACCTGTATCACTTACATGTCAACTGCTAGTTTTGTGACTGATAGCCAAACTCCTAATATTAGAACTTCATAAGTTCATGTGGCTAATATCGTATGAACTTATAGCAAGTTCCCCATATGCCAATTAATACTTGCATGTTGAATTAACCGTTCTGAATAGGTAGTCAACTTTCAAAATGTTCATCATCTTAGAATGCGGCGCAGTATATATTGAATGAAAATCATATCTATAAACGGTTATAAGTGTGCAAACATACTTGAAAACTTTACAAATAGTCACTTTTAACGACTGGCGGATAATGCTTCAGATAAGAAACGAATTCTTTGTCAATCCTGATAAAAGAAGGTGCATCTGGATTGTACAAAAATTTGAATCCATGCCTTAACAAGATTGTTTCAGGGGCCCATCCAGTTGTGCACCCCCAGTTGACCGATTTGAACCAAAACCTAGCACCTGATTGCTTAGAGCTAGCATCACTAATTTTAAAGTTAGTACCTAAGTCTTTTCGGAAATAGCGCCATTTATATTTAGGGGGAGGTGGGGACTTGGTGCTAACACTCCTCCCTCCTGCTCCGATTGGCTCCAAAACCCAGCACTATATAGCTTACACCTAGCACCACAAGCGAGAAAGCTAACACATCAAAAACAAGATGGTGGCGAATTTTTAAAGATTTTTAGCCAACCCCCTCTTGCAGTTGCCAATTATATGCGGGTTGGGAGGGGGGACTTTACGCTAGCCCTTTCCAGTTCTCCGAACAAAAGAATGTGTTGACCTTCTCGTGGTGTTCGTTTAATACAAAGTTATACACAGAAGCCAGTCCTTTCTTTATGTTTGGAGTGGTTTTAATTTTATCTAATTTTATTCGCAGCTTAAAATTTAAATCGACACCCAAGTCCTCTATCTCCTTTTCTAGCCAATAGTTTGATACATAGACCCCGTCTAGGTTTTCGAATTGCAAAATCTACCGAAATTTGTCTCTATATATAAAGTATTTGATTACACCGATAACCAGATCCATTCCTTCGTGTAATTCTTGCAGCTTATGACAATCTTTTAATCGCAGCTTTCCCACTACATCCTGCATACGTATATTGTTAGCTTGATCGACTTCTTCTTGTCGGTATTGGAGGGAATCATTATTTTCCCACTTACTGTTGCATAGTTGCATGTCTACCACTTTTGGGAATATATGGTCGTTATAGGTTGTAGGGCCCTCGGTTTTAAATGATCAGAAAGGTTCTTTACTGGGCAAATATACAATGTTTAGCGGAACCCCTTTGCGTGTGGTGTATGTCAAGGTTACGAAACCCTCATTCCTTAGTTCGTCGTTGTTATCTGCCATTTTGATAAATACGTTTTTAGAACAACCTTTTAAAAAGTATACGGATTTAGTACCATCCTTATCCGCAAGGACGCCTACATAACTAAAAGAGTCTTTCTTACTAACCGCAAATGCATACATGGTGTTGCAGATTGTGTAAAATATGTACTTTAATATAGCACTTGTGTAAGATTTTTATTTTATCTTGGCTGTCTTCCTCCCCTACTATCTCCAAATAATTTACAGGTAAATAGTTAAAACTAAAAGCCGAAAGCACATACTTTATCAATTTTTCCCTTTCCTCTTGTTTTTCGGACAACTTAATTTGCAAGTCCGTCAATTTCTTTGGTGCCATTTCCCCCATACACGTACTGTAGTAGGTAATTATACACTAAACAGCAGCTATTTTGTAGCTTGTACGATAGCTTACTCCACATTTTGACAAGTGGTACCGAGTACATTGGTGCCTTTAGGAAGTATAACTTACTATCTTCCAATAAGGTTAAACAGTCTTTTAAGGGATTATACACCCTTTCCGCACTGACATAGTTTCCAATTGTACAGTTGTATATTATCGCTTCCAATCGCGTAATACCATGTTCTTTGGTCAAAGTAGACGCAAATGTTTCCCTTTAACGTACATCTGGACAACGTAAAAATCTAGTATATGATTGCCAAGTTGTTTATTAACACCAGGACTTGTTATCTGACACAAAAATTTGTTGTATATCTTAATTCTTGCATTGGTTGTTAGCCATGTTAAACAATCGATTCCCACAGTTTTATCGTTGTCAACTATAATATTGCACTTTTCTTCGTATTCGCCCTTGTAGCAAAAGTTATGGTTTGTAGTTAAATAATTACACATCTCCATCTTGCTAAATATGCCAGCAAAATCTTGGGTTACATCCATGTCAAAAAGATAGTAATAATCTTTTTTGAGTTCGCCTAATATATCTGGTAGTTCATCCAATAACGTTTCCAACTTAACATCTGCTAGTTCCACTTTGTACGGAGCACATATAGGACTTTGGAATTTTTTATTAATGCTTTCAACGTCTTCTTTTCCGATAATTTCTTTTACTCCTTGGCTCATCTTGTTAGTGCTTTCCAGAGAAAACGGAAGCTTAGCTTTAACACCATGCCTAGCGGAAACAAATCGGCCGAACTTTCTTCGTAGATAGCAGTTAAATGCACCACAAATTTCTTTTTTTTTAGGATAAATATCCTTTTGTTTGCAGATGTTTAGTCGGCGTCAGAAAGGTCGCAAATTTTAACCAACATTATATTGTCACAAAATGGTTCTGTAATTGGTGTGTGTAGTGCGCCAGTCAGCATCTGTTCGTCTTCGACATAACAAATATTACCAATATCTGTCACCAGATTATTGTTGCACATATTTTCTGCCAACAGCCACAATCCAAATCGCTCATTTGTTGGTTTCACTTTATTCCTAAGAAGTTGAGGAACGTTAATCACCTTGGAGACGCTCATGTTTACCGTTCTAGCTACTGTCGAATACTAAATTGAATACGAAAATTGCCCTTATGTACCCTAAAGAGTGGGGGCGCATATTACCGAAGATACCCGAATATGTTGGACACCGCCATATCGCTTACATTCTCTTGTTTAGGAACAGTTTTGTTATCCGAATTAGGTCGGACTGGGCAGGGATGCGCATCGACATATGTCCGGATATATGTCGGATATATGTACGATGTTAGGTTGGGGTGAAATTGCTTTATAGTGTGAAATTGCCTTATAGGGCGAAATTGCCTTATAGGGTGAAATTGCCTCCGACCTAGGTTGGATGTGGACTTGTCAGGAGTTAGGATAGCTAATGTTGTCTGGAGTTATGTTAGGTTAGTTGGACTTGTGTGGACTTAGGTTAGATAAAAGAAAAATTTATAGGTTAGGTCAGCACCGCGGCGCCGACCTAACCTATCAATTTTGCCTTTTATATATTTTCCTTATATATGTATATATTTTATTGTGTATGTATATAGTAGCATGTAAGTTAGTTATAAGACATACCCACCATCCCCATCCTTAATAATCCCTTCGCTCCCGGCGAAATGTGTTTACCTCCACGCGGTGTCGCTGGACGGTAAAACATATTGTTAGGTTAACGACAATATGTCTTATTGACCGAAAACACGTTTTGCCTAGTAAAGAACCTTTCGGATAATTTAAATAAAACCGAGGGTCTTATATCCTATAACAACCATATATTCTCAAAAGTGGTGAACATGCAACTACGCGACAGTGAGAGGGAGAATATGGATTCCTTCCAAATAAGAAATTTAAGTTTCCATGTGCGTAGCACCAGCCATTGGGAAATGGTAAAAATGTTAAACCTATAAAGGTGATTATTAATTGTGGTTTACAAAAATAGTAGTTTTCTTGGACTAAATATAAAACAGCTTAGACTAATGCATATGGTTACAAATTCCCGTACACATCCACAAACATCTGGTTACGTCCACATACGGACATGGCGATGCCGGTAGTTTTTGTTTAAAAAATAGTAGGAAAGATACGTTAGGTGTTAGTGTGTGGAAGCCCATTGGATCATTGGATTCAAAAAGAACGGTGTGGCTAAATGAATGGTGGTTCCCGTTAGAATAATCGAAAGTGGTTAATCGATCGTATTAGATGTTTAAATAAGCAAAAGTGTAAAAACCTACATGAGCAAAATTTAATTATCAGACAAAAAAGTGCGCGATCTGCTATACTTATAAAGAAAGTATAGAATGGTGCTTTGCAGCGGTCCTAGCAGTAAAAAAGGCGACTGACTTTCTCAACCAACTACAAGAATAGCAGTAGCGCAGAGAATGGGTATGCATGTATTATACAGCGCACTGATACTATAAAATATGTTAGTTTACGCGTAGCTCGAACGTGTAATTGATCACGGCTTCTAGCTCCCTCGGATGTTTAAAAATTCTGAGACCATTGTCGTTTGAAAAATGTTTGGAAATTATCAGGATGGGAGCGGGTGAAAGTATAAGTTAGATAGACGATTGACCGAGATTTTCTACCTTTTTACGAGGGAATCGGAAGTTAACAGACATCGGGCATCTAATTCTCTTTTTGGGTGGTATCGAGTACTTACCGGCTCTAGAAATAATTACGTGCTACCGACCGCTATGGGGAAGATTTGGTTCAAGGAAATGAGCAACCTACGAAAGTACGGAATACTTGGTAATAATGCTAATTGGTTTAGTGGCCGCGCTTCCTATACCTGGAAAAAATGCTCTCAAACGGCACCAGAACAAATGTCATGGTGTAACATCGTCCACGGTTAAGCTTATACATCCGTCGGCAGCAAAGTACCTAAACTGTGGGTCTTGCGGTATCGCTTCTACGAGAATGAGCAACTTACTGCGGCACAAGAAAAAACGTTCAGCTCCGCCAGCTGTTAAAGGGTCTTGTACGAAACAACCGTATGGCTAGCTATCGCATAAAGAACGCCCGTGTCGACGATGGAGTGTCCGAGTTTCTTTGGAAGCAGAAACAACGGTTTATTCAATTAATTAATGAAAAAGTAACACAACATACAGCAATAAAAGTTAATTGCGAACTCTACAGCGTCTAAGGAAAAATGGGAGAAGAGACTACCGATGTGAAATCCTTTAACACAAAAAATATGGTTATAATATCTTCTAGTAATCTGGAAAATATGTACGAGCTCTTAAACGAAACCATGTAAACACTAACTTTATACCCAATTAATTAATAAAATTAGTTTGTCGGGCGAAGATGACAAGCATTACGTCATCCCTAATAGTACATCAACCTACGCATGGGACATAAAGATATAAGATAGTTGCTATATTTGAATATATTTTATTGTGTATATATAGTAGTATGTAAGTTAGTTATAAGACATTCCTACCATAGCCATCCTTAATAATTCCTTTGGTCCCGGCGACATGTGTTTACCTCCAAGCGGTGTCGCTGGACGTTAAAACATATTGCTAGATTAACGACAATATGTCTGATCGACCGAAAACACGTCTCCTCTCTTTTTAAACAACACATTAATCTCTTTTTTGTTACAGGTTTCTTTAACCTGCTTGGATTCGGCTACACGAAAAAAATAAAATAATGTTATACTTTGCAATGTAAAAATTGTATTCTATTAGTTTATTAAACTGTAAATCGGATAAAATAAATTACTAAACTTTTGTGTGCTTAATTTCTTTGTGTTAATACCTCTAAGTGTTCGATTAAAGGATTCTAGATATTAAAAAGGAGAGGTAATTAGAAATCGACATTGGTAAAAAATCTTAAAATTGGGGTAGCTCCCTGAGGAATGATGCAATCTAAAAATTTCTAAAAATTCGAACAGCTAAGAAAAATCTAATATTAATTGATACCAAACAAGGTACATTTATCTCGTGGGTGGAAATGTGCGGAAAGATTTATCTCGCAGAGGGTATACGTGTAAAATGGTAAGGAGTGGTCCTATTTTAGATCTGTTTACAGATTCAAATTCTGCGTAAAATTCTAGACTAATTCGATGTATCCCGTGGTTAAAAAAATTTATGCGGACGGCCAAAAATCGCTACCAGCAAAAAATCTTAAAATGAGGGTAGCTCCCTGGAGGTGATGTTATTTGAAAAATTCCTAAAAATTCAGGTAGCTGAGAAAAATCTAATATTAATTGATACCAAACAAGATATATTTATCTCAAAAGATGAAATGGCTAGTCGAAGAAAACTATTTGGTCCAGATGTGTGTAGAAATGAGGAAAGCTGGTGGAAATGAGGTCCCAGGAGCCCCCATTTTACACTACTTACTTTAGTTTTACTCCTGTTAATTTTCATTCCGCATCTCTCTGCTAGAGCTGTTTCCATTTCATCAAGAGCTGCTTCTAACTCTTCTTTGCTAGATGCTAATACCACTTGCTACGTTCTATTTTATATTAAAACTATTCCCGCCTTACTACTTTAAAAAACCCTTCCAGTATTTACGTATTTTAATTTACACACCTATAAATTCAAGTCGCGTAGATAGGCAACCAACTATACGCGTCCTGTATTAAATCCACGAGTTCGGTTTCCTACTATTCTTATCTCGTACCTATATAAGTCTGTATTACACTTGCTAGATCTTTGTCTGACCCGCAAACTTAAAGAATGTGCCCGGTCCAAAATAGGTTTTCCTGACATTCTCATAGTGTTGGATTTTAAAAACAGTTGGTGGCATAAAAATGTAATTTCTGTTGGAGATATAATTTAGAAATGTATAAGTTTTGGTCTGTAAGTGTTGTTGATCGAAATGGGATGCGTGCATTTTAGTCAACGTTGTCAGTTGCCTTGAAAAGTAATAGTTTGTATTTTTCTCAACCGTGTGTTTATCTTATGCGACAGACAATTTTAGTGATCTTTCAATAAACAAGTGCTCGTTTGGTGTTAAAAACAACTTCAAGTGAGATATGACATGATGGCCATTGTTACCAAGCAGTTTCAATCCTATAATAACAGACGTAACTTGGAGCGAACAACGTTTAAAATGGTAAGAAAGTGATTGTTTTGTTTTTGTTTATATGCATGATATTCATTTTAAAACAACGAATGACGGTGTGATTTTCATTTTTTTTTATAAACATAACTTTTAACGTGAGTTTCTCAATGAGTTAATTAGGAATTTGCGTAGATACACTGATAACTAAGAAAGATTCTCATATCAGTAGAGAGCATGAACGACTATTGTTTGAATTTGTAACAAATGATCTCCAGAAATGTACAGATAAATTTAAAGCAAAATTTACTTACAAACATTACCAAGAAGAACTCTTAATAGTAAAAGAAATAAAAATATTAAACAATATTTATTGACATCTTTTGTTGTAAATATAGCCTTAGGTCTTATATCACTTATAAATTTATAATCAGATAGTTCAGGTTTTGGTTTATTTCATTGAACCTCGGCACTACTTTTTGGAGGTTTTTAACTTTTCAGTTAATGCGAAAATAAGATAGAAGAAAAAATTCTCAAATGATGAAATAAGAAGACTATTTTTTATTTATGTATTGCATTTTTAACAGAAATGACTAGTTCATTTTCAATCGTGATGTCTAGTAATTAATAAAGAAATAACCTTTAAGAAACCAAAATAATAAATATTATATTATGGATTATCAGCAATAAATTAAAAAAAAGTGTTAATCGTCTCTACAAAATACAAATAAATCATTATATTCTTTAAGCATGATTAACAAATTGTCAAAAAATGTTCTTGCTTTCATTCTTGCTAAATCTTAAATTCTTTCATGTATATCTAATGAATTAATAATATCGCTTTCAATGCTTATGAGGGCTAAATTATTAACCCTATTTTGAGTCATAGCAGACCTTCGTGCATTTTTTTTTTATTATTTTTAATTTGGAGTATGATTGTTCTCCTTCAACCACAATCACAGGCATTGTAAGATAAATTTCTAGGGTGATTGATAGATTTGTGAATGTACTAATTAAATAATTGGAATGTAAATATTGCAAAATCACCGAAATTGTTAAATTACTTTTAATAAACTATGCAAGACTTCAATTAATTAACTAAATTTAAAGCGCCAATGCTCCATTCTTAGGTAATGAATCCCTTAATTTACTTTCTAAATCCATACAATATTTTAATTTTGTATTCTTACCTAAAGCTATCGTACGCTCAGTTCATCTAAAAACTGGAAATGATTGTTGTGTTCTGTCATTAATTGAAATCTTTCGTCCAACTTTGATATTGCTACGTCAATGATATAAAAATAAAATAAACTTTAAATTAGGTTTCGGCGGACTTAACAGACTCGTCTTTGGATTGATAATGGAAGAACGTAGTTTTCTTTCGAAATCTTATTTGGCTCTCAACAGGAAAACTGACTTTGCAGTCTAATTGTTGTCAAGATTTTAGATTTACTAAGTAATTCTATAAAAGCATTGTCAAATCGTTGTTAATATAGATAGGTGTTTATTTCATTTAACATTTTTTCAGACTCTGGTAAATTGACGGCTGACCTTGCAGTATCTTTCTTATAATATTTACTTCTGATAAAATTTTGCACCATATTATTAAGGAAAATCTAGCTTATAAGATTTTAATTTTATAATTAAAGATTTTGCTAAACTTCTTGTCATCACATATATAATCTAGATGTTCATGATTAAAACAATTTGATTGTCAAGTAGTTGTCATTTAATTATTTTAGATTAAAATGCTCTCATTTCTGTTTATTAAAGCTTAGCAAAGGTTACTTGTATTTTAAGTATTTCAACTTAATACACAATTCTTTAATAATTAATGAAACGCATTTTACGACCTGAAGGATTTGCCTCAATTCCGATGAAGTAAATGCTCCTCGGGAATGGAATCATAGGTTTAAGACTTTTCAAAACTTCATCTCTTCAGCAGAAGTACTTGAATCAGACAGACTAGAGGTACTCACTAACTTTTTATCTCCATCTGTCTATGAATACAAAAGTGAATGTGGCACTTATAATGACGCTATAATCGTCAGTGTAAGTGTTCTAAAAAACGTCTAAATTAAACCAGTCAACGAAGTTTTTGTCCGACATAAACTCAAAATCCGATGCCATGAAACTGGAGAGACAGTTGACAAATACATTCAAGTTCTAAAACGCTTGGAAAAAGCGTGCAATTTTAAGACTCACAGCAGACATGAATGGAGATGAAAAAATATTTGACACGCATTCATAGATGATTTGCAATTATCTCATATTTGCCAGAGGTTCCTTGAAAGTAATACTATAAATCTAGCCTTCGGAAAAGCAAGGTCCCTGGAACTTGCTGAACTTCAATCACAACAGTCTTCAGCTCTATCTTCAATCGTCACAGTTGTTAATTATACAGCTATTTCATCAAATCAGCATAGAAAGGAAAATTATAATAATTCTGTCTTTTGGTAGCGAAACAGCAATAGCCTCTATCAGCACTAGGCGTTACTTCTGTGGGCTACAAAAACATTGTAAAAATTAAATGCCCGGCTAAGGATTCAGTCTGCAAAGCTTGTGACATCAAAGATCTAGGCGACTTCGTGGCTAAGTTGGTTCGCGTGTGACTATCAAGTCCAAGGTCCCGGGTTCGATTATCGCTAAATCTAACAATGTCTTGTTCCCCCTTTTTTTAAAAAAGGTTTAAAAAGAATCATTTCTTTTATAAGTCCACCACAAACTAAAGCAAAATAGTTTCTCTATATCATCAAATTATTCCTGAAGATATTATTCAAATGTATACGGTAAACTGAGCATTTGTACAAAAGGTTTAAAGAAAACAGAATTTAATTTATCCGTAAATCGTTCGATTCTTACCTATAGTAGCTTGATTATCTGGGTTGACGACAGAGATATTCTAATAAAAAATTCGATGACAAGTATTATTTTACGTTGGAACGAATTTCGTAGTTCCCAACCTCGGTTAATTATACAAGCACTAAAGTGTTTGCCTTAAGTTTCTGTGTTTTGAAGATTTTCATTATAGGTGCAGAGTTAACTGTGAAACTAGGCGATCACTTTCAAGGGTCTTAAAATGTATGTATATATATATATATATATATATATATATATATATATATATATCTTGCTTTACCTTTTATTTTCATTTACACTTGGAAAAAGTATGAGAACTGCTTAGATAGTTAATGCAAAGTTTGCGTTCTTATACAAAATTATAGCGGTCGTTAGGGGTTAATTCTAAAAAGACGAGGCATTTATATGGCGGATGATCAACTTTGCAATGCGGGCACTTAGAAGTACGATTGGTAGTGCGGACTAACATTGAAACACTGGGACGTGAACCTGATCGGCTCTGCGCGTAAACAAATTTGTTCATGTCTGATTTGTGATTTAAAGATAAGTTGCTCAGGGATTTACATGTTTTTTCTAGATATGTAATGATTTCAGTATACGTAGGAATGGCGGCGGGGTCGTGCTGCAACTCAAAACCTCTAGGCTGTGAGTACGTCTAGTCGATTTAAGAGCATCTGAGCTAAAATAAAGCTCCACTCTTCAACCGGAAGATCAAACTTTTTTAAGGCTTCCAAAGTATCGGTAAAAACGTTGACTAATTTTTGTAAACCAGAGGGGTTATCAGAGTGCAGTTTGGAAAAATTATCCAAATTTGCCCAATTCGCACTCGTATAATTTGGCGGATATTTTCAAATTTACTGCGCAGATTCTTGTACGCGAGTGTATAATGACTTTCATTTAAATCAAAATTTTTAATGTCGAGTAAAGCCGGACCTTGAAGAAGTGATTTTAAATACGTGAATTTGTTTATTGGCGACAATTCGGGGTTAGCATGTATGAGGGAGTCTTATAAATCAATGAAGCCCCTGAACATGGAAAAATCGCCTCCACAGGAGGGGACCTGCAACGAAGGTAAATTTATTTTTGATTTTGGGGGAGCGGCAGAAATAACAGCGCTAGGTTCTGACGGTTTAGGTTCAAAAAGTTTCATTTAATTGACTTGATTAAATAGAAGGAACTATCAAACGCTTTTCTGATTTTATCTTCAACCTTAAACAAATCTTCCGCGTTTTCATCCGCGGCAATCAAGAAGATAATGTTATCGTGACTTTGACAAAAGGCTTCTTCTAATTTAACCATATGCTAAAGGTGCGATTTAAATAAGTTATGGTATTCTGCATTAGAAACGGCTGATTGCGCGATTTCTAGTATCTCTTGTAAACGTTGAATCTGCGTGTATCGTAAAATTTTCAATTTTTTGAGTTTCTCTGCCATTTTAAATAATAACTAAAGCACAAATTTTCTTAAAATTTTTATAGAAAATGAACTTTGTATGAAACACGGTGGGAATGAATGCAATACAAGTAATATAACATTTGTATTATCAATACAATATGTTTGATAACACAAACTTGACCTCAGGTAAATCATTAATAATTATGTTTTAAATTATAATGCATATATCTGCTACTGGTAATATCCGACTCGTCAAGGATCAAATTGAATGTTGATTACATAAAAGGTTACTCAGGAGAGAAAGCGGGTGTATCACCAAACAGATATTGAACAATGCAGCCTTCTATATTCTTACCTGATGTCCAGTTAGAGCGGTGAAGATTCTTGCATCCAGAACACTTATTACTGCACTCGAAAATTGATATAAAGCGGTGAGGTAGTCCTATACGGGAACTGACCTCCGAAACAGAAACTTATTGAAGGTGATAACGTGACCGGGTTTATTTAAATAAAATAGATATTACCATTAATAAATAGACTTAAACTTTATAGTATAAAATATAAGAAACTAAATGAGTATATACAGAATTGGACGGAACATTGGGCATAGTAGTCAAACGCATATCAACTACACTACGGAGCCTCCACCTTCACATCCTCCCCACACATTTCATTTTCCAATGCTTCACCCGAAGGTACTACATTGGCCAAGAAGCGAGTTTTTTGTACCTGGAAATTTTGAATTTTGCCAAACTGTTGCAAACAAAGTAGGGATCTTTAAGGTGTGTGACAACACTCACACACGGGACCTCTATTTTACCTCTTATCCGAACGAGGGCGTATTTTTGTGAAAAACGCACGCTTAACATTTTTCAAGCGAACCGTGTCGGTGATTGGAACCCAGGACCTTGGGCGTAGTAGTCACACGCATACCAAGTACACCACGAAGCCGCCCCCCTTCACATACCTTACATGTGATTTTCCAATGCTCCACCTGAAGGTACTACATTGGCCAGGAAGCGAGTTTTTTTACCTGGAAAATTTGGAATTTTGCCGAACTCTTGCTGTTCCAAGCAAGGTAGGGATCTTTAACGTGCGCGACAACAATCACACACGGGGCCCCCATTTTACCTCTCATCCGAACGAGGACGTACTTTTATGAAAAATGCTCGCCTAACATTTTTCAAGCGGACCGTGTCGGGATTCGAACCCGGAACCTTGGGCGTAGTAGTCACACGCATACCAACTACGACACGAAGCCTCCCCCCCCCCTCACATACTCCTGAATATACGAGAAATAGGGTATATAATTGTAAAACAATAGAAGAAGACCGAACTGCATCTAACAAGAAAGAACAGCGCCTATGTTTAAAGATAACAAACACAGAAAAAGAAGAAAATTGTTGAAAGCATATGTGTTGAGCACAGCAGGGTATGTCTATGAAATAGGTGTAGTAGAAGAAGCAGACAATAAGAGATAGAAGCTTTCTGAAATGTTGTGCTTCAGATGTATGAGGATGATAGCATGAATAGACAAAGTTAATAACAAATAGGTTATAGAAGGAGAATAAAGATATTTATGGAAAACAAAAAAATATGAGAAATAGAAGGGCAGGATAAGTTCTAAGGCATTTCTGGGGAATAGTAGGGATATATTACAAGCAGAAATAGAAAAAAGGGGTAGAGGTAGACCTAGATCAGATTATCGCACGCAGATAGTGATAGATGCAGACTGTGTAAATTTCAGGAAAATGTGTAGGTTAGTTCAGAATAGGAAACAATGAGAGTACGCGTCTAACCGTCCAGGACTGAAGACCTAATGATGATGATGTAGAAGAATTTACAACCCAAACTTAATAGTATAATTATTCATAGGAAAAAATTAAATCCTAGGATAAAAGAGCTATAACAGAATATGTTGGTGAGGCTTCACCGCCGTGTATACACACCATAGTTACACCACGAGGAATGTTTTAAATAAGTGTGTATGTAACTTGCTCTTTCGAATTTTTTCAGAAAATATTATTAAAGAATAAGTGTGTATTTACTTTCAAAACACAAAGGAAAGTGAAACAATGCCCAGTAATGACCTTTATCAATTATAGATAAGTCTTCTTTCAAACTTGAATACAAAACAAGTGTTAGATAGAGAACTTACATTATCAATTAGCAACCAAATATGGTTGGATGAATGAAAGCTAAACTTCAAATAGTGAAAGAACACAGAGTAAAGTGTGTTGCCTAGTTTAGAAGTATTACAAATTTAAAATAGCCAGAAATAGTAATTGAAGCATTTATTTACAAATCTGCAGGAAAATTTAGTAGTACGAAAATTAAAGTTGGTTAGAGTACAATAATAATAATGATTTATTGGAAATAATTTTACAATAAATCCTTTCGTTAGTATTTAAAGGTTTAAATAATTTTTCCAGTTTGCGTTATTTTGTGGATGAAAGCAACATTTCTATCTCTATAAGTACATAGGCCAAAATTATTACAACGAATAAACTTAGTCTTCAAGCATCGAATTTTAACGAGATATGTTTATTTTACACATTTTGTGTTCATGAATATTCATTAAAAGAGAGATTAATAACCAGGGTGAGATAAACAACCAATTAGTCATCCAGTATATTGGAATGCTTTTCAAGATCATTATTCGCATAAATTTTTGAACAAGAATTCTGGGATTTTTATGTTTGTTTATAAACAACACATACAGCAAAGGACAAAAAATATTATTATTCCAATACCACTGCGTTATATTTTTTTGTAGGTCAATACCACGAAGAAAACGTGCTTTAAATAATATGAATTTATACTCTAAATACCATAGGACAGATCATTAATTACAAGTTGTTGTTCGTTGTTCCTTGGAAGTGGTGCCGGCGATAAATAAATTTATTTCCGTGTCACGTATGCAAAACGAATATTTCATTTAACCCTGAAACATGGAAGTTTCGACGATGGTTTCTCATTAGAATGAAAGGGTATATCCAGACATAAGCCTTGTAACGAACAAATCTTAGAACAGAGGATGAATATTAAGCATATATTGATAGCTTTTATTATACCCTAAATAAGTGTAAAATGACGTCCTTGCTCGATCGAGGAATTCCTACACACCTTTTTTCAAAGTTAAATGCGAGAATCACTTTTAGGAAAATCTATTATGTCCTTTAAATTAAATAAGCATTTGCAAATAATAAAAAGTATGTATTGCGTATACCAAATATATTACATCTCTATACGTAATGGTTAGTGTCACTAAGTTCTGAGCGAAAGCAGAATATAAAGTCTCGGTAAATATTAGTTGTTAAACAATTCATCTACAAGATCAATTCCATAGAGAATCGTAGTTTCTTTAATAGGCGCAAACTTAAGAAATGGTTATTTGAATCGACATTTCTATTGATAGATTATTATAGAATAACAATTATTAAATGATATTACTATATCCATTGAGGATGTGTGCTTATTTTCGGAGACTTATGGTAACTTCGACACCTTAATAATCGTCCAGCTGTTTCTTCAGCTGAAATTTTGCAGAGATGTTATCTACGGTGGTCTTAATTCAAAACCGTTTGGGGAACTTTCAACGAGTTGCTGAAGTTGTTAAAATCCAAAATGGGTGCCAGTCCCTATTTTAACTACCTACATTTTTTGCTAGCACACGGTTTGATTCTAAAAGGGACTCAGAATTGATGGTATCATAATATATATGTACACGATACTAGTTACAACAATTATTTATCGGATCTATTGGTATTATTAATTTCAATATGGCCGTCAGTAGCGAAATACAATTTTGTTAACTAAACGGGTCCTTAATTATTGAGTAAATTAAAAATCGAACCGAGATTACTTACATAAAATCAAATGTCCTCATACTGTATATTAAAAGTCAATATCACTTTCACTTGAAATTTCTACATCATTGCAATTTTCGCTATAGTCACTGTCATCACTTTTACTATCGGCGTCTTTGGATTCCACATCATTTTCACTTGTGGTGGATAATATTGGCGTAGCATCACAATGCCTAAATGGAATTAGTGTTGTTCCTTCCTAGCCCTACATTTGATTTTTCTAATGCTCCACTCGAAGGTACTACATTGGCCAGGTATCGAGTTTTTGATTTACCTGGAAATTTTGAATTTGCCGAACCCTTGCTGTTGCAAGCAAGGTAGGGATCTTTAACGTGCGTGACAACACTCACACACGGGACCTCCATTTTACCTCTCATCCGAACGAGGGCGTATTTTTGTGAAAAATGCTCGCTTAACATTTTTCAAGCAAAGCGTGTCGGGATTCCTTCCCTCCATCCAAATTACATTGGATTTGGCATCCGAAGCGGAGGAAACTGTCTTCAGTAACAAGTCTGTAGTGCTGTACGCTAAAGTGTGCCAATAGATAGTCGACTGTTGGCGGAAGACACTTGTGAATATCAGTAGCTTTTCTTATGCGTGAAATCATTTAACTTATCTACTCTTGCTGATGCAACGATGCAAGATCGTGAGTTGTCCTCTTACAGTTGTATGCTCTGATAACGAATATCACAAGTCAGTCGGGCACAGGCTTAGGGGGCTCCAGTTCGTTGCCGAATGTAGCCATGACTTGAGTGACAGTTTCATCTTCGGAGGTTTCGTTTCACAAACTTTTCTTGCTCTTTTTACACGAGAAATATATGTTTGTATCACATCCTGTGAGAACATGAAAAGCAACAAGAGCTGATGCGTTGAGAGGATCCATAATGCTGTGTATGTGATGAAACGATACCAATCAAAAATTAATTGATTTATTCAATTGGCGGTTTGGCATGGTACTAAGTGCTCCTGTGGCAATGACCGCGACATCGGTATTTCATGCAATGAGCAATCCGTACTTGCGATTGCCTATCTGGAGTCGATGACTCATGTGCAGCAGAAGCCTCGGATATTCATTGATCCCAGGACTTGTAATCAACCAAGACTTCGAATCTTTCCCGCCACTTATGTAAAGGGTATGGTGTTTCCCTAAGAGATTCTGGGCTTCTACGAGCCATCTTTCAGTCAAGCTTCTGAACAGGTTAGTTTTGTTATTAGAAACTCCCAGAAATGCTTCAAGGTCAGCGGGACATAGTTGCTCGCTTCCTATGATGACTGTTGGCAATGCTAACACAGCAGCTTGGTCTTTAACAAAACATCGCTGGTCACGTACAGATTTTTTATTCTAAATTCCAGGTATGTATCCATCACTACGCCGAACTGTAGATGATGCAGATTTGGCAAGTGTTTTAAGCGAGGAGGATTGAAGAGGAAGTAGAAAATCGCAAAAATTTCCCTTTGTTTTGTGACTTTCAGTTTTCTGATTCGATTATGGATAAACGCCATAGCGTCATACAGTACGCATATGTCGGCTTCTAATGCATGCATGAAATCTTGTCTTTCTTTATAAATATTCCATCTTCACGAAATAATGATGAAGAATTATCTGGATTTAGTTCGTATTCCAAGGCGGTTTATAACGTTTTGTTCTCTTTGAATGTTCCATGTGGTGTAGATGCAGCTATCACAGGACAACCGAAGCATTTCCTAAAAGCCTTTCCAAATACCTTCAACTTGTTCCTTGTAATTAACTGCGAGCCTGTTTTTTGACTGGTTTGAAGTTTCTCTTAAACAAATGCATTCATTTGTTTGTCTGCTCATCATCTCAGATTTACATAGTATTTTCATATCTTTATTGCTAGCTACATGTCGTGTTGAAAGCTGTATAAGCTGAAGACGGTCAGTCGAAAACGGGTTTAACATTTTTTCCGATAGCATAAGCACAAGGCAGCGGACATCAACTTTGTCTCTTAGCGTTCGATGCTTTCCCGCTTCTTTGCACAAGGCCCGATTAACATTGGCTATACCAAACATATGCTTTAATGATAGCTCAAAGTCTACCACATGATATGTTGTAAGTAGTAGTCTATCGCGTGCTTGCCTGTCAGTGAATACTCGTTTGATCGATTTCTTAGCAAACTTGTTCAATGATTGCTCCAGATGCATATCGAGAGATACCGTGTTGAATGCTTGCTGTGTAGCGTTGGCGGATAGCGCATGTTCAAACTTCAACTCGTATAGACAAGAGAGACAGTTTCTGGCAGCCTGTGCATGTCTGTATGGTAGACGGAAATCCATCGTGCATAATTATATTTATCACAGGAGAATAAATATGGTAGACATTCAGCAAATGATGTAAAATGAAGATTAAAATTATTTTCTCGGCCAGCTCGAAGGAGTCTTAGCAACATGCCATACATTTTCCATAAATCAGTCCACGCCACGAAGGTAGCTGAAGTGAAGCTCTCCTTTGATATAAATGTTTCTAAATGAACGTACAGTTGTCTGCAGAGGGTTGTGAGACGCTGCAAACTTACATTATAACTCTCATCTATTTTATAGTATTTTGCCAATAAATACCTTTAAAAATTCATATATGATTCTGCCATTTGCAGGACTTTATCACCATTCATTCTTTAAACTAATTCCAGTATTTACCTCAAACCTTAGTTCTTCCTACTCAAATTAAAATCAACTCTCAACGTAGATTTTTATACGTTCATAACTTTAAAATTCATTATTATTTATTGACAGATATTTTAAACGTGTAGTATACACGAACGTGAACTAAACTCAATTAATTGACAATTGGCCCCGTTCTGATTCTTGAACCGGTTTATATAGTATAAGTTTCCCAGGGCACTAAGATCCAGAAAAATCTGTCTGGTTTTATTCATGCAGCAGATGTAATTTTTCGTAGAAATTGAATTTCTACGACTTAAGTAGGATATTATCTTATTTAAATTGATGCACTCACTTGCTTTACAATCGTAATCTTCTGATTTATGGGTTGTTAAACACTTTATCTCACATTATAGTCCCCTCATTGTAATGTCCATTCACGTTATTTATTATTTTGAATATAATTATCTGCCACCTGTTCATCTGCTATGGACGATATCAAGGATTGTGTTACCGGAACGCGGATATTGTAGGCACCCGCACACCTGAGCACATGTGTAATTAACATTCTAGAATAAACGTTTTACGTAAATCGAGATAAGAATAAGATTCATCATAAACACCGGAAATTCTAAGTCTCGATTTTACTAGAACCGCCGGGAGTTGGCATATAAATGGGATTCTTCATACAGGGGAGTTGGTTAGTTAGTTTTTTCATGAATATTCAGTAATGCACCTATTATGCATTTAAGAATGGGTCAATAATAGTACTCCTTATTCTGTAAATGAACGTGAATCTATAATCCAACACATCTAGCCAATCAGAAACATTCAGGTTGTGGGTTATGATCATAATCCATCACCTCTCACCAATCAGTACCAACCTCCTTTTTTCATAAGCCACAAGGTAGAATTAATTTTTACGAAGTAGGCTGTAACACTTTGACAAATAAATTTTTGCTTGTCAGTGATTGTAATGTTGGTCCAAATGTTTAGAAAATAATTATCTGATAAAGAAGATTTGTGTAATCGTGGGAAAAGTATAGTATTCCACTCGCGAGTTATGGTCATTGCTCATTTGGATTACGCCGCTCGTCTTAGCGGGCTTGCGGCGCAAACCTATCATAGCTCGCTCGTTGAATAATATACTATTTCTATACTCAAAGCAAAGGTTTATATAAATTACGTAGTATAGTGAATATAAATGTGTAATTATAAATATCGTAAAGCTTTTGTAAAATGTTAAGTTATAATTTCGTGTTTATTTATTTATTATTATATATAGTGCACTGTAGTATTATATTACAACGTTGTTAATAAATTATTTAAAACAGCTTACACTTCACAATAGTATTACAAACATAAACATGAACGATCGATCTAGATCAATAAGTGCCGGTTATAGAAAACTAGCAGTAAAAAAAGCAACAGATCAGAAGACGGTTTTGGAGTTAAATACATTTTTTAAGTGTCCCGAACGCGTGCAAACGAAAAATTAAAACCTCCTCAAATCTTGTGCATCTGCTTCGTCTTCTTCACTTCAATGTCCATCTATTTCAACCTTTTTTAACGGTTGTGAAGATTTTGATTCCGAGGGCATTGAAGTTGACAACAGTATTTCGGCATTTGGAGGATTCGACTATGACAGAAAGTTTGGTTGATGAACTTTTAATGAGGACGCATTACTTCCTTGTAATGCATTATCTAACACAGAAGTGTCTGTGGGCACTGATCCGGCAAAAAGATATTGATCTGACAAAAAATTGCATATGTCAGACTATCGACGTCGATTTCAGTTTAACGAAATTTGTTTTGACTGGTATTTCTCGAGTCTTAACAAGGAATATGTATGAAAAAAACTACCAAACGGAAAAAAAATAAGAAGAAAGTGGCTGATATACTTCAAAGAAATGAGAGCGATACTTTGCAGTCGAAACTTCAGTTGACAAGCTTGTACAAAATAGCTACAACGATTGGAAGCACGCGAGGGCCTTCAACACACATGACCATTCTAAACGATAACCCTTTTTGACAAATTTTAAAGAACGAAGTAAAAGAATCGGAAAAATAGACTCAGAAATGACTGCCCAGCTGAATGAAGAAATGTTGTATTGGAAAAACAAAGAAGAGTTGTTTCAGTTATAAAAAACTGCCTTCTAGGGTTTTGGCTTTTAGAAGCGAAAATGAAAAAATTGGTTCATAGTATAATGGACACTTTTTTGTGCGCATGGAATTGATTGCAGAATTTGATTCTCTTACGGCAGCACACCTTGCAAGATTTGGTAACGTTTGCTCCGGTAAGACATCCTATTTATCATCTACAATTTACGAAGAGTTGATAATGTTATTAGCTGAACATGTTCGGGAAAATTCTGTGTTTTGCCATACTTTCTACTTTGGATGTATATATGAAGATTTGTCCATTACTGAATCTAAACGCTTTGTTGCACCTATACTAAAAGCGCACCCAAATCACGATGAAGAGAGTCTTCCAGGAGAATGCGTACAGCTGCGAGCTCATTTGTAGAGTGAAGATGAATAGTTGCTTCCGAAAAACGCAATTCAGTTGTGTCGATGGATTCGACAAAACGATTTTATAGAATTATATTCTACTAGTGATATCTTTTTACGTTTATTTCTGTGCAAGGCGATTACTAATTACACTACAGAAAGATCGTTTTCTAAATTAAAACTAACAGAAACTCCCATCGAGCGCCCATGACCCACGAACGCTTAAATGCTTTATATACTTTATATAACGAATGTAAACTAGTGAACAAGCTCTCGTTTGAAACTGTTAATGAGGCATTTGTTCAGAATAAGGCTAGACGTAAGACTTTTGATTGTTTAAATATTTCCTTAAAAGTACTTATTATATAACTGTTATAAAAAATAATTGAGAGTAAAACATAATCTCCCTCTTAATAATTGTAACTACTTTAATTATTTAATTTTTTTTACTAAGTGTCGTGTTTATTTCCTTGTTAGACGCAATGTTTTTTCATTTTTTATTAATTCTTTGAAAGTACTTGTGTATTTTCCGCTGAAAAAAATTTCTTTACGTTACAAAGTGTGTTTATTTTTTATATTATCGATTATGTTCGTTAATTTTAGGAGTATGTATATATGGCGACCGGGGACAACAGATGAAAGAGCGGCAAAAAATATTGTTGCTCATAAGCAAAGACTAGCCTAGTCCAGGAATGACCCAGGGCTTAATTAATGGCCGAGTTAATGACCCAACATTGTAGCCGCCCACGTGACTCGCCGGAAACAGTTCCGGTGTTTCGGTTGATTTGTCGGTCCTATACATATTTAAACAAATTGAAGGACAGAAATGAACTACCTATTAAATTTCCGAAAATATCATTATATTTTTTTTCTTTTCCTGTAAGTGTAAGAAAATAGCATAAATCCAACCTAAAAAACTCATTGTGAGCAGAAATAAAACTACCTACCGAGGCCTAACTGAAAGTACTATCTAAATATCCAACGTCTTCAACGGTGCTTTCATTCTAATGACAACCCCACATTTGACTTTCCAATGCGCCAATCGAAGGTACTATATTGGCTAGGGAGCGAGTTTTCTTTTATCTGGAAATTTGAAATTTTGCCGAACTCTGGCTGTTCCAAACAAGGTAGGGATCTTTAACGTGCGTGACAATATTTTACCTCTCATCTGAACGAAGGCATATTTGTGAAAAAAGATCGTCTAACATTTTTCATGAGGTACGTGTCGGGAATCGAACCCGGAACCTTGAGATTAGTAGTCATACGCTAACCTATCTAACCCACGGAGCTGTCTTCTAATAAGAAGGAAAATGCAATTAATTGTACAGACTTTCCCTACTTTTCCTGACTTTTCAAGATTTTATTTAAAAATTGTGCAATAGCAATATCTTTATTAATCATATACAGTATTGCCCGAAATAAACAGTACTGAAACTAAGTTGGCGGTGTTTTTATGCGTGCGCTGTCACACTCAAGTTAGCTAGTATAGACCTGTCAAGTAAACCTCAAACAAGTAATTAGTAGGGCCTAATTATTAAAAATGGTGTTAAGTACAGAGGAGAAAGTGTTTCTGGTAGAGCATTATTTTCGTTCATACGGAATCGGCCGACGTAATGGTGCAAGTTTGCTATACGTGTCTGATCAATTCACACAAAGGTTTAATAAACGTTCTCCAAGTAATGCTGTAATTTTGAAGGTTATTGAAAAGTTTAGAAATACAGGTAGTGTATTGTGCCAACGAAAAGGAAACTCAGGGCGTCCCAGGACAGTTAACAACAACAATAACCATGAACGTGTTTTGAGCAAATCTTAGAAAATCCGAAAGTCAGCCAGGCAAGGACAGCGTTACAACTTGATTTAAAAGAACTTCCTTTCAAAGAATCCTGAAGGAGCTGGGTACATTTTCGTATGTGATTCAGGTACATCAACAACTACATCCTCGGGATTATCGCAATAGAGTGGAATATTGCGCCAGAATTCTCGCGTTACAGTATGAAAATCCTGAATTTTTGAAAAATGTTTGGTTTTCAGACGAAGCACATTTTCACTTGTCAGGCTATGTGAATCGTCGCACAAATCGATTTCTGGGCTTTGCCAGACCCGATGAGGTTCAAGAGGTTCCTTTACATAGTGAAAAAGTGAGTGTCTGGTGTGCTGTTTCCGGACACGGAATCATTGGTCCGTACTTTATCGAAGAGAATGGTAGGCAAGTCACACTTAATCAACAGAGGTACAGACAAATTTTAACACGATTTATCCCTGATCTACGTCAATTCTGTCGTGCACGTAACTTGGCATTTCGAAACCAATTTTTCAGCAGGACGGGGCAACTTGCCATACTGCTGCCGCAATTCGTCAATTTCTTCAAGAACATTTTCCAAGCAAATTCATATCACGATTTACTGACTTCCCTTATCCTTCACATTCTCCAGACCTCACACCTCCAGACGCATACATTTGGGGCATGGCTAAAAATGCCGTTTTCAAACGGGCACCACAAACCATCGATGAATTAAAGGATGCCGTTAAAGTCTTCTTCGCAGCCCTGAGACAACCCTTATTCAATAACATGACCAGAAACTTAGAACATCGTTATGAAGTCTGTCTCGAACGAGGAGGTGCACATTTAGAACATATAATAAAGTGTCAATAATATGTATTTTTTAAATATACAAAACAATTACAATTTCAGTACTGTTTATTTCGGGCAATACTGTATTTTGAGTTCATCTGCAACATTTTATAACTTCAAATATAATGCTAAAATGTAAAGCAATGAGTCAACCTAAAAAGATTATAAGTTATGAAAAATTTGATTTCAATATATTACTAAAAGATATAATTTACATAAACACTTAAGAAGTTTAAGTATCAAGGTTGAGATAATGACTCAGAAATATTACAAATGTGTAAGAGAATACTAAACCCGTGATGACGAATTTCTAATTAATTATGTCCCTATTCAGGCATTATAATCCAACGAAAATAACATTTGATGATATACTATCATCGTTTGGGATCTTAATTAGAACCCATATATCATTCAAGTTCAGTAAATGGTGGATTGGAATTCAAAGAATTTCACGAATGGACTGGAATATATTAAAGAAGAGTAAATGATGGTACAGTGACGAAAACGAAAACAATGTTTGAAAAACACTCTAAATTTTGTGTATAATTACAACATTCTTAAAAATTATTTTTTATTTTAAATTCTTTCTTGACACCATTATATGGCCTTTGTATTTAATGCTTTAATTGTTACTACTAAAAGAAACCTACATTAACGACATACGGATGTTGTTAGAATTATCATTCAAATAAAAAACTTTCGTTTAATTTGAATAAATACATAGCAATAATCTTGTAAAATGTTGCCGGTTTGAAAATATTCTAAAGACATTCCAAAGTAACCGTTTTCACCACAATCCGCACGAGAACGACACCGGTGTAAATATGCCGCCTTTATTTACGGTAATGCAATAGTATAGGAGCACTGAGATTTTGGCAATGGACCGTACAGTATACTTTGATATCGAACAAGGTATAAACAGCAGCAAAAGATGTCAAAAATTACAACACGAGAATCGCAGTTTTGAAAATGTGACGATTTCACTTCAAAATAAATATATAACGCAAAATGCGATTGTACTCATATTTTTTTTACAATAAGGCGGTTGGTGATATCTAAGTGCAGCGTAACTAGTTTCAGAAATTATAAAAAAGAAAATCGATATTTAGTATTAAATACTGAAATATAAAAGAATGCCACAGTTATAGGTTAGTAAAGGTTAACAAACCAGCTTAATGTATATTCATTGCCATTATATTATTGTTAAGGCGTTTGTTACGGTTTTCTATTTTTACAATTAAATAACACCATAAAAAATTTACGGATTAAGAAGTATCTCAATTTACTTTCTCTAAATTAAAAAGAAGTTTATTGCATAACATTGTTTCGCAGGAAGAATCCATAACGGAGAACGGTGAATTCATTTAATAAAATCGAAGTACGTATTTCTTATCTACTTCTAATATAATTAGAATGTTTTCTGAGCGGGTGTTGTAACATTTTTTGTGTATTGTTTATAATTCTAATTCCTTTTGTATCGTATTCCTTTGCGTGTACAGATTAGAATGCACATGTTGAATTTTTGAATATGCCCTTGGCAGCCAAGATTTTGTCCTTTTATTATTTTTTAAGAATGTTTACGTCTGTGCAAAACTGTGTTTTGGCTGCCAAGAGAGTATTTTTAAAAATTCAATCTGTCTGTTCTCACCGCACACACCTAAAATGCGATACAAAAAGAATTAGAACAAAAATAAAACACAAAAAGTTGTCGGCGAAGTCAAATTCTGTAGCTAGTAAAGTATTGTGTGACGACCAGCATGCACTTATTGTTAATGGGGGGGTAGGCTTAAAAAGCCGTTTTTGATAGAAGTTACAATACAGTAGTGTTTTAGGTACGTGACGCAAAACTAGTCAAACATGGCAATAGATCTGGTTTCATAACACTTCAAGTGGTTATCGTATAAGATTTTTTGGTAAAATCGCTTTTAGTTATGTTTTTGTATAACTAAATAATTTTTTACCAGTTGCAAACATAATAATTTTCATTTAAATCAATGCACATAAGCTGACAGTACGTAGTTCTTGTTAGATGTTTCTAAACATTAAATATTTTACTGTAAAGCACAAAATGTGTAATGATTCTGAAAATTTTGATGCAAAAAACGAAGCAGAAGCTTTACACACACTGATTCCATAGAAGTTGAAAAATTGCACCAAAAAACTTATGAAAAATTTGATGCGTTTTAAACAGAAAATCTATTTTGTCGTATTTAAATCAGTTATCTTCAACACTTTTAACTTTATAGAGTACGTATTCAAAGATGCAAACTATAATTTATGTAAATATTTGGATATCGACAAATATACAAATGTTGCATTTCTCAAAAGAAAATCAAAAGTTTATAAACCTAAAACTTCTTAATGTTATCCAAAAAGAAAAGTGAACGGTTTATGAAATAAATAGGCAATGACAAATACTTACTGATTAAAGTACTGTTGCTTATTGATGTAGCTAGAGGCAGAAATTGAGAAGAATTAATTTATTTGCACATAGAAAACATTGAAGATATTACGACGTAATCGAAACCACCAATTCCAAAACAAAAACAGTGTGCATTTTAGAAATTTTTTGCAGATATGCTAATCTATTTAATTAAGTACTGTTTTGGCCGATTATTATTTTTCACAGCATATAAAAATGTTAAATGTATCATACATAATCGGCAAATGTCTTAAGTGTTGGGGGATGTTGGTAGTCGTCAGGTTACCTAACCCTCTTAGCGTACCACTGAATATCAGTGACATAGTGTATATATTTAGAGAATAATAGCAAGGGAACCGTGCTGTATCTAGCAAGAAAAAGCAGCGCGTATGTTCGAAGGCAATAAAAATAAACATAGAAGCAAGGAAAAAATTGTTGAAAGCATATGTGTGAAACACAGCGCCGTACGGCTATGTAATGCAGGCAGTAGGGGAAGCAGACAGGAAACAGGTAGAAGCTTTTGAAATGTTGTGTGTCAGATGTATCATGATGATGATAGCATGGGCAGACAAAGTTAAGAACAAAGAAGTTTCAGAAACAGTAGGCAAAAGTAAGATATCTGTGGAAAACAAACAAAATAGGAGAACTAGAAGAATAGGACACTTTCTAAGGCATTGGGAATAGTGCGGGATATATTAGCAGTAGAGAAATGAAAACGAGAGGTAGAAGTAGACGTAGACCTAAATTAGACTATTGCACGTAGATAGGGAAATATGGAGGCCGTGGGAATTTCAGGGAGATGTGTAGGTTAGCTCAGAATAGGAAGCAATGGAGGTACGCATCTAACCAGTTCGAGGACTGAAGACCTAATAATCATGATGATGATGAAAATGATGATAGGACACACACTATGGCATGACGGAATAGCGCGGCATATATTAGAAGCAGAGAAGCAAAAAGAAAAGGTAGAGGTATACCTAGATTAAACTATAGCGCATTGGTAGTGATAGATGTGCGCTTGTGGGAATTTCAAAAAAATGTACAGGTTAGCTCAGAAGACCCAATGATGATGATTCGAATGATGATGATGAATGTTTTTCCCGATTTAGAAAGATTTAATTTGTTACTTATTTTTCTTTTATGTTAAATTATAATTTATAATAATTAATTAGAAATGAAATGTTATTCGTTTTTTAGAAATCTGGTTAAAAAAGAAAAAAAAAATTAATTTTATTATTTAATTAATTTATAAATATACAGGGTGTCCACGTCCTCCGTTAAAGTTCTATAACTTTTATGTTATTCAAGATATCAACTTCCGGCGTTTTTTTAAACGATAGCCATGGCTAGGCTGCACAATTTAAAAATATTTTCACTTATATACAGGGTGTGTCAATATGGTTTCCAACCCAAAGTTATGTTTTTCTAAAAGAAACACCCTAGATTTGATACCATATTGTAAAAGCTCTCTTGATGCTCATCAAAATCATACAGAGGTATTATAGGTCTACAATGGACGGTTTCCTTTTATGAATCATTTTATATCAAAATTATGTCAACTTTGAAAAATTGCAGAAGTTTTCTTATTGAACTTGGAGAGTTAATTCTTTCACGACATAATTTTACACATTCTGTTGTATTATTATCCATAGCGCGATGTGTTTGTTTTTACTTTTTATTGTACAAAGTGAAGCAAAACGCAAAATGAACAAAAAGTCCATTTTTTTAAATGTCACCCGCCATATTGGATTTTGCCATTGAATAGCGTTTTTGTGGAGCTTTCTGTTGACGTATAATTTTTTATAGGTTACATGAGAAAAAATTCTGAAAAATTGAGAAAACATGTTTTTTATGCAGTTTTGAGACTAGAGAAAACTAAGTAGGCTACTAACATCAAATCTGACATATCTTGTCAATATTAATTATCTTAAAAATTTGCCGTTCAATTTGTTTATGTCACAATGAATTTCACACGTCAAGAATCAATTAATATGATATACTGTATTGGAGAAGCTGATCGAAACCCTTTATTGGCAAGTTGAATCTATCATCAAAAATATTCAAACTTGAGAACGCCACAAACTGTAACCTTTCAAAAGCTGCGAGACAGATTTGAAGCTACTGGAAACGTTGCATATTCTAAGTGTGAAATAATAGCAAAACAAATTGACGACGAATCCGAATTAGAAGTTTTGCTGATGATAGAAGAAAATCGGAATCTGAGCACCAGAGAAATCGCTCTAGTAACTGATATCTCAAAAAGCAGCGTAAACAATATAATATTGAAACATCGATTCCACCCTTATCACATCGAGCTTCATCAAGAACTATATGGAGATGATTTTGAGAATCGCATACAATTTTCAAGTAGAATGAGTGGTGTGTTTGCCGAAAATTATTACATTTCGAACATTTTATTCACTGACGAAGCGTCGATCAAAAGCAACGGATCAGTCAATAGGCATAATATGCATTACTATGCAACCGAAAATCCACATTGGTTAAGAATTGTTGATCATCAACCTCAATAGTCACTTAATGCATGGGGAGGTATTATTGGTAATTAAGATATGTCAGATTTGATGCTAGTAGCCTACTTAGTTTTCTCTAGTCTCAAAACTGCATAAAAAACACGTTTTTTTCAATTTTTCAGAATTTTTTCTCATGTAACCTATAAAAAATTATATGTCAATAGAAAGCTCCACAAAAACGCTATTCAATGGCAAAATCCAATATGGCGGATGCCATAAAAAACAAGTTGAAAATGCAAGGCATTGTCGCAACGAACTTCCAAATGTAGACTTACTTTAAAACAATTTAAAGAAATTAAAATTATTATGTTGTAATAATTATAGGTATTCAGATAAAATACAAAACTTTATAAACAACAAAAGACACATTTTAATATATTTTATTTTATTGAATAAATATTTTAAAAGCTATATATGTGTGTGTGTATGTATGTATGTATGTATGTATGTATGTGTGTTTGTGTGTGTGTGTGTAAATAAGGGGGCATCATATTTCGATTCGGTTTTTTCAGAGGATTCTAAATATGTATCGCACATTAATTTTGGACCTATTTGAAATTTTTGATAAAAATTAATTCCGGGGGGGGGGTCGGGTATCCGTGGTCAGATTTTGTGGGGGGTACCATATTTCGACTCAGCTATGTTAGGGGAGTCCAAATATGTATCGCACATTAATTTTGGACCTATTTGAAATTTTAATTTTCCCGACGGAATATCGCGGGGGCACGGCGTCCCCGTGGCCCGTTTTCAACTGACATCAAAACTTAAGCTCAGGACACCGAGCTGAATCGATTGATGTATCACACATTGATGTCCGACCATTAGAAAGGCCTCGGACGGACAGACGGACAGACAGACGGACGACAAATCGATTTCATAAACGAACGAAGTTCGTTGAAAATTGACTTTTTGTTCATTTTGCGTTTTGCTTCACCTTGTACAATAAAAAGTAAAAACAAGCACATCGCTCTACGGATTATAATACAACGGGATGTGGAAAATTATGTCGTGAAAAAATCAACTCTCCAACTTCAATACGAAAATTTTTTTAATTTTTCAAAGTTGACATGATTTTGATATAAAATGACTCATAAAAAGCAAACCATCCATTGTAGACCTATAGTACCTCTGTATGATTTTGATCAGCATCAAAAGAGCTTTTAGAATATGGTATCAAGTCTAGAGTATTTCATTCAAAAAAACATAACTTTGGGTTGGAAACCATATTGGCACACCCTGTATATAGGTAAGAATATTTTAAAATTGTGCAGCCAAGCAGTGGCTATCGTTTAAAAAAACACGGAAGTTGATATCTTGAATAACATAAAAGTTATAGAACTTTCACGGAGGATGTGGACACCCTGTATATATATATATATATATATATATATATATATATTGCTGTAATATACTCCTTTGAATGTGGGAACTGGGTCCTTTCAACAAAAAAATTCTAGTCCCACCGATTGGGCGTCATAAACTGCTGTGATCCTGGTTTCGCTTCAGCTGCTCACCTAATTTTATAAACCTCCTCATTCATAAAATTAAACAACACATTCCTACCACAAACATCACCGTTAACTCTATTTACATCAATATTCAGAATACATTAAATTTTCAAATTAAATTTCAGCATAAAATTCAGTTTTAAAAAGAATTTCAAGATTAATTTTATTATCACTTTAACGTGCATCCAGAATTAAAGTCCTTGTTGGATGCCTACTAATTAATATAACAATATAAGCAGACCGGAGTCTGAGTATAAAGGAGCATCTACCACCCTTTACGTTAATTAACCAGGTTCGTCTAATTGAGCTCAAAGACATACCCAAAGTTTCATCATAATTCAGAACATCAATACTAAATACCCCTTTCTACTTAAACAAGCAAATTTCATCTTAAAATTAAAATTTTATGGTTAGTACAATTTCACTAATGTCCATTTAAAGTAAATCAATTATAAAGTTATTCAACACACACAAAATGTCAAACAAAATAGTATAATTTACCTGAAGGTTACTGTCCTCGTAGCTTCAATGTACATCGTCCCTTTAGTTAATCACACCATTCCAACAGGATTATATTTACGGCTTCTAATTCTCAACGCTTTTAAAATTTTCTCCATCACCATTTATTTAAAGTTGTTTCTGGGCTTTTCCGGAACTCATCTGTGTATATCTGACCCTGGTTTTGTGGATCCAGACACGGATTTGAACCATTTAATTATTAACACCCCGAAAATAGCAGAGAAATTCATGCGTCTTTCACCAATATACGCCAAAACTGCCTACTTTTGTGTATACATTTGTCGTCGTAAATTTTGCTAATTGGTACAGTGATACTAAATTTTATCACCTTGTATCTAAGTGCACTGAAGTACATTCATGTTAGCACGTAAATAACAAACTATTTTGAATCACTAAAATATACGAGCAAAATTTTAAATTATTTTATCAAACTAAAATGCACTGTTTAACATCTTGAATCAAGTCGCGGATGTAAGAGCTTTTAACGCATCGAATAGTCAAAAGTCTAAGAGACCGAAATTCATATTACCACCGGTATATATAGCGAATAGCCGGCACGTCGCTTTTGTCCTCAAAACAGACAATTCTTAAGAATTTCTCATTCTATGTTCCCAGTCCGTCGCTCGCGCGTCGGTTTTACGAATTTTCACTCGCCCCATTTAAAACTCAGAAATTCTCACACGGCACGCAAACATGTTCGAGAAAAACTAATTAATTTTGTACAGAAATTGTTGTTTCTACCTCTGATATTTGCATCCTATTTTCAACCAATTGTGACCCTCGTGACGTTGCTTAAATCACGCCTTTTACTATATGTGTCTTTGCTTGACGCATTTTCTCTTTCTTTTCTAACCTGTTCGTATTGGTGCAAATTGATATTCTTTATTATCGATTATATTTTAGTCCATGTGGACTATCTGGGTTTAATAACCCCGTATCGCACCTTCTCGTGAATATTAAGCCCCGGTTTCTCCAAGATTTTTGTAAACATTAATTATCTGCAAAATTTTCGCCGAATGAGCTTTTTAAATAAACCCTGTTTTGTATTTCGTGCTAAAGCATCTGACCGTTTCCAATATCCTTAGAATCGACATGTTTATCTAAACAAATTAAACTGAAATTGCCTTTTAAAATACGCAGGTGTGTTCAAACATCCTACTTCTAACTAACACTTCTAGGATTTGCATTTTTTGGGTTACAAGTTTCTGTAGATATTATCTGTACGTTTTGTTCAATACCGGTTACTTGAAATAGAGTTAATTAAGATAAATTTTGCACGTAATTTCCATTTGTTTAGGAATAATTACATTACACGCAGAGCTTTTAATACTGCTTCTTTTGATATAAAGCGTCTTGTACATGATTTAAATTTCTTATGTTTAATGAAACTAATAAATTTTATGCTTCACGGTTTTAATAACGCGTATTATCTAATAATATTCATTATACACGGTGATTAAAATTATTTGATGTGATTATTTAATTTTCTACCCTGGTCTAAATATGAGTATTTTCCCCCTATTTGAATACAAATAATCCCACTTATTTGAATGCAAATATTAAGCATTTAGACAAAAAATTACAAAAAAATTGCCTATCTCTCTCTACCCTTATCTATCTAACTTACCTACTTTGTCTCCAATCAAAAAAAATATTTACACCTATCCTATATCCCTATCCTATTCCTAACTCTCACCTAATTATATAAACTGAAATTATCCCTAACTTCATCCTACTTATCCATCTAATCCTATATACATCCTATATACCTATCCTATTCCTAACTTTTAACTAATCTTCACTATACTTTACTTCCCCCTACCTAATCCTATATGCCTATCCTACTCTTACTCTATTCCTAACTCTCCACTAATCTTCTATGAAATATCTACACTTAACCTATCTTATTTTCTTCCTACATTTACTCTTTATTCTCATCCTAAACCTATTCCTAATTATCTCCCATATTTATCCTATATACCGCTTTATTTTCCCTAAACACTTACTTATACTCTTCTCTATACACCTATATCTACTCTCTATTCTATATCTATACTAAAATTCACCTATCTCTATCCTTAGTTCATCAAGTTATTTAAATCTAACTCTCTTCTTGACCCTCCACGTCTTTCTTCGTACCATCCTAATACTCTTCATCCCTATTTCTCCCCCTTCTATATCTATACTAATCATCCTTATTATCTCACATAAAATAAACTTATCATCCCTATTATCCTGACTCTTAAATATTACTTCTTCTTCAATCCCAACACTTGTCTGTTTCTCATTTATTATTGTTTCCCTTTCTGCCGACAAACCAAACGATACTACTTTAAAATTATCGATTTTTCCCTCTACGGAAAACCCTGTGTACCTTCTAGAATTCTTATGTAATGGAATCCGCCAGAATGAATCCCTTAAATCTACTTGATTAAAAACAAACTTGCCATCTTTACTTAATTTCGCCTTCACCTGCTCCTGATATGCTGCTTCTACCCCCACTACTTCTGCATGTTTTTGTATTAAAGCTTGAACCTCTACTTTCCTTTCCTCTGGACATCTTATTGTGTTGATCTGTTTACCTTCATCATCCTCTACCTCTACTACATTAATATTCAACCCCGTGTCATCCTCTGTGACTTCATAACTGCCCTTCCATGGCACTACCCTATCTTTAATCCTTACTACCTTCCTTTCCATATCTATCAAAACCCCTAACTTCATCATACAGTCAACACCTAAAATGCTCTGAAACTTCAGTCCAGGTACAATTACAAACTCCTGTTCACAGCTTAAATCTCCTATATCTATCCTAAGCACCACAACACTATTTACTACAGCAAACTTCTTTTTATTTGGAGCTACTAAATGGCTACGCTTTATAGGCATAATTCTATCACAAACCTTATCCCTAATTTTACTGACGAATTCCTCCGATATTAAACTCGCCTCTGCCCCTGTATCAAGTAATACTTCTACATTATTCTCAAAAATTTCTAAATTAATAATTGGCAAACATAAATTTTCCTTAGTTTCTGGCTCTACTTCCTCCTCAATTTTGAAAAATTCACGTGGATGTTCATATACATTTACACTGAAATCTAGTGGTCTGTCGCGTTCTAAAAATCCTGTCCAGGTCTGTTTTCCCTACTCGGTCCTGGTCTAGCCGTCACCTCAGCGTACGTCCTAGGCGTTTCCACTCGTTCCGTGTCTGTATTAGCAGTCCCGCTCATGTCTGGTGAACTATTCATTCTGGTAGGTCCCGGTCTCTGTGCAGGTCCCCTTCCTAAACTATTACTCCTAACGTATGGTCGTCTCTGTTCCCAATTCTGTCGCTGGTATCCGTAATTATTCCCCCTTCTAGCATAGTTGTCCCGCCTATTGTCAAACCTAACTGTGTTGATCTGTCTTTCCCTGTTTTCCCGAGGTCGTCCACTACTTACGTCGTCGTACCTCTGCAGGTATTCCAAAACATTTCTCTGTCCACTATGTTCTGTAGTGCTACGTGCTGTCTTATGTCTACCTCGAAGTGTCGTGATAAATACTTAATAATTTGTCGGTCCGTCAGTGGTGGGTTCAGTTGCTTTGCTATGCTATACTTGCGTATAGCATATTGCTCCTACTTCCTGAAAATTCTCCTTAAATTTCCTGTGATTAAGTCGTCTCGTACCTGATCTTGTCTGTGGTCACTCCAGTAGTGCTTTAGAAATTTGTTTTCAAAGTCCTGATACGTGTCTATGTCCTGTCCTACTAAATTGTACCACGCTTCCGCATTGTCTTTTAATAAAGCCTTTATCGTATTTAGTTTAGTCTGTTCGTCAAATAAATTTCCCACTAGATTTCTTACACTATTAATAAAAATTTGTGGATTTACCCTGTTATCGCCATAAAATTTCATGTGTTGGTCCAATGATACTCCACCTGTAGAAAATCTGGGACCATCCCCCGTTAAATTTGACATGTTGTATTTAATACTACTAACTTCGCGTTCTACCCTGCCTAACTGATCCCTACATGAGTCCGTCACTTCAGTCATTTTACATTAATCTCTTCTTCACAGAACATGCGTACTTCGGACTTTAAATGTCCCATTTCCTGTCGAAGACCTGTAATATCACGCTCATTTTTTCAACCCTATTTTCAACTTCCCCATCTTTACGGTAAGACTATTTTTAAATTCTGAAACTTCTTTATTCGTCTTATCTATTTTCTCACTTAGGGTTTCCCTAACTCCTGTTAATGTCTCATTCATTCGGTCAAATTTTCGATTTGAGTCCTCTCTCGCTCTATTCGATTCATCGCTTAGCAGTTCTAATTTTCTGTTAGACTCCTCCATCGCTCTATTCGATTCTTCCCTAGCTCTATTAGATTCTTCACTCATCCTCTCTAACATTCTCAATATCATCTCGTTTCCTTGATCCCTGATTCCGTCCTCGACTGATCTCTACTGCCTCCAGCTTCTTCCATTTTAGAAATTTTTTTCGCACAATGCACTATCGTCACTTCCAATTTCCACTCCTTGACTCCTTAACCACTCTTTTCTCTGCATACGTTCTACTCACTCACACACACAGTCAAAATACTCTTAAATTTATACACACACAGAAACTCTCTCTCTCAGATCGCCAGTTTCCTGGAATAGTTAAACACTATCTGGAATTCGAGCCCTCACGTTGTGGTCGCCATAAACTGCTGTGATATACTCCTTTGAATGCGGGAACTGGGTCCTTTCAACAAAAAAATTCTAGTCCCACCGATTGGGCGTCATAAACTGCTGTGATCCTGGTTTCGCTTCAGCTGCTCACCTAATTTTATAAACCTCCTCATTCATAAAATTAAACAACACATTCCTACCACAAACATCACCATTAACTCTATTTACATCAATATTCAGAATACATTAAATTTTCAAATTAAATTTCAGCATAAAATTCAGTTTTAAAAAGAATTTCAAGATTAATTTTATTATCACTTTAACGTGCATCCAGAATTAAAGTCCTTGTTGGATGCCTACTAATTAATATAACAATATAAGCAGACCGGAGTCTGAGTATAAAGGAGCATCTACCACCCTTTACGTTAATTAACCAGGTTCGTCTAATTGAGCTCAAAGACATACCCAAAGTTTCATCATAATTCAGAACATCAATACTAAATACCCTTTCTACTTAAACAAGCAAATTTCATCTTAAAATTAAAATTTTATGGTTAGTACAATTTCACTAATGTCCATTTAAAGTAAATCAATTATAAAGTTATTCAACACACACAAAATGTCAAACAAAATAGTATAATTTACCTGAAGGTTACTGTCCTCGTAGCTTCAATGTACATCGTCCCTTTAGTTAATCACACCATTCCAACAGGATTATATTTACGGCTTCTAATTCTCAACGCTTTTAAAATTTTCTCCATCACCATTTATTTAAAGTTGTTTCTGGGCTTTTCCGGAACTCATCTGTGTATATCTGACCCTGGTTTTGTGGATCCAGACACGTATTTGAACCATTTAATTATTAACACCCCGAAAAATAGCAGAGAAATTCATGCGTCTTTCACCAATATACGCCAAAACTGCCTACTTTTGTGTATACATTTGTCGTCGTAAATTTTGCTAATTGGTACAGTGATACTAAATTTTATTACCTTGTATCTAAGTGCACTGAAGTACATTCATGTTAGCACGTAAATAACAAACTATTTTGAATCACTAAAATATACGAGCAAAATTTTAAATTATTTTATCAAACTAAAATGCACTGTTTAACATCTTGAATCAAGTCGCGGATGTAAGAGCTTTTAACGCATCGAATAGTCAAAAGTCTAAGAGACCGAAATTCATATTACCACCGGTATATATAGCAAATAGCCGGCACGTCGCTTTTGTCCTCAAAACAGACAATTCTTAAGAATTTCTCATTCTATGTTCCCAGTCCGTCGCTCGCGCGTCGGTTTTACGAATTTTCACTCGCCCCATTTAAATCTCAGAAATTCTCACGGCACGCAAACATGTCCGAGAAAAACTAATTAATTTTGTACAGAAATTGTTGTTTCTACCTCTGATATTTGCATCCTATTTTCAACCAATTGTGACCCTCGTGACGTTGCTTAAATCACGCCTTTTACTATATGTGTCTTTGCTTGACGCATTTTCTCTTTTCTTTTCTAACCTGTTCGTATTGGTGCAAATTGATATTCTTTATTATCGATTATATTTTAGTCCATGTGGACTATCTGGGTTTAATAACCCCGTATCGCACCTTCTCGTGAATATTAAGCCCCGGTTTCTCCAAGATTCTTTGTAAACATTAATTATCTGCAAAATTTTCGCCGAATGAGCTTTTTAAATAAACCCTGTTTTGTATTTTGTGCTAAAGCATCTGACCGTTTCCAATATCCTTAGAATCGACATGTTTATCTAAACAAATTAAACTGAAATTGCCTTTTAAAATACGCAGGTGTGTTCAAACATCCTACTTCTAACTAACACTTCTAGGATTTGCATTTTATTGGGTTTTTACAAGTTACTGTAGATATTATCTGTACGTTTTGTTCAATACCGGTTACTTGAAATAGAGTTAATTAAGATAAATTTTGCACGTAATTTCCATTTGTTTAGGAATAATTACATTACACGCAGAGCTTTTTAATACTGCTTCTTTTGATATAAAGCGTCTTGTACATGATTTAAATTTCTTATGTTTAATGAAACTAATAAATTTTTATGCTTCACGGTTTTAATAACGCGTATTATCTAATAATATTCATTATACACGGTGATTAAAATTATTTGATGTGATTATTTAATTTTCTACCCTGGTCTAAATATGAGTATATATATATATATATATATATATATATATATATATATATATATATATTGAAATAAAGTTGTATAGAATCTTGGGATACACTCGTTCGTACAAATAAAAACTACAACGTCAATTTGTAACTATATTCAACGTTTCGGCATGAACAATTATGCCTTCTTCAAAGACTGAAATTTAGCAAATGTTAGTATACAAATTTGAAACATACTTTCTATACAACTTTATTTCATTATCTACGTCCGTTCGAAAAATTATAATAATTATATATATATATATATATATATATATATATATATATATATTTAAATAGTTTTGGTCTTCGCCTTGGACGAAGAATATTAATTGGTGAGAAATCAGTTTCATCATTGAGTTCGTGAGCCATCTTGGTAGCATGTTCTAAAACCATTTCGAAGTGTTCACCGGTGCGATATTCTATGAACTTGTCAATTAAATTTGTCAGCAAATTTATGCATAGTTGAGTATTCATTGTGGGGCGTTGCATCATTTTACTCAAAGAATTAATTTCGTTTAAAACATCGATCCAGCTTACAACAGAGCAGATTAGTTTATAATTTGGAACGTGTAAGCAAGTGAATGCGCTTTGTGGGTTGTGGCACAATCCCACTCAGACAAATTTTCAAATATATGAAAGAGTGCATAATATACTTCATGGATATGATACTGTAATGGTTTGATTGCGTCAATTCTGCTGGACCAACGCGTAGCACTTAAAGCTTTTAATTTTAAACGAGGTAAATACTGGCAAAGAATCAACCTTTTTTTGTAGACGATAAAAAGAAAACATGAATTTCTTGAATAATGTAGAAGAAATTGATAGTTTCCTGAGAAATATTTGCTGCATCATTGACTACTAAGTATATACTGTGAGCTGAACATGGAGCATGGAACGCTCGATCATTGATTTTTAAAATTCTTCTCTGCAATCTGTTGTGTTTTCGTCTCGTACTAGAACCATTATCATGACCGTGCCCTCGCAAATTTTGAATGTCCAGGTTTAATTCTATAAATAAATTCACAACAAAATTTAATAAACCCGCACCAGTAGAACTGGTAATCAAACAAAAACCAATGAAATGTTCACATACCGCTACTTTTGTATTTGTATTTAAATAAACATGTCTCAGTATTATAGTTATTTGTTCCGTATGACTTACATCCGGTGTGCAGTCTAATATGACCGAAAAATATTGCAATTCTCTGGATTTGTTCAATATATAATTTTTTATTGTCGTACCGAGTATACCAATAATTTCTTTTTAAATAGTATCTCATAAATAGTGAGCCATACGGTTTGAATGTTTATCAGATTTTGAGAATTCAATTCTGTGAATATGTTCCCGCACAACTGAATCAAAAGACGCTATCATTTAGAAAATTACCGTTATCATGCTCAAATAATGTTTTTGATGAATCACGAATAGCCAAACATTGACGTGATAAAAATTTGATAACGGCAAGTGCTCTTTTTCGGATTCCAATAACCTGTTGCATTTGGTTTACAGTTGTTTTAGTTTGTAGTATATTATTCAATTGAACCCAGGATTTGACATTTTCGTTATGGGCAGTGCTAGTCTCATGTTTTTTACACTTAATGATAAATGCTGTCAATCAGAAAAGCCATTCAAACCAGATACACTACTGACAGTTTTACCAAAAATTTTACAGCAAAAGCAATAAACTGAATCTTTTAAAATGGAGTAAAGAAGCCAATCTCTTTAAATTTTCTTTCATTCTTGCTACTATCTAATCTTAAATTTCCCCCAATTTTGGTATATTCTCTCCAAATTCCGCTCGTAACTCCTGAGTATTTTTATCAGATCTCTCGCTCATTTCCTTGGTACATTTTCACCCATTTCTTTTATACTTTCCTTTTGTTCCTGCATACTTAAATTTAGGCTTAATAAAAGAGCCATCATCTTGGGTCTCTCCTACATTCTGTTCCTTCTTGGCCGCTAGATTATCCTTTTTGTGTTCTTCCACATAAATACTTTCCTGAGAACCAATTTCCACTCCCATAGCTCTCAAACTTTCACCAACTTCTTTAATTCTATTAGTCATACTGAAAACCACTAGGAAAACTTCCATAAAATGCTACGAAACAAGAAACTCCAATTTTCGGACGACTTAATCGACCCTCTGAGTAGGGAGATCGCAAATTTATGCTATAACCAGTCTATATCGTTGGGAGCCACAAAAGATGCTATCACTTGGGTGCAGCGGAGTTGTATTAATGAGGATCCAATAGAACATATGAAATTACTATCTTACCATATCCTTTTCCTGGTCTGACTACTTCAACGGAAAGTATGTTGTGAATTTTATCGAAAGTAAATGAAACACAGAAATTTCAGGAAACATCTATCAACAGTCATCTAAACATTCAAAAACAACTTTGTTTGATATACATTATCTAAAGAATTTTTTTTATTCAACAGATATAGATAACGCTTATAAAAACAATTTTCAGCTTAAGCTTAGACAGAAGTTTTTATTTAGTGATTACTTACTTATTACAATAATCCTCACATAATCCTTCTTAACAATTACAGAACCTAAACATCTCCTAAGTGAGGTACAAAATTCTCTTTAAAATTTCCGGATAATTTACCTATCCTTTTATTACTACGATGGTCAGTGTAATTGGCCAACGACGCTGGACAAATAATTTAGTAAAGTTCAAAGTACTTCGAACTCTGGCCCCAAAATTGCGGGAAATTATCCCCTTGACGAGTAATTTTTATAAAATAAAAATCTTATTCTAGCTTAATTTATTCAATTATTCTATTAAGGTACAAAAAAAAACAAAACAGAATTATACTTACAATTGGTATTGTCAAATACTTCTTTATAGCGCTTATAAAAACTCCATTTCCATTGTAAGTAACGGCAATGAAACTTCCTGGTTTCATTTGTAATCTCCAATCCCAATCAGTCTTAACGTAGAAATATCAGTTTGCAATAAATAGATAACATTAGTAATTGCTCTTATACCAAGATTATTTATGTTGAAGAACGTTTAATTTCCGTGTATTCTTAGAAATAATTATACTTCGTAATTATGCAAAATTCTGTTACTTGTGAAACGCCGACAAAATCGATTTCAAATTACTTAAGAAACATCTATGAAGTCTTCTAAGCGTTCAAAAACATCTTTCCTCTATACACATTATCTACATAATCTCTTACATTCAATATAAATTACGCTTATAAAGACAATTAAAGCTTCAGCTTAGACAGAAAATCTTACCTAATGATTGCTTACTTATTAAAATAATCCTCACCTAATCCTTGTTAATAATTACAGAACCCAAACATCTCCTATGCGAATTAAAAAACCTCTTTAATTTTGCTGTGGATAATTTACCTATCCTTTGTTACTCCGTTTGTAAGTATAATTGGCCAATGACGTCTAACATATCATTTAGTAAAGTCAAAATTCTGACCTCAAAAATTGTTGGAAATTAACCTCTGGACAAATAATTTTTATAATATGAAATTCTTATTCTAGCTTAATTTACTCGAATATCCAATTAGGTTACAAAAGAAAAAAACAAAATTATACAAGGCAATTGGTATTGTCATATACTTCTTTACAGTGCTTTATAAAAATATAACTTCTATTGTAATTAACGACATTGAGTACTTCCTGGTTCCATTTCAAATCTACATTTATAACCAATCTTCACGTTAAAATATCAGATTGCGAAGTATATTTATTTTAAGTCGATTAAAATCAGCAGTTGTGATCTTGTACATAGATTATTTGTATTATTGTGACAAATCTTCATTATACTTTATCAAATAATTACGTTTGATAACTTCTTCTACTTTTGTAACGCAAATAAAATAGATTATCAAGTCAACAATTCAAGGTAAGCGATCTATTCGTATTAAAGTTTGATAAGAAAATCAGTATCACGTTTACACGAGCAAGTCAACCAGCAAATATTGGTTTATGCAATAAGAATTTCCTCTTAAGTATTAATGTCTACATTTAATGTAATACTTATAACGTAAAACTGGTTTGCTTGCATACTTTGTAACCGTAAAACACACGGGTCAGGCAGAAACAGAAAGGACAGCAAAGTAAGGACGCGCAGGAATCACGATAACATATAAAAGGATAAAAGAAACTTAAAGGTGCCGTGCGAACTACAAAAGCGGATAGTGGTGTGGTTCACATAGACAAAGAAAGGACATCACCATCGAATTTTTATTGACAATAAAAACAAAAAATTTCTATTTAAAAAAAGTGTTGTATTCTACGAACAATTTTTAATAATTGAAATATGAAATGCGCATTTCGTATTGTAATATGTAAAAAAACTAATCGGTAGTAAAAAAAAAAATGCGGAGGCTTTTCTATAAGCAAACGTGTTAAGTTAAAAATAATAAATTCAGAACCATTTTAGTAAATATTTTAAAACGTACCAGGAAACACTACCGAAGCTAATTTCGAAGCGGATTTATAAACTTGTTCCCTCTGTCGGAGCAACGTGTCTTGAGTTTATCCGTGGTTCATTTGTTACGCATAAACATCATAAGTGGATAAATAAGATTCACTCGATATAAAAAAAAACATTGAAACATACCTCCATGTGCCGAGATACTTATCGTGCACTTACATCAGTGGATGTGAAACAGCAAAACATCTTGATTCTCGCTCACAGAGGGATCGTCACCACGGTAGGCAAGATCATTCACGCTGCAACCATAACTGCAATAGCGCGCCTATGCAAACGGGCTAAAAAGAAATTTCTTCTAGTCATTAATAACCACGTAAGAAACTTACCGATGCACCGAAGATAAAAGCTTCTCGCAGAAGGCGTGCATCGCTTTTGAAATAATAGAATCAGTCACGCAGAAGATACATGTCCGGACGAAAAGCAGGATCAAAGTGAACCCAGTTTAAGAAACGATATGATCATCGATTGAAATATTAGGATACCATGTCAAATAACACTTTCAGAGTCTCTGTAATGCGTAAATATATAAAGAAAACCGACAAATTTGAATCCAATCGCCTTCGCTAATCACACATGTAGAAAATCTCTTCTATATAAACTGATATTACTACTTTTAAATAAAACGAACAATTATTTTTAGAAAGCAAAGATTGATAACCGAATACATTTGCGGTGGTATATCAAACAATAGAGATAGTTTGAGTTACTTTGACTATAACTAAATACACTAATAACATTCTACAGGGTGTTGAACAGGCAGTTGTATCAATTGAATTAGAATGAGTTTTATAGGAACAAATCGAATTATTAAATTATAACGTATAATCAGCTGCGTCTCCAATAACAGATAGTTATACAAAATATCGAAGTAGAAGTGTGGGAATATTTGAGAAAATCGTAAATCGAATGAAAATATTTAGGAATGTAAGATTGAACGTAACAACTTTTAACTTCAGATATAAGATACTAGTACTTGTAAAAACAAGGTTATGAGTCCGAATATACACATTTGATATAAAGAGACCTCGTAATTATGTTGTATAAAAAGTTTCTATTTTATATGAATTTAATAAAGAATGACTGAATATTTGTTGGATATTTTGTAAATAAAATTATTAATCATAGGAAAGAATACAGATGTATTAAACGAATAATTTGACTAAATTTATAGTTTTATTTTGGACAAATGGGTCCAAAAGTAGGGAAACTTAATACAATTCTTTGATCAGTATTACAAAATAGGTGAGATATTAATGGTGGCCTATTGGTGATCATTTTTACAGTGTTTCCTATGTCAGTAATATTACTTGGTTTTTATATTAGTACGTAAGAGTTTAAAACGGCAAGCTTCTCTTGTAGTCTTGTCTTACAGTTATCCTCAAATAGCTTCAATAGTGTGGTTTGACAACAGATATATTTTATTACAGGAAGTAATTTACATGTTATTTCGTTTGCAATAGTAACAAAAGAATATTTCACTAGCTTTTATATATTGTTTATTTTGCAATAGCAAGGTAGTACGAGCATGCATCTTATGCCCTTTCTTTGCCCTAACTATATTGGTTTTTTTGCAGGTGCTATGTGCTCAGTTTTGATAACTGTGTTTACACAGCGAATGCGAGATTTTTCTCTGAGAGTTTCTAAGCTCGCCCTTAGAGCACATCTTGTTTTATGAGCCTAGGACTTGGTGGCGCTCTCTACATTGTTGTTCTAATTTTAGCTTATATGAAGTTTATATGAAATATAGTTTTTGAAGACCCACGAACATCTCTCGTTGCTCTGAACAGGAATAGACCCTAGCTACGCCGAAAGACTGCCTTTCCTTTAACTACTTCTTTTAGATAGGGAGAGGATTTTGTAGTCAACCACCCACAGCAAGGTGAGGTTACAAACTTCATTTCCGTGTATGATTGGAAGTCCTATCACGAACCCTTGCTGAGCACTTAAACTTTGTTTTTGCGTGATTGCAAATGTTATCCTAGTGTAGTTAAGAATATTTATTTCTTTTTTACAAAATAAAAGAGTAATATTATTTTATTAGTCGTACGAGTTATATTATAATATAGAAATCTTCTTGGGATCTTTGGCTCCGCTTCGTTTTCGTATATTACCTTATTCTGGGTATTTACTATTGTATATAAGCAGTTTTGTAAAATGTGTTGCAGTTGCTTTAAATACAACATTGAAAATGGAAAGGCAACATTATTCAATGCAAGATATCGTAATCGCAGAACATTGCGAGATGAGGAACAGAATCAGCAGCAAGATGCAATGAATAAATTTATTACAAAAGAAAAACAGGTAAATATTAATAATTAGCTTTGTTAAAAAATTGCTCTTTTATCATAAATATACTTTTTACTCTTAATTGCATGACTCATGTGGGTGATATGCTACAATTTACAAGTTATTGCAGGTTTTTATATCCTTGATTTAGTAAAGTAATTTAAAAATGCAAATGCAATTTAAGCAATAGCTCGTCCTTTATGTTATTTCTAGCCTGTTAATATTTCGGCATTTAATCAACAATCGTTTTTTTTGCAAAAAGTTTTTACACCTTCTGCTAAAGGAACATTATTCGATGAGAGTCGATATTCAGGCAGGACCAAAAGTAAACGAGTCTTTGTAACACGCGAAAAGACAACGGTTTTGCCAGATTTGGTAATTAATGACGTAGAGCAGAATAATTTTAGTAGATAAAACAAATGTTCAGACAACAGAGTTTTACGATGATCGGACTAATCGTTACAGACAATTTCTAGGCAAGAAAGAACCTATTCATACAAGAAACGCAAACTTTTCATCAACCAACCGTCAATAGAAAATTTATTTACATTTTAAATCGATTTGGATATTGCTGCAGTTACAAAACTCGAGCAAAATTGGAAACTAAAGTGACGATTTCTTCTGTTGAACAACAACAAATTTGTTCTGCTCGCATTGACCTTAGTCCTTCATTATCTACAGGTGTGTGACATTTGATAACTTTGATCGATTCGTAGATACATTAAGGAAATAAACTTTACACGATACTGTTGGGATTATATACCAAAATATCGATAATAATGCTCATCGTGTAGATTTTGACGACATATTACGTACGCCTAAAAGAAGAAGATCTTTTGAAGTTATAATTTCAGAAATTGCTTTATGTGCTCAACGTCTGAAGATGTGGGAATATTAAAAATCTGTTGATCATGAACAATTAACATCTCCAAAAATCTCACATTGATACGAACAATAGTTTTTATGGTTGATTTCGCATATATTTCATGTTCCAAACACTTCAATCTGGACAGGCTTCAATTGGAAACTAATTAAGAATAAAAGTTTAACGAGTATCGTACCTTAACATGTTAATATATCACCAACCAATACATCAGTGGTTGTAAATGCAATAACAGAGCCAAATTATTGAAAGGAGTGCAATCAAATGTACGTACAAGTTATTTATGAATTACGATCGCTAAAATTGCCTATAAAATGCAAGCTATTGGGCAGATGCGCTTTGACAATCTTTTTATGCAGTTACACAGGAATAATTGAAGGCAAAGATTTCTACCGTTGCAAACGTCTTCGTCCGTTGATAGCTCTGGGATAGCAAATTTTGCTTTTCGAACAATTTTTAAAAGCCCAAAATATTGATTATTCCTTACTCAACAAGATGATTTATGACAATTTATTGAAATATCAAGAAGTGAAGGTTTCTGATTCAAGAACGATGGTCGAACTATTACCTGACGAAGAACTATCAAAAATACTACTGCTATATCAAGAGTATGAAGAAGCCACGCAGCAAGGTGTTTATGGCAAAACACCTCAGTACTACATGATTTATATATAACTTGTGTATTACTATATTACTTTGTCGAGAAGTATACACATGGGTGATTTCTAAATGTACAAGTATGTAATCCCGAAACTGACAGATTTATTCTTTATAGTTAACCTACCTACGCTCGATGGACTGCTAAATATTTAGACAGTTTGATTAATGTTAATGAAATTCACCCAAGACTAGAAGATGAACTGAAGTAAGGTTGTTTTGAGATAAAAGGAATCTGTAAACCATGCTCAAAAATACCGGTTGATCTTACATTAGAACAAACTACAAATGCTAACACTGCGAGACGACTATTTGAAGCTCCACATTTAACGAACTCTTTGTCAGCACGTCAACGATGGACAAAAAGTCATAGTATTAGAGCTGGCTTAATATCTCCCATCCTCAATGTTAGTGAATTAAGAGAATTGCAAGATGTCACAAGATATTTAGAACATCGAATAAAAATTTGTAACAAACAACTTGACAATTTCATGGAAATATTGAAAAATATATAAAAACCCATTCGAAGAAAGTTTAGATAGAGATGATCTTTACAATATAGCTACAAGCAGACCTGTTTCTATTGATAGAGTTGAACTTTTATTAAATAATGAAAAAAGGGTAATGCATTGAGAGAATAATTTATTAATGAATGTGCGATGAATGAAGATAGGTTTGAGAAGCCCACTAAAAATATCAAGTTCTAAATTTAAAAAAAAAGAAAGCTGCACTTGGTAATTAAGTTGTGGAGTTAAAGATGCGAAGAAATGTATTTGGTCGGACGTTGAGAATATCGCTAAGTCATTAAGTAGATATCCAAAAGATACTCACATATCCACTTACACCTGTGTCAAAATTTATGTGCCATAAATGGAAGTATATGCGAAATAGACAAATCACAAATGGTCAAACTAATAGAAAAAGAATAATATTCAGTGTTGTGATCTTGTACTAACGACCCTCAACATAATTGTAATTTAATTTTATTATTTGGAATCCTTCGATGAAAAATGATATCTAATTAGAGCTGTAATATGATGCACTTTAATCAAGTGATAACAATAAACCTATGTATATGTATATTACAATAAATTTGATTCGTAGATCTCCAATAACCACATACTTGTAAAACATAAGAGCAAAATCCAATCTTCGTTACTTGAATAAAAATTAATTACTTAAGATGATATTCAAAATATGTAGTCTTTAATGGAAACTCCAAACTTCCACTCACTAATTTACGTTTATGAAAATAACATTTACAATTATTGAAATTTAAATTAGACGGAAATGAAATTCAGTTGAAACATCGCGAATGGATAGCACTAACGGTGGTTGAGGAAGGAATGGAATGGAAAAGCGCTCAGAATGGATAAACTCGTAAAACATATAGACCTGCAAGAAGCTACAGATGGCAGATAATTTCTTACAATGACCTTTCTATATTTCTTAGTATTATAACGAAGAGCAGGTAATTGTCATTGAATGCACTGGCTGGTGAGAAAACAGAGTTTACAATATATTGTTAGGAAGTAAATTCCAACATTCAGCAATGACAGCCAGCAACCTTCATGTTTAATGTAGCTGCCCTAGATGGCTTTTTCATGTTCTATCTGATAAAAAATATCCCAAAAACTTTTGAGGGTATTTCTAAAAAATTTTAAGCACGATATCTAAATTTAAAGCAACTCGGATTGACATTGTATTTGACCAATACTTTCATCATCATCATCATTTTGTTATCGACCTTACTTAAGGTCGGCTTGACGCAGCTCTAACTTCTTTTCTATTCTTGCTAATCTAAAAAGCTCTACATACCCTTCACAGCCTAAATTTCTAATAATTTGACTAATATAGTTTGGTTTAGGTCTTCCTATATCCTTCTATCTTTTTCCTATCCAGCTGGCTCTACATAGATATTAGCAACCTGATGGTTGTTAAAGAACTCTAACATGTTTACATGATTACCATTTATAAGGAAATGAAATATAACCTGGTTATCCGCTTCAAAAAGGAAAAGTGTTAAATTATATATTATGGTAAGGCTTAAGCAACGAATCGCTGCCAACATGCCAGACCGCTACCTAATTGTGAGTTATGCCATGGTGACGTTTATTAAATTATATGTTATGGTAAGGCTTAAGCAACGAAACGCTACCAACATGCCAGACCGCTAACCAATTGTGAGTCATGTCCTGGTGACATTTAGTTAACTGATTTTTATTTTTCTTTTTGTATTGTTTTCGAACTTACTTAAAGTCGGTTTGACGCAGCTCTAAATTCTTTTCTATTCTGAGCTAGTCTAAAAAGGTCTACATACCCTTCACAACCTACATCTCTAATAATTTGACTAATATAGCTTTGTCTAGGCCTTCCTACTCTATTTTTATTTGGTAGTCTATAATCTAAGACTTTACTAAATAGTCCCTCATGTCTTAACTGGTGCCCTATCATTCTATCTCTCCTGACCTTGAATTGTTTCCATATACAGGATCCTCACCTATCCTTCTATAAACTTCCTCGTTTGTTACTCTATCTGTCCAACTAATCTTTAACATTCTCCTATAACACCAAGTTTCAAAAGCTTCTATCTTTTTCTTATCAACTTCTTTAATTGTCCAAGTCTCACTACCGTATAGTAGAACGCTCCATACGTACGACTTTAAGAAACTTTTCTATTATCTAAACTAATACTATTAGCTATTAGTAAGTTTTTCTTTTTTAAAAACATTTTTCTAGCTTGAGCTATTCTAGCTACTATATCCCTTCTGCTACGTCCATCTTTTGTAATTATACTACCTAAATAGCAAAATTCATCCACCTCCTCTAACTCGGTATTACCTATTTTTAATTTTGGTTTAGAACTAGGCTGTAACTCACTTGTCATTATCTTTGTCTGTACTGAGTTAATTCTCATACTATAGTTACTCCGTAGTATCTCATCTAAAATATTTAAAAACTCTCCTAACTCTTTTCTAGACTCTGCTATAATGGCTATATCATCTGCAAAACGTAACATGTGTATTTTCTGTCCCTGTACATTAATATCTATCTCTTTTCTCTCTCTAGCTAAGTTTAAAGCTTCCTCAATATAAACATTAAAAATCAAGGGAGACAGTATACAACCCTGTCTAACACCATTTCTAATCTTAGCTTCCTTTTCTATTTCATCAAATCTAATTACTACGCTTTGGTTTTTATATAGATAGTAAATAATTTTTCTATCCCGATGAGAGATTCCTATTTTTTGCAGAACCCTGAACATAACAATCCAATTAACCCTAGCAAATGCTTTTTCTAAATCTACAAACGCGAAATGAGTCTTTTATTTTTTGTAACCTTTTTCGATAATTACCCTAATCATTAGTATCGGTTCTCTAGTCCCTCTGTCTTTACGAAAACCATATTGGTCTTCGCCTAAATAATTCTCAGTCAAAGCTTCTACTCTATTTTTAATTATTATTGTTAGTATTTTGGAAGCATGAGAAGTTAAACTAACCGTTCTAAAATTCTCACACCTATCAGCTCCTGACTTTTTTGGGATTTGGATAATAATATTTTTTTCGAAATCTATTGGAACCTCACCTGTGTCATATATTGCTTTTACTAGTTCATATAATCTATCTAAAGTTTTCTGACTTGCATATTTTATTAATTCTGCGGGAATATCGTCTATCCTTGGCGCTTTATTTATTTTAAGATTCCGAACAGCTCTATCAAATTCCTCTCTTAATATTGAGAACCCTATTTCTACATCCCCTTCTTGGTCGTTTTCTAACTCATCCATATCGTCTCCCTTATATAAATCTTCTAAATATCTTTTCCATCTATCTGCTACCTCAACTTTATTTATTAGAAGCTCATTATTCTCGTCTCTAATACCATTATATTTTTCCTATCTTCCCAAAAACTTTTTAACTGCCCTGTAAGCCCTGTCTGTCTTACCTACTCTCAAATCATCTTGTATTCCTTACAATTCTCCTCCATCCATTTATTTCTAGCTTTTCTACACTCATGTACTATCTTATTTCTAACTGTATTATATTTTTGCTTACTTTCACTATCCACTTCTCTGAAAGGTTTAAGCTTTCTTCTATTCTCTATTAAATCTAATATCTCCTTTGTTACCCACGGTTTTTTCCTTCTATTTTTTCTTACCTATAGTCTGTGTTGCTGTATCATGTACAGTCAGTTTTATTTCTTTCCATCTATTTTCTACGTTCCTCCTACAGCTATCTCTTTGCTCTTATTATCTAATACTTGTTTATATTCCTCTTTTACCCTACTATCATTAAGCTTACCTAGATCCCATCCTCTCTTTTAACCTTTCTCAATTTTTGAATTTTAGTTTACACTTCATTTTAACTAAGTTATGATCGCTATCTATGTCAGCCCCTGGATAACTACGACAGTTTTAACTTGGTTTCTAAATCTTTGTTTAACTAAAATATAATCTATTTGGTATCTAGCCCTATCACCTGGCGCTTTCCAGGTATATCTTCTCCTAACATGTTGTTCGAATAGGGTGTTTACAGTTACTAATCTATGTTCCTGGCAAAACTCAACTAATCTTACTCCTCTATCATTTCGTCTGCCATACCCAAATTTTCCTACCATTTTTCCCTCACTACCTTCTCCCACTGACGCATTAAAATCGCCCATAACTATTAAATTCTCATCTCCTTTTACTTTTCTCACTACACTATTTATATCCTCGTATACCTTTTCTACTTCTTCATCCTCGTACTGAGTTGTTGGCATGTAAACCTGTACTAAAACAGTGTCTGTGGGTTTTGTACTCAATCTAACCATAATTATTCTATCACTAAATTGTAAGTACTCTTTAACTTTATGCCCTAATCTTTTACTTAACACTATTCCTACGCGTGCCTGTCCATTAGTTGAAGAAGTTGTAATTATTCTATAATTATCTTTCCAAAAGTCATTACTATCTGGCCATCTTATCTCACTAATACCTAAAATGTCCAGCTTTTCCTTTCTCATTTCGACTAATAAATTCGTTAAGTTATCTACTCTAGGTAATGACCTTACATTCCAAGTCCCTATCACTAAATCGAATTGTTGTTTTATATTCTTACGATGACGAGCCCCAAGTACCCCCTCCCGGAGATCCGAATGAGGGAGTATTTTACCTACGGACAAGAATTTTACTTGTGAGCTCTCCAACATATGTATTTCGTGTTTTAGGCCACGCACACCTGGGAAATATTGTGGTAGGCTTCCATATCTTTCCACAACGCAGTTTTTAAAGATTTTAGCAAAAAGCCGTATCCATCACGGCCAACTCCCAACAAGCTTGTAAATTATTGAGGATCGCCCGAAACCAACCGACCCTCCTCCAATATCTTTTAGCCAGCAAGGCTGCAGCCCCTTGCTGCGCCTTTTAATTGCCTTTTACGATAAGCAGGCTTACTATAGTAGTATCCTTTATCCCCTACTATAGGGATATGACCAATACTTTACGCCTTCAATTTACGGTATTCCGTGCGGACAAGAAAGGGGGTAACGAAAGCAAGGTAAGTAGTCCGCACAGATTACCACAACAAAAACAGGAACCTAAGAATGCCGTGCTAACTAAAAAAGTGGAGGGATTGGGCGGGAGTCGTAAAAGGAAAAAAGACACAATGTATCGCCCCGGAGTAGTTCAAGTTGAAGTTGTCATACCTTACATCTCAGAATATTTATCCAATGCTCAACCCTTTTTAGTTATAGTATTCTGCGGCAGTTTCCGGTAGGCGTCGCCGTGGATCAATGTAGTAAGCGTAAGACTACGGATCCCAAGGTTCCGGGTTCAAATCCCGACACGGCCGACTGCTTGAAAAATGGCAGGTGAGCATTTTTCACAAATATTACGCCCTCGTTCGGATGAGAGGTTAAATGGAGGTCCCGTGTGTGAGTGTTGTCACGCACGTTAAAGATCCTTACCTTGCCTGGAACGGCAAGGGTTCGGCAAAATTCTAAATTTCCAGGCAACAAAAAAAAACTCGCCTCCTGGCCAATGTAGTACCTTCGGGTGGAGCATTGGAAATGTAAATGAACGGCAGTTTCCGGTTAAAACAAAATGTTTATATAAAAAAAAATGTCACAAAACCTTCATTCGTTGTTATAAAATAAATGTTAAGTACGTAAACAAAATAATTATTTCTTACCGTATTGATCTACTATTTAAGCGTTGTCATTCACTTCTTGTCACGTGTGTTATTATAAGATTAAAAAAAACTGCTTGGTAACAATGGCTATCATGTCATATCTCACTTAAAATTGTTTTTATGTTTAAAGCCACAAACAACACTTGTTTATAAAAAGATCACTAAAATTGGTGTCGTACAAGATAAGCAAACGATGGAAAAAATTATGATTTATTTTTAATAGTGGACGACAACTTTTAACTAAAAAAGCACGTATTCTATCTCGCCCAACAAATTTCTAACAACACGCATAAATCTTGTTTAAATTACATCTCCAACCGAAGTACCTTTTATTCCAACGTTTTTAAAAATTCCACACTACCTAAATGCCAGGAAAAACCAATTTGGACCTCGCACATTCGTCAAGTTTCCGTGTCAGATAAGAAGGTCGCAAGTGCAACATAAATTTGTATAGGTTTGAGACAACAAATGTGGGTAAAACTGATGGATTTAATAAAGGGACATGTACATCTGGTTGCCTATCTACGTGGGTTGAATAAAAGTATAAATTAAAATACATAAAAACTGAAAGATTTTTAAAGTAATGAGTCTCATATGAAATAGAACGTAACAAGGTCATGAGCGTATCCGGCGAAATAAATTGTTCAGTCAAGTTTAAATCAGTTCTAATCAAATCATATCTTAGAATTTCACAGCTCATCTTCAAAGTATTCGGTTCAAAGAAGGTGGCAGTGCTACAAATGCAGCGATGTCAGCTTTAAACTAAAACGCTTTGGGAGTTGAAAATATTCTTTTACTCTGAGCATGTTTCAACTTAAGCCTGCTACTTTCCAAAGTCGGAGACATATAAATTATCAAATGATTTCTTATCTCCTATCCGATAAAGATTCTTTTAACACATCTATAGCAGTTGTACAATCAATTACAGTACTGCTCGTACTTTGCAAGCCCGTACAACTTCTTCACATGAAGCAAATATAACAATAGCTAAGTCTAGGTAAAAAATTGTTTCAAATTTTTGAGCTTCTTAAAATAACCTCTTAACATCGCTGTCTATCATAAGCAATCGCATGTTGGGTTGAATTAAATAAAATTTCGTTTAAAGTGGACTGTACGCGCCTACAGTTCTCTTTAAACCTCCGTAATGAATTTAGACGTACCGTTTCAAATGGGACATAATGCAACTAAAGGTTTTACGTTCGCTGCCAGTTGAGAACAACATGATCGCAAAACAATATTGACGTAAATAGCTTGTCGTTTAGACGATTCTAAAATTGCATTAGAAACGTCAAATGCTATCTCCTACGCCAGCCGGTTCTCGTGCCATTTCCTGCAATATCAAATCAAGGAAATGGTTATTACAATGCACAAATAAACTCTTGGCATTTTCATTCATAATCTTTCTTTGTTCGCCATTTAAACGGCCAGCCATCCTAGCAAAAACATCTTTAATGGTGTTGTGCAAAATTTCAACTGTTGAAGAGGCACTGTTTAACATACTTATAAATTCTTCTTCAACCACTAATGTACTGTAGATAAATGACGTATATGTAATGTAAATTATTCACAGCCAAAAATGTCGGTTGTAGAATCCGCAATTAAACTATAAAATAAAGAACTATTAACCGTATTCATTATTTCACGTAATTTGTAGTAACCCATTATTTGCAAAATTTCATTATGAATATAGGCGCTTAACCAATAGTTTCGCTTTCTAGACCCGTTTCTTAAATTGTCGTTCCTCTAATAAACACTCTAAATTACCTTTTCCCACTCTGTGACCTCTTATAGCACTTCCGATGCGATTTAAATATGGCCGAGAACTTATAACTGTAAGAATAGCTTCACTAACTGGTACTTGTTTTTTCTTCAAACAGTTTGTTTAACTGCACATGAATCGATACTGCAGTGACGGATGCAGAAGAATTATTTGATATTTTCACACCACCTCTACTAAGTGTATCTTTCAAACATTATTATCAAAGTACACTGTAATTTTTTCTCGATATTATTGCTTCACTAAAACCTAAAATAAACGGTTACTAATTAGGATAGTCGATGCCGCCGTACCTTCTTCTCGCATTGTTTCGTTAATAAACTCTGAATGAAGCGAATATCGTTTCTTTATTAAACAAACATACATATTATTCTTTTATTTACAATGTAAAATGAAAACATGTACTCAGTAGAACATCATTGCTCCGATTTTTATACCAAAGACGTGTGTACACGCTGTTGGTGAATAAACGGAATGGTATATGCATTCGGAGAAGTACCGATATACACCAGAGAAACAACCGTTCCTAATATATTTGTAGAAATTCACACGGGCTAAGAAACAGTAACTATGGAAATATACACCAAAAAACAGACTCATTATACAGCCCTAAAATTAATGTGGTGACACGGACAGAACAGCATTGACCTCGAAATCAGGATAGTTTATACGCATAAAGTGTGAGAACAAAATTTTGAAGAAGGAGGAATGTTATATAACCCCTAAGTTCGAAAAAGTAAAGAAGTTTAAAAAGAAATGATGGTAAAGTAACAGCGTAGATGTATAGACGGTAGAATGTAGGCTCTCCTCGGTGAGATGACCGACGGCGAAGTGTTGTTGAGCTTTGCTGGATAAGTAGGCCAGAAATCTGAAGCACGTAGGTATCGTGGAATTTATATTCGCGGCGGTCGGGCATCAAATAATGAAATTATTCAACGTTAAAAGAAAGTTGGAATTTAAATATATGAAATGGGGAAACCTAACGTGTCGAATAAGAAACAAGTGAATTATTGGCGTTTCTGGACATTCTTAATTTTAAAGATAAACTGGAAAATAAACCGTGCGTAAAATACAAGCTTTTTGTTTGTTTATGATTTATAATTACGTACAAGTGGATTTCAAATGGTATCTATATTTTGGGAAATTAACATTCCGTTAAATAATTATTCTGTTACTATATTTTCAACTACCATGTTTCAACTATCTTGCAAAGTCTTCGTTTAAAACTACTTTTCTTTGACTGTCGGGAGAACCCTGTAATTAATAAGTTACTTCTAATTTTAATTTTTATTTAGATAATAGAAAATACATAATATAAACCATACATTTCTACACACAAAATACAACCATTTCTTTATTTTTATTCGGCGTTGTTTTTAACTAATTAAATTTTTATTTTAAAATTTAGATCTATATTTCCTTCTTGTAGTTCCTTTTGTAACCAATAATTGGATACGTACGACGCGGCGCGTCTTGATTTTCGATTTGGGGAATATAACGCATAGCGTTTCTGTGTTCCACTTCTTTAATTCTAGCTATAACAAGTTCTGTTCCTCCATCTATTTGCTCCAGTTTTCGGTACTTTGTAATATGTACACGTCCTGTTACTTCCTACATAGAAATTTCATCCATTTATTTTATCACTTTCTGTGTAAAAGATGCATTCACAAGTTTTTCCATACAAGCGAAAAAAAAACAGCAAGCCCTGGACTTTCGGAAGTGAGTTGCCATTATATGTTGCAATACCATTATTTCTAAATGTTGCAGAATGCTTTTCTGTAAGCAGGTTAATCAAATCCATTCAATAGGAATTATCATGTACCCTTGTTTTGTAAATTATTATCGTATGTCTTAGTAAAGACGATTTTGTAAAATCCCTTTAAAAAATATACAGCATTATTCGCATTCTTCTCTGCAGTAACTCCGACATAAGAATACGTTCCCCGGTTATTAACTCTAAATGCAGAAACATTATATACGGCACCGTGTCCAAATTTTCCCAGTGGGTTTTAAAATGATTTATTAACCTCTCCTTTAATTGTACCATCTTGCACTCTTCTTCTACAGATGTTTATATTGTTCTTTTAATGCGATTGTCTTTTCCTCGTACTCTATTTTTCTCCTTTTTAAATCAACTTCCTCAAACTATACTTTTCTCTTGTTAATCGAATATACATAAATATTCGACACAGGTTCTATTTCTTTTACTGTGTAGGGCAAAAGTTTGTTGTATGCAATTGTTCGTTTTCTTAAAAATTGACGGAGATACATCACTTGTAGTGATCAGTCCAAGATCACTGTTGAATAAAATGGTGTTCTAGATTTAGAAAAATACGTGTCTCCGGTTTTAACGTAACATCTCCGTGTAATTAATACACCATCCTTGTATAATCATTCTTCTATAACTTCTACGTTAATCGGTAAGTAGTTAAAGCTGAAACCGGAAATTACATAATTTATTATTTTGCTTCTGTTCTTAATATTGTCTGATAACTTAAGCCGGTCTGTTTTCTTGCATTATTGTTTACCCAATAAACGTACTGTAAAATGTTATTAGGTATAAAGCAGTAAGTGTTTTGCAGATTTCTAGTTAAGCTTTTTCCACATTTTTCCAAGCGAGACCGAATACATAGGTGTATTTCGGAAGTACAATTTAATGTTTTCCATCAAAGTTAAGCAGTCATTCGGTGGATTATATACATGATGTAACCCGTAGCAATTTCCAACCGAGTAATTATATATTATTGCCCCCAGTCTTGTGATACCGTGTTCTTTAACCAGAGTAGATAAGAGTGTTTGTTTTAGTCGAGCATCGGGAAAATTGATAAAATCCACTATATGATTTCCTATCTGTATGCTAACACCTGGACTAGTTATTTGGCATATAAACCTGTTATATATTTTAACGCGACTATTAGAGTTTACCCACTTTAAGCAGTCTTTGCCAGCCGTTTTAGCATTATAAAAAATTACATTATTGTGTTCTCCATAGCAGGCAAAATCAAAATTTTCATTAAGAGTTCAATCATTTTCGTCTTGTTAAATATCCCGCTAAAATCTTGAGTTATATCCAGATCTACTAGATCTAAATGTAGTGTATAATCGAGCACCCGGGCAACCAATAAAAAAGTCATTATATGATTCCCTATCTGATCGTTAGTAATACGTTAAGCGTTAGGTCATTTTCGCCTACTTAAATATTCCAACACAAAAATTCAAAATTTCTAACTCCATAACTTAATAAGACAACAACAAAACACACCAATCATGGTATTCCTTTCAGGGTAACCACACCCAGCACCTCTTTCTGGAGGGATATGCAGAGTATAGCTATAGACTACTACACTACTTATACAACCAGCAGCATTCACAATCTTTCTCCACATCCTTCGCATCTGCAACATTCATACATTGCTTTTGACATGCTCTTTTATTCCTCAGACATCTCACCTGTCGTTCTTTCAGAACCTCCTCTACTACATCCAACCATTGTTTACGCGGTCTGTCCTTTGAATCTCTACCAGTTATCTTACTTGCATATATTTGCTTGGTAAGTCTATCCTCATTAATTCTTTCCACATGTCGTTCAACTCCTTAAGAATCACTTTCACCTCACACTCTGTTCTGACCCATTTGTTTGGCACTTTGTCTCTCAAGTTTTTCTGCACACACTTCTTAGGAACATCATTCATGCGGCATGCAAACGACTAACATGCTTCTTTTGTCAGACCCAAGTTTCGCTTCCATATAGAACAGTTGGAACAAACACACTGTTGTAAATGGCCAGCTTTGCGTTTAACTTAATCTTCGTTTATTCGAGTTAAACATTTATATTTAATACGTTAAACAGCTTTTAATTCTCTAACACTAAACCTATGTGTCTGTTTCTACCACCATCGAATACTAACTTACATAGAAAAGATGCTATCTATTCTCAGAGCAAGAAGCATAGGATGTCAAAGACATGCGAACAAAGTCGCGGATTACGTTGGCAACAAAAGTGTGAAATAAATCCACCAGAGTGCAAGCATAGTAATATATCGTCCTATATATTTAATATGAAACCGAAGTATGTCGAAGACATCCGAACACAATCGTAGATTGGGCAGGGAAATGCAACTGTAATAGTACGAATTTTGCGTATAAATACGCAAGCGTTGAAAAAATATTGTCTTGTACAAATTAGAATCGAGTGACATCTATCGAAAGACAATCCAATCATATCCGAAAATTGAGTAGGGAAAAACGAAATTGATAGACAAATTTTACATGTAATCATGCAAGCACAACAAAATACTGTATTTAATACACTATACGAGTGTTCTCTATTCTGCTGATACGTTTTCGGTAGTTTCCAGCAACAAATTTCCTAATCAATTATGTTTGTCGTACCTTACACAAAACGCATGGAATATATGTATATTTCTAGTTAATATTTTCCAACTCTTCTATCTAATAATCTGTTATACTCACATGTTTTGACTTTTACGCCATGTCAGGCTGACAAACATTTTCGAGAACGTCCCATGTAAATAACTATTAAAGGATCCGCATATCTCTTTCTTAACAAGAACTTTACCATTTTGTGTATTGCTTTGTCCCCTAATATCCACAATTTGAATGATTTTAACAATCTATTCTTTTCCTAGGTGTTCACCATATTTTAAACGTAAATATATTTAAGGTAATTATGTTTATTTTAAACAGTGTTTACTTTTTGCATAACCATCTTCGTATAATAGAAGAATTCAAATTATACAGGTTGTTTCAAAATTGCACGGCACTATTTTAAGGGAGTTCTTTGGCACAAAATAAACATAAAACTTCTAATAATTATATGCCCTAAAATGTACCCCTATATAGTTATAGCCCTTTATGGAGCCTAGGTGAAATTGAGTTTTTTAATTATCTGAAGAACCACAAAAGATATTTTATTCAGATTTTTGTTGCCTACCCAAGTTCTTATGTAGAATAAGATAAGCTTATCTATTTTTCGATAATAAGATCAGGAGCGTCACATTCGGAGGGGGGGGGGGATCACGTGGAGAATGCATCCTTCACACAGAAAGAAGTAGAACAAATACATGAAATATATACAAGAAGTGTACATATTATAAAGTGCCGACGACTGGAGGAAGTAAATGGAGGAACAAAACTTGTTATTGCAGGAATTCAAAAGTAGAGCACAGAAACAGTGTGCGTTATATTCTCCAATTCGAAAATAAGATGCGCTGTACGTATCCAATTGTTGGTTACAAAAGGCGCTACAAGAAGAATATATAAGTATAAATTATTAAATAAGAATTAAATTAAATGAGTTAAAACTACTCCGAATAAAAATAAAGAAATGATTGTGTGTTGTGTGTAGAAATGTAGCTTTTATATTATGTATTTTGTATTGTCTAAATGAAAATTAAAATTAGAAGTAGCTTATTAATTACAGGGTTTCCTCCTACAGTAAAAAAAAAAGTATTTTTAAATGATGATCTAGAAAGGTAGTTGAAACATGGTAATTGAAAGTATAGCAATGTCCATTTATTGCATATATGACAATAAGTGAAGAGGACAGGGAAGAGTTGAAAATGGGTGAGGAGGAGAACGGAGAAGGGATGAGGATGAGTGAGGACGACGAAGAAAAAGTATGACGGAGGCGGACCGAGGAGGGTTGAGTACGAGGAGGAGGACGGAGGAGAGTTGATGATGAGTGAGGTGGAGGACGGAGAAGGGTTGTGGATTAGTGAAAAGGACGGAGAAGGGTTGATAATGGATTACGGAGGAGGAGGACGAATGCGGCTTGAGGATGAGCGCGGAGGAAGACGGAGTAGTAATGGGACGAACGAGGAGGACGGGTAAGGAGGACGGAGGAGGCAGAGGAGGAGGACGGAGGATGAAGGGCACAGAGGAGAAGTAGGTCGGAGGAGGTTGGAGATGGTGTGCGGTGCCCCTGCCCCGCACACATCCAACTTACCTATTTACATGTATTGAGAAATATCATTGTAGCACGGGATCCCAACATACACTGGTGCATGAGCTGCGCCCGTGCTACTCGCAGTTTTACTATCTTAGAGACGTGAGATGCACACTGGCTTCTAGTATCAGTTAACGTGTTAACAAGCAGTAATCACTGGAGAGCGCGATATTATTTATAATACTTGTGGTTACAATGCAAATATCTAAATCTGAATTAGATTTGGTACTTTTTTCATTTTAATACTATGCATTTTTTATTACACCAAAAAATTGTTTTTCTATTCTATTAAATAAAGAAATATTTTACTTTGTTAGTGGCCAATTGCAATAAACAGGATTTCATTTACAATATACTACAAAAAGGTGTGAAATTACATAAGAATTCAGGAAGCTATACAATCGAGTTCAGAATAAGGATTTAATATACACACATTACCCGTTTCTAGAAATACACTGCTTATTAAACGTATAATAAAGAAATTTTTTCAATTAGTAATGAATCATTATTCACAGAAATAGAAAAAAATACACAATTTAACAATAATCTCTACGATTTGTAATATTAATCTAAAATATTAGTTTATACCACATGTAATTTATTTACCTAATTTCAATAAATCATATATTGAAAGAATCCGTGCTTCATCCAACGTAATGAAATGTTAAGTCATTCAATAAATTTGCATAAACGCTTTTTGGTCTTACAATTATCAATCCAACCAAAGTACTTAATTTTAATAAAACCCATTATTATTCGTATATAAAATTTTAAAAGTATACATGTAAGGATAAAAATTACTCACACTGAAGTATTTTAATCCTTAATAGATAACATTTTGTTAGACATACTGTGACGTGCTTTTTCCATCATCTGCAGTTTTAATGAAATTAAAACATTTTGCAGTCCTTGGAGTTAACTTTCGTAATATTTTCATTTTATTTTTTCCTATTTTGAACCTTTTAATCGTATTGTTTTGTAATGGCATTGTTGTTTACGAGCTTGGCTTGTTTGCAAGATGTGCCATATGATCATGGAGGTGGTTGCGATTGCCATTTGATTTGGACAGTTGATGTTTGAAGGAAAACTAATTACATATTAACCATTGGCGGCGTCTAGGGGTACCTTGGCGGCGTCTAGTGGTGCCTAAGAGGCGCAAAATCGCTGCAGCGGTTACTTTCTAAACCCAATGTTTTAAGTTCGAGATAGTCCGATCAACGCACAATCGCTTGAATATATTTTGTTAATTTTTAATTTGTATATGGAGGTCCAAAATTATAACATTATGTATTAATTCAAATAGAGTTTTCTTGTTCGTGTAACAGATGTAAAACAAGCCATTTCTAAATATATTTTTGGAATTTTTCGAAAAGCGAATGGTATTACCAACGATATCAAGCGCACATGCAATTTATGTCGTACTAAACTAATTAACACAACGCTGTTTAAATTTAGATCAAGAATCTGGTTTGATTCTGCAAGAGCTGAGGTACAAAAGCTAAACACTGCGGAAGATATGTTATTTAATTGTTATCTAAAGTTCAAAGAAATCTTCTTGTTACACGTTTAATTCAACAGAAAAATTTTGTTAAAATTGCTCGTGGTAATTTTTAATTTAGTCTCCTCACGAATTTGGTATTATTGTCCAAAATTTGGACTGCGCATTACCCTATTTACTCTAATCATTTTTAATATGAAAAAATTAAAGAATGCTTTAGATTCAATTATACAACGTAAGACTACAGTTCTGTTCTGATGTTTTGTAAGCGAAGTGTGCACCTCTTACTCAAAATATGTTCATTATTGTATTAGAGTTAAATTATTTAAGTTTTTCTTTCTTTTAACTAAAAATTGGAAAAGCAGTATTTTAATTTTTGAAAATTATTTGAAAAATTACTCTACATTCTTCACTTGCTTTTTTTTTACTGTTCTGCATATCTATTACCAAATTGATTATGTATACGTATAAAAATTAGCAAATCAATTACTGCGTATTTTTTGTCTAACTCTTAAACTGCTTTTTAAAGGCGAATTCGAGGATCAACAGGTCGATCATCTTAGAGCTTTGACGATCCTGCAGAGTTTAATTCATAGGTAAGGAACATATTTAATTTAGCAATATTTTTGTATAGAAAATTTGCAAGCCTTCATATGTTTGTCCAGTCTATTTAGATCTTTTGATTTGTATTAATTCTAGCCTTTATTGGTAATCATATATTTTTGGCGCAGGATTTATATGCAGGTCATTGCTACTTTGACCGGAATTAAAGTTTTTGATCGAATTCGAATCGTTAAAGATTAGTAAAATGTAGTAATATATCTCCTTACTTTTTTCTATTCCCAAGAGCAAAATAATTTTAATGAAAAATTCTTCTTCCTTCAAAGAGGTCCTAACTCCTTTTTCTTGATTACAGTAACTGGTTAGGTGGCACTTGGGCATTTTGTTTGTAAATTTGTAATTTTTTTCCTTACCACACGCTCACGCCTCCGCAGACCTGATCCCGGCTAGCAATAACTTCGACCAGAGTTTTTTAAAATCATTTTAGCCATTATTTCCACTTCTATTTGACCGCGCTCCTCTTTTTATTGAAAAATTTCCCGTTAACATCCTTTTCGTATCTTCTGGCAAGATTGCCTTTGAAATGTTTTGCAAATAACAACCGAGTAAAAAAGTTGCAACAAAAATTGCAATTGAAAGCATGTCTCTATATAACAAATCGAGGATTTGAAATATACAAATAGAGGGAAATATTTAAAAAATAAGAAAATGAAGGCAACAAAGTCAGAATCGTGATAATGTAATATATATTTATTAAAGAAAAGAGAAAAAAGTAAGGTGAGCAATCAACGAGGACAAAGGTGGAACGGTGTCAACACTGGAAAAGTCGTCAAACAACGGATGTTTCTTACAAAAAAAAAACCAAAAGGGAAGAAAAAAAACGAGGAAGAAAACTAGCAGGAACAGCCAAAACAAGACACAACTGTCAAGTCCCAAATATGCCAGGGAGCGAAAGGAGAGCTGGAAGAAAGAAAATATTCTTCAAGCCATGGTAACAGGGAATTGTCTCAAGCGGACAATCTAGGAAAAGAATATCTAACAGACCGAAATCAACCAGGTTGTAGTTTACGAATAAAAAAAGATAGGCCTGAAAAGGATACACTACATTTGATTTTTCCAATGCTCCACCCAAAGGTACTACATTGGCTATGAAGTGTTTATTTTTACATGAAAAATTTTGAATTTTTCCAAACTCTTGCTGTTCCAAAAAAGGTAGGGATCTTTAACATCCGTGACAACACTCACACACAGGACCTCCATTTTACCTCTAATTCGAACGAGTGTGTACTTATGTGAAAAATTCTTACGTTTTTCAAGCGGACCGTGTCAGGGTTCAAACCCGGGAACTAGGCGTGGTAGTCACACTCATACCAACTATGCCACGGAGCCGCCTTTAAATGGATACAACAGGAAGAGGTCGAGAACCATACTAAATCAGCAAGATGACCGACAAGAAAGAAAACCAGTAAAAAGAAAGGAAACTGGGATTGAGGAGTTTTGGAAAATACGGATACGTGATCTGAAAACAAAATACCAAAGTGAAACAAAGTCATCATGTGAAATTATGACGAGATAACGAATAATGGGGCTTACGACGCTTACATCGCCAAAAGGAACATAACGAGATATCAGATATTAGGACCATCAGTTTTGAGAACACCACAATGACCGGAAGTAGACGGATTGTGATGAAGGGAAATCGAATAGTTGTGCTGCTTATTAGGTACAACAATTTCCCAATCGTCTTGAGAATCAGCAGCGATGGAAGTTTTATTTTGACGCAAAAGAATATTGTTTGCCACGGACCAAGATAGATAACGGCTAGGTTAGTTACACCTTTTGAAGCATACAATTGTTTTAAAGATCAGGAGCGGAAAGGCTGTCTTCGAGGGAGGTAATCGCCGAAATAGAAACAGGTACAAGAACCGGTACAGAACGAGAAAAAGTGTCAGGCATGGCATGATATTTACCTTTACGGTGATAAATAGATAAATTGTACTGCTGAAGGCAGAGCCCAACTAATTAATTGTACCGATGGCCTTTAAAGTTTATTCAGCCAAAGGAAGGAGTGGCAGTCTGTGATAACAGTAAAATGAGTATCTTCGACATAAGGGTGGAATTTCTCAATAGTCCACAGAGCTGCTAGCTCTCTTTCTCGACAACAGAATAATTCCGCTTGAGTTTGAAAAGTGAATAACTAATATAACTGACGACGTTCTCAACTTCTGTGGAGTTCTAGCTCAGAATTGCAACTAAGCCAAAATGTTGTTTAAGACTATAGAACACAGACTGACAGTCGGGAGTCCGGAGGAACGGGTGGTTAAGAAATCATAAAGGAGGTATCTATAAGTACAAGTATAGAGAGTCAAGTCCGAATCGGATTTTAATTCGACTACTTTACCGGAAACAATAGTGAGTTAATCCTCTAGTGGCATTTCCTTTACTACTTCTTATCTTACACCCGATGACGAAATCACTATTGTTTCCAGAAAAGTAGTTGAATTACAATCCGATTCGAACTTTGCCCTCTATACATGTACTTATAAATACTTCATTTATGATTTCTTAAATCAGGTTAATGTTGAAGCCATATGGTGTATTAACTACTTTCGTACCATACTATTATTAAATATTTTTCTTTTGATAAACCCTTATATTTCTCTATCTTGTTTTTTGTACGTAGACCTGAAATATACAAACAAAGGGGGATATTTAAAAATGAAAAAATGAACGTAACAAATTCGGAACAGTGGTAATGTAATATCTATTTATTGAAGAATAATACTGAAATATACAAATAGAGGAACATACTTAGAAAATAAGAAAATAAACTTAACAAATTAACAATAGACACTTCTTTCAAAAATTATATACCAGTTTCTCTACACACAATAAAAGAGTTTTAAAATCCTTATTAGTACAATAGTACCGTTGATACTGTTGATACATTTGTTGTACAGAATCTATTGTTTTGCTTTTAGGAATTTGAGTTCATCACTTTCGATAACTATAATTAGGTCAAACTATTTTGACATGCTTTGTTTGTACGAATGCTATCTTATAATAACTGAATTATTTAATTTTTCTCTTTACATGCTTAGACTAATTCTAAATATTGGTGACGTCAACATGTGTTCCTTGTGTTGTATACAGTGACCGGGTAGGAGGCAATTAGAAACCGTGTGCTTTGCGCGTTAATCTGATAATAGCCGACTTGTTAAATACTTACCCAACAAAAATGTATCTATTTTGGTTTTTCAAATAGAACATCCTATATATTTTCTCACAAATTAATTTCTTGCACAAGGAGGATAATAAATGATATAGTTTTATGAGCGTAAAAAACTGATCTTCAGTTATTGATATCTATATAAAAATATTGCATTGAAATGTTATTAATAATAGCAAATAGTAAAATAAGACAGAAATACAAACAAAAACTAAAAAATTTATTAAGCAAATAATTTAAAAGGAACCAATGAGATGTTCAAAGAGAAACATAAAACAAGTGATAATAAGTAATACTAAGTAGAACTGACAAAAAAATTATGACGAAAAATCAATACATAAGCGACAAAAATAATAAATAAATTTAAAATAAATGTTTAAAATGTTGCCTACACCTAGCCAAACACTTTCGAATAAGGTCAAAAAATGAACGTTTAATTGGCGACAACATTCAAGTGTAAGCGATTCAAATGCAACGCGTATTTTATATCTTCTCTTGTGGCAGGAGGATCTTTACTTCGCTAACGTAGCTCCAAAGAAAGATATCGAGAGGCGTAAAGTTTAGAGATTGAGCTTGCCAGTTTACAACACTATTTCGTCATATTCATACGTAACTCTGTATGTACGGAATGCCATTAAATTTATGATAATTTTAAAACATTATGAAGTTCCGTTAGTAAATTTTTTTTAAAATAAACGTCAAGCTACCGAAATTTTGGTAATGGTACGAAGAGTATTGATATAAGTTAACCTGGGCAATTTCCCTTGAACAAATTAAAATCTTGTTACCATGGCAACAAATGATAATTTATTAAAACCGCCACGATAAAATCATACTTCAAAAAATTAAAGCATTGCTGTGCAGTAAATTTTCAAAGAAAGCATATCGAATGCAAATGTGAAATCGATAAATTAGAGTATCGAGCCATCATCAAATATTTGTATTTGAACGGGTTAAGTGGTAAGAAACTTTAGGAAGATGTCCAAAATTGGCGATCAATACCCATCTATTGAAACTAAAAAAATGTATTGCGTCATTTAAAAAAGGAAAACTTTTCGTTGAAAATGAGAAGCAACCAGGAAAATCGATTTCGATGTTCACCCCCTTCATGACATGATATTATAGACTGTCAAATAGGGATAGAACATATAGCTGATGCATTAATGATTTTATATGAACACGAGTTATGTAATCCCCCAATTGTTATATATATAAAAGAAACTAATAATTAAGAAGTTATTAGAAATGTTAGAAAATGCGCTAAGTGATGTGCAACAATGTAATGAAGGACAATTCATTTCAGTTTATTAACGTTCATGGGAACGGAAACGCTACTTTGTAGCACAGAGATAAGTGACACTGCAGATGTCAGGTCACAGGCGGTCACAGACAGTCACGTACCGAGATTACCTGAAAAGGAAGCTCGCAACAAAGTAATTATGAATAGATTTAAGATAGCAACATTGTATTATGAATAAGAGTCAAGTGTAAGCAGACATTAGGTCTGCAAGTTCCCATAGTCGTGTGAGGGGGTAGGGATGTTATAAAAGGCCCGGGAGCCCCACTCGAAGACAGTTAATCCATCGTTCGGCTTTAACATTGCAGTTCGTTAGATAACTCACTTTGTACAATTAATTAATATATTTTCGACTTAGAATAATTCATTTTCAAGATTGTCAAAATTCAATATTAATTTCTGTGTAAATAAATAAATGTGTTAAGAAGTTGGAGAAGTCTTTTTAAAAAGGACCGCTCGCAGCCACGAACCTTAACTCGCGTCCATCATATAGCTCACATCAATTTAGATATGAAAAAATCTTTATAAAATCTCTCTACACTCAAAAATCACTCATCAGGTATTTATAACAAACCTTCTAAAACTAGAACCCACAGTAACTGTAAATAAATAAACACTTTTATGTAATTACATAAATTTATAAACGTATCCACAGTACGTTGTTGTTGTTGTTAGTTTATAAATTTAGATAGTAATTTTGTTCACCGAAAACGTTTTCCAATAAACTAAGTAACTTTTGATATATTTGGTTAGATTTTTCTATTTAAGAGTGTTTATATGTGCTTAAAAATATATTTATATAGTAATCCTACATTGGTGCTTTTCACAATTAATGTAAAGGTAGTAGTTTTCGGCTTTGATATAATAAAATATATTGCAATTACCTAGAGGCGTAGTCAATATTTAAGTAATTTAACATTTGATTTTGAAAACCTTCGCATCAGCTAGCAGTTTTTAAATAGGTATATTACTTTCCTTTTCATAACGTTTATTTTTAGTTGGTTTTAGCTTTAGTGTACTCTATTATTCCTCGTATGATCTCGGGTTTTGACATTCTCTTGTTATTTCGTCTGCCTTTTCCTCGAAATGACCTATTTCGAGATTAGGTAGCGTCCAAGATACTTTCCGATCAGGACTAGTATTTCACATACGATAGCATTTTTGGAACTCTCTTCTAACACATCGCCCTTCCCACTGAGTTAATTGGCAATCATCCTTGTTAGTGCAGTCGCGGTTTTCGGTACTTTATCGAAATAGAATTTTTAGTGAGGTACTTCACTAAGTTTTTCTGTAGATTACCGGCTAGATTTTCTGGGGCCAAAATTGTTCGTAATCCACAGAGAAACCCGAGGAAATACTTCACGATAAAATACGAAAACCTCGACTGTAGTGACAAAGATGGTTGCCCACTAAATCAGTGGGAAAGGTGGTGTAAGTGTTTGAAGATGTTTTCAGAATTCTGTCGTATGTGAAATGCCAAGTCTTGTTTGGGAAGTACCTTGAACGCTACCTAATCTCGAAATACAGCGATTTATTGGGAAAAGACTCAGAAACAATAACAAGAGAATGCCAAAACCCGAAATAAGAAAAGTGATTCTGATCAAAAATTCGCACGAAAAATAATTAGAGTACACTAAACACCAACGAAAAATAAATCTTGATAAGGACACTTATATACCTATTTAAAAATAGCTAACTAAAAAGAAGATTTCCAAAATCAAATGTTAAATTACCTGAATAATAATCACGCTTCCAGATATTTGTAATATATTTCATTACATCAAAACTGACAACTATTACCTTTACATTAATTGTGAAAAACACGAATATAGGAATATTATACAATTATGTTGTCGCACATACAGGGTGGCATTAGATTGGTCATTAAATTGAGGAAGTGATAAAGATTGGTTGGCTAAATAAACACCCTATAAGGCATTTTGCTCTTAGACTTAAGTAAAAGTTTTAGGATTGCTGTTTTGTTACATGTTTTTAAGGAATAACTTATCTATGCTAGTGTTATTCTGAATCACATCACGCACATAAAATGATTTCACAAAGTGTTCAAAACGACCACCGTATCTGCGAGTTCGTGGTTGGTATAATTCTGATTCATCGTATTTTCAAACCACAATTCTATAATATATATATATATATATATATATATATATATTACTCATATTTAGAAAATTAAATAATCACATCAAATAATTTTAATCACCGTGTAGAAGCTTTGGGAAAAGGTACGCGTTATTAAATGAAAGCGTGAAGCATAAAAATTCATTCGTTTTATTAAAAATAAGAGATTTAAATTATTTATAAGACGCTTTATATAAAAGGAAGCAGTATTTGAAAACTTTACGTGTAATTTAATTATTCCTAGGAAAGAAACAAAGAGAAATTACGTGCAAAATTTATATTAATTAACCCTATTTTAAGTAACCGGTATTAAACAAAAATGTACTGATAATAATTGAATATTTAATTAGGATTCACTTAAAATTAAAGGGTATTATTTTAATTGGAGTTAATTGAACCGTTAGTAACAGACAATATCTATAAAAACTTGTAAAAACCCAATAAAATACCATAAAATAAAGCTCTGAGAATTAATAGTATGTTTGAACACCTGCGTATTTTTAAAAAAGCTCATTCTACGTAAATTTTTGCAGATAATTAATAGTTACAGAGAATGTTGGAGAAACCGTCGCATAATAGTTACGAGAAATGCTAAAGGTGGATTATTTCACAGTCCACATGGACTGAAATAATCGATAATAAAGAATATCAATTTGCACTAATAAGAACAGGGTAGATAGAGACAGATAATATATGCAAGACCGAGACACATATAGTAAAAGGCGTGAGTAGAGCAACGTCATGGGGTTGCGATTGGTTGAAAGTAAAAGGCAAAATTTGAGAGGTAAAAATAACATTTCTGTATAAAATTCAATTAGTTATTTCCAGACGTTGCGTGCCGTGTCGAAATTTCTGAGATTTAACTGGTGCGAGTGCAAAATTCGTAAAATCGCATGCCGGGCTGCGGAATGGGAACAGAGCAGGCGAAATTCTTTAGAATTGTCCGTTTTGGGGACTCGACCGACAGACAGGCTAACCTCTATATATACCCAGGTGAATATGAACAAGCTCTCTTAGATCTTCGACTTGATTCAACGCGTTAAACAGTGCTTTTAGTTTTCCGGTTTTGATTAAATAATTTAAACAGTTTGCTCGAATATTTTGTGATTTAAAACAGCTTGTTCTTTACGTGCTACAATGAATGTACTTTAGTGCACTTAGAAAAGAAGATACAAGGTAATAAAGTTTAGTATCACTGTACCAATTTACAACAACAAATGAATACACAAAAGTAGGCAGTTTTGGCGTATATTGGTGAAAGAAGTATGAATTTCTTTGTTATTTTCGGGGTATTAATAATTAAATGGTGCATAAACGTGTCTGGATCCACAAAACAAGGTTCAGATATACACAGATGAGTTCCGGAAAAGCCCTGAAACAACTTTAAATAAATGGTGATGGAGAAAATTTTAAAAGCGTTGAGAATCAGAAGCCGTAAACATAACCCAGTTGGAATGGTGTGATTAACAAAGGGACGATGTACATTGAAGCTACGAGTGCAGTAACCTTCAGGTAAATTATACTATTTTGTTCGAACTTTGATATTTTGGTGTGTGTTGAATAACTTTATAATTGATTTACTTAAAATGGACAGTAATGAAGTTGTACTAACAACAAATTTTTAATTTTAAGGTGAAATTTTCTTGTTTAAGTCGAAAGGAGTATTTAGTATTTATGTTCTTGATGAAAATTTGGGTATGTCTTTGAGCTCAATTAGACGAACCTGGTTAATTAACGTAAAGGGGTGGAAGATGCTCCCTTTGTACTCAGACTCAGGTCTGCATATATTGTTATAGTAATTAGTAGGCATCCTACAACGACTTTAATTCTGGATGCACATTAAAATGATAACAGATTTAATCTTGAAATTTTCTGATACTGAAATTTATGCTGAATTTTAATTTTGAAATTTTAATGTATTGTGAATATTGATGTAAATAGAGTTAACGTTGATGTTTGTGGTAGGAATGTGTTTGTTTTTTTTTATGAATGAGGATGAAGGTTTAACTAGAGGAGCAGCCGAGGCGATGAACAGAAGAAAGTCAACGGACCAGTTAAGTTAATAGCTTTTTGTAGTTTTCACAGCATTCTTGACGCCCAATTCGTGAGGCTCGATTCTAATACAGGGAAACACAGCATTCTTTGGCGACCCAAAAGTGAGGCTCGAGTTCCAAATAAAATTTTTGTGATTTTATTCCAGGAAACTGGCGATCTGAGAGAGAGAGTTTCTGTGTGTGTATAAATTTAAGAGTATTTTAGAGTGTGTAAGAGTGATTAGAACGTATGCAGAGAAAGGAGTGGTTAAGGAGTCAAGGAGTGGAAATTGGAAGTGACGATAGTGCATTGTGTGGGAAAAATTCGAAAATGGAAGAAGCTGGAGGCAGTAGAGATCAGTCGAGGACGGAATCAGGGGATCAAGGAAATGAGTTAATGATGAGAATGTTAGAGGAAATGCGATTAGCTAGAGAAGAATCGAATAGAGCGAGGGAGGAATCCAACAGAAAATTAGAACTGCTAAGCGATGAATCTAATAGAGCTAGGGAGGAGTCCAACCGAAAATTAGAGCAGATAAGCGGGAAAATTGAACAAAATACTAAAGAATTTACAGAATTTAAAGATAGTCTTACCGTGAAACTGGGGGAAGTAGAAAATAGGGTTGAAAAAAATGAGCGTGATATTACAGGTCTTCGACAGGAAATAAGACATTTAAGGTCCGAAGTACGCATTTTTTGTGAAGAAGAGATTAATATAAAAATGACTGAAGTAACGGACTCATGTAGGGATCAGTTAGGCAGGGTAGAGCGCGAAGTTAGTAGTATCAAATATAACATGTCAAGTTTAACGGGGGATGGTCCCAGATTTTCTACAGGTGGAGTATCATTGGACCAACACATGAAGTTTTATGGCGATAACAGGGTAAATCCACAAATTTTTATTAATAGTGTAAGAAATCTAGTGGGAAATTTATTTGACGAACAGACTAAACTGAATACGATAAAGGCTTTATTGAAAGACAACGCGGAAGCATGGTACAATTTAGTAGGACAGGACATAGACACCTACACGGACTTTGAAGACAGGTTTTAAAGCACTACTGGAGTGACCACAGACAAGACCAGGTACGAGACGACTTAATCACAGGGAAATTTAAGGAGAATTTTCAGGAAGTAGGAGCAATATGCTATACGCAAGTATAGCATAGCAAAGCAACTGAACCCACCACTGACGGACCGACAAATTATCAAGTATTTATCACGACACTTCGAGGTAGAAGTAAGACAACACGTAGCACTACAGAACATAATGGACAGAGAAATGTTTTAGAATACCTGCAGAGGTACGACGACGTAAGTAGTGGACGACCTCGGGATAATAGGGAAAGACAGATCAACACAGTTAGGTTTGACAATAGACGGGACAACTATGCTAGAAGGGGAATAGTTACGGATACCAGCGACAGAATTGGGAACAGAGACGACCATACGTTAGAAGTAATAGTTTAGGAAGGGACCTGCACAGAGACCGGAACCTACCAGAAGGAATAGTTCACCGGACATGAGGGGGACTGCTAATACAGACACGGAACGAGTGGAAACGCCTAGGACATACGCTGAGGTGACGGCTAGACCAGGACCAAGTAGGGAAAACAGACCTGGACAGGATTTTTAGAACGCGACAGACCACTAGATTTCAGTGTAAATGTATATGAACATCCACGTGAATTTTTCAAAATTGAGGAGGAAGTAGAGCCAGAAACTGAGGAAAAATTATGTTTGCCAATTATTAATATAGGAATTTTTGAGAATAATGTAGAAGTATTACTTGATACAGGGGCAGAGGCGAGTTTAATATCGGAGGAATTCGTCAGCAAAATTAGGGATAAGGTTTGTGATAGAATTATGCCTATAAAGCGTAGCCATTTAGTAGCTCCAAATAAAAAGAAGTTTGCTGTAGTAAATAGTGTTGTGGTGCTTAGGATAGAGATAGGAGGTTTAAGCTGTGAACAGGAGTTTGTAATTGTACCTGGACTGAAGTTTCAGAGCATTTTAGGTGTTGACTGTATGATGAAGTTAGGGGTTTTGATAGATATGGAAAGGAAGGTAATAAGGATTAATGATAGGGTAGTGCCATGGAAGGGCAGTTATGAAGTCACAGAGGATGACACAGGGTTGAGTATTAATGTAGTAGAGGTAGAGGATGATGAAGTTAAACAGATCAACTCAATAAGACGTCCAGAGGATAGGAGAGTAGAGGTTCAAGCTTTAGTACAAAAACATGCAGAATTAGTGGGAGTAGAAGCAACAGCAGCATATCGGGAGCAGGTGAAGGCAGAATTAAATAAAGATGCACGAAAAATTAGTCAAGGGACCAAACCGCAATTCCATTGTCCACCATCCATGGACACACTTTTGACGAGATTAAGTGGCAAGTTTAATTTTAATAAAGTAGATTTAAGGAATTCATTCTGGCGGATTCCATTACATAAGTATTCTAGAAGGTACATAGGATTTTCCATAGAGGGAAAAATCGATAATTTTAAAGTAGTATCGTTTGGTTTGTCGGCAGAAAAGGAAATGATAATGAATAAGAAACAGACAAGTGTAGGGACTGAAGAAGAAGCAATATTTAAGAGTCAGGATAATAGGGATGATAAGTTTATTGTATGTGAGATAATAGGGATGTTAAGTATAGATATAGAAGGGGGAGAAATAGGGATGAAGAGTATTAGGTTGGTAAGAAGAAAGACTTGGAGGGTCAAGAAGAGAGTTAGATTTAAATAACTTGATGAACAAAAAATAGAGATAGGTGAATTTTAGTATAGATATAGAAAATAAAGCTAGGTATAGAATAAATAGGGGAGATAATTAGAAATAGGTATATAGGATGAGAAGGAAAATTAAATGTAGGAAGAAAATAAGATAGGTTAAGTATAGATATTTCATATAAGATTAGTGAAGAGTTAGGAATAGAGTAAGAGTAGGATAGGTATATAGGATTAGGTAGGGGGAAGTGAAGCATAGTGAAGATTAGTTAAAAGTTAGGAATAGGATAGGTATATAGGATGTATATAGGATTAGATGGATAAGTAGGATGAAGTTAGGGATAATTTCAGTTTATAAAATTAGGTGAGAGTTAGGAATAGGATAGAGATATAGGACAGGTGTAAATAATTTTTTTTTGATTGGATAAGGTAGGTAAGTTAGATAGATAAGGGTAGAGAGAGATAGACAATTTTTTTGTAAATTTTGTTTGCGGTTTAAATATTTTATATTTGCATTCAAATAAGTGGGATTATTTGTATTCAAATAGGAGGAAAATACTCATATTTAGACCAGGGTAGAAAATTAAATAATCACATCAAATAATTTTAATCACCGTGTAGAAGCTTTGGGAAAAGGTACGCGTTATTAAATAAAAGCGTGAAGCATAAAAATTCATTCGTTTTATTAAAAATAAGAGATTTAAATTATTTATAAGACGCTTTATATAAAAGGAAGCAGTATTAGAAAACTTTACGTGTAATTTAATTATTCCTAGTAAAGAAACAAAGAGAAATTACGTGCAAAATTTATATTAATTAACCCTATTTTAAGTAACCGGTATTAAACAAAAATGTACTGATAATAATTGAATATTTAATTAGGATTCACTAAAATTAAAGGGTATTATTTTAATTGGAGTTAATTGAACCGTTAGTAACAGATAATATCTATAAAAACTTGTAAAAACCCAATAAAATACCATGAAATAAAGCTCTGAGAATTAATAGTATGTTTGAACACCTGCGTATTTTTAAAAAAGCTCATTCTACGTAAATTTTGCAGATAATTAATAGTTACAGAGAATGTTGGAGAAACCGTCGCATAATAGTTACGAGAAATGCTAAAGGTGGATTATTTCACAGTCCACATGGACTGAAATAATCGATAATAAAGAATATCAATTTGCACTAATAAGAACAGGGTAGATAGAGACAGATAATATATGCAAGACCGAGACACATATAGTAAAAGGCGTGAGTAGAGCAACGTCATGGGGTTGCGATTGGTTGAAAGTAAAAGGCAAAATTTGAGAGGTAAAATAACATTTCTGTATAAAATTCAATTAGTTATTTCCAGACGTTGCGTGCCGTGTCGAAATTTCTGAGATTTAACTGGTGCGAGTGCAAAATTCGTAAAAATCGCATGCCGGGCTGCGGAATGGGAACAGAGCAGGCGAAATTCTTTAGAATTGTCCGTTTTGGGGACTCGACCGACAGACAGGCTAACCTCTATATATACCCAGGTGAATATGAACAAGCTCTCTTAGATCTTCGACTTGATTCAACGCGTTAAACAGTGCTTTTTAGTTTTCCGGTTTTGATTAAATAATTTAAACAGTTTGCTGGAATATTTTGTGATTTAAAACAGCTTGTTCTTTACGTGCTACAATGAATGTACTTTAGTGCACTTAGAAAAGAAGATACAAGGTAATAAAGTTTAGTATCACTGTACCAATTTACAACAACAAATGAATACACAAAAGTAGGCAGTTTTGGCGTATATTGGTGAAAGAAGTATGAATTTCTTTGTTATTTTTCGAGGGTATTAATAATTAAATGGTGCATAAACGTGTCTGGATCCACAAAACAAGGTTCAGATATACACAGATGAGTTCCGGAAAAGCCCTGAAACAACTTTAAATAAATGGTGATGGAGAAAATTTTAAAAGCGTTGAGAATCAGAAGCCGTAAACATAACCCAGTTGGAATGGTGTGATTAACAAAGGGACGATGTACATTGAAGCTACGAGTGCAGTAACCTTCAGGTAAATTATACTATTTTGTTCGAACTTTGATATTTTGGTGTGTGTTGAATAACTTTATAATTGATTTACTTAAAATGGACAGTAATGAAGTTGTACTAACAACAAATTTTTAATTTTAAGGTGAAATTTTCTTGTTTAAGTCGAAAGGAGTATTTAGTATTTATGTTCTTGATGAAAATTTGGGTATGTCTTTGAGCTCAATTAGACGAACCTGGTTAATTAACGTAAAGGGGTGGAAGATGCTCCCCTTTGTACTCAGACTCAGGTCTGCATATATTGTTATAGTAATTAGTAGGCATCCTACAACGACTTTAATTCTGGATGCACATTAAAATGATAACAGATTTAATCTTGAAATTTTCTGATACTGAAATTTATGCTGAATTTTAATTTTGAAACTTTAATGTATTGTGAATATTGATGTAAATAGAGTTAACGTTTATGTTTGTGGTAGGAATGTGTTTGTTTTTTTTTATGAATGAGGATGAAGGTTTAACTAGAGGAGCAGCCGAGGCGATGAACAGAAGAAAGTCAACGGACCAGTTAAGTTAATAGCTTTTTGTAGGTTTCACAGCATTCTTGACGCCCAATTCGTGAGGCTCGATTCTAATACAGGGAAACACAGCATATATATATATATATATATATATATATATATATATATATGGGACAAAATATCACTAGTTATCTACAACCAATTAGAATAGAGTTCCAACACTGCGTTTAAGTGTATTACCTAAGCAGGTAGCAGAACACAAGTAACAAAACCAAATAAGTAAAAACACGCTTACAAATCATCTAAGCCCGGTTACGAACCATCTCAATGTAAAGATACAATCAGCTTAAAGTAAGTTATCGTATAAAAACTACATAGAAGCTGAATTGCAACAAACTCAAGACTCCGGAGTCAGAAACCCAATAATCGACCACACTAGTATTATGGATATTATTTTTTGTGGTGACTACCATCTAAACATCTGAATGTTAAAAAAATTTTAAACTTATTTTAGTAGCAGCTAAAATACATTGAGTTATTTCGTTTGGCAGCTAAATGTACTCTATTTCACTAACCTATCTTTACAGAATGTCATAACTTGGTTGGTTGACTTTAAAGGGTGATGTTATTCGTGACCTAGCTAACATTGCAGTAGTTTTAAAACATTTTTGAAACATTTTTTGGGTGTCCGTTTGTAGTTTAACCATTTGCTTTAGAGCACAGGTTGATTAACAATTCTCGTTTGTATTATCGGTCTCTACACCTCCTTTAATTTAATGACATAAAGCTAATGCCGCCCTATATAAACATCCTTAAACAAAATGATAATCCAAGCATATCAAAAATTACCTAGCATAATGGAAAACGTTTACGGTAAACAAAATTACTTCCTAAATTCTTAAACAATAGCAGGAACTATGGGTGGGTTTATAAAAATTAGCAATTAAATAAAAATGTTTAGTTATTTACAGTTACGGAAGGTTATAGTTTCAGAAGGTTAATTATAGATGCTTGATGAGTGATTATTGACTGTAGCTATCTCTAAACAACCAAAAGTCATTATCTCCTGGACTCAATTCGTTATAACAAGATCCTACTGGGACTTCAAAATAAAACAACATGTTCTTAATTAACATGCTTTTGTCCAAAATGAAGTTGCCAATTTTGTTCCTAAAATTAGAAGTAGCCAATCTGGTAGGGTATTATTCAAACTTCATTGACTAATCACATTAATCAGTTCAATGCCTTATGATTCAAAGGTTAATTGACCTACTCAAGTTACATGTTACCTCTTTTGATGGTAATGACGAATTGTTCTATATAAAAAATTATCTTCCCTTCATACACGATTCGAAATATTTTCGACAGAATTCGGACAAATGAATTAAGGCTCTAAATTGAAATTAATTGAGTCGTTTATCTCTATATAAAATATATGTTTCAATTGTCTTACTGAAACGTTTTGATGATAAATGCAAAGACGTACAAACTATGATGGAAATAGGAAAGACAGGCGAAGCATACAAACTAATTAGAATGAATTTTAGGGATATAATACCATATAGCAAAAATATAAGGGACGTGGGAGTAAATGTCATTATAGAAAATGTAAAGAAAGTGGTTAAATGGCATGAATATATAGGTAATTTATATGTAGGGGAGAAACTAACATCATTAGAACAGGAATCAGAGATTGAAAATTATGACTTGGGATATCCTATACTTCGAGATGAGTATGAATTAGCATTAAAGGGTATGAAAAATGGTTAGGCGCCGGGTACAGCTAAGGTGCAAGCAGAAACTCTACCAGGCGCTGGACAAGTAACAGAAAGTCTCTTCCAATTTGTAAGCTATATGTATGAAACAGGCGAGATACCCAAAGATTTCAAACGTAACATCATAGTCACTATACCAAAAAGAGAGGCTCGGATAGATGTGAAAATTTTCGAACAATAAGTTTGACAGCACACGGGTCAAAAATATTAACTAGAATTGTTCAAAGACGATTGGAAAAACGAGCTAAAGAAATACTAGAAGATCAATTTGGATTCAGACGAAACAGAGAAACAGGGTAGGCTATTTTAGCTCTGAAAGTGATAGTGAAGAAAACAATAGAAAAAGGGAAAAGCATGTATATAGGGTTTGTAGATCTGGAAAAAGCATTCGACAATGTAAAATAGAAAAAATTGTTTGAAATACTCAAATATCTTGGAATGCATTTTAGGGATAGACGGATAATACATAGCTTATACCAAGAGCAAACAGCGGTATTAGAATTAGAGCAGGAAATTAGAGAAGTAAATATTAGGAAAGGTGTGAGACAAGGATGTGCCCTATCCCGATTAATTTTTAACTTGTACATCGAACAGGCAATGAATACTGTCAAATGCAAGAAGACATTTGGAATTATTATGCAGGGACAAAAGATTGACATGTTTAGATTTGCAGATGATATAGCAGTATTAGCATCTAGCAAGGAAGAGTTAGAAGCTGCTCTTAATGAAATGGAAGCAGTTCTAACAGAGAGATACGGTATGAAAGTTAACAAAAATAAAACTAAAGTACTAGTATGCAAAGGAGGAGAAAATAAATTAAAAAATAAAATTCAAATAGGTGTCGAGGACTTACAAGAGGTTAAAGACTTCTGCTATCTAGGAAGCCAAATAACGTAAGATGGGAAGAGCGCAAAAGATATAAACTAAAGATTAGCACAAGGTCGTGCTACATTTAACAAGTAAAAGCAATTACTGTATTCAAAGACAATAAACATAGAAACAAAGAAAATAGTACTTAGAACATATGTGTGGAGCACAGAACTGTATGGCTGTGAAACCTGGACAGTAGGGAAAGCGGACAGGAAAAAAATAAAAGCCTTTGAAATGCAGTGCTACAGACGTATGATGAAGATATCATGGACAGACAAAGTTAAGAACAAAGAGGTACTAGAAATAATAGAAGACAGAAGTATGTGGTAAACAGTAAAAAATAGATGAGAAGGATAATAGGCCACATACTAAAACAGGAGGGAATACTGCAGAATGTATTAGAAGCAGATAGGAAAAAAGAGAGGTAGAGATAGACCTAGGTTAGACTATTGCACACAGATAGTGAAATATGTAGAATGTGGGAATTTCAGGGAAATGTGCACGCTAGCTCACAATAGAAACCAATGTAGGTACGCGTCCTACCAATTCAAAGATGGAAAAGCTAATGACAAAAAATACTGTACTTAAACCTGATGATTATTATAAGCAACTACAGGTATTGGTTTCGCAATACTCTCAACTAATGTTAATTGTGCGAGAGGATTTACTGGAAAACTATTAATTAGGCAAATGTCTAAGTGTTGAAGATCCTTGGTAGCCACAGGCTGCTTAACCTCCATCGCATACTACTGAATCGGTATTTATAAACAATAGAAGGGGAACCAAACAAACATAGATACAAGGAGAAAATTGTTGAAAGCTTATGTGTAAAGCACAGCACAGTACGTGTATGAAATAGGGGCACTAGGGAGAAGCAGACATAAACGGTAGAAGCCTTTTGGAATGTTGTGCTTCAGTTGGATGAAGATGATAGCATGGACAGACAAAGTTGATAACAAAGAGGTTATAGAAATAGTAGGGGAATAAAGATATCTGTGGAAAAAAGAAGGAGAAATAGAAGGGCAGGATACGTTCTATGGCGTTTTTGGGAAAAAGTGAGAGATATATTACAAGCAAAGATAGCAAAAAAAGAGGTAGAGATAGACCTATATCAGACTATTGCACACAAATAGTGAAAGATGTAGACTGTGCAAATTTCAGAGAAATGTGTAGGTTAGCACAGAATAGGAAACAATGAGGGTACGCGTCTAACCAGTTCCAGGACTGAAGACCTGATGATGATAATGATGACTGAAACGTTAAGTTAAATCAGAGAAAGGGGATTTTCATTTTCTGCATTAGCATAAATTTAGTTTATGACACTTTTTCCTTTCAAAACTATGAGGTCGAACGTGCCAGCGTTATACATTATTAATCAAAACAAATAAGTCATTAAACTGCAATAATTGCAATAGTTTAGCCTACAAAGTAACCATGCGATCATTTCTAACCTTACAATCCTCATAATGAATTTGATAACCTTTGCATATGAACAATATAGGATACAAAAATAATCTTTCTCTAGATCAAGAAATCATGTAACCTAGAAATTCTATTCCTTACAAGAAATAACACTAACCCTACTAGTGGGATTTGCCAATACAGAAAATATTAAAAAGAAATATGATTATAAACATATCAAAGAAACGTCATTAATGGTTTTCCAAGGCCCATGAAGATTCGTGTTCAAAGGTACGTACATTTGAGTTTTTCAAATGCTGACCCGAAGGTACTACATTGGTCAGGAAGCGAGTTTTTACCTGTAAATTGAGAATTTAACTAGACTCTTGCCATTCTAATCAAGGTCGGGAATCCGTGTCGGGAATCGAACCCTAGACCTTGAGATCAGCAGTATTGCGCGAACAAGTCTGATCCACGGAGTCGATAATGATCCGCTGGTAAAGTTCTTGTTTTTTTTGGGATATACGTAGAATAATTATTACCCATTATTAAAAAAAAAAGGGTCAAGCCATCACTAGACTAATACTAATACGTATTCCCTCGATTGAAAAAAATAGGTTAAAAGAACATCAATCTTTGTGTAACGAAGAGGCTACGAAGGGCAGGTTTGCAGAAGAATATCTCCTTTTGAAAGGGTTAGAAGCGCTGCAAGATCGCTGTATTAAGGTAGTAATTTAAGAGGAAACTGTTGAATAATTAAATATTGTAGAAGTTCCAACTTTTAATTGTTTCAATAGTACGCTAAAAATATATAAGTATACCCTCGTACTTGATGTGTGTTGCAGGATAGGGGAGGCGGATACAGCGAAGTGAACGTATTAAAAAAGTAAAACTATTTTACACGTTTATTAATCTGATAAGCACGTGTAAGACGATCAGTTGTAATAAACAGGATTAATTAAATATACTCACCACAAAAATGTATTCATTTACATAAGAATTTAGGAAGCTATAGCTACAATCAGTTCAAAATAGAGATGTAATAAACAATCATTACCGATTTCTGCGAATATACCGTTTATAAAACCTATAGTGAAGAAATTTTTCAGTTCATATTCATAGAAATGAAACAAAAAATACTCATTTTAAGAATAATCGTATACAATCTTAATTAGATTCATATATTAGTCAGTCCAGCTAAGATACATTGGAATTCAAAGAATTTCACGAATGGTCTGGAATGAATGAATACATTAAGCTCAATAAATGATTTTATCATAGAAAATTTTTAAGTATCGCCATTTCAACTTAAATTCTGTCATTTTCACATGCTTCCTTCTCATTTCAAAATTTGCATAATAACTCCATTAATTTTATGCATTTTTCACAAGGGTAACCATCACCGAAGAATAATTATTTTAAGGGACTGCAAGATTCGTCCAAGCCATTGAAAGTCCAGCAACCATTCTCTTTCCGTTAATTTTAATAAACTTATATAATTTCAACACTAATTGTTTTTATATAAACATGTAAAATTAGTACCGTAAACTTAATTGTAATATTTTACCTGGATATTCAAGAGCAACACGTTTTTACCGCAATGCAAACAAGCGCGACAGAGATGTAGGTGTGCCACCTCCTTTTATCGAACTGCAATACTGAAGGCGCACCGGGATTTTGTTGATTCAACGCGCAGTTCATTTTGATACCGCGCGAGGTATGAACTAGATAAAAGAACTGTGAAGTTTTACTTTATCACGGGAATACGTATTTTTGAAAATGTGGTGATCACATTCAAAGTGAACCTAGGCAAAGTTTAAAATGTGGCTTGCTTTACAGTTTATAGATAACACGGGACGCTAAAGGTATATCAAGTGCATCGTGATAGTTTCAGAAAGTATAAACAAATAAGAAAGGTAATTTAGTCATACATATATTGCAACTAAAATAAATTTTAACAATTTATCAAGATTAAGTAAGTAGTTTTAATGTATTACAAGTACTCATTATATTGTAAACGAGCTTGGAATAATACTATTTTCACTTTTTACAATTGAATAATACAAGAGAAAAAGTCCCACATTAAGACGCCTGTCTCTCAATTCACTTTCAATAAAATAAAAGGAAGTTTATTGCATAACATTGTTTGCAGGAGGAAGTGTTAACATTGGAAATTTTTTTAAATGGTACATCACCTCTTACGAGGTATTTTATAAAGCGCATATAGGTGTAACGTATATAAACTGTGCTTTATTTTGATGTTCACTGAATTCCAATTAATTTGTGGTTAAACGCCCTCAGTGGAAATTTTCTAGTAGAATAGTTTCCAACTGATCTCCATGGTTACACCCTTCCTTATTTTACTGAAAACGGTTGGGTTTGTTTGAACAGATTTCAGTGGTTTCGGATGCGGTCTATAAATTTAACTTTGAGCGTCTTTTTGAGTCGATTTGAGCGAATCTTGAAAAGTGTACAAATAGACTGCTGAAAGTTAAAAAGTACATAGCTATTCTACTTAAACAAATGTACTACAGCAGACTAACCAAGCTTACTAAAATTTATCGAAAAATTTTTTAAAAGTAGGTGTCAGCTTCGATTTCTGATTGAGCTAGGTGTACGCCACATACCCTATGTCATTTTATACAGGGTGGTCCGGTTTTCATTAGCCAGCGTATATCTTCTGAACTATGCAAAATATAGAAAAATTTCATGGGAAAAAAGTTGTTTGAATATATTTTCTCTACAAATATAAAGCATTAAGTATTTTTCATGGCCTACTATATTTGAGCAATAATATATCACTTTGGTTTTTTTAATAGAACACACTTTTATTTTTTTGAAAAAATACTCTACTTGAAATTGTCTTTACGGCAATATGCCACAATCAATGATTTCTATTCAAAGTGCGCTAAATAACCTAAATAATAGAATTTCGATAGCAGTCTGATTGTTTCTGTTAACAAATGCCATTGCAGTATTTCAGTTGTTTATTCACAATTATCTGTCACATTAATAAGTAAAAGTATTATTGTGTTCTTAACGGTTGTTTCGCCCAAAATAATGGAAATGAATTATTCAAACAATGAAAATGTTGATATGTCATGCTGTTTTCATAGGTCCAATAACAATAAACATCAAGCTGCAGTTTTATATCGAAACTTATATCCTGACCGTAATCAGCCAAATATAAATACATCTAAGAAATTAGAAAATTCTTTAATGTCCAATGATAGCTTTTCAACTACCTCCAGAAATCAATTACAACATAACGAAGATCGTGAATTGGTTATTTTGGCCTACTTTAGAGCTTATTCTAAAGTTTCTACGAGACAAGCTGCAGCTGAATTAAACGTTTCAAGAAGCCAGATTTTTAATGTTTTGAGGCGTTATTCAATCAAAACATTTAAGGTGCGTTTGGTTCTAACATTACATCTCAATGATTCCAACAGCCGAGTTGGTTTTTGTATATGGATATTGAATGTATAGGAAGAGAATTTTTGGACAGTATAATTTGGACTGATGAATCTAACTTTCATAAAAATGGTATTTTAACAGAAAAAATACAAACTATTGGAATGATAGAAATCCTTTGCAATTAGTTGAAACCCGTTCACAAGTACGATTTTCAGTGAATGTGTGTAGTAGGTGACTTCATATTGGGTTCGTATTTCTTTAATGGTAGTTTAACCTAAAATAGATATTTAATGATTTTGCAAACTTCGTTTCAAGATTTCTTAGATGATATTTCCCTATCTATCAGGCGAAACTTATGGTTTCAACACGATGGCGCTCCACCACATAATGGAATCAATGTTACAACTTGTTTAAATAATGAGTTTGGTCAGAATTGGATCGGTAATAGGGGACCGATTTTGTGACCTCCCCGATTACCTGATTTGTCAGTTCTCGACTTCTTTGTTTGGGGGTTTTTAAAAGATCAAGTGTATTCTAACTCTATCCCTTTTCAAAATCTTGAAGAGTTAATCGCAGAAATAAGAGCAGCTTGCTTGCTAATTAAATTACCCCGGTCATGTTGCAAGATGGTAGAAAAAATTTAATTATTCGAGTTAATAAATGTTTAGACTGTAATGGTGAACAATTTGAACATTTATTAAGATAATCAGTATTCTTCTTAGCTATTATTTTCAGATGTATGTATAAAAAATTTTCAATTTATTAATTTATACAGTAAATAAACAATAACCACAGTTTCCTATTGGAATTCTATTATTTGAGTTATTTAGCGCATTTGCGCATTCTAAAAAGAAATCATTGGTTGTGGTATATTGCTGTAAAGACAATTTCAAGTAGAGTATTTTTTTCAAAAAAATATACAGGGTGTTCTATTTAAAAAACCAAAGTGATGTATTATTGCTCAAATATAGTAGGCCATGAAAAATACTTAATGCTTTATATTTGTAGAGAAAATATGTTCAAACAACTTTTTCCCATGAAATTTTTCTATATTTTGCATAGTTCAGAAGATATACGCTGGCTAATGAAAACCGGACCACCCTGTATATAAATATGCACAATATAAAGATTTATAAAATAAAAGCAATCATTGATTTTATTGCCAAAGGTCTAAATATTAAATTTTACCATTCCTAGAATATGATAGAGTTTTCAATAAATATTAAATGGACTTGAAGCACCAATGTAGTACACACGTACACATATTTCCATTCAAAGCGCATCCTAGTAATGCAAACAGGAGTAGCATTTACAGGAAACGGGTAAGATGTTTAGAAACAGTTCAAGTACAGTTGATGCATTTAACTTGTGATGATACGTAATCAGGGCTCGATTTGTGAAGTTGGACCGAGGGGGTGTCAAGACGGGATTGAAACGTTGTTAGGGGCTTGGGACTCAATTTGGGAGCGAGGGTATAACTTAAAATACTACTTGACTTACCTTATTACTGCATGTTACGTATTTGGTCTTCTAGATTATCACGCACTCACACTTAACAGGATTTAGAAAATTCCACTTCAGCTGCTTCTTGACTAGTGAACGATCGAACTTTACACATACCAGCGATTTCCGTCTCGCCAAATAGGGCCTTTTCCAATTCATCGTCAGGCCAGTTATTTTGGTTCTACACACTAGCGTTGTTTAATAATTTAACTTCTGGAAATCGAGACGATAAGTTGTCATACAAGGCTTGGTAGAATCGCCTTTTCAGCTGAATAAATTCTTCTTCTTCGTGTGGTGATTGCTTAAACCGGGTTCATTTAAAACGTCCGGAAGTAGAAAATTCAATTTTTAACTTGCTGAAACTCTTGCCATCAAGATCTTTTAAAGCCAACAGTTTTTGCTTGGCATTGTCGATAGCATTACCTACTGTAAATATGGAAGCCCCTTCCGACTGCAAAAATAAGGAAAGCCCTTTTAAAACTCGCTAAGCATCTTTCAACATTGAAATTTCAGCAACGAATATCCACTTTTACATTTTAGACGCTATTCCTTTACAAGTGCTTTGCACCTTCACCCATCTTTGTTTATCGTTCTGACACTTGAGCATATGCCTGTATAACACCGGATAGTCGTGCCACAACGCTTTAATGCTGGTGAAAGAGGAGAACACCCATCGAACTGTAAAAAATTTCCCAACCTTCAGGAGAACAGTTCCTACACTTTTAGCAACTGCTGACAGTTCTGCATTATTCTTTGGTGACATACTATAGAAAGCATACAGAGAATCCAAAAACATTTTAACTGACTAACAGCATTTATGTCACCGACACTTTTTTTCACCGTTAGTTCCATTCTGTGCGCCATACAGTGAAAAACTTGAAGCTTTGGGAACCTCCTCTTCAATAGTGTGGTCCTTTATGTATCCCCATCTACTTGCTTCATCGCTGCAAAATCCGATAAATTGGTTTGCTATACTCGATTCAGTCAGTTCGATTTCTGATAGAAATTTGAGTTTTTCAGTTATGTATTCGGATCTGGTATTTTCCAGCTGTACTAACCCCAGAAAATATGTACATGGTTCTCCCTCAAATAAAAACCGTATATAAATAATCATTTCCTCTGTGATTGACAGATGTGCTCTCATCGATCAGGATGGAAAATAGATACTGATTTTTTTCAATGTATTGCACAAGTTCACTTCGCATTTCCATGCAAACGTGGTTTAATAAATTTTTGCATGCATGATCAGAATGTAAAACATTTCCCATATCCAAACCATTGATACACTGCAGCGAAACTGACCTCTGATGCTCGACAAAACTTAGAGCCGACTTGGCACACTCATATGCGGTGCGAAAAATTTTTTCGGTTACTTCAATTTCTTGCTTGTTTTTTTCTTCGAAATTTCGATTTGCATTTTCCAGGTTTAGTTCTATTTCCAGGTTTTCACGCTGTTTGAGAATTTCAATACATTGGCCGTGTGACCCTGAATCCCCATGTTTGTCAATTTTTTTTAAAAGCGTTTTTGCATCTTTTACGCCTTTTCCACCTCCGTCCACAAATGTAATTTCCCTTTCGGAATGCTACCCCTTATGCTTAAATAATCCAAGACCTTTCACATTACTACAAACATTGCAATAAACATATCCTTTTTTCGTTACACGATAGCCATGGCCGCGATTGCTGCCAAATTTCAAACTGTTTTTTATTACGGCACTGAACAGGAAATGTATGGTGTATATCTATATCCTCCTTTGGCTGTGTACTTGCACTGTAGCCGGTAGCGTTGTCTTCGGTGTTACCAGTGCAAAAACATTTCTTTGCTCATTTAGAATTTCTGATGCTGTTGTCACCTGCACATCTAAAATCTCCGATTGTTTCACTATTGTTTTGTTTGCAAAAAAATCTGTAATTTTGCGCTTTTTTTCTTTTGGTGGCTGATCCATCTTACTAAAGTTTTTTTTAAATACTAATCACAAAATTCACAAATCATATACGATATACTCAAAATTAACTACACTGCTATCTCACGGACTCTGGTTTTATTTATTATTTTCACATATTATAACGTTTTGCCTTACTAATGGGTTATTTTTCTTTACTCCTATATCGCCAGCTGAAAGGCACAAGGATAGATAACGAGGATTTCCTGATGATGTAAAGAGCCCAAGGTTAGTTTAGATTGGAAAATGACTCGTAGATGCAGAAACCTCCAAAGGCTAAGCGGCTAGTCGAGCGATTTGCTCTGGGTAGAACATGAGGTTGGATTGCGACCAAAAATATAGTGAATATGGCGCCACCAAGTTTTTGTATACAATGAAGACCTAATTTGAGTCTGTTTGTGTAAAGGGAATGCGGAAACCTATACTCAAATACCGTTATACAAAAAATATTACAAGAACATAACCCTTATAGATGCTTACCTTATAGCTCGATATTGATCGTTAAAGATGCACTGCTACACCTGTAAATAGATTAAATCAAGGCTAGCACAGTTTGTGCATTAACTTCAAAAAATTCATAATTAATAAGAACCAAACCTCATTCATTCCAACTAATAATCACAGACTTGACCAAAATAAATTTCTATTCTTTTAAGTTTCAGTTGAAAATTATTTACAAAGCTTTACCTTAACAAATTTACTTTAAAAATTGATATTATGATTACGAAAAATAGGTACTTATATACTTGGTAATAATCTCAACATCTGTATCTCACAAAAATAGAGTGTTGTAATTTTTACATTATAAAAATCTAGCAAGATTGTATTCTTGTAAATGTTTAAACTTGAGCTTTATGAATGATTAAATTTATACTACAAACTTTATTTGGCCTTGGTAGTACGTACTACTTAGACTTCACATTAAATCGTATGCTAAAATATTCCAATTAATAATTATTGAAGAGCAAAATGAAACAATTTAGTTATCTAAACTTAGATAGTTTGACATTCAAATAATAGCTTTAATTTTTGTTAATCTTGAAAGTTAACCTTTTCCACCTATATACCGCCATCTACCATTTTTGTTTGTACTAATAAAAAGATAAAAGTGAAGTTTCATAGATTCCTTTCACCAATGTTAAAATAACCTGAGGTCAATCACATAATGAGCTAGAAAATTTCCACGTGAACAAACAAAAACTTATTTGTTTGTCATGCCAAAGGTTACAGCTTGACGTACTTAAAACTCTAATTACGTACTAGATGTTTATCCATCAGAAAAATACTTGCAATGTATTTGGACCATCTCCGGAATATTAATTGATAATTTGAAATCTTCTTATTTCAACAATAATCAGGTTAGAATTCTCCAAAACCACATAATCTAATTAACCTTGATACAAAATATCAAACGAACATCACGTGCATCCACATCAAATAAATTATCCACGTTGAATTAATTATCACATCAAATAAACTGCGTATTAAATAAGTTGCACTTCGAATAAAATTTTCATTACCAATAATTACATTTCATATAAGTTTTACAAATCCTATAAGTTGTCTTTCATACAAGTTGCATGCTATTTTAAAGCCAACCATTCTAAATTACGCCCTGTTTTGTGCAAACTATATTCTGCCAAGCGTCGACATATAGCGCCTTTAACGAAGACGATTTCATATCGAAATCAACTTTTATCTTCCTGTGTTTCCAACACCAGGTGTGCGACGCCATGTTCTTCTATACAAAGAACGAATGACCTTCTCAAGCAACAGCTCAGGTGAAAGTGTTCTATTACGACGTATACTACCGCCTGACAGCAGTTACGATTTTAATAATTATCGAAGGAGGGAGCTCTTATAATGATGCTCGCAAATGGTATTTTCTGTCACCGCCGTTCGAAAGCTTATATTGGATTCAACAACATGTAATAATTTTTACGTAGACTGTGTAGAGATATTATACTTGAATTGACTTTTTATAAAAATATTAACTTAAATATTTGTCAAGATATTGCAGGAAAATAAACTTGTTACAATATATCAAACAGTACACTTTAAATCCCCATAGATGCACGCCACTTGTGACATGTCCCCTTCCAATCTTCGCCTTCCATAAATTTCCCAATTACCAATCATGGCCCACTACATGACACGTGACGTTTAGATTTATAACGTTCACCCCTGCATCGACTAAGTTAGCGCACCTGAAAGTACAAAACCTCCTTCGTATGTTAACAAGGGTATACAGGAACACTTTGTCCCAGCTCAGTAACCAAAGTCTTACGTAGGTCTCATTGTGTTTTACAGAAAATACGGCCGGAATTGCCAGATGGTAGAAATACGATAATAAACAGGCTTAACACTTAACATCTTACTAGGCCGTTGGAGGAAGTGTAGCAATATAACAATTTAACACGAGTTTCAAGCAATAAAAACACAACCAATAAAAACGTTATTCATGCTAAAATTATGAAAAAATTATGAAATAGGTTAGGTTGAACAGTAGATATTCTATATTCAGCAATTAAAATCTTATACATTTTAAGAAAAAACATATTAGTTCCATGATTCTTATTGCGTTCACACCTAAAATAAATGGCAAAATGGAACGATACATATCGACTAGAAGACCGACCACTAAATTCTTCATCTTGTTTGAATAAGGGGGTGCGTTCGACCCTTCCTGGGTTTTAAAAATTTGTCAGCTGCGGGGGTTGGATACAATACCTGGGAGGGTTGAACCCCCAACTCCCCCAACGAATCGAACTGTCTACGTAATAGATTTTCTTAAATGTACGTTCTGCGCTTAATTTTTGATTGGGTGTTGTGGGGAAAAGTGCGTACATTTTTGTTGTGTGTAATAATTAAAAACTGGAGAAATAAACACATAAATTCCAAGAAAATGCACTTTAAAAAACATCAAATATTGTCAGAAGAACATGAATTGTTCCAAACAATATACAATAAATTGAAAAGGTCATTATACAGTTCTTTATTTCGGCAATGTTAGGTTAAACAAAAGTGTACGTTAAAAATATTATAAATTTTTACTGTAATAATTTACAATTAATTGTTGTTCAATATATTGTATAGTTAAATTATATCTTTTATCAGTTAAAATGTTCTTAAAAACCTTTATTCTCAATAAATACAAGACTAATAAGTATTCTTCACATTCACAATATTTACACAATATTTACATTTACATTAGTACCCTCTTACTCACTATTTCTAGGCACTAATTTAATCTTCTAAATATGATGATTTAAACACTATTGTAGCGCCAATCTTACTGATAATTTATTTATCGAACACATTAATATCACGTACGCGAATTTATATTACGTCACATAAACGAATTTATCTTTATATTAACTTATGTACATCAAACGTTTATTAGAGCAGAGTATAAACTAATACTTCTCTAATACAATGGGGCTCGCGTTTGTATACAATAATCCTTTTTTCTAGTTAAATCGGGAAAGTATCTAGAATGTGTGTCATTGAACCTATTGTATTACGATACCTATGAATCATCCTTCTTATCACTAGACTGATATGATTGTAATACGAGATCTATGGATTATTCTTTCTAATCGCTAAACAATTATGAGAACGCTTTAATAAAAACCTAGCAATCGTAATTTCTAGAATGTTTTGTAACTTCAATTACTGTTACATTGTCCCCCTTTTCAAACTGTTTTCTGTCCCAGAACATTTTGTGGGTCGGATGCCGGATGTTCCTGTTACGATAAGAACATACGAAGCCATTCTTACATATTCTGTATTGATGGAAGTAACATTTGATACTTACTAAACTTAGATATCGCCAACTTCTTGTCCCCAAACTCCCATCGTCTGATCTTTGAGATCCATTATTGCCCTACACACGTCTTGGTAACTGGGTTAACGAAAGGAAAATTGCTTTGTCACTAGGTAATAAATACGATGATGTCTATATCTACGATGTATAGTTTTGCCCACCGCTGATTGTTGTTAGCGAAGCTGAATCAGACCATCAGACCACGGTGGCAAACCCTCAGGTCATGTTAAGATCTGCCGCTACGCAATGCGCAAGAGAGTATTTCGATGACACATCAAATAGACCCCTATTGACCTTTTCGATAATCCCAAAGCTCACCTGGACGGTACCGCTGAATACGGATATGAACCTTTCCTATTTTGGGCCAGGACTTCGTTCCCTACTGACTTTACTTTATCATGTCCTCCGGTATTGTCGAAGTCGTTACAGTAGTAAAGTGCCAGTCTGGTAATGTGCATTACTAGCTTCCTACCTTTAGCAGCTTTCGAATCTTATGTATTCTACACCGTTTATTCGTTTCAGTACATTGTAAAAACCATACCAATTTCTTTGTAACTTTGGCGACAATCAACGAATCCGCCTGGAATTGTACAGCCATACGCGGTCACCCATGTGGAAACCAGACTATTGCGCCTTGATGAAATTACTTGGTCTTCATCTAGTCGCCTGCAACCTGAATATTCCTTCTTACCTCTCCATGCATGTCATTATACATTTTCCGCTCGAGTCTTTCGACATAATTTTCGCCTTACTGAACTCACGATCACATGATAAACGTATCTCGCGTCCCAGCATAGCACATACAGGAGTCAGTCCAGTACTCTTGTGAACCGCAGATCGGTAGGCCAATAAAAATTGGCGTATATATTGGTCCCAGTCCTTTTGATGTTCAAAGACTACCTTGGGGAGATACTTTACCAAGGCGCGGTCTGTGTGTTCTACCATACCATTCGATTGATAGTGAAACGGTGTCGTTCTAGTCTTTCTCATCACAAGTATTCGGTAAACTTCTTGAAATGGCGTCGACTCAAAATTTCTGCCGTGGTTAACTTGCAGTTCCAAAGGTATTCCAAAACGGTAGAAAAGCTCTTCCACGGTTGCTGCTTCTCCGCTGGATATTGCATACGCCTAAGTCCATTTTGTTAAGTAGTCCATCACCGCCAAGATGTATTTATTTCCAGAGTCGGTTTTGGGGAATGGGCCTACGATTGCCAATCTCTCAAACGGGATTCCCACGTTTTCTGGTTACCCAACGACGAACATAACTGGTAATTCCTGCACCATTCCCTGACGTCTCCCTTGCAACCTACCAAGTAAAATCTTTTACGGACTTTCTCTAACGTCTTTTCATGACGCCCAAGTGCCCTCCCGACGTCCTATTATGTAAATGTTCTAAAATATTGGACACTCAGCTTACAGATCCATCTTCCTTTTCCAGGGATTGAAATAAGATCCTGTCCTCTAACATCAAGGAAGCCCCTGTACCCAGTAATGCGATTTCAGGGTGCTACTTAACGGACTAACGTGCTGCCACAACAAATTCTCCTCTGTTGATGTTCCAATCCATAATGATGCATTGGTCTGGTTCATTTTCTTGTTCTGTCCTCAGTTGCTGTGACTGCCAATCGTCGTTAATCACGATTGTTCGACAAAGACGATCACATTTCTTCTCGCGCCGTGAACAATGACTACAATCTTCTGTACAAGGCCGTCTCAACAACGCATCCGCGTTACGATGACTTCAATCCGCTCGATGTTCAGTGCCGAAATTGTATTCCTGTAGCCTTTCTATGCATCTCGCGACCTGTCATGACAGGCTCTTAAATTGCAGTAGCCACCTTAGCTCTGCGCGATATGTTCTCAGGTGAAACTTTTGATCATAGAGATACTTATAATAGTGCTATACCGATTTCACTACAGCCAATAGTTCTTTGCTAGTAACGCAGTAGTTGCTTTCAGGATTCAAGAACACTTTGTTGAAATAACCAATCGCTTTTTCTCGTACCTCCCGTTACTGAGACAACACACTTCCTGTGACAACATTACTTGCGTCCATGTCTAATATGAATTTGCTTTCCGAGCGAGGGTAGCTTAAGACCGGAGTTGATTTCAATACGTCTTAGATGTTGGAACGCAATTTGAAAACTTTCCGTCCATACATAATCACGCCCTTTTTCTGTCAATTTAGTCAAGGGTTGGGCAATAATCCACAAACAAATCTTCTATAGTATGTGCTTAATCTCAGAAAACTGCGTAGTTGGTGTTTGTGTTTGGACGTTGGTCACTCTTCCACTACCATAGCTTTATCCGAATTTGACTTAACTCCATTTCGTGAAACTGTATGCTCAAGGTATTTTACTTCTTGTCCGAGCAGGTGGCATTTCTTTGGGTTCAAATTCAGAATGTCTCCTTGCAATTTTAGAAACACTTCCGTCAAATTGGTAGTATTCCTTGAATGTTTTCCAAACACCTTTCTCTCCATTTTTTCTAACAACCTTTCTGAAAACTATGCTTAAGATTTTGTAAATTGCAAACAAATTTGGCTTCTAGGTTTTCTGATAATTTTGTAGATTCCTGTATAAATTCCTCTCTCAGTTGGCTGTAATTTTCAATTAGTTTTTATTCAACTGTTTATACGATCTGATCTATTTTTTCAGCGGTTGTTATAGCTTCCTGTATAAACCCATCTTTCAATTGTTCAACGGTTTTCGCGTTCTGGTCTAATTTTCCGTACGGTTTGAGGCGGTTCGTTCTTGTTTCTCTGCATTTTTTCTAATTTCGCTGCCAGTTTCCTAGAGTTTTTGCGCTGTTTTTCTGCGTGTTCTTGTAAGCCTGACTTAAAGTCCTTCGAAAACGAAAGAATTTCATTATTCACATCTGTTGTTGACTACGAGTGACAGGCATGAAAAGAAAATGGTTCAAATGCATTTTTCACTACTACCACGCATCCGACACCAGTGCAACGAATTTTCTAATTATGCTTTAGCCTTTATTCTCAATAAATACAAGTCTAATAATTATTCTTTATAATCCCAAGTATTTACAGAATCTTGTATGCATTAACACTAGCTTAAGCACTATTTGTAGGCACTAATTTAATCTTCTAAATACGATTAATTAAACACTATTTTAGCTCTAATCTTACGGTAATTTATTTATCTAACACATTTATATCACGTGCGCGAATTTATATTACGTTGCATGAGCTAATTTATTTTTACATTAATTTATGTACATCAAACGTTAATTACGACCGAGTTTAAACTAATACTTCTCTACCACAACGGACCTCGCGCTTATATACAGTAATCTCATATTTTAGTTAAATCGGCAAAACATTTAGAATCTGCGTCATCAAAACTATTGTACTACGATACCTTCTTACCGCTAGGCAGATATGATTGTAATATGAACTCTATAAATCATTCTTTCTTTTTGTTAAACAGATATGAGACCGCTTTAATAAAAACCGAACAAACGTTAAGTTCCAGAGTGTTCTATAACCTCTTAATTACTGTTACACTACTTTCATACTTGTTGTGGTGGTATGTTTGAATTTCTTTATTAAAGCTGAGGCCATATCTAAATCTTCTTCTTCTCCTTTTAAAACATTTAAAATTTTCGTACTTTTCTGAAACCAACGTTTTTGGTTGAGTCGTGTAACTTGGCTGAAACAATATTTCTGAGCGTCCTTGCACTTTAGATATTTATTTTGAAAATTTGTAATTATTTTAACAACATCAACGAGTCTGTATAGTGTTCCTGATAAAAGCACAGTTACTTTTTATATATGTCAAATCATGTTTCAATTCTTGATCTTCAATCAACTTTTTACTCATTAATTGTTAATTTGATTCATTCCAAAACAATTTCTCTAAGATTTGGGAATGGTCGGTATAATATATTGTAGCATGAACCATGTTCGTCATCTTGCAAAATCAGGTTCCAGTGACAAATGACAAATAAAAAAACCTTTCTTTGAAACATTGTTCACTTAAAGGAATTTTAATAAAGATTTTCTTTCCATGATTTATTAATTTATGCACCATTCGAAAATTCAATCCAACAGTTTCTGCAACAGAATTAATACCATGTGCCAAACAAATGTAGTGAAGTATATTTTCATAAAATATTTTTAAATTGGATGTTATTTTTACAATATAAACTGCTGCATCAAACGCCATTAACAATTGCAGAAGACATAGCTCGAGCAAGAAAAAAATTAGCGAAACTTTCGTTAACAAATCTAGCAACCGTAAAACTCTTTTGTGCTAATTAAATATCCATTAGTTAGAATATTTTTGTTTAACACAGCAATAATCAAATTAGCAAACACAGTTATTTGTTGTTTCGTCAACATTGAACCAAATGTAGCTGCTTTCTATTGTTTGTAAAATTTTATTAATGGTGTTTCAAAAAATTAAACTAACGCAATGTTTCCTTAAAGCGATAACTGTCATTAAATTTGCAATATAGCCCAGATGCCATGCAACTTTTTTTATGGAACCCTATTTGTTTTGAGCTTGAGGGTACAGTTACTATGAAAAACTTTTTTATAAAATTAGAAATAAAAACATAAACACGATGCAAGGCATGCTACATCGTCTCACAAGTTTAGGAATCAGTGGAACTAACTGTTGCGTCATATACTATGAAATTTAAAAGTTCATTGAACAAGCAAAAACATCTAAATAATAAAACTCTAAAGATTTATAATAAGAAAGGTGGATATAAATTGATGAGAAAAAGACGGCATCTTGGTCAATAAAGGTAAAATCCTAATTAGCAATAATTAATTATAAAAGCGTAAATTTTCTGTAAGAACGCTGGGTGGTGTATGAGGCTAAGTTTCATGTTAGTTAAATGGATGTGTATTTTACTAATATCATTCATTTTGCATCGAGGCAAAAATTGCAATAAAAAAGAATTATTTATTTTACAGAAAAGTTTTATTTTAATTACTATAAAGCGCTATAGGTAGATGTTCACGTAGTCATTTGTTATTACATTCAATAAAAGCCAACATTTGCATGATAAACTGCAATATCGAAACAAATTTACTATTTAAAAAGTTTGCCACAGCTAACAGTAGGATAATTTTTAATTTAAAAATAATGCGTGTTGTAGAGCAACATAAATTTTAATTGTACCAACGTTCAAGTTAGAGTGCATGATGTTGATAGATCTAACAGATAAGTTAAAGGCATAGTTTATACCGAAAGCAAAATTATTATTATTGGGGATTACTGTTATATGGGATGGGATGATGAACTGAGCGTCAATAAAGAGATTGCATTTATATTAATTATATTGAAATGAGAGTGGGCTAACTAAATTGGATTCAACTAATTCTCCTGATAAGGCATTTAAGCAAATTGTCCTGGTTAAGTTATTCGGGTAAATTAAGGAGCAAATTGATTGTAAAATAGAGAAGATATTGGTGTAGGGTATGAGAAAATCTTCGACGCATTATGTTGATATACGTGTTTATGAAAATTAAAACGAGAAACTTTTTCTTTATTTTTAAAATTTCATATTTTAATTTAGGAGAAAAATAGTGAGAAAAAGGCGCCATCTTGGTCAATAAGAACAAAATTCTAATTCGCTATAATTAATTATAAAAACTTAAACCTTTTTTAAGAACACATTCTGTGTATGAGGCTACGTTAAATAGATGGATATTTTACTCATATCATTCATTCTGTATTAAGGCAAAAATTTTAATTAGAAAGAGTTATTTACTTTACTGAAAAGTTGCATTTTAATTTACTATAAAGCGCTATAAGTAGATGGTCATTTGTTATTACACTCAATAAAGATCAGCATTTGCATGATAAACTGTAATATCTAAACAAATTTGCTATTTGTGAAAGTAGCATTTGAAAAAATTAAAAATAAAAATGATTGGAATTTACGTATAACGAACGAAGTCGATTCTGCATTGAGGAAAGCGCTCGACGAAAAAAATGTTTTGTTATGAACGGCAACGTTTATATTGGTCTAAATTACGTGATTGGTAAGGAGTTTCATATTTGGATAACACGGTGGATTTTTAAAAACATGGTTATTTATAATCGGAATTGGACGTCATTTATAGGACTACAGTAAGTCTAAAAGGAGGATTCCTGCTATTTCTGCGAACCAGTGAAGTGATTTAAAAATAGTTCTACAAAAATAAATGCAAGTATTAAGATTGTTATAAAAATGTTTTGCAATTATTAGTTTGATTTTCGCTGATTCTGAGAAATAGTAAGTAGATAATAAGGGTTGTTTTAGGACTTCAAATATTACCTCAAATACCACTTCAATTACACATATTACTTCAAACACCACTTCATATTTTGTCTGTCAGATTTTTATGCGACCTCAATTAAAATCTAGTTGATATAATTTGAACTTGAGCAACTTATTTTTCGGTTTTGTTTTGAGATGGTCGTGTGTAATTCTGTTCAAGAAATTATCTCGTCATAAAAGTTAGTGTTCAGTAAGACATTAAGAATTAGACAGTCAGGAATTTTTCCAAGGCACCAGAAATCAAATGTCAAATTAGTTTTAAGATTTATGTATGTCTGTCGTTTTTTGTGTAAAAAATTTTAAGAAAACATTCAACTCGCACTTTGTATTCAACAATTTTATTTTGAGAAGTTGTAGATTTAAGATTTCATTAATTCAAAATTTCACTTAGAAAATTATTTATATAAGAAAAGGCTAATTTACACGTATCTTTCTAAAAAGTATATTTTTAAAAGTATAAGTAGGGTACTGAGAGTACGCTGACGCTGGAAGTTCAATATAAGTTTACTCAGCGTGTAAGTTAAAACATTGGTACCTTTTTATATATTTTTTTATATGTGATTTATACTGCACACATTTTCATTTTCTCTTTATTATTGTTTGTAAATATTGTACTTTAAAAATTTTTTGTTAAAATTAATATATTTATCTATTCAAGCTGGAGAGTCTTACTGAAATAATCGAGTTAGTGGATTCTTAAATTGAGTTTTGAGATATCTGCGTCTGTCGTATATAGAAGTTTACTTCAACATCACAGCAGTATATACGTGTATGTATGTGTATATATATATATATATATATATATATATATATATATTGCTGTGACTAAGCCTCGTGTTGGAGAGCTACTAAAAGTGCTGTGGATACGGCCTAATACTTGTAAATGTAATAGAAAATATGAAATTATTATCTTACATTCCTGTTCATTGCCTGGCTAGCTCAACAGAAATTACGCTATGAAATTTACGAAAATGAAATGAAATAGAAGTCTCAAGATAGATCTATGCCCTCAAAAATAATTTTTCTTCATACAAAAGAATATAGAACAGTTTACAGTTTAAGTTCATACATAAAATTATTACTAAAATATTCCTTACCTAATTTTTGTTAAAATTACAGAACGCAAATTTCTTTTCTTTTGAGTTACAAAAATTTAATTTTGTTGTGGATAATTTACCGCTCGTGAGTGTGATTAGTCAATGATGCTGCACAAATAATTTAATAATGGTCAAAATGCTTGGAACTTTGACCTCAAAATTTGCTGAAAATTGCAAATAAATATTTTAATATAAGATTAGGAACCTATTCTAGCTTACAAATATTTAAATATTTTTAACAGACACCCTCATCACACTTATTTTACCATTCTCAGTGATTAATTTGTATGTAATATGTAAAGTAGGGATTTCAGTATTTTTAAACGCGTTTTAAGGTATCTCAAAAATAATTATTTTTACATACACGGCTCAAATGAAATTGAATGGTTTTTGTGTTTTCATTTTAAAATAATAGCAAATTTTAAGTATAGGTATTTCTTAAAAGTAAGTAGTTATGCATATGGCTGAAATGAATTAATTTAAAAATTGGGAATCTTTTCACACTCCGCAATAAATGTAATACACAGGATTTAATTACATTATAAGGGTTTTTTATATTTTGTAATGACGCGAGCGAAATGCATGTCTTTGTATTTTAATGGTAATGAAATACGCTTATTTGTATACAGGGTAGAGAAATTAAATATTGCGACATTTTAATGTTTCCCGTTTTCTTCTCTTTAGAGGGATTTTTCATACAATTTTGATGTTCAATGACCTCTCGTGACCTCTTTATCACATCAATATATTGCTGTGATATTTCAACAATATGCAATGTGCATAACTGCTGCATGGGTTAACTGCCTCATTCAGGATGTCGAACACCATTGTATAAAAACTTAAAAAATCTATCGCAAAAAAGCAATCTCCTATCGTCCTAAAAAATACAAACATGAGACTCAATAAATTTGACTACGCATAGTGTGTGATTTGTTATACAATCACAAACAACTATTATTCAATCTCGAATTCTAATTTTCCACAACTTTTTAAATTGTATGTACAACACCTCAAATATTTCCTTTTTACAAAATTATAATTATCATTTACATAATCAAATAAATCTAACCCAAAAATCAAAATTCAACTCTTTTCACACTATCTTCGATAAAACCTTCTTATTACCAAATCTCGCTAAAATACTTTTACCGAAGTCGAACAATTATGATTTGTATTGTTACGGTGCTCTATATTTTTCATATTTACCTCTAATTTCTTATTAACATCGCTTCTTTTTATTGCAATTACATAATTCCCAAAATAAGTACTTGATTTCTCACAGACACTCATATAAATTTCTCTCATCCTCATTAAAATTGTTATCACCGATACCCTAATTTGAATTTTTATCGCCTTTATTCTATTCCTCCTTAATCTCTTCTTCCTCAAGATTTTCAATTTTATCATTGCAACTTGTAGAAATACCTAATTCTTCATCTTGGGAATATTCAATTAACCTTGAATCTATTTTATCTTGTACTTTCCCCTTGAATACTCAATGTTCTTAAGCTCTATTTCATTTACTACTTCCTCTAGCTCTTTTACTTCTTCCTCTCTACTTTACTTAATTCTTCATGTATTTCATTTACTTCTTCCACTATTTCATATAAATTCAAACTAACACAGTCTTTCTTGACTTCAACATTTACCTCATTATCCCATTTAACATATTCTTCACCACATATAATCCTCTTACTCTTTGCATCGATTAACAACTTCAATCTATCAATTACGTCTATTCCAAAAATTGCCTCCATTCTCAATCCTGGTACAACCATCAATTTTATCTTCTCTAACTCACGTCATTTGCCATGTTATTTATACTTGCGAACTTTCTGTTGTTCGGTGCTATTAAGTAACGTTTCTTCATGGGCATCAAGTCATTATTTAATTTGTGTACGTTGTTTTTAATAAAATTTTCCGAAATTAGTGATGCTTCAGCTGTATCTTCAAACGAGTTGCTCTTTACTTTTAAATTTACATTACTTATTTACGTAGGGTATCGACCCTGTAAAATTATATTTCTTTTTTAATGCAACTAGCGAAATCATTATTCTCAAAGATGGCAGAGTTAAGAGATCAGAGAGCGATTACCTTGAAATTTTCTTATTTTTTATGTTTTGAACACTTTGGTATCTTATAAACACACTCATTCAAAGCTAATACTGTAATCTAAACCACGCTTATATCCAATTAGAATTTGTTTGTTATAAAAATCATGGGAAATACGATATTATTTCTAGATCAAGTTTATTGACCTAAATTCCATAAAAATAAAGTTGTTTACGATCTTTTCAAACCAACGGAATTTTAAAAATTCCCAACTACGCCAATTAAAATTGAAATTTTAAACTCTTACCAGGATTTACTTTAGGAAAAACCATTATACCCATATAATTAAGTGTCTATTGCCTATTTTTCAGACAACTGCCTCGGTAAACAAGTTGGTATTTGTTTAAAATAACATTTCCATCAGATTCCTTTGGAAAATTTATGACTTGGAATTTTTTTCAAGTTGTATTTTATAATACAAAAAACAATATCTAATAGATTATTTTTAATGGACTTCAACGACACTATTTTATAAACAAATTCAAAATTTCGATTTTAGCTGGATATTATAGGTCTTAAAACCACCTTTTTAACGATGTGCCACATGCCTACAAGAAAAACAAAAGCTATTCTGTATTTTAAAAAAATACTTTTTTTTGTAGGTATAGTAACCCTGTAACAAATATAAATTCTAAGGTATTAACCATTGAAGTCGCTTCTATTTGTTACCCTTCTGTGGCATTTGATTTCATTAATTTGCATTATAATGTCAGAAGAAACAATTTCGTAATAGAAATAAACGTTAATACCATTTAATTCGCTTTAAATTTATTTTAAGAATACATACATTCTTTCGTAGCAAATACTATAAAATTATTCTAGAAATTGAACGTCTTAAAATACGTTATACCCATGTCACTTGTGTTGCCTATTACGTAGGCGGTCTGTATCCAATTTTAAGCGTCACCTCGTGACACCTTCCACAAGTGCTATATTTAGCGCTTGTGGAAAGTGTCACGAGGTGACGCTTCAGACAGCTCACCTGTTACATATATTGATAGGAGCGAGGATAACTTGAGTGCAACGATAACAGGGCAAGCGAAAGAAAATGTTGGCGCATTTATGTGCTAGCTGGAGTTTGAGGATCGTTATTTAGGTTGACGATCGTTTTAGAAGGCGCCGGGATGTTAAAGGTTCCCCGGGCTTTGGTAAAGCGGCCTAAGTGTTAAACAAACGTAACAACGTGGTAATCTAACCTCGGTATCCACTAACGTGCATTTTTTTATTATGAAGGAATTGTTGTAACAGGAAGTATTTGAGATCGCTCAAATGGCGTTTGTTTAATTAAGGAGTATGACGTCAGATGTCAGCCGTTTACTTCGGAACTCACATAAACGAGATTTTGTTGCCAGGATAAAGTCCGGTGCTTTTGATTTGGAAATCTTTATCTGAAGCTGGAGTTTTTACGTGTATAAACGCCAGGTATTTAGAATCCTAATAGGTGCGGGAGCCGATTCCCGGTGTGTTTAAATTTTTTTATGTTGACTACGGTTGAAGCTTTATTATCACGTTTATAAACTTTTGAAAATGTTCGTACAATTACTAAAGATATTAAATTTAAGGAGAGTATAAATTTTGCATTTAGGATTTCTTATAAACGATCGTAAAAATTACAATGCTCAGATATTTTTTGTTAAGTGTCGAAATTAAAAATTTTATTAGAGAAAGATAACCTTGTTTTTTTTTTGAAGTCAATTAAAATATTTTCTAGAACACGTGAAATAAGCATGTGGTCTTATAATAAGTTTGTAAAGTCCAAATTTCAACTAAATATGTCTATTTATAGTAAGCTTGATAAATAGTAGATTAACTGTGTTATTCCTATGCCATGTCAACCTGAACAATTTTAATTTATTTAATCTATATACTTTTTGGATACCTTTTTGTAAAAAAGCTACGTGTGAGTTATTTTGGAACTTGTTGTGAACCAATCTAACAAATCTGTCAATTGGGGTTATTAAAATTTTGTTTGTGAAAATGTTATCAAGTGGCAAAATTTCATTAACTAAGAGAAAATTTATGAATCCTTATTACATAGAAAAATTTAATTTTAGTTTTGAAAATCAATCTTGTGATTTTGTTTACATGTATAAAAAAATATAAAAGAAAAGAAAGAAAAGAATTACTTACGTAAAATTTCTGGTTCAAAACACTAAGTCTTTTTACAATTTAAGAAAACAAATTTTGAGTAATGAAACTTGAGGGACACTCAAGCCGAGTAATGTTATAGAAGTGAAGTAAACGACTTCTTTCTAATATTTATTTTTAAGTATAACACTTTTAGTGTTATAGTTTCAAGATGATTAAATTATGAGTATTGCTGAATTTTTTTTTGTTGTGAGACACAAACTGTGCCTTTTGATTAAAAATTTATTGTGTGGCATTTTCTTTCAGGATCATCGGAACAGGAAGTGAAGTAGATACATTTAAGAGGCTTCTAGAGGTGTTGTTTTATTTAATTTGTATGTTCTTGATAGTCCCTATAACCTCTGAGTTTCTGCATCTTCTCATAGGATACTTTTGTTTCTTTTGTTGCCCATATAGATGTAGTGGCGCTCAATTCCCCTCCCCCTTTTTTATATCTGTGTATAGTTGAGTTTACTTTACATCCACGCCCATTCACATTGCTCACCCTTAGGTTAATACCCAGACTAAGCTGTGAATATCGCGAAATTCGTGGGTCTATTGGAAGCAACAACAAAATTGTTTCATTGACACCTAACGTCAGAATAGATGTGCTGGTGTGCCCGATTCTCGTCAGAAAGTTGTTTCACTGGCGCGCAACGCGAGGCTCTCGTTTGGTAAACTCACACGAAAATTGTTTCAACCCTATAGCAGGAAATATTTGTTTTTCGCTATTGAAAAAGTATTCCATACGTTTTGTAATATTCAGAAATCTTTTTGCTTCACTTTTCATTTATATTATCAAAGTTAACGATATCATTTTATAATAACAGGCAGTTGTATGTGACAAAGCAAAAAAATTGAATTACAGATCTGTCAAACAAATATGCTATCAGAGTTAACGACACCATTTCGTAATAGTAGCGGTTGAATGTGACAAAGCAATCAATGGAATTACAGATATGTCAAACAAATTCTAAACCTCAAATAAATTTGTATTTGTTGTAAGTTATGGCGTTTGTTGTGTTGTAATTTTAAAGAAAATAATAAATAAATAACTTTAAATGGCATAATTTTCAAGCGAGGAAAGGTTTGATATGCTAAGCACTTATTTACAGTCTTTTCAAAATTCTAACACAGAATCCGCCAGATATTTAGATTGGTATCCTAAAAGACGACAACCGCATAAGACATATTTTAGAAAAATAGTAATAAATTTATGACTTGGAATTAAGTTTCATCATCATTTTGTTTTCGACCTTACTTAAGGTCGGTTTGACGCAGCTCTAACTCCTTTTCCATTCTGTGCTAATCTAAAAAGCTCTACATACCCTTCACAACCTAAATTTCTAATAATTTGACTAATATAGTTTGGTCTAGGTCTTCCTATATCCTTTTTCCTATCCACCTGGCTCTACATAGATATTAGCAACCTGATGGTTGTTAAAGAACTCTAACATGTTTACATGATTACCATTTATAAGGAAATGAAATATAACCTGGTTATCCGCTTCAAAAAGGAAAAGTGTTAAATTATATGTTATGATAAGGCTTAAGCAACGAATGGCTGCCAACATGCCAGACCGCTACCTAATTGTGAGTTATGTCATGGTGAGGTTTATTAAATTATATGTTATGGTAAGGCTTAAGCAACGAAACGCTACCAACATGCCAGACTGCTAACTAATTGTGAGTTATGTCATGGTGACATTTAGTTACCTGATTTTTATTTTTTTGTTTTGTTTTCGAACTTACTTAAAGTCGGTTTGACGCAGCTCTAAATTCTTTTCTATTCTGAGCTAGTCTAAAAAGGTCTACATAACCTTCACAACCTAAATCTCTAATAATTTGACTAATATAGCTTTGTCTAGGCCTTCCTACTCTATTTTTATTTGGTAGTCTATAATCTAAGACTTTACTAAATAGTCCCTCATGTCTTAACTGGTGCCCTATCATTCTATCTCTCCTGACCTTCAATTGTTTATATTTTTATAATACAAGTAACCAATATCCAACATGGACTTTCACAATATTATCTTATCATAGAATTAAAATTCCCCACATCCAATCTTGTACAAAAATAGGATGATTGTTCTCAACTTCGAACTTTTAAGAAATTTTATTTTATAAAAGAGAATAATCTTAACCCTGATTATTTTACAATTTAGAATTTTTAGAATAAAGGTGTTTTGAATGCAAGCAGTTAGTTCCGTTTGCTACTATAGTTAGAATTAACTTTAATTATAGCATAAGATATAAATTGCAGGTCAATTTCCCTCCATCGTGTATATAGTATAATCTATGGTTTTTACCGTAATAAACCTTCAACTACATCGTGTTGTGGTGTGCCGCGACAATTGTAAAAACGCTGGTGTGGTTGTAGCTATGGTAGTATAAAAATATTAAAGGTTGAGTTCCGCCAAAAATCGACAGCTCCTCGTCCTTTCACCGTCGCTTAAACTTGAAGTATTACTGGCAAGTATTTGAAGGTTCCGCTTATATAAACTTTGCTCATATTTACACATCCACTATTCTCCACCATTGTACCGTAGGTAAGCAAGTTCTGACCTAAAGGAACTAGCCACTGTCTTTGTACAGATTGAGGTCATCTTGCGTCATCTCATCCGTAAGCAGTGACACCAACGCCTTGAATTGCTTGACACCAGGTCACTTTCTGACGTTGGATTCTTTAGTTGATCTTCCAGAACTTACCCTTTTTGACCTTCCGCTCAACCGCCTGTCTCTTTAGCAATTGTTCCAGTAAATTCATCAAGATTTTTGGTCTTGGTGGTCTAAGGAGTTGTATACGCTCCCACAACGGTCCAAATGCCACAAAACGCTTCCGCAGGTTCAGGTGAATACCTTAGTGCTAGTTACAGCCGATAACTATCCACCCCTTCGATGGTCCCTTGAGCATGTTGTCGCGGTCCATCCATGAGCTGATGGTGTCATTAGAGTTGTCACTCTCAAAACCGCGCAAGGCGAACGAAAACACCTTTCGGAAAGCTCGATCCTTTACCTTCGTAATAGATTTTCCTTTATCTTTCTTCGTACAATTTTTTGTCCTGGTTTTGTTCGCGTAAATATTTCCTAGGTTTTCTTACATTGATTAATTTTTGTTTCCAGTCCATTCCACTCTTTGTAGTTATTTTCTTTTCAAAAATGCCTTACATTTTGGTGGACAGTATATTCCGTTAGCAATTATAGTTAAACTTAACTTTAATTATTGCATAAGATGTAGCTTGCAGGTCAATTCATCTCCATCGTTTATATAGTATAATCCAAGGGTTTTTACTGCGATTAACCTTCAAGTACTTTGTGTTGTGGTGTGTCGCGCCAGTTGTAAAAAACTGGTGTTATTAACGTTTGAGATCCGCACATGGTCGGTAGCTCCTCGTTCTACCGCCGCCGCTTAAATTCGAAGTATTACTGATAGTACCTGAAGACTCCTTAAATAAATTTTGCTCATACTAACACATCCACTATTCTCCACCATCAGTGGTTATCGAGACTCCTTTCCACTCCATAAAAGTATCTTTCCTTGTTTCTAAAACAGTACAAATGAGAAAGTTCGTAAATGATTGACACAATATTTTTAAATAAATTGTAACTTGCAACTAAAATATCTAATAAGTAGAAACTCTTATTTCAAAATTATTAAAATTTTAAAGATAATAAACCACGCGTAAATACGTAGAAATTAAGCATGGTTTATTTGGTGGGTCTTTCAGAGAAAAACCAATATTCTAGCAAAGAGCCCCTTCAAAATTTAAAATAAAATGTCAAATGTGGGCAAGAAAATAAAATCAATAGTGCTTAATATTTTTCGGATTATTACATTTAATGATTTACAAAAGGTTTGCGCCCTAATTATTTCAAAATAGCATAAAATACGCGCTATCGTGTAAATAATGGCGAATTGTGTAAGTCAAACATAATAAATATTAAAATATTATCATTATTGGGTCGTGTAAATCGTGTGAACTGGTAGGTTGATGGATAGATAGGTATGTCATGTATAATATATTTCCTTCTTAACAAACATTTTGCAAAAGTATTGTTTATTCAATGATTTTACTTAAATCTTCAAATGCTTTAAAATAACATATTTTCTGAATAGATTTGTCAACTACTTCAAAATTTACTATTTGATTCGAAGAACACTAAATAGGATTAGTTTTAGTGTAGTAGTCGTTTTCTTTGCACAATCTATTGTCTCATATACGGTTTGTGTGTGTTATTGAGTTCTCTAAACATTTTAAAATTTAGGTAATGAGATAAAATATTCTGCTGAAACTATTGTTACTAAATTACTAAGACCCTGTGTGCTAATTCCGATATCCTAAAGAGTAAAATGCTTCTCTCATCTTATAAGAAACGCAGCGCAACTGATCGAAAATTATTCTCATTAGTTCTTGACCTTTTAAAGCTTCCCGCGTCTCTTCCAGGTGTGTTGCTTTAGCTCCAATTAGTCCTATTAAAATTTCCCATTTTAAAATTTTTACCGTTGAACCGTTCAGGTCCTGTGCTTCTGGTACCTGAAAAAATTTATGGGCTGGTTCCTAGTCCTACCTTCTGTCCTTCTGGATTGACCAATTTCGTCATACCTTTGGAAGTATTTTAAAAATACGTCATATAGTTCCCTAGTGGTGTCTGAGTTGGTACTGTATTTAACTATAATTAAATTATCTTCTACCCAGAATTGTTATCCCCCCCCCCACACACCCCCTTACAGAAATATTTCAAAAATTGAACCTCAAAATCTTTATATGTTCTTAGTTCGCTTTCTAATAGTCCAAATCAAATTTCGACACTTCCCTTCAACATCGATCTTAATATATTTAATTTTGTTTGTTCATCCCAGTTACCATATATTAAATCTTTAACATTATTTAAAAATGAAATTAATTTATTATCCTCATAAAATTTTGAATTCTGTTGTAACGGTACACTACTCTGACTCCACCTCATGAATTCCCAAATACTTATATTTTTCACTCTATCCTCTAAATTTTCTCTTCATTTCCTAAATCTGTTTTGAAATTTCCTAAGTCATTTCTAAATGTTTTAAATCCGACTTGGCAACTTTTCTCAATTTCGTTTACCTTTTGATCTAAGTTCTTAACTTTTCCATTCATATCCTTCTCACGCGCTTCTTGATTAGATTTTATTTGGACAATTTCCCCTTTTACATCATCCATATCCTTTAAAATCTGTACCACTTTACCTCTAATTTCAAATTTCATTTCCCCTATGATCCCTACACTCTGTTCTGTGTTTTTCTTAGACTCCTCCCTTTTCTGATTTTCCAAATAGACACTTTCTTGATAACCCATTTCTACACTTTCAGCTCTTAATTCCTCACGAATTTCTTTCATTCTGTCAGTCATTTTGGAAACCAATCGATATACTTCACATAGAAAATGCCTATAGAACCCTACAAGAAAAAAAAATTTTAATTTTCAAGCGGTTTACTCGAGCACAAGGCTGGAACGCCAATACAAATGCTGTCGATTGTAGCGATAGTGAAATGAGCCCCAGGTTAGGCGTCATAAAAATGTTGTAGACTATAGCTGATCTAAATTAAAAGTGTTGCCATAATCATTTTGCTAGCTCATTTTAAATGAAACCACTGGAATCAGACATCAAACTTATAATGACATCAAATATTTTTTTACAAACAATCTTTCAAATAACAATTGCTTTTTTTTTAACAAACAATACCTTACATGCAACCTCAAAAATAATACTTTCATACAAACATTGAAATTTAAAAGTAGAGCCCAATATTGCCACAACGGCTTTTCTTTCCAAACAATATCTTAAGTCTAAGATAAAAAATTTTAACTACTAGATAATCACTCGCTTACACTATAATAGAATTCAAAAATCTCTCTTTTTAATTAGGATATTCACTCACAAATCATTTTCTATTTAAATCGTATTATTTACAAAATTTTAGAAATTAAGTTGGATAATCCTAATAATCCCCTTTAAATCAGATTTAAACGTAGTTAATTAGTTATGTTCATATTTCTCATTATATAATGGTCCAACCTACCAAACCTTCATTTTACGACCATTATTGCTTGATTTATCACTTTCGTTTGCCTTAATTGTTGAATCAACGTTTAAGTTCCTTATATTATGCACAATGTCATTTACCAAAAATTTTTCTCGGAGATTTTAACGAATCACATTTTTCAATGTAACATTGTATACGCGCCCTCATCGAAATAAATACGATCGTATGTTTAGCATACACGCTTTTCAACACTTTTAATATAAAAATGAAATGAGAATTAATTTCTGCACTTTCCCTGCAAACTGCAATACGAATGGAGCCTCTGCAATCACGGGGTTTATGCATTGATAATATAATATACTGAGGGTTTCAATACGCTACTATGAAAATCATTATTTACAAAATTTGAGCTTCTTTTAAAATTTCTTTTGTGTGTGTGTGTGTGTGTGTGTGCGTGTCTGCGTGCGTGTTTGCATGCGCGCGCGCGTGCTTGCCGGTGTGCGTGCCTATAAACTTGGTCTTCTAAGTAATAATACTCTTATTTGTTTTTTACCGAACGTTCGATTTATGTGATTGTCGCTGAAGTAAGAACTATAATATGTTACTTACAAAAACTGGAGTTAAAATACTACTATAGATTTGACAAATATCTTTTAAAACAAATAAATTCAATAAAACATTTGTTTAAAAACACAAGAAACAACACACATACACGACATGTTACAGATTAAACTAAAATTTTGCTTTTAAAATATGAATTCGAAATAACCAATGGATGAAAGTCATTAAAAGTCATTAGTAAACATGGTAAAGCATGTTGGAGTACTGCATAGTTGATTGTTTGTACTTACTTTATGTTGTTTGATTTCCTGTACTTGAGTAAATGATATACAAAGCATTCAATTTGCTTGTATATGTTTTAAAGTTTAAAGAATTTACATTGTTTACTATATGCGCCGTTTCAAGAAAAGCTCTGCTCTTGTAATGATTTTCATTATCCAAAACTTTTACATTAGTGTCTTTTGTATGGCAAGCTAATGCACACCAATTCTTTTTTATTTTGCAGTCACTCCTATGCTGAACAATTGTAGAGCGCAGCCGTCGTAATGACTGTCCAGTCATAGAAGCTTTACCCCTCCGAAATCGTTGTATAAAAACCGATTGACTTGAAATTTGGTAAAAAGCTAGAGAATATGTCAACTAACATTGGTGACTTAGCGCCGATTGCCGCTTTCACCCTGGGGATGGATGCCCCCCTTCTTGGGGGTGGGAAATATTTTATTCAAAATAATTGCAGAAATCGATAGATGTTTGGGATAAATTTTTTCAAAAAGTCAATACTTTTCGAGTTATTGACGGTTGAAAAATTAGAATTTTTATGAAAAAAAAACACGTTTTCTAGTAGGGGTGGACTAAAAATGAAAATGGTTTAAATCCCGTAAAAACTGAATGTTTACCTGCACCTCAAGAACTATTAAAAATGATTTTTGCAATTGCAAAAGAGGATGCGGTGCTGCTTGTGGTTGTCAAAAAGTTTGTTTATTTTGTAGTTCAACTTGTGGTACATGCAGCGGAGACAACTGTCAGAATGGCCCACCACTAATGGAGGAACAGGTAATAAACGAAGAAGGCTCAGCTGTGGAAAATGGTTGTTAAAGAATTCATGATTAATAAATAAAAAAATTTCTTTTGAATAATATTTAAATAAAATTTATTTTAAATAAAATGCAGCCAATAATTTTTTTTTAAATAATTCCATAATTTTTTGTCATCAGTTTGGGGTTTCTAAGGGTTCAAAAATTGAAATAGTGAAAAATTATTTAATAGATAATAAGGGAATTTTTAGTTTGATCGATTGTATAACTAAAGTATTACAAACTATTAATAAGCAACTTTTTATCATTTTTTTCTGGAAGGGGTGTTTTTAACTATAATAAAAAAATTTTCCACTAGCACTTGCCCATCTTTCATTATAATTAAATGCATGCTTTAAAGATATAAAGCTGTCAAAAAATATATTTTAAATATTTCGAGTATAGGGGTGGTTTTTGAGGGTTGAAAAATTTAAAAATAACATATACCATTTTCCATGTAGTGATATTAAATATTCATGTTTAAAGTATATTTTTATCAATGTAACGCTAAACCTTGATTTTGGAATTTTTTTCGCTAAGGGGTAGTTTTCACCCCTAAAAAACTAAAAGCGGCAGTCGGGCTCATGTCACTTTTGAAACTGAGGATAAGATAGACCTTTGTCAAATTTTCATCCAAATCGGTTTTTATACAAAGAATTCGGAACCTATCGATTATTTTCAGCTTCAATGACTGGACTAAATGTAAAATGAGAAAAAATGTTCGAAATATTCAAAAGATAGGAAAGAGTTGTAGAGATAGACGGATAGTACAGAGGGCACACACGGCACACAGCGGGAATATAATTTTAGCAGGAACGTAGAGAAGTAAATGTTGGGAAAGGGGTGAGACAAAGATGTGCGCTATCCTTGAAAAGGCAATGAATACTGTCAAATGCAGAAAGACACTTGAAATTATTAAGCAGGGAGAAACAATTAATATGCTTAGGCTCGCAGACGATATAGCGGTATTAGCATCTAGTCAGGAGGAGTTAGAAGCTACTCTTAATGAAATGGAAATAGTACTAACAGAGAGACACGGTATGAAAATTAACAACAATAAAACTAAAGTACTAGTATGCAAAGGAGGGGAAAACAAGTCAAAAACCAGAATACTGGTAGGAACCTAGGAACCAAATAACGCAAAATGGGAGAGTGCAAAAGATATAAAACAAAGATTTGCACAAAGCTGTGTTGTATTTAAGAAGAAAAAGCAACTACTATGTTCGAGGACAACAAACATGGAAACAAAAAAAAACTGCTGAAAGCATATGCGTGAAGCATATAGCATTGTGCGGCTGTGAAACGTGGACAGTAGGAAAAGAGTACAGAAAAAAGATAAAAGCCTTTGAAATGTGGTGATACAGACGTATGATGAAGATATGGACAAATAAAGTTAGGAACAAGGAAGTACTAGAAATGGTAGGGGAGAAAAATGTATGTGGAAAATCGTAAAAAAATAGGAGAGATATGATGGTAGGGCAGGTTTTAAGGCATGAAAGAATAATACGGGTTGTATTAGAAGCAGAGAAAGGAAAAAGGAGAGATAGAGGTAGACGTAGGTTAGACTACTGCACACAGATAGTGAAAGATATAAGCGGTAGGAATTTCAGGGAAATGTGTAGGTTAGTTCAAGTTTGGAGATACGCGTCCAACCAGTTCCAGGACTGGAAACCTAATGATGATGATGTTCAAATTCTGCAGGCGAGTACATTACTAACAGTTCATTTTTGAGTCTATAATAATCAAACATGTTCTGTATCAGGATTTCCATTTATTAAACTCATTAACAGCAAAATTTTTGATACACATAAAGTTTTAAGTCGTTTGCAAAGTTGAAATAGATAAGCATTCCCGTTGAAATATTCTTCGTGTTTATTTCAGAAAATAGTCGACGACAAGAACTTTTTTTAGTAACAACACAATCATCAATTTTTCCTGTTTGATGTGTTCTGTAAATACAGTTCACGTACACATTCGTTTAATTCCTCAAAAATATTGTTATTATTGAAAGTATTTAAGATTTCAACCACTTTGCTATTGCAGTATGGTATATCAAGAGCACTTGTTTGCAAAATATCATATAGTTCCCTATTACGTCCTCAATTGACGTTACGATACTTACTTATTTATATTCTAAAAAGGGCGAATTGACGTAACACTTAATTGGTGCACCAGCTAGCTTCCATTGATGCGGCGTGGGTTTCATAAAAGCAAATTCGTAGGGGTATACATGTTGTGACACTTTTACTAAATACCCTTCGCTTACCTAGAATAGCTATTTACATTACAAGCTGCTAAAGTACATTTTTGAGTGCGAGGTGTTTTTAAACGGCCGAGGCGAAGCGACAATGCAGCCGAGGCAGTTAAACATTCTGAGCACTTAAAATGACTTTCGTAGTGTGTAATGTATTAAACGTTTCATTCCCTCATTGACATTTAACTACCATAAACAAAGAAATTATAATGAAATGAATCGGTGATTATAATAAAATTAGTAAACTATTATAAGGTTTGCTGTCAACATTGCCTTCGTATGAAGATGTATTTTATGATATTTGTCAAACACCTTCATAATCTAATTGAAAATAAATTTCACAGAGGAAGCTGCAAACATTGCGTGCGATGGTTTATTGCCAGAGAAATTCAAAGAGCGTTACTTTCAAGCTTACGCCAATTAATATGTCTTTAAACTTTTCTGGAACACACAATTGTAATTTTAATCTAAACTTCACCCTAAATAAATATTAATATAGTTCTCGTTTTTACTTTTTGTCTTAGGCGCGAAAGTTTTTCATAGCTAGCAACCGATTACCGAGCATGCTTTACTTTCGCTTTCAATTGCCTTGTCAAGACGGAAAGTTACAGTTTCGTAGAGGGGAGAATGAAAATGTCTTTAAACTCGTATGTGTATTTTAAGTCTTAAAGCGCGAACCCGCCTAAAGAAAATAACACAAATAAAGTCTACTTGGAAGGGGAGTGTTCAAAATAACTATTTGGCGGTTGCAACTGATACTGAAAATTAATGGAACCCCACTCACACCTTTAAGAATAAAAAAAATTCCACTGCGTGTATACCTAATCTATATTAAAAACCACGATTTTATTAACAATTAATAACATAAAAACACTATGATCAACTCCTAATTGGCAAATAGGCGTGTAAAAAAAAAATATTATCATTGATTCAACTTCATAGAAATTTTAATAATTTGATTTTTACGTGTTAATTTGCTTCTACAATACGCTTTAAATAAGCGTGCTCTAACGTTAGGAGTTCTTCCTTAATAATAAGTTCCACATGTTATTACCATCATTTACAGTAATTAAATATAACAAAGCAGCATATGATGTTTGCTAGCTGTATAACAAAATTTGTCGACTAGTTTTGGTTCCCACAAAACTCCATCGACAGTCAGTGCAAGTTAAAAATCCAACTTGTCATTGAACAAGATTTTCACACCGGCAACTTTCATGAGATCGGTATGTTCAGATCCGCGTTTCTCTGCTTCCGAAAACCGGCATTTTTTTACTAACAGCTCCAGGAATGAATACGATCGCGTCCGGTACCTAACATAATATAATCTGATTCTGATCCCCTCTTATACTATCCGTGGGTTTTTATAAGTATAATTTTTCCGGAGGTTCATCGCATGCTGTTTTCGATTTCACGGTTTGTTTGTCTAAACTGTTCTGTTTTCGAGTGCATTATCATTCTGACCGTGTGAACTAAAATTCGTTCCCACGATTTTCATTGTAATATCGATAGTCTGTGCATTCGTTGCGTTCTCAACACTTTTTATGGTCATTTTTGTGCGTACTGTGGTTTTTGGGGTGTATTGTCCCATGGTTAATGTTCCTTGAACCAGTGTGAATTGGTACACAGGACTTATTAGGAACAGATATCTATTTATAATTTTTGGAATTTAATACGATAGGATGTAAAGTGTGGATATTTATTGACATTTGTATTTAATGTACTTATTTAATTCTTTATCCTAATTTAATATCACATTGAAATAGCAACGTTATTAAAAGTAAACTACCAAAGCTTATAAAATTTCAGGGTATTTTCTTGATAAAAGCTCATCTAACTAACCAAATTTAACGAATTTTTTTAAACTACCTAATGTTTCCTTTAAATAACGTGACAGTGTTGCACCATGCAGAACTAATACCGATAGCATTAGTAGCAAAAACATTTTAAAATTTTTCGCGAATAGAATTAAAAAACAATAAAACTTATTCGGAGTTCTAATCGCATAATTTTAAAACAATAGGAAAGATATGCTTTTCAGAAAATAAAAACGTATTATATATTTACTTAAAAAATTCCAATTCAATTATTAATTGAAAAAATATCCGACAACGTTAATATTGTTTAAAGACTGCTACAAAACTAGATTTAACATATGTGCATAACAATGTACATAAATTGAATTTGTTAACTTTATCTATCATACGCTATCGATTGCTTTTATTAAAACGTTGTGTATGGTTGCGGAGATATCCCGTAATGTGATAAATGTGGTGTATATAAGTTGTTAAATGTTTGTCAGGTGTTACAAATGCCTTCTAAATGTTACAAATGTCTGATAAATGTTTTAAATGTTTGGTTTCCGTTGTGCTTATGCAGTGCCGCTGATGAATTGGTTCAAATCAAAGAAACCTTAACTATTTAAAATGTTGTTTTATAAAATGTGGTCTTAAATCCTAAACATGGCAAATAAAACAAATTATTTAGTTCGACACTTTCACAACACAATAGTTTTTTATTTGCATAGGTCAAAGTGTTTGGTGTAGTGATTATACTTAAATTTTCTACAGCTTGCCTCCCAGTAGGATGTAGTTATTGTGGGCAAAGACAATTGTTTGCTCATTGCTGAAAAAGGATTCTTAAATAATTGTCCTAAATAGATATTTCCGTGATTATATAATAATAAGATTAAATATAAATAATTACAAGAACAAAAAGATATTGATGCGTTAAACAGACCGCAATAATACGTTCAATTGTTTGCCAACACTATAGCAATTTGACTAAACCAGGTAAGTGTAATAGACCAATTCATTAGCCTTGTTTAAACCATTTACTATACCTTAACCGTAGGGTTTTTAATACGGCATTATTTAACGACATATTATTTAAAGCTTTTTACTATCATAATATTAAAATCGTCTATTTACAATATATTTTAACGAAAACTCTATTTGCATGCAGATTATGCAACCTTTTTCAGCAACTCGTGGTTACAATAAAATTTCTAAAAGCTCTCCCAACGCTTTATTGACTTTTCAAACTAATCGATAAAAGTTTAAGTATTATCTTCTTAACACTAAGATGCTAATATTCTTAATTAATTTAATCTCGAAACACTATAATTACTTTATATACGTAGCACTAATCACTAATTTATATGATCACTACAGTATTTTATATCAACAGCGAGTCATTTACAGCGACAGTGGTCTATATCACATATGTACCAAAGTTTTACACTAGAAGGTCTCGTAATCAAAGTCTATCAGACCTAGTATTATAATCGAAGTTGCAATTAGAACTGACTTGCAACATCTATGATCGCAAACTTATACACATTTCAAATGTTCCAGATTAATCTACAACAACTCAGAGCATGCAAATCACATTCTCAAGATTTCTTATAGTAATCTTTAAATGCAAAGTCTTGTACCTGTCAATCAAGAAATCTTGCAATCATTTTTGTGTATTCAAACCCTTCTTTTACATTCCGTTGTATTATTCTGGTCACAGACAGACCGATGGATGCTACAATATTATTGCAATCAAACAAAAGTGTACGCACTCTTCACCCACAACACCCAACCAAAACTTAAGTGGTTGACTAAAACGCAAGATGCACTCTTAAATAACAATAACGCCTGCTGTCATAAGTTAAATACATCAATTGTACTTAAGAGGTTTCTAAACGTCAAACCCGTGCCGTATAAACGCTGTTGCTGTTTTCATTAGTAGGATGCGCTTTAAATAGAAATATGTGTACATATATTAATAACGGGAATTACCATAATAGCAAATTATTGCCAAAATTATTACACAGGTCAATTCGAGAAAACAAAATATATATAACGGTCAATTAATAGACCTTTCTAAAGAATGAGACATTGAGTAATATTCGGGAGGGTGAGAGAGTGTGGTGAGCTTAACACTATCGAAAGGAACCACAAGTCAACTCAAATTAAATCTATACATATTACATTCTAACATATAGCTACATATAACTAATGGCAGTAGTGACTAAGTGCCAAATAAAATCTAATTTATATTAGCATAGAAAATGAGAGCTTACGCAATTAATCAGTAATAATTTTTTACATCATATTACAAGTAATTAGCTCCATTAAAATTTAATCGATGAAAGTAATTGCTTACCTCTTCTTAAACTAAATAACTTACAATCGCTTGTTGAATGGTTTGTTGAAAGGAGCTGCAGTAATGCAGAATCAGTTAGGTGTATACTATAACGTAGATAAAGTTATAGTATTTATAAAATGTTAGGATAATGTGTATTTCACTTCTTCGATAAATGAGGACATGAAAGGAACTGCAACAGCAGATGTGAAAGTAACAGCGACAGGAGCTGTAAACGGATCAACAAAAGTATTTTTGATCCGATCCACGAAAAGATTTGCGAGCGGAGTATCCTTGAAAGAATCTTCGAAGGGATGCCCAGTGCTGTCGGTAAAACCTATTAACACAATTATTTCAGCACAAAATATAGCATCAGAATGTTAATCATAAACAGTTAGATTCGGTATTCATATTTTAAGTTTTACTTTAAACTAAGATATTAAGTGAAATTATCTTAATTTTCGCTGCACCCAAATAGCATCCTACAAATAAGGATATGAGCGATGACGCCACCATAATAGTCATATTTCCATGGATAATCGCTAAAATTCCAGACTCCAAATATTCTAGTGTAGATCCACTATGCCACTTTTGCACATCCAAAACGGAATCAGCAATTAAATAAGGTACTAATGGAAGAATACCAAACGGAAAAGCCACAATAAACGGCCTTAAAGCTCTATTAGACCTATACCACTCTGGACTGTTCGACGGATCACACCATATTCTCCAGGAATTACTATGGGTATCCATTTCATTCCAACTTCAACCAATCCTACTTAAGACTTGAAAGAATCTTGTAACAACTGAATTTCAGGCTATTTTAACCAATTAGCAGTTGACACCGCACGAAGTTACAACCACACCCAAAGCTATTTGAAAAGGACTAGGATTTCATTACAAAACCAGAAAGTCACTAGCATGGAATTGCAATCACAGACTAGGTCAAACACGATCAGTGGCGCACATCCAAGAATGTAACAACACCTAAATGCTTTAAAACCCAGTTATAGCTAAGAATTTCTAACACGAGTTATGTATCCCCCAATTTATCTATATATTAAATAATAGAATCTAATAGGAAATTATTAGAAATTGTTAAAGAAATCATAAGTCAATTGCAACAATGTAGTACAAGGATAAACCAGACAGGTTATTAACAGTTCATGAGAACGGATGCAGTACAATGTATTCCAGACGATAGTGACACTGCAGGTGGCAGGTCACAGACGGTTAAGATATCGCAATTACCTAGAAAATAAGATGTAACAATATAACAAAGTATAGAATTAAGAATAAAGCAGCATGGATTTGCAAGTTCCCACAGCCATGCGAGGGAGTAGGAACATTATAAAAAGCCCGGGAGCTCCAAGACCCGGCAGTCAGTCAAAGTATTCAGCTTTAGCATTGCAGTTTGCTTAGGCGACTCATAATTCATTTAAATCAATTTATTTCGACTTAGAATAATTAATACCAGTTTGTCAAAAATTCTACATTAATTTCTGTTTAAGAAATAAATTTGTTAAGAAGTTTGGAAGTGTTTTTTAAAAACGCAGCTCTCAAGGCCCGAACCTTAACTCACGTGTATAGATATTACACTAATCTATACAATTATTTTTCAACCAACGTAATGAATACATTAAATAACTAAGATAAACAAATTTTTAGGTTAAAAACCACAAGCAACGCTAATACATAATAATACAAGAACCGGATTACCAAATATTCAAACTATGATCAAAGTTACTGACGTTAGTCTCCATAACAACGTGATCGTCGAGCAGTAAACTATAGGAACCCGTATAGAATAAAATAAAGAGAATTCTCTTCAAATAGATTTGTAATTTAATACAAAGTTCTAACTCAAAAATAAACCTGTAACAATGTACTACCTTAGTGCTCTACAGTCAATCTATTTATTTACTCCAAGTACATTCAATGCTTATTGAAAGTTCAATCATAATAATCCAGAAACGGTAAAATTTTATATCTGTAGCTTTAAAAATATAATAAATTACAGTTTTTAACTTGCATATCTCTAAATTGTACATAAACTTCTATAAAATTTCGGTTGGAACATTTTTGTTTGCTTTGACTTCAGATTTTTGTTCTAGAAAAAAAAATCATTCAACTTTGGTACTTTAAGCGTTTTTCTGGAACCAATAATAACCAAAATAGCCATCGGTCAAAATAAGATGGTTGATCATTGTCCAGCAGAGTATTGAATAAATCCGTAAAGACTAACACCATCAGAAACGTGGTAAAATCATTAATAACCAACAAAGATGCAGATAGTGAATAGATGTGTAATAGATGAAAATATAAATTCGACTTCTATATATCACATTATGCTACTCACGTTTTGTAGTTACATACACAACAGAAATATTCTGCAGCAATCGGACCAGGTCAGGGTTTTATTAATATGTTTTAGATATGTACATATATCATAACCTTTACATTGTACATTGTAAATAGTAGTACACAAAGTAAAAAGGACGTGTTACTTAATCTAGAAAGGTTGAAGTATTTATACGTACCAAAACAAGCAACAATACATTAAATGGTTATTCATAGCAAATTAATATTATTTACGTGAGTAATTTTAGGTGCTGGGTTTGGCATCGTAACAATAGTCTCAACAGTTCCAGATTTAGCTATTGATTGCTTTTGGGCAACACTATTTTTGCCGCCCTTTCAAACTCTATTGCCCCCGGTCGCCACACATAGACTCTTAAATAAACGAGCATAATACATAATACACCCGCTTTGCAATGTAAAAAGAGTTTTTTCAGCGGTATTACAAAACAAAGGCGGCTCCGTGGCGTAGTGGTATGTGTGTTATTACTACGCCCCAGGTCCCGGGTTCGAATCCCGACACGGTCCGTTTGAAAAATGTTAGGCGAACATTTTTCACAAAAATACACCTCGTTCGGATGAGAGGTAAAATGGAGGTGCCGTGTGTGAGTGTTGTCACGCACGTTAAAGATCCCTACCTTGCTTGGAACAGCAAGGGTTCGGCAAAATTCCAAATTTTCCAGGTAAAAAAAAACTCGCTTCCTGGCGAATGTAGTACCTTCTGGTGGAGCATTGGAAAATCACATGTAAGGTATTACAAAACAAGTACTTTCAAAGAATTAATCAAAAATGAAAAATTATTGCGTCTAATATGAAGAAATAAATACTTAGTAAAGAAAAATTAAATAATTAAAGTGATTATAGCTACTAAGAGAGAGACCGTGTTTTACTCACAATTATTTTTATAACAGTTACAAAACAAGAACTTTTAATGAATTATTTAAAGAACAAGAAAATGTTACATCTAGCCTTATTCTGAGCAAATACCTCAATAACAGTTTCAAAAGAGAGCTTGTTCATTACTTCACTTTCGATAGGTTTGTAAAGTACATAAAGCATTTAAGCGTTCCTGGGTCATGGACGCTCGATGGGGAGTTTTTGTTAACTTTAATTAAGAAAACCATCTTTCTGCAGTGCAATTAGTAATCGCATTGCACAGAAATAAACGTAAATTAATATCAATATTAGGATATAATTGTACAAAATTATTTGTCGAATCCATCGACACAATTAAATTGCGATTTTCGGACGCAACTCTTCATCTTCACTCTGCAAATGACTTCGCAGCTGTAGGCACTTTCATGGAAAACCCTCTTCAAAGTCACTTGGGTACACTTTTAATATAGGTGCAATAAGGCGTTCAAATACAGAAATGGACATATCCTCATTTACATCTAAGGTAAAAAAGAAGTACGGTAAAACACAGAATTGGTCAATAGGAACAACGCCTTTCTTCAAGATTGGCTTTCAAATTGTCCAGAATTACATTGATTCTAAAATTATCAGAACAGTATAGTAAATAGTTTCATCTGTTTAACGCTCACCAAATTGTCTTTCCTTTGTTCGAATTCTTCTCTCAGCTTTTTCATATTCGCAGTCTGTCTTTTGTTTGGCTCTTTCATTAAAACGTTTAAAATTTTCTTCCGTTCTAGTGGTTTATACAAAACCAGTCAGGGAGTTATATAAGGTGACAGCTATACTTACCACTTCTAGAGCTTGCAACCTCTTGCTGGTCTCATTCATGCTTTCCAAGAAAGAAACTCCCACCTAACGACCATCAATGCCATTTCGAACCTCTGTAACATTTTCCTCAGATTTTTAAATTTAGCTTAGTATTAGGGATCTCAGTCCGAGAGTTTTATAAATGTGCATGTTTTTGCAATACTAGCCCATCGTTTATTTAACGACGACTTGACCAATTGGTTTTACTTCAATATTTAGAGCAGCTTTATTTTTACTCTCATCTTGATGTTTCAATTGAGATACCAAAATTTTCCTGCGATGCGTGCTACCAAAAAAAAATAATTGTATAGCTCTTGCAATACGCTAAAATAGTTAATTATTATACAAGGGAAAAAAGTACTAGATTTTAGCTCCGCTTCGCGTCGGGAGACAAAACGGCTCCGGTTTACCGTTACAGACCACAAGCAGAAACTTCTACATTACTTTAAACAGAGGACTGTTGTGTATAAATCATCAATCAAAACAAATTTTTGCGGGTTTTCAATGATTTTAGCAGAAAATTGCAATTTTATACATGCCTAAATATCAATATAGTTGTAAAACCAAATATGGTTGGTAATAGTAGGTGCCTATGCAAAACTATGTTGAAATCCATTTATCAGGAGCACCAATGTGGAATAATTAGAAACCAACACTTTTAATGATAACAAATTTGACAGTACTACATAACCTCATACAATGATTTGAAATGTTCAGTTTTGAAAGAAATAACCACACCTGATGATTTCCCGGATATTTAAGTTTGGTGCAAGATAAAGACAAATATTGAGTTTTTTTTTGGAAAAAGAAAAATATACTCTAGAAATAAGCATACTGTGCACTTACAATAACAGAATCTTTATTTGGATTTTCGGCGGTTTCACCAGGTTAGGTTGCTGTTAATAACAGTTTTACTATTTAAAATCATGTCTATTCAAGAGCATCTACTACAGATTTTGATCGGTTTAGATCTCCAGGTTAGGTTAGTAGTTAGTAGCAGGTTATTTATTTAAAGTAATGTCTATTAAAAGCACCTCTACAGATCCTCATCGACTTTGATCTCCAGGTTAGGTTAGTAGTTAGTAGCAGGTTATTTATTTAAAGTAACGTTTTTTAAAGAGCACCCGCTACAGATCCTCATCGGCTTAGATCTCCAGGTTAGGTTAGTAGTTAGTAGCAGGCTATTTATTTAAAGTAATGTCTATTAAAGAGCACCTGCTACAAATCCTCATCGGCTTAGATCTCCAGGTTAGGTTAGTAGTTAGTAGCAGGTTATTTATTTAAAGTAATGTCTATTAAAGAGCACCCGCTACAGATCCTCATCGGCTTAGATCTCCAGGTTAGGTTAGTAGTTAGTAGCAGGGTATTTATTTAAAGTAATGTCTATTAAAGAGCACCTGCTACAGATCCTCATCGGCTTACATCTCCAGGTTAGGTTAGTAGTTAGTAGCAGGTTATTTATTTAAAGTAATGTCTATTAAAGAGCACCCGCTACAGATCCTCATCGGCTTAGATCTCCAGGTTAGGTTAGTAGTTAGTAGCAGGGTATTTATTTAAAGTAATGTCTATTAAAGAGCACCTGCTACAGATCCTCATCGGCTTACATCTCCAGGTTAGGTTAGTAGTTAGTAGCAGGTTATTTATTTAAAATAATGTCTATTAAAGAGCACCTGCTACAGATCCTCATCGGCTTAGATCTCCAGGTTAGGTTAGTAGTTAGTAGCAGGGTATTTATTTAAAGTAATGTCTATTAAAGAGCACCTGCTACAGATCCTCATCGGCTTACATCTCCAGGTTAGGTTAGTAGTTAGTAGCAGGTTATTTATTTAAAATAATGTCTATTAAAGAGCACCCGCTACAGATCCTCATCGGCTTAGATCTCCAGGTTAGGTTAGTAGTTAGTAGCAGGGTATTTATTTAAAGTAATGTCTATTAAAGAGCACCTGCTACAGATCCTCATCGGCTTACATCTCCAGGTTAGGTTAGTAGTTAGTAGCAGGTTATTTATTTAAAATAATGTCTATTAAAGAGCACCCGCTACAGATCCTCATCGGCTTAGATCTCCAGGTTAGGTTAGTAGTTAGTAGCAGGGTATTTATTTAAAGTAATGTCTATTAAAGAGCACCTGCTACAGATCCTCATCGGCTTACATCTCCAGGTTAGGTTAGTAGTTAGTAGCAGGTTATTTATTTAAAATAATGTCTATTAAAGAGCACCCGCTACAGATACTCATCGGCTTAGATCTCCAGGTTAGGTTAGTAGTTAGTAGCAGGCTATTTATTTAAAGTAATGTCTATTAAGGAGCACCTGCTACAGATCCTCATCGGCTTACATCTCCAGGTTAGGTTAGTAGTTAGTAGCAGGGTATTTATTTAAAGTAATGTCTATTAAAGAGCACCTGCTACAGATCCTCATCGGCTTACATCTCCAGGTTAGGTTAGTAGTTAGTAGCAGGTTATTTATTTAAAATAATGTCTATTAAAGAGCACCCGCTACAGATACTCATCGACTTAGATCACCAGGTTAGGTTGCAGTTGAAAGCTTAGTACTAACAAGTTTATGTAAGTGCACCCACGCAGATTCACATGAGCTTACATCTCCTTGTTAGGTTAATACTACTTGAACTAATCATGACCACACCAATACTTAAATTTTTGAGGATGCTTACGAAATTTTAATCACTGTACTTATATAAATAACTATAGAAACAGCATTTATTTGCAGGCATTGTTATTTAAGATATAACAAAATAAGTGCAATATGTTTTACTACAGTATGAAATATTAAGTGCAATATATTTTAATTGTAAAATATTAAGTACAATACTAAGTTTTAAGTGCAATATAAATCCTCTATGCATTTAGGACTTGTGGTTGAGCAATTTAGGTATTTATATTTACAAGCATTTCCTTTTACAGTATGTACAAACATCAATACTTAACAGTGGTGATAAAATAATTTACTCGGTGTTTTAGTAGAATTACACGCTGGCTAAAAACACTGCACGAGAAATATCGCTGCACATTTTTTTATAGGGTTCTGCTATAGTTAAGCCGGGTGTTGTAGACTATGAACTTGTTGAAAACACTTCACACGTAGAAATGCACTTGGCACATTATTGAACTGATATTAAGTTATAGTTGTCGATGCTGCAGCAATACACTTGTTTAAAGCACTATGGTTAATTTTAACAATGTTATTTACATGGGGTAGCGTTCCTGAACATGGCTTATAAAATTATTGAAGGTATCCTTAGCCGAACCATTGCCAAAGTGTTGCCTCCACATGAATTCATCTATGTAGTCGTCTAGCATAGGGGAACTTAATACAGATAATCTACGGCAAAATCCTTTTAATCTGCTCCAATAACCTTCAATTTCATTTGTACACACTCCTGTTTGGGGATCTACAAAGTTTCTATGATGATTGACGGTTTCGTGGTTATAACCCATTCTATTTAGACGTCTGTACGCCCGCCACTCATCAGTCCAAATTGTCGAGCCTGGCAAGACATGAGCTAGGATGATGGGTATTAAAGTGGTCGCTGTACGGTTTGGTACATGAACGATATAACCAGACTTAGTTACGGTATCATATATACCTAATATCCAACGCTGCTGCAAAACACGACCTCTGTTGTACTTCCGTCTATAAGCTTTCTTCGATTTGTACAATGTGGCCTGGCCCCCCCAACTGAAACAAGTCTGGACGTTGTAACAACTTCCAACTACAAATGTCTCGAAAGTAACGATTATGCTGGACCACACTTTTCTTCGTTACTCCTATTAAATTCAATGTAACACCTACGGGTGACTTTATACACCAACACCACATCACTTGGAACAGTGTAATCAAAGAAAGTTGGCATTTTTCAAAAAAAGTATTTTTGAATAAGCTTGTGGTAGTATGGCGTCTCGGGCAGCGGTAAAATTGACCAAGTGGGCGGTTTGGATCCATCACTATTACCATCTGGGCTCGGCATCTTCTATTCTTACAACGTGGATTGCATTGAACCAAACGGAGGGCACGTAGGTCTGCTACTAGCAGGGCATTGTCTCTATCGAAATATCGTATAACACTAGCGATATTAGCGAAGTCCATTTTTAAAAATATAATTAACTCGATTAATTAGTCTTTAAAAAGACTGTTGACAAAATATATACACACAAATAAAGAGAACAAAACAACTCAAAAATAAGGTAAAACCAATGTAGAAGGGGCGAACGATAACAATAATATGGCTGCCGGCTCGATGTAAAATTGCACCATTGATGACGGGAACATCTAATGCGCACGCTCTGTATTATATTCCTCCGCGAAATAGTAGTGAAAATGTTTTACTGAGATTTCATGGGCACGGTAAGTAGTACCGAAATTTTTTTCTTTTTTCGGAATTACTCAAAAATTTAGCAAAAACCCGCAAAATTTTCTAAGTTTTTATTAAAAACTTCAGTTGTAGGGCATATTTTTCAGTTTTTCGTTTTATTTGGAGTGGTCTGTAACGGTAAACCGGCACCGACAAAACACCGAGAGTTAAAATCTTACATTTTTACCCGTGTATAATACACAATTTTTTTCTGTGACAGGCAAAACGATGATTTAATATTGAAAAAATATTACAATATATTAGAGTCATAAAATCATTCGATGTCAAATTTGAAATTTCAAACAAGTAATCAAATATCTGTCAATTTAATTCAGCGAGTGGTTTTAAAAATTGCTTACTTAAGTTGTTTATATCGGTTGTTTTGAACGCGACAAAGTTATGATACGATGTTATGTTACACCCGAATGTTACAAGTGTGGACTCGGCTTTAAATTAAATATCTTCGTGTTCTTACTGATTTGCATATACCCGGGAAAAAGTACTCCTTCTTTTCCCGGGGAAAAAAGTAAATTAATAAAAAGTGACATTTTGTTACCTGTCAAGAAACATTAAATGTCAAATTTCTTTCCCGTCATAGAAAAAACATATTTATTCGCCTCTAAGCAAACTTCTGCAGATTTTTCAGCTATAAGGTTCGATGAATGAGCAGCATAGAGTACATAAGGTGCCTTAAGAATAGAATATTTATTACTACTTCCCCTTTATGACCTGTGTTTGGAATAAACTGCAAAAAATGATCTTCTTTGAACAAAACTCGCTATTTGGTCTCATAACAATTGTCTCAACAGTCCCAGATTTAACTACTCGTTCCTTTTGGGCAACGCTATTTTTGCCGCCCTTTCAAACTCAATTGCCCCCGGCTGCCAACCATAGATTCCTCTAAATTAACAAACATAATAGATAATATAAAAAATACACACAGTTTGGGATGTAAAGAAATTTTTTTCAGAAGTATTATAAATCAAGTACTTTCAAAGAATTAATAAAAAATGAAAAAACATTGCATCTAACATAAAGAAATAAACACGACACTTATAAAAACATATTAAATTATTGAACTAAAAAACTACTAAGAGAAATACCGTGTTTTACTTACAATTGTTTTTATAAGTTACAAAACAATTACTTTTAATGAATTATTTAAAGTCTAAAAAATGTTACATTTAACCTTATTCTGAGCAAATACCTCAGTAACAGTTTCAAACGAAAGCTTATTCATTAGCTTACGTTCGATATATAAAGTACATAAAGCATTTAAGCGTTCCTGGGTCATGAACGCTCGATGGGGAATTTCTATTAACTTTAATTTAGAAAGCGTTTTTCGGACACAACTCTTCATCTTTGCTCTGCAAATGAATTGGCAGCTGTAGGCACTCGCCCGGCGGCTCCGTGGCGTAGTGGTATGTGTGTGACTACTGCGTCCAAGGTCCCGGGTTCGAATCCCGACACGGTCCGCTTGAAAAATGTTAGGCGAGCATTTTTCACAAAAATACACCCTCGTTCGGATGAGAGGTGAAATGGAGGTCCCGTGTGTGGGTGTTGTCACGCACGTTAAAGATCCCTACCTTGCTTGGAACAGCAAGGGTTCGGCAAAATTCAAAATTTTCCAGGTAAAAAAAACTCGCTTCCTGGCCAATGTAGTACCTTCGGGTGGAGCATTGGAAAATCACATGTAATAATGTAGGCACTCGCCTGGAAAACTCTCTTCAAAGTCACTTTGATACGCTTTTAATATAGGTGCAATAAGGAGTTCAAATACAGTAATGGACACATCTGTATTTACATCTAAGGTAACAAGTATGGCAAAACACAGAATTAGTCATTAGGAACAACGTCTTTCTTCAAGATTGGCTTTTAAATTGTCCAGAATTACACAGAATATATTGATTCTAAAATTATCAGAACAATAAAGTGAATAGTTTCGTCTGACTAACGCTCATCAAGTTGCCTTTCTTTTTCTTTTCTTATCTCGGCTTTTTCATATTCGCAACCTATCTTTTGTTTGGCTCTTTCTTCAAAACGTTTAAAATTTTCTTCCGTTTTAGTGGCTTTTACAAAATCAGTCAGGGAGTTATATAAGTTGACAGCTATACTTAGATCCACTTCTACAGCTTGCAAGCTCTTGTTCGTTTCACTCATCGTTCCCACGAGAAACTTCTCGATAACGACCATTAATGTCATTTCGAACCTCGTAACATTTTTCTCAATTTGTTTGCATCCAGTTTAGTATTAGGGATCTCAGTCTCAGAGGTTTATTTTGCAATACTAATTCATCTTTTATTTACGACATTAGTTGCATTTCTTCGACTTGACCATCTGGTTTTACTTAAATATTTGGGGGAGATTTATTTCTACCCCCCATATTGATCTTTCAATTAAGATATGAAAATTTTCCAACGATGCGAGCTACCAGAAAAAAGTTGTATAGTTCTTGTAATAAGCTGAAATATTATTTAGTTGTTTATAAGCAAACTTCTGCAGATTTTTCAGCTATAAGGTTCAATGAATGAGCAGCACAGGGTACGTAAGGTGCCTCAGGAATGGAATTTTTAATACGACTTTGAAGTCCAGCGTATTTCCCTGAGATATCTGAGGCATTATCGTAACTTTGCCCTCTGCAGTTTCAGATAGCGATTTTCAAGTGAGAAAAAAAATTGAGAACTGCGTCTTGAAGTTATTTCCCTTTATGACCTGCGTTTGGAATAAAATGCAAAAATGTTCTACAGGACGTCCGTAACCGGAAAGAAAACGCGTTATAACTGATAACTGATTTACGAGGGTAATGTCAGGAGTTCCGTCAACAACAATTGAATAATATTTACTTTTCTTGACATCATTTACTATTTTTTCTGAACATGGTCAGCTAATAACATTATCAAGTCTTCCTAAATCGTAGATGGTAAGTAGGATATCTTACTGGCGCCGACGGTACCAAATCTTGCAAAGTGTGCTGCCGTAAAAGAATCAAAATTCTGCAGTCAATTCCATAAACATACAAAAGTTTCCATTATACTGTGAATCAATTCTTTCATTCTCGCTTCTAAACGCTAAACTTCTAGAAGCCAGTTTTTTTTATAACTGAGACAACTCCCCTTAGGATCTTTTTCCAATACAACATTTTTTTATCCAGTTTGGTAGTCAATACAAAGTCTATTTTCCAATTTTTTTATTTCGGTCTTTAAAATTTATTAAACAGAGTTCATGGTCTATAGAATTTTCAAATGTGTTGAGGCGGACCGTCGAATGCTTCCTGTCGATTTAGCCATTTTGTACAAGCTGGTCAACTCAAGTTCCAAATAAACAGCAATGACCGCAAAATAACGTTTCCTTTTATTCAGAGTATATCGGCCACTTACTTCTTTTTTTTTCGTTTGGCAATTTCTTTTCAAACATATCCCTTGTTAAAACTCGAGAAGAACAACTCTGAACATGTTTTGTTAAACTAAAATCAAGGTCCATATTCTGACAAAAGCAGTTCTATTGTTAGATATGAACGTGTATAATTGTTCAAAAATGTTGAAATAGATGGACATGCAAGTGGAGCAGACGAGGCAGATACACGAGTTTTGAATAGGTTTTGATTTTTCTCTTCCAAGCATTCGGGATCCTTAAAATTCTGTCGTTTTATCCTCATAGGGAAAATCAGGTCTATTATTAAAACAATTTTTTTTTGGTTATATAACAAAATTTCTTTTCGGAACAACATAGAAGTATTAAGGCAATAAAAAAAATGAAAAAATTTGATAAGTCTATTTATTTGCAAATTTAGATGAATTTTCAAATTCTTAATAAGTTCTGGGTTCCATATGAAAAACAAAATGCGATCTGTTGTTCCCTAGTTTGGTTAAATTGTGAGGCTAAGTTCAACATTTTGTACCCACAATCATATGGAAAACAATTCAGGTGTTTTGAAACCTGGTCGTAAATAGCAATAAAATGTTTCAAATTCCGTGTAAACATCTTATTGTTCACAATATACTTCAAGGTTTGAAACTTGTTTCATACACACGACGCGTGGGCGCCAACCATTTGTTCTGATAAGATATCCCCCGGTTGAATTGTATTTGTAAGTCATTTTCTCAATCCGCTGACTTCCATATCATAGTCAAGCTAGATGGAAAGTCGTTGATGGTGAGATTTAGTGGTGAAAAAATGTAAGTGCCTTAATTTGTATTCGTTTCAGCCCAAATTCTTACAAGCATCAGATCAGTCTGGGACTATTGTTTTTTTCACCGCAATCAATCAGTTAGAACCTGGGTCCAACCTGGGTTCCGCGGCCAGTGGTTAAGGGTGAGTGATTTTTGCAGAATCCCATAACGGATTTATTTCACAACTCCCCCTTTCCCACAAACGGTTAAGTTTCGAGTCGCCAAAACCTCCACCGTTCCAGTCTGTAAGACCCGGTCCCCAACTAAATCGACGTTTTGTGAATTAATTAATTTTCTTACTACGAACGTATATTTTCTTGAAACTATTATCTTTCGTCAAACTTTGTTATATTTAAAACTCTCGCTCATAACTATTTTAAAATTACCTGAATTACTGTTTCTGATTAAATTTGTGCGTGATTATCAGGACTCAAGTGCACAAATAATAATTAAGCCCGCCGCAATTATTTTAAGCGTGTTAATTATTATTACTAACAATTTAGAACCGTTTCTATAGCGCTCGCATCGTGAGACCCAAATCGTTGCTCTATGTACTTCCTTGGAACAAGGTTACGAAACGCGTTCTCAGTAAATAAAATAAATAAAAAATAAACTGTTACAAGTAATGATTTTATTTTCTAACAAAACTCAGTGCGGTCAACACACTTCGATTTACATTATTTCCTTATATACGGGGCATTCCAAAAGTAGATGTTATTTTGGGCTTAGGGAAAAACGCAATAAATTTTAAAAAAGTATTAATATTCTCATTTCAATCCAAAGTACAAGTACCGAGATTACGTATGAAATTTGATATCAGGTAAATGTCCGCATTGGCCCTTCTGGCAAATAGTCATACTTTCGGCAAATTTTTTCATAACCTTTTTACATATTTCTGGCTCAAAATCCTGAATAACAACATTATTGTTGTCTTTCAAATCCCGAATCAACTATTAGCATAGACTCTCCGCTGCAGGTCTCCTCACAGGAAAACGGCGTAAAAATCATACGCTCTAGGTGTGGAATTGGTGTTCCCATTTCGTGAAATAATACCACCTGGAAATTTCTCACGCAATAACTAAATTGTTTCACCATATCCATAACATGTAAGCCGTCTTGATGCAAATAGAAGTATTTTTGTCCATAGCGTTCAATTTAGGCCAAAAAAAATTGATTAACATAGCACTATTGCGCAACTTATTGATCTAAACCGCTTTTTCTTGCTCGTTTTTGAAGAAACACGGCCCAATGACACCATCAGCCCAAAAACCACACAAAATTGTCACGCATTGAGAATTCATTGGTAGGTTCAGTATCATTCTTGTTTTTTGCGTCTTAAATGTAGTAGTTTTGTTTGTTAACATACCCGGTTGGATGAAATTAGTCTTCGTCGCTCATAAAGACTTTATTGCAAGAATTCTCGTCAGTTACTTGCATTTCGAGAACCAATTGGAGAATACACGACATTGTATGTGATCTGACGGTTTCAATTCTTGTATCATCGGCATTTTATACGGGTGTAGATAATGATCAAGATATAAATTCGATAAACTGCTTCTTGTAATGTTAAATTGTTGAAAACGCTTCGGTATCGATGTGCCTGGACCATTGACGACACGCTCTTCAATTGCGTGCAAATTCCTGATACATCTTACAGTACGAGATAATCCCGACTTGCTTTGGTTTGTAATAGATACAATTTGCCCAAATTTCTTGATTTTTTTCAAAATAGTATTGTGACTTGGTGCCTCATGATGGTCAAATTGAGCACGGATGTTCCGTACTGCTTCTGCGAAATGTTCGTAATCTTTATAGTAAATTTTAACAATTTTAGTGCGTTATCCTATGTGAATTCTTTCATTTTTATAAACATATAACTTTTAGCTACCATCTGTCAAATGCAGATGTTCAAATCTTGACAGTTCAGAAATGACTTGAAATTTAAAGTGACACCTACTTTTAAGAAATCCTTTAGTTGTGCGACAGGTTGTACTAGTGCCCAAATGTGTATTGTCCTGTTGTCATGGGTTTCAATTACTAACGGCCTCAACTGTAATAAATACCAATTGTGAACTGACCGAGCTGTCGTATTCCCAATTACCATGAATGTATGAGGGCATCTGCACCATAAACTGTGTGGATATGTGCGTATCCGATTGTACGATTGTAAAATCAAAATGCACGTAACAACATGATTATGTTTTATGTTACATTGCGGACTTTACAAATGCGCTCTTATTGGATTCTTCGAAAATTTTGCGGATTTTAAAGAAAACTATTACTGAATATAATAAGAAATCTGCATTTTGATTGATGGTCCTTCATCATCCATCGGATAACCGCGGAATTCGTTTCTCGTAAAGTCCTAAAGATTTCTAAGGAAACGATTAATCTAAATGCGTTTTGATTTTGTCCAACAAATTAAACTACGTGTCAATCGATAAATTTTATTAGACTGGAAAGGATGATCGCCTGAAGAGGATAAACCAAAAGATTCTGGTCGTAATCCATAATTTTTTGTCGCACATTCATGAAAACGCGATGTCCGGTATTGTCATGATGCAACACGACGTCATGTTAATCGGCTAATTCTGGCAATTTGCTGTCGATAGTTGTCTTTAAGCTTTCTAGCAGAGAACATTATTTCATACTATTGAGTGTCTAATTGGTAGATAGCATTCCTTATCGTCCCTATACACTGAAACTATTACGGGTGAAGTCTTGACGAGAGAAATTCTGGTTACTTCCAGAATCTGTTAATGTATAGTATTCATTTTTCATTTCAAGCGATCGGCCGCTAGAAAAGACGCGGCTCTAAGTTTCGGCTTAGCGGAGAATCGCAAACCGTCATACACATTATCTCCCCTGCTAGCATACCCTAACAGGTTACGTAATTAATATTTATCTAATCCCGTTACGAAATGTCAAACTTTAGATGTATTTTTGACGTTGTGTTACGTCGAATTTTTTATAACTGTCAGTCCATTATATCAGTAGTGATATAATGAAACTTTACGTAACTGAATACTTAATCCATAGATATTTACATAAATATCAATCAAGCCATAGCAACGTTCAACTATAGCGATGAAGCTGAATTTTCTACATTTGGAAGTGCACAATCCTTTTGTTGTGGGGTTAGATAAAATTTTGTCATTAACACGTCATGAAACCCTAATTTTATTGACGAATGTAATATTTGCCACAACGAGCGAACGTGGCTGCTTACAATACTTTTTGGAATATGTGACCTATCTGCTAGTTACCAAAACGTGTAGTATAGGTTTTTAGTGATTAGGTTTTTTTAGGCAAATCTTCGTTAGATAAAGATGAGAGTCCAGATTAACAGGTGCCGTCCACACTAAAATCTTCGAAATTAAACCTCCGAAATCACTTTTAGTTACGTTTTCTATGATAGTAGATAAAAGTATTTTGTTATTTCTCCGAAAATTTAGTGGACGATATTAGAGTTTGTAACTGAGCTTTGTGGTACCCTGTTCGTTTCTCCCGTCTAAACTGGTTTCATGCTAACTCTGTCGGCTTACGGAACTTTTGAACTACAAGGATTTTTTCAACGAACTTTTGATATAAAGTAAATGCAACATAAATCAGTTGCGCTTGTTGGCAATATGTAAAAAGGAAACTAATGAGCGGTTTCACCGTGTTTGCAACTCTTCAGATCGGTGTACTTTTTCTTCCCAAAACGCCAACAAAGTTGTGTAATCATAAGATTGATTCAAATTTATGTACAAAGTAGAAAATTTCCATATACCATCTAACTAAATTTAGGAAAGAATGCTATTGATGTGTTTCTATTAAAGTACTACTTAACAGCCCATTGAGGGCTCTCTAACTAGTGTCTTAACCGAAAATGAGGTCAAAAATTGAGTTTATAGGTTAGAAATTTGTAAAGAGATAGCAACCAATAGTCGGTTTTGCTGTGTTTGCGGCTCTTCAGATTGGTAAATTTTTGCTTCACATAATGTCACCAATGTGGTGTATTCGTAAATTTGACTCAAATTTAAATACAAAATAAAAAGTTTCCAAAACGTCAACGAACCAAATTCGACAACGAATGTCGCACGTGACTTTCTATTAAAGTACTATTAAATAGCCGTGTTGAAGGCTGTGTAATCGGTTTCTAAACCGAAAATATATTCTACATAAGTTGTGTTTGTTGGCAATTCGTATAGAGGAAAACCAAAGACCGCTTTCATTGTGTTTGAAGCTCCTAGTTTTCCTTCACAAGGCGCCAACAAAATCGTGTAATCATAAACTCGACTCAAAATTTAAATACTAAGTGGAAATTTTTAAAACGCCATCTAGCCAAATTCAACAACGAATGCTGTAGGTAACTTTCTATGAAAGTGGTATCTACATTTCGTGATCTTTCTTTATAAATTGTCAATAAACGCAACTAATGTAGAATTCATTTTCGGTTTAGCAACCGATTACAGAACCTTCAACATGACTGCTAGGTAGTACTTTTCTAGAAAGTCACGTGTAGCATTTGTTGCTGAATTTGGCTAGATGGCGTTTGACAAATTTTTTACTTTATATTTAAATTTCAGCAGTGGCGTATCTGAGAATTGCAGTGTTCTGCTTCTTACAAAATATCGCTGAAAATTGTTTTCTTAATTTAATCATATTAATTTGAGTTGTGCACATAAGTGATGCGGCTGTTAACAAATCAATTGAGGGTTGTTATAAATATTTTAAAATTACGTCAGGAGATTGTAATATTTTACACTGGAAAACCGGAATTATGATGAAGTCAAAGAAATTCACTTGTTTTTTAATCATTAAAGCTTCTCTTTTTTTCAAATGTTTTATTTGACAGAAAAACTATATTTTCGTGACACTTCATGACACTAACCAAATGTGCTTAAAGAAAATAAGCAATCAAATCTTGATGACCATCTAGTTGGCAAAGTGTACGCTTCGTATTCTTCATTCCGTTTAACTCATGTGAACGTGGCAAGCTTTCACTAAAGTAAATTTGTTCCACGGTAATATAAAATTTGCGAATTTCCAAAATATCATTGACACTACATTTGACTTTTCAGTGCTCCACTTGAAGGTACTATATTGGCCAGGAAGCAAGTTTTTTACCAGGAAATTTGAATTTTGTCGAACCCTTGCTGTTCCAAGCAAATTAGGGATCTTTAACGTACCCGAAAACACACACACACGGCACCTACATTTTACCTCACATCCGATTTTTATGAGAAATGTTCGCCTAACATTTCTCAAGTGGTCCGTGACGGAAATCAAACCTGGGACCTTGGTAGTCACACGCGAACCAATTAACCCACAGAGGCACCAATGTCATTGGCAGCAACATTTATCGCTAGATTTAAATTGTGTAAATCGCAATATACGTAGGCCGCCGCGGGAATCTGATTCTTAATACGCGTTTAAAGACGTTTATATTTACCACTCATATTTGCAGCTCCATCATAACATTACCAGCGATACTGTCTCACATCAATATCATTGTTCTCGAGGATACCTACAACTTCGTTTTCGAATGACTGTCCGGATTGATTTTTTAATTCATAAAATTCTATAAATGTAAATTAAACAAAAAGTAATGTGAGCCACAGAAAATTCGTGCTTAGTTATTTTTTTATTAACCCTTTCCAATCGTTAATTGTATTATTACACGATACATCGTTAGAACTTTGCTTCCGCTATCCGAAAAGAGCCCAATAAACATGACAATAAACTGCATTTAGTATTGTTGAATAGGAAAGCCAAAATCTATGGATAGTTTGGGAAGTTCTAGTTTTAGTTTGATAATACACGTTACTAAATCTTCTCATTGTTACCTGATCTTTAGGAATAATGAGATCCTAAACGGATAATTTTTACCTTCATCTCATCATTTAAATCTTAAGCGTATCATTCTCCGTCACTGTCAATTAATATTGTAGTACTCTTCAGCTCAGTCTCTTGTAATTCTAGATTATCGTCAGTTCTTGTAACAAAAAATTTTTCAATCTTTTAGATCAAGTTGTAATTTATAATATCGCTATTATTACTATACACATCGACACTACTACTGCTGATGCCATTATACCTCGGTAGCAAATTTATATTTGCCTTTTTAAAGAAAACATCCATTTGCGCTAAATTCTTGAGAGCTTGTTTCTTTTCACGTCCCATTTTACGTTTTTGAGCACCAATTAAATATTTTGGACTTGTGTAAATTCATTTCAGTAATTTCCTAATAACTGTCGGATCGAAACTGATTGAACTGAGGAAAAACAAAAACCGATATTTTTAAACAAAGTAAAATCACGCCAAGTTGTCCAAATTATGTGATTTAATAGTGGTAACTAACGTACTTTTTACAGCCGCAAAAACTACAAACGCGTGACATCGGAGTACGGTCATACAACAAATGTGAGATTATCATAATCAATTTCTTAGAAGGAAATAAAACACTCCAAACACTGCCTTAACACCTTTTGGCTTATACAAAACAATTTATTTTTCAGTATCCCACATTTTCAGTATTTTATTTAAGCTTCTTGCAAGACAAATACTAAGAATATATTATATGTACCTGCCCATTGGATTACAAGATAACGCTTTTAAGCTGTTAGTTTTCATGGACACATTATTCCTTTCTACTACATCGTATAATGCAAATACGTGTCTGAAAATGTGTTTTTAACGATTTCAAAAGAAACACAACGATATACGTTCCTTGTTTGTTTTTTTTAGAATCAGCTCCTTCCGAAGGCAAAATTACTGTTTACATACGAAATTCAACGGAAAATTGTCAATAGCAAATACTAAGGCAGTGAGCTTTTATTATTGAACATGTTTATGGCACCTCTACAATCATAAGACCCCGCAATCCGGGCCCCGCGGACCCGTTAGTTACATCTTTGAATTTGAATCAATCCTATAATTACACGTTAAGTTAGCACGCACCTGAAAGCACTACGAAACTTTTCGACAGCACTTAGTGCCTAGTTGGTGCTTGTTAGTGCTTCGTATAGGCAGCACGTCCAGGTATTTTCAAAAAAATCAAATTAAAAAAGGCGTTTTAACTTCATGCTCCGTTGAAAGCATTAACGAAAACATTCCAGCAGTTTTTAGTGCTCCGTAGAAAAAGCCAGCACGTCCACGTACATAAGAAAAAATCGAATTTGAAAAGGACGTGCTAGCTTCACGTTTCGTTGAAAGCACTAATGAAAACTTTCTGGCAGTTGTTAGTGCTTTGTTAGTTCTTTAATAGAAAAACCTGCACGCCACGCATATTAGAAAAAAATCGAATTTGGAAAAGGGTGCTAACTTCATGTTTCGTGGAAAGCACTAATGAAATCCTTCCGGAAGTTTTTTACTGCTTCGTTAGTGCTTCTTAGAAAAAGTCAGCATGTCCACGTATTTCTAAAAAAACTATTTTGATAAAGGTATGCTAACTTCACGCTTTGTTGAAAGCACTAAAAAAACTTTTAGGCAGCTTTTCAGTTGCTCAATAGTGTACGTTAGTGCTTCGTAGAAAAAGTCAGCATGTCCAGGCATTTTCGAAAAAACAGATTTGTAATGGGGTGCTACCTTCGGGTTTCGTTCAATGCACTAATGACAACTCTCGGGCAACTGTTTGGCGATTCATTAGAATTTAATCATACAAATGTGTCAAACTTAACCGTAGTTGTTAAAAATTTCTGAAAATGTTAATCAAGGTGATGCATAAAAGGACAGGATCGAGACCTCGTTAAAAATTCGCATGGCCTAGACCTAGACCAAAACTACCTATGTCTCGTCTTGGTCTTGAAAGTCTCAAAAAGTCGAGGTAGAGAAATTTAATAATGATATTTAATTGAACAAAGTCGATTTTATTCTTTTAACGGATCATATAGTATTTTTCTTAAAAAGCAATTAAGTATCTCAGTGTTTTTCTTAATCTTCGTTGGGAAGTTTTTAAAATCATCTTTATTTACGTTTCGATCCATCACCTAGGATCGTTGTCAAAATAAGTATCTCAGGACATAATAGCTTCCTATTTTGTTTAAGATTGAACAATAATTGAGCGCTTTTTAGATATCTTGGATGGCATGAGAGTACTGCTGGACAAAAATACCGGTCTCTGACAACAGGTTTGTCCTGTCCTATCCTGATTAACTTGTGACACCTATAATATTTTTGTAATCAACTATTTTCTAGTTAAAGGACTTTTGCCGAAGAAGCAAATGACTAGCATCCTGTAATTCTAATTTATGGTAAAATAACTCGACAGTATACATTTTAGAATAAACATAACATTCAAACCAATAAATGTTAAAGCAAAGTGTATTTTTCTATTGAAATAAAAATTAAAAAAAAAATATTCTACCTCCCTCTTTACTACAATCGCCATGTAATCATCTTTACAATTTCCTTCTAAAATACGCAGTATAGCAATAAATGCGGCATTGCATATTTATGACAAGATTACTTAAATTTTTCAGGTATTGTCGAAATCATTTTGTTTAACCTTTTTAGAAAATTTCAAACTGCTATATTTCTGTTTTGAAAACAGTTCTTGAAAGTATATAAATAAAAAAGAAAAATTTGTGAATATCTGAAAATTAAATGTTTTCCAAAACATACAAAGTTAGCAAACTACTTATTTAGAGGAAACACATTGTGTACAATGTAACATAAACTTTTTCTTGTACTTATTGACATCAAAATCACAACCTAGAAGCTTTTAAATATTTTCTTTTATAATTTACTAATCTTTAATAATCCGTTATCTATCGCCACATCTAGGTTATGCTACGTTAATATAATTTTAATATAAATTTATTAAGTAATTAGTTTATTAACCTAGATGCGACGATAGATAACGGATTATTATAGATTAGTAAATGCAACACTTGCTTAGAAACACTAAAACACAATATTAGCATATCAGATTTGTTTTATAGACATCAATTGTTGCGGAAAATCTGCTTTAAATGACACCCTGTGCTATAAAAGTACAACAAAAACTTTGATTCTTCGATTTTCTAAAAAGTTTAAACAAAATGATTTAGACAATACCTGAAAATTTTAAATAAGCTTGTCATAAAAATGCAATGCCATATATACTGCTATACTGCATATTTTAGAAGGAAAATGTTAAAGTTGATTACATGGCGATTGTAGTGAGGTGGGAGGTAGCATACTTTTTTTAAATTTCTATTTCAATAGAAAATACACTTTGCTTTAACATTTATTGATTTGAATGTTATGTTTATTCTAAAATGTATACTGTCAAGTTATTTTACCATAAATTAGAATTACAAGATGCTAGTCATTTGCTTCTTCGGAAAAAGTCATTTAACCATAAAATAGTTATTTACATAAAAATTATAGATATCACAAGTTTATCAGGATAGGACAAACCTATTGCCAAAGACCAGTGGTTTTGTACAGGAGTACTAGCTCATGCCATCAATGATATCTAAAAAGCGCTCAATTATTGTGCAATCTTAAAGTAAGTAAGAAGCTATTAAGTCCTGAGATACTTGCTTTTTAAGGAAAATACCATATGAACTGGTAAAAACACAAAATCGACTTCGTTCAATTAAACATTTTTAGTAAATTTCCTTACCTCGACTTTTTGAGACTTTCGAGACCAAGAGAGACTTAGTTGGTTTTGGTCTCGGTCTACGTCATGCGAATTTTTAATGAGGTCTCGGTTCCGTTCTTTTATGCATCACCTTGATAACATCTTCACAAATTCCAAACAACTACGGCTAGGTTTGACACATTTGTATGATTAAAATCTAACGAATCACCAAACAGTTGCCTGAGAGTTGTCATTAGCACTTTGAACGAAACCCGAAGGTAGCAACCCATTTCAAATCTGTTTTCTTCGAAAATGCCTAGGCGTGCTGACTTTCTATATGAAGCACTAACGTGCACTATCGAGGCACTAAAAAGCTGCCGAAAAGTTTATGTTAGTTCTTTCAACAAAGCGTGAAGTAAGCATACCATTGTCAAAATAAATTTTTTTGGAAACGCGTGGGCGTGCTGACTTTTTCTAAGAAGCACAAACGAGCAGTAGCGAAACACTAAAAACTGCCGGAAGGTTTTTGTTAGTGCTTTCAACGAAGCGTGAAGTTAGCACGCTCTTTCCAAATTCGATTTTTTTTCTAATATGCGTAGGCGTGCTGGCTTTTTCTATTAAAGAAACAACAAAGCATTAAAAACTGCCGAAAAGTTTTTGTTAGTGCTTTTAACGAAGTGCGACGTTAGCACGCCCTTTTCAAGTTCGATTTTTTCTGATATACGTTGACGTGTTAACTTTTTCTATGGAGCACTAACAAAGCACTAAAAAGCTGCGGGAAAGTTTTCATTGGTGCTTTCAACGAAGCGTGAAATTGACACGCGCTATTCAAATTCCATTTTTTCAAAAATATATAGGCGTGCTGACTTTTTGTATGAAGCATTAACGAGCACTAACGAAGTACTAAAAAACTGCTGAAAAGTATTGATTAGTGCTTTCAACAAAGCGTAAAATTAGCACATCTTTTTCAAAATAATTTTTTTTTGGAAATACGTGGGCCTGCTGACTTTCTTTGAAGCAGTAACAAGCACTAACGAAGTACTAAAAAATAGTCGGAAAGTTTTCGTTAGTGCTTTCAACGAAGCGTTAAGTTAGCACGAGTTACATATCCCTCAAATTAGTGAATAGGTATAATTAAATGGAACTATTGAATTTTAAGAATTATTGTTACATTGTATAATTGAAGGACATGATAAAAAATTAACGAAAGTTACCAAACCAGACATGAGAACGGAAACAGTTACATTGTATTCCAGACGTAATATGACACTGCAGGTGCAGGTCACAGTAGACAATAAGACAGCAATTGTTATAATTAACATTATTAAAAGGTAATACTTTGTATTGTATCAAGAAATAGCAGAAATGAGATCTGCAGTTTCCACAAGTGATGTACAGAGCAGGCATAGCATCAATACCCCGAGAACCCCAGGAGGGTCAGTCAGTCTCGAGCTTCACAACCTTAACATTGTTGGTTGTTTAGCTACTCGCCTTAATTTTAGTTAAATTAAATAGTGATTGTCAACTTAGAATATTTTTGATCTCAATACGTTACTGCATATAACGTACCCGTTATTAAAATTCACATTGTAATTTCTGCCTAAATAAAATTGATAGAAGAGGTTTTTGGTAGAAGCCTTTTTAAAAAGTCGCTCCAAGAGGCCCAAAACGTATCTCACGCCCTTTTTAACTTCGATTCTTTTGAAAATGCGTGGACGTGCCAACTTTATATGAAGCACTAACGAGCAATATAAAACTGCAGTAAAGGTTTCGTTAGTGCTTTCAGATGTGTGCCAACTTCACGGAACCGCATTTGTTAGTGATTTGTGAAGGAAAAGTACATCAATCTGAGTAGTTGCAAACACAGCAAAACCGGCCATAGATTTCTTTTTACAAATTGCTAACAAATATAATTGGTGTAACATTCATTTCAATGCAAGCTTTAAAAACATTTCTGTCACGCGAAATTTCAAAATCAAGAACATAATGCTTGTAAATTATGATAACGTACACAAACTAGATTCTAGTTCAAAGTGCAACTTCTTGTTCCTAATGTAGCAACTCAATGTTCAGAGTACGGCAACGAAAGTCGGTTATACAGATTAAACCAATAACACGTGCAGTCAATAATAAACAGCTCTTTTTGGCTACTGAGGAAAAACATCAATTCCAATCACATAGTGTGTGATTCATAGTAATTTAAATTTTATTTTTGACGGAGTATTTAAACTATAAATTGCGATTTGAAATCCAGTTTCGAAATTTCATCAGTAAGAAGGAATATTCCAAAGCAGTAAAATTACAATGCAATTACGATAATGACTAAGAGATATTTCCAACTAAGCTGATCCAGTTTAACTACATCGAGAGTTAAACGAGATCGTTAAACCTTTCATTAGTCATATGCGTCCTCAAAAATTAAATTCCCAAGTATAATAATTTTCATAAAATTCCGTGCATTTCTTGAAGTTGATTAGTATTACCCTGTTTTTGTGTTGTGAGACACTATTGTGTATCGTAACGAATACGATAATTGGTTAACGGAGAGAGTACGATTAGGTACACTAGTTTAAACTTATTGCATATTTATTACTAGATCCAAATAATTTGCATCGACTCGAAGCATATAATGTTTATTGATGTTGCCAATATTGACGCAGTTTTAAATGTAATAAATTAATATCGCGTAATTTAATTAGAGGTTTATTGTAATTCGGTGCAGTATAAATTAATCTACAATTACATTGGTTATATACACAACTTATCCAAAATAAAAACAATGTTCTCGATGCATCTGTATTAATTCTGATTGCAAATTTCTCAACAAGTTGAGCCACAGGCAATTCATGGGTTCTACCTATAACACCAAACTATAAAATTGATTTCTGTACATAATTTTTACAATAAAATAACATAAAGGAAAATTTTTTAGAATTTTTGAAATAAAAACAACTTTATCTTGTTATAACATCAACGACGACGAAATTTTTGTTGTATACGTCAAATACAAGTTATTTCGTAATACCACTTCCTTCTAATTAGTTTATTATCCACGTATTTCAACAAGGTTATTTGATGCTTCTAGTTGAAACACTTATTTTATACGAAGCACGAAACTAAAGTTAAAAATTACGGAAAAATTAAGTTTAGAATTTGGGAATATGCGGTCATATCTGGTGCTCCATCAGAGAATAAAATGCAACATTTTTCAGATGAAGTCGAAAGGTTGGATCTCTACATATACATACCAATCACACTATTAAATAAAAAGGTTGTACAGGTCTTACGAAACCTTTGTTTTTAATTTTATCTATAATATTAATTTTCAACTTATCTTAGCGAATCTTAACAATCTTCTTCCATACCTTCCTGTCCTGACACACTTCCCCGCCTTGTAAACATGCATGCATTTCTTCATCTTTTGTTCTTGAAACTTTATAGTTTCCTTTTTTTTAAACATTTTTCACATTTCCATTCACTACGTCCAACTACGTTTTACGTATCCAACCTCTTCTTCTAAAACTACTCATCCAACCTTTCTACACTTCGAAGATGTGCAAAATATCTTTCTTACCAGTAACAGACATTCGTCAGCATTTCCATATAATTTTTTGAAAAAGCAGCCAAGGATCACTCGTCTAAAATATAAACATCATAGAATTTCTAATGAATCTCTGAATACTTACGTCTAATTTTCTAGTTATAAATGATAACATAACCGCTATATGAACATACGGACTTAAAACCGGCTCCGTCAACTTGGCCCCTCTCCAAACGATTTATTGAAATGTAGCATATGCACCAGAAAGTACTAGTCTTGCACCACCTTGCACCACCAAAATAATAGCTTGCACCATGCTAGAAAAGCAATTGCGGTAATTTGTTTATGAGGGGGGCTAGAATGAGGCTAACCCCCCTCCATTCGAATTTCAAAAGTGCACTAGTTAGAGAAATGCTTGCACCACCTTGCACCACTAAATTTAGAGCTTGCACCAGTTCAGAAAATTAAATACAGGGCCTTTTCTTGAGTGAGTCTAGAATGACGCTATCCTCCCTCCATTCGAATTTCAAAAAAATGATATGTGCACCAGTTAGAGGAAGGCTTGCACCACCTTCAATAAGTCGTCACATTATTATTTTACATAAAACACTGCCATACTCCAACATTTCTGAATTGCACTACGAAAAGAATTTAAGCAGATCCAATGCTGAAATATTTTTCTTGCGTTTCTTTTATTTAAAATAGTGCAATTATATTTCATTTAATTATAGGAGTATTATTTAATAACGAGGTGACTAATAATACGGACTTTAGGACAGGATCAGGATGTTCCTACAAGAGGCTTACAAATGCACTTGCAAGGTATTACAGAACACGTACTATAACTGCATGATTTAGGGGTGTCAAATTTAAGTCAAGTTACAACCAAATATAGCAGAATTAAGTTTTAAGCAGCATAAGAACCAAAGTCGTAGACAGATACTTCCGGAGAGGTCATGCACAAATTTTTTAATTTAATTACATTTCTATGGATGTATCTATCTACAATACACTAACTCCTCCGCTTAACTTTCTATTATTTTCACAAATTTTTCTTTCTAACTTATGACTGACGGCCATTCAATTTTTTTGTAAAATGTCACTTCCACCGTTTTTTAACTACGTCATAACTGACATTTGTTAAACTTTGAATTTCGAATCGTCCTGGATATTAATTTTTTTTATTAACCCTTGAATTTCAGCACATGCAGTACATTTATTAAATTTTTTATTTTTAAAATTACGAAAAAAAGTCTTATCGTATGTTGCGGGATTTGAACCCGGTATCGCCTGACCAATAGCTTCTCTAGGTATGTATAACTCAGACATCTTGGATACCAAAGATTTATTTTTACATTTTTGAATTATTTGAATCATTTCCAGCAACCTATATTTAAAGGGTTTTTTTATAAAGTTTTGAATAAATCTAATATTTGATCTTTTCGAAAAATCACTTTTCTCAAATATCTACGAAATGTATAGAAAATTTTGAATTCCAAATAACGATTATTACTCAACAACAACATCTACAAAACATTTCCTATTTAACTGATTTTCAATCTCTTCAGATAACAAAGCTATCCATCCAGTGCTATCCAGAATGAGACACCCTATAGCATCGATTTGATAGTGCTATTTTCAGTTTATCAAGATTCCCTGCTGAAATAGCTTTATCAGAAGTAACTAATTCGGAATAAGTCCTTAAATTGGGATCGTACGATGAGATTGTCGAATACAACATTATGATAATCTGAAAGTGTTTTATCTGAGAATGACATTTTTGAAGAACGCAAGAGTTTTTGTGGATATTATGTCTTAATATTTTCTGTAATTGAAAATCTTTTCAAATTTTCTAAAATGTTTATGAAACGGGATTTGATTACTGTTTTATAGTAATCTTGGAATAGTCAATATTATATATGGAAATCGAAAAAAGTTTGTACTAGTTGAGATTGAATTTATTGCTGAGCATTACTTTGAATCATAGGTAGGTATCCTTATTATAGTTAGATTGATAGTTAATTTCACTGCTGTTGCTTAGTTTATTTTTCACCTAGAGATTTTTACGTATTATTTTCTTCCGTATGAGCTATATACTTCTATAAATTTTGAAATTGCTCAAATTAAGTAACTAATCATTAGTAATTAATTAAATAATTTTATTTCAAAAATTCAAACACATAAAAATGTTAAACTCAAAATTAAAATAATTTTTTTAATATTTAAATATAAAAGACTAACTCTTATTCGCACCGGTTTTCGTAATTCTAAAAATGTATATCACCTAACAGATAAAATTGATAATGGACAGTACAATTAAAAATATATCTCTTAATATCTACATTTTTAAAAGAAATTTTTGAAATTAAAATAAATTTTCTGATTATAAAAACGATTAATTTTTATTACCAATAGCTTTCCCAATTCTAAAAATTTTAGCAAAAAATAAACGAAATTGAAAGAAACAATATTGATAGTGAATTAATATACATTTCTGAATATACTTAGGACAATTGAACATTAATTTAAATAATAAAAGGCTTCAAACTATTAGTTTAAAAAAATTCAGTACTTAAAACTTGAACGTATTTTTCGGTAAATTTTGAGGCTAAAATTCAAAAATCAAATGCTAATTTATCCTTGTATTTTTGATAAACTTTTAACTGTGGGACAAATATATAGCTCTATCATTTAAAAGAATGTTTCCAATCCCATTAAAGAAAAAATGGATATGTTCAAGCGTATATAATTGTTTTACGGCTATTTTGAATACAATAACATCATCTTTCATAACGTTCTGTAATATACCTCATTGTTATGCTAATTACAATACTCTTAGTTTTGAATATATTGCACATGGGCTTGTTGAATAGCAAGTCCCACATTGCAGTTCAAATACTCTTGGTGGTAACAGGCAATAATGTTCCTCCAAAAAAATTGATAAACCGATGGGAGGAGGGAGCAAAAAACTTTCTATTGCGATAAAGTATTTCGGTACACAATTGAGTACAAAAGGGGTACGAAATTTTGAGAACGTTTTTGAAAAAGCAAGTGGGGGGGGGGAGGTCGTTTTGCCAGTGCCTCCCACACTATTTTTCAAATATATCTAGAAAAGCGGAGGCATAAAATATTATGTCGAGAAGAAGGGAGGTACAAAATAATATAGTTGCTGTACGTGTAGGACAAAACGGGTACAAAATTTTGAGAACGATTTTAAAGCAATCGGAGCAAGTGTGAAGGCCGTAGTTTAGCTCCCCGCCCTACCTCTCCGTTCAATTTTCAAATATATCTAGTAAGGTAGGTACAAAATATTTTAATTAAAGTACATTTCGTCACAAAATGTATACAAAATCGATATTTAAAGCAACTGAGGGCGAGGGGGTTGGCGAAATGGACATGGTATTTATTGCATTTATAACCACCTAGAACTGCACGATTCTGTATTTTATGTAAGTTATGAAAAGTTTTAAAACCATCGACATGTACATTAAACCAAAAAAATCATATCTTGAAACACATAAATATCATTAAATAACTTTCATGAAAGACTTCAATTCTAATAAATTTGTCTTTCATTGAGTCTGTATCCATAGCTCAACGAGCTGCCGCATTGCAAAACCTTATATAAAAGTGTTTCGAAACAAAAGAGCAAAAAATTATTTTTTAAACTGTGTGCACTACTGCAATATAAAAATCGTGAAATAAAAATTGTGTTAGTAACACTGATTTTGTTATTTTGTTAACTTTAAATACCTATCGTGTGAATTGAATGGTGCTCTCCTAATAGTTTACTCACGTAAGTAATGTACGTTTAAAGTTTGTTCGAATTTGTTCACATTTTACAAAATATTGATCCATTTGAAAACAAACTTGTTAAACTACCAGGTAGGGCGGCAAAATTAATCTGCATAGGCGGTAAATGACCAAGAGGTAGCCCTTGCATACAAGCAGTAGTGTTTAATTAAATTTCCATTTATTGCCCTCTGGGAATTTTCACTTTATGCACGAAGCTAATGTAGAAAGAATTAAGACTATATGCGACTATTAAATAAACTTTAACCACAAACAGCATCAATTCGAAAAAATATTTATATACCGTGGACAAGTTCGTTTATTTTGAGGGGTGTGCTAGGTCATTTACGACTTGACCCAAATAAAGTACAATTTTACTTCACTCTCGTTTATGTTTTCTCCCGTACAGTGATGGTGTACACTATAACACTTGTATGCCCAAAATATTTAAAGTTACTTACGAATTAAGCAAGCTGCGGTTTTTCTTTAATTTCAGTAGAGATCCCTAACCTTTAATCGGATTTATTTTGTAAATGATCAAGTTTGAAGATTTATAAAATGCAAATAAACATATAAGTATACCGGGTATGATTGTTAGACACCACCAATTGCCGATATATATTTTGGAAGCAAGGGGCGAATGTTTTCTAAGCCTCAGACCAGTTATGGCACATATGAAAGATTCATTAAGTCAAAAAGAATTAGTTTCACGTTTTTCTAATAGGCTCAAATTGCTCGAGCATAAAACATTTTTAAACATTTTTGTTTAAAATATTTTAAGCAAAAGGCTCGTCAGTTCGGTTTGATTTTTCTAAATAATTTTCTCCCGATGATGTTTTCTTTTAAACGTTACCCCAGCCCCAAATTTTTCAACTCTTGCAAACAAAACTCGACCAATATCGCTCATTTTAATTTTACTTATATATAGATTTGAATTGCTTTGGATCACTATGTACGGCACATGGTAGGCCATTTGATGACAATACTCAGGGACCGCGTGGACCACTGGTGGACCTAAGATTTCTAATAAAACTGGATTGTTTTCCATATCACATGTAAATTAACAACAAACAGTTGGTTATTTAAAATTTATATACAAGCAGTTGCTCACATCCCTTTTTATCAAACACCAAAAGATTAAATTTATTCTGATTCGAATTCAGTATCTACCCGACGTTCTTACGGTAAGTTAGCGTTACTTAATTATTTCTATTAAAATCCATTTCCAATTTTTCTCACTTTTTAAAATAATGTTAACAGCGAGGCACTGAAAGTTCATTCAGAATTGCTATTGTTGCCTGAATTCATGCCACCTAGTAAAAATGTAGGAGGGGACTGACTCATCCCAAGATAATTTTTCAAGCCATAGTTGTTGTAGTAATATTTTGACAACAACAATATAAGGATTGATAGGCACAAAACGATCAAATACCGAAGCCACATATGTTTGATAGTAGCTGAATGGGGAATTGCAAAGAATCGCATTTACATTTCCGCAAAAGATCAAGTGCGGAAATACTTTCACTTTTTCCGAAATAAAGTTTTGTATTATCGTTATGTAAGTCCAGTTCTATCAAGGTGGACGAACAATTAGAAATTCATTTACGTAATGAAAATCCAGCAGATAAAAGTATTTCTTTTACTTTTATAAAGTTCAGAGTGAGTTTTAGTGAACATAGACCACAAGCAAATAAATCTTCTACGTAAAAATTGTTTAAAATAATTTGAGAAGTCTCTGGGAACTGGTGATAAGGAGACATATGTTCTGGTGGATCTTTTTTCCAAACAACTTGCTGAAACTGCGTTGATTAGGAGAAACAAGTACTTGCCTATACATTTTTGAAATATCTGCTTTCACTACGTAAAGGTCTTGACAAAAACAAAATAAGTGAGAAATAATTTCATCTTGGACAATAGAACCCATTATTTATCATTGAGAGTTTACTGTTGTAAACTATATTTCATTCTCAAAGGTTATCAAATTTGTTATGGTGGTTTTAAGGTTAAGAATGTCATCATGGTTGCTTTGCATTCTAAATTATTGCGGTTTTATGATTCATTTGTTTTGATTAATAATGTATAACGTTGGTGCCTTTGTTATAATCGTCATAGAACGAAGAATGTTCACGAGTTAAATTCTGCCGATTCAGGTTATTGTTTTATATAGATAATTTTGCATGTTAGTTAGGGAAAAAAACAAAAGTCATTTTAATTTACAGTCTTAGTTCATTTATCGATTAATGCTGAAGATAACTTCGAGGCGTTTTATGAGAAAAAGATACGCCTGCTGAAAAAACGTCGCGGAGAGCACTGAAAGAAATAACGTGCAAACTTGAGTAGGTACAGTTAAGCTTTGAATAATTAGGCATCTAACTCGATTAATGTGAATAGTCAATTAAAGTTCGGAATTAAATTCTACTATATTGGTAAAATTTACTATTAGGAAGAATTAGTTCCTGAAGTAGTAAAAACTTCATGTTGAAAGGCATGTTGATTGAGAAACATCCAAGTTTTAACAAAGTCCAAAATTTCCAGCAATATCTGGTTTAAATAACTTGAATGAGTCTGTGATACTTAATTTTAATTTTTTCTCAAGTATCTACAAAATTACTCCTCAGGTATTTATAACACAACTTTTGAAACTATAACCTACAGTCACCCTCAATTAATGAACATATTCAACTATACAAACTTATAAACGTACCCACAATACATTCTTGTTACTAGTTTTAAGAAATTAGGAAGAAAGTTCATTCGCCGAAATCGTTTTGATAATTAGGCATTCGCTTAAAAATTATGGTATGTACTTGTGCGTAATTTAGTTGTGTAATGGAGTAAAGAGTTTCATACGCAAGTAATGTAAAGGTGATAGTTTCCAGCCCTGATATACTAAAAGATATTGCCATTACCTAGAGAAGTTATTAATTAAATTATTAATATTTTGGAAACCGTTTTTCTTTCAGCTAGCAGTTTTTAAATAGTTATATTAGCGTCCTTATCATTAGCATTATTTTAGGTTTGTTTTAAATTAGTGTACGCAATTGTTCCTTCTGTAAATCACTTTCCTAATATCGGATTTTGATATCGTCTTGTTATTTCTTCTGGGATTTTCTTGGAAATCCTCGTATTTCAAGATTAGGTAGCGTCCAAGATAATTTCCGATTGGTATTTCCCACATGATAATATTCCGGAACCCTTATCGAACACTTGCACCCCTACACTAGGCTTTCCGATGCTTCACCCGAGGGTACTACATTGGCCAGAAAGTGAGTTTTTTATCTGAAAATTTTGAACTTTGCTGAACCCCTGAAATTCCAAGCAAGGTAGGAAGGGATCCTTAACATGAGTGACAACACTCACATACGAGATCTATATTCTACTTCTCATCCGAACGAGGATGTATTTTTTGTGAAAAATACTCGCGTAACACTTTTCAAACGATCCGTGTCGGGAATCGAACCGAATCTGACTAATCCACGGAGTCGCCCCGAACACTTAGACCATCGTTCTCACTGAGTTAGTGGGCAACTATTCTGATTGGTGCAGTTGAGGTTTTCGGTACTTTATCGAAACACAATATTTTTAGCGAGGTACTTCACCGAGTTTGTCTGTGGATTACCGGCTAGGTTTTTTTAAAGCTAAAACCATTCGTAACAAAGTAGATAAATGTTCATTATATTTTTTGGAAAATAAAATTATTATTCGTCCACATGCACTGTGTCCTCCATCAATTTGTAATAATTTGTGTTCACATTGATCTGTGATAAAGCAAACTATAAACGTTCACTCTTTCTAGTTTTGCGATATTAAAAATGACTTGAGCGAATTACTGTGTCACCCGAGTGTCTTTTCGTTTGTTTGATTACATAGTATTCCCTATGAATTTTTTCATGTATTGCCCTCACGACTATTGCCAATTTTTGGAAGTGCTAAAATCCTGTTTTGAAACGCTCGCCGAGCTGCCAGAGTTTTTTTTATTCTTGATATATTAATTGGAAAACCTACTCTCCGAATTTATACATTGTAGGTACATGGATTAGCTCTCAACCAGATTTACAAAATGGTTTTTTTCACTTTTGAAATTCCCCACAACGTCTTTAATCTTTCCTTTGGAGTACTTCTTATTATTAGATCGTGTTAAGAGTGTTGGCAGGAAAGAATTTCTTTAATCGAAACTTAAGTTCTATTTCTTTACTCGAGATTTCCATAGTTCAAGAATATTTGAATCGCCAAAAATGTGGCGCGTTACTTTATCATGCAAGCAAGAATTAAGAATTTTAGGGATTAATATAGGATCAACAAATTTATTTAGAATGTACTTTTACTTACTACAAAATTGGTTTATGAGGTTGTGATTCTATTGCTAACACATAAATGACACGTTGTCAAATTATAAGGTAATGTTTGCAAAAAATTTCAAACGAGACAATCATTTTTGAATAAAAGTGGGAGTTTATAAAATTTTGCATATCTACATATAAAACACTTAAGTTCATGTACTTTAATAAAGAAGTAAATAATAAAAATAATAATTCAACTGTTATCAAAAGGAGATCTACTTGAATAAGGAATGAAACGATTTTTACACACCGGTAGTTCTGAAATTTCAAAAGAATCAACTGTCAATGCCACCTGAATTTTTCAAGTAATAAAGTTATTTTCTCACCACAACAAAAGAATTTCTAAAACCTCTTAATCGGTATCAGTTACCATAATTTTAATATAACATGTATGACGTAAATCATTTAAATTATGAATTATCATATCAAGGACGGTTAGAAAATTTTTCAGTACAAAAATAATATTTACAAAGCAATAGAATTATAATAAAATTACAACAGATGACTTAAATTATGCGCAACTAATTAAGTGCATTGAGGCTTACGCGAATTATTGTTAAACCACTGGGAAGTCCCGTATAAAAAATTCTTGTGTACAGCTAAATTCGTTAACTTTTTTGACACAGATAACCTTACATTTGAATAAAATAAGTGACGGCACTTCTGAACCTGGAACAAATTTGTAATTAACGTGCACTTTTCTGATTAAAATTTCGTTTTACAAAATTGTTAGATTTAAATGTGTTACGTTCATTGGTTACTGTTATTCCACTCCTGTTTATTTGAGGATATTCTGTTACGATTGTAGCTATATATAGATTGCTATCCTGATTTTAAAAAACGGTTTTGAATTATTTTAAAGTTACTTGGGAGACAGAATTGTTTTGCTAGTGCAATGATTTGTCAAAAAAATATAAAGATACGCGTTCTGTTTGTCGTTTTAATATTCCAAGTAAACAATACGCGATTACTTCCTTAACATTTCTCCTGTCACGTATTGGCAGGTATAGGTTGAATAATGACAATTACAGAAATATGATTTGTAGCTTCATCAACTTGGTTGGTTCATGAGAGAAGCTTAAATACTGGTAACATATGAGTAGTCCAACGACTGTCGGGGCTATTTTCTCGTGTGTCTTTTGTGAGTACTCTTAGTTGGTGGTAAAAGCTGCTGATGTTATAATTAATGAACCTAAGTAACGGAATCATCACACAGTTGAATATATAAGGTTATCATAAAGTAAGGGATACATTTCAACTTATATATTGTTAACAACTCAATTAATAACAGTGAAAGGAATCTAGTTGCTTACATAATAGGATTTTAGTGTATGTGGAAAACAAAAGAAATGCCGTGACAACTATTGATACAAGTGTCAAAAACAAAAGTATCGTAATTTAGAGGATTGTTTTGAAAATAAAACTCGCATAAACGCAAATTGTAGCAATTTGAACATGGATCTGCAAACAAGAATTAGTTTAACGGAATGTTTATTATGTATGCGCTAAAAATTACACTGCTGGATTACGCAGATTTTGTAGGTTTGAGAATAGGGTTGTGCCAAATGAAAGCGTATGTAATTTGATTAGCAAATTTGAAAGAGCAGGGTATGTAACTGACCTTCCAAAATCAGGAGGAAGAAAGATTAGTGATGTACAAGTTGTAGAAGCTCTTGGTGAAAATCAAAACGTAGCCAATACTGATCCGCAGTCAGTAGTGTGAATACGATATCAAAACAATTACAAATGCTATACACTTACGGTTTGGAAAATTTACCGGAAAATCCTAAAATTCATCCTTAACAAACTGCAAACTGGTTGGACGCGTACCTCCATTGATTTGTATTCTGAGCTAATCAACACACTTCCCTGAAATTTCCACAGTCTACATCTTTAACTATCTGTGTACAATAATCCAACCTAGGTCTATCTCTACTTCCCTTTGTTCCTATCTCTGCTTCTAATATATTCCGCACTATTCCCTTATGCCATACTATGTGGCCTAACTTCCCTTTGTTCCTATCTCTGCTTCTAATATATTCCGCACTATTCCCTTATGCCATACTATGTGGCCTATCATCCTATCTCTCTTATTTTTTACTGTTTTCCACATATTTCTTTCTTGCCTTACCATTTCTAGCACCTCTTTGTTCTTAACTTTGTCTGTCCATGATATCTTCATCATACGTATGTAGCAGCACATTTCAAAGGCTTCTATATTTTTCCAGTCCGCTTTTCCCTACTGTCCAAGTTTCACAGCCGTACAGTGCTGTCTCCACACATATGTTTTAAGCAATCTCTTCCTTGTTTCTATGTTTGTTGTCTTTGAACACAGTAGTTGCTTTTTCTTGTTAAATGTAGCACCACCCTGTGCTAATCTTTGTTTTATATCTTTTGCGCTCTTCCCATCTTGCGTTATTTGGCTTCTAGGTAGCAGAAATCCTTAACTTCTTGTAAGTTCTCGTTACCTATTTGTATTCTTGTTTTTGATTTATTTTCACCTCCTTTGCAACTAGTACTTAGGTTTTATTTTTGTTAATTTGCATACTGTATCTCTCTGTTAGAAATATTTCCATTTCATTAAGAGCAGCTTCTAACTCTTCCTTGTTAGATCTTAATACCGCTATATCATCTGCAAATCTAAGCATATCAATCTTTTGTCCCAGCATAATAATTCCAAATGTCTTCCTGTATTTAACAGTATTCATCGCCTCTTCGATGTACAGGGTAAAAATTAATGGGAATAGGGCACATCCCTGTCTCACACCTTTCCTAATATTTACTTCTCTACGTTCCTGCTCTAATTCTATTACTGCTGTTTGCTCTTTGTATAAGCCATGTATTATCCGTCTATCTCTAAAACGCATTCCAATATTTTTGAGTATTTCAAACATTTTTTTCCATTATACATTGTCGACTGCTTTTTCCAGATTTACAAACCCTATATACACGCTTTCGCCTTTTTCTATTGTTGTCTCCATTATCACCTTTAAAGCTAAAATAGCCTCCCGTGTTTTCCTGTTTTGCCTAAACTCAAATTGATCTTCTCTTATTATTTCTTCAGCCCGTTTTTCCATTCGTCTTTGTACAACTGTAGTTAGTATTTTTGACACGTGTGCTGTCAAACTTATTGTTCGAAAATTTTCACATCTATCCACACCTCTCTTTTTTGGTATAGTGACTATGATGTTCCGTTTGAAATCGTTTGGGTATCTCGCCTGTCTCATACATATAGCTTACAAGTTGAAAGAGACGTTCTGTTACTGCTTGTCCAGCGACTTTTAGAGTTTCTGCTTGTACCTTATTTGTATCCGGCGCCTTACCATTTTTCAGACCGTTCAATGCTGATTCAAACTCATCTCGAAGTATAGGATATCCCAAGTAATACTTTTCAATGTCTGATTCCTGTTCTAATGCTGCTAGTTCCTCCCTACATATAAATTCCCTATATTTTCCTGCCATCTAACCACGTTCTCTACATTTTCTATAATGACGTTTCCTCTAGCGTCCCTTTTGCTATACGGTTTTATATTCCTAAAATTCAATCTAATTAGTTTGTATGCTTCGTCTGTCTTTCCTATTTCCATCTTAGTTTGTAGCTCTTTGCACTTTTAATCAATCCATTGTTCTTTAGCTTTTCTGCATTTGCGAATAATTTCCCATTTTATGACTTTGTATCTCTGTTTTCCTGTTACGTCTGATCTTTTTTTTTTGTATTTTCGTCTTTCTTCTATTAAATTCAGGATATCCTTTGTTATCCATGGTTTCTTATTTTCTGTTTGTGTATACGCCGGAATATCTTTGGCCGCAATGTCTAAGCTGGATCTAATGTTATCCCATTCTGTGTCTACTTCCTTAGTATAAGAAAATTTCCCGATATCTTTCACGAATTCATTTGACTTTTTTTTCAAATCCTTTCGTGGATATCTTTATCTTTTAGTTTCTCAAAGTCAAAGTGCCTTTTTCCGTTCTTTTTTTCAAATTTTTAAATTTAAGAGCGGCCTTCATAATTATCATGTTATGGTCAGTGTCTATATCTGCTTCTGGGTAGCTTCTACAGTCTTTTACTTGATTCCTAAACCGTTGTCTAACAAAAATGTAATCTATTTGATATCTACCTATAAGGCCTGGCATCTTCCACGTGCATCGTCTTCTAGCATAATATTGAAATAATATGTTTGTGATGGTTAAATTGTTTTTGTCGCAAAATTCTACCAACCTATTTCCTTGTCGTTTCTCGTTCTAATCCAAATAAACCTACTACCGCTCCTTCCCTGCTCTTACCTACCACTACATTAAAATACCCCGAAATTATTAAATTTCATGTATTTTAGTATGTCTTCGATATCTTTGTAGATCGCTTCTACATCTTCCTCATTGTGGCTAGAGCTGGACATGTATACTTGTATTATTACTGTATTTACCGGTTTAGATTCTAATCTAACCACGAGTACTCTTTCGTTCTTTTGTAAGTAGTTTTCTACACATTGTCGTATATTTTTTCGCATAACTAGCTTACTTACTTGCTTCATACTTCTGACATTTTACTCTCCGACTCGCAGAATGTTCCCGATTCTCTTTCTATATTTTTCAATAACATCTTCCGAAGTAGTCCCCTCCTGGAGATCCAAATGAGGGACTATTTAACCTCCGGAATCTTTTACCTAAGAGGATGCCATCATCTTAAATACAATTTAAGTACGCTGTTGACTTGGGAGATAATGTTGTGATTTCCCGTTGCCTTCCACATCGCGTTAGTGTGTCTTACAATGCCATACCAACCCCTATGGTCTCTACCAATCTAAGTACCGAAAAAGTTGCTGCCCTCTTTCAGGGATTTGTCTTAGTGTAGTTCCTCACTAAAGACCCTCCTACTGTGATTGAACCTGTAGTTTGGCTCTTTAGGTCAATGGAACGCGGAAGCCATTCCACCCGTTCTAGTAATCTAGACCTTCTTCAAGGTGCATGTCCATTCGGAATGGAAACAAAATAATAATTAACGAAAAATAAAATTCATTCATAACAAAATATACATAAAAGTGATATAAATAACACTTAACTGAATCGATGAGAAAGATGAAATTGTTATGTTGAGACGGCAGATCGTTATAATTTGATTTCTTAGTTGTTAACTTTAATCTGAGATGCGGTTTCACATCCAAAAACCTGTTCTTTATTTCGACTTAATGTCCAAAAATGCAAAAAAATAAACTTTATGAATATGAAGTTGGAAAAGGGAAGATATATTTCAGGACTTTTCTGGTAAAATCACCTATACAAGAATAATGTTAAAGTACACTCCTTACGTTTTTCAAAAAACCGGCGGAAATTAATTCCAACAACTACTCTTCTTCCGCATGTTATACACTTTCTTGAATGGATGGTGTCTTAATGTTGAACGGATTTCTTATCCATTCAATATTTTTGTATAATCAGGAAAATAGTTTTTCATGTCCATTTGTAAAGTCTCTAAATGCTGTGTTATACATTTCAGAGTATCGGAATCAACTTTACCAACCAAACTTGCTAGAAACTCACGCAGAGGTGGGTATCGAATCCACTTTTCCATCACCAACTCTCTTTTGCCATAAATTTATTTTTGCCTACTAAACCCCGCATTACTTTCGTAACTAATTTAAATCTTAAGTTTGATTTCAAAAAAATCGAAAAGTTCATCTTTGTATTGATTGAGGTTTATCTCAAAATGGTGCTTTAAATTGGATGGTATAATGTTCGCATTTGTTAGATTTTCAAAACAAATGAGGCAAAGTGGAATAGCTCGCTTTCATCTTCAGTTCATGTGAATTCAAATTTAAGATATTCTTTTTCGTACTTGCGAATTTTCCCTGCTTTTCTCTTAACAGTTTTTTTTTAAATTGAAGGTAGTTCACCCTCGTTAATTTCATTATTTTCTGTTTGCTGATTGCTATTGCAACACAGGTTTACAAAAATTTTCTTTTGTCCCCTAGGATTTTATAACTTGCACTTCTACACAAAATGCGCAGTTCCAATTTCATTTTGTGCAGTTACAAATTACATATATGAGGATTGGTTCCTGTATATTTGCCCTATCGATAGTTTGCCGTCCAGTTAATTCAGGGAAAATCCATTAGATGGAGTAAGCAAATCGGCAGCTTAAGTAAATTTCAACACATCAACTAGAGTTGAGTTAGTTTGTGAGTTTTCACCCTGCAGGGTAGATCGAAGTTGACCTCGCGTGATATTTGTGTTGTTTGAGTTGTTATAAAGTTAACCTAAATATATACTTTGTTGTGTTGTTGAATAGATATAAAACAAGTTCAAGAAGGAGAAGTTGTATAAACCATCTTGATGTGTTTTGCTACAAATGCGGAGAAAATATGTTAAAAAAACAGAAAAACTGTTAGTGACTTAGTAAAGATAATTTAAATTGGATATTTTGGTATTAGGCTTGTTGATCAGGATAAAACCTTGGCACCGCATCAGGTCTGTAAAACTTGTACAGAACATTTACCGGGAAACAAAATTCGGCGTATCGATGCTGTGGAGAAAACCCACAAACCACTTCAATTGCTGGTATTTCAGTCTTAGTAAATGTTATTGGACTCAATCGAAATAACTGGACTTATCACTTATCACTCATAGGAAGTGCCAACCACAATGTTTGCCAGCTATCAAAGTTCTGCGAGAACGAGTATTGTCCCTCTTACCCTTCTGATATTGATGAAAGTGACAGTAATTATAAGGTTTCAACCAGGATGAATTAAACAACCTCACAAGAGATCTAACCTATCAAAAGAAGTTTCCGAATACTGGCTGCCAGGTCTGAGAACAAAGACCTACTGGAACAAGCAACTAAAATTACCTTTTACCGTACAAGAGAAAAAGATATGCTACCCTCTTTCGCTTAAAAAGACATTTTAGTTCCTTATTTGATCCATAGATTTAACTTGCAATAAAGTAACGCATATTTTACTAAAATATTATGTAGAAATTTAAGCTCGTAGGCAAAAACTAGTGGCATATTTGAATTCAGAGTATCAAATTCATATGAAATCAGCTCCAAATACCCTGGGACTAAAACAACTGTTGACCTGTGCAAGCAATACCTTCGTTCAGAACTTTAACCAACGACCCATAATCTTGAATGTTAGGGATAAAAATTATATTTTGTGTCAATGGGACTTACAAAAGCACATAACAAACCTAATAATTAGAAAAATCACACGAAAGCTAAAAATACACACGCACGCAATTCGTACAGGAGATTTTTGTGTAACAGTTGTCTGGGCCATAGAGTGTGGGAATGTACGGAATCACAGCACCCGGCAATGCAAGGACTACGCATACTTACACAATAATAACAAGTTTTTTATTATTTTTATATGTTTCTAATCGAAAAAAGTAAACAGCTTGTTACACCAGACGCAGCTAAAGCCGGGTGCAGGGTGTTACCCCCACCAAAGCCTTTTGGTAATCCTGCGAATACGCGTACCACGCTTAGGAAAACAAAACTCTGCATTAGAAGATCGAATTACAGTTACTGCGGAGTGTACTACAAAATCTGTTTGCCGAAAGTTATCGCTGAAATGCTGAAATAAGAAATAACTTAAACCAGAGAATCATGACAATGTAAGCGCGCATACAGCACAACAAGCTGTCGAGCTTTTGGCTAGTAAGAACTTCAAAATAATGGCCCAGTGCTGATATTCACAGGATGTATCGCCCAATCGTTTCTTCTTATTCTGATATATCAAAAATAAAATGAGCGTTGGATGTTTTTCATCGCCTGAAGCATCGTTGTAGCATTCGATAAGCTTCTTTCGAAGGTAACCTCATTCAAAGTGAAAGAATTGTTTTGAAGATTGGTTTCATCAAATGAAAAAGTGTATAACCATTAAAGGGGAATATTTTGAGAAGCAATAAAGCGATTTGCATCATGTCATGTGTGTTTTTCTTATATTTTTTTGCAATTTTAGCAGTGAGCCTCTTACCACCGTTTAAGTAGGTAGATTTTTAAATAAAGAAGTATGATGTGCAATTATGTGCGTAGTAGTTCTGTTTATACTGTTATGATGCTATATAATTGATGGGGCTATGTTATTGTCCAATAAATAAATATTGATGGGGTTGCTAACAACCCTGGCTTACCGAAACGTTCTCTTCAGGTTTTCAATTGATTTAGATTAACTATGCATCTAATAACCCGCTTTTCTACCTTAAACACTATACTCATATTACACATCTAAGACGATCCGCATAAAATATTGGATGTTGTATGTGGGAACATATTAATCCGTTATCCCCTAATTTTGTTATTTGCCTTAACGTAAAAATACAGAAGCTCATTACATTGCGCACATGATTTAAGGTAATGTTACATAACTTTTCATCTACTATGCTTTCTAAAAAGTCGATAATGCTATAAGAGAGACTGATCTGCATTAACATATACGTCAGCATGTTCATTTCATTATATACCGAACACATAAATTCTCAAATCACTTGATTTGCTTACAGTGTCGCGGCATTGCTGTAAATAATGGACATTAAGCCTCGGGAAGGATTGAGATTGCTTTCAACCAACAGATGAAGCACGTACTAACCAGAAGCGTATAAATTGCAATTAAAGCAGAATAAAATTACAGCTCAATAAATAATAAGTTCAATCCTGTGAAACCTAACCAAGCGGACATTTGAAATGATGTTTGCATGCAAACAGACATTTGTAAACAAGCTAAAGTTAAAACAATCATTAGTTGGACCAGGGCTGCTAGATTTCCAAATATACTCCGGGGCACAACCATTCAAGAGACTAATGCCTCATATGGAAATAACTGCAATGTTCAATGATAACATAATGGTGGTTGCGATGGGCCCGAGTGTCGATGTCTCAAAGTTTAGGTCACGGTGACATGGTAACGTGAAAAAGCGTAAAATTGTAGCAAAGCACTACCCGGATTTTAAAATCTTGTATGTTTGTATACATATTGACAGTCAGATTGATGTGGCCATAAGTATGTATCTCGTGCACGGTAAAAGTTTAACATACAGGATCTTTAAGGTCGTTTATAGGACGCGAGACAAAAGATTCCGTAACGGAACTGTCCCGTAAAATCAAGAACATATGACACTCCTGTAGCTTGGTACATACCGAAACACGTTATATTTTTACGACGAGGTCTGGTTATCAAATGACGAGACTGATGCAACTACAGACGAACTACACATGCGCCAAAGGTACACGACTTGCAGCTGTGTAACGTAAAAGCTTCTCTTTTGGTTGTCACCTCTTCTGTCTGTAGATTTCTTAGTCTGATCCTGGCCGTCGTTTGTCTAAGATTTATTATTTTTTGTGTTGCCGAAAAAATTATACTTATTTTATCAGAGCAAAAAATTGTCGTAAAATTAACTATTTGTGCGATTGCTGAACTTGTAGGAATTGAGAAACCATACGTATGACAAATTTTATATAAGAATTTTAATATGAAGAAGTGAGTGCGAATATAGTGTCAAAAATTCTCACAATTGCAGAAAAACAAGCTCATGTGAACATTTGAACTAACACTTTATGTGCCACGGAAGATGACGCAAACTTCTTGGAAAGTGATAATATATGAAGAATTATGGCAATCCATGCAATGGAAGAGTCCAAGTTCATCGAGAGCTACAAAAGCTCAAACAAACAAATCAAAATTCAAAGCAATTATGATCCTTTTTTTACGATTTTTATGGGATTGTGTACCGTCACTGGGTTTCTAAAAATCAAACTGTTAATTAATATTATTACCTTGAAGTTCTTCTTCAACTCCATGAAAAATCACGAAAAGAAAGACCGGAATTGTATACAAACATGTCATGTTCTTCATAAGGAAAACGCACCGGCGCACACTTCATTGTATGTCACGGCGTTTCTAGTCAAGTATAACATCTCGGTGTTAGACCATCCGCCTTATTCGCCTGGTCTGGTATCACATGAGATATCTGTTCCCAAAAGTGATAGTCGCACTAAGATGAACGCGATTTTATACCGTTGAAGCTGTGAAAGAAAAAGCGACACACTTCATATGCACTGACAGAAGATTTCCAGCACTGTTTTAAATCATGGAATATTTGCATTCAACGGTGTAACGGGGGAGGTATCGAAAGGGATACTAGTTATATATATTGCAGTGGATCTTACTAAAGAAATTCCCGCCCCACGGATTGGGCACCATAAAATTTATTATCTAGACCTATATACCGTTCTTAACCTATATATATATATATATATATATATATATATATATATATAGAAAAGATTTTGTTTTTTGGTTCTTGGGATAAAGTCGCTCATAAATTAAACACAAAACATTAAATGTGTATCATTTGTATTAAATCGTACGTTTCGGTGATAATTTACACCTTAATCATCGATCTACATGAAAAAGTATATAAATAGGTAATTCATATAACAGGTAATATATGTTTAACTTACTTATTACTTGATAAAATTATTTTATGTATTCACCCATAATAAAAGTAACAGAAGGAAGCTTGTCATATTACTGATTAAGAATTAAAATTAATTTTGAATGCAATGTCAGTTCACTTATTTGACAAAAATGTAGGATCAAGGATGACATCAAACAACAAATTATGACACTATTTGATTATATTTTTTATTTAAATAGTAGTATGTGGTTTATTTGTAAAAAATTTTTGTATGGTGGGTTGCATAAAATAGTTAGATTTTAAAATCATATATTTTTACAGGTGTAGTAAACAGGTTGACTTTTGACTTAAATTAAATAGAATTCTGTGTGTAAGCAATTCATTATAGTTAGTATATTTTTTTGAATTAAAAGTGTATAGGTATGAGTAAACTGTATGTAAATTATTGATGTCTTCTTTGTGATTGATGGAATTTTGTTCTTGGTTTATATGAAATGATTCTAAGAAAAGTCTTTTTTGTAATTGCTTTCTATATCTAAAATTTTTACATTATCATAATTGACTTTGTGTTTTGTATTGTATAAATGTATAGAAAGAGCACAAGAAGTTTTTCCTAATTTTGCATCACTTTTGTGTTGTGTCATGCGATTTCGGAGCCACTGTTTGGTTTGGCCTACGTAGGAAGCTTTGCATTCACATTGAATTTTATACACTAAATTGCTACATAAAGCTTTATTTGTTTTTCTTTTAGTTTAGTAAAAAGTTTCCAATGGACTTAGTATTTGAATTTATTATAGTTACAAAAGGTTGTTTTAGTAATTTTTTATTAGTGGTGAAAGATTAGTAATATATAAAAGTTTTTGTAAATGATATCAGTATGTTTATTTTGAGGTGGAAATATGATTGTGTTAGTATGTAGTAGTTTTGATAAAAGTGGTTTAGGGTAACCGTTGTTGATTAAGATTGATATTAGTTCTTTCAGATTTTTTCCTTAAATTTGGGTTCACAGATAGAGACCATACGATGTTTCAGTCCTAATATGGTGTTAATTTTTGTTTCATGCTATGATTGGAATGGTAATTTAAATATCTTTCTGAATTTGTAGGTTTTTGTAAATATCAAAATTGATCTTGTTGTCATTATTACGGATAACTAGTGTATCAAGAAATGGTATTGATTGGTGAGATTCTAGTTCATAAGAGAATTTCAAATGTTCGTTAAAATTGTTAAAATGTTGAATGGTGGTTAGTAAAAATGTTCAGGAAGTGAGCAGAGAATGTCATCAACGTATTTGACTAGAAATACCATTTTGAAAGGTAAGTTAGGTAAAACACTTTCTACCAGTTTGTCCATTACTATTTGTGCAATAATAGGGATAATGGTGAACCCATAGGAGTACCAAAATCTGTAAGTAAAATTTTGAGTTAAAACTAAAATATGTGTTGTTGAAGATAAGGTTTATTGAAGTGATAAATAATTGTAATGATATATGGCAATGTGGTTCTATGGAATCCCATTTTTCTGTAATAATTTGAATGACTAAGTTGACTGGTATGTTTGTAAATAAAGAGTTAACGTCGAGAGAAACGAGAATGTGATCTTGAGGTAGTTGAAAGTTACGGTATTGGTTTACGAATTGGAAGGTATCTACTATGTTGTGGCCTGTAATTGGGAAAGATTTTTGTAATATGGTAGATAAGAAAGAAGAAAATGCATATGTTGGAGAATTAATTGAAGAGATAATAGGTCTTAAAGGAATATCTGGTTTATGGATTTTGGGAGTCCATAATATTTGCTTGGAACAGAATTATTGGTGATAAGTAGTGATTTTTGTTCATTTGTAATCATGTCTTTTTGAATAATAATTTAATGTGATTGTTTATGGTGTTCTGTATGGTGAAAGTGGGGTCCTTTTTAGTTTTTATATGTAAGTTCATCATCTAATAAGGTGTTGGATTTATCTATATATGTTGATTTATTAAGTATAACTGTTACGGCTCCTTTGTCTGCTTTAGTGACAAAAATATCAGGATGGTCCTTTAGAATTTCTTTAATTTATTAAAGATTACAGAATCTGAATTAAATTTATTATTAGGATTTTTAAAAATTGGTTATTAAATTTGTAACCTGACATCTTTTATTCATTTTTGTTGTGAAGTAATATCCATGGAGTCAAGTAATATTTCAATATCTGCTAATAAGTGTCCCATATTGATGTCAGAAATACATGAGTTTAAAATAAACTTAGGGCCTAAAGATAAAAACTATTGATGTCATCAGGGATGTCTACATTACTTAAGTTACAAATCCATTTGCTATTGTTGACAAAGAGTTGTTTACTTTGGATTTGATGTGATTTTAAAGTATTAAATTTCTTAATTAGTAATTTTTATATATATAAATTGTCTGTTATATGATTGGGCTTGTTTGTTCTTGAAATTAATATATAAATCTATAGGTATAGAATCTTTGATGGTTTCTTTAGTTTTGAAAAGTTGATTATGCCAAAATTGTATTTCTGCATGAGTGTATTCAATTTCTAAATTTAATAAAGATTTTTCTAACCTGTGATTTAGGTTAGTAACTTGTTTATTAATCTTTTCACTTCGAGTACCTATTAGACGAGACATAAAATGGTTGAATCAAGTATATGTTTAGGTTTCAATTCTTCTCTTCGACATCTTTCTAAGAAGGTCTTCCTGTTATTGAAGTGGGCAAGTTTTTTGTAATTTTGGCCCAATATTTTAAATTTGTGACCATTACTTCTCCATGTTCTATACGGATGTATTGATAAAATCCCATATTTTTAATATAAAAGGTTCTTGATAATTCTTGAGCGTAGTTAAATTAGAAAAGATTTTGTTTTTGGTTCTTGGGATAAAGTCGCTCATAAATTAAACACAAAACATTAAATGTGTATCATTTGTATTAAATCGTACGTTTCGGTGATAATTTACACCTTAATCATCGATCTACATGAAAAGTATATAAATAGGTAATTCATATAACAGGTAATATATGTTTAACTTACTTATTACTTGATAAAATTATTTTATGTATTCACCCATAATAAAAGTAACAGAAGGAAGCTTGTCATATTACTGATTAAGAATTAAAATTAATTTTGAATGAAATGTCAGTTCACTTATTTGACAAAAATGTAGGATCAAGGATGACATCAAACAACAAATTATGACACTATTTGATTATATTTTTTATTTAAATAGTAGTATGTGGTTTATTTGTAAAAAATTTTTGTATGGTGGGTTGCATAAAATAGTTAGATTTTAAAATCATATATTTTACAGGTGTAGTAAACAGGTTGACTTTTGACTTAAATTAAATAGAATTCTGTGTGTAAGCAATTCATTATAGTTAGTATATTTTTTGAATTAAAAGTGTATAGGTATGAGTAAACTGTATGTAAATTATTGATGTCTTCTTTGTGATTGATGGAATTTTGTTCTTGGTTTATATGAAATGATTCTAAGAAAAGTCTTTTTGTAATTGCTTTCTATATCTAAAATTTTTACATTATCATAATTGACTTTGTGTTTTGTATTGTATAAATGTATAGAAAGAGCACAAGAAGTTTTTCCTAATTTTGCATCACTTTTGTGTTGTGTCATGCGATTTCGAGCCACTGTTTGGTTTGGCCTACGTAGGAAGCTTTGCATTCACATTGAATTTTATACACTAAATTGCTACATAAAGCTTTATTTGTTTTTCTTTTAGTTTAGTAAAAAGTTTCCAATGGACTTGGTATTTGAATTTATTATAGTTACAAAAGGTTGTTTTAGTAATTTTTTATTAGTGGTGAAAGATTAGTAATATATAAAAGTTTTTGTAAATGATATCAGTATGTTTATTTTGAGGTGGAAATATGATTGTGTTAGTATGTAGTAGTTTTGATAAAAGTGGTTTAGGGTAACCGTTGTTGATTAAGATTGATATTAGTTCTTTCAGATTTTTTCCTTAAATTTGGGTTCACAGATAGAGACCATACGATGTTTCAGTCCTAATATGGTGTTAATTTTTGTTTCATGCTATGATTGGAATGGTAATTTAAATATCTTTCTGAATTTGTAGGTTTTTGTAAATATCAAAATTGATCTTGTTGTCATTATTACGGATAACTAGTGTATCAAGAAATGGTATTGATTGGTGAGATTCTAGTTCATAAGAGAATTTCAAATGTTCGTTAAAATTGTTAAAATGTTGAATGGTGGTTAGTAAAAATGTTCAGGAAGTGAGCAGAGAATGTCATCAACGTATTTGACTAGAAATACCATTTTGAAAGGTAAGTTAGGTAAAACACTTTCTACCAGTTTGTCCATTACTATTTGTGCAATAATAGGGATAATGGTGAACCCATAGGAGTACCAAAAATCTGTAAGTAAAATTTTGAGTTAAAACTAAAATATGTGTTGTTGAAGATAAGGTTTATTGAAGTGATAAATAATTGTAATGATATATGGCAATGTGGTTCTATGGAATCCCATTTTTCTGTAATAATTTGAATGACTAAGTTGACTGGTATGTTTGTAAATAAAGAGTTAACGTCGAGAGAAACGAGAATGTGATCTTGAGGTAGTTGAAAGTTACGGTATTGGTTTACGAATTGGAAGGTATCTACTATGTTGTGGCCTGTAATTGGGAAAGATTTTTGTAATATGGTAGATAAGAAAGAAGAAAATGCATATGTTGGAGAATTAATTGAAGAGATAATAGGTCTTAAAGGAATATCTGGTTTATGGATTTTTGGGAGTCCATAATATTTGCTTGGAACAGAATTATTGGTGATAAGTAGTGATTTTGTTCATTTGTAATCATGTCTTTTTGAATAATAATTTAATGTGATTGTTTATGGTGTTCTGTATGGTGAAAGTGGGGTCCTTTTTAGTTTTTATATGTAAGTTCATCATCTAATAAGGTGTTGGATTTATCTATATATGTTGATTTATTAAGTATAACTGTTACGGCTCCTTTGTCTGCTTTAGTGACAAAAATATCAGGATGGTCCTTTAGGAATTTCTTTAATTTATTAAAGATTACAGAATCTGAATTAAATTTATTATTAGGATTTTTTAAAAAATTGGTTATTAAATTTGTAACCTGACATCTTTTATTCATTTTTTGTTGTGAAGTAATATCCATGGAGTCAAGTAATATTTCAATATCTGCTAATAAGTGTCCCATATTGATGTCAGAAATACATGAGTTTAAAATAAACTTAGGGCCTAAAGATAAAAACTATTGATGTCATCAGGGATGTCTACATTACTTAAGTTACAAATCCATTTGCTATTGTTGACAAAGAGTTGTTTACTTTGGATTTGATGTGATTTTAAAGTATTAAATTTCTTAATTAGTAATTTTTTTATATATATAAATTGTCTGTTATATGATTGGGCTTGTTTGTTCTTGAAATTAATATATAAATCTATAGGTATAGAATCTTTGATGGTTTCTTTAGTTTTGAAAAGTTGATTATGCCAAAATTGTATTTCTGCATGAGTGTATTCAATTTCTAAATTTAATAAAGATTTTTCTAACCTGTGATTTAGGTTAGTAACTTGTTTATTAATCTTTTCACTTCGAGTACCTATTAGACGAGACATAAAATGGTTGAATCAAGTATATGTTTAGGTTTCAATTCTTCTCTTCGACATCTTTCTAAGAAGGTCTTCCTGTTATTGAAGTGGGCAAGTTTTTTTGTAATTTTGGCCCAATATTTTAAATTTGTGACCATTACTTCTCCATGTTCTATACGGATGTATTGATAAAATCCCATATTTTTAATATAAAAGGTTCTTGATAATTCTTGAGCGTAGTTAAATTAGAAAAGATTTTGTTTTTTGGTTCTTGGGATAAAGTCGCTCATAAATTAAACACAAAACATTAAATGTGTATCATTTGTATTAAATCGTACGTTTCGGTGATAATTTACACCTTAATCATCGATCTACATGAAAAAGTATATAAATAGGTAATTCATATAACAGGTAATATATGTTTAACTTACTTATTACTTGATAAAATTATTTCATGTATTCACCCATAATAAAAGTAACAGAAGGAAGCTTGTCATATTACTGATTAAGAATTAAAATTAATTTTGAATGAAATGTCAGTTCACTTATTTGACAAAATGTAGGATCAAGGATGACATCAAACAACAAATTATGACACTATTTGATTATATTTTTTATTTAAATAGTAGTATGTGGTTTATTTGTAAAAAATTTTGTATGGTGGGTTGCATAAAAATAGTTAGATTTTAAAATCATATATTTTTACAGGTGTAGTAAACAGGTTGACTTTTGACTTAAATTAAATAGAATTCTGTGTAAGCAATTCATTATAGTTAGTATATTTTTTTGAATTAAAAGTGTATAGGTATGAGTAAACTGTATGTAAATTATTGATGTCTTCTTTGTGATTGATGGAATTTTGTTCTTGGTTTATATGAAATGATTCTAAGGAAAGTCTTTTTTTGTAATTGCTTTCTATATCTAAAATTTTTACATTATCATAATTGACTTTGTGTTTTGTATTGTATAAATGTATAGAAAGAGCACAAGAGGTTTTTCCTAATTTTGCATCACTCTTGTGTTGTGTCATTCGATTTCGGAGCCACTGTTTGGTTTGGCCTACGTAGGAAGCTTTGCATTCACATTGAATTTTATACACTAAATTGCTACATAAAGCTTTATTTGTTTTTCTTTTAGTTTAGTAAAAAGTTTCCAATGGACTTAGTATTTGAATTTATTATAGTTACAAAGGTTGTTTTAGTAATTTTTTATTAGTGGTGAAAGATTAGTAATATATAAAAGTTTTTGTAAATGATATCAGTATGTTTATTTTGAGGTGGAAATATGATTGTGTTAGTATGTAGTAGTTTTGATAAAAGTGGTTTAGGGTAACCGTTGTTGATTAAGATTGATATTAGTTCTTTCAGATTTTTTCCTTAAATTTGGGTTCACAGATAGAGACCATACGATGTTTCAGTCCTAATATGGTGTTAATTTTTGTTTCATGCTATGATTGGAATGGTAATTTAAATATCTTTCTGAATTTGTAGGTTTTTGTAAATATCAAAATTGATCTTGTTGTCATTATTACGGATAACTAGTGTATCAAGAAATGGTATTGATTGGTGAGATTCTAGTTCATAAGAGAATTTCAAATGTTCGTTAAAATTGTTAAAATGTTGAATGGTGGTTAGTAAAAATGTTCAGGAAGTGAGCAGAGAATGTCATCAACGTATTTGACTAGAAATACCATTTTGAAAGGTAAGTTAGGTAAAACACTTTCTACCAGTTTGTCCATTACTATTTGTGCAATAATAGGGATAATGGTGAACCCATAGGAGTACCAAAATCTGTAAGTAAAATTTTGAGTTAAAACTAAAATATGTGTTGTTGAAGATAAGGTTTATTGAAGTGATAAATAATTGTAATGATATATGGCAATGTGGTTCTATGGAATCCCATTTTCTGTAATAATTTGAATGACTAAGTTGACTGGTATGTTTGTAAATAAAGAGTTAACGTCGAGAGAAACGAGAATGTGATCTTGAGGTAGTTGAAAGTTACGGTATTGGTTTACGAATTGGAAGGTATCTACTATGTTGTGGCCTGTAATTGGGAAAGATTTTTGTAATATGGTAGATAAGAAAGAAGAAAATGCATATGTTGGAGAATTAATTGAAGAGATAATAGGTCTTAAAGGAATATCTGGTTTATGGATTTTTGGGAGTCCATAATATTTGCTTGGAACAGAATTATTGGTGATAAGTAGTGATTTTTGTTCATTTGTAATCATGTCTTTTTTGAATAATAATTTAATGTGATTGTTTATGGTGTTCTGTATGGTGAAAGTGGGGTCCTTTTTAGTTTTTATATGTAAGTTCATCATCTAATAAGGTGTTGGATTTATCTATATATGTTGATTTATTAAGTATAACTGTTACGGCTCCTTTGTCTGCTTTAGTGACAAAAATATCAGGATGGTCCTTTAGGAATTTCTTTAATTTATTAAAGATTACAGAATCTGAATTAAATTTATTATTAGGATTTTTTAAAAAATTGGTTATTAAATTTGTAACCTGACATCTTTTATTCATTTTTTGTTGTGAAGTAATATCCATGGAGTCAAGTAATATTTCAATATCTGCTAATAAGTGTCCCATATTGATGTCAGAAATACATGAGTTTAAAATAAACTTAGGGCCTAAAGATAAAAACTATTGATGTCATCAGGGATGTCTACATTACTTAAGTTACAAATCCATTTGCTATTGTTGACAAAGAGTTGTTTACTTTGGATTTGATGTGATTTTAAAGTATTAAATTTCTTAATTAGTAATTTGTACACAACACAAAAGTGATGCAAAATTAGGAAAACTTTTGTGCTCTTTCTATACATTTATACAATACAAGAACACTTAAAGTTCTTAATTATGATAATTGTACAAAATTTTAGATATAGATAATGCAATTACAAAAAGACTTTTCTTAGAATCATTTCATATAAACCAAGAACACATTCCTCAATACCATAAGAAGACATAAAATTTACATAAGTTTAGTTCAATTCTCTTTCACATCTTTTAATTAAAGATTCCTAAAGGACCATCCTGATATTTTTGTCACTAATAGCAGACAAAGTGAGCCTTAACAGTTATACTTAATAAATCAACATATATATAAATCCAACACCTTATTAGATGATGAACTTACTATAAAAACTAGAAAAGGACCCCACTTTCACCATACAGAACACCATAAATAATCACATTAAATTATTATTCAAAGTATCATGTATTACAAATGAACAAAATCGACTACTTATCACCAATAATTCTGTTCCAAGCAAATATTATGGACTCCCAAATCCATATAACCAGGTAATATATCCTTTAAGACCTATTATCTCTTCAATTAATTGATCCAACATATGCATTTTCTTCTTTCTTATCTACCATAATTACAGAAGGAAGCTTGTCCCATATTACAGGCCATTAACATAGTTAGATACCTTCCAATTTTGAATGAAATGTCAATACACGTAACTTTGACAAATGTAGCATCAAGGATGACATCAAACAACAAATTATGACACTATTCGACGTTATACTTCTTTTATTTACAAACATACCAGTCAACTGTAGGTCTTATTTGTAAAAAATTTTTGTATGGTGGGTTGCATAAAAATAGTTAGATTTTAAAATCATATATTTTACAGGTGTAGTAAACAGGTTGACTTTTGACTTAAATTAAACTAGAATTCTGTGTGTAAGCAATATCATTATAGTTAGTATATTTTTTTGAATTAAAAGTGTATAGGTATGAGTAAACTGTATGTAAATTATTGATGTCTTCTTTGTGATTGATGGAATTGTGTTCTTGGTTTATATGAAATGATTCTAAGAAAAGTCTTTTTTTGTAATTGCTTTCTATATCTAAAATTTTTACATTATCATAATTGACTTTGTGTTTTGTATTGTATAAATGTATAGAAAGAGCACAAGAAGTTTTTCCTAATTTTGCATCACTTTTGTGTTGTGTCATTACTAATTAAGAAATTTAATACTTTAAAATCACATCAAATCCAAAGTAAACAACTCTTTGTCAACAATAGCAAATGGATTTGTAACTTAAGTAATGTAGACATCCCTGATGACATCAATAGTTTTTATCTTTAGGCCCTAAGTTTATTTTAAACTCATGTATTTCTGACATCAATATGGGACACTTATTAGCAGATATTGAAATATTACTTGACTCCATGGATATTACTTCACAACAAAAAATGAATAAAAGATGTCAGGTTACAAATTTAATAACCAATTTTTTAAAAAATCCTAATAATAAATTTAATTCAGATTCTGTAATCTTTAATAAATTAAAGAAATTCCTAAAGGACCATCCTGATATTTTTGTCACTAAAGCAGACAAAGGAGCCGTAACAGTTATACTTAATAAATCAACATATATAGATAAATCCAACACCTTATTAGATGATGAACTTACATATAAAAACTAAAAAGGACCCCACTTTCACCATACAGAACACCATAAACAATCACATTAAATTATTATTCAAAAAGACATGATTACAAATGAACAAAAATCACTACTTATCACCAATAATTCTGTTCCAAGCAAATATTATGGACTCCCAAAATCCATAAACCAGATATTCCTTTAAGACCTATTATCTCTTCAATTAATTCTCCAACATATGCATTTTCTTCTTTCTTATCTACCATATTACAAAAATCTTTCCCAATTACAGGCCACAACATAGTAGATACCTTCCAATTCGTAAACCAATACCGTAACTTTCAACTACCTCAAGATCACATTCTCGTTTCTCTCGACGTTAACTCTTTATTTACAAACATACCAGTCAACTTAGTCATTCAAATTATTACAGAAAATGGGATTCCATAGAACCACATTGCCATATATCATTACAATTATTTATCACTTCAATAAACCTTATCTTCAACAACACATATTTTAGTTTTAACTCAAAATTTTACTTACAGATTTTTGGTACTCCTATGGGTTCACCATTATCCCCTATTATTGCACAAATAGTAATGGACAAACTGGTAGAAAGTGTTTTACCTAACTTACCTTTCAAAATGGTATTTCTAGTCAAATACGTTGATGACATTCTCTGCTCACTTCCTGAACATTTTTTACTAACCACCATTCAACATTTTAACAATTTTAACGAACATTTGAAATTCTCTTATGAACTAGAATCTCACCAATCAATACCATTTCTTGATACACTAGTTATCCGTAATAATGACAACAAGATCAATTTTGATATTTACAAAAAACCTACAAATTCAGAAAGATATTTAAATTACCATTCCAATCATAGCATGAAACAAAAAATTAACACCATATTAGGACTGAAACATCGTATGGTCTCTATCTGTGAACCCAAATTTAAGGAAAAAAATCTGAAAGAACTAATATCAATCTTAATCAACAACGGTTACCCTAAACCACTTTTATCAAAACTACTACATACTAACACAATCATATTTCCACCTCAAAATAAACATACTGATATCATTTACAAAAACTTTTATATACTACTAATCTTTCACCACTAATAAAAAATTACTAAAACAACCTTTTGTAACTATAATAAATTCAAATACTAAGTCCATTGGAAACTTTTACTAAACTAAAAGAAAACAAATAAAGCTTTATGTAGCAATTTAGTGTATAAAATTCAATGTGAATGCAAAGCTTCCTACGTAGGCCAAACCAAACAGTGGCTCCGAAATCGCATGACACAACACAAAAGTGATGCAAAATTAGAAAACTTCTTGTGCTCTTTCTATACATTTATACAATACAAAACACAAAGTCAATTATGATAATGTAAAAATTTTAGATATAGAAAGCAATTACAAAAAGACTTTTCTTAGAATCATTTCATATAAACCAAGAACAAAATTCCATCAATCACAAAGAAGACATCAATAATTTACATACAGTTTACTCATACCTATACACTTTTAATTCAAAAAATATACTAACTATAATGATATTGCTTACACACAGAATTCTATTTAATTTAAGTCAAAAGTCAACCTGTTTACTACACCTGTAAAAATATATGATTTTAAAATCTAACTATTTTTATGCAACCCACCATACAAAAAATTTTTTTTACAAATAAACCACATACTACTATTTAAATAAAAAAATATAATCAAATAGTGTCATAATTTGTTGTTTGATGTCATCCTTGATCCTACATTTTTGTCAAATAAGTGAACTGACATTGCATTCAAAATTAATTTTAATTCTTAATCAGTAATATGACAAGCTTCCTTCTGTTACTTTTATTATGGGTGAATACATAAAATAATTTTATCAAGTAATAAGTAAGTTAAACATATATTACCTGTTATATGAATTACCTATTTATATACTTTTTCATGTAGATCGATGATTAAGGTGTAAATTATCACCGAAACGTACGATTTAATACAAATGATACACATTTAATGTTTTGTGTTTAAGTTATGAGCGACTTTATCCCAAGAACCAAAAAACAAAATCTTTTCTAATTTAACTACGCTCAAGAATTATCAAGAACCTTTTATATATATATATATATATATATATATATATTACTATGGCAATAGGGTTATTTAGGGGTATATAGGGTCACAAGGGTGGTATACTTCATGTAAACAACACCAAAATCAAGGAAATAAAACATTTGATTCATAAAAAGTACACAATTCGTAAATTATGCAAAAAGCAAACTTTAAATAAATACAAATTAGGAGTATCTAAAGTCAAATAAACGTGAAATGATTTTTTTTAAAACTCGACGCATTAATGTAAGAAAATAATCATGCGTGCTCACAATAAACAAGCCTCAAAACATGCATATTTCAGAACGTAGGAAGTCAATAAACGCATTTAATTTACATCATCTGTTAAAGAATCCCATTATAAAATTTGTCTACGTGATGTTTTAAGAATAAAATCCAGCATATGAGAAAAATAAAATGTGGAACATAAGTTTGGCTACGTGACGGTTTAAGAATAATAGCTAATAATTTCCTATACAAAATACGAATATATGATATTGAAAGGTACAAAGTACCATAGCCAACAAACTCCATAGCGTAAAGCTTTAGTGACTACGTGATTGTGGGAGCATTTCAACAAAATATAGAATAGGTAACTCCATGTAAAACCCGAATGCTGACATAAGCCAAGTGCAACGCCTCTACCATGTTCAAACAACAAAGATAATGCGCAGTCAGCCAATGACAGCACGTGGGATGACTTGCCTTTATATATGATGCCAAGCTGATAATGGTCAGTCTCTCCATAACTGTAGCGCGAACTGTACTAGTCTGAACACATATACTTCGCAAGAGTGAAATTAAACCACGATTAATAAGTGAAAGTCAATAGTTAAAAATTTTAAGTACAAGTGCACGTTCAAATATGCAAGTGTAATACAAATTCGCCGTCGACATAAAACGTAAGTCCAAATTTTAATTAAGGTCTTTAATATTTATTAACTTAAGGTTCTAAGAAATCTGCTAAATATACTGAGAAATTCACTAAAAATTCCACGGAGAAATCCACTGAAAGATTTACGAAGCGATTCAATAAACAATTCACTAAACAAATTCAATAAGAAATCTAACGTAACAAATACAATAAAGGGGAAATCTCTGCATCAGGACGTTAAGCTGAAAGCAACCCAAAATCATTGGTTAACAGCACGTAGCGGTAGTTCAAAGGACTGGGGTGTACGCAGAGCTACACATTCGAACCAGGCAATCAGCCGAGAAAAATACCAGGTTAGCGATCACAGTTAATTAATAGCATAAGACTTTTTTTTAACATTTAAAACTTGCATATATTCAGGAATTTATGTGAATTATTATATTATATTATATTTTATATTATATTATATTATATTTGTTTAGAAATCCAACATATTTTTAATAACAAATAAAAACAGACGGTTCGTTATACGATAAGCCTTGGACTATAAGCGACACAAATATAAAGTACGTGACAAAATTGCAATGAATATTTGGAAATTCTAGAAAATACTGGGATATACAGAACGCTTACGTTATCGGCAGAGTATTTCATCGAAAATTAAATCAAAGAATTTGAGATATACCTAGGTTCTACAGAGATAGGCGGAAATTACAAACGTTTATCAATAAACACGCGATGCGCGTCAATTGAAACGTTGGAAGGTAGAGCTTATAAATATGATAGGAAACTCCAAAATAGACAGTCCATCTTTAATAAAACACAAACTACGTCGATATAAAGTAAAAATTTACGTACCAGTGACAATTTGTGAAAAGTCAATAATTTATTAAAAGTGAAAGATTAAAAGTGCCAAATTTGTGCGACAAAAATTTACCGTAAACGTAATATGAAACTATTAACTAAACTTTTTTATTAAATATTTAACAATTTAGGGCTCAGGTTAAAGGTCTGAATAAAGATCCGAAGAAAGGTTCGGAAAAAGGTCCGAATAAAGATCTAAATGTACGTCTGAATAAATACTCTAAATTCATATTTAAATATTACGTCTGAAAATACGTCGAAATAAATTATTACATGGAAATATAAGATAAACGTGAAGATACTCAAAATTACTCCAGAAATCCGAAGGGAAAAATAAAAGCAACCATTAATCCATCATTCTGGCCAATCAAGTGAAGCAAATCGAGCTGTAACAATCAAGGGGTGCTGACCACAGATAATATGGGGCAATTCCAGTGAGGAGCAAGGAAAACGCAGGTTATAAATCTTAAACTTTTCATTAGGCAAAGACTGTCTCAATTTTAATATTTGCTATATATTATGTATCTGTAAGAGTCAACAAAAAGGTTAAATGAAAATTAGAAAAATAGAGAAAGCATCTTTGAACGTTCGAAAGATACTTAAGATTAATTAAAAAAATATTTTTGCCGGCTTTCAGGAAATTATTAATTTGGCGAATGTTAATGTTCTATTCAGGGGCTAAATTTTGAATTTACATAAAACTGTACATATTATCGATCATTATATTGTGTAATCTTTGGATTGCTTCATTTAAATTAATTTAACAGTTAGGTAGTAGATAGAAAAAGGGTTAAACAATCTTTATTGTCATGAAGTAGGGCATATTGTGTTTTTGGGCTAGCCGAGGCAGAACAAATTATAGAAAATTTAAAGAGGTTCACAGCAAAATTAAGGACGAGACATTCGTAGGATTTTCACTGAAAATATTAAAGGCACACCAACGTAAGGGCATAGTACAGCAATATTAATAACTTCCAATCAATCGTAGGGGAATTTCATATTAATATTAATAACGACCAACGTGGGGCAAGAAAGGGGAATATCACAGCAATTTTAATGGTACGCCCAATCGTGGGGCATTTCATAGCAATATATATATATATATATATATATATATATATATATATATATATATAAGATGTATCTGTAAACAAACTCTTATGAAAATAATAGGAGCTATTGACAAATACAAATCGGGCTAGTAGTTATATAGCCATTAACAAAACATTAGCTTTATTACTTCACAAAGGAGGAAACATCCATAGTACAGAGATTGCTTCGAAATTATATCAGTATAATAGCTTCGATTACTTCATAGGGTTGGAAACTAATCTGCTCTGATGAAGCTTAACAAGTCGAAACCATCGGTCAGTGGATGTTTCCTCCCCTGTGAAGTAATAAAGCTAATGTTTTATTAATGGCTATATAACTACTAGCCCGATTTGTATTTGTCAATAGCTCTTATTATTTTCATAAGAGTTTGTTTACAGATACATCTTATTTTATATACTATTTCTTATTGCGGACTGCAAATAACTGCTGTGTTAATAGGGTCATTTAGCAGTAGTTAGGACCAATAGTATAGCGCACTCCATATAAAATACATAAGGGCTTAGAAAACGACACAGTTTTCTGAAGAAAACAAGAAATACAATGATTAGACTAGAAAGTAAATCACAACGCACTGTTTATAAATAATAATCATAATTAATTCAGTTAATGAAAAATATTTTGAAGATTTATTTAAATTAGACAAATCCGTAAGTCGTTAAACAACATAATTGCAAGCTGAAACGCGACACGCATGGATAAGGCAACATTATTACGCCAAGAATCCCAATTAAAACAAGCAAGTTTAAAAATGCGTAAGATAGCAAACGCATATAATTTAATGCATACATTGTATTAGTCTACGTGCTTAGAAAATTAAAATCGACACCTGATTTATTGGAAACAAACAAGGCATGGTAATTAAAATCAAAGTTCACCAAATTTATTTGAACAAACAATGGTTTACTTATCTAGAAGTATGAAAATCCAAGCTAAACAATGCTATTAACTCGAAATAGTACCTGACAAGAGTAACGCGTTGATGTTAACATACAATAATAATACCATGGAATATCCGAAAACCTGGTATGAAAGCTTATACACAAACAATAAACTTTGCGCTTGTTAATAGATAGACGGTGCATTTAAATATGACCAGATTCGTAAACAAATCAGTTCATCATGAAGTAAGGCATAGTTCACATCTCTGAAAACAAAAATATCCACGTAAAGTGATTAATTGTGAAGTGTAAAATAATACCACTGAAAATGGAAAATTGATGGGTTGGTCGTTTTATCATTAAATAAAAAAAGCGTAAGTAACTAAAAGTTGTTTTAATTTAAATTCTAATATTAACCTTAATAAAAAGGACTCTAAACAATTACGGGAGACAAATCTAAATAATTACTGGAGTCAAGTCTACATAAATAGGGGAACAAGTTTAAATAAATGCTGAAGCGATTATAAATGATTATTACTGGAACAAATGAGGAAATGCAACAAGCATTTACTTCAATGATAAATGGTCAAGGAGTGTAATGGAGGACGCTAGTGTGTTTAAGGCGATGCTATGAGGGATGCACACAATACCGAAAACGGTTGGAGCAGAGACTGATTCAAGCTGAAAAACAACAGGTTAGCCAATCTGAATGTTTATTATTTTATTTGTGGATATTTCATCGTACATTGCTAAACTGAATCATTTAAAATTTAACATTCAATTGAATATTACTAATTTAAATACTTTAAAAATTACTATCATGATAATTTATTTTTTTGAGTATACGTTGTACATTACGTAGATGGTAAAAGAGGTTAAATGAGCGTTCATCAGGCTTGAGTTGATAATTGATAATAATAGTGATTTTGCTGGCTCTTTTGATCATCTTTGGGAATGATAATATTAATTTTTTTTATTCAATTATTAGAAGAAAATTCTACTTAAAGAATTTTAAACTTTTCATACGTTGTAAATATTTTTGAGAACATTATAATAATTTGTGCTTAATGGTGTTTTGGTTTAAAGATTAAAACAGTTAGGAGAGGTAGAAGGTAGATTTGAATTCTTTGTTTGTCGTATTGTCGCAAGCTCCATGCGCAATTTAAAAACTGAGCTAGCCGACGCAATTAAAATTATACATTAAAATTTAAAAATTGACAGATTAAAAATGTTTACCTTTTTAATTCACAAAAAGGGCGCATAGGGGTATTGCTACAGTATCACAACTATATATATATATATATATATATATATATATATATATTGTTGTGACTTGTGATACTGTAGCAATACCGCTGTACGCCTCTTTTGTGAATTAAAAAGGTAAAAATTTTTAATCTGTCAATTTTTGATTTTTAATGTATAATTTTAATTGCTTCGGCTAGCTCAGTTTTTAAATTACGCACGGAGCTTGCGACAATACGACAAACAAAGAGTTTAAATCTACCTTCTATCTCTCCTTCCTGTTCTAATCTTTAAACCAAAACACCATTAAGGACAAATTATCATAATGTTCTCAAAAATATTTACAAGGTATGAAAAGTTTAAGAATTTTCTAAATAGAACTTTCATTTAATAATTGAGTAAAGATTTATAATTATCATTCCCAAAGATGATCAAAAGCTAGCAAAATCACTTACTATTGGAGAATATTATAAAACAATTAATACATTTTGATTAACAATTAACTACACTTATCCAATAACAATTTTCACTAAAGATATAACAACCTACAATAATACGCTATCAACAGAATTCTAGCAGATCAACAATATGCATTTTATAGAAACTGTTTCAACAGGAAATCAAGCAGACTTTGAAAAAAATAACAATTACAATTATAATGTCATTTAGGTTTATTAATTTTAGTGTGTTGTCATTAGTAAGACAAAACGTCAACTTGAAAATCTATGAGATAGATGAGATTGCTGCACAATATGGTTTTAAGGTTATAAGACTTCCTCCATACCCCTGCCAGTTCAATCCCATTGAGCTAATATGGGCTAACTGTAAAACTTTTATGACAAAAATATTGGATAATTTAATCAGCAATACAATGATGACAGTGTAAGAGGAATTTGGTTCGAATCGCTTCAAAGAATAGATGCTGCGTATTGGTAGAAATGTGGAGAGTACGCTGAAAGTGTATGTATGAATGGTGGAGCATTGAACATCGTTTTGAACTTGTGGAACTACTTGTTTTCAGTTTAGGAGACACCCAAAGTGGTAGTAAAAGTGAAAGTAGTTCGGATTCTTGTACAGACTAGTCAACGCAAGCCCCAACATGAGCCTTATAATTGATAGCATTCTTGTTATTTCTAAGTGATTAATCTCCAAATGGCTTAGTTACTTTTGTATTTAGACAAACATTTACTGGTATAAATATACTTTTAAAAATGTTTACTGAAACTGTAGGTTAAAAAAATATTTACCAAATAATTTCCTGTTTATTATTGTTGCAGCAGCTCCCAAGGTCTATTTCATATTGTAAATTTGAATTGTTCATATTTAGTGTAACCAAGGATTGATATTATCTTAGTTATTTTAAAAGGAACACCCTGTATATTTTTAAATTTTACATATAATTTTACGTAATTCGTTTAATAAGTCTTACCTCAATATTTTACCATTTTCGAGATATTTAGCCTGTTATGTTTATATATTGTAAAAAACCGATATCCTTTCTTGAAAATAAAGTACATTTAAATTGAAAATTATAGGATCCAATTATTAACAGATTTGATATTCAAATTTATGATAAACATTCCAATGTATTTGTTTGCCATGCAATACCATCCGAGATGTTCCAAATTTTTACTTAAGTTTCCAACATAAAAAAATCTAAAAAGTCAATTTTTCTAAATGGAACAACCCGTACATTTTTACATTTTTAAATTGTTCAATCATTTTTAAGATAACTTTATGTAACATTTCCTATTTCGATAGTTAATGGTTTTTAAGGTATTTGATTTTAAAGGTACTAAATGATTCTACTACAACTCGCCATCGTCCATCTTCATCAAGGAGCCTACGGTTTATCGTATACTCATCTGCTGTCACTTAACCATCTTTCATTTCTTATTTTTTTCGAACTTAGTCGTTATATAACTTTCTGCCTTCTTTAAAATTTTCTTCTCACACTTTGTGTGTTCAAACTATGAAATTTTCAAGATCAAATCGTTTTATTTATGTGAACGATCATCATATTTCTACACTTTGAATACCAAAAGCTACGTCATTTGTTTACGTTCGCAACACATTTTTTATGAATATATAATTATTGTCACCATTGCTTCTTTTCTTTGAATTCGTGTGAATGTATACAAATAACTTTAATATACCGGTTATTTTCCAAGTGTCTATCTGTATTTTTCTAAATTTAACACGAAAAAAGGGAAATACCGATAGTCATTAAGTTTTCTATTTAATATAATGGGTGATTTCCTGTTTATTTCGTTATTCTAATTTAATATTGCACTGAAATAGCCACGATATTAAATGTACACTGCCAAAGCTTCGTAAAATTTTTAGAGTGCTCTCGTGCCAAAAGCTTCTTGAACTAATTGAAATTAATAAGCTCATGTCGACTACTTAATGTTTCATTAAATAACGCATTCGCGTTACAATATGCATATATATAATATATACACATATATATATATATATATATATATATATATATATAATACAGTTTGGAGATAATGACCTTGCACAAATACGATATATTATTAATGGGATTGAGGTCAGCTGGAAGAAAGTATACTCTTTTTTAAGGCCTAAATTTTCGAATTTCAAATTCTTGATCACAGGCTTTAAGGTGAGGATATATATTAAATTAACATAGATATTAAATCGAAAAATATTTTTAAAATAATTTTTGCTTCAAATTGTTGTATAAAAATTGTATAACTTGTATAAATATAAATTTGTCAGATTTTAAAACCTTTCAGTTTTAAAAATATTATTCGATTTAATATCTATGTTAATTTAATATATATCCTCACCTTAAAGCCTGTGATCATGAATTTGAAATAGATTCGAAAATTTAGGCCTTAAAAAAGAGTATACTTTCTTCCACCTGACCTCAAACCCATTAATAATATATCGTATATATATATATATATATATATATATATATATATATATATATATTATAATATAACCCCCCTTTTAGAATTGATAATTATAATATATGAGCAAATTAGCAATGCACCAAATTGCCCTATAATTTCCTTTCTTTAATTAATTTGTTAACTTTTCTATTGAGTCTTTAAATCTGCGCCTCGACCAATGAAACTCTTATCTCAGGTTAATTTTGTGAAAAAATCTATATCTGCATACAGCGTGAGTTCTGAACCATATACAGATGTATGTGACACTGCCAGTCAAATGACCTCTAGTTAATTCTACTAAAGCAATTTCTAAAAGTGACAGTGTAAACGATTACTTGAAAAATACGCACAGTAAAACAGTTTATATTAGTTAATAATTTAAGATTTCAATCGAGTATAATGGATTAAGTGTTTAAATTATGACAGTGAAAATAATAATACAACCTGAACTTCCAATGAAACGTCTTGCTGCTGAACAATGAAGCTCCACTGCCTACAGTGATGATTCGAACTTGATGTGGGTTCTTAATACCTGTGGATAAGTACGTTTTAAAAATTTGTATTACTGAATTTACGCCTTTTATTTTAGAGTTTTAGGTACGCCAAAAATTCTTTAGAGACACTTATACTTATCGTCGTTGGTCTTATCAGGAAACTCAGCTCCGTGAAATCAACACCGTGTTCGACACCAAAAGTTCAGCAATTCCAGCGTTCTGATAGCACCACTTTGGAACTCCTCTGTCTACACAAATATACTCCCAGAAATCAATGGTCAATAATAAGACAATGACAAGGACTCTTGCATTTATCACTTTTTAATATCAACAGTTCCTTTATACTTTGAATATCACAATTACAATTTTCATATGTTGAATTTTATGTAGGAGATTACAATAATAAAAAGTATATAATTCGTAAACTGTCACCAAAAAAAGATTATACTTTTTGTTCTATAGTTTGTAAAGTTCTTTTTCAGTTCTTTTTAAATCAGTTTTTTTTCTTAATTTTTATTTCAACAACTCCCTTTTTAATTTTTTTAACAACTCTCTTTTAAAAATTCTTTAACAACCCTTTTTTTTATTAATTTTAACAACTGTCACTTCTCTATGGAGATGCCCCTTAAAACATTAAACCAGCCTACTCTTTTACAATTCTTTTCCAACTAACATTCTATGATCCAACTTTTTATTAATAGATCTTATTGCTCTTGTCAAATTCTAATTTGGAGTAAACTAATACACAAATGTCATTGGCCGAAAATTTATAAATTGATATTTTAATCCTAACAACAAGTGAAATTCAAATGATATAATAAGACTTACAACTATATACTGAAAAGTAAATAAAACTTCTACATCTTATAACTAACTTAAATCTAATAAAAACATACTACTTGACTTTTTAGGCTTTACGTACATATTCACATGGCAGTGAAGTTTCCTTTTAAATATTTTAACACAATTTTTATGATATACAAACAACAGCAGTTCACTTCATTGGCACAAACTTTTCAAAATTACTTTATGAAATCACCATCACCCAAGTTGAAATCTTAAAACTTCCTTTTCTCTTAAATTATCATTTTAAATATCTTTAACAAGTAACTGCCCTCACCATCTCCTTCATCAATCATTTTACGAACTAGAAGTCTATATCTGAGTGGTACTTCAGTGCGCCAAGGTTCAAATCTCATACATATCACATAATATCACAAGATATATATATATATATATATATATATATATATATATATATATCCTGTCCAAGGCCTTATATTTTCCTTCTTTCAATTACTAGCTCGATTTGAAATGATCATTTGGGCTTTACTTAAAAGTCTAGGTTATTATTTCACCTTATTAATATATATATATATATATATATATATATATATATATATAGTTTGGGTAGTTTTACACAAGGTAAGTTGTGTAAAATTATTAATTCTTCTTTCAATTACTAGCTCGATTTGAAATGATCATTTGGGCTTTACTTAAAAGTCTAGGTTATTATTTCACCTTATTAATTATATATATATATATATATATATATATATATATATAGTTTGGGTAGTTTTACACAAGGTAAGTTGTGTAAAATTATTAATAATAAAATAATAAAATAAAAAATTATTAACTGTAATATTGCTTTGGTGTACATAGGGATTTAACATGTAAAATCATACTTATGCATTTTCCTGCTTCCCTATTTATTTTACGGCAAAAGTGCACAGACATAAATTGTTTAAAATCTAAAACTATCCATGGTGGCTTAGTTGTCTACCACCGAAATGGTTCTTCATACGGACAAAATTCAAATAAGTGTCGAAGAAGCTTAAGAAATCGTAATATCCATGACTCGATGTGTAAACAAATTTGACACTTTTAATTTTAGTGTTTGATTAACTAGAATCAGTTCCCTGATTTAATTAAAAATGGTTTATTTGTACACGCAATAAGCAGTTTCCTGCTTCCTTATTTATTTTACAGCAAAAGTGCAAGAGACATAATTTGTTTAAAATTTAAATCTGATCATGTTTAGTAGATTAGTTATGTGTGTTTTGATGGTCGTACCGCCGTTATTTAGCCTGCAGTGGTATTCTGGTCAGGCGTTCTAGGCAGACAACTAAACAATGATTCGATCGCTTTCTATTGTGGCCCATACCGAGATAAACAACTTAATGTAATATGGAATATAGCCAATATACAGGTGTAAATAATTAATTTGAATAAGCCAAAAACTGTTAACGCTTAAACCAACAGATGTTCAGATAATTCACCACTTGTTGTGAGTGAAACAAAACCCAAGTCTATCATAGAAATTTCTTCTCATGTTAGCAAGTTGCCTATTAGTTATTTTCCTGGATTCATCGACAATTTTGTTTTTTAAGGAATCAACATTAGGATGTCTTTGACCATAAACTATTGATTTTAAATGATCCTATAGGAAAAAGTCATTTGGAGATAAATAGAGCCCAATATCATTTTGAAGCAACTCCAAAAACTTCTGACCATTAAGGCTTTCCTCAATAAAAAATGGTCCGATTACATGACATCTTAGTAATCTAACCCAAGTATTCACGGTTTGTGGATATTCGGTCCGCTTGAAAAATGTTAGGCGAGCATTTTTCACAAAAATACACCCTCGTTCCGATGAGAGGTAAAATGGAGGTCCCGTGTGTGAGTGTTGTTACGCACGTTAAAGATCCCTACCTTGCTTGGTACAGCAAGGGTTTGGCAAAATTCAAAATTTTCCAGGTAAAAAACTCGCTTCTTGGTCAATGTAGTACCTTCGGGTAGAGCATTGGAAAATCAAATGTAAGGTTTGTAGATATTGAGAGTGGTTGTCAATTACCAAGTGAGGATTTTGTATGTCCCAGTATCTGTAATTCTGACGGTTTGGTTCACCGTTTATACTAAACGTTGACTCATCGGAAAAGCAAATGTTTTTAAGAAAGTTCCGATCAAGATTAGCCATATTCATTATTGTTTTGCAGAAGGTCATTCTCGCCAGTTCATCTCTTTCAAAAATTTCTTCATGATTGCTGTATTTATAAGAATATACTTACTATTCAATATTTTTAATGCAATTGTGTAGTGTATATCCAACTCGAGACCAATTTGTGTAACGCTAATATTAGGATTATTATACACTGCTGCAATAACATTTAATTCGTTGGTGTTATTGTTTTTTGCTTGAAATTCCAACACAGCTTCCTCTTGGTCGTGAAGATCTGTTGTTTTCCCAATGCAGGACATACATGGTTTAAAAACTGAACCACACTTAGCTTGGTTAGAAATTACTTTTTGAATTGTAGCAATGATATAAATTGCTCGATTCGGATAGAGATTTGCAAACATATCTCGCACTTCCCGAATAATACCACTTTAAAAATTGAATTTTTTCACTTATTGTGTACAGACAAACCATTTTTAATTAAATCAGAGAACAGATTCTAATTAATCAAACGTTAAAATTCTAAATGTCAAATTTATTTACAAATCAAGTGATGGGTATTACGGTTTTTTAAGCTGCTGCGACACTTATTTCAATTTTGTCCGCCTGAAGAACTATTTCGGTGGTAGGCAACTACGCCACCATGGACTGTTTTAGATTTTAAACAATTTATGTCTCTTGCACTTTTGCCGTAAAATAAATAGGGAAGCAGGAAAATGCGTAAGTATGATTTTACATGTTGCATCCCTATGTACACTAAAGCAGTTCACCGCCCAGTATAAATAACTGTTCAAATAATTTGCAGTCATATAAATTTAGGGTGTTTCTGAACTCTTATTTCTAAAACATATGCTTGCGAAGCGAGTGGTTTTTTATTTATTTTATTTAATACTATCTTATCTGTCGATAAAAATTACGAGTACTAACCCCAAGTATAAAATTCCACCGAGTTTGATTGAAATAAGACAAGACCAAATAATTAGTACATACCATATTTTTTATAAAATCATTTGTTTAGGTTTTTAGCTAAGCTAAATTGCGCATTTATTCAATAATGGGTTTTCAGGCTTGTTGAGTGCAAAAGTTTTCTATAGCAATAGCGTATACAGAGAAAGCAAATGCCCAAAGTTCAATAATTCTTGTTGAAGTACTGGTACGTATAACTGCAAATGCTAGTTACAACTATCTGCAAAGAAGTACGTCTTGTAGCATTTCTATAAATTGATTAAATTAGGTTAATCGTAGATAATTACATTAAAAATTTAATTAAATAGGCAATTAGTTCTAGCTAAAACGTAGGTTTCATAAGATGGGTGAATAATAATGCTATGTAATTGGCAAGTAGAGCTCTCTCCAATCCACAAGGATCGAATAACCAATGGAAAATTCATTAAATTCCTGTAGGACCCTCAGAAACTTCAGAATTGATCCCTTTTGATGTGGTAATTATTGGTCGATGACATACGCCTCTGGAATTGACAGCTCGTACCACCCAACCGTGATATCACGTGTTTTTGCAGAGAGGCTTTAGTCTACTCTAATAACGTCTCTCTTGCCTTTATTGATAAAATGAACGTCAGCCAAAGCTTTTAACGCAAACTATACGTACTAGCTAGTTTGTTAGGGTACATTTTCCTTTTAAACCATATATTATATATATATATATATATATATATATATATATATATATATATACAGGGTGCCCACAATCTATCTCCGTATATGGGTAACTATTTTATTATAGAAGATACAATGTTGGTTAAATTAGCAAAGTTGAAGAGAAATTTACGAGTAGTATGATGCTTTTTTGAAAACTCACCTAGATGCTCAACTTTTTTAGATATTTGAAAAAACTGAAATTTGCCATTTTCTTCAAACGCTAATAACTTTTTAACAGTTTAACCTATAGAGAAAGTAAAAACTGCTTGTAAGGTAACTTTTTACGTAGAATTCAATAGCGTATATGACAATTTTAATTGGAAATGGGTTTTCAAGCTACAAACATAACCTCACTTTTTAAATGGAAACCATAGTTCAATATAACCCAAATGGAAAGGTTTTTCTTTTCTGATTACCCTGATGTAAGGGTTGATGTACTTATTTTCAGTAGTTTCTTCATAATAAAGAAAAACGATTTATTTATTTGCGGACATCAAGGAGTCCATGGATACATATTTTAAATAAACAAAAACAACTGGCATTTGTCAGATATTATTAGTTAAAGTGTTTATTTGCTCTGGGTTGCAAATTTTGTGTAGAAGACTTTTAAATTTATTTGATTATAATAGAGAATGTATACAAACGACGAAAAAAATGACATGCTCTTTTGTTACTATGCCTGTAACAGAAATTGTGATGCTGCTGGTGATATGTATTATGAAAGATACTTGGAAAGAAGGCAGCCAGATAAACGATTGTTTTCTAAATTAGAAAACAATTTAAAAGGTTTGGTGCTTTACAAAACCCAGTACTGATAAAAGAAAATTCAAAACTGATGATGAAGAACGTGTGTTAGCCTACATAAATTTTAAGCCAACAGCGTCCACCCGAGAAACTGCAATTGAGTGCGCTACTTCTACAGAAAAATCTCGCCTAATTTTAAAACAAAACCGCTACAAACCATACAAAACCCATGTTAGCAATACACTGTATCATGGGGATTGTGAGAGAAGACAACAGTTTTGTAGGTGGTTTCTTAATGAAACAAATAATAATCCTGATTTTAGTCACACTATTATATTTACCGACGAAGCAAAATTTACTAACAAAGGCATGTTTAACAGAAAAAATACAGTCTACTGGAGTCAGGAAAATCCCCATTTAACAGAAGAAAGGCGGGATCAACATCAATTTTCGATAAATGTGTGGTGTGCCATTTTGGTAATAAAATACTTGGGCCTTTCTTCTATAATTATAATTTAAATGGTGTACGCTATTTAAATTTTCTACAAAACGAATTGCAAGAAATGCTCGATAATTTGCCACTTCATTTACTGCAAAACTTATATTATTTTCAGCATGACGGTGCACCTGCTCACAATGCTCAAGCCGTTTCTGAATATCTTGATAATAGTTTTCCAAATTGGATTGGCAATGTAGGTCCTGTTCCATGGCCGGCAAGGTCACCAGAACTATCGCCACTGGATTTTTTTCTTTGGGGTACTGTAAAGGATGTAGTGTATGTTAAAAAATCCAATAACATTGAGCAACTCAAAGATAGTATTACAGCAGCTATTACAAGTATAAAACCACAAACGTTAAATAAGGTGCACCAAAACCTAATTAAAAGGTGCGAAATGTGTTTGCAAGCTAATGGAGGTCATTTTGAGCATATGTTAATGTAGGAGTGGGCATATTCGCATTAATTAATTTTTGTTTCCTTTGATTAAGTTATTTGTATTGTATGGATAGTTTATTTTTCAAGTATTTTATTTTTCTTAGTTTATAATAAATTTAGTTACAATAAACTTGTGTTTCCATTATTGATTTTTACACATTTTGTTTGTTTGTAATATGTATCCATGGACTCCTTGATGTCCGCAAATAAATAAATCGTTTTTCTTTATTATGAAGAAACTACTGAAAATAAGTACATCAACCCTTACATCAGGGTAATCAGAAAAGAAAAACCTTTCCATTTGGGTTATATTGGACTATGGTTTCCATTTAAAAAAAGTGAGGTTATGTTTGTAGCTTGAAAACCCATTTCCAATTAAAATTGTCATATACGCTATTGAATTCTACGTAAAAGTTACCTTACAAGCAGTTTTTATTTTCTCTATAGGTTAAACCGTTAAAAAGTTATTAGCGTTTGAAGAAAATGGCAAATTTCAGTTTTTTCAAATATCTAAAAAGTTGAGCATCTAGGTGAGTTTTCAAAAAAGCATCATACTACTCGTAAATTTCTCTTCAACTTTGCTAATTTAACCAATATTGTATCTTCTATAATAAAAAACTTACCCATATACGGAGATAGATTGTGGGCACCCTGTATATATATATATATATATATATATATATATATATAATAAAAATATTTTTAAATCTTGTGGGGTTTATTTCGTCCAAATACAATATTTATATAAATGTCAAACTGACGTTTCGGAAAATATATTTCCTTAAACTTAGTTCTGAAATTAAATTAAAAGTTACAATGTTTGGAGAATTTCTTAATATCTAAACTTACATTTATTTGACATATGGTTGTTGTTAATGTTATAAGGTCTTATGAAATTTATACATTGTTTTGTTTTCATAGAAAATGCTATAATAACTAGGTTCTAATACTAAATTTCTAATAGTTAATTATAATTGGAAGTTTAAAAATTAAAAATTGAAAACATTGTAAAAGAAAAAATTGTTGTTTTATAATAATAATCTACTATAAACATTAATAATATTTTTATTTATATCTAATTTTAATTTAACTTTGATTGTATATGTGTGGTGGTACTGTCTGAGTGTGGTGGATAATAATGGTGTCTTATTAGTATATGTAACAGTTTTATGATTATATTAATTAGGTTAAGTAGTAGGTTAATTATAAATTATTAAAAGAGAATAGAAATGCGTAACTTTTGTTTAAGTTATCTATATCGTTTTAAAATTAATAGTGTTGGGTTGTTTTTGTATATGGTAGCTTTCTAGAAATAGTCTATTTTATATGTTTTTCTACATCTAATATTTTGTATTGTTAAAGTCTGCTTGATGATGATAATCGTTTAAGTGTATAGATAAAGCACAAGATCGTTTATTTAGTTTTTGGTCACTTTTGTGTTGTGTAATTCTATTTCTTAACCATTGTTTGGACTGACCTATATATTGTTTATTGCAACTGCACGGGATATTATATATGATGTTACTTTGTAGTGCTTTGGGAGTTTTGTCTTTGATTTTGTAAAAGTGCGTTTGATGTTATTTTCATATTTAGTTGAAATTTTATTTTGATGTTTGTAATATTTTATTAAAGACGGTGTTAGGTGTTGTATATATGGTAGTGTTTTATATTTAATAGGTTGAGATTGTATATTTTCAGGTTGTGATTGTTTTGTTTGGTAAATCAATTTATTGGTTAATTCTTTAGGGTATCCATTGTTTAATAGCGTTTGTTGTAGATGTTCAAGATTTGCTTTAAGGAAAATCGGACTACAAATTTTGTAATTCTTTCTCTTAATGTTAAGGCAGTATTAATTTTGTGGTTGAAGGAGTGGTTTGAGTTGAAATTTAGATAGCGGCCTGAATTTGTGGGTTTCTTGTATATATCAAATATAAGTTTATTATCAGAATCTCTAATAACCATCGTATCTAAAAAATTTATCTTTCTATTATTTTCAATGTCAATAGTAAATTGAAGTTTTGGATGAAATTTGTTAAATACCATAGAAGTTTCTTCAATTTTGTCTTTTGGAACAGAACAAATTATGTCATCTACGTACTTTACAATAAATTCTAGTTGAAAGGATAACTGTGGTTTTATAGTTTCGATCAATTTGTCCATAACTAATTGAGCAAGAATTGGTGAGATCGGGGAACCCATGGGTGTACCAGATATTTGTTGATAAAATTGATTTTGGAATGTAAAGTGTGTATTGTTAATTACTAGATATATACTGCTAATAAATAGGTTAAGTGAAAATTTACAATGTTTTTCAATTACATTCCACTTTTCTTTTAAAATACTAATAATTAATTCTATTGGTATGTTGGTAAATAAGGATTTGACGTCTAATGATATTAAAATGTATTCGTCAGGAATAGTATAATTTGTATAGTGTTTGACAAATGTGAAAGAATCTTTGATGTTATAACTGGACTCAATTGGAAATGCTGTGCTTAAGATTGTGGATAGAAATGATGCTAAGTTGTATGTTGGGGTCATAAGAGACGAGATTATAGGTCGTAGTGATAGTTCGGGTTTGTGAATTTTTGGGAGTCCGTAGTATTTGCCTGGAATGGAGTTATTTTGAGTAAGTTCGTTTTTTTGTTGTTTTGTGATACTATTCTTAGATTCTAATAATTTAAGGTGTTCATTCACTTTCTTTTGTATTGTAAAAGTTGGATCTTTGTTTATCTTTTTATAAGTAGTTGTATCATTTAATAATGTTTCAGATAAGGTGTTGTACTGTTTGCGTGTCATAATAACAGTTACTGCACCTTTATCGGCATTGGTAACTATTAATTCCTGGTGTGCTTTTAAAAACTTATCTACCTTACATTTAGTTTTGTAACTAGTACTATTCTTATTTGAATTTTTAGGATTTAACAAAAAATTTGTAACTTTGTTAGTTACTTGTGCTCTAAGGTTGTTTTTGTTGTCTTCATCGTGTTCTTCTAAAATATCTTCAATATTAGCAAGTAATTTACCAATATGAATATTTTCATTGGTAACTGGTAAGTTGAATTTAGGACCCATAGATAAAAAATCACTTATATCAGATGGTATTGTAATGTCAGAAGTATTTACTATCCATTTTGAATTATCCAAAAATAAGGGATTTTTGGTTTTTAAATCGTTTTTGATTTTGTTGAACTTTTTTATATTAATTTTTTTAATTTGGATGAATCGTTTATTGTAAAATGAATTTTGTTTGTAATTGAAATCTTGAAAATATTCCAAAGGTAATAAATTTTGAAGGTTTGTTTTTATTTTATATAGTTCTTGTTTAAGTTGTACTTGTTTAGAATGAGTAACTTCAATCTCTAAATTTAGTATCTTAGTCTTCATGTTAGTTTGAAATCTACTTATTCTATAAAATAGTTTACCACTATTTGTGATTAAAAGGTTGTCACAATTTATTGTGTTGTGGCAGATATGATCTGGTAGTATCTTTTCTCTCCTGCATCTTTCTAAGAAATATGTCCTATTGTTAATGTTAGCCAATTTTGATGTTATTCTGGCCCATCTTTTCATTGATCTTAAGATATCTTCTCCAAACTTATTTTTAATATGTTGGTAAAGCCCATTTTAACTATATGTTTTCTAATATATTCCTGGACGTATTAATATGTAAATAAAAATATTTTTAAATCTTGTGGGGTTTATTTCGTCCAAATACAATATTTATATAAATGTCAAACTGACGTTTCGGAAAATATATTTCCTTAAACTTAGTTCTGAAATTAAATTAAAAGTTACAATGTTTGGAGAATTTCTTAATATCTAAACTTACATTTATTTGACATATGGTTGTTGTTAATGTTATAAGGTCTTATGAAATTTATACATTGTTTTGTTTTCATAGAAAATGCTATAATAACTAGGTTCTAATACTAAATTTCTAATAGTTAATTATAATTGGAAGTTTAAAAATTAAAATTGAAAACATTGTAAAAGAAAAATTGTTGTTTTATAATAATAATCTACTATAAACATTAATAATATTTTTATTTATATCTAATTTTAATTTAACTTTGATTGTATATGTGTGGGTGGTACTGTCTGAGTGTGGTGGATAATAATGGTGTCTTATTAGTATATGTAACAGTTTTATGATTATATTAATTAGGTTAAGTAGTAGGTTAATTATAAATTATTAAAAGAGAATAGAAATGCGTAACTTTTGTTTAAGTTATCTATATCGTTTTAAAATTAATAGTGTTGGGTTGTTTTTGTATATGGTAGCTTTCTAGAAATAGTCTATTTTTATATGTTTTTTCTACATCTAATATTTTTGTATTGTTAAAGTCTGCTTGATGATGATAATCGTTTAAGTGTATAGATAAAGCACAAGATCGTTTATTTAGTTTTGGTCACTTTTGTGTTGTGTAATTCTATTTCTTAACCATTGTTTGGACTGACCTATATATTGTTTATTGCAACTGCACGGGATATTATATATGATGTTACTTTGTAGTGCTTTGGGAGTTTTGTCTTTGATTTTGTAAAAGTGCGTTTGATGTTATTTTCATATTTAGTTGAAATTTTTATTTTGATGTTTGTAATATTTTTATTAAAGACGGTGTTAGGTGTTGTATATATGGTAGTGTTTTATATTTAATAGGTTGAGATTGTATATTTTCAGGTTGTGATTGTTTTGTTTGGTAAATCAATTTATTGGTTAATTCTTTAGGGTATCCATTGTTTAATAGCGTTTGTTGTAGATGTTCAAGATTTGCTTTAAGGAAAATCGGACTACAAATTTTTGTAATTCTTTCTCTTAATGTTAAGGCAGTATTAATTTTGTGGTTGAAGGAGTGGTTTGAGTTGAAATTTAGATAGCGGCCTGAATTTGTGGGTTTCTTGTATATATCAAATATAAGTTTATTATCAGAATCTCTAATAACCATCGTATCTAAAAAATTTATCTTTCTATTATTTTCAATGTCAATAGTAAATTGAAGTTTTGGATGAAATTTGTTAAATACCATAGAAGTTTCTTCAATTTTGTCTTTTGGAACAGAACAAATTATGTCATCTACGTACTTTACAATAAATTCTAGTTGAAAGGATAACTGTGGTTTTATAGTTTCGATCAATTTGTCCATAACTAATTGAGCAAGAATTGGTGAGATCGGGGAACCCATGGGTGTACCAGATATTTGTTGATAAAATTGATTTTGGAATGTAAAGTGTGTATTGTTAATTACTAGATATATACTGCTAATAAATAGGTTAAGTGAAAATTTACAATGTTTTTCAATTACATTCCACTTTTCTTTTAAAATACTAATAATTAATTCTATTGGTATGTTGGTAAATAAGGATTTGACGTCTAATGGTATTAAAATGTATTCGTCAGGAATAGTATAATTTGTATAGTGTTTGACAAATGTGAAAGAATCTTTGATGTTATAACTGGACTCAATTGGAAATGCTGTGCTTAAGATTGTGGATAGAAATGATGCTAAGTTGTATGTTGGGGTCATAAGAGACGAGATTATAGGTCGTAGTGATAGTTCGGGTTTGTGAATTTTTGGGAGTCCGTAGTATTTGCCTGGAATGGAGTTATTTTGAGTAAGTTCGTTTTTTTGTTGTTTTGTGATACTATTCTTAGATTCTAATAATTTAAGGTGTTCATTCACTTTCTTTTGTATTGTAAAAGTTGGATCTTTGTTTATCTTTTTATAAGTAGTTGTATCATTTAATAATGTTTCAGATAAGGTGTTGTACTGTTTGCGTGTCATAATAACAGTTACTGCACCTTTATCGGCATTGGTAACTATTAATTCCTGGTGTGCTTTTAAAAACTTATCTACCTTACATTTAGTTTTGTAACTAGTACTATTCTTATTTGAATTTTTAGGATTTAACAAAAAATTTGTAACTTTGTTAGTTACTTGTGCTCTAAGGTTGTTTTTGTTGTCTTCATCGTGTTCTTCTAAAATATCTTCAATATTAGCTATATTTCCAATTGAGTCCAGTTATAACATCAAAGATTCTTTCACATTTGTCAAACACTATACAAATTATACTATTCCTGACGAATACATTTTAATACCATTAGACGTCAAACTTATTTACCAACATACCAATAGAATTAATTATTAGTATTTTAAAAGAAAAGTGGAATGTAATTGAAAACATTGTAAATTTTCACTTAACCTATTTATTAGCAGTATATATCTAGTAATTAACAATACACACTTTACATTCCAAAATCAATTTTATCAACAAATATCTGGTACACCCATGGGTTCCCTGATCTCACCAATTCTTGCTCAATTAGTTATGGACAAATTGATCGAAACTATAAAACCACAGTTATCCTTTCAACTAGAATTTATTGTAAAGTACGTAGATGACATAATTTGTTCTGTTCCAAAAGACAAAATTGAAGAAACTTCTATGGTATTTAACAAATTTCATCCAAAACTTCAATTTACTATTGACATTGAAAATAATAGAAAGATAAATTTTTTAGATACGATGGTTATTAGAGATTCTGATAATAAACTTATATTTGATATATACAAGAAACCCACAAATTCAGGCCGCTATCTAAATTTCAACTCAAACCACTCCTTCAACCACAAAATTAATACTGCCTTAACATTAAGAGAAAGAATTACAAAATTTGTAGTCCGATTTTCCTTAAAGCAAATCTTGAACATCTACAACAAACGCTATTAAACAATGGATACCCTAAAGAATTAACCAATAAATTGATTTACCAAACAAAACAATCACAACCTGAAAATATACAATCTCAACCTATTAAATATAAAACACTACCATATATACAACACCTAACACCGTCTTTAATAAAAATATTACAAACATCAAAAATAAAATTTCAACTAAATATGAAAATAACATCAAACGCACTTTTACAAAATCAAAGACAAAACTCCCAAAGCACTACAAAGTAACATCATATATAATATCCCGTGCAGTTGCAATAAACAATATATAGGTCAGTCCAAACAATGGTTAAGAAATAGAATTACACAACACAAAAGTGACCAAAACTAAATAAACGATCTTGTGCTTTATCTATACACTTAAACGATTATCATCATCAAGCAGACTTTAACAATACAAAAATATTAGATGTAGAAAAACATATAAAAATAGACTATTTCTAGAAAGCTACCATATACAAAACAACCCAACACTATTAATTTTAAAACGATATAGATAACTTAAACAAAAGTTACGCATTTCTATTCTCTTTAATAATTTATAATTAACCTACTACTTAACCTAATTAATATAATCATAAAACTGTTACATATACTAATAAGACACCATTATTATCCACCACACTCAGACAGTACCACCCACACATATACAATCAAAGTTAAATTAAAATTAGATATAAATAAAATATTATTAATGTTTATAGTAGATTATTATTATAAAACAACAATTTTTCTTTTACAATGTTTTCAATTTTAATTTTAAACTTCCAATTATAATTAACTATTAGAAATTTAGTATTAGAACCTAGTTATTATAGCATTTTCTATGAAAACAAAACAATGTATAAATTTCATAAGACCTTATAACATTAACAACAACCATATGTCAAATAAATGTAAGTTTAGATATTAAGAAATTCTCCAAACATTGTAACTTTTAATTTAATTTCAGAACTAAGTTTAAGGAAATATATTTTCCGAAACGTCAGTTTGACATTTATATAAATATTGTATTTGGACGAAATAAACCCCACAAGATTTAAAATATTTTATTTACATATTAATACGTCCAGGAATATATTAGAAAACATATAGTTAAAATGGGCTTTTACCAACATATTAAAAATAAGTTTGGAGAAGATATCTTAAGATCAATGAAAAGATGGGCCAGAATAACATCAAAATTGGCTAACATTAACAATAGGACATATTTCTTAGAAAGATGCAGGAGAGAAAGATACTACCAGATCATATCTGCCACAACACAATAAATTGTGACAACCTTTAATCACAAATAGTGGTAAACTATTTTATAGAATAAGTAGATTTCAAACTAACATGAAGACTAAGATACTAAATTTAGAGATTGAAGTTACTCATTCTAAACAAGTACAACTTAAACAAGAACTATATAAAATAAAACAAACCTTCAAAATTTATTACCTTTGGAATATTTTCAAGATTTCAATTACAAACAAAATTCATTTTACAATAAACGATTCATCCAAATTAAAAAATTAATATAAAAAGTTCAACAAAATCAAAACGATTTAAAACCAAAAATCCTTATTTTTGGATAATTCAAAATGGATAGTAAATACTTCTGACATTACAATACCATCTGATATAAGTGATTTTTATCTATGGGTCCTAAATTAACTTACCAGTTACCAATGAAAATATTCATATTGGTAAATTACTTGCTAATATTGAAGATATTTTAGAAGAACACGATGAAGACAACAAAACAACCTTAGAGCACAAGTAACTAACAAAGTTACAAATTTTTGTTAAATCCTAAAAATTCAAATAAGAATAGTACTAGTTACAAAACTAAATGTAAGGTAGATAAGTTTTAAAAGCACACCAGGAATTAATAGTTACCAATGCCGATAAAGGTGCAGTAACTGTTATTATGACACGCAAACAGTACAACACCTTATCTGAAACATTATTAAATGATACAACTACTTATAAAAGATAAACAAAGATCCAACTTTACAATACAAAAGAAAGTGAATGAACACCTTAAATTATTAGAATCTAAGAATAGTATCACAAAACAACAGAAAACGAACTTACTCAAAATAACTCCATTCCAGGCAAATACTACGGACTCCCAAAATTCACAAACCCGAACTATCACTACGACCTATAATCTCGTCTCTTATGACCCCAACATACAACTTAGCATCATTTCTATCCACAATCTTAAGCACAGCATTTCCAATTGAGTCCAGTTATAACATCAAAGATTCTTTCACATTTGTCAAACACTATACAAATTATACTATTCTGACGAATACATTTTAATATCATTAGACGTCAAATCCTTATTTACCAACATACCAATAGAATTAATTATTAGTATTTTAAAAGAAAAGTGGAATGTAATTGAAAACATTGTAAATTTTCACTTAACCTATTTATTAGCAGTATATATCTAGTAATTAACAATACACACTTTACATTCCAAAATCAATTTTATCAACAAATATCTGGTACACCCATGGGTTCCCCGATCTCACCAATTCTTGCTCAATTAGTTATGGACAAATTGATCGAAACTATAAAACCACAGTTATCCTTTCAACTAGAATTTATTGTAAAGTACGTAGATGACATAATTTGTTCTGTTCCAAAAGACAAAATTGAAGAAACTTCTATGGTATTTAACAAATTTCATCCAAAACTTCAATTTACTATTGACATTGAAAATAATAGAAAGATAAATTTTTTAGATACGATGGTTATTAGAGATTCTGATAATAAACTTATATTTGATATATACAAGAAACCCACAAATTCAGGCCGCTATCTAAATTTCAACTCAAACCACTCCTTCAACCACAAAATTAATACTGCCTTAACATTAAGAGAAAGAATTACAAAATTTGTAGTCCGATTTTCCTTAAAGCAAATCTTGAACATCTACAACAAACGCTATTAAACAATGGATACCCTAAAGAATTAACCAATAAATTGATTTACCAAACAAAACAATCACAACCTGAAAATATACAATCTCAACCTATTAAATATAAAACACTACCATATATACAACACCTAACACCGTCTTTAATAAAAATATTACAAACATCAAAATAAAAATTTCAACTAAATATGAAAATAACATCAAACGCACTTTTACAAAAATCAAAGACAAAACTCCCAAAGCACTACAAAGTAACATCATATATAATATCCCGTGCAGTTGCAATAAACAATATATAGGTCAGTCCAAACAATGGTTAAGAAATAGAATTACACAACACAAAAGTGACCAAAAACTAAATAAACGATCTTGTGCTTTATCTATACACTTAAACGATTATCATCATCACAGACTTTAACAATACAAAAATATTAGATGTAGAAAACATATAAAATAGACTATTTCTAGAAAGCTACCATATACAAAACAACCCAACACTATTAATTTTAAAACGATATAGATAACTTAAACAAAAGTTACGCATTTCTATTCTCTTTTAATAATTTATAATTAACCTACTACTTAACCTAATTAATATAATCATAAAACTGTTACATATACTAATAAGACACCATTATTATCCACCACACTCAGACAGTACCACCCACACATATACAATCAAAGTTAAATTAAAATTAGATATAAATAAAAATATTATTAATGTTTATAGTAGATTATTATTATAAAACAACAATTTTTTCTTTTACAATGTTTTCAATTTTAATTTTTAAACTTCCAATTATAATTAACTATTAGAAATTTAGTATTAGAACCTAGTTATTATAGCATTTTCTATGAAAACAAAACAATGTATAAATTTCATAAGACCTTATAACATTAACAACAACCATATGTCAAATAAATGTAAGTTTAGATATTAAGAAATTCTCCAAACATTGTAACTTTTAATTTAATTTCAGAACTAAGTTTAAGGAAATATATTTTCCGAAACGTCAGTTTGACATGTATATAAATATTGTATTTGGACGAAATAAACCCCACAAGATTTAAAAATATTTTATTTACATATTAATACGTCCAGGAATATATTAGAAAACATATATATATATATATATATATATATATATATATATATATATATAAGAATGGCGTTCTGTAAGTAAATCTTCGGAAGGTTCTTTGGATAGTAATCGTTTGAAGATAAAATATTTAGCAGTACATGAGTTTTCAACTGCACTTAAACGATTTGCTAGTAATTCACACATTTCGCACATTCTCAAGGTTAATGTAACATGCCTAATACAATAATAATAATTCTCTACGTTCTAAAATTATTCTATTAGGGAATTACATTTTTCAAACTGCTAGATAATTCCAAACGCGCCTCCAGAAGAGTTTAATCATGTGAACAACTGACGCAATAAAACTTTTCCGAGAAAAATTGAACTTGTGCAAAAGTTATAACAAAACTTATAATGTATTTTAGTGAAACAATGGACAAGGCAGATTAATTATTTACCTTTCTATATTTTATTCGCGTAGTGAAACTAAGAAACTTAATTTAAAAAATCATTGATTTCAATATACAGGGTAGCTGTTAAAAATGCTTACACGGTTTGACATGCAGAACTAGATATGTCTGAACTTAAATTAATTTCGTTTGTGCGCCATTTAGTATAAACTTGTTTTCTATAATAATGGTTAAGATCATGTTATACACACCATGTGAAAGGGATTGCAAAGTTGATTACATAAAAATGTACCTTCAGTAGGATCTAAAAGTAACAGAATTGACTATAAAGAATACTGTAATGAAAAAACCTAACCTATAAATTTTATTAACGCGACAATTATATCGGGCTGCTTAAACCCCTTCACATACCGTACATTTGATTTTCCAATAATCCACCCGAAGGTATTACATTGGCCAGGTAGCGAGTTTCTTTTACCTGGAAATTTTGAATTTTGCCGAACCTTTGCTGTTCCAAGCGAGGTAAGGATCTTTAACGTACGTGACAACACTCACACACAGGTCCTCCATTTTACCTCTAATCCGAACGAGCGTGTATTTTTGTGAAAAATGCTCGCCTAACATTTTTCAAGCGAACCGTGTCGGGATTTGAACCCTGGACATTGGGTATAGTAGTCACAACGCATACCAACTACACCACGGAGTCACCCCCCTTCACATACCCCTACATTTGATTTTCCAATGCTCCACCCGTAGGTATTACATTGGCCTGGAAACGAGTTTTTTTACCTGAAAGATTTTTAATTTTTTGCCGAACCCTTGCTGTTCCAAGCAACGTAGGAATCTTTAACGTGCGTGACAACACTTACACACGGGACGTCCATTTTACCTATCATCCACACTAAGGCGTATTTTTGTGAAAAATGCTCGCCTAAAATTTTTCAAGCGTACCGTGTCGGGATTTGAACCTGGGACCTTGGGTATAGTAGTCACACGCATACTAACTACACCCACGGAGCCCCCCTCCCCATTCTCACATACCACTGAATATCAATGAAATAGGGTATATATTTACAAAACAATAGAAGCGGAATCGAGCTGTATCCAGGCAGTGAAAATTTCAGAGGACTGTGTAAACTAGTTCAGCATAGAAATCAGTGGAGATACGCGCCCAACCACTTCCAAGACGAATAATCTAATGTTCAAGTATTGGGGGATCTTGGTAACCACTGGTTGCTGAATATCGGTGAAATAGGGTATCTATTTACAAAACAATGGAAGGGGAACCAAACTGTATCTAACAAGAAAGAGCAGCGGCTATGTTCGAAGACAACAAACATAGAAAGACGGACAAACGTGTTGGAAGCATATGTGTAGGGCACAGCACTGTACACCTATGAAATAGGGAGAGCAGGAGAAGCAGACAGGAAAAGGAAGAAGCCTTTTGGAATGTTATGCTTCAGTTGTATGATGATGATAGCATGGTCAGATAAAGTTAATAGCAAAGAGGTTATAGAAATAGTAGGGCAATAAAGATATCTGCGGGAAACAAAAAAAAAAGAAAAATAAGACAGGATACGTTCTAAGGCATTTTTGGGGAATAGTGCGGGCAATATTACAAGCAGATACAGGAAAAAGAGAGGTAGATGTTGACCTAGATCAGAATATTGCACTCAGATAGTGAAAGATGCAGAATGTGTGAATTTCAGGGAAATGTGAACGTTAGCTCAGAATAGGAAGCAATGGAGGTACGTGTCTAGCCAGTTCCAGGGCTGAAGACTTGATGATGATGAACAATTTATATGAATTTATTTCAAAAATGTTACAACACCAACTTTATACAGGGTGTTTTGAAACATCGTTTAAAGATTTTAAGGGCATGTAGTACGATCGAAAATAAGGCTGAAAGTCATAATAAACATATGTCCACAAATTAACTGTGTACGAGATAACAAGTAATTAAACGATAACATCCCAGTAAATAGGCGCTTATCAGCTTTTGATTAATGACAGTTTAATTTGACTTTTTGTGCAATTTATAGCAATTCTAATGCTGAAATGAGCGTTATGGTGTTCATGTACAGTCGTGCTAATGGGAATTCTTTACAAGCACGTCGCTTCTATGCTGAAAAGTATCCTGATCTCCAACTGCCTTCGCATGTGATGTTTCAGACAGTGTTTCAACTCCTAAGAAAAACTGGTTCGTTTGAGAAGCGGTCTTATGATACTGGTCGGCAGAGAATAGCATGTACTCGACAGATAGAAGATCGAATGTTGAATATTATTCATGAAAATCCCGAAACTAGTCTTAGAAAAATGTCGACTCAAATGGGTGTAAGCAGCTTTCTTGTGTAGAGAACTCTTCGTGACAACTCCTATATCCCTACCATATCCAACGGGTAGAAGCCGTTACTGCTCCGGATTATCAAGCAAGAATGACGTTCTGTGAGTGGTTTTAGCGAACAGCTGCTGATCGGTAAGATTTCGCTGATAACATCCTTTTCACTGATGAAGCTGGTTTTAGTAAAAATAGAATATTTAATTTCCACAACAATCACGCATGGTGTGACAAGAATCCTCATGCTATCGTTGAAGCCAGACACCGGCAACGTTTCTCTCTAAACATCTGGTTAGGCATGATAGGGGATCGGTTGTTAGGACCGATTGTTTTGCCACAACGCTTTACAGGTCTTGCATACTTCGAGTTCTTGGAAAATACTTTACGGAAACTTTTAGATCATTTACCTCTAAATCTGAAACTGAACCTCTGGTTTGTGCAAGATAGTTTGAACAACTTCTTTAGTTATAATCTGTTTTATGTTAAAATGCAATAACATCTTAATAAAGCAAACTTATTTTGCAATTGCGATAAAATTGCTGTTATCTCGTAAACAGTTAATTTGTGGACATATGTTTGTTATGACTTTCAACCTTATTTTCGATCGTACTACGTGCCCTTAAAATCTTTAAACGATGTTTCAAAACACCCTGTATTTGTGTTGATGATTTAAAAGAGATATTGTTGAATTTTGTTACAGTAATGAACGATTAACTGAAACTGTAAGAATTTAAATGCTTGATTGGGTATTGGAGAAAAACGTACGCACGAAAAGACTTGCGTGAAGTTAGCCCCAACTTTTGAAAAAAATAACTTTCTATAGCTCATTCGTTTGCACATGTATTATTATAACCCCGTAAACAAGGTACGCGAGCCACTGATGACAGTTGGTAGCGATATTACATAATGTAAAAATTGACGCGCAAATTATCTATGACGTCACACAATATGCAAATTAATGCAACATAATTACACCAATTTTAAAGGAAATAAATTTTAAAGAAAACCCCAAAGGGGGCACTCACGTAAAGATGTAGAGCTTCCTTCAGGATTACTCCATGATGGCGGCGGCTTCCTTCAGGATTACTCCATGATGGTCGGCCGTGGCTCCGCTAGTCTTCCGGGCGTCGGTTACTTCGCTAATCTCTCGGGCGTGGAAACTCTTGAGCCAGGTTGAAACCAAATTTGATTTGTCTTCTTCCTATGTAGAGGGAACAACGGGAAACTGGTTTGAGGAACGATAATCAAAAGAAAGCAAAAAGGGACCTACATAACAAAAAGATACGGTAAGACACAAAAGACAACCTTCTTCACATCTCCGAGGCTAGTTCTAAAACGTATCCGGAAATCTCCCACGATTCTCCTTCGTCCACACGCGTCGGCGCGAATCTCGCGCAACGCACTATCTGAAGTGACGGAAATACGCACACGTCCTTTTAAATTTATGGCGCAAAATTCTCACATATTAAAACTTAATTAAGAATGTCTAGTGCCGATTTTCGGCACGTAACAATTGCGACAAAGCCATAAAAGAAAAAACTTAAAAAAAGAAAATGACTGTTAGCACAGAAACATCTTAAAATCTAAATCCTAACTAGCCTACATAAATCCTAACTAACCTACATGAATCCTAACTTAAATCCTACAAAATGTTTATTTGAGGCGCCACCTGGTTTTTTCGACCGATAACACGTCTTCCGGATTACCAGAAAACGGAAAAGTGCACACACGAATCTTTGGTGTGGCGCAGTTATAGTCGACAGCACAAATTTATCGGGGAGCATGAAACACTACTTAAACTAAAACAAATGCGACAAGTCGCCTAACCTATATACTAACCTAAAGCTAACATTAGTTTCCTAAGTGCAGACGCACATGAGCGTTGCATCTAGACTGTTTCTTCGTTGGCAAAAAAGTGCCAAAATTTTAAAATGCTCAAAAGAGTGAGTTACTCTACACTAGCAAATTTTTAGTTACTGGTACTCTGGTTTAATAAACAATATACATCAAAACTTGTCCATGACATGGTTGTGAATCAACAAATTTACCAAAAGTACCACCTTATTAAATCCTTACATTGCTAACCTAACAAATTACATTTCTACCATCAGGTTAGCTTTTTCACTTAATATTCAACAAAAATAATTCCCACGTCTGGTCATAAATACCAAACGTTAGGAAGATAAAAAGATAAAGCAAAGTCTCAAGTTATCGAAGATAATAGATAAGATAACGATATTGAACTTAAGCTATTATTAAAGGTAATAGGTAAGATTAAGATATTAAGCTTTAGTTATCATTAAAGATAATAGATAAGATAACGCGATATTAAACTAAAGTTATTATTAACGGTAATAAGTAAGATAACGATAGAGTGGCTCCTTGGAGCCGTTATACAGGTAAGTTAAGACACAAAAAAAAATTTCTACACTAACGAATGCATCCACTGCGATAAGAAAATCAGGCAAAAGTCGAAACAACAACTTAAAAGTATCGCTACAGATACATTCACACGAAAACAAACTGTTGCAAGGTAATTTTTTTAAAACGGGAACACCCTAAACACTCAAAAATGCCTAATTGTAAGCAATTAAATACTGACACACTGTCCCAATATGCTAAAACGACCGAGAATTTAATAAGATATCAATAAGAAGCAAGAGCACCTCACCACGAAGTTCAATAAAAAACAACAAAAAAATGTTTATACGTTATGATGTTTTAGCAGAAAGAAAAACAAGTAATGATATAGTATAATGTGGGGGACTGTAATAATTCAGAGGAAAAACACATGGAATAGAAAGTCCTAGTTTTTTGCAACTGCGAATATGAACTATTTCTTACAATGGCATGGGCCGCGGCTCCTATGTGAGCCCAAAGAAGAAAGCATCCACTCTAACATCAGCTCAAACCAAGAATAAAAATTCAATGAGTTATTACAACCAAAGTTACGACAATTACCACACAATTAAACGATGTAAGATAAACACTAAAACCAAATAATATGTTGTAGGAAAAGTTCGAGGATTAATTAAATGAAACGACAGAGTTATACTGGGGGGGTCTAGACAATAAAGCGATATATAACTAACGGTAAGTTCAAAGAAAAGTCAACCAGAAGCAAAAAGTTTAAGGTAAGTAAGTTAAACGTATAAAAGGTAGGTGTATAAGAGAAAGAATAAGTAATTAAAGATACTAATTGGTAGTAAAAACAAAAAATATTAGGTAAATCGTTAGGGGGATGGAACGTAAAAACTTAACTAGCATTTGGGTCAGCAGAGAATGGCTTAAGGTCTTTAATATGCCACCTTCCTTGTGGCGTTTTCCCTCAGCATTCTGAAGTTCGTAGATAAGTGGACTAACGACACGAGTGACCTTACAAAGAATAAATTTAGGGGCTAATTTTGAAGAAAATTTCTTAGTTGTATCCGGTAAGACATAATTCCTTTTCCAAACTTGTTCGCCCAAGGCGAAGGAAATATTTCGTTTACGTAAGTTATAGTGGTCCTTACTCTTTTCGTAAGCTTTTAACAAATTTTTCCTAACGTCGTTAAAGATAGAAGGTAATGATTGTTGGTCTTTGTCCCAGCGTACTTTATCGTCAAATTCAATTACGTTAGTATCGTCAGGAACTAAACCATAATAACTCCCATCAATTGGGGTGTATCTTCCAAAAACAAGAAATGACGGAGTGAATTGGGTTGCTTCGTGTTTAGATGTACGCAAAGCTTGAGCAATTTTAAAAATATTATCATCCCATGTAGTGTGGTAGTAGTGCGGTAATTAAAACTCTATTTACTCTTTCGGTGGGGTTTACTTGGGGATGGTATTTTGCGTTAAACCAAATTTTTTATACTTTGTAACTCTTAACGAAATTTTGAAAATCTTTTGAGATAAATTGTGCCCCATTGTCACAAAGAATAATCTGAGAAACACCGAAGATAAGAAATACATTTTGCTCTAGGAATTTAATTATAGCGGCTGATGTAGCTTTACGTAAGGGTTGCACCATAACAAATTTAGAAAACCAATCAGTGACAACTAAAAGATATTGGTTACCTTTTTTCGATGGGGGGAGAGGTCCTAATAAATCAAGCGATATTAATTGAAAGGGATAAGATACACGTTTAAAGTTACCCATTAAGCCAGAACGAGCCTCTTGTGAGCTCTTATGAGAACCACAAATTTTGCAGTTCCTAATATAACGACAGACAGATTGTTTTAGTGTGGGCCAATAATATAATTCCGATATTTTAGCGAGAGTTTTTGTAATACCAAGATGAGCAGCTATGGGATCATCATGACATAATTTAAGCACTTCACTGCGGTTAGCGGTAGGGACAACAAGTTTCCATTCAGGAATGTTAGATATTTTGCGAGGTGAAGAAGATACAAATTTATATAATCTATTGTTGGTTACACGAAAGGTAGGAAATTCATCGGGATTTTCAGAAACTTTTTTAATCATATTAAGATACCAAGTATCAGGAATTAGATCTGGAAGGTTAAGAGAGACGACATCACGAGATAAGGCATCAGGTACGATATTTAATTTGCCAGGCCTATGCCTAACGTCAAAGGTAAATTGAGAGATATGCAAGTTCCATCTTGCCAAACGACCTGCGGGTTGTTTTAAGTTATTAAGCCAAGTGAGGGCTGCACAATCAGTGATTACGGTAAAATGTGTACCTTCAACATATCCTCTAAATTTCTCGATGCCAAAGATAACTCCCAATAATTCACGTTCGGTAGCTGAGTATTTTTGTTCGGCAGAAGTTAAGGCACGACTTGCATAAGCGATCGGATGTTCTAGACCATTGCTTACCTGGAACAACATTGCATCTAAACCAGTAAGTGAGGCATCGGTTTGTATATAAAATTTTTCATAGAAATTGAGCGAGATTAAGATAGGTGCTGAAGTGATTAACGGTTTAATTTGTTCGAAAGCCTGCTGAGCTTCTAAATTCCACTCGATAGTTTGAGACTTCTTTTTATTTTTAATTAAAGCGGTAATTGGTGTAGATATAGTTGAAAGGTTGGGTAGAAAGATGCGATAATAGCTAATCATTCCAATTAAACGTTTGATTTCGGTAACAGTTTTAGGTGTTTTGAATTTAGTAATAGCGTCGACTTTAGCAGGATCTGCTCGTAGACCAGTTCCATCGCTAATAAAACCAAGAAATGTAAGGGACGAACAACAAAATTGACATTTCTCCCAGTTTATCTTAAAACCTGCTGCATTTAGGCGTTCTGCAACTTCATTCAATGTGGCGATATGTTTGTCAAAGGAACTTGAGATAACTAAAATATCATCTAAAAATACAAAGGCACGTTACTGATGTAGGATAGGGCCTAACGTTGTAAGGTTTGTGGTGCGTTACAGAGACCAAATGGCAAAAAATTATATTCGAAAAGACCTCGGCCTGGAACACAAAAAGCAGTTTTTGGGCGGGAAGGTAAGTCGAGGGGTATCTGATAAAAAGCTTGTATAAGATCAATAGATGAGATAAATTTTGCGTTTCAAAGCCGGCTTAAAATTGAGTCAGTTCGTGGTAGAGGGTAAGCATCGGAGACAGTTAGAGAATTAAGCTTTCTACCATGAAAACAAACACGCCATTCGTCATTTTTCTTACGGACTAATAACACGGGAGACATCTATGGTAAATTTGAGGGAGAGATAACACCAGATTCTAACATTTTATCTATTTCGATATGCAAATGCTTTTGTAATGCAGGCGATAACGGATATTGACGTTGCTTAAAAGGGAGGGCATCACCTGTGGAGATAATATGTGTTGCAGTAGTAACACAACCCAGTTCAGAGGTATTTAGTTTACGAAATTTGTCGATTGTAGAGTTAAGAATTACATTTTGGGAATCGGTAAGAGAAATTTTATTAGATATTCCTACAAATGCACAGGAGTTTGTTTTAAGAGAAGTTTGCCAAGAAAAATCTTGAAAGTAAAGCGATAAATTAAAAAAGTTTACAAAAATCTACACCTAGTAGGAATAGATAAGCTAATGTAGATACTATCAAAAATGGAACGTCACGTTCAAGTGATTCTACTCGAATTTTTAATTTAAGGGAACCCGTTACATATATTTGATTATCGTCAGCTAAATTTATGGAAGTTTTTTCGGGAGCAATTTGAATTTTAATATTTTGTTTAGATAATTGTTGTAGACCTTCGTTGTTTATAAGGGAGCATGAGGAACCTGTGTCCAGTAAAGCTATTACATTTAAAGAATCAATCGAGATGGGTAAATGTGGGCGGTTATCGAAGGGTTTTTTAACAAGTTGTAAGGCAGCAGACTTTTTATAGTAAAAGGAATTAACGGTTTGTAGCCAATTGGACCATTCTGACGGGGTAGTATAACATAATTCTGTTAATGAAGGTAAGGCATTTTGTAAATTCCAGGTAGCGATATTATTGTTAGATATATTTAATAAAGGTACAGCGTTAGAGGTAGTTTTATGCTTTAAATTTATTGACGTCTGGGTCCGTTGAATGGTTGGTGCTGAGGACGATTTTGATTCCTTGAGGTATTCACGTCCCGGGTAGGAATATCTCGACGGGAGTTTCCCGATACGTTAGAATTACAATTCGTACAGTTAGATTTATAGGTATTAGCGCGACCACAGCCATTGAAAAAAATATTCTTGGGGTATGTGCAAACGTTATAGTTATGTCCACTTTTCTTACAATTCCAACTGGTAAGTGAGTTATTTGTTGAGGTAGACGGAATATTAAGGGTAGATACTTTACGAGAAGATTGAACTTGACAAGCTAAATCGGGTTCCAATAGGCCAGATAAAGAAAATTAGTAAAGATATTGTAATACGGTTTGAGGAATTATTAGGTGTCAAAGGGGAAGCATGATTTAGGGGTTGTAAGAGTATAACACTTTACCAGCCCACTCACATCCTATTCAACTTAAAACTTTTAAATGGTGTCTTGTATTTTGTACTACATGGTAATAAAGCTGTTGAAAAACGAAGTTCTTTTGGTGATCATTAAAATCGGCCGATCCGTTCTGTAGTTATTAAATAAAAGTTGTTTTATTGCGTACAATAATTTTAAATTAATTAATCTAGTTACCTTAGGTTATATGAAATACAGTGCTACAGCAAATGTTCAAAATGCATCTAAATACCTGAGATGTTACAAATTTTGTTTTATCTTCAAAAAATAAACAGCTTAATATGTCATTTCTGTTACAGTAATTTAACTAGTTAGTATTTAGTAGTAGTTAGTACTTTAAGAATGGTATACAGTCTAGCCGAGAAAGTAGAGTTAATTTTCATTTAGGGAGCCGAGAATAAATATGTCCGGCAAACGGCGGCATCCGGATATAAATGTCTCACATACGTACGTGCAAAAACTTGTAAGAAAGTTTGAGGAATGTGGATGTGTTGAAAATAAAAAGCGTACAAAACCCAGATTGTTGAACGAAGGAGCACAAATTGAAGTTTTAGGACAATTTGCAGCAAATCCTACACGAGTACGCCAGGTATCTAATCTGACGGGAATTTCAATCGGTTCAGTTTATAAGATGACGCAATTACATAAATTCCATCCACACAAAATGCAGATCTGTCAAGAACTACATGAGGATGACTTTGATCTAAGACTACAGTTTTGTAAGACACTGGGTGAAATGATCAATAATGATCCGGATCTTTTAAAGAACATCTGTTTTTCCGATGAGCGGCGCATTTTTTTTTTGAACGGATGCGTTAATAAACAGAACTGTCGCTATTGGAGAATGTGAATCCGCATATTTTTAGAGAAGGACATACTCGGTGGCCAGAAAAAATAAATATGTGGCAGGTATCTTGGGGGGACACAATTATCGGTCCTTTATTCATCGATGGAAATTTAAATGGTGAAGATACCATCGATTCTCTAATCATTGAAGCTATAGAAAATCAACGTGATGAACATGGAAATTTGCAGTTGGATGAAGACCGGCTTTATTATCAACAGGACGGAGCCCCTCTCCATTATGTGCTGGCCGTTCGGCGGTGGTTATACGAGAGGTTTCCTAATAAGTGGATTGATAGAAGACGAGAAATTGAATGGCCACCAAGATCTCCTAATCTTACCATACTTGATTTTTTCTTGTAGGGTTACATAAAATCTATTGTGTACAAGCCAGTTGATATGTAAGATTTACGAAATAGAATAATAAGGACGTGTAGGGTTATTCGTCGAGAAACTTGTAAAATTTATATGGAAATAAATATGAAATTAATTACATCTTTATAAAGTTGCCATTTTGAACCTTAAAAACCTTCATAATAAAACATTTTCAAATTGACTTTCAAAATAAAAGAACCGTGGGAAAATTACTGTCACAACACAACACGAAATTATCATACAATAACGTTAAATATTTCAAACATGAAATTTATAGTTTTTCAAGCAGTTGTTTTACGGGATTTTTTAAGTTATAAAAAATCTTGCAGATTTTGAATTTGCTCAATAAAAATGAAAATCCTAATAAATATTTGAAGCAGTTAAATATTTGTCAATATACTAATATAAGAATATACCAAAGAAGCGAATATATTAAAAACACATTACAGCCAGCTGATAAATGAAGAAAAAAAAACGGGGGTTTAAAAGTCAGGTAAGCTAAATACGTATGGAAGAAAATAAGAAAATGTAAGTTAAAATGGTTTGATCGTCCAGAAGCGGTTGGAACGTGTATGTACTGATAACGAAAAGAGGTGATGACAAAGGAGTTTTAACTCTCTCAAAAAATTAACGGGATGTAAAGAATGTAAACTAATAGAAAATTTAAGACGTGCAAAAGTGAAAAGGGAAGATCAGGAAAGCAAAAATTAATCTGGCATATGCGGAATTAATTTTGATAGTGGAAGAGTAATATAAGATATGAAATTAAGTATAACTTTAAAGCTGCTGCTCTATGATTAGGATTATTTATTACTTAAAGACGTGGATATCACAATATGCAGCGCAATTGTTTATGCAGCTGTGAATCACGATTAATTGCACCTGCACTGGAAAACATAAAAGATTTTATTGTTTCAGTTGAAACGAAAACACATAAAATGATTCATTACGAATATTTAATTTATCTAAATAACTTTCATTTTCAGTAACTGTGTGTGTTACACTATTAGTATTTTGAATTACTTTGAACAAGTCTGTATATTAATCAAATATCAAACAAGTAATTTATTGTGCAACGCTGAAAATCATGTATTACAATCAATCAGATGCTTTAGATTTTTACTATCTGTTTTTCTTTTATTAGAACAACCTAATAATAAAATGAAAATAATTCAGTTTATACCCATGCCTATCGTTTAATGGTACAATAACAAGAAACGATGTCAGTTTGAAGCAATTTGTACGAACAACAATGTCATTAAAATTACTGTGGGTATGTATGTTGACCGATAAACCTTTCCCATAATATTCAGGCAGCTATAGTTTCAGCTTATCACAGCCATACAAGATACAACCACTTTAAAGGAGTACAATTCTGGTACCTCCATCTTTAATATTTAAAAAAAAATCGTAAAACAAAGCAATTTAAAAAAATGAAAACGTATAACTTTTTTTTTCTATTATAATTATGGTCTATCTTCTCATTTTAGTGAAAAAAGGTTTTGCGGTCAGTTGCAAGCCAGTTACAAGTGGTTCCTCATCCCTTGGAGAACCAACTACATACTGAATAATTGAATGTGTAAAATCTAGAAGTTTTTTGAAGTGACATACACAAAGGCTATAATAATATATAATAACACATTATGCCCAGTAGGGTAGAGTGAATTTAAAAGATAAAACCGTTTTTAAATTTTTTGTTTTTCCTATGTATTTGGGACTTTTAAATTATATTACAAAATTTGAACCCAAAAATAAAGGTCTTAAAATTCCTATTAGGACGAAAAAATTTTAAAAATGTTTGTTAGCACTATATAACAAAATCAAAAGTTTTAATCCATTCAAATAAGTTCTGGAGGTTCCTATTATTGATGAAACAAAAATAAAAGTTGAGATTTCCTACACAAAATCACGTTTATTTATATTCTTGAAGTATATATTGCCGTGTAAAATAAAAATAGCATTATACAATTTTGTGACAGCGTCAGGCAAGAACTAATTTTGACCAAACATTTTGTATAATTAATTAGTAAACTTACAAAAATTAAAATAATATTCTATAATAGTGTCCAAGAATTGTAACGAATTCTTTCTTTGTTTCAAATTGTGGCAAACTTTGACGTGAAGTTATTCTTGCATGTATGAATCCGTCTTTGGCTCTTGTCCGTTCACAAACCGAATCTGAAACTTGTTACCAATTTTATACACATTTCCATCGCCTGAGTATGGCGAGGATATTTCGAAATGTCAACTGTTTCCAGTATGTCCAGAATCATCATTTGCAAGCCCTCATCTGAAACTTCTTTCTTTAATTGAGGTTCGGTTATAGTCATAGCATGCCAATCATAGGTCAATGTAGTCTTCAGTCAGGAGGTTTAATGTTGTTACTATGAAGTGTCGAATTTCTTGACTATTCTTGCATTGGGTTCTACATGTTAGTATGCATCTTAAGCCTAATTCACGAATGTACGGTTCTTCTATCGCCTAATATACCCAATAAAATGTTCTCTGGGTGACAGAAATACCCATTGTGTTCAATAACTGGATCCATTATAGTCTTTAACTAATCGGGTGAGAAACGAGACTCTTCGATGATGGTTAAAATATGTTTTGGGTCATCTGTGAACAAGGGTTTATGTTTAATCTGGAACCAGCTAAATGCATATACCCTCACAACATATTATGTTAAAACCAATAGTATGGCGAAGGTTTGAGAGTCGCTATGTATAACCTTGGAATTCGATTTGATGTCGTAAGCCAATTTGCATAAGCCATTTTTCCTGGCTGCCCTTGAGCCAAATTAAAGGACCCTTTTTTTGCCTTCTGAAATTGCCGAACGCATTTCATACAGGTACCTTTGATATGTACTCTAAAAATTCAATTGTATCTCGGGCAGTTGTTGATCTTTTTTTTAAAAAGTAACTGCAGGCCTACTGTCACATTTATCACGAGCTTTTCCGATGACACCAGAAAATCCCTTTGGGTTATTAGTTTTGCCATCCATGTGTTCCATTAAGTGTTTGAGAGGCGACTCTTTATAATGTAATAAACATATGAACCAATGAACTGGTTTTTCTAATGCAAACTCAAGCTGCCTTATGACCCCATTCTTTACCCCTGTTAGTGACAGTTTCGTTGTATCCAACTGCCACAAGTTTTTGTATTTTAATAAGGAACAGTGTTTGGAATCAATTCCAAGATTTATGTTGATACCCTCAGTATATCGTACATCCGAACCACAAGTCTGCAATTAGGCCAGTGCCACGTGCTAATGCTTGAGAAACCAACAAATTTAGAAGATGTTACAAGCAGTTCTGAACCTGAAGTTGATGAAAACAACTTTACCAAATGCCAGTGAAATATCGAGCATTTCTAAGGAACCGCAGCTATTTTCCAAGATCGAACTTAACGACTTAGTTAGAGACTTAGGTCTTCCAAAGGATCTTTACTGGCAGAAGACGTATTTTAAGAAACGCGAATCCGAGTGAATTTGATGTCGTTTGGTTTATCTGTAACTAATTTAGGCAGTTTTTATATTTTTTCTTACCTTTAAATCACTGCTATTAAATTGCGGTGGTCGCTTTCTTATCACCTCATTATCCACCCTTGTATTGCTCTCTCCTTTCTCGTTCGTCCTTTCACCGCCTGACTGTCTGCTTCTTGTCGCCTCCTTTCCAACTGCCTCTCTTTGCCCCCTCTCTTCCTCACTCGCTTCCTCTCGCTCTATGTTTATCACCCCCCTCTCGTTCTCTATACTTTACCTCCAAGCACATTAAACTTTCCTATAACTGATAACCACCCTCTCCTAAGTTCAATCTTTTCGTACATTGTTTCAATTTCTTCATCCTCATGATCTGATGTGGGTACGAATACTTTAAATACAACTTTGTATATTGGTTTAGTACCAAGTCTAACTGATATTATCGTGTTACACTTGTTAAATATTTTAAATTTTCCTAGTGCTCTCAACTATAATAAAATTCACACTTGTATAGGCACTATCTGAGTCTAAGTGACTGACCTGAAATTCTTTTGACCAAAAGTACCCTTCTGTCGGCCACGACTTCACAACATTGCTAAATCTAGTTTTAACCTGCCCATTCTAAATACAAATTCCCTTACTTCCCTACACCCAAAAGACTTCGAATATTTCACGCGTCTATTCGTAGATCATTCCTTTTCGTTGGACCCTTACTTTTTAGTAACATTTTGTCCCACCCTGGAATCCGAACAGGGATGGCCTTCCAAAGTGACACCTAAAATGTATAAATTTTATGCCACCTCTTTACGTTCGTTTTTATTTCTTTTTCTTTTTAGAACTGCGGTCCCTGGGAAAATAAGTTGATGGTAATTTTCCATAGCCTTCCACCGAACATCACCAAAGGCACCTTTTTAGGAATATCAGAGGCGAGAAAAGCACAGTTTCCATATTTAGTAATCTCTTACAGCAGGCAAAGGAATTCCTAGAATTAATTTACCTAGATTCCAGACAGAAAACTTTTAAAAACCCCATGTATGAATAAATGTCTTGCTAAAACTCTTTGCACTAAACTTTTAAAGCTTTTGAAGTTATAAACACTAAGTCATACCAAAACTCAAAACTTTATATAGCTTAGCTTTCATAGAAAAGCCTTTTAGTATGAACATCATGGTCTACATCGTGATTAAACTTTTAGAGAAACTCGTCTAGAGTAATCTAGTAATGCATTAATGCAATTTTCCGTTGGAACAACTTTCTATAACAAAGTTTTCTTATTGCCTGTTTGCTTTTAGAGGATATTAAATTTGGAGATCCCTACTGATTATTGATTAAAAAGCAAAATGCTTATAATTTTTTGCGTAGCCTTTCAACTGTTGTTTATTTAGTTATATGAAGCATAAATGTTTCTCAAATTAAATCAGGCGACCTCCTTGACATCTCGCTGTTGCAAATAATCTTTACCTATGCTAGGAATTTTGGTCAAGGTTTATTTATTCATGAGCATTTTGCTTAATTAAAAAAAAATACATGAGCTGCCCTAGTTAGAAATCTAAGATTCTCTACTAATTACAAATAAATGAAATTTTTGTGTAGCATTCCATTTTTTTATTAAAGGCTCGACATGTGAATGCAAACAAGATGCAGCTCATCTACGAAAGCTTGTTGCTGTTGGGAGAAACGGTTTCTCTAGAATGAAACAAATTGATACTACGTTTAATTATTTTTGCGTCAACTTCAGAAGTACATTTTTGAATTTTAATGAAATTTGTACTAATTTTTTAAGATTTATTAATTAGAAGCTACAACCTGGTTGTAGAATTATCAAAATTTTGGCGCTTATCTTACTGCCACGTTTTGTAGTTAGACAAATTATTTGTGTTTCCGTTATAATGCTTGTAATTTTTACAAGAAAAATTCAATTGTTTCTTCCAATATATGTAATAATGCGTGTTTAAAAAAACACGCAACCTGTTCTTTGACGACGCGAATTTATTACTAATATATTAAAGTTAATAAAATATTTATACAAAAATATTTAATAACAATGCAAATAACTTTACGTAGATGTTTACATAATTTACTATGGTCCGGATGCATATCAGAACACGCTTCATAACAGTTCGAGGAACTTTTCGTAATGTTCGTTTAGTAATGTTTAAAATCTCACCTTCAATGATAGTCTTCAATTCGTCAAGTGTAGGGGGATTATTTTTAAAAAGTACATGTATTAAATACACCACAGGAAAAAAATCTGCTGGTGTAAATCTGAAACTCTTGAATATCAAACCATGACCAAAACAATTCCCGTATAACATTTTGCGATATTCTGCCGCACAAACCTTCTCGTTCGTTTAAACCAAACATTGCAATAAAGTGTTGGGATTAAATTACGATAAAGAACACCATCCACAAATTAGTCAAAGATTAATGCACAATGCCGACAGATTGTACACCAAACACCAATTCTCCGAACGTGTAATGGTCGTTAATGAAACGCATGGCGATTTTCAACGCTTCATATTCGACAATTTTGATTGTAGTAAGTCATCCAAGTGAAACCAAGCCGCATCGCTAAAATATACACGAAACTACATTTCAGTACCGTTTTCATAAACAAAGGAACGACACCAACGACAGTATTGTTCATATCAGGAACAACACCAATACGACGGTACACAAGCAAATGTAATTTTTTAGTAGCCTTGAAAGCAGTAGTTAAATATAGAATTTAAATTTGGTATTAGTAATAGCCTATATGCAGGACAGTGACTAGAAGCACTAGAACGAGAAACAACGTTGAAAATGATAATTTGGGATACCTTATACTTAGAGACGAGTTGAACTAGCATTAAAGAAAATGAAAAATAATAATACAGATAAAGTGCATGCAGAACTCTAAACGCTACTGGACAAGCAGTATCAGAACATCTGTTCTAACTTGTCAGCTATATATATGAGATAGGCGACATACCCAATTCAGCTTGATGGAAATACAATAGAAAAAGGAGAAAACGTGTATATAGGGTTTGCAGATCTGGAATAAGCATTCTATAGTGTTAAATGGGAAAAACTGTTCGAAATAAACAAAGAGTTAGGAATGAGTTTGGGAGATAGACACATAGTACATAGGTCATACAAAGAGCAAACAGCGGTAAAAGAATTAGAGTATGAGGGTAGAGAGGTAAATATTAGAAAAGGATATACGCTATTCCGATTAATTTTTTAACTTGTATATCGAAGACGCAAAGAATACCGTCAAATGCAGAAACATATTTGGAATTATTATGCAGGTGTTACGGTAACTTTCTGAAATTAAACGATTTTGCATTAAATTACAACGACCTTGATTGAAAACGCTAATCTAGACCCCTTCTTATGTTATTCTCCCAAATAATCCAAACTTAACAAATATTCAAATATTAAAACCGACGCTTCTTATGTCCAATAGTTATTTGTTAAAACAAATAAACCCTTTTCCTTGAAATACGTGCTAGTTAGTTTATTATATCAAATAGCTATTTGTCGAAAGATTAAAAGTTCGTTATATTTGCTATCGTAAATCACTTCTACATCCTAGCAGTTTGTCTTAGCAATTCTTCGTAAAATAATCTACCCACTGCTCGTTATAGTTGATGGTCGTTAAAACTACTTCTAAATAGGTGGATCAAAAAGATTAAAAGCTTAAATGTGTTTGTTATTTGCAATGTGTTTCGTGATATTCTATTTTGTTATATCTGTACGTGTCCGTTGCTCAAGTTTTATGGGTAGTAACGTTCCTCCTCAATAAGTTATTCCGGGAATATTTGTAGGGTGGATCGATAATCATACAAACCTCTATTATATTCGAACAGGCAGGCAACTCGATTTGCTTAGCTGTGTTGCTATTTGCATAACTCGCAGGAATATTTTAAAAGATGGTTTGCTTTCCCCTGCAAACAACGAAATTCAATGGAACTACTTATCGTATTTTGTTTTCTTAAGTCTAGGAAAGCTTTGCCGTTTTATATATTTCTGATTGCCTTCTCAGAATATTCTACACCAATATCGGTGGGAATGGTTTTGTTTTCCTTCCATGTTTTCAAAGCTGTATAAATGCAACTCCAACTTTGAAAAAGCTCTCTTTGTTGATTAGACTGCTCTTTAGTTTTCTACTACGTTCTACTGCTGTTATACAATGTCCTTTGAGCGTTGTAAAGTCGCGCTTTTAAAATGCGTTCCTGCAAGTACAGTTAAGTTGTTCCAGCCCCAGCTGCATTTCCTGAGATGATACCACAAAGAAGATAGCTCCAGGTACAATGCATTTTTCTGCTTGCTTTATTTTGTGCTGCGGTTTTGGCAGATAGACATTCTGTTGATTAATTCTACAATACATTGAAGATCAACGTAACGCACGCTCACAAACACGAAACATTATGCATTTATTTTTATAAATTACTGTTTAAAAATTTTAATGCGTTTAGAGCGCTTTTCTGGTTGCTTTTTAATGTATAAATTAATTTGAACGTCAATAACAGACTGTTTAAAATTTTAATGTTACGAGGTGCATTTCCTACAACAATTTTTTACTTACTATATTACTATTTCGATATTTCTTGTACATATTTAGGGTTGGAACATGTTGTAAGTATGCTTGTATTTAGATAGTAAGATTTAATGCTTGATATTTTTCAATACTGTACTATATGTAAATTGACGCTTTATGTGCATCACGTTGTAAGGAACGGTTACGCAAACATGTATTTTCGACATTTGTAAGTATTCTTTTGGGACTGTATGTTTTCCTACATGTTCGTAATATAATTTCTTTGTTACTAAGTTTCCAATTCTTTCTCTTTGAACTTTCGAGCTAGCCCGAACTCTGATTCTTTTGGAGTTCGACTCTGTCCCTGTGTTTTGTTGCGGTATTCAGTGTAAGCAATTTTCTACTATTTACCATGCTGCGTTCTTGCTTGTTCGCGCAGAATACCGTAACACGTAACACAGAGACAAACCATTGATATGCTTAGATTTGCAAATGCTAAAGCGGTATTAGCATCCAGCAAGGAAGAGCTAGAAGCAACTCTTAAAAAATGGAACCAGTACTAACAAAGAAATACGGTATGGAAATCAACAAAAATAAAATTAATGTGCTAATATGTAAAGGAGGGGAAAATACGTCAAAATCTGAATACAAATAGGAAACAAAAATTTACAAGAGGTAATGGAATGAACTGAAGTCTGATCATATCCAGCGCATGGGTAGCAGTCGGCGACTAGTGGATTAAGGGTGAGTCCAAAACTTTTGCTGAATCCTTTACCGGATTTTTACAAGAAAACTAGTTGTATTAAACAGCCCCCTTCTTCAAGTATAGTCAAACTTGCCGTAAAAACTTCATCGTTGCAGTTCACGAGATCCGTTTATTGAAAGCCGCTATAGCACTTATTACCCATTTTTCGTAACTACATATATTTTGTGAAAGAAAAATCATTCGTTAAATTTTTGTAATAATTGAAGTTCTCTCACTTATGAGAAGCCTAAACAAAATTATGTTTCGTTAGTAACAAAATGAAATTTGTATTTGCTAGAAATTTCAGTTTTTTAAATTAAAAGTTCGAATTTGTAAATGGCTGTCTGATCGGACATTTATAAAGATAACAAATATGTAAAGAAATCTTGTTCAAATAGTCAAAACTAAGTATCTGTGATATAATTTAATTGTTAAATATAATTTTTATTCGATTTGATTATGTATTATGAAATAGACATGTTATCACGCAAGTAATTTTTGTAAAAAAATGTATTAAAAATGTTTCTATGCTGAAGACGTCTGATCGATTATGCTGTATATTGATCCAAAATTTAGAATTAACAAATACGAAGGGTTATTTGTGTTTACCCTTTCTAATTGATTAATAATTGCTAGATACAGTAGCGTCCAACTTTAGATTAAATTGTTTTCTGTTTAACTAAGAAAATTTCAGCCCAAACCCATCCCTAACTCTTCCTTAGAATAATAGTCAAGTTAGCCGTTAGCAAACAGTTTTTAATCTTCCCATCTTCTAAGCTTAAAACGTTAATTTTTTAAGAAGTATAATACTATAGCGAGTCGCGTGCAACGTAAAAACCTATACAGTAATTACAAAAATAATAATTTGTTTCTTTAACATGCTCAATATTATATAAAACAGGTAACATTATCGCCGTATAGTAGGGCATTCTTAATCCTGGTGGGTTACTGTACAATTAAGCTCACGTAAATATTTAAAACTGTTACAACCGCTGTTATTGAAAAACGTAGATAATTCTGCTGGAAAATCAAATCGCACGATACTTCACTAATCAAAACCGACGAACAAAAAAAAAGTGTTTTTTAAGCATATTTACTAATAATTGTTTCGAAAATTCTTGAGACACCACTTTAAGAATGTTATAAATTAACCAGAGAAAATAACTTTGGGTTACTTTACGAGTTTACATCTCTAACAAAATATCATTCAAAGTCGGTCTATGTAAAAATGAAACATATCTCGTAATATGTTGCTACACTTTGAACAACCTTGTGGCTCTTTGCTGGTCCACTTTCCCTTATTTTTAAAAGTCTCATCAAAAGAGCCCCGCTTGCAGTCAAACAAGGGGTCTGTTCCTGTCGGAGGGCATAAGCTGATTATGAGCTATAACTAACACTAAAAACAAATGGAATAAGGCATAAACTAGGACACACTTGCAAATTATGTGATCAACACAAATTTCGAAAACTAAACATCGTAAACTTGTTAGTTAAAAATGATTCGGAATACAAATCTTGTAGATAATTTTATGGGTTTTATCCAAATATAAAAAATAAACTTGTTCAAAGTTCTTAATTCAATCTAACAATTATTTGAAACAATGATGCCTCGTGTCATACGTAAGATTTTCCAGTCCGCAAAACTATTGTGCTTCTGATTATTACTTATAATTGCAACACCAAAAATGAACCATAATATTAAAAAGGTAAGAGACTTGCCTCTTTTGTAAACAAACAATTCACCAAACCTTACAAAAGACGCATGACGACCACAGATTTTGCCTTCAGGCTGTTCCAGAAGTTCACCATCTACACGCCAGATTCTGAAAAACCAAACATAACTGTGACATTGCTACAAAAATAATTTTCGACTTTCTTGAAACAACTGCTCTCACTTAAATTTCATCATTTAAAATATCGTCTGCAATTTTATTTGAAGTACCATCATGCATATTTTTCAAACTGGTTTTTCGTTGACTGAATTACACCATAAAAATCGTTATCACTCATTTATTTAGTACTACGCTGTTTTGTGCAGCTACAAGGGTATCACGTCATATCGTTATTAACATTAACTAACAATTACTAGCGAATATGCCTTTCGTCAGGGCAAATCTATTCTTTCTCTAAGTTACCACATCACTAAAATTACGAAAGTCCTCCTCTTCCATGCAAAGCGACGAGACAACATCTAGACTGATTAGGGACCCACACGAAAGCGACGAAACTCCACGATCGTAAATTACACAAGCTTCTTAGCTAAAATCGACACGCATGACAGCCAACCTAAGATTTAATTCAGACAGAAGTAAATCAATTTCTAGTACTTAAAATACTAGCACCTAACAGCAGACAACACACATCACTTTTGATATTACTTACATGTTATATACTCAAACCACACGAATTTTAGAGTAAATATTACTGAATTGAATTACACACAATACGGAAATCGAACAGTGATATTTTAAATGGTTCAACCTCTTGATCAAAATAAAAAAATTTCATCCTGGACCAAACAAACCCAGTACTATCCTACTTACCCGCAGCAGTAGAAGGAATTTATGTTTCCGCAAATCGTTCAGAAATTTTGACATTTCTGATCAAATTTCTTTACGAAAAGATCTATGTTTCCATATGTCTAGTCGTTGACAAACAACGAAAAATAACTGTAAGGAAATGTTAATTACTGTACTGTAAGGAAATTATTTTCGCACTACAAAAATTGAAAAATGACTGAAAACATATGTACCTTATTGTTAAGAGACTCTTCGATATATCCCTTTGCAACGTTTAACGATTTCCATCCACCAGCCTCTTTTAACTAGTAGTAATGGATAATTCGTCATCACTCATCATCATTGCGTACTGGTATGTTCCATACTTTGGAAAATACCAGCAATCAAATTTCAAAGCGTCAAGTTTGACAATTAAATATCATGATACATTTTCATATTTACGCAACAAACTTTGTAAAGAATTTCACGGCACCATTTAGAAATAAAATTATTCGTTCTTTTTAAATTAAATAATGTTTTACTTTCTGTCGTTCTTTAATTTGCGTGTTTCATGTGTGGGCTTGCGCCTCGACAAGCAATCTTCACGTCGTCCGGGAATGTTAAGCTTTTTCTGCAAGGTATACAATATATTATTCTTCAAACACGAGGAACGTAGTTGCTTTGTTGGCTACTGTTAAGGCATTCGATAACTACAGATTTAGAAAACTGTGCCACTTCGAATTAATTAATTAGTGTGTTAAAATGTCAAGCTTTGACAATTCAGAAGTATAAGTTTCGACGTTTCGTATGCAAGGGTGAAATAGGGCACTATTTTAGATCACAGATTAGCGTAAATAAAATTTACGTGATTATTTTGCACGCTATCCTTAATAAAAGTTTTTTCAATATTACCTTATTTTCCTTACTGAGATATAGGTTGTAATTTGCATGCAGCTAATGCAGTAAATTTTGGTAAGCTCACACTAACGCCTCAAAAAACTGCATGGATGCTTCATAGATAGCTTACGTCAAACAAATTGGTATCAATACTTGTACTATATAGGTTTTTATTCTTATTATATACAATACTACCTTTTCCATGTTCAGTTAGCTTTAGTTGGTATTTCAACAATACGAAATTCAGGGAACGAAATCTCGTGTACAATATAGGAAGCATAAAATTGATTACAATTCTAATAAACAGAAAATTGGAACAAGAAAATGTTTTTTGATTTAATTATTTTTAGTCGATGACAAGCGCTTTTCGTAAAGACGGCACGTACCACCCTAATAAATTGTCAGTCGCGTTTTCGCAGAAAAGCTTCCGTAGTTTATTGATATCTCGTTAAGCATTTGTACAAAAACGAACATCAAACAAAGGTCCGTTGAAGGCAAAGCGTATTTGCTTTACTAACTAGGTCATGTTGAGTTATTTTCTAATTATTGTTTATTAAAATATTAAACCACGTATATTTTGGCTAAACTTATAACAATAATTACTATATATTAAGAACGGTATTGATTAGATAACTGTTTAATTAAGACCTTTTTGGAATGTTTTCAGAGTGAACTCTTCAAAACTTGGCAGATTATTTCATGGAAACTCGAGTATTTAGGTTTTGTGGAGATTATTTTTGATATGCACAAATAACACTTAGCAAATTTAAAAACTTTTATAGAAACTACGGCTGTAGATAATACAGGCCAATTTCCGGCCGTGAGGGGGAATGAAGTCCAAAGCCAAAATTTAGTTATTCGAAAAAAAATGCTAGCAAATCTACTTATTTGCTCTTGATGATAGATCTTCTAACTGATAAACAATAGTGACTGCAAATTTTTGTAGCCTCCTTCTACATAGACAACAACTGCTATATTTTATACATTTTATTTGTATCACCAAAACATTTTTAAAATTTTATATCTTCTGGCTATAAGAACCTGTCGTTGACAGCAAATAAACAAAGTCAGCCATATTCAATACCTAAATGTAAAAATTTTGCTTTGTTTTATTGTATGCTTTTTTATTTTATAGATACGTTTTATTTTACAAGCTAAGCGAATGATCTTATAATTTTAGATTTTAAAACGTGTCAAATCATAAAAATTTAAGAACATGGAGTTGTAACTACTATTGACACCCTCGTATATTTATGTTGATTTTTTTTAAATACAGTTAATTCTTTATCTTTAGATTTACCACCAACAAACTTGTAACGTGTCCCCATATGTCTTACGGTATAAATCCAGTATGTCCTTCTTTTAATTCTTATCATCCCAAAACGGATTTAACTTGCATTGGTAGGAAGGTTGGAGATGCTTTGAATATGATTCCAAACTGTAAAGAAAAAATATGGGATATTTCATTAGATTGTTAGAACAGATATATCTTTTCATAACAAACTCGAATTTTATCGTATACCAACTGTAATGTATCAACATCATTAAGTCTTCCGTCCTAGAACTGGTTGGACGCGTACCCTCGTTGAACCAACCTACACATTTCCCTGAAATTTGCACAGTCTGCATCTATCACTATTTGTGTGCGAAAGTCTGATCTAGATCTACCTCTACCTATCTTTTCCTATTTCTTCTTGTAACATATCCCATACTATTCCCCAGAAATGCCTTAGAACGTATCCTGTCCCTTTATTTCTCCTATTTTTTTTTCGTTTTCCACAGATACCTTTAGTCCTCTACTATTTCAACAACCTATTTGTTATTAACCTTGTCTGTCCATGCTACATCCTCATACATCTGAAGCACAACATTCCAGAAGGCTTCTATCTCTTTCAGTCTGCTTTCCTACTGCCCCTATTTCATACTGTGCACAGTATACTATTAGTATACTGTGCTGTGCTCCACACTATGCTTTGAACAGTTTTTTTCTTGTATCTATGTTCGTTGTCTTTGAACATAGCTGCTGTTCTTTCTTGTTTGATGCAGTTCGGTCACCTTCTATTGTTTTACAGTTATATACCTTACTTCCCCGATAGATATTCAGTTGTATGTGAAGGGGGGTAAGCAGCCATTAGCTGCCAAGTTCCCCAGCACTTGAACCTTTGTCGAATTAATAGTTTTTCCAAGTTATCCTTTCGCACAATCAACATTAGTTGAAAATATTTCACAACCAACACTTGTAGTTGTTTATAATAATCATCAGATTTAAGAGCACTTATTTCTTCGTCATTGCGTTTTACGTCTTGAAACTGGTTGGACTTATCTCAGCTTATTTATGTTCTGAGCTACCCTACGCAGTTCCCTGCAATTCTCCCAACAGCCTATATACAACTCGATTACCTTCTATTATTTTCTAATTATATGCCCTATTTGACCGAGATTCAGTGGTATGTGAAGGGGAGGCGTCGCTGTGGATCAATGTAGTAAGCGTAAGACCACGGATCCCAAGGTCCTGGGTTCAAATCCCGACACGGCCGACTGCTTGAAAAATGACAGGTGAGCATTTTTCACAAAAATTACGCCCTCGTTCGGATGAGAGGTTAAATGGAGGTCCCGTGTGTGAGTGTTGTCACGCACGTTAAAGATCCCTACCTTGCCTGGAACGGCAAGGGTTCGGCAAAATTCTAAATTTTCAGGCAACAAAAAAAACTCGCCTCCTGGCCAATGTAGTACCTTCGGGTGGAGCATTGGAAATGTAAATGAACGGTATGTGAAGGGGGTTAAGCAGCCTGTGGCTGCCAACGATCCTCCAGCACTTAGACATTTTCCGTATTAATAGTTTTCCAGTAAATCCTTTCGCTCAATTAACATTAGTTGAGAGTATTGCAAAACCAATATCTGTAGTTGTTTATAATAATCACCATGTTTAAGTACAATAATTATTATTGTCATTAGTTTTTCCATCTTGCGACTGGCTGAAAGCGTACCTACATTGATTTCTATTCTGAGCTAGCCTACACATTTCCCTAAAATTCTTACAGCCTACATCTTTCACTATCTGTGTGCAGTAGTCTAACCTAGGTCTACCTCTACTTCTCTTTTTTCCTATTTCTTCTTCTAATATACTCCGCACTATTCCCTCATGTCTTAGTATGTGGCCTATCATCTTATCCCACCTACTTTTTACTGTTTTCCACATATTTCTTTATTCCCCTACCATTTCTAGTACCTCTTTGTTCTTAACTTTGTCTGTCCACGATATCTTCATCATACATCTGTAGCACCACATTTCAAAGGCTTCTACTTTTTCTTGTCTGTTTCTCCTACTGTCCAGGCTTCACACCTATACAGTGCTGTGCTACACACATATGTTTTAAGCAATCTTTTCCTTGTTTCTATGTTTGTGGTCTTTGAGCACAGTAGTTGCTTTTTCTTCTTAAATGTAGCACGACCTTGTGCTAATCTCCGTTTTATATCTTTTGTGGTTTTCCCATCTTGCGTTATTTAACTTCCTAGGTGGCAGAAATCCTAATCCTCTTGTAAGTTCTGGTTACCTATTTGTATTCTTGTTTTTGATTTATTTTCCCCTCTTTTGCATACTAGAACTTTAGTTTTATTTTTGTTAATTTTCATACCATATCTCTCCGTTAGAACTGTTTCCACTTCATTAAGAGCAGCTTCTAACTCTTCTTTGCTAGATGCTAATACCGCTATATCATCTGCATATTAATTCCAAATGTCTTCCTGTATTTGACAGTAATCATTGCCTCTTCTATGTACAAGTTAAAAATTAATGGGGGTAAGGCTCATCCCTGTCTCACCCCTTTCATAATATTTCCTTCTCACTTTTTTGCTCTAATTCTATTACCGCTTTTTGCTCTTTGTATAAGCAATGTACTATCCGTCTATCCCTAAAACTCATTCCAATCTTTTTGAGTATGTCGAACGTTTTTTTCCATTTTACATTGTCGGATGCGTTTTCCAGATCTACAAATATCTGTACTCGGCGCCTTACCATTTTTCAGACCCTTTAATGCTAATTCAAATTCCAGATCTACAAACCCTATATCCACGCTTTCCCCCTTCTCTATTGTTTTCTCCATTATCACCTTCAGAGCTAAAATAGCCTCCCGTGTTCCCCTGTTTCGCCTAAACCCAAATTGATCTTCTCCCAGTATTTCTTCAGCTCGTTTTTCCATTAGTCTTTGTACAATTCTAGTTAGTATTTTTGAAACGTGTGCGGTCAAGCTTATTTTTCGAAAATTTTCACATCTATCCGCGCCTCTTTTTTTGGTATAGTTACTATGATGTTCCGTTTGAAATCTTTGGGTATCCCGCCTTTCTCATACATATAGCTTACAAGTTGGAAGAGACGTTCTGTTACTGCTTGTCCAGAGGCTTTTACAGTTTCTGCTTGCACCTTGTCTGTACCCTTACCATTTTTCAGGCTATTTAATGCTAATTCAAACTCATCTCTAAGTATAGGATATCCCAGGTCATCATTTTTAATGTCTGATTCCTGTTCTAATGCTGTTAGTTCCTCTCCTGAATATAAATTCCCTATATATTCCTGCCATCTAGCTACTTTCTCTCGCGTCCATTATACTTTTGCTACATGGTTTTATATCCTTAAAATTCATTCTAATTAATTTGTATGCTTCGTCTGTTTTTCCTATTTCCATCTTAATTTGTACCTCTTTTCACTTTTCATCAATCCATTGTTCTTTGGCTTTCCTGCATTTGCCAATAATTTCTCATTTTATGGCTTTGTATCTCTGTTTTCCTGATATTCTTAGTTATCCATGGTTTCTTATTTTTTTTGTGTATACCCCAGAATATCTCTGGCCGCCATGCCTAAGCTGGATTTAATGTTATTCCAATCTGTTTCTACTTCCTTAGTATCAGAAATTTTCCAGATACCTTTCAGCAATTCATTTGACTCTTTTTCAGATGTTTCGTGGATATCTTTATCTTTTAGCTTCTTAAAGTCAAAGTGCCTTTTTCCATTTCTTTTTCAAATTTTTAAGTTTAAGAGCGGCCTTCATAATTACGATGTTGTGGTCAGTGCCTATATCTGCTTCCGGGTAGTTTCTACAGTTTTTCACTTGATTTCTAAACCGTTGTCTAACAATAATATAATCTATTTGATATCTTCCTATATCCCTTGGCATCTTCCACGTGTATCGTCTTCTAGCATGATGTTGAAATAATGTATTTGTGATGGTTAAGTTGTACTTGTCGCAAAGTTCTACCAGCCTATTTCCCCTGCTATTTCTCGTGCCTAAACCAAACAAACCTAATATCGCTCCTTCCCTACCCTCACCTACCACTGCATTAAAATCCCCCGTAGTAATTAAATTTTCATGTCCTTTTACGTATCTTAGTACGTCTTCGATATCTTTGTAGATCTCCTCTACCTCTTACTCACTGTAGCTTGTTTCATACTTCTGACATTCCACGCTCCGACTCGCAGAATGTTCACGGATCTTTTTCTATACTTTCAAATCACATTCCCCAAAGTAGTCCCCTCCCGGAGATCCGAATGGGGGACTAGACTATTTTACCTCCGGAATTTTTTACCTCAGAGGAAGCTATCATCATTAATAACAATTTGAGTACGCTGTGTACTTGGGATATAGTGTGGTGGTTTCCCGTTGCCTTCCACGTCGCAGTAGCGTGTCTTAGACTGCCCTACCGACCCCTATGGTCTCTGCCACTCTAAGTACTAAAAAAGCTGCTACCCTCTTTCGGGGAGCTGTCTTAGTCTGGTTCCTCACTAAAGACCCCACTAATTTGGTTAAACCTATAGTTCGGCTCTTTAGCTCATTGTAACGCGCAAAACATTCTACCTGTTCTAGTATTTTAGAACGTTATCAAGGTGCAGGTCCGTTCAGAATGGTGTAATGTATAATTCACGTATAAAAGATAGGTACCCCACTCCTGTCCACCATGTATGAACTACAAGTGAGTTTTGCCATTGGTTGGCGTCGAATTGACAATTTAGTCAGACGCAAAACATCTTTTGTCAAAATAGTTTATGGTTCTGCTCATAGTGATGACACTAGATAGGGAAACTGTTGGCACGTAAAACGAGAATGAACATCTCACTAGATAGCAGTGCATACAAAAATTATAGAGGAAGGGGCAAGAGGAAGGGATCGACAAGTAGATTAACGGTATCATAACCTATGACCGGCACATTACATTAAATGTATGTTTATATTACGCAAACAACATATGATGCTATCCTAAAAGGTAAATTTGTTACGTGTGTATTTTGTTAAAACGTTTTTGGTGTGATCTGCATATTTTTCGTTTTTGAAAGAGTAATTATACTGTTTTAAAAAGTACAACGTAATTTACAGGATTATTTTTAGTTGACAAAAATATCGATTAAGAAGTAGGTTGCACTAAATAAGAAACAATGTTCATATTAATAATATCAAGACGACTATTTTTGTTTAACCTTTTTGATGTATTAGCATTTCAATGAGATGATGGCTTTTATGAAATGTACGTAAACGATTTTGAATAAATATTCTGAAATCAAAAACTTATTGCAGTTTTCAGTTTCAATTTAATTCTGTTTTCGTGTGTTCAAGAGGGCAAATGTTACATCTAATTAGTGTATTTGTTTTATTGCTTTTGACCTATATCAGTTTTAAAATTAACAAGTTGAAAATGCAAGGCATTGTCGCAACGAACTTCCAAATGTAGACTTACTTTAAAACAATTTAAAGAAATTAAAATTATTATGTTGTAATAATTATAAGTATTCAGATAAAAAAAAAATAAAAATTTATTCCGGGGGGGGGGTCGGGTATCCGTGGTCAGATTTTGTGGAGGGTACCATATTTCGACTCAGCTATGTTAGGGGAGTCCAAATATGTATCGCACATTAATTTTGGACCTATTTGAAATTTTAATTTTCTCGACGGAATATCGCGGGGGCACGGCGTCCCCGTGGCCCGATTTCAACTGACATCAAAACTTAAGCTCAGGACACCGAGCTGAATCGATTGATGTATCACACATTGATGTCCGACCATTAGAAAGGCCTCGGACGGACAGACGGACGACAAACCGATTTCATAAACGAACGAAGTTCGTTGAAAAATCTAATTTCGAATGTTGTGGTTGACTGTTATTCAATTTTGAACGTGATATAGTAGAAGTTGATCAGCAGCTTCGATCTGTAACGCTTCTGCAAATTTACATCGCTCTTGCAGTAGAGTTGATTTCTACAGTGATTCTTTGCTTCAAAACATTCAGGTTGGGTGGCAATGGATTGTAAACTTTACTTTTTAGGTAGCCCCATGGGAAGAAATCAGCAGGCGTTAAATCAGGGCTCCTCGGTGGCCAGTTGATGACTCCTCGGCAACTTATCACTCTTCCAGGGAATAAATCGTGAAGAGCAGCTAATGAGTCATTTGTAACATGAGAAGTTGCTCCATCTTGCTGGCAAAAGTTGTTGCGGTTACAGGCGTTCTGGTTTTGCATTTCTGTAGTCAAAAAAGTCCGGATCATATGGCAATATCGATCAGAATTAACGGTCTGAGTTCGACCTCGGTCATCCTCAAAAAAATAAGGGCCGATAATTCTTTGACTTGATATGGCAGCCCAAACAACAAGTTTTGGCGAGTGCAAGGGCTTCTGATGCAGTTCTAACGAATTCTCGGGAGCCCAGTATCTGCAATTTTGTTTATTCACATGACCGTTGATGTGAAGATTCGATTCGTCGCAGAACCAGATGTTATTGAAACTCCTAAAACGATTTTTATCAGGATCATCAGGCTTCATTTCTTGAACAATTACCATTTTATAGGGGTGAAAATGTAAATCTTTCGAAATAATGCGATGAACCGTAGATTTGTTCAAATTAAGAGAAGCTGCGCGCAATCTCAACGACTGTCGTGGGTTGTCCGTAACAGACTGGCGAACGCGGTCGACGTTCAAGGTCGTTCTTGATGTCCTTTTGCGCCCAGATGATTTGTCCGGCATTGTATTCCCAGTCTCTTCAAACTTGCACACCCAATGCTTAATTAAATTGGCACATGTCTTAAGCTTGTTAAATTAAAATGTGTCATGTAGAGACGACGAACAATAGTGTAGGAATCGTTATTTTTATAAAACGCTCGCACGTAAAACGCGCGCCGTGGTCCCGTGAAACGATTCATGGCTACTAAACTTAACAAGCCGGTCAAGCATTTGAGTCCACTCCCCTCTCCCTGCTACCTGCGGTTGGCGCGTATTGGTCAATTCAAAAACGAAAAACATTCTGAGACACCCTTCATATTCTCACTACTTCAAACCTGATAATTTAGCATAATTGATTTAGAAACGTATCTCTAGGAATAAGGTTAAAATATTCTAAACAAAGATAAAGCGGTTTAATTTACTGGAGGTAGCAAAGGCTAGGGTAATATAATTACAAGTTTATGAAAGTTCATTTTCAATAAAGGTAAACAATTAGTAATCAAATAACGGTTAAAACATTAATAACAATGCGCGATTAAGCAATTTTTAAGGCGTTGTGATTTATTAAATCGCACTGAAGTTTAGTTGCTCCCTGCACAAGGTAGTTGGTCCTCTATGTCTTGATACGGTACGGTGAACGGAACCTCTCTGATGGCTGAAATTATATAAAAAACAGGATGCTTCAGACGAATCTTGCACAAAAGACTTTTGAACCAACTGCGATCGATCATGATGAACCCCACTCTGTTATTGACGGAATGATATATTGAAGGGACTGACGTTACACGACAATCAATCCGATAACCTCTATAACATCATGCGTTATCAGATTAGGCTAACATACTGTAATTAAAATTGTTTCATATAGGCGGGATGTTAATTGTTGCTGTATTCTCGTATTACCTTCTACGTGAAGATGGCGTCAGAGTAATAGAAGGAAGGCAGTGTATTACAACGCGTGGCGACGCTATTACAAAATTTTCACCACAAACCTCTCGTAATAGTTAAAATAAATAGTTAAAAGAAAGAATAGTTAAAAGAAAACAATAGTTTTGGTTAGCTAATAGCCGCTTCTTAAAAAATGGTACGTCATCAAACAGGTTCGCGTATGACTGCTGACAAGGTTCCGGGTTCGATTCCCGACACGGACCCCTTGAAAAATGTTGGGCGAGCATTTTTCACAAAAATACGCCCTCGTTCGGATGAGAGGTAAAATGCAGGTCCCGTGTATGAGTGTTGTCATGCACTTTAAAAATACATACCTTGTTTGGAACAGCAATAGTTCGGCAAAATTTAAAATTTCCAGCTAAAAAACTCGCTTCCTGGCCAATGTAGTACTTTCGGGTGGAGCATTGGAACATCCAATGTAGAGGCTGCTACTTAAAGCATTTTGTAAAATGGCTATGAAGCTTTTGCGTTAAATCCCTTTGATTTTTAAGGATTTATAGATGTTTCTATGTTATGTCCAGTAATTGTATTTCATAGATTTGTCTACTAGATATGAACATTTTACTTGTTGTATATGTATGCCATACATATACCAATGTATAGTGCATTTAACTGTCCATCGGAAAACTAGAGTGGTATTAATTTACCATCTTATTTGACCAAACCTTTTTAAGGCGATGTTTGTTTAATGCGCTATCCGACAGCAGAGGGTTCCTCAAATTCAATAATGCGTTAAAGCGCGCATCGTTTCTGAAGAGCACGTTGACTGCAATAATACACGACAAAGAAGGAGAGGGAATTATTTTTGGTAACAAGTCGTACTTTGATAATAATCGAATTTATATCCTGGAAAATATTTTTGCAACATGAGTTATTAGAGAAATGTGGTAAGTACACACGGTAATAGAAGAAAAGCAGGGCGCATGGCGGCGCCATAGCTCTAAATATTTCACCACAAATCACCCGTTATAATCATAAATTGAGTTGTAACCTCAGAGAACATACAGGAAGAGAGTCACCAATTACATGTTAAAAAGTGGGGACAACGATGGCGTCTAAAACCGATGGCGCATCTAGAGACTAATGGACAAAACAAAATAATAGCGATAAATACAAAATATTAAAATATTAACACTATAAAACTTACATAAAAACTTATTTTCAAAACTTAATATGGATTAACAGGTTGAATAAAAAGTCATTTTAGCGTATATGGTAAGTAAATGAATTTTGACAATTTTTAAAATAAGTTATTTATATAAATTTATTGATGGTAGTTATCATGATATAAATAACACAATTCATAAAACTGAGCTAAATAGAAAAATTAATAATAATGGTTTATTCATGGAAATGTACTTTATTATACATCACACTTGGCGACAGTACAAAATAATGCATCAATAAATGACATTAATGTATCATAAGTATAATAGAAATGTACTCATCATATCAAATTTAATTAAATAAATAATTAAACACAAATAATTGCAATGTAAAGAAATTCTGTTCGTATAGATTAGAATGACTGCAAGAGTGAAGGCATTCCCAAACAAAACAAGTAGGATAGAGGTTAGATTGTTCCTACTTTTTCATTCAAAAGCGGAGACATACGAAGGCTAAGTATATTTCGACGATACTGCAGCGCCTCCTAGCGCTACTGCATATGCGCATAATTTGGTTCCCATAGATCCCTATATATCAAATGATCTCCTTTTTATTTATCTATAATTGTAACTAAATCAAAATCGTCTCCTTTTTGAAGAGTCATTGTAACACTTTTATTATGTGGAGTATTAAAAATGGAACCAAAACTGCTTTATTAATCTCTGGTAGGTCAAAGAGATATTACCTACCCTACATTTGATTTTTCTAATGCTCCACCCGAAGGTACTACATTGGCCAGGAAGCGAGTTTTTTTACCAGGAAATTTTGAATTTTGTCGAACCCTTGCTGTTGCAAGCAAAGTAGGGATCTTTAGCGTGCGTGACAACACTCATACACGGGACCTCCATTTTACTTCTCATCCGAACGAGGGCGTATTTTTGTGAAAAATGCTCGCCTAACAATTTTCAAGCGGACCGTGCGGGATTTGAACCCGGGACCTTGGGCATGTCACACGCATACCAAGTACACCACGGAGCCGCCTGGTATTACCTACCCTACATTTGATTTTTCCAATGCTCCACCCGAAGGTACTACATTGGCCAGGAAGCAAGTTTTTTTTACCTGGATAATTCTGAATTTTGCCGAACCCTTGCTGTTGCAAGCAAAGTAGGGATCTTTAACGTGCGTGACAACACTCACACACGGGACCTCTATTTTACCTCTCATCCGAACGAGAGTGTATTTTTGTGAAAAATGCTCGCCTAACATTTTTCAAGCCGACCGTGTCGGGATTCGAACCCGGGATCTTACTACACCACGGTACCGCCTGGTATTACCTACCACAAAAGAGATGACAGATGGTAAACGGCTTTAGAAGGTATAGGTGTTACCACGGTGTAGTCCGAGTATACGCCTGCAGTAGGCATGAGAGTTGTCGTTGTTTACATGGTTAGTTAACAAGTGAACACATATTTACAAAAATAATTTTTGATGGTTAAATCTGATTCAAAATAACGGCATAGTTCATTCATTTATAAATGAAGCACATATCTTTGTATGAGCCCTATCAGTTTTCAGATCCGAATACTTTATAGATGGTTAATAATATTTTAAAATACTTAATGTCAACTTAAAAACGTTAATTAGTTTCTTGAATAACTTTTCATTTGGTATAAACCTGGTAACAAAGGTAATCATTTCAAATATGTGCTTGTCAAAATAATGTTACGTATTTTTAACTCAACTAAATATGAGTTGGAACAAACAATTTAGTTATCGAAAAATAACTTTTTCAAAAGAACGTGTGGTTCTAGTATGAAACTTTCTTCAAAATGAAATTTTCCAATGATTAACAATCTAATTCATTTAAAAAGCTAATAAGCAATTCTGTATGAAACTTCAAGACATTGAAAATTCAATTTTTGTACTTAAGCTTACCAAACAGCAATAATGAAATATTAAACTCAAATCTTAGTGATGGACGATATTCAAAATCAATATTTCCTTGTTTTCATTTAATTATCAAACGTGTACTTCAAGTTCCCCGTGTATCTCAAACGCTATTACAACCACAGCTGCTCCAACATTAACTAATCATTTTATTATCTTCCTTATTTAGCGCATCAAGGAAAAAATCAATTACAGAACTAAGACTTATTTTATTAAATTTAGACAGCAATTCTCAAATTGCACCTCCTACGAAAAAACTTGAACAGCTTCTCGAGGTCTTAAGAGGACATGCAATGCTCATTAATATTCATTTCAGGAAAACGTTCAATTTGGACGCAGGCGTAAAAAGACACTCCTACCACTGTGTTTAAAAGGACATACAAATGTTTATAATAAGAAGTTTTAGCGCCTAAATATCACACAACCTTCAATAAACGCAAGTATAGCTCGACAATTCACAATCTATCTTATGCTTGACAGTTCACAATTTATGTTATGCTAATAATAGGACCCTAAAAAATATGAAGTAATTGAATACGATAATTTAGATAAAAAATATTGCAATTTAGAGTGCGGTAATTAAACTTGTTACAGAGTTCTAATGAAACAAAACCTTTCTATAAAAGATCGTTTAAGTAAAGTGTTGAAATATGTTTAGAGCTACGTTATACGTCTCTAGAAGGATTCTGAAATTTTACATCATTTATTATACCGTAGTTGTAATACCCAATATATTGTTATATGATTTTAAAATGTTTACGAACATGTTTTATTATCTATATTTTTTCTATCAATCTATTCCACAATAAAATTGTGGTAGATTAACATTACCTATCGAGAATTCTTACGTACTTGTATCAAGCCCAGGGTAAGGTTTGGATGGAAATTGGCTTATAGTAAAAGAACACTCTTAAGACATTTAGCTAACTGGGTTTTTGGCCCACGGTCGCATGAGATTGGGTCAGTGGGTATGTTTGAGTTGAAAACGCCACCTAAATTTTTTATAAAGGAACTGGCTAAATGAATTTGCTTAAAGGAAAATTTGGAAACCTATATTATCATAAACCACTTTAAATACAAAGTTTGATTGTCACACATATCATACTTACATCTGTTCGTCTTCTTCAAGGATCTAACGATGAGTGGGGTGACTCTGAAACATAGTTTCTACCAACATAGACACCCTATATGTATATATATATATATATATATATATATATATATATATATATATATAATGTCAAAAATAACGACCTTTAATTTATATTCAAATGAGATAGGTAACGGGTTTATAGGTCTATGTTACTTTATAGATTAAAACTCTTTGTCTTTAACCAAGCTTTCGATTTTATTTAAAATCTTCATCAGGGTGCTGTAATATTATAACATCATTAAAATATAATAAATAAAATGACTTACAAAAACTGGAGTATTGGTGAAAGTACAAAAGCAGGAATGTAATAAAAATATATAAATATAAATCAAAAAACACAAACGTAAACTAACATGTTAAACCTAAAAGTATATCGTCACAGTTTTTTGAAGTTATATGACTGAATGGTGGCAGATGTTACTATAAGTTAGAATACAATGCTAAGGTGATAAAAATATATAGTTTAATTTGGTGTTCTTATTCTACAATTGTTTCTATGTATATTACCTAGTTTTAAAATATACGAATATATTGCACTTAAACTGTCTGTATCCGATTTATAATTTAAGGCATTATTATTGTTTATGATATGTGTCATTTCAAGAAAAAGTCTCCCTTTGCAGTTAACTACAGTATCTAAAATGTTAACCTTATTAAAGTCAGGTTGGTGATTATATTTTTTTGAATGATAGGCTAAGGCACACGAATCTTTCCCTATTTTACAGACAATTACACTATTAAAGACAAAGAGTTTTAATCTATAAAGTAACATAGACCTATAAACCCGTTACCTATCTCATTTGAATATATATATATATATATATATATATATATATATATATATATATATATTACGGATCAGTATGAATATAGAATCTTTGAATTAAGTTCAATTGTCTCTACTATCATGATACTCTTTCGGATAAGTTAACTTTGTAAACAGCGTACAAAATTTGGAAAATTTAATATTACTGAAAAATGAACTTAAGTCCAATAAAAATAATTCTGTATTCTCTTTTAAGAAAAGTAAATAACATCATAGTAAATAACAGTAATAAATAAAGTTGAATTCTTATGAAAGTGATTTCTAAGTCAGATATTTAATTATGGACATTATATATTTTTATAAGGTAGTCATTGTAGCGCTACGCGACCTCACAATATTTAAATATTCCTTATTCAACTTTTGGCAAAAATCAAAAATTGACAGATTACTTTAAGTTCCAATTTTCATCATATAGCATTCAGGTGTTATAACTTAACATATTAGTATTTCAATTCGTCATAAACAAGATAACTGACGAAGTATATCTACACCTGTACAATCGGTGAGATATGATATTTCAAGTTGAACACACTATTAATTAGAAATAGGTTATAGTACTCATAATACTTTATACTTTACAAAAGGATCTTTTGAAAATTAATTGACAAAAACATTTATACAAGTCATAATAAATTGCATACAGCAAAGTAATGTAAAACAAGTTTCAAAAGCAAATCATTGCATGCAAAATTTACGTAACGGACTTTGTAACGTCAGCATTATTTTAGAAACTAATACTTTCTTACCGACAGCGGCAATGACCTGTAACCTTCAATCGACCTGTGCATCAGTAGAACACGCTGGTTACATAGCGACGTCGGCCACGTGTGGATCACAGTAGTTTACTGAGTTGCCTTCTAAACGTGTTCCATAAATTTAAGTGAAATCACATCAAAATTATTACAAGACCATCTACATTTCCAGAGTTATAGAAGTTTTAACATTCCAAAGTTTCAAAGTTTTAAAATTCAAAGATTCAGAATCTCATGGTTGCAAAGTTGCACGTTCGCCAAGGGATTTGTACACTACATTTCTACATTAGTTGTCATGGACAACTTTTAACAATCTGACCGTCTTTTACGACGTCTTCGCCAGGAAAACTTGATTTTCCTGCACATGTTGAATGTTTTCAACACGAAGGGACCTTCCAGTTCAACTAAGAAACGAAAAGTGACCTACGATCGCCAATCGTTGGAACAATTTGAAATCTTAGATACTTTAAGATGTAGGAACACGTTAACAAGTTGTATATATAAGTGTTATCAGTAAGGAATATGTAGTATGTAGTAGATTTTAAGTGTAATTTGAATTAAAGTGTGCTTTGGGAGTTTATTGGTTATTAAATATGCAATAATGACTGAATGAATTATATAAATGTTGTTAGATAACAACTAAAATAACAGATGCACCGCGCTAAAGTCAATGAACAAATTTACGGAAAATTTATATGTTACAGTTTAACTTTTTTCACCGGATATATTATACGTTAAAAGAATATTTTCAAGACTTACTACAAGTGCGTGGACAAATTCCAAACAAAAACAAAAAATATAGCAAACCGCTCCTGTTTTCTATTTTTATAACAAAACCTTTTTCCAAATCAATTACCAAAATAATGACTGATCTTGCTCTCGGTAAGGGCGCACTTTACTCTTGAGAATAGTAGTCGAAGGTGGTTTCTAAATAAATAGGCAAGAAACAAAATCACAGCCTGGATATATTAAAATACAAACTGTAACATGTTAATTTCAAAATTCTGATTGATTATGTATTTGTTCTTGAGCCTAACAATGATCACGGGAAACCGTTTCCAATAGAATAAAATTCAGTCAAACCGGCAAGCAATGTTTTAAATTTGACCTTATCCTAAATTTAGTTTAAAAGTATGGATTGCTTCTGCTCTTGTAAACAGGTAATTTATTCTTGAGCCTAATAATAGCCAAGTGGTTTTCAAACGGATAAGGAGGGTACAAAAATCCCCTAGGCCATATTTTCATCATAGTATAAGTTATTCCAAATTGAAGTAAAAACGATGACTATTCTGCTTCGAAAATGTGTATTTTACTCTTGAGCCAAATAATAGTCTAGGGAGGTTTCAAAATGCGCGGGGAATACATACAATCTCAAACTCTATTATCTTTGTATATATATTCTCCCGAACCGGATGAGTGAGTAGTCTGTTCATGAAAAAACGCATTTTCTCTTCAGCCTAATAACAAACGCATAGGGTGTAGATCCAAGCAAATGGAGAAGATGCAAAACCCCATACTTTGCATTTGTATAGCAAAAATTGTCCCAAAAGTTGCGCAGTAATTAATTCTGCTCGTGCAGAACTACTTTACTTCAACATAATTTTTATCCAATTTACATTATATTTCATACTATCAAAATATGTAAGTTATATATATATATATATATATATATATATATATATATATATATAAAATAAAATAGCAAAGCTACAATGCGCTCTAAAATTCAAGCAAAAATTTCTCAAACTAGAAAGTAGTTAACTTTCTATGATGCTAAAAATAGAAGGCAAGGTCATTACTCAAAATGGATTAAAGTAGTAAATTATCATGATAAAACCTTTATGTAACTAGTTACATGAGAAAAGGCTAGAGTTTTATTATTGTAATTTCATAATTTGTGTTAATTGATGTTAATTACGCGCATAACAACAAATTACTTAAAATTACTTTTATTTAATTTTTATCTCCCTTTTGTTGCGCCCAAAATGTGCCACAAAGCCTTCAAAGACTCATCTGAAGCATCAAAAACTGTATGTTATAAACAATACAATGTAGTTGGTAGATCCCATATGTGAGTGTTGTAACGTTAAAGATCCCTTTGCCTGAGTCGCAAGGGTTCAACGAAATTCAAAATTTCCATGTAAAAAAACTCGTTTCCTGGATAATACAGTACATTCGGGTGGAGCATAGAAAAGTCAAATGTAGGAGGTGTCACCTATACCAGAATGGATAACTTCCAGTGACACCAGGTAAAACAGCATGGCGTAACCGTATTGGCATTGGAGCTTAAACGTCCAGCTCTGCCGGTGCAATGTGGGTGTTGTGGTGGTGAAAAATCTGCCTACACTACTCATCCATGTAGTAATATGCATAACAATGTTGCAGCTACCATACTACATTTGATTTTTTAATACCCCACTTGAAGGTGCTACATTGGCCAGGAAGCGAGATTTTTTTACCTGAAAATTTTGAATTTTGCAAGGTACGGATCTTTAACGTGCGTGAAACATTCACATATAGGATCTACATTAGAGAGCGTATTTTTGTGAAAAATGCTTGCCTAACATTTTTCACGCGGACCGTGTCGGGATTTGAACCTGGGACCGTGGGTATAGTAGTCAGACGCGTACCAGCTACGCCACGGAGTCGCCTGCAGTTACCGCAACTGACAACGACGATGCAGTGGAAATGATTAGTACAGCATTTAAAAACTACATGGTTAGCTAGGATATAAAAATGTCGACACCGGCGGCGGCGGAGTGTCCGAGTTTTTCGTCTACAGAGGTTTATTCGTTTAATCGACGAAAAATTAAAGAGACACTACTTTAAAGGTTAATTGTGAACATTATGGTACCAACGCTAAAATGGTAATCTAAGACTACCGATGCGAAATTGTTTAACATAACAAATGTGATTATCACATTTGGTAACAATCTGCAAAACGAGTACAAGAACTTGTGCGAGGTTACGCGACAAAAATCAGAAGAATTTGAGTACCGTAGATCGGGATGGTCTTTATAGAAAGAGTATTACTTGGAAATTAATATTAACAAGTATAATCCATTGTGATGACCATCGCACATTATCCAGTGGATTAAAGAAAGGAACTCTGCAAGACGAAAACAAAGATTTAATTTTTATATTTAAATTAGGTTTAAAATGCATTAAAATATATGGCGAGTGTAAATATCTAGTAGTGAAAATTAAATATTTATAAGTAAATAAAGGTTTTTAATAAGAATATGTACTACTTTTTTGTCGATCAATCCCGGAATTTTAAAAAAATTGTTATGTGTTGGGTATGGGTTGGTCAAAGATTTAATTAATTGCAAAATCGGACTTCTAAAGAAATTTGAAACTATCCTATCCTTGAGACACCAACAAAGTGTTTAGAAATAAGAAAAGCTAGGGAATTAAGATTTAAGAGCTGAGGGGTGGTCCAAAGTTAAAATTAATGGTGGATTTTTACTTCTCGAAGAATTTTAAGTCGCCTAATACTTTACTAGCTAAGAAAATATTTAAAAATAAAAAAGTTAGAAAATCAAGATTTAGGAGTTGCACCTCGATAAGGGTGTTCCAAGGTTAAAATTGATTGTGGATATTTGCTTTCTGAAGAATTTTAGGTCACCTAATGCTTTACGCGTGAAGAAAAAGTTCAGAAATAAAAGTTAGGGAACTACGATTTAGGGGTTGTACCTCGGTAAGGGGTTGGTCCTAAATAAAAAGTAATGTTGGATTGGGACCTCAAGAAAATTTGGAGCCATCAAATACTAACACGGTTAAAAAATGTTTACGAATAAAAAGTAATAAAATTGGGGTTTACTAGTTGTACAACTGTTAGAAGTTAGAAGAGGATCCTCCTTGTGTAGTCTCCATCTTCTTATGAGGATTCTTATAGTTAGTCAAAAATTTGCAAAATGAACCTAACACCTCTTTATGGAGATTTGCATGTAAAAATGATCGATGTTAGCTCCGTACGAATGTAGCTTATTTACTAATGAAGTATTTTCTATCATTGGCTAGAAGCTGAAGATAGTAAAACTCAACGCAACTAATTTCTGTGCTGATAAACTACTTGAAATATATGGATTGGGAATTTAACATTGATGGATTACCAAAACGTCTACAATAGTTTTCAGACTTATGTTCAGCACAAAATAAAAATTGTACTTTTTAACAGTTTTAAGTCAAAGCGTTTTATCTAAAGCGTTTACTAATATTCTATATTATTTTCCCATACGAGGTCACGGCTTCATGCCGTCTGACAGAGTATCTGAACGTACTGAAAAAGACTAGGAAACTTGAAACAATTGCGATACTAAAAAAGCATGGCAAAGTAAAAAATTACGTACAGATTGGAAAGTTTGTTATAATGATTATAAGCAGGAAAACCACAACATTTTAAGGACAAAGTTAACATGTAATATTAGTCATTGGAAGGTCATACAATACAGCAAAGACAATCAAAATAACGTTAAAACTAGCGCAATACGCAGGAGATGTTGTGGAAGTCGATATTCTAAATCGAAAATTCACAAACGTTAAGCAAATATATCAGGTTAACTATGAACTAAAGCCAATCATGTTAGCAAAAAAATTAATGACGTCCATAAAATAATGAAATTTCTAGAACTCCACGACGTTTCTAAGAAATTTTGTTAAGATGTTTTCAAGAAACATAAACTAATTGCCAAACTAATTACCAAGCCTTAAAACTTTTTTAATTCCATTTACGTTAATATGTACAACACCTAATTGAATTTGTTCAAGATTAAACTAGTTTAGCAGAAACTGTGGTTATTTAATTATATTTTTAGATATTGTTTATTGTTGGAACTCTATGTGAACGATGCCTCATAAAATAATACAAAAATAACATATCATAAAAAATGAATTAAGTGTAAAAATACGTTTTCTGAGATTATTATTTTTTGGATAATGCTGGTTTTGCAAAAACCGTCTTTAATTTTGACGTCATCTTGTTTCATTCCTTGTTAGACCCATATTAAAGCAAACAGGTGTCATCAAATTAAAGAACTACAAGGATGGCAAAACAATCCAAATAATACAAACCAAAGCCGTACGCAGAAATTATACTACTTTATGTCCTAAAAGGTCGGAAATCAACAATTTTCCTTTAATATAAAATAAGATCATGATGGTCATTTGAGCCACAAATGGTCGATAAAGACTTTATTGTATACCAAAAAGTGCAACAACCTTTATTTAAAGGAAGCAGTACAGATCACAATCAAGTTTGAAGCCTACACAAACTACTTCACACTAACATTTGGCAAGACCAGTTTTTGTACGTACTGAACCTCTAACGAATTTGTCAGAAATAATAGTTTAAACAATCAAAAGAATTAAGCAAAGAAGTGGTCTATAATTTCCAATCAATATTGTATTCTTCTAGTTTTGGTGTACCAACTGTAGAAATGTCATGTGAGAAATTAAAAGATTTAAACCTAAAACGTGGAAGCTTAAAGGTTTAACTAATACTGTTCAAAAAATGCATTGATAGCTTTGACTTAACTAACGCGTAGGACTTCGATCATTATTTCAGATCTCAATGTGCCCAAAAATAACAGCAATGTTTTTTAAGTAATTCTGGCAAGAAATTTATTGAATCTGCAAACCAATCGTAGATGGTAAACTTTGAGCTACCCCGTACACAGAGTTAATCACTTTCGACGGAACTTCCACTACGTGGCAAGAGATGAAGGCTTTAAGAATATATAGACTCAACAAGGAACTATCAGCTTCACAAAAGCTCCGGTACATGAAACCTTCTTTAAAGTGGGAACCAGCAAATATGTTATGGTTACTTAAGACGACCGATGTAAATTAAGGTCTATTAAGCTGTCCGAGCCAAATTATCAGAACACATCAAGATATATATAGGAATTATTTGCTAATTATTTGGTTTTTTGCTATATCTGTAAAAAAGTTACAAGTGGCTAGATAGTTTAATATTAAGCTATCTAGCCAACTAAAAAAATACCTACACAAAATAAAATAAAAAAATTAACAATATATAAATTATTTGCTATTTTTTGCTACCATTTGCAAAAGAAAAAAAATCAAATTTTCAAATAATAAAATAAATATCAATATCTACAAGAGTAAAGTACATTAAAGAAATTAATTGCTGGCATGACTAAAGAATACCTACGTTTTATGAATTATTTACTCTTAAAATATGCAGCTCCCGAATTTTGTGCTCGCCAAATTAGATGCAGACCTTATAACTCAAGGTGACGAGACAGACAAATTATACGTTTATGCAATTTAATTAACACCCACGGATAAGATATAATTACAATAGACTGATAAAATCAGCAGAACTAAACGAAGATAAAGCCATAGCTGACGCAAAACATATAAAGTGAAGTAAGTACCGCGAGAAATCATTTATTCACATCAGAATTATTCAGAAGGCAAAACTCAAGTAGAATTCACGACAAATTAACGTCCGCGATATAAAAACAAACGAATTCAAGGCTACAACAATTAACCCAACATTATCGAGTATAAATCCCACGAATTAATTACCGCACCGTGTAACCAAGTACAAATAATGGCAATAACGATTCTATAAATAACCCCACGCAATCTGAACTAAAAATTAACGAATTCAACCAAAAGTAACAATACAAATAGCGAAATAAATCTCAATTTTTACAAAACTTGAAATTACTCAAAAGCGAAAGCAACCCCTAACCAAAAAATGCAGATATGAAACTTTACCTGGAAACTATTCAAGTTTTTAATGGAGAGCAAGCTCATCTCGGTAATTTCATTGGAGCAGGCAAAATGTTTCTGGAAACCTTCTACAAACCCGGAGATAACGAAAGAAATTCATTACTCTTATGCCTGATAATAAGCAAACTAACCGGAAGGGCACTATCCTTAATTGCCAGTAGGGGCGACCTAGACGAATGGCAGGACTTTAAACGCATACTAATTGCATATTTTGGCGATCAACGTAACATAAAATGCCTTGTACGAAACCTGATAAACCTCAGAATGGAAAACAACCAATCCCTATATCAATTCGGAATGAAATGCCAAGACGCGAGAAGTCTAATCCTAAAGAAATTAAAAATCTAAGAACCCGATCAAAATATTCGATATTTATATAAACGTTATACCAGAACGACTATCAGATAAGATCAGATTTCAACGTCCCCAAAACCTAAAAGAAGCCATGAACCTGGTAATAGAAGAAGAAAATGTAATGTGTTACCGCAACAGACTATACAAGCCGCGAGACAAACCACCACTCAACAAAAATTCACACCCTTCAACGCACAAACAAATCAACCGCGAATTAATAACCCAAATTTCATCAATGCAAATTTTAATAATCAACATAAACATTATTCAAAACCAACGTTTAACCCAAATTTTACGAAACCCGCATTACAACCAAGATTCAACCAAAACGCAAACTAACAAAAACCAGCATTCAGCGTGAACCCCAGTAGAAATACACCAATGAATAATAATAATAATAACAACCCTAATAACTATTGCAAACCAACGTCAATGGATACCTCATCTGATAACACCAGACAAAATACAAAAATAACACATATACGACCAAACCCTCATCAAAAACGCAATTTTACAACGGAAGAACTATTTCACCAAGAAGTAGAAAAATTTGACAATGACCCGAATAATTACATTCAGCCCAGTACGAACGATGAATCAAACCATGTAGAAACTTATGAACGCGACGAACAATACGAAACTTACGAAGAGGACGACGAAGAACACTCGTGCTCAAATTTTCAGATAGACCGATTCATAAACGATCAAACTTAATAAACTTAAATAACATAAATCACCTAGTACTACCATACACAAAAATACCCCACGATGAATTTAAACTATTAATCGATACCGGATCCTCGAAAACATTAATTAGCCCCAGAACCGTAAAAAAACATTATTTAGATTATGTAGAAAGAGAACCATTTAAAATTAAAACAGCCCATCAAACAACCCTACACCAATTCGTAGCTACTATACCCTTACCGAGAACATTTAATGTAAAAATGAAACATCAATTTTGTATTTTCGAATTCAACGACAAATATGACGGACTAATCGGAATGGACCTTCTAAGAAAATTAGGAGCCAACATTGACATAAAAAACCGTTTATTAAGGACAAAATACGGAAAGATCCCCATTAAATTTAAAAACACTCAAATCGAACAGAAATACACAATAGAACCCCGAACAGAAAGAAAAATAAAAATCCCAGTAAATTCTAACAAAGTAGGAATAATAAATCATATAGCATTTCAACAAGGAGTAGAGACCTCAACTGCCTTAGTACAAATAAAAGATAATTATGCCACTACAACGATACTAAATTCAAACGACCATCCCGTAGAATTATCATTAACAGACCCAATTAACATAGAAGAATTAAATTTTAACGAAATGGAAATAGACGAAAATTTAGAAAACAATTACAAACTAATAGAACAAGACATAATCCAGCACTCCAACTCATCATGGAACAGCCCCGTGTTAATAGTACCTAAGAAGTTAGACGCAACCGGAAAGAGAAAGTACAGAATGGCAATAGACTACAGAAAGTTAAATGAAAAAACGGTAGATGACAAATATCCACTACCAAATATAACCGAAATTTTAGACAAATTAGGCAAATGCCAATATTTTTCAACATTAGACCTAGCATCAGGATACCATCAAGCAGGAATGGAAGAAAAGGATATATCGAAAACAGCCTTCAGCACACCTAGAGAACATTACGAATACAAACGAATGCCATTTGGATTAAAAAACGCACCCGCTACTTTTCAGAGAGTCATGGACAACATATTTCGAGGAATACACAACGAAAAATGCCTTGTGTACCTAGACGACATCATAGTTTATTCCACATCATTAGTAGAACACATAGAAGGATTGAAAGAAGTATTTGAAAGACTAAGACAAGCACATTTCAAAGTACAATTAGACAAAAGCAAATTTTTACAAAAGGAAGTATTATTTTTAGGACATATAATAACACCCCAAGGAGTAATGCCAAACCCCGATAAAACAAATGCAGTTCTAAATTACCCATTACCAAAGACAACCAAAGAAATTAAAGGATTTCTAGGACTTAGTGGTTACTACCGCAAATTCATTAAAGGTTACGCTCAGATAACCAAGCCTCTGACAAATTGTTTAAAGAAGGGAAACAAAATTGAACACACCCCGGAATTCATTAAAGCCGTAGACAAAATTAAAAATATATTAACGAATCACCCCGTATTAGAATACCCAGACTTTACAAAACCATTTACACTAACGACAGACGCATCGAATGTAGCATTAGGCGCAGTATTCAGCCAAGGAAAAGTAGGTAGCGATAAACCCATTAGCTACGCATCCAGAACCCTAAATGAAACTGAACAGAAATATAGTACCATAGAAAAAGAATTATTAGTCATAATTTGGGCAACAAAATACTTTAGACCTTACTTATACGGAAGAAAATTTTACATATACACCGATCATAGACCATTAGTATGGCTATGCAAACTTAAGGAATCGAATTCAAAATTACAACGATGGCGAATCAGACTAGAAGAATATGATTACGAAATTATATATAAAAAAGGAATTTATAACAACCACGCAAACACTTTAAGTAGAATACAACTCAATGCATTAGAAACAGAATCCATTGTAGGAAACGTAGACAAAACAGAAATAAGGAAAGATCCAAACGAAATCGACACAATACATTCGACACAGAACGAAGAACCTAAAACCGCGATTAAAATTTTAAACGAAGCAATCGATATGAAACCCAATCAATTTATAATTACCGAAGTTTTAAATAACCCCAATACCGTAAAATATACAAAAGTAAATAACAAAAAGATATACCAAATCCAAATAACCAAAGATGACAACCAAGAGCAAATAATTAAAATTTTAAAAGAATACACCCCGAGAAAAAACGATTTTATTTTTATTTCAACACCGAAGATTTTCAGAATTATACGTGAAATTATTCAATAACTCTGGCCCTGAACTTATCAGATGTACGAGAAAATTAATAACACTAGACGACCCTGACGAAATAAATGATGTAATTAGAAATCAACACGAAGGAAAAACCAACCATCGTGGAAATAATGAAACCATAAAGCAACTTGTGAGACGATATTATTTTAAAGACACGAAAGAATTGACCAGAGATTTCATTAACCAATGTCAACTATGCGACAAAGCGAAATACGACAAAAAAACCCCCCAAAGATACTCTTAATGTTAACCAAAACACCCGACAAACCATTTCAAAAATTACATGCCGATACTCTAGTAGTAGAAGCACAAAACTATTTAACAATTGTAGACGCATTCACAAAAATAGGCCAAGCAATACCAATCACATCCAAAAATAGCATTGACGTAACCCAAGGATTTTTACAGTATTTTACATTCTATGGAACACCCGAAACAATAACTTTAGATAACGACGGCGAATTTAGAAATGAGACAATACAAAACACAAAATAAAAATTCATTTTATAACGGAAAACCACCCTGAATCAAATAGACTGATTGAACGACTACATTCAACCCTGTTAGAACAAATTCGATTATTAAGAATAAATTATAAAAAGGAACACATAACCAGTTTAATGTTATACGCACTAATCGCCTACACCCTTAGAGTTAACTTAAGGACATTCAGATTCACGCAATCCCTATGACATACACTACAACAAGGAAGTATATCAACAATACGCAAAAGATCACAAAGAAAACTAAAAATAACTTATGACAAAGTAAAAGATAAATTAGATAATGACAAGGAACGTATCACCACAACCCGTAATAAAAATACCGACGTAAATAAATTATCAATAGGACAAAGCGTGTATGAAAAAAATTTCCAAAGTAAACGACATAAAACAACACCCAGAAATTTAGGCCCCTTTAAAATTAAGAGAATATCCAACAAAAATATAGCAGTAGTAGACAACGGCAAAATAACAAAGTACATTCACTTGAAAAACCTAAGACACCCTGTAATTTCAAATGGACAATCATCACCCTTACCGTCAACCTCCGCCCAGGTAGAACGGACAACCAAATAATAATAAAAGATATAAAAAACAACCCCGGTATACTACCAATTAAATTAGGCAGTATGCAAAACACAATCGACTATTGGACATTCGCACAAAAATTCTACCTAACAGAATTAAAACAACAATTTCAAACAATCACAAAAAATTATTACCGATTAAAACAATCAATGGACACGGCAAAATTCGGAAAGGAATACGCAATAGAAATGATGAATTACAACAGTATAATAGAAAGCATTTTAAGAAACATAGAAGATAAACTTAATAGATTAATACCCAACGAACAAACAACGAGACGAAAAAGAGGACTAATCAACGGATTAAGCAACATAATAAAAGCTATCACAGGCAATTTAGATAACCAAGACGCAGAACGTTATGACAACGCAATACAACAATTAATTGAGAATCAAAACGACATAAAAACCATAATCAGCAACCAACTATCATTAACCCAATCAACGATTATAAAATTCAACGAAACATTGATAAAGTTAGTAAGAAACCAGGACAGTATAGCCAACCGAATACAAACCCTTGAAATCACCATGCAAACTACCTTGTTAGGCATGCGAGATTTAATTAGATTTAGTACAATATTTACTCAAATAATATCAACCCTTAATTTAATTCAACAAATTTTAGCAACGTTAGAAAACGCAGTAACATTTGCAAAATTAAATACCCTACCACCTAGTATCTTTGAACCAACTGACTTATTAATGGAATTATTAAGAATTAAATCATTTATAACTAACAGCAAACTACCTTTTGATGTAACAGAACCAAACATTCTAATATTTGAAAAAATAGCTATAGTTAAAGGCTACATTAAGAATAACGAAACAATATTTTTAATAGAGATCCCAATAGTAGAGAGCAACAATTATAATTATTATCATTTATTTGCTTTTCCAACGAAAGTTACTAGCACATACCAAGTTATCATACCCAAAACCAAATTCTTATCCTTAAATGAACTGAGATATGGTTATACAAACGAAAAATGTACCGAAGTAACACCAAACCAATATTTATGCCAATCGTTGACAACAACAACCATTCAAGAAGACAGCCCTTGTGAAGTACAACTATTAAAATTTTCGAATCATTACGAAAACTGTAAAGCAAAACCCGTACAAATAACCAACATAAAATTCAAAAAGTTACAGAAAACAAATGGATAGCCATTTTCCCAACAGAAGTAATAGCAACCATCCACTACAATCAAGATCAAAATAACATAGCATTATCCGGAAGCAAATTAATCATCCTTAAAGAAGACTGTTATGTAAAATTGAAAGATAAAGTAATCAGAGTATATCAAGACCCCATAGCAACAAAGAAACTTGCAAACCTACCGGAACTACAGTTCAAGATAGAACAACAAGAAGACGAAGAAATAGTCAAGAAACCCATGAAGCTAGAGCATCTAGACTTAGATGACCTCAACCACGCCATGAAATTAATGGAAAGTTACAAAGAACATTTAAGTGAACTCAAAATACCCAAGTTACACTATGACAACATAAGCGTTTGGACAATTGTGTTAATCATTTTATTATTTTTCTAATTATATATGTATTTTACAAAATGTATCTTAGATATAAGAATAAAGGAAACAGTTTTAGATTTAAGGAAACAAAGAGAAATAAAGAAACAATAAGTGTACCCTTAGAAACAATGAATTTTAAATAATGAAATAATGAATTTCATGAATTTAAAAATTAAGCAAAACCTTAATTTTTCATTTACGGCGGGAAGAGTTATGTATCCCCCAATTTACCTATATATTAAATAATAGAATCTAATAGGAATTATTAGAAATTGTTAAATAACTCATAAGTCAATTGCAACAATGTAATACAAGGATAAACCAGACAGGTTATTAACAGTTCATGAGAACAGATATGCAACTTTGTATCCGAGACAACAGTGATACTACAGGTGGCAGGTCACAGACGGTTAAGATATCGCAATTACCTAGAAATAAGATTGAAACAATGTAACAAAGTGTAGAATTAAAAGTAAAGCAGACATGAGATCTGCAAGTTCCCACAGCCATGTGAGGGGGTAGGATATTATAAAAAGCTCGGGAGCTCAAGGACCCGGCAATCAGTCAAAGTATTAAGCTTTAATATTGCAGTTTGCTTAGGCGATTCACAACATTAGTTCAATTAATTAACTTATTTTGGTTTAAAGTAAAGAACAGTTTGTCAAAATTCCACATTAATTTCTGTATTAATCAAAAATAAATTTAAGTTTTGGAAACGTTTTTTAAAAACGCAGCTCCCAAGGCCCGAACCTTAACTCACGTGCATTCTGAAAATACAAACGACTTGATTGGCCAACAAAGCGTGAATTCCAAACTTGGATTCATGGAGCAAAGAATTGTCATAATTTTTCAATTAATATCAAATTTGAATAGATATGTTATTCGATAGTCGTAAAGAAAAATTTATAAACGCGGATCTCGTAGAGGATGTTCTAATTGTGGTTGTAGTCTTCTAACATTTTGTTTCTTTTCAATAACTGTCAAAAGCAATAACTGTTCAAAAATGTATTGACTGTATTTAGGAATTACTGAAAACTTTGACTTTCCCCGATATTCCAGCTAGTTGATACAAATCAAATAACTCGAAACGTTTGCAAATTAAATTTGAGCGCGCATTTGCAGCTTTTGCGTCTTTTCCCAGCTGCTAACTTCGCGAACCTAAGACGTTTGTGCTTTGAAAACACACAAACTACTACATTTAATCTCAAACCATCTATTTATAGATAATGAGATGCGATCGCTATTTGGGTACTAAGAAGCATATGCGTTGAAAAAATGAATGTTTTCTAGAAAGTAACATTGTAAAGACTATAAATTGATCCTTTTCTCAAGCTGCAGTCTGCACTACTGAAGGTCACAGACGAAGATTCCACTATAATTACACAGTGCAACTGGTAAAAAGTAGCAAATAAGAATACTGGCGCTGTATGTCTGTGTTGTAATACTATAATTTACAGTAACTTCATGTAACAGGTAACATTCCTTGAGGCGTTTTCCGGATATCTTGATCTCAGATTGCGTGTTAATTAATTATTTATGAAATGCTGCAATATTATTCACTGCTAATTGAATTTTACCTGTCGTAAATTTTACACATAACTGAGTAAGAAAAAATTTGCTATTGAACAGTATCGTTAGAAGTAATTTCCTTCTAATGATGTCGTCCTTGTCGTATTATTCATTATCGACCATTGAACTTGACCTGAACGTGTTCAACACTATAGATTTCGTACAATTACCTATCCAAAAGTATAAACAAATTAGTCGTGTACTGGGAAGTTACCCATAACCTGAGTTATTAAGATAAAGTGATACATAAGTTACCGTTAGTCATAAAACTCTAAATAATTTTTCATCACTAATTGCATTCTATTTTCAGATATCAAGATGAGAGTGTGGAGGACCATTTCCCTTTTATATTTTGGAACATACACAATTGTAATTTTACAGTTTCTCCAAGGAATTGTTTTAACAGGTAAAACATTCAACAATATTATCCTCTTTATACAATTATTTGAGTTTTGTGTTGATTTTTGGTTTAGTAATAGTCAGGTTATGGAGTTATATTGAGGTAACTAATATAATCCTTAATTTATAATTTAATACAATTTACTTGAAAGACTTTGCGTTTCTTCTAGTTTGAATAAACCTAACAATTTAAATTTCAGCATGGCTAAATTGTAGTCGTTCTTTTTAGCATATTTGGTTTTACGCTGAAAATTGAAATACTGTGCAGATGAACTATGGTATGCCGGGTTTGCTTTGACGCATTTTGATATCCAAGAGAAGTGTAAATTCTACTGCGGTCGAAGAAGGTTTCTAAAATATTTATTATAAAGTGTAGTATATTATTTGGAGTTACTTGCAAATGATACTTTGTTGTACACAGTGTTCGGTACTTTGAGCTAATGAATAACTTCCGCATTAATGGTTCAGTAAAGTTGGTTACCAAAATTTTGTACGTTTTCACGAATGCTCTGAAACTAATGTCGAATTTAACCCTTTCCCGTTAGAGATATATTATAATCATACTAATTTTGTACATTTATATAAAGTAAATTAAACGTTCCACTTCTGTGATTTCAGTAATATACAGGCTGATTTCAATTCGAGGCTCGCCATCAGGGATCTCGCTTATTAATGGAGATAGAGGTTATGTAAACATGCGGCAAGGTTGCTAAAATTTACACTGGTTAATAATCTGCAACGTAATTTGACATCTCATTTACCATCCAAGATATTTTCAAAATGTAAAAAACTGAATTTCAGTTTTTTATTTTTAGTGCCGTTCTTTCACACAATATTCAAATTATAAAAGCATTTTCTTATAGCCACTTTTTACACCCTATGGAATGGTCCAATTCAATTTATTAAAAGGCGTTTCGTCATTACCTGACCATCATCAACTTTCTTATTTCTTACGGACGCTGTTGGGGTTGCGGGTCAATTACCTAGGGCAGTTTGCAGCAGCTCAAATTCTTAAATATTTTTAGGTGAATAACAGAAAAAAATTAACAACTACTTGCTGTAATCCTAATCGTCATACAACCTTGCTATATTCAATAATTGTAAGATCTAGAACCTTCATATTCAACAAATTTCTATCACAAAAGCAGAATCTATCCTCAATAATAACAAATTGACATTTTTATATCAAAGTTTACCACCTGCCACATGGCTTACATGCGAGGATTGAAACTATTATTTATAATGTGAATTAACAAATTCCAACAGTTCCCCCGGTGCACCATTTTAACAGTTATTGGTGCAAAATTATTTTAGCAATCCCATCTCCAACTTCACTAGCTTGATCCCTGGATGCTCTAGTAGACCGTTTGTGGTCTGAATAACTGCGCTTCTTACTTGTACCCGCCGGTTTAAAGCTTCAAGAAGCGATTAGGAGTTAGTACTTCCGAATACTTGGATTTTAAAAGCAAGTATGTCAGCGGCCTAGAATTGACGATACTTTCAGCTACGTAGCAACGGATGAGTAGGAAGGGTGCCATAGGCAGCAGCCTTAGTTGCTTTAATTAACCGTTCCCAACTTATACCCATATGTGGCAATGCTGGTGGGCTAAAATGCCATTCTAGTTCAGGACTCACAAATCTGTTAGTAGTTTTTTGCATATTCAGGTTTTTGAATTCTTCCTTCAAAATACGTTCACTAGCAACAAAGTTACTAAACATGTTTTGGGTTGCCCTTTTCTGACCATAAAATCTCTTCTATACCTTTGGAAACTAGTAATGATACTTTTCTTTTTATGTTAGCTCGACGATTTATTGTTAAATGTTGTTTAATGCGTTTTTCAACCGTCGCAGCAAGAACAAATTTTTGGTTACTAGCTTCTAAATTAGACGTGCTATTCATGAAAAATCAATACCAACATGTGCAAGAAAAAATTCTAAAAAATCGTGGTCAGGACCAAAATTACTCAATCCTAAATTTCAAGCGTTTGTCTTTTACAGTTTTCGGCTGTTAGCTGCGACACTTGTAGAACTATGCAGTGCAATGTAGACAGACGCCTTCGGCGTAAGAAACAAAAAAAATTATGTGACGTTGGGGGTGATGCATCATTTTATCTATACAAACTTTTTCATTTTTGTAGGCTAGCTACCTCACTAGTAGTGCAATATGAGTAGCAGTAGGTGCAAAAGTAAAACATAATCGGTTTATCAGAAAACACAGCAAAAGAACATTGCGAAAAGGTATCTGCCAACATTCTAAGTCAGAACTTAGAACTACTTATTTTATGGTCGTTAGCAACACACCTAGTAGTACGAAGTATGCAATAAAGTTTCCTAATTTTTTTATCAATGAAAAATGAAAAATTTCAAGAGAAATACAAAAAATTGTTCATTCAAAGTATCGACCCTCGCTAGCGACACATTTTTGTCATCTCTCCGGCAATACATAAATACTGCTACAATAAAACGACGCTCATTGGACCGAAACCATTCATCTAACCAATTTTGCACTTCTTCGAAATTGAACAAATATAACCCAGCCAAGCCATGCGCCGTGACCGGAACAAATGATAATCGGAAGAGGTCAGCGGTTTGGCAAATACCACGGGTGTGATAGCAAATCTCATTCCTCGTTCCATGTGTCTTTTTGGCGGTTTTTCGAGCAATGCATGGTTCAAATTGATCAGCTGTGGGTAGCGATAGCTATCGACAGTTTCGACCAATTTCAGCAACACATAGTACATGATTCCTTTCTGGTCTCACCAAACGTAGGGCATTGTCTTCTTTCCGAAGCGATTTGACCATGGTATTAATGTTGATACTTCGCAGGTGAAAGCCATACTTTTTCGTGTTTGCGATTCTCGAAATATATCCACTTCTCATTGCTAGTAACAATTTGAAGGAAACTCTTTCTTTTATGCCTCCAAAGCAAAATTTCGGAAGGGGCCTTTCGATTTTACATTTGTCTTTCAATGAACTCATGCGCGCCCATATTCTTTCCTTTTGAATTTTTCCCATGGAACATAAACGTTTGGAAATATCTTGGCGAGCCATGTTTAAAGTCTCCGCAAGTTGATTTTGTGTTTGTGTATCATTTTCATCCAATAACGCGTGCAGATCAGCGTCTTCAATTGTTTTTAGTCTTTGGTTAAATACACCACCTCCGAGGCGTTTAAACCAATCTTCACAGGTAGTCTTCAAAGGTGCATGTTCGCGGTAGGCATCCTCAAGCAAACAACTTGCTTCAGCTGCATTTTTTTTTAAAGCAGAAAAGTCCAAATTTCGGCAAATGCCGTTTAATTGGCACAAAACTCAACATCTTCATTTTTAGTAAAAATATTTTTGCATTGCGATATGTGTTGCTATTACAACTGGTTATTGTTAACAAATAACAAAGTTATTAAAAAATCACAACTTCAGATGTGTACGTCAACTATATGTGTCATTAGCGCCTGCCAATAGGTGCAAGAACAAAAACAAAGAAAATTAAATCCCTACAATTTTTAGAATTTGTTTGGTACTATTGAATCTATTAGATAATGCAGTACAAGTGATAGTCAAGCAAGAAGGAATTAAAAAGACTATTTGGACAAGTGCCCTAATCTCTCCCTCAACTTGACTGCTAGAATTGGTAATGCCATTAAGTGCTATACTAGTACTAACAAAAGAAAAAGAATCTTCTGAGAGGAAGGTGGCATTCCTTTATCTACACCAAACTTCCATCCCGTATGACCAATGTGTCTTTGAATGTTTGCTAGCTGACTTGTTATGCTATATCATGCAAAGCGTGTGCCAACATTTTCAGTAAGACCAACTTAAAAGTTTGTTTGATCTGTTGATATCGTTTTAGAAAAGTTCTGTCTTTTGAAACGCTGCTGTAACTTCCACAACTTTGGGTGATAGTTGTCTAATGGGCAAGGCTACCGAGTGCATTGCGACTATTAATGCCGATGCTAATGAGCGTTGTAGAAGTGTGTGCATGGGTTGCTTTGTTTTTGTGGGTATTGAATTGTGACGTGTAGTTTGTGGTTAATGGGAGAGATCGCGTACAGGACACAATTGAATTTATTCTGTATACTTTGGTACAGTATGCGCGGCTCGATTGCGATGTATGTTAATTCATGGGTACGTAGCGAAAATGATAGTGAATGTGGAAAACGGGTTCGAAGGTTATTTTATTTTGAGATACGTTCTGTTGGTGTTGAGTTTAAGAGTGTATGTTCAGGTACTTAGTCCATTCAAAAAATTTCAATAACTTTCTCGAATTATTTTCGGCTCATCTAAGGCTAGTGGCAATTGGATAACGCAAGAGCTACAGTAGACAAAGGACCAATGTTCGAGAGCTTTAATCAACAGTCCAGCTATGTGTTTTATTTCAGCTGAAAAAAATCCTATTAACTACTGTATTCCATAGAGTTAATGCAAGAATATATCATTGAGAACATCTCTGCATAAGAGGCTGAGTTAGATGTGAAGTTGCTGGTGACGTTGCAGGTTCTGTTTAAAAAGCTATATGACTGTTCGCGGAATATTGTGGATAGATCATATTTACCAAAAATTTGAATCATGAACCAGTTTTTGAACGAAATTAATCGATGTTGACTCGCAATGAAAGGATCTCTTGTCGTAGGTGCCTCAGGTACCAACTAAATCCTAAATTTAACGGATCTAAATTTTAGAATGCTTTTAACGTCATAATTTCCAGATATTGATAAAAGCCTGCCAAATCATTTGTCACGTGACAGTAGTCTCAAGAATATTGTTAAATTCAAACGTATGTAGCTGAAGATAAAATTGCATTGCAAAGAGAACTGCTTTTTACTCGTCTACAAACCGGAAAGCAGAAACCGCTAGTATATTCAAAATTCTCAAGATGTTCTGTGTATATAGTTTAAACTTTCCCATCTGTATTTCGCCGGAAACTTTTATTCGGGAATTTAATGACTGTAGAAACAGCCGTAAGCTTTCGGAATATAAAGAAGTACCAAATATGTATTAAACCCAAAATTCAATATTACGAGGCGTGGCAATCATGGGAAAAATTGATCTTGCACTTCATCAAAATTATTTGAAAAGAGGTCAATGCTGACTGAGGGTTTTGCAACAAATCGTGGTTGTCATTAAATTTTTAGTGCCTCGTGGATTAGTTTTTTGTTGATTCTGCAGAATATGAAATATTAAAACGATTTTGAAATAGAAATGTCACGGCAATATTACATTTCAGACAAATACGTTTTTCTAAAATTCATATTAAGCGGAAGTGGAAGTGTCCTGGCAAAAAAAACTAGAAAGTAACTTTGTAATATTCCTTTAAAAATTTTATAATCAAGGTTCAGTAATTAATTTATTGTCATTTATTTGGAGGAAAATCTATTCATCAGTGAAGGCATTGTTTGATTCAGAAAAGCTTCTGTGTTATGTTGGACCCTGAATATAAAGAAATTTTACATAAACCATAATTTGAAATGCATTATTAGTAATACATACAATTCGGCGCATGCAAAACCTCTAGTAATGACTGGAAGTTATGAGGCAAGCAAGTCAAAAGCAACGAGAGGTTGGAAAAGAAATTCAATCGCCAATTTGTACAAACTTTGGGTGTTAATATCCTATTAATGATTATATGTGGTACATATACACCAAGCGGCTCCATGTGTAGACAGGTTCGCGTATGACTGCTAATCCCAAGATCTTGGGCTCGATTTCCGACACGAACCGCCTAAAAAATGTAAAGCGGGCATTATGCCCTTGTTCGGATGAGAGGTAAAATATAGGTTGCGTGTGTGAGTGTTGTCATGCTCGTTAAAGATCCCTGCCTTGCGTGGAATAAGCAAGAGTTCCGCAAAATTCAAACTTTACAGGTAAAAAAATCACTCCCTTGTCAATGTAGTAGCCTCGAGTGGAGCATTGGAAAAAATTAAATATAGGCGTTACCACAGATAAGCCGGCTCCGTGGACCAGACAGGTTTACGTATAACTACTAATCCCAAGGTCCCGGTTTCGATTCCCGACACGGGCCGCTTGAAAAATGTTAGGCGAGCATTTTTCACAAAAATATGCGCTCGTTCGGATGAGAGGTAAAAGATCCCGTGTGTTAGTGTTGTCATGTACGTTAAAGATCCCTACCTTGCTTTAAATATCAAGAGTTCGGTGACATTCAAAGTTTCCAGGTAAAAAACTCGCTTCCTGGCCAATGTAGTACCTTCGGCTAGAACATTGGAAAATCAAATGTAGGGTACATATGCACCACAAACGTTAGCATACATAAGAAAAACTTATCACAGACAACTTGGTGTTTCCTCCCAAAATTTAGGAGACATTCGATTGTTGGTGCTATAAGTTGTTAGAATGAAAGGGCGCATGGCATAATTTTGATTAATCTAAGCTTTAATTCCGCATAATCTATGCAGGTTTTGAATGCCAGCTACCCCACTAGTGATGATACACTATGCAAGAAAAATTCTAATATTTTCAATATCAACAAGTTAAAAAATTAATGTTTGTGGCGTTGGTATCACTATAACTTTCTTACAAATTTTAAACTATTGTATCTTCCACAATCTTGAGTGCAAGTTTTGCAATTGATAATGTCACATAATGTAATGCTAGTCTAAAGTGCAAAAAATCCAAAAACTTCTGGTGGGATTAGAATCGGCCTAGCCTCCAAACATAGAACTAGTATTTCTTATGGGCGCCAGTGATGCAACTTAGTACGGCATGTGATACAACATAAGTACATACAGCATAATGTAAGTAAGGGACACTGCACTTGCGGCCTCGTTCCCAATGCTCCACCCGAATGTACTACACTGAGTTTAAACACGAAAAATTTCGTGATTCGAATTAATTGGATTCCAAAAATGTAAGTACCAACATCAGCAAAAAACTCAGAAAGCTTAGGTAGACTGATATCACCATCGTTTCAACTATTAATCACCATAAACTTTTGGGTGTTAGCTACCAGGCTAGTGACAATATGCGATGCAATATAAGTTATAATTGGTTCTAATAAAAGAATTTAGTGATGGCAGAGTCAAGGTAATTTGAACCAATTATTGTATATTGCTTGCAAATTAGCTCTTGTTGGGCAAACTTCAAATTTATTTTAACATTTATTTCGTCCTACAGAGTTCTGTGAAATATTTGGACGGAAGCCAAAAAATCATTTAGAGTATGGGTTCCTAATGGTGACGGTACCGTCCCCTACATGTGATTTTCCAATGCTCCACCCGAAGGTACTACATTGGTCAGGAAGCGAGTTTTTTACCTGGAAAATTTGGAATTTTGCCGAACCCTTGCTGTTCCAAGCAAGGTAGGGATCTTTAACGTGCGCTACAACACTCACACACGGGGCCTCCATTTTACCTCTCATTCGAACGAGGGTGTATTTTTGTGAAAAATGCTTACCTAACATTTTTCAAGCGGACCGTGTCGGGATTAGAACCCGGGACCTTGGGCAGAGTAGTAACACACATACCACTATGCCACGGAGCCGTCGACGGTACCGTTCCCCAGTGGTCGCTGAAACTTTCGAAAGAGCGGTAACGAATACAGAGGCAAAAAGGAGAGCTATAAAGAGGGTCAAAAGTGGCCGTGACCTACCTACCTTTTTAGAAACGAATATATTAAAATATTTTAAAAATAGATACTGTTTTCATGATTAAACATTTCATCTAGCTATCTAAAATGTTTATCTTATTGCTATACCGTAAATAGGCATTAGAAAAATTGTGATTTAACATTACCTCTACGAACACCTAATTTGGCTTAGTATTGTCATTGACAAGTCTTTGCAAATTGACAAGTGAAGACGTCATTCGCGCATTCACAAATGTTTTGACCAAAATATGAGAGATTGTAATGACTTGTTTACTAAGTAGACGCACCGGCATCGCAAACAAGCAAAACCATGCAAAGTGATGGGTGTACGAAATCAAATACATAAAAGGTAGGGATTACGCAAGGAATGTGTTATTATTTTTGTGTACTTGCCAATAGTTCATATGTGTGAGTGATAAATGATAGAAGTCATGATAGTCGTTATTTTTATAATTCTCTATAAACCTGTTGAAAAGTTAGTTTATTGAACCCTGGCAAATGTTGTATTTCAAAATGTCTGAATATAAGAACTGCCGGCAGTACAGCACTGAGTATTTGAAATGTGAATTTACATTTGAATAAAATACATACTGATAAAAGGAAAAAGATTTATTTTCATGGACTGGAGAAGAAATATTTAAAATAGACAACTACATCAAACCTTTTTGCGACGTCTTCCAACAACGATGGATTATGAACCTCATATATTTCACTGTTAATCACAAAAATGAGAAAACCACGCCCAATTGGCGAGGGATTAATCTTGTCAGTAGTCAAACACGCTATCAGTTATCGTCAGTAAAATTCCTCTGAATAAAAATTCAGTGCAAAGGAAAATATTTGTAATGGTTTAAAACGTTGAAATATCGTTATGCCATTACTTAAGTACTTGCAATTTTGCTATTCGACTTTATGCAATCTACTCTATCAAATAACGAAGCACTACTCTTTTTATACGTTCGATTCACCAAAGAAGAAAAACTTCATCAAAGTTATTATTTGCTAAAAATTTGGAAATCGATACAAAGGGAGAAATCGATATTTAAAATCATGAGCAGGTTTTTTCATGAGAAAGAAATTCCTATGCATAATATTTTGTCAGCAACTATACTGATGGTGCTCCAACAATAGCGGGGCGCCATAAGAGTTCGATGGCGCATTCGAAACTTGCAGTACCAAATGTACTCCCTATACATTGCATTATTTATCGTCAGCATTCGCTTACAAGATATCTGAATCAACGCTTGCGTACTTCATTACGTGATCAGAGCAGTCAATGAGAATGAAAGTAATTTATTGCATGACGGATAATTTAGCCAACTTTGTAGTGAAAACTATGAAAATTACAGACAGTTGCACGCGCGTATTTGTCTGAATCGTTTTCTTAAACTATTTGACTTAACACTGAACTTCCTTCAAAACAGAGACGAAAAACTGCGCGAAAACTTGATTACATCCAAAAATGGCATCGCTTACTTGATAGACCTGTTTAAATACTTAATGAAGTCAATTTACAGTTGCAAGGTGAATTGATTTTAATTACAATAATATGGGAAAACTTCTTCTTTTCAAACGAACTCTAAGCAGAGCCGAACACAGCTACTTTACTAGATTGTCAGAAGTCTCTACAGTACAGAAAGATGTACTTTCTTACTACCAACACTTGGACGTTCTCATGCTGATTGCACAGAGCATTTGGGCAAAACTTGTGCTGCACTATGGAAGCGTCTGCATTATACTTCTTTTACAAGAACTGGTTGGCATTGCCTACTATCAATCTCTCCGATTGTTGCAGCTTGCAGGAACAATAAATGGCGTCATTCATACCACAAGTAGATCCAACAATGCGCGAAAAACAAGGGTCGCGTTCATGCACATAACAAAGATGACAACGGGAAGGCATTAGTTAACTATTGACAGTGTCCAATACGTTAACAAGGCGTAGAGCTAGTGAAGCTTGTAGCAAATTTCAATATATGAATCACATTCAGAGATGGAACGTAATTAAACAGCATCAACTTTGCGGTACTTGCCTTACGTCACAAGTACGTTCTCGCTGCAGAGTGAATAAAGCATGTAGGATCAGTGGCTGCGCGTACAAGCATCATAAACTGTTGCACAAAAACGGAACCAAATCTCATGCAGTAGGCACATTGTCAGAAATACAACAAATTATTTCAAGTACTCCAAAAGTAATCAGTCTGTCTGCAAAAGCGGTACAAATCAGATGAACTGCACTATCAAACGTGCAAGTATTGATAAAGGTGTAAAAATTTCCGCCTATCTTGATAGGCTTAAGCGAAAGAGTATTGCCATTTTTCAGAATGCTTTTTATTGACGCTTTTGTGATTAAGTCATTATAGTGCAAAATAGTAGGGTCATTGTGAAATAAACACTTTTTTTAGTATTTTTATTACGTTTAGTATTTTTTACTCCTTTACCTCTCCAATTTTCTACGGGTTCTTCGAGGTTAGCTTCAGAAGAGGATGGCAGTACAATTGTCTTTACCAATCGACTCATTAGTTGGCATAGCAAAGGTAGCTGTCAGAATGTTTTGTTCAGAAGAAATACGTTCTGTATTGGGCTACCGAACGCGTTTCACTAATTTAGAACAAGTAATAAGAAAAGTCTTTATTGTTCGCTATTCACAAGTCTAATTAACAGTATATGCCTTATTTATAGATGTTTTCAGTCCAATTAACAATGAAACACCATCATACTAATGCTATTTACAAGCACTAGTATCTTCTTAAACTAAATCCTTAACCATAAGTCTTCTTAACAGCACTAAACACTACTATAATAACCAACTAACTGTACACGATATGATTTATATACGACATTTTGATATAGACTAACCTCTGCACACCCATCAGCGTTCTTATATATACCCTATAATTAAATAGATGACTCATATTCTAATGTTTGCTGGATCGTTCGAGACTTCTGCAGAATATACTTCGGTCATGCAGTTTGCGTGTTTGACGGGTTGCCTAATAGTTCGTAACAATACTCACCAGTTACACTTCTTCAAATGAACACAAAAAGAAGTAAACTCATCAAACATCAAATTTAAGTAAGGTAGAGCTATATTGAAAACGATATAATTTTAAACATTCACCGAAACATAGTGGTCAGCAATTTTTGAAAATAAAGTTGTTAATTTAAAAGTAACAGGTGTTCTGCTGATGAAGAAATGGTGTACACTGTAGAGGCATTTCACTTTATGAACCCAACGACGTTTTGCCCACTCACCAAAAAAGGTTTGGAAGCGTTTATTTTATGTAATTAATGCGTAGTTTTGATAGATGGAAAAAAGAAACTTCAGTGTTTATGTAATATACGGGGTGTTTCAAATTATGTATTGCATAATTAGGGATTTAGTAGAAAATTGAATTTCATCGATAACAAGCACTTTTACAAATGTGATACACTGTCAGCCAACTAATTCACCTTCATAAATTTCATTTCTACAGCCCCCTCCCCATAATTGTTTTTTGGATATCGCAAGAAATGGGTATCACAAACGATGGGGTTGCAGCGTAAACGTAGCACAGATTTTTTATGCACCTCCGTGGAGGTGGTACCGCACCGACACATCAGCTGCACCCCAAGTTGTTTTTTAAATATCCAATTAAGAAGGTAACACAAACGATGGGATTTAGCACAAGCCAGCACAAACGGGTGCACCTCTTTCCCATATAATACATAACGTCCAATGGGCATCCCGTGGACGTCCGTTTTAGTTCTATTCAATGTACGAACACCCATGCATTTTTGATGGACGTCCATAGGACGTCCTTCAGTTAAAGTGGTATGAACGTCCTTTGGCAAACGTCTATTGGATATTCGTACATTGAATGGAACTAAAACGGACGTCCAATGAACGTTTGCCAAAGAATGTCCATACCACTTTAGTTGAAGAACGCATTTATGGACGTCCATCAAAATTCCATACACGTTTGTTGGAAAAATTAATAATTTTGGATTTGGAGCAAAATTCAATGTATAACTTGGGATATTTTACATCTAACGAATTAGGGGGAGGAGGGTCCGCACATAGTCGAGGGCTACTTAAAAATAAATATGATTTTCGGATTCCGTACAAAATTTTTCATTTTTTAATAAGTCTCACGGCTGGTTTCGCAAAAAATTTATTCCCGTTGTATTTGCATATTTCTAGATAAAAAAGACAACCCTAACCAGAGGGGTGACTGGTGAAGCAAAAAAATCAGTACACCATGTAGTACAAACGGAACACAAACGATTACAAGTGCTTTTAACAAATTTGATAAACTTTCAACCACACACCTCACTCTCATTCACTTCATGTCTACGGCACCCCCAAATTGTTTTTTGAATACGTGAAAAGGAAAGCAGCACAAACGATGGGGCTTGCAGCACAAACCAGCACAAACGTAGCACAAACGAAGGCACCACTTTATATTCCCCTCAGAAAGTGTGGAGGCGCGGACGTTTCAGCAGTATCTCCCACTTGTTTTTTGAATATCTTGAGAACGAAAGTAGCACAAACGATGGGGTTTGCTGCACAAACCAGCACAAACGTAGCACAAACGAATGCACCACTTTATATTGCCCTCTAAAAGGGTGGGGGTGCGGACGTTTCAGCAGCACCCCAACTTGTTTTTTAAATACCTTGAGAACGGAAGTAGCACAAACGATGGGGTTTGCTGCACAAACCAGCACAAACGTAGCACAAACGAATGCACCACTTTATATTCCCCTCTGAAAAAGTGGGGGTGCGGACGTTTCAGCAGCACCCCCAACTTGTTTTTTGAATATCTTGAGAACGGAAGTAGCACAAACGATGGGATTTCCAGCACAAACCAGCACAAACAAACGCACCCATTTTCAATCCCCCACTTGAAAGTGGGGGTGCCGGTGAAATGCACCTAATCTCTTAAACACACCGTCTATTCGACCCCAAAAATTGCAGGTCATTCCACTATTTCTATTGCGTTCCATAATCTAATGATTAGGAATCACTACAAAACATACGTTCATATAAGCATTATAACAAAGGAAGATCCAAAATGTCTTGATACATACCAAATGGAATACCAATAGTGTGGACGTAAACAAGATAAGTTCTCAGTTTATCGAGTCAATTACAAATAAACTAAGTCATTCATGTCCAATAATAGAAGAACAAATTAATTTTAAGCGGCTTGTACTTAAATGGTTAACGGAAGGAATTAAAATATTAATATGCCTAAGAAATACTGCAATTTTCACTCAATATAATCAAATAGGAGGAACAAAGTACATTGTACATTAAGAGATGAGAATAAATTATTCCAGAAAGAAATTTTGTTCGAAGCTGTATTCGTCGAAGAAGGGTAGGTTTTGATGTAGTAGCAGGATGACCTGGATGAGGAACAAAGAGAAGGTAGACTAAGAAGCAGAAGAAGTTTGGCTCTTAGAACTGAGAACAGAATTGGAAGTATGATTCGAAGACCTATTAGTAGTAGGATGACAGTTCGGACAGTTGCGGTGAGAAACTCCTTATATCCGCAACCATATCAATGGAGTACTTGAGGACCAGTACAATGTGTCAAAACATGACCAGGTTTGCCGCAATTAAAACATACTACCTGACGAGTAGAAGCAGAACTAAGAAGAAGAACAATAGAACATACGGAGAAAGTATCGGATCTATTCGTAAACGTAGGAGATCTCTTAACAACTCGGTCATGTGAAGCAAAAGTATTTTCCTCAGTAGTAGCAAACTTACAAGCAAAATCTGGGGTTCAAAATGTTAAATCAGCACATTAGACGACGACTTCCAGTAAAAAACCTATGCCGGTATCCACGATACCAAAGTAACGCTTTAGCCTCGAACAAGTCCACTGCAGACTCAAATAACTGGTTTTTGACACATGGTGAGTTCGTCGGAGTTTTCAAACCGTTCCAAAAATCCTGTACAGTAAGAGTGTTCGGGACACCAGAAAATTTTAAATACCACTCCCACACAGGAAGATTTTGGTAGAAAGCCGAAAAGAAGTCATTTTAATACGAACAAAAAGAAATTGGTAGAAAGTAACTAAATAAAGGCTAACCGTAACTCGATTGAAACCAAAAAAGTATTTCGAATATAGGACAATCTAAAACATATCCGACACCAATAGGAGCGAAACAACAAAATAGCAATTAGAATAGAGCTGTAGAATAAAAGAAAAATCGGAGGAAAAGGCCAACTTTAGACTTGATGGGAGAACAAAATGAACCGAGAGAAGGAAAGAAAAAGAAAATCTTGGGTGCCAGCGTTTTCAATGGACTAGGATTATTGGCGAAAACACAAGTCCAATAATCTGAAATTAACCAATCGATAATATTGAGCGATCAGGAAAGAAAACAAAACTAAAAGTAAAGAAGATCCAACCCACATAAGAAGTAACGGAAAGAAATAAATACTAGTTCGAACGTACGACACATAGCAACACAAAACTAATACATCGCCAACAATTTTCTAATTACAATAAAAAAAAACACAAATATAGAAATTTCTATCGAAACAGCAAAACAAAATTAACTAAGGTTACTATTTAATAAAACAATTTTACTCTATGGACAAATTCACTAATTGTTTCACTAAGTGCGCGATAAATCTAATCAGTACCAAAAAGAATAACGTTGATACTTTCGTATAAGCGGATGGGTTAAATAAAAAACATTAAATTTAGAAACCTTTCTAGTAAGGATTTTACCATAGGCAGTATTTGTTATAACTCTAATCATTAAAAACAAGAATACTGCTGGTACTCTCGTATAAGCAGATGGGTTAAGTACAAAAAGCAAAAGTATTAAAGTTAGAAACTTTTCTAGTAAGGATTTTACCAGAACAAACATTAGCGTATCTAATTTCAAATTGGGTTTATCCCTGGGTATGTTAGAAAAAGAAAACAAGTCACATACATGTGTCGGGATGCTTATCTTGTCATCCCTCGGACGCAAATTGACACAGCATCGCCGCGGTAGTCAGCAACAATCATGCTACTACCGTAATTGCATCGGCGGTCTACATGCAAGAACAGTTGATCTACATCAAGGAATAATCGGGCTACGCAACAAGCAATTTAGCCTCCAGCTAAGAGCGAAAAAAACAGGAAAATATTACTAATATTAACAACTCATGAGCGCTTACCAATCCACACCAAATCTACACATTTGATAGAGGAGAAACGTGCATCGCTCTTGGAGTAACAGAACGAGTAGTTTTACAAGTGCATCGACGCACAAACTGCAGTCAAAGTTCAAAAGGAGTTCAAAATAACACGAACTCGAAAAGCAAACATCCGCGTTATCGAAACGCGATCCAAACTGGAGAACACGGTTTTACCGGAGATAGTAGGATATATTATTTCGACAAATCTTTAGATGGGAAACCCACTAGAACGCAATTATACGTTATCTGAAGGTATAACGCGCTTACAGATACCTAAACAGGATATTGACTTATTTAAATTTTATCATAAACTTGTCATTTCCAAGCAAATAGATTTAAGTTGAGAAATTATTCGAAAGCGTATTTATTGCAGAAAAATAAAATATACAGGATGTAAACTAATTAATTGTAGCATAAACTTGTCGTTATTAAAGCAAAAGGGATTTGAGTTGAAAAGTATTAGACAGCGTTTTTATTATTAATTAAGTTGTGGGAATAGCAACGTAGTTGATTTGACAAAATTATCGTAAAGCGGGTTTAATTAACAAGGAAATTTCTAAAGTAAAATTGAACGTAACAAATCCCCCAGCAAAGTACGGGAATGGGCAGGACAAAAAAAAACAAAGAGAAAAAAACCCAAACAAAACGAAAGAGAAAAAAAATTCGCTTCAAAACTAAAATAAAAAACCCCAAAAGGAAACGCTCCAGAATTTTAAAAAAACAGGAATTCTTATCCGGCTCGACGAACCAAGGTACCGGATAAAGCAAACAAAAAGAGAAATTGAAGGGAAAGATAGGTAAGTAATCGCAATAAATAAGGACAAAGGTGGAATGGCGTCAACACTGTTAAAGTCGTCAAAGGACGAATGCAGAAGAAACGGTAAAGTCTTCAACCTCAAAAGAAAGAAGAAAACCAACAGTGTACGCCAAAACAGGACCCAAAGGTCAAGCCTCAAGGATGTAAAGGAACAACAAGGGAGAACGAGAGGAAGAGAGGAGGAACGCTGGTAAAAGAAAACGGTGTACTGCAAACTGTGGTAGCGAAAACCGAAGAACCAAAGAAAAGAAAGGCTAACTAGTCCTAAAGTCGGTTAAGTCGTGGTTTCCGAAGAAAGAAAAACGGACTAGAAAGCACCTGCCACAGGAGCGGATGGACGAAACACAATCGGACTAGGAACCGACAGCAAGGAAGACCAGCAACAGGAAAAAGGAGAGGGATGTGGAACGAAAGCAACGAGAAAAAAAGGAAAAAAACCAAAAAGAATAACACCAAGCACCAAGTACAAAACCAAAAAAAAACTAAGAATGATAGAAAAGAAAATAAAAAAGAATCCCAGTGTAGTTACGTATGAGTATGTGTGTAGGTGTGTGTGGGGGTGTAAGAAGGGTGTGTGTATGTGTTATGCGTGTATAGAGTGTGCGTGTGTGTATGTGTTTGACCGCTGTAGTCGCCTCTTACGACAGGCCGGTCGTACCATGGGACTATTCTATTCCCGGAATCACACGGGTGAAAGAAAAAGAAAGAAAGGTGAACCAAGTAAAACAGGGAAGTAAAACGAAATCGTAACGTCCAAAAATCAAAACCTAAGGAGAGCAAAATCGATATAAGAAACGGGCGCGAGGACTATATATTGAGCTTAAGACGTTTGCGCCGCCAAAAGGAGAACGAAACGAGATCAAGAACATTAGGACTTTGTCGACATACATTTTCAGGTTCGCAATCAGTATAGACACATCTCTGCTTCTTATGGGCAGTTTTCGGCAAAACAGGGACGGCAGCGGATGTAGTAGTAGTAGCACGCGATATAGGAGGTAGCAAGAGTAGTTTAGAAAACTCGAAACGAGTTAATGAAGAAAGTTGTCTGTTGTTAGGATTGGTGGTAAGAAAGTCATTGGCAGAAGAGGAAAAATCATGGGTTGTTAGAATATCGACGGTAGAAAAAGAAAAAGTATGGGCTGTACGAGAATCAATCTTACGATGAGAAACACAAGTAGAGCACACTTCAGTTACGTGAGATAAAGAGACACAAGCCTCCAGCTAAGAGCTAAAAGAGAAAAATATTACTAATATTAACAACTCATGAGCGCTTACCGATCCACACCAAATCTACACATTTGATAAATGAAAAACGTGCATCGCTCTTGGAGTAACAGAACGAGTAGTTTTACAAGTGCATCGACGCACAAGCTGCAGTCAAAGTTCAAAAGGAGTTCAAAATAACACATACTCGAAAAGCAAACATCCGCGTTATCGAAACGCGATTGAAACTGAAAAACACGGTTTTACCGGAGAATAGTAGGATATATTATTTCGACAAATCTTTAGATGGCAAACCCACTAGAACGCAATTATACGTTATCGGAAGGTATAACGCGCTCACAGATACCTAAACAGGATATTGACTTATTTAAATTTTATCATAAACTTGTCGTTTCCAAGCAAATACATTTAAGTTGAGAAATTATTCAAAAGCGTATTTATTGCAGAAAAATAAAATATACAGGATGTAAACTATTTAATTGTAGCATAAACTTGTCGTTTCTAAAGCAAAAGGGATTTGAGTTGAAAAGTATTAGACAGCGTATTTATTATTAATTAAGTTGACGGATGTGAGAATAGCAACGTAGTTGATTTAACAAAATTATCGTAAAGCGGACTTAATTAACAAGGGAAATTTTTAAAGCAAGATTGGAACGTAACAAGTTGAATTTAAATAACAGAAAACGTTATTATAACTGCTTTCGCGGGAAAACTTCTTCTGTTGAAACAAAATATAGGGAGACAACCATTTCTCAAATTATCAACAGTCTCTGCAAAACAGGAAGATTTACTTATTTACTGCCAACAGTTCTTGCTGATTGTAAAGGGCGATTCGGGGATATTTTAAACATGAATATACGAGTTGGGTTTTAGATTTTTCGCAAAATGCCGAAAATTTTAATTGCATTTCCCTTGTCTAATTTAGCTGAGCATGGATTCAGTGCAGTAGCTAATTTACTGTCGTAGAAAAGAAATAGAGTGCACATCACTGAACTTCGCGTTTGCAACTGATGCTAACAAAATTTGAACCCGACATTAATAAATTGTTAACTCGACCAGTCCCAACTATCTCATTAATTTTGTTTCTTATTGAGTTTGTGTTTATTTTGAAATCTTTTATTACATTTGATGGTCATTTTAATTAATTTTTACTTTGTGATTTTTGTTAGACAGATACAATAGGCATGCATAATATGCAACAATATTTTAATATTTGGATTAATGAACTATTATAGGAAAAGGGTATTAGACTTTTCTTCTACTAAAGGGGGGCAATGGTCCAGAAAAGGTTGGGAACTTATGATTTACATAAAATAATTGGGATTTTGCATTCCTTTAAATCCCATTGAAGAGTTTTATTTTCTATACAACGATCTATGAAATTGCGAATTCCAGTGAGTTGATGAGAACAGCGACTTTTGCAATAAATTGATATAAAATGTATCCCTTGATACCTAAAAACTAACATTTAATTCCATAGAATACGCTACGAATCTTCCTGAATGGCAAATTAAAAGAATGTCCTTCGTTTCAAGTCTCCATGTAGTCTAGACTCGAAATTGGTTTTCCAAAGTTTGCTCTATTTTACGAAAGCCTTCAATTTCCACCATTAGAGCTTTCGTTTTAAATAATGTGTTCTCTGAATGACATAGGTCTAATACAACTTCATCGCAATATAAATTGAATTTTCAATGAGAAATTGTTAACAAAAGCGACGTGCACACAGGGATATCCGCTTGATTACTCTTCCATAACCCTTAAACACTTTGAATCAGTTTTTGCATATTATAATGACACCATACAACTAAATGTTCAACTATACGTACTCACAATTGTTTATTAACTTAAGCGATAATGTCACAAACGTTTAGGCATACAGGGAAAAACCTTGGTGTTTTTAGAATTAGGTATTGTAATAAAGTTTAGCGTGATAGATACAATAAACTTAATTCATCTAAATAACATATGCATACCTATTTCAAAGTGACAATAGTGTACAAAAACAACCACAAAATGGGTATGTAGTTCAAGGGTTATACTTCAAATTCATAATAAAGCATTGCCATTACAATATAATTATATGTTTAAAGATGCGGCACTTTCACAAATGAATAATAAGCAACCTATTAACACACTAATTGTATATTCATTGCAGGTCCAGTAATTAAAAGATCCATGCGAATGGTACGGGAAGTTTATCCGGAAATTGAAACAGACATACGCGAAGGAAATCAAGCAGAAGGTAAAAACTTGCATTTTAAAAAAAGTATCATTGTTTTACGCTATTGCATTATATAACTACTTCCCTTTAGTTCCTACAGTTAAACTATTACAATTCAATTACATGTATATAAACGGCAAAAAGAGTAAAAGTAAAATTTCTCTTTTCTTTCCGCTTATTATCATCTTTAAAATCATGATGTTTTCAACACTATTGTGTCATATTAGTCTATTAATTTATTAGTAGGCGTTACAGAATTTAATATTACAGCAATATTACGATAATTCCTTCGAGTTGATAAAGGTGAAATTTCAAAGATGCACCAATGAAATGCTCATTTCTATAATAATTGACATAGAAGCGTGCCTGACAGGTGTCGTTTCTATTGAATGGTTGAATTGTGATTGTTTCTGTTTGTACAAGACTTCCTAGTGATGTTTCCATTAGCGGTCATTGTGGTAGATCTACTTTCCAAAACGCAATTTGAAGTACATGTTTTTACCTGAGAATTAAGACACACTTTTCCAAACACGGGGGAAAGTGAATACAAGGCTTCCCCGTGAAAGACACATCAGAAGAAATATTTTTCTTCGCTATATGTTTTCATATAAGAAGAAATAGTGTAAATAGTGTAAATGAGGATGTTCAAAATATATCCAACTCAAATTTTTTAAGTTTCAATATCTTTACAATTTCGTTCAATCAAACAGTTTTAAATGAACTTCTCCGTAAAGCAGTAAGAAAGTTTGATAATTAAAAAAATTATGTCAAAATAATATACTAGGTGTATACTTGGTGACCCATTAGTGTGAGGAAATTCAGTATCCCATTTAATACAGTAAAATGTAAGTTAGGGCTGTTGCACTTGCGGCCACGACCCCACTGCTCCACCAGAAGTGTTTCTTTGATATTTAAATAAACAATTTATCATCATCACTAGGTTTTCAGTCTTGGAACTGGTTAGACGCGTACCTCTACTGTTTCGTATTTTGAGCTAACCTACACATTTCCATGAAATTCCCACAGCCCACATATTTCACTATCTGCGTGTATTAATCTGATCTAGGTCTACTTTACCTATCTCTGCTTGTAATATATTCCTCACTATTTCCCAAATGCCTTAAAACGTGTCCTATCCATTTATCTCTTCTATTTTTTTATTTTCCACAGATATCTTTCTTCCCATACTATTTCTAGAATCTCTTTGTTATTAACTTGTCCGTCTATGGTATCATCATCATACATCTGAAGCAACATATTCCAAAAGGCTTTTACTTTTTTCCTGTATGCTTTTCCTACTATCGGTTCTTATTTAATAGCCACACAGTACTGTGCTCCACACATTTGCTTTCAACAATTCATTCCTTGTTTCTTTGTTTGTTATCTTCGAACATAGCCGCTGCATTTTCTTGCTAGATACAGTTCGGAACCCTTCTATTGTTTTCTAGATACATACCGTATTTCACCGATATTCAGTGGTATGTGAAGGAGGTTAAGCAACCTGCGGCTACCAAAGATCCCCTATCACTTAACCGTTCGCCGAATTAATAGTTTTCCAATGAATCCTTCCGCACAATCAATATTAGTTGAGAATATTGCCAAACCAAAACTTGTAGTTGTTTATAATAATCATCATGTGTAGGTACAATGGACAGTACTTGCAACAAGGCATTTCAAGTATATTTTGATGTAATCTTTGGAGCATCCTCCAGGCTAAAAGTGTCATATCTCATTAATAATCTACATTTGGCATAGTCGCAAAGCTCAATTAACAATAGGGAATACAATTATTATATCGTCATTAGGTTTCCGTCTTTAACCAGGTTGGATACGTACCTCCATTGATTTCTATTCTGAGCTAGTCTACACATTTCCATGAAATTCCCACAGCCTACAACTTTCACTATCTGTGTGTAGTAGTCTAACCTAGACCTACATCGACCTCTGTTTTTTCCTACCTCAGTTTCTAATATATTCCGCACTATTCCTTAATGCCTTAGTATGTGGCCTTCATCTTCCTGTTTTTTACTGTTTTCCATATATTTCTTTCTTCCCTTACCATTTCTAGAACCTCTTTGTTCTTAACTTTGTCTGTCCATGATATCTTCATCGTCTGTAGCACCACATTTCAAAGGCTTCTACCTTTTTCTTGTCCGCTTCTCCTACTGTCCAGGCTTCACAGTCGTGCAGTGCTGTGCTCCACACATATGTTTAAAGCAATCTTTTGCTTGTTTCTATGTTTGTGGTCTTTGAGCAGAGTTGTTGCTTTTTCTTGTTAAATGTAAAACGACCTTGTGCTAATCCTTGTTTTATATCTTCCTGTCCGCTTCTCCTACTGTCCAAGTTTCACAGCCGTGCAGTGATGTGCTCCACACATATGTTTTAAGCAATCTTTTCCTTGTTTCTATGTTTGTTGTCTTTGAGCATAGTAGTTGCTTTTTCTTGTTAAATGTGGCACGACCTTGTGCTAATCTTTGTTATACCTTTTGTGTTCTTCCCATCTTGCGTTATTGGGCTTCCTAAGTAGCAGAAATCCTCAACCTCTAGTAAGTTCTCGTTCCCTATGTGTTCTAGTTTTTGATTTATTTTTCCATCCTTCGCATACAAGTACTTTAGTTTTATTTTTGTTAATTTTTATTGTAAAAACTGTTTAGATTTCATTAAGAGCAGCTTCTAACTCTTCCTTGCTAGATGCTAATACCGCTATATCATCTGCAAATCTAAGCATGTCAATATTTTGTCCCTGCATAATAATTTCAAATGTCTTCCTGCATTTGACAGTATTCATTGCCTCTTCGATGAACAAGTTAAAAATTAACGGGGTTAGTGCACATCCCTGTCTCACTCCTTTCCCAATATTTACTTTTCTACGTTTTCCTCTAATTCTATTACCGCTGTTTGCTCTTTGTATAAACTATGTATTATTCGTCTATCCCTATAACTCGCCCCAATCTTTTTGAGTATTTCAAACATTTTTCCATTTTACTTTGTCGAATATTTTTTCCAGATCTACAAATCCTATATACATGCTTTCTCCTTTTTCTATTGTCTTCTCCATCCTCACAGCTACAATAGCCTCCAGTGTTTCCATGTTTCGCCTAAACTCAAATTGGTCTTGTCCTAGTATTTCTTTAGCCCGTTATTCTATCCGCCTTTGTACAATTCTAGTTAATATTTTTGATACGTGTGCTGTGAAACTTATTGTTCTACTATTTTCACATCCATCCGCGCCTCTATTTTGTGCTATAGTGACTATGATGTTACGTTTAAAATCTTTCGGTATCTCACCTGTCTCATACATATAGCTTAAAAGTTGGAAGAGACGTTCTGTTACTTCTTGTCCAGCGGCTTTTAAAGTTTCTCCTTGCACCTTATCTGTATGCGATGCCTTACCATTTTTCAGACTCTTTAATGCTAATCTAAACTCATTCCTAAGTATAGAATATCCCAAGTCATCCTTTTCAATGTCTTATTCCTGTTCTAGCGTTGTTAGTTCCTCTCCTGCATATAAATTCCCTATTTATTCTTGTCATCTAACTAATTTGTTTACAGTTTCTATAATGATGTCTCCTTCCGCGCACGTTCTATTTTTGGTTTACGGTTTATATCCCTAAAATTCATTCTAATTAGTTTCTATGCTTTGTCAGTCTTTCTTATTTCCATCTTAGTTCATACCTCTTTGCACTTTTCACCAATCCATTGTTCTTTAGCTTTCCTGCATTTGCGAATAATTTCCCATTTTATGGCTTTGTATCTCTGTTTTCCTATTTCGTCTGGTCTATTTTTGTATTTTCGTCTTTCTTCTATTAAATTCAAGATATCATTTGTTTATCCATGGTTACTTATTATCTTTTTGTGTATAACTAAGAATATCTCTGGCCACCATGTCTAAGCTGGATATAATAATATTCCATTCTGTTTCTATTTTCTTAGTATCAGAAATTTTCCCGCATCTTTCAGCAATTCATTTGACTTTTTCAAATCTTTCGTGAATATCTTTATCTTTTGGTTACTCAAAGTCAACATGCCTTTTTTCGTTCCCTTTTTCAAATTTTTAAATGTAAGCGCGACCTTCATAATTACGATGTTGTTGTCTGCTTCTGGGTAGCATATACAGTTTTTATCTGATTCCTAAAGTGTTGTCTGACAAGAATGTTATCTATTTGATATCCCCCTATGTCTCCTCACATCTTCCACGTGTATCGCCCTTTAGTATGATGTTGAAATAATGTGTTCGTGATGGTTAAATTGTTCTTGTCGAAAAATTCTACCAACCTATTTACCCTGTCATTTTTCGTGTCTAAACCAAATAAACCTACTACCGCTCCTTCCCTACCCTCACCTACCACTGCATTAAAATCCCCCGTAATTATTAAATTTTCATGTCCTTTTACGTATCTTAGTATATCTTCGATATCTTTGTAGATCGCCTCTACCTCTTCCTCACTGTAGCTAGGTGGGCATGTATACTTGTATTATTACTGTATTTACCGGTTTAGATTCTAATCTATCCATGAAGACTCTTTCGTTCTCTTGTAAGTAATTTTTTACACAATGTCTTACCCTTTTGCGCTTAACTATTTCCACACCCGAATTTCCTACCGCCGATCCTGTGTGAATTACCCTAGTTTCCGCTTCTAAAATCTCACACCTCTGGCCATCGAATTCTGCTAATACCTATTATGTCGAATGCTAACCTATTCATTTCAATTCTCAAACTCTCTAGCTTATCTACTTGTTACATACTTCATGCGTTTATTTGGAAAGATTATACAGTAAATAATCGTAAAAGTTGTCTTCTCTCTACCTCAATACGTTTTTGAACTCTTCAAAACAATAGGTGTTGCCTTAAGAACAGTTCGACCATCAACCGAATGTATTCGCACTTTGGCGCTGTATTTTAGTTCATATAAGTTGCTACATATGACTTTGAACACTTTTAAATGAATCCATAAAAAGAGCTCGAATCATGAGAATGAAGAAGAACTGTGTGGGACCGTTTCTAGCTATCACCTGTTTAAAAAATATCTTCACAGAACTAATTTAACTTCACATAATTTATGAGCATGTGCTCCGTCCCTCTAGCTGAAAATACATTTTTGTTTGAACACTCCAGTTGAGATCGTCTAAAACATTTTTAAAAATTTCTCGTAATAGTTCAATGTAAAGCTGTTCTGTGTAATAAACCTTGCGGATTATGGGGATGAACAAATAATAGATTTTCTGTGCTTCAAAAATGATAATTTTTTCTACCGAACAAGTCATGGTGTAACGTAAAATTTTGCTATCGTACTTATTTTGTAATAATCATAGTTTATGCTTATCACTCACATGTTTTCCGATACCGTTTATTATAATTATTCTTTGTTTATTCATTCTAGTTATCATAACACATTAACCTAGTATTTATGCAAATATCTGGTTTCCCCAAGATAACAAGTATTCACTCGCGAATTTAATTTTTTTTATAAGAATTTTTTCTACATCATGTGGTTCAAACATTACTACTTTCTAACGCACTGTGAAATTATGGACTGCATTGTTAACAGCTTTCTTGCTGTATTCATTTACTGTATACAAACAGTATTTTCGTCGTTCATGTGGGGTATAGATCATACATAGATACTACTAGGTATATTGGTGCGTCGTGAGCTACCAATTATGTCTTTTTCAGCTCGTATTATAACTCATATTTTGGCAAGTATTCCAGCTTACATTTTGGCTGGTATTCCAGCTCGTATTTTTGCTGAAGACTTGTATTCCAGTTTTTATTTTGGTTGGTATGTTGAATCGTGTTTTGTCTCATATTCCAGCTCGCTTTTTGAGTCTTATTTTGACCTGTAATTTTAGCTAGCACCTCATAACCTGCTATTACTCGTACCTTAGCGCTATTGATGCTTTCCCGGGGTACATCTCTGGATTGCTTGATGCCCAATCCTGATGTTTGTTTAGCTGCGTTTAGGGAACCGTCCATGTTTAACAATCTTTTTTCTACATTGTTTACAATAGGTGGTAGTTCGGAAAGCGTTTTCTCTTATGGCCCATATACAAATTCTTTTCTTACTCACTCAGAAATATATGTAATTCATTTATGCACTGATTATTCTTTTTTTATTGTCTAACAAATATAACTTATTCAAACTATAGCCTCTCTTTCGCTTTGGTGTTTCTCTTTCAGCGGTATGAAGTACCTCATATTTAGTGCTCGTGCTATTCCCTACAGTGGTTTTTTTCGTATTTCTTTTTGCGCGTGTGAAGGTAAAGACGGTTGCTTCTGTCACGGCCATTTCTGCATTACTATTCTTGCAGTTTCGCGACATCGAATGGTTTACCACTCACACCACTCTTCACAAGACGCCAAACCATATAGCTGGCAACTTCCATTCCCATCCGCCATTCTGCCACTCAGACTTCCCCTTATTAAATTCTTTCTCTTTATCTCTTCAGATTTCTATTCCTTAGTTTACCTTTACGACACTCTCGGAACGTTATAGCAATTAGAAAAGATGCAGCTTCGTTGTTCCAGATACTTTTTTTGAAAAAAGATTGGATCTTCAACGTACTTTCACATTTTACTTCTTACTTCTTACACATCTTCACATCTTACTTTTCTTCAAAATTCTTTTAATAGCATTATAACCAATAACTATGTCTGTAATTAAAGCTGTAATAGAATTATTAGGAAAAGCTTCAAAGTACTTTTCAAACGATCTAAAATTTTTGTATCCAATTAAGAAGGTAACACAAACGATGGGATTTAGCACAAGCCAGCACAAACGGGTGCACCTCTTTCCCATATAATACATAACGTCCAATGGGCATCCCGTGGACGTCCGTTTTAGTTCTATTCAATGTACGAACACCCATGCATTTTTGATGGACGTCCATAGGACGTCCTTCAGTTAAAGTGGTATGAACGTCCTTTGGCAAACGTCTATTGGATATTCGTACATTGAATGTAACTAAAACGGACGTCCAATGAACGTTTGCCAAAGAATGTCCATACCACTTTAGTTGAAGAACGCATTTATGGACGTCCATCAAAATTCCATACACGTTTGTTGGAAAAATTAATAATTTTGGATTTGGAGCAAAATTCAATGTATAACTTGGGATATTTTACATCTAACGAATTAGGGGGAGGAGGGTCCGCACATAGTCGAGGGCTACTTAAAAATAAATATGATTTTCGGATTCCGTACAAAATTTTTCATTTTTTAATAAGTCTCACGGCTGGTTTCGCAAAAAATTTATTCCCGTTGTATTTGCATATTTCTAGATAAAAAGACAACCCTAACCAGAGGGTGACTGGTGAAGCAAAAATCAGTACACCATGTAGTACAAACGGAACACAAACGATTACAAGTGCTTTTAACAAATTTGATAAACTTTCAACCACACACCTCACTCTCATTCACTTCATGTCTACGGCACCCCCAAATTGTTTTTGAATACGTGAAAAGGAAAGCAGCACAAACGATGGGGCTTGCAGCACAAACCAGCACAAACGTAGCACAAACGAAGGCACCACTTTATATTCCCCTCAGAAAGTGTGGAGGCGCGGACGTTTCAGCAGTATCTCCCACTTGTTTTTGAATATCTTGAGAACGAAAGTAGCACAAACGATGGGGTTTGCTGCACAAACCAGCACAAACGTAGCACAAACGAATGCACCACTTTATATTGCCCTCTAAAGGGTGGGGTGCGGACGTTTCAGCAGCACCCAACTTGTTTTTAAATACCTTGAGAACGGAAGTAGCACAAACGATGGGGTTTGCTGCACAAACCAGCACAAACGTAGCACAAACGAATGCACCACTTTATATTCCCTCTGAAAAGTGGGGTGCGGACGTTTCAGCAGCACCCCAACTTGTTTTTGAATATCTTGAGAACGGAAGTAGCACAAACGATGGGATTTCCAGCACAAACCAGCACAAACAAACGCACCCATTTTCAATCCCCACTTGAAAGTGGGGTGCCGTGAAATGCACCTAATCTCTTAAACACACCGTCTATTCGACCCCAAAATTGCAGGTCATTCCACTATTTCTATTGCGTTCCATAATCTAATGATTAGGAATCACTACAAAACATACGTTCATATAAGCATTATAACAAAGGAAGATCCAAAATGTCTTGATACATACCAAATGGAATACCAATAGTGTGGACGTAAACAAGATAAGTTCTCAGTTTATCGAGTCAATTACAAATAAACTAAGTCATTCATGTCCAATAATAGAAGAACAAATTAATTTTAAGCGGCTTGTACTTAAATGGTTAACGGAAGGAATTAAAATATTAATATGCCTAAGAAATACTGCAATTTTCACTCAATATAATCAAATAGGAGGAACAAAGTACATTGTACATTAAGAGATGAGAATAAATTATTCCAGAAAGAAATTTTGTTCGAAGCTGTATTCGTCGAAGAAGGGTAGGTTTTGATGTAGTAGCAGGATGACCTGGATGAGGAACAAAGAGAAGGTAGACTAAGAAGCAGAAGAAGTTTGGCTCTTAGAACTGAGAACAGAATTGGAAGTATGATTCGAAGACCTATTAGTAGTAGGATGACAGTTCGGACAGTTGCGGTGAGAAACTCCCTTATATCCGCAACCATATCAATGGAGTACTTGAGGACGAGTACAATGTGTCAAAACATGACCAGGTTTGCCGCAATTAAAACATACTACCTGACGAGTAGAAGCAGAACTAAGAAGAAGAACAATAGAACATACGGAGAAAGTATCGGATCTATTCGTAAACGTAGGAGATCTCTTAACAACTCGGTCATGTGAAGCAAAAGTATTTTCCTCAGTAGTAGCAAACTTACAAGCAAAATCTGGGGTTCAAAATGTTAAATCAGCACATTAGACGACGACTTCCAGTAAAAAACCTATGCCGGTATCCACGATACCAAAGTAACGCTTTAGCCTCGAACAAGTCCACTGCAGACTCAAATAACTGGTTTTTTGACACATGGTGAGTTCGTCGGAGTTTTTCAAACCGTTCCAAAAAATCCTGTACAGTAAGAGTGTTCGGGACACCAGAAAATTTTAAATACCACTCCCACACAGGAAGATTTTGGTAGAAAGCCGAAAAAGAAGTCATTTTTAATACGAACAAAAAAGAAATTGGTAGAAAGTAACTAAATAAAGGCTAACCGTAACTCGATTGAAACCAAAAAAAAGTATTTCGAATATAGGACAATCTAAAACATATCCGACACCAATAGGAGCGAAACAACAAAATAGCAATTAGAATAGAGCTGTAGAATAAAAGAAAAATCGGAGGAAAAAGGCCAACTTTAGACTTGATGGGGAGAACAAAATGAACCGAGAGAGAAGGAAAGAAAAAAAGAAAAATCTTGGGTGCCAGCGTTTTCAATGGACTAGGATTATTGGCGAAAACACAAGTCCAATAATCTGAAATTAACCAATCGATAATATTGAGCGATCAGGAAAGAAAACAAAACTAAAAGTAAAGAAGATCCAACCCACATAAGAAGTAACGGAAAGAAATAAATACTAGTTCGAACGTACGACACATAGCAACACAAAACTAATACATCGCCAACAATTTTCTAATTACAATAAAAAAAAACACAAATATAGAAATTTCTATCGAAACAGCAAAACAAAATTAACTAAGGTTACTATTTAATAAAACAATTTTACTCTATGGACAAATTCACTAATTGTTTCACTAAGTGCGCGATAAATCTAATCAGTACCAAAAAGAATAACGTTGATACTTTCGTATAAGCGGATGGGTTAAATAAAAAACATTAAATTTAGAAACCTTTCTAGTAAGGATTTTACCATAGGCAGTATTTGTTATAACTCTAATCATTAAAAACAAGAATACTGCTGGTACTCTCGTATAAGCAGATGGGTTAAGTACAAAAAGCAAAAGTATTAAAGTTAGAAACTTTTCTAGTAAGGATTTTACCAGAACAAACATTAGCGTATCTAATTTCAAATTGGGTTTATCCCTGGGTATGTTAGAAAAAGAAAACAAGTCACATACATGTGTCGGGATGCTTATCTTGTCATCCCTCGGACGCAAATTGACACAGCATCGCCGCGGTAGTCAGCAACAATCATGCTACTACCGTAATTGCATCGGCGGTCTACATGCAAGAACAGTTGATCTACATCAAGGAATAATCGGGCTACGCAACAAGCAATTTAGCCTCCAGCTAAGAGCGAAAAAAACAGGAAAATATTACTAATATTAACAACTCATGAGCGCTTACCAATCCACACCAAATCTACACATTTGATAGAGGAGAAACGTGCATCGCTCTTGGAGTAACAGAACGAGTAGTTTTACAAGTGCATCGACGCACAAACTGCAGTCAAAGTTCAAAAGGAGTTCAAAATAACACGAACTCGAAAAGCAAACATCCGCGTTATCGAAACGCGATCCAAACTGGAGAACACGGTTTTACCGGAGATAGTAGGATATATTATTTCGACAAATCTTTAGATGGGAAACCCACTAGAACGCAATTATACGTTATCTGAAGGTATAACGCGCTTACAGATACCTAAACAGGATATTGACTTATTTAAATTTTATCATAAACTTGTCATTTCCAAGCAAATAGATTTAAGTTGAGAAATTATTCGAAAGCGTATTTATTGCAGAAAAATAAAATATACAGGATGTAAACTAATTAATTGTAGCATAAACTTGTCGTTATTAAAGCAAAAGGGATTTGAGTTGAAAAGTATTAGACAGCGTTTTTATTATTAATTAAGTTGTGGGAATAGCAACGTAGTTGATTTGACAAAATTATCGTAAAGCGGGTTTAATTAACAAGGGAAATTTCTAAAGTAAAATTGGAACGTAACAAATCCCCCCCAGCAAAGTACGGGAATGGGCAGGACAAAAAAAAACAAAGAGAAAAAAACCCAAACAAAACGAAAGAGAAAAAAAATTCGCTTCAAAACTAAAATAAAAAACCCCAAAAGGAAACGCTCCAGAATTTTAAAAAAACAGGAATTCTTATCCGGCTCGACGAACCAAGGTACCGGATAAAGCAAACAAAAAGAGAAATTGAAGGGAAAGATAGGTAAGTAATCGCAATAAATAAGGACAAAGGTGGAATGGCGTCAACACTGTTAAAGTCGTCAAAGGACGAATGCAGAAGAAACGGTAAAGTCTTCAACCTCAAAAGAAAGAAGAAAACCAACAGTGTACGCCAAAACAGGACCCAAAGGTCAAGCCTCAAGGATGTAAAGGAACAACAAGGGAGAACGAGAGGAAGAGAGGAGGAACGCTGGTAAAAGAAAACGGTGTACTGCAAACTGTGGTAGCGAAAACCGAAGAACCAAAGAAAAGAAAGGCTAACTAGTCCTAAAGTCGGTTAAGTCGTGGTTTCCGAAGAAAGAAAAACGGACTAGAAAGCACCTGCCACAGGAGCGGATGGACGAAACACAATCGGACTAGGAACCGACAGCAAGGAAGACCAGCAACAGGAAAAAGGAGAGGGATGTGGAACGAAAGCAACGAGAAAAAAAGGAAAAAAACCAAAAAGAATAACACCAAGCACCAAGTACAAAACCAAAAAAAAACTAAGAATGATAGAAAAGAAAATAAAAAAGAATCCCAGTGTAGTTACGTATGAGTATGTGTGTAGGTGTGTGTGGGGGGTGTAAGAAGGGTGTGTGTATGTGTTATGCGTGTATAGAGTGTGCGTGTGTGTATGTGTTTGACCGCTGTAGTCGCCTCTTACGACAGGCCGGTCGTACCATGGGACTATTCTATTCCCGGAATCACACGGGTGAAAGAAAAAGAAAGAAAGGTGAACCAAGTAAAACAGGGAAGTAAAACGAAATCGTAACGTCCAAAAATCAAAACCTAAGGAGAGCAAAATCGATATAAGAAACGGGCGCGAGGACTATATATTGAGCTTAAGACGTTTGCGCCGCCAAAAGGAGAACGAAACGAGATCAAGAACATTAGGACTTTGTCGACATACATTTTCAGGTTCGCAATCAGTATAGACACATCTCTGCTTCTTATGGGCAGTTTTCGGCAAAACAGGGACGGCAGCGGATGTAGTAGTAGTAGCACGCGATATAGGAGGTAGCAAGAGTAGTTTAGAAAACTCGAAACGAGTTAATGAAGAAAGTTGTCTGTTGTTAGGATTGGTGGTAAGAAAGTCATTGGCAGAAGAGGAAAAATCATGGGTTGTTAGAATATCGACGGTAGAAAAGAAAAAGTATGGGCTGTACGAGAATCAATCTTACGATGAGAAACACAAGTAGAGCACACTTCAGTTACGTGAGATAAAGAGACACAAGCCTCCAGCTAAGAGCTAAAAGAGAAAATATTACTAATATTAACAACTCATGAGCGCTTACCGATCCACACCAAATCTACACATTTGATAAATGAAAACGTGCATCGCTCTTGGAGTAACAGAACGAGTAGTTTTACAAGTGCATCGACGCACAAGCTGCAGTCAAAGTTCAAAAGGAGTTCAAAATAACACAAACTCGAAAAGCAAACATCCGCGTTATCGACATGCAATTGAAACTGGAAACACGGTTTTACCGGAGAATAGTAGGATATATTATTTCAACAAATCTTTAGATAGGAAACCCACTAGAACGCAATTATACGTTATCGGAAGGTATAACGCGCTCACGGATACCTAAACAGGATATTGACTTATTTAAATTTTATCATAAACTTGTCGTTTCCAAGCAAATACATTTAAGTTGAGAAATTATTCAAAAGCGTATTTATTGCAGAAAAATAAAATATACAGGATGTAAACTATTTAATTGTAGCATAAACTTGTCGTTTCTAAAGCAAAAGGGATTTGAGTTGAAAAGTATTAGACAGCGTATTTATTATTAATTAAGTTGACGGATGTGAGAATAGCAACGTAGTTGATTTAACAAAATTATCGTAAAGCGGACTTAATTAACAAGGGAAATTTTTAAAGCAAGATTGGAACGTAACAAGTTGAATTTAAATAACAGAAAACGTTATTATAACTGCTTTCGCGGGAAAACTTCTTCTGTTGAAACAAAATATAGGAGACAACCATTTCTCAAATTATCAACAGTCTCTGCAAAACAGGAAGATTTACTTATTTACTGCCAACAGTTCTTGCTGATTGTAAAGGGCGATTCGGGGATATTTTAAACATGAATATACGAGTTGGGTTTTAGATTTTTTCGCAAAATGCCGAAAATTTTAATTGCATTTCCCTTGTCTAATTTAGCTGAGCATGGATTCAGTGCAGTAGCTAATTTACTGTCGTAGAAAAGAAATAGAGTGCACATCACTGAACTTCGCGTTTGCAACTGATGCTAACAAAATTTGAACCCGACATTAATAAATTGTTAACTCGACCAGTCCCAACTATCTCATTAATTTTGTTTCTTATTGAGTTTGTGTTTATTTTGAAATCTTTTATTACATTTGATGGTCATTTTAATTAATTTTTACTTTGTGATTTTTGTTAGACAGATACAATAGGCATGCATAATATGCAACAATATTTTAATATTTGGATTAATGAACTATTATAGGAAAAGGGTATTAGACTTTTCTTCTACTAAAGGGGGGCAATGGTCCAGAAAAGGTTGGGAACTTATGATTTACATAAAATAATTGGGATTTTGCATTCCTTTAAATCCCATTGAAGAGTTTTATTTTCTATACAACGATCTATGAAATTGCGAATTCAGTGAGTTGATGAGAACAGCGACTTTTGCAATAAATTGATATAAAATGTATCCCTTGATACCTAAAAACTAACATTTAATTCCATAGAATACGCTACGAATCTTCCTGAATGGCAAATTAAAAGAATGTCCTTCGTTTCAAGTCTCCATGTAGTCTAGACTCGAAATTGGTTTTCCAAAGTTTGCTCTATTTTACGAAAGCCTTCAATTTCCACCATTAGAGCTTTCGTTTTAAATAATGTGTTCTCTGAATGACATAGGTCTAATACAACTTCATCGCAATATAAATTGAATTTTCAATGAGAAATTGTTAACAAAAGCGACGTGCACACAGGGATATCCGCTTGATTACTCTTCCATAACCCTTAAACACTTTGAATCAGTTTTTGCATATTATAATGACACCATACAACTAAATGTTCAACTATACGTACTCACAATTGTTTATTAACTTAAGCGATAATGTCACAAACGTTTAGGCATACAGGGAAAAACCTTGGTGTTTTTAGAATTAGGTATTGTAATAAAGTTTAGCGTGATAGATACAATAAACTTAATTCATCTAAATAACATATGCATACCTATTTCAAAGTGACAATAGTGTACAAAACAACCACAAAATGGGTATGTAGTTCAAGGGTTATACTTCAAATTCATAATAAAGCATTGCCATTACAATATAATTATATGTTTAAAGATGCGGCACTTTCACAAATGAATAATAAGCAACCTATTAACACACTAATTGTATATTCATTGCAGGTCCAGTAATTAAAAGATCCATGCGAATGGTACGGGAAGTTTATCCGGAAATTGAAACAGACATACGCGAAGGAAATCAAGCAGAAGGTAAAAACTTGCATTTTAAAAAAAGTATCATTGTTTTACGCTATTGCATTATATAACTACTTCCCTTTAGTTCCTACAGTTAAACTATTACAATTCAATTACATGTATATAAACGGCAAAAAGAGTAAAAGTAAAATTTCTCTTTTCTTTCCGCTTATTATCATCTTTAAAATCATGATGTTTTCAACACTATTGTGTCATATTAGTCTATTAATTTATTAGTAGGCGTTACAGAATTTAATATTACAGCAATATTACGATAATTCCTTCGAGTTGATAAAGGTGAAATTTCAAAGATGCACCAATGAAATGCTCATTTCTATAATAATTGACATAGAAGCGTGCCTGACAGGTGTCGTTTCTATTGAATGGTTGAATTGTGATTGTTTCTGTTTGTACAAGACTTCCTAGTGATGTTTCCATTAGCGGTCATTGTGGTAGATCTACTTTCCAAAACGCAATTTGAAGTACATGTTTTTACCTGAGAATTAAGACACACTTTTCCAAACACGGGGGAAAGTGAATACAAGGCTTCCCGTGAAAGACACATCAGAAGAAATATTTTCTTCGCTATATGTTTTCATATAAGAAGAAATAGTGTAAATAGTGTAAATGAGGATGTTCAAAATATATCCAACTCAAATTTTTTAAGTTTCAATATCTTTACAATTTCGTTCAATCAAACAGTTTTAAATGAACTTCTCCGTAAAGCAGTAAGAAAGTTTGATAATTAAAAAAATTATGTCAAAATAATATACTAGGTGTATACTTGGTGACCCATTAGTGTGAGGAAATTCAGTATCCCATTTAATACAGTAAAATGTAAGTTAGGGCTGTTGCACTTGCGGCCACGACCCCACTGCTCCACCAGAAGTGTTTCTTTGATATTTAAATAAACAATTTATCATCATCACTAGGTCTTCAGTCCTGGAACTGGTTAGACGCGTACCTCCATAGTTTCCTATTTTGAGCTAACTTACACGTTTCCTTGAAATTCCCACAGCCCACATATTTCACTATCTGCGTGTATTAATCTGATCTAGGTCTACTTTTACCTATCTCTGCTTGTAATATATCCCGCACTATTCCCCAATTGCCTTAGAACATGTCCTGTCCTTCTATTTCCCCTATTTTTTTTATTTTCCACAGATATCTTTCTTCCCCTACTATTTCTAAAACTTCTATGTTATTAACTTGTCCGTCTATGGTATCATCATCATACATCTGAAGCAACATATTCCAAAAGGCTTTTACTTTTTTCCTGTATGCTTTTCCTACTATCGGTTCTTATTTAATAGCCACACAGTACTGTGCTCCACACATTTGCTTTCAACAATTCATTCCTTGTTTCTTTGTTTGTTATCTTCGAACATAGCCGCTGCATTTTCTTGCTAGATACAGTTCGGAACCCCTTCTATTGTTTTCTAGATACATACCGTATTTCACCGATATTCAGTGGTATGTGAAGGAGGTTAAGCAACCTGCGGCTACCAAAGATCCCCTATCACTTAACCGTTCGCCGAATTAATAGTTTTCCAATGAATCCTTCCGCACAATCAATATTAGTTGAGAATATTGCCAAACCAAAACTTGTAGTTGTTTATAATAATCATCATGTGTAGGTACAATGGACAGTACTTGCAACAAGGCATTTCAAGTATATTTTGATGTAATCTTTGGAGCATCCTCCAGGCTAAAAGTGTCATATCTCATTAATAATCTACATTTGGCATAGTCAAAGCTCAATTAACAATAGGGAATACAATTATTATATCGTCATTAGGTTTCCGTCTTTAACCAGGTTGGATACGTACCTCCATTGATTTCTATTCTGAGCTAGTCTACACATTTCCATGAAATTCCACAGCCTACAACTTTCACTATCTGTGTGTAGTAGTCTAACCTAGACCTACATCGACCTCTGTTTTTTCCTACCTCAGTTTCTAATATATTCCGCACTATTCCTTAATGCCTTAGTATGTGGCCTTCATCTTCCTGTTTTTACTGTTTTCCATATATTTCTTTCTTCCCTTACCATTTCTAGAACCTCTTTGTTCTTAACTTTGTCTGTCCATGATATCTTCATCGTCTGTAGCACCACATTTCAAAGGCTTCTACCTTTTTCTTGTCCGCTTCTCCTACTGTCCAGGCTTCACAGTCGTGCAGTGCTGTGCTCCACACATATGTTTAAAGCAATCTTTGCTTGTTTCTATGTTTGTGGTCTTTGAGCAGAGTTGTTGCTTTTTCTTGTTAAATGTAAAACGACCTTGTGCTAATCCTTGTTTTATATCTTCCTGTCCGCTTCTCCTACTGTCCAAGTTTCACAGCCGTGCAGTGATGTGCTCCACACATATGTTTTAAGCAATCTTTTCCTTGTTTCTATGTTTGTTGTCTTTGAGCATAGTAGTTGCTTTTCTTGTTAAATGTGGCACGACCTTGTGCTAATCTTTGTTATACCTTTGTGTTCTTCCCATCTTGCGTTATTGGGCTTCCTAAGTAGCAGAAATCCTCAACCTCTAGTAAGTTCTCGTTCCCTATGTGTTCTAGTTTTTGATTTATTTTTCCATCCTTCGCATACAAGTACTTTAGTTTTATTTTTGTTAATTTTTATTGTAAAAACTGTTTAGATTTCATTAAGAGCAGCTTCTAACTCTTCCTTGCTAGATGCTAATACCGCTATATCATCTGCAAATCTAAGCATGTCAATATTTTGTCCCTGCATAATAATTTCAAATGTCTTCCTGCATTTGACAGTATTCATTGCCTCTTCGATGAACAAGTTAAAAATTAACGGGGTTAGTGCACATCCCTGTCTCACTCCTTTCCCAATATTTACTTTTCTACGTTTTTCCTCTAATTCTATTACCGCTGTTTGCTCTTTGTATAAACTATGTATTATTCGTCTATCCCTATAACTCGCCCCAATCTTTTTGAGTATTTCAAACATTTTTCCATTTTACTTTGTCGAATATTTTTTCCAGATCTACAAATCCTATATACATGCTTTCTCCTTTTTCTATTGTCTTCTCCATCCTCACAGCTACAATAGCCTCCAGTGTTTCCATGTTTCGCCTAAACTCAAATTGGTCTTGTCCTAGTATTTCTTTAGCCCGTTATTCTATCCGCCTTTGTACAATTCTAGTTAATATTTTTGATACGTGTGCTGTGAAACTTATTGTTCTACTATTTTCACATCCATCCGCGCCTCTATTTTGTGCTATAGTGACTATGATGTTACGTTTAAAATCTTTCGGTATCTCACCTGTCTCATACATATAGCTTAAAAGTTGGAAGAGACGTTCTGTTACTTCTTGTCCAGCGGCTTTTAAAGTTTCTCCTTGCACCTTATCTGTATGCGATGCCTTACCATTTTTCAGACTCTTTAATGCTAATCTAAACTCATTCCTAAGTATAGAATATCCCAAGTCATCCTTTTCAATGTCTTATTCCTGTTCTAGCGTTGTTAGTTCCTCTCCTGCATATAAATTCCTATTTATTCTTGTCATCTAACTAATTTGTTTACAGTTTCTATAATGATGTCTCCTTCCGCGCACGTTCTATTTTTGGTTTACGGTTTATATCCCTAAAATTCATTCTAATTAGTTTCTATGCTTTGTCAGTCTTTCTTATTTCCATCTTAGTTCATACCTCTTTGCACTTTTCACCAATCCATTGTTCTTTAGCTTTCCTGCATTTGCGAATAATTTCCCATTTTATGGCTTTGTATCTCTGTTTTCCTATTTCGTCTGGTCTATTTTTGTATTTTCGTCTTTCTTCTATTAAATTCAAGATATCATTTGTTTATCCATGGTTACTTATTATCTTTTTGTGTATAACTAAGAATATCTCTGGCCACCATGTCTAAGCTGGATATAATAATATTCCATTCTGTTTCTATTTTCTTAGTATCAGAAATTTTCCCGCATCTTTCAGCAATTCATTTGACTTTTTTTCAAATCTTTCGTGAATATCTTTATCTTTTGGTTACTCAAAGTCAACATGCCTTTTTTCGTTCCCTTTTTCAAATTTTTAAATGTAAGCGCGACCTTCATAATTACGATGTTGTTGTCTGCTTCTGGGTAGCATATACAGTTTTTATCTGATTCCTAAAGTGTTGTCTGACAAGAATGTTATCTATTTGATATCCCCCTATGTCTCCTCACATCTTCCACGTGTATCGCCCTTTAGTATGATGTTGAAATAATGTGTTCGTGATGGTTAAATTGTTCTTGTCGAAAAATTCTACCAACCTATTTACCCTGTCATTTTTCGTGTCTAAACCAAATAAACCTACTACCGCTCCTTCCCTACCCTCACCTACCACTGCATTAAAATCCCCCGTAATTATTAAATTTTCATGTCCTTTTACGTATCTTAGTATATCTTCGATATCTTTGTAGATCGCCTCTACCTCTTCCTCACTGTAGCTAGGTGGGCATGTATACTTGTATTATTACTGTATTTACCGGTTTAGATTCTAATCTATCCATGAAGACTCTTTCGTTCTCTTGTAAGTAATTTTTTACACAATGTCTTACCCTTTTGCGCTTAACTATTTCCACACCCGAATTTCCTACCGCCGATCCTGTGTGAATTACCCTAGTTTCCGCTTCTAAAATCTCACACCTCTGGCCATCGAATTCTGCTAATACCTATTATGTCGAATGCTAACCTATTCATTTCAATTCTCAAACTCTCTAGCTTATCTACTTGTTACATACTTCATGCGTTTATTTGGAAAGATTATACAGTAAATAATCGTAAAAGTTGTCTTCTCTCTACCTCAATACGTTTTTGAACTCTTCAAAACAATAGGTGTTGCCTTAAGAACAGTTCGACCATCAACCGAATGTATTCGCACTTTGGCGCTGTATTTTAGTTCATATAAGTTGCTACATATGACTTTGAACACTTTTAAATGAATCCATAAAAAGAGCTCGAATCATGAGAATGAAGAAGAACTGTGTGGGACCGTTTCTAGCTATCACCTGTTTAAAAAATATCTTCACAGAACTAATTTAACTTCACATAATTTATGAGCATGTGCTCCGTCCCTCTAGCTGAAAATACATTTTTGTTTGAACACTCCAGTTGAGATCGTCTAAAACATTTTTAAAAATTTCTCGTAATAGTTCAATGTAAAGCTGTTCTGTGTAATAAACCTTGCGGATTATGGGGATGAACAAATAATAGATTTTCTGTGCTTCAAAATGATAATTTTTCTACCGAACAAGTCATGGTGTAACGTAAAATTTTGCTATCGTACTTATTTTGTAATAATCATAGTTTATGCTTATCACTCACATGTTTTCCGATACCGTTTATTATAATTATTCTTTGTTTATTCATTCTAGTTATCATAACACATTAACCTAGTATTTATGCAAATATCTGGTTTCCCAAGATAACAAGTATTCACTCGCGAATTTAATTTTTTATAAGAATTTTTCTACATCATGTGGTTCAAACATTACTACTTTCTAACGCACTGTGAAATTATGGACTGCATTGTTAACAGCTTTCTTGCTGTATTCATTTACTGTATACAAACAGTATTTTCGTCGTTCATGTGGGGTATAGATCATACATAGATACTACTAGGTATATTGGTGCGTCGTGAGCTACCAATTATGTCTTTTCAGCTCGTATTATAACTCATATTTTGGCAAGTATTCCAGCTTACATTTTGGCTGGTATTCCAGCTCGTATTTTTGCTGAAGACTTGTATTCCAGTTTTTATTTTGGTTGGTATGTTGAATCGTGTTTTGTCTCATATTCCAGCTCGCTTTTTGAGTCTTATTTTGACCTGTAATTTTAGCTAGCACCTCATAACCTGCTATTACTCGTACCTTAGCGCTATTGATGCTTTCCTGGGTACATCTCTGGATTGCTTGATGCCCAATCCTGATGTTTGTTTAGCTGCGTTTAGGGAACCGTCCATGTTTAACAATCTTTTTTCTACATTGTTTACAATAGGTGGTAGTTCGGAAAGCGTTTTCTCTTATGGCCCATATACAAATTCTTTTCTTACTCACTCAGAAATATATGTAATTCATTTATGCACTGATTATTCTTTTTTTATTGTCTAACAAATATAACTTATTCAAACTATAGCCTCTCTTTCGCTTTGGTGTTTCTCTTTCAGCGGTATGAAGTACCTCATATTTAGTGCTCGTGCTATTCCCTACAGTGGTTTTTTTCGTATTTCTTTTTGCGCGTGTGAAGGTAAAGACGGTTGCTTCTGTCACGGCCATTTCTGCATTACTATTCTTGCAGTTTCGCGACATCGAATGGTTTACCACTCACACCACTCTTCACAAGACGCCAAACCATATAGCTGGCAACTTCCATTCCCATCCGCCATTCTGCCACTCAGACTTCCCCTTATTAAATTCTTTCTCTTTATCTCTTCAGATTTCTATTCCTTAGTTTACCTTTACGACACTCTCGGAACGTTATAGCAATTAGAAAAGATGCAGCTTCGTTGTTCCAGATACTTTTTTTGAAAAAAGATTGGATCTTCAACGTACTTTCACATTTTACTTCTTACTTCTTACACATCTTCACATCTTACTTTTCTTCAAAATTCTTTTAATAGCATTATAACCAATAACTATGTCTGTAATTAAAGCTGTAATAGAATTATTAGGAAAAGCTTCAAAGTACTTTTCAAACGATCTAAAATTTTTGTATCCTTTTTTTGGCAAAAACATTTTCATTGTTCTTGAAAGTTCTATATAACTTCAAAAAATAACGCAAGTCTGATATTTCGCGAAGAGAAAACAGTCCATAATAATGTTCAGAGGCTCATTGAACACTTTTGTAATGTACAAGAAAATTTTCCGACCTATCATATTTTTTCAATGTGTGTGAATGACATTTTTAAAACACAAAACTAACAAAAGTTCACAACAATCAGTATAGAAATTGTAATACCTTTGATCAACTAAAAACAATTAGTGATCATGACTCCACTTATGACTATTGATTTTAAAACTTTACTGCTACTTGATAAAATTAGGCTTTAATAATTACTCAGTCATTTCTAAATTAATTTTGAAAAAAGTGTGTGTAATTATAAATTTGCATTGTATTAATTAATACAAAACTTCCATTAAAAATTCAAACTTTTAATCTCTTTCAAAATTAGACGTTCCATTGCGTTTTTTTCTGCCATCGTTACCAGCAGAAGAAATGTTACTGGTTTGCTAAGTTAAACAACTCTGTAACTTCAATAATAACCCAGATAGCAATGGTAGCCGTTTAATTCAGATCACTACGTATATTTCTATAACAATTTTTGAGTGTTATCCATACTAAAATTTTATTTTGTTGTTCACACTGATCAAGCAAGCACCCCTGTGTCTTTTTGGGGACTTTTTATTTATTATGCTATGAAATAAATTCATTTTTCCTCTTGTTTACTACGAGGGTAATTGCTAAAATTTGCAGAAAATATTTAAAACACACATACACACACATGCACACACCTACGCACGCACCCACGCACACGTTCACGTACGTACCCAAGCACGCATCCACCCACGCAAACACGCACGAACGCGCTCGCACGCACACGCACGCGAGTACACATACATACAAACATACACACACACACACACACACACACACAACAGACACACACAGACGGCTGGTGGGCGGAAACGCTGGCGTACGGCTGTTTCCTTGGTTAGTAGAAATTGAAACAAACTGATGACTGAAAGTTCTCTGTCCTGGCGTGCTTATTGGGGTCATGTGCTCTAGAAGGATAATCTTGATACAGTAATTGATGCGGAGGTGTATCTGTTCAGGTTATAGCAGAATCCTGTCCATGACGTTATGCGAGTTCGCTTCATTTTATCCCATTAGATTTGGTGATCACAATGAGATAATTTGAAAAAAAACCCTCAGTGCACGAGGAGCTTGGTGCCTTACGTCTTGCACTATTCTTCAGTTCCCTCCTAGAATTTTGGTGTCTTTCTTAAAGAGAAGGATAAGAAGTGATTTGCTCTAGCGTTTGGAGCTACTTTTGTATTATACGTTGTGGTGGTTCCAGTTTGTATTCGAGGGATGTCGGACCATTTTTGATTGAGGGTTTTTATGCGTGCATGCTATTTATTTGCATACCGCGTGCTTATTGGTCAGTTAGGAGTATTATTAGTTGCATACCCCTACACTAAATTACGATTACATGGATGTATTGCCAGATGTGTTTACGGAGGATAACGGTCTCATGTGAAAAACGTGGACTTCTTCCAAAATGTTGTCGCCACTTAAATTCGTCGATATAATCTGGGAGCATTGGCAAACTTAATACAGAGAGACGCATGTAAATCTTGCTCCTAAACCCATCTATCTGATTTGTGCAAGCATTGGTTATCGGATCTACAAAACTCTGGTGGTGGTTTAACTATTTGATGGATATATTGTCGACCAAGGTTAATTAGGCCTCTATAACCGCGCCACTCGTCTGTCCATATAGTTGATATAGGCAGTACATGACCAAAAACACAATAAACCTTGTTTTGTTAATGTATCATAAATACCTAATCTCCACCGTTATAGTACTATTCGTCTGCTATTATATTTCTTGGGCGTTCATATTTTTCGACAATCTTAACAATGTGGCCAAAACTTCCGACTATTTACAAACCACTTTGCTGTAGTAATTTTCAGGAGCAAATGTCTCGAAAATATCAATTCAACCAAATCACTGCCGCCTTACTTGTGCCAGGCTGTCGGGTTGTAGCTCCAACCGGAGATTAACAGCATCATAACGATATCACTCGAAATATTAAGAACAGTGTTCAAAAAATGTTTCATTCAAAAGGTTTACACTGGAGTGGCAAAGTGGACAGCGTAACCGAACACGGACGCTTAATGTTTTGTCCACTTTCAATATCATGTACCGGCGACAATTCCAATTGCTAAAGCGAGTATTAGACAGCAACAAACGGTCCTGTTGCAAATCCGCAATAAATGAAGCATTATCGAACTGGAAGAATGCATTCAGTTGTTACGATATTGCGTGCAGACCAAAAATCGGTCACACCGAATACCCCAACAAAATAAAGGTAGAATAGAAATCCAAAACGATTGGATTCGGTGATAACACGGTAGGTCACACAAAAAGAGAAATTAGAAACCTTGGTAAGTAGATGTATTTACAAACCGCTATATAGATTAAGAATTATTTCCCAATCCCGTAAAATCTAAATAACACATACGAGGATACCTACATAATGTTTCCAGTCATAAATAAATACAAAAAAAGACACAATTGTACAGTATCAAAACGTGGTTAAACCTGATGTTTGAAGTGCACTTGCTAAAAGTAATAATGTAACCCTAAATTTAAGTAGCCTAACCCTAAACATTATAATGAACCAAGTGTAAGACTTAATCTAGATTATAATTTAGTAAACAAGTTGTTAACGTTAACATTTCCTAATATGAATTTAAAATAAGCAAAAATTGCTATAACGCAAGCTTTGGTTTATATTAATTGTGTTTTTAAAACAATCACGTAATCACTTGTACACTATCGTGGGAAAGTAAATTTTTGAAAGCAGTCTGTAATTTATTGTGCCATAGCCATGAGTAAGAAAGGAACTCAAGCAGTTATGTGGTCATCAACCAACAAAAGAAGCAGCTAGATTTCATAGAAGGCATCAAGAAAAGGAAAATACAATGATTGTATCGTAAGAAAAGTGGATGCCTGCCTCTGGTACTACTGTAGCAGATCTGGAAGTGCGTACTTGCACTTGCCGACGGACTTAATCTATGGAACGATTTCAATAGACTAAGTTATTTAGTAAACATTGAAGTAAAAAGAAAGCATCTTAACTAGCACCCCGACGTTACAGGGTTCCTTTACGGTAAAGGGTGCTGGGTAAAATAGAATAGCTTTCAAAGCTCAGTCTGTATTTTTGGGAGAGAAAAAATCAGGGAAGATAACGCATTTTCCTTTCAAAAACATTCCCTTCGTAAAATGTAAAGTATTCTAAGAACAGCACCTACAAAAGTATATTCCAGACGACAGCTGTAAAGCACTCCTGGAACACGGCTTGCACACAAGAGCTAATTAACGATAACAAAAGGCCTCAATATACTATAATGACTTCCATGAGTTTGTCAGCACGGGAAAACATCGCCTGTTCAAATGTTAGGTAAGTTTGCACCCTCATTGCAGCATTATGGAGTAAAGTGTATGACAGGTTGCCTATTTAATATAGAAAACAATAGAGATTGACAATTTCGAAATTACAATACCGAAAACTAAATAATAAGGGGGCAGTTTTATTGCTCATAAAACTGAGAGAGTTAAACACCTGAGTGATAACAAAATATTGCTTGATAGAATTTCTTAGTATTTATTACAAACCTTTTAACGAAACTACTAAAGGTAGTTTAACGATATGTAGGTGTTTGCTTATTTCGGAGAATTTATAAAGTGGGCTGTTTAATCTTTGCAAAGCACAGTAAATTATTATAGAATAGATTCCAAGTATTTAGCATTGTACTGAACACTATCAGATTTTATGGAAACTTAAATAAGTACTCATTTCAATTGGAAGGTAATAGAACTTGATTTAAAACAACATGAAGAGTGTGTAGTCGTTTAAATTAGACATTTTTAGGAGGCGATTCATGATAAACGTAAAACAAGGTAGATAAAAATTATTATTTATGTACAGCATGTAGAAATAAATCGATTTCAGAAATTTAACATACCAAATTCCACCCCGCTCGATGGCAAAATTAAAATGTTTGGCTAGGAAGCAGCAGTAACGGAGAATGATATATACTAATAAGACAAACCAAAAGAAAATTTGTTTCAGAAAACCCAAAGAAAAGCAAAAACAAAAAATAAATTATATCGGGCTCGAAGAACCAATAGACACTAATAGGATGTACCAAAAAAAAACTTCGTCTCAGAAAACTACAAGAAAAACCCAAAAACCAACAAAAGAATTTTTATCCGGCTTGAAGAGCCAATATTTCAAAACACGTCAAAAAATGTAAAGGAAATAGGAAAAAGAAAGGTATACGGTATAACACTGCAAAAGTCGTCGGAGGACGGATATCTCTAGGAAAAAATAGTAAAGTTTTCAACCTCAAGAAAAAAAAATGGTTTCTCGCGAAAAGCCAAAAAGTAAGAAAACGAGACAATAACTGTCAAACCTCAAAGTATGCAAGGGAACGACAAGAAAGCTGAATAGAAAAATTGAGGTACTTCAAGCTACGGCAACAAAGAATCGTATTAAACGAACAATGTAAGAAAAGAATAGCTAACTAGGTCATAAAGTCAACTAAGTCGCGGTTTCCGAAGAAAAGGAGAAATGCCTAGAAAGCACTTACCTTACATTTGATTTTCCAATGCTCCACCCGAAGGTACTACATTGGCCAGGAAGCGAGTTTTTTACCTGGAAATTTTTTGAATTTTGCCGAACCCTTGCTGTTGCAAGCAAGGTAGGGATTATTAACGTGTGTGACAACACTCACACACGGAACCTCCATTTTACCTCTCATCTGTACGACGGCGTGTTTTTGTGAAAAATGCTCGCCTAACATTTTTCAAGCGGACCCTGTCGGGATTTGAACCCGAGAAAACACCACAGGAAGTGGATCAAAAATTTTAGTCAAGTCTGTATGAAAACTAACAGTAAGAAAACCAGCAGAAGGAAAGGGAAAGGAGAGTGGATCAAAATGAACAAAGAAGCAAAATATAAAATAAAAAAAACTCAGAGACAGCACCAGAACCGAAAGAAGACAAAACTAAAGAAAAGAAAGACCAACCAAAAATATGTTATGTGTATGTGAGTGTGTGTGTACGTGTGTGCGTGCGTGCGTGTGAGTGTGTGTGTGTGTGTTTTGGACCGTGCATTTACATTTCCAATGCTCCACCCGAAGGTACTACATTGGCCAGAAGGCGAGTTTTTTAGTTGCTCGGAAATTTAGAATTTTGCCGAACCCTTGCCGTTCCAGGCAAGGTAGGGGTCTTTAACGTGCGTGACAACACACACACGGGACCTCCATTTAACCTCTCATCCGAACGAGGACGTAATTTTTGTGATAAATGCTCCCTTTTTTTTGGACCGCTTTACACGCTTCTTACGACAGACAGGCCATATCGTGAAACTATTCTAATCCGGACACACAGAGGGTAGGGTGAGTATGAGGAGAGCAAAACGAAAAAAAAAGAGAAACCGATCAGAACAAGAAAATTATTTCGAAAACAAAAAACGTAAAGTCCAAAAATCAAATCCTAAGGAAGGGAAGTCAAAATAGGAATGTGGGGACGCAAAGGACTGGTAATGGAGTTTAAGACGTTGTGTCGCCAGAAGGAAAATGAAGCGAGCTCGGGGACATTATGGTTTCGTCAACCTACATCTTCAGGTTCTGCATCAACATAGAATATTTTCTGTCTCTTATTTCCTTTGTTAACTGGTTTTGTTGGTTGACTTACCGGAACAGACGGTAGTATTGATTAGGCAGCTTTCCGCAAAACAGCATTACCAGGTGATGTAGTATTTGTAACGCGCGGCTGAGGATGTATTTGCGATGGTGGAGGTAGTAGTGGTAGTTGTGGTTTTGAATCATTATTCGTGATGGAAGAAGCCCGTTTGTTTTTAGTATTGGTTGTAAGAGAGCCAACGTTCGATAAAGGAACAGTGTTGGCTGTAAGAGTATCAACATTACAAAAAGGAACAGACTCATATAACACTTCAGCTACTTTAGAGAAAGGAACAAAAGCAGGTAGAACTTCGTCAACTTTAGATAGAGGAACACAATCAGGTATAACTTCATCAACATTAGGTAAACGAACAGAATGAAGTAGAATTTCTGCTATACTTGTTGTTGCAGACGCGACAGGAATTTCTTTGATAGAATCATTTAAGGCAGTAGAAACAAACTCTTAAGTTGCTACCTGTAAGTCACTAGTTTGAAGTAAGGGCTCCAATCGTGAAGGAGGCACAGCCTGAGGTGAAAGTTAATACGTAGGATCCGTTTGATCATCATTCGAGTAGCCTAGGACAGAAGAAATTTAGTTCTCATTAGGAGGTGTTCGGTAAGTAGGGGTATGATAGCCGTACAAATCAATATTATAGTTCGAAGGTTCATATGCCTGACACGGGTATGCTGTGATGACCAGTGGAGGTACAGAGACGGACGTAGAACTAGAAACGGAAGAAATTTGGTTCCTACAGCTAAGAACAGAATTCGAAGACATATTTGTCGAAAAAGGGTATGTCTTGATAGTAGTAGCTTGAGGTACAGAAGAGGACGTAGAACTAGAAACAGAAGGAAATTTGTTCTTATTGGTAGTAGGATAACAGTTCGGACAATTGCGTCGAGTAACTCCCTTACGGCCGTAACCATAGCAATGTAATACTTGAGAACGACTACAAGAGGAGAGATGTGGCTCATCTGATCATGTTGTAACATGCCACCTTCTTATTGGAATTAGAGACAAGAGTAATACGAACGGCCGAAGAAAATTTATTTTGGTTGGGTGTTGGACAAGTAGTGACCGATATGAGTTCGCGTGACATAACGGAAGAAAATACCTTAAGGTGATTGTAGGCCAAATCAGGTTCCGATAGTAAAGGGTTGTTCTGAACAGGAGGAAATTTGAACTTATTCGAATGGATCTTTCTCCGTTCGAGTTTGCGACCCAACCGTAGAAGTTCCGACAAAGAATCAATGTCCAATAACGCTAGATGGCTTTGGTAAAAAGGAGTAAGGTTTCTCAAAAAAGCGTTAACTTTTTACATTCCGTTAGAGGAATAATCAAGCGGGCAAATAAATTTTCGATAGTAGCCAAATATATCGCTATGGTTTCTGAGTGACCCATAGTACGCTGTTTAATTTCGTCTAAAAGCGTTTCGTCATAGTTAGCAGGTTGAAATTCTTAGCGTAACAAACGAACAACATCGGACCACTTGGTTCTCAAGTTTTAATGAACCCTATATAAGATTAAAGCCTTGTCAGATAATAAATCGAACGCAGAAGCACATAACTGAGAAGTAGAAACATTGCGCGTTGGGCATAATTCGTCAACGCGTAACAAGAATGCGTTGAAAGACATCTGGGAATTACCGGAAAATTTCAAATTCCACTTAGACAATAACTGACCATAACTTGGAATGGAATTAGAAATAGGAGTAAGCATTGCTATAGGTAATACGTCCGAAGGTTCTGTAGCAGGAGGGTGCTCCTCCATAGCGGTCGAAAGTAGTGAAGAGGCAGTACAAACCATGGGTACGGACAGACTTGTAGAACGATTGCACTGATCATGTAATTTGTCACAGTTATTGCGTATCTCAATAACAGCTACCAACAACTGTCGCAGTTTGAACTCTTCCGCGTCTGAAGTAATATTCATCCTGTTAATTCTACTTTCCAGATGTATAGTGAGTGAAATAATACGTTTGTCGTCGGTTGTAGGAAAATTTCCATCAAAATTTTCGCATTCCGAAGTCGACTTAATTAAACCTTCAATCACTGAGTCGTGATCTATTTGAAAATTGAGTTTGGATATAATTGGGTCTGAACTTTCAGAAGACTCCAATTTAATAAAATTTTAAGTTTTTTTAAGTTCGGTTACAGGTAACTCAGCATCGGGCCCACGAGAGCAAACCTTATGCTTGAGTTCGAGCTCGTGTAAGCGACCAACGTTTAACTTCCAATAAATACTAGCCCTTCTCAGAAACAATTAGTAGGAACAACAATAAACTGTAATATATACGAGGTATACCAAAACATACGAGGTAGTATAAAAGAAACGTATCACAATAGAGTATCAAAATACCAGTAAATATAAGTCTGAGTAGAATTAGGATTAAGCTCAAATTGTTAGCGAAAACACAATTCTGGCAACTCGGCATAAAGAAAAATCTACAGAAAATCATGAAGTATTGGACAAGGAACAATAAAACGAACGCAACAAAAAAATTTTTTCTCAGGACGAGCGGTATATGTACAGAAATATTCGGGACCAAACGTTAAGTAAGAATAGAGGTTTCCAAAAATCGAGGACAAGCTCTTAAGTAAAAAAGAACGGATTCAAAAATACAGCAAATTTTAAGTACAAGAAGAGGTTTCGAAAATCGTGGGCACACGTTGGACGCCAAATTCATGTTACGGTATTCTGTGTAGACAAGAAGGAACGTGTAAAGTAAGTAAAAGAGATCGCCCACACCGAATACAGCAACAAAACAAAAATAGAATAGAAATTCAAAGCGATTCCGTGCTAGGTCAAAACGTAGTAGAGTAAGTAAATGAAATCGGTAACACCGAAGACAGCACCAAAACAAGAATAGAACAGAAATTGAAAGGGATTCCGGGCTAGGTAAAAACTTAGTAGAGTGGGGTGGGTCACACAGAAAGAAAAATTTGAAACTTCAGTCAGTAGATTTATTTACAAACAGTTAGTTAACAAACATAGTACCAACAAGAATATTAACAAAATCCAAATCGAGCATTTCCGTAATCGTCCTGTTACAACAAGATGTAAACAAAAGCGTAAACTCCCATATAGCACAACATAGAAATATACATTTAGACAAATATAGATTGGGAATTATTTCCTAGTCCCGTAAAATCTTAAAGTCTAAATAACACATACAAGGATACTTACATAATATTTTCAGTCCTAAATAAATACAAAAAATTAAGACACCATTTGTACAGTATCAAAACACCGTTTTACCTGCTGCTTGAAGTGCACTTGCTAAAGTAATAATACAACCCTAAACTTAAGTAGCCTAATTCTAAACTGAAATGAACCAAGTGCTAGACTTAATCGAGATTATAATTTAGTAAACAACTTGTTGACGTTAGCATTTCCTAATATGAATTTAAAATAAGTAAAAATTGTTTGAATGCGAGCTGTAACTTGAAAACAATCACGTAATCACTTGTACACTATCATGAGAAAGTAAATTTTTGCACGAAGTCTGTAATTTATTTTGCCATATCCACGAGTAAGAATGAAACTCGAGCACTTACGTGGTCATCAATCAACAAAAAAAGTAGCTAGATTTCATAGAAGCATCAAGACAAAGAAAATAGAATGATTGTACCTTAAAAAGAGTAGTTGCCTGACTCTGGTATCATCGTAGCAGATCTGGAAGTGCGTACTTGTACTTGCAGACGGACTTGATAATCTATGAAACCATTTCACTAGACTAAGTTATTTAGTAAACACTGAAGTAAAACAATGCCTCTTAAAAAGAAAGCATTTTAACTAGCACCGCGAAGTTACAGAGTTCCTTTAGTTTAAAGGACGCTGTGTAAAATAGAATAGCTTTCAAAGCTCAGTCTGTATTTATAGGGAGAAAAAACATCACGGGAGGTAACGCGTTTTCCTTTCAAAAACATTCCCATCGATAAAATGTATAGTATTCTAAGAAGAGCATCTATGAAAATATATTCTAGATCACAACTGTAAAGCAATCGTAGAACACGGGCTGAATATGAGCCAATTAACGCTAACAAAAGGCTTCAATATACTATAATGACATCCATGAATTTGTCAGCATGTGAAAACGTCTGTTCAAATGTTAGATACGTTTGAAACCCTCCTTACAGCATTAGGGAGTAAAGTGTAGGGCAGGTTGCCTAGTTAAGATAGAAAATGATAGAGATTGACTATTTCGAAATACAATACCAATAACTAAATAATAAGGGGATTTTAAAAAAACTATTAAAAGCAGTTTAACGATATGCAGGTGTTTGCTTATTTCGGGGAATTTATAAAGCCGACTATTTAACCTTGGCAAAGCTAAACAAATTATTATATAATAGGTCCCAAGTATTTACATTTGTTCTGAACATTATGAGATTTTATATGCTTAAATAAGTACTCATTTCAATGGGAAGGTAATCCAACTTGATAAATAAAAGTTCGTATGATTTAAAATAACACAAAAAGTGAGCAGCCGTTTAAGTTAGACATTTTTAAGAGGCGCTTCTTAATAAACGTAAAACAAGGTAGTTAAAAAGTAATATTTATATACTGCATGCAGAAATCAATCGTTTTAGGAAATTTAGCGTAACACAGTTCTATATCACTTGTTACGTTCATTTCGATGTGATAGACATTTAAGAAATACACATTAATTGGGAAAAATAAACGAAATAAATGTAACGCGGAAAACCAAAGGTACCCATCACAATCGCGATTCAAATTTTGTACGCAACAAGTTACTGGAAGAAAATGTAGTATGTTTGTTAGAACAAATTTGACGTATGAAAACAAAAGGAAGTACGTATAGCGTTTCTAGTCTTCGTACTGTATTATATAGCTATACCGTGTGATCCAAAAGTCAATTTACCGAGGAAGAAGAAATGCGTATTACATTCACTATATATACCAATGTAAGTATTCTGCCGAATTGTATATTCAGTATCCCTCGGTAAACTGACTTTTGGATAACCCAGCAGTATAGTGAACTCTTTTAGTGTGCGCTGAGATGGAACGTAGGACTTTATTTATGCAGTTGGTAAATTCGCGGATCGGACAAATTAAAGTATAGCATACTTATAGTGCATGATGCACCGCATTTTTTTTTTATTGGATTTTAAAAGATTCATCATTTTTACCTATTCTGCTACTTTTTTTTGTTTTCGTGATTTTTCCCATTAAACCATATCGAAGATAATAATAATCATTACTCGAAAATAACGAATCGAAATTTCCATTTTTCCATATAAATATTAAATTTTGTTGAAACAACATGCTAGGTGTGAAATCTAATTGTCAACTGATTAATAGGTTTAAATGTCAAATTTTACAAACATGATAATAGCAGAACGCTAGCAACACAAGGTGTACTAAATTCCGCAAATTTTAGCAGTGATTCTCGAACGCGCGTCTTGTAAATGTAAAATTTCTCAGAGGCGCATAGCGAACATGGGGTACTTTTATATTACAATTTTAAAGTTTTGGTTGCTAACATTCATGTTATGTGCACATACAATTTTCATGAGAAATTATCCAATTTCTATGTGCTTTCATATACTTTATTTGTATATCTACCACACCTCTATTTGCTGTTCCCTTTTTTCCTCGTGGTATTTAACCATAAGCGTTAAAATTTCTTCTTTAAGATTAACATCAAGAATACCCTAATTGATGAGTTAATTACAAGTTACATCAAACTATTTTGAGAAGAACTTCGTATGAAAAAGTAATTAATGCATTTTATTTGCAGTATGTATCATTGGCGATGTTGTCTATGGCGCCGATGAGCCGGTTCCATCTGATCAACCCTGTCTGAAGTGCAAGTGTCAACCACCAGGAGTTCAATGTGAGCTAATACAATGCTCTCAAAAACAAGGCTGCAAAGCAATTCACAAGTCAAACCAGTGTTGTCCGGAATATCAGTGCGGTAAGAATTTATATTTAACTATAAACAAACTTGCTATAAAGTAAAGAATACTTCTCGTGGTATGTAGGAAGTAGTTACTGTATTAGTATCATTTATAACTGTGAACATGTCAAGATTTTTGCATAACTCTATTTGAACTTGTCCGCTATTTATTTCATTTCGAAAATATTAAAAGTCAAATGCAAGTATCGAAATTAAGACTGTGGGACTTTAAGAATATGGAAAATAGGGTTTTTTAGAATTTTATTTATTTATACTGAACATTAATGAACTGGAACTAGAAAATTATAATATTATATGCTTCACTTGTCCGACTAATATATTCAAGATACAGACAGTACTTGGTGCTTACCTCTTTATTTACCTCGGGTACTAAATCGTCCAATAGATAAAATTAGCTCCACCTTTCCAACTGTACAAGAAGTTTTATACTTGTTCAATTAAACATATTAAATTTTCTGCGGTGTGACCTTATGGGGATGCCGCTCGCTTGGAGAATAGGGGAGGAAAATAACTTTTTCCTATTCTTTTATTACCAGTGCGAGATACGCCTGTTTAGAGTATATCCAAGAAAAAAGGAGAACGTGAGATTGTATACAGTTTTTGTTTTTTCTTGAATCGATAGCTGCAAGGGCGTACAAATCGAGAATTCATTCGAATTTGGAATATTGTTTGTCCAAACTCCAATGTAGAATAGAGGAGGTAGAAAAATATTCAATACTGGTTTATCCACGAGAAGCATTGACCTTGTCAACAAACCCGAGTCAAGAGGTTATGGCGCCTTTGTACAAATTTGCCTCTGACGTCTCAAACTTTCATTACATAACACGCAAACATACGCAATTAGTAAAAAATAATTCACATAGTTCTTTGTTTATTTATGGTAGTTATAAAATTTTATGGCAGTCTTACACAAGAAAACTTGATATGTAAACAGAATTACATTGAACATTTCATTGGACAAAATGTGTACAATACAAGACAAAGAAATAAGAATAAATTAAAACGTTGGTTAAGTGAATAGAACTTTTCGCATTATGTTTTGCAAATTGTTCAATTAAATCGTCAATATCTAACTCTTGTAGTATATCAGATTTTATAGGTACTATGGCAAGATTACTTGGTCGATTTTGTTTCATCGTCGATCTTTAATAATTTTTATTGCTTTCAATTTAGAAAACGAACGAACCGCCGTAGCAAGAGAAACCGGAACTGTTAATAAAATATGTAAAATTATGCAAGTATTTGAAATAGAATTATCCAAATTTTTCATTGTTATTAATTTAAAAACCATTTCGAATGGACCTGCACCATGCCGAAGTTCTAGATTACTAGAACAGGTGAAATGGCTTGCGTGTTCTAATGAACTAAAGACCCAAACTACAGGTTCAACCAGAGTAGTAGGGTCGTTAGTGAGGAACCAGACTAAGATAGGTCCCGAAAGAGGGCAGCAGCTCTTTCGGTACTTAGATTGGTAGAGACTATACGGATCGGTATGGCAGTCTAGGACACACTACCGCGATGTGGAAGGCAACAGGAAACCACCACATTACCTCCCAAGTACACAGCGTACCTAAATTATAATAAAATGATGGCATTCTCTAGAGTAAAAGATTCCGGAGTTAAAATAGTCCCCCATTCGGATCTCCGGGAGGGAACTACTTCGGAGGATGCGATCGAAGAGTTCAGAATAAGAGTCGGGAACATTTTGCGAGTCGGAGCGTGGAATGTTAGAAGCATGAAGCAAGTAGGTAAGCTAGAGAACCTAAAAATCGAAATGAATAAGTTAGCACTAGACATAGTAGGGATCAGCGAAGTTCGGTGGCCAGAGTCGGGGGATTTTTGGAGTGGAGACTTCAGGGTAATTCATACAGGAGCAGAGGAAGGAAATTTGGGTGTGGGGAAGTTATGCGGAAAAAGATAGGATACTGTGTAGAAGATTACTTACAAAAGAACGAAAGAGTACTCATGGTTAGATTAGAATCTAAACTGGTAAACACAGTAATAATACAAGTATACATGCCCACCTCTAGCTACAGTGACGAAGAGGTAGAAGCGATCTACAAAGATATCGAAGACATACTAAGATACGTAAAAGGACATGAAAATTTAATAATTACGGGGATTTTAATGCAATGTTAGGTGTGGGTAGGGAACGAACAGTAGTAGGTTTATTTGGTTTAGGCACGAGAAACGACAGGGGAAATAGGCCGGTAGAATTTTGCGACAAGAACAATTTAATCATCACAAACACATTATTTCAACATCATGCTAGAAGACGATATACGTGGAAGATGCCGGGAGATATAGGAAGATATTAAATAGATTACATTCTTGTTAGGAATCAAGTAAAAGATTGTAGAAGCTACCCAGAAGCAGATATAGACACTGACCATAATATCGTAATTATGAAGGCCACACTTAAATTTAAAAATTTAAAAGAAAGATACGGAAAAAGCACTTTCACTTTGAGAAACTAAAAGATTAAAATAATCAAGAAAGATTCGAAAAAAGTCAAATGAATTGCTGAAAGATATCGGGAAAATATCTGATACTAAAGAAGTAGAAACAGAATAGAATAACATTAAATCCAGCCTAGACATGGCGGCCAGAGATATTCTGGGGTATACACAAAGACAAAGTAAGAAACCATGGATAACAAAGGATATCCTGAATTTAATAGAAGAAAGACGAAGATACAAAAATAAATCAGACGAAACAGAAAAACAGAGATACAAAGCCATAAAATTATTCGCAAATGCAGGAAAGCTAAAGAACAATGGATTGATGAAAAGTGCAGAGGTACAAACTAAGATTGAACTAGGAAAGAAAGCTGAAGCATACAAACTAATTAGAATGAATTTTAGGAATATAAAACCGAATAGCAAAAATATAAAGGACGCAGGAGGAATCGTCATAATAGAAAATGTAGAGAAAGTGGGTAGATGGCAAGAATATATAGGGAATTTATATGCAGGAGAGGAACTAACTACATTAGAACACGAATCAGACATTGAAAATGATGACTTGGGATATCCTAAACTTAGAGATTTCAAACGTAACATCATAGTAACTATACCAAAAAAGAAAGACGCGAATAAGCTGAAAATTTTCAAACAATAAGTTTGACAGCACACGTATCAAAAATATTAACTAGAATTGTACAAAGACGAATGGAAAAACGAGCTGAAGAAATACTAGGAGAAGACCAATTTGGGCTTAGGCGAAACAGGACAACACGGGAGGCTATTTTAGCTCTGAGAGTGATAATGGAGAAAACAATAGAAAAGGGGAAAGCGTGTATATAGGGTTTGTAGATCTGGAAAAAGCATTCGACAATGTAAAATGGAAAAAATGTTCGAAATACTAAAAAAAATTGAAATGAGTTATAGGGATAGACGAATAGTACATAGCTTATACAAAGAGCAAATAGCAGTAATAGAATTATAACAGGAACGTAGAGAAGTAAACATTAGGAAAGGGGTGATACAGGGATGTGCCCTATCCCCATTTATTTTTAACTTGTACATTGAAGAGGCAATGAATACTGTCAAATGCAGGAAGACATTTGGAATTACTATGCAGGGACAAAAATTGATATGCTTAGATTTGTAGATGATATACCGGTATTAGCATCTAGCAAGAAAGAGTTAGAAGCTGCCCTTAATGAAATGGAAACGGTTCTAAAAGAGAGATACTGTATGAAAATTAACAAAACTAAAACTAAAGTACTAGTATGCAAAGGAGGTGAAAATAAACCAAAAACAAGAATACAAATATGTAATACGAACTTACAAGAGGTTTAAGGATTTCTTCTACATATAGGAAGTGCAAAAGATATAAAACAAAGATTAGCACAAGGTCATGCTACATTTAACAAGAAAAAGCAACTACTGTGTTCAAAGACAACAAACATAGAAACAAGGAAAAGATTGCTTAAAACATATGTGTGGAGCACAGCACTGTACGGCTGTGAAGCCTGGACAGTAGGAGAAGCGGACAAGAAAAAGGTAGAAGCCTTTGAATTGTGGTGCTACAGACGTATGATGAAGATATCATGGACAGACAAAGTTAAGAACGAAGAGGTACTAAAAATGGTAGGGGAAAAAAGAAATATGTGGAAAACGGTAAAAAGTAGGAGAGATAGGATAATAGGCCACATACTACGGCATTAGGGAATAGTGCAGAATATATTAGAAGCTGATATAGGAAAAAAGAGAAGTAGAGGTAGACCTAGGTTAGACAACTGCACACAGATAGTGAAAGATGTAGGCTGTAGGAATTTCAGGGAAATGTGTACGCATCCAACCAGTTCCAAGATTGATAAATCAGTGGCGAAAAAAAGTAACTGTACCTACACATGATCAGTATGAGCAACTACAAGTATTGGTTGGGCAATATTCTCGAATAATGTTAATTGTGTGAAAGGATTTACTGGAAAACTATTAATTCGGCAGATGTCTAAGTGTTGGGGGATCTTGGCAGCCACAGGCTGCTCAACCCCCGTCACTGAATCTTTGTGAAATAGAGCATAAAATTAGAAAACGATAAAAGGGAAACCGAGCTGTATACAGGCTGTGTGAGAATTTCAGGGAACTGTATAGGCTAGCTCAGAATATAAATAAGTGCAGGTATGTGTCCACCAGTTTTGAGACGGAAAACCTAATGACGAAAAAATAACCGCAGATAAATCTGATGATTATTATAAACAACTACAGGTGTTGAATGTGAAATATCTGCAACTAATGTTGACTGTGCAAAAAGATATATTGGAAAAAATATTAAATCGGTAAATGTTGAAGTGATGGGGGAACTTGGCAGCCACAGGCTGCTTACCCCCCTTCACAACCACTGAATGTCGGAAAAATAGGGTATATAATTGTAAAACAATAAAAGGGGACCGAACTGCATCTAACAAGAAAGAACAGCGCCTATGATGAAAGACAACAAACATAGAAACAAGAAGAAAATTGCTGAAAGCATATGTGTGGAGCACAGCACAGCATGCCTATGAAATACGGCAGTAGAAAAAGCAGACAGAAAAACGGTAACAGCCTTTTGGAATGCTGTGCTTCAGATGAACGAGGAAGATAGCATGGACAGACAAAGTTAATAACAAATAGGTTATATAAATAGTAGGGGAACAGGGAAATCTGTGGGAAAAAAATATGAGAAATAGAAGGACAGAATACGTTCTAATGCATTTTTGGGGAATAGTATGGGATATATTACAAGCAGAGATAGGAAAAAGGAGTTAGATGTAGACCTAGATCAGGTAATGATAGATGCAGACTGTGAAAATTTCATGGAAATATGTAGGTTAGTTCAGAATAGGAAACAATTATGGTACGCGTCTAACCAGCTCCAGGACTGAAGACCTAGTGATGATTAATTTAAAATTTCTATGATCATGTAAAAATATTTCCTTCAATACCTTGTGAGAATTGCAATTCTTTTAAAATTCTTCTGCAATTGTATGTATGCCTTTTATTAAAATTTATATCAGTTAAAGTTTCGATTTTTGACATAATCTAGTTGCATGTTTCGGAGTTACTAGAAATTCAATAGTATATTTATTGTATACCTAGTAGGCAAAGCTTAACATTACCAGATGACGTGAAGATTGCTTGGCAAGGCACAAACAACACGGAGTCCGAGACTGTTTGCTTTTCCTACATGACGTACATACTTTTTTCCGCAATTTTTTAAAAAACGACAGAAATTAAATAAAACATTATTTAATTTTAAAAAGAATGAATAATTTTATTTCTAAATAAAAGTGCCGTGAAATTCTTTGCAAAATTTGTTGCGCAACTATGGAAACGTACTATGGTATTTAAATGACAAAATTGACGCTGTCGTTTTTCAATTTTTGTAATGCGCAAATAATTTCCTTACAGTGCGGAAATGAGCATTTCCTTACAGTTATTTTTCGTTACTAGACATATGGAAATATAGACCTTTTCTTCAAGAAATTTGATCAGGCATGTCAACATTTCTGAACGATTTGCGGAAAAATTATTTGAAGATAACATTAGTATATCACATCTTTCATCAACTAATATAATGATTTCATCTACAATACTAAAAAAAAATAATCAATCTTGAAATTGGTATCATCTTTATAGGTTCATGACACTTGTAATCAAAATTGCTTTTTACTTTGTTTGCATGCTTTTAATTTTAAAAATTTTGCTCAAACTTTTAACTATGTACAACACTGAAACGTCAAAATTGGATTTTGCATAATTTTGCTTACGAAATTGTCATTACTTAAAATATTATACCAAAGCCTAAAAATGCAAATAAACTGAAAATTCTTCAATTTTTCAGCTAATGATGTGGTCATATTCTTTGTATTCATTTTCAAAATCCCTTTCACTTATTTCAAATAGAACAGCATTAACTTCTCCAATTTGCTATCTTAAAGATGTCCTAACATATTTAATTCTTAGGAGAATTAATATGCCCAGACTTCACATAATTTCTTTAAGTTTTGTCCTTCCTGTATAATATTTAATTTAAATACCTTATAGTATTTATAGGTTCACTGGACATCTAAAACCTAAAGCTTATTTCTTTATAATTCTCATTAAAATTTATTCTATATCGATACTGGTCTGTTTCAAATACTACTTCAGTGTTGGTTGGAACATAATGCTCCATGTATATACGCGCAGCCAGATAACGCTTGCGCTTGAGGAGGGAAGCCATACTATAACGAATAGAAAAACGTCGCAGCTATTTTTCTTTATCAAGTGTTGCGATATAGGCAAGCAAAAATGTTTTCCAGAATCACGGAATGGGGAACGCCATTAAATTGGCCTCAGTAATATTTTAGTGTTCAACAAAGATGTGAATGAAGGCAAGTCTGTCTTTCGTTGGTGCGCACGCAAGATTAGTGGTATTAATCATGGACATTAATAGTTAACGTGATTATTAATTAATGAATTTAATCGGAATATTTAAACTTAGTTATTCTCGATATGCATATGTAAATAAGTCCTGCGTATTTAACTACTTTTACAAATTTTATATTGGTTCATCTATCTATCAGAAGATAGCGATTATATGGAATTCATATTTGAAATTGTTTGAATTTTCATCTTGATTTGTAGTTTTGTGTTTTACCATACCAATTGGCCGAAGTTTGGCAATGCTACAACGTGCTTCGCACTTTGTATAATACTTTTGTTTAACTTAGTCTAAAAACACATTTTATTAGTTCTTGGAAGTAACTTTGATTCCAAATATATATTTACATTTACTCTTGTACCAGAAAATAAAACTAGATACAGGGATTACTATATTTATTCACGATTTTATTATTTATCTACTTTGTATAAATAAAACGTTTACTGTAATTTTCTGATTGGTGGATTCTTCTTTCAAAACACAATTAGTGTGGATCTGAACGCATGTCAGAAATGTCGTATATCTATTTCTCGTTACATTAACACCTCAGTGATTTTTCTCCTTCTTTGTTTTGGGTTATCAGAAAGATGCATATAAAGTTCGCTCTAATTATCTAACGGTCTGCAAGAGTAGACGTGATCCAATTTGATTTGTCTTTAAATTGCCGCGAGGTTAACTGTGGTATGTATTTTTCTATCTAAAGCATGGTGTTCTAATAAAAGTAATACTCTAGGAATCTCACCCTACATGTAAGATGAAAATTTGCCTATTTGGATCTGTCTTTTAAATAAAAGATGATAAGATAAAAATGGATTAATTTTGATGTGTTTCATTGAACAATGTGTTCTAAAAATTGGTAATATATAATTTAGCTCAAGATACTTTGCTTCAGAAATATTAATACAAAATTTTACTTCAGATAAACATTTTATTACAAAATGTATATATAACTTTCTATATAAATACAACACGCCGTATACGTTTTAAATTTGTCTTGAGCTCCAGATGTCTTTTACCACTGTAACATAATATATCTTTTGTGGTTTTCCCATGTTGATTTATTTGGCTTCCTAGGTAGGAAGTAAGTTCTCGTTACCTATTTGTATTCTTGTTTTTGATTTATTTTCCCCTCATTTGTATACTAGCACTTTAATTTTATTTTTATTAATGTTTATACCGTATCCCTCTGTTAGAACTGTTTTCATTTCATTAAGAGCAGCTTCTAACTCTTCTTTGCTAGATGCTAATAACCTTATATCACCTGCAAATCTAAGCATAGCAATCTTTTGTCCCTGCATAGTAATTCCAAATGTCTTCCTGCATTTGACAGTAGTCATTACTTCTTCAACATACAAGTTAAAAATTAGTGGGGATAAGGCACATCCCTGCCTAACCCCTTTCTTAATATTTACTTCTTTACATTCCTGCTCTAATTCTATTTCCGCTGTTTGGTCTTTGTATAAGCTATGTACTATCCATCTATCCCTAAAACTCATTCCAATCTTTTTGAGTATTTCGAATATTTTTTTCCATTTTACATTGTCGAATGCGTTTTCCAGATCTACAAATATCTGTACCCGGCGCCTTACCATTTTTCAGACTCTTTAATGCTAATTCAAATTCATCTCGAAGTATAGGATATCCCAAGTCATCATTTTGAATGTCTGATTCCTGTTCTAATTGCTGCATATAAATATAAATTCCCTATATATTCTTGCCATCTAACCACTTTCTCTACATTTTCTATAATGACGTTTCCTCCCGCGTCCATTATATTTTTGGTATATGGTATTTGTATGCTTCGTCTGTCTTTCCTATTTCCATCTTGGTTTGTACCTCTTTGCACTTTTTATCGATCCGTTATTCTTTAGATTTCCTGCATTTGCGAATAATTTCCCTTTTTATGACTTTTGTATCTCTGTTTTCCTGTTTCGTCTGACCTATTTTTGTATTTTCGTCTTTCTTCTATTAAATTCAGGATACCCTTTGTTATCCATGGTTTCTTATTTTCTTTTTGTGTATACCCCAGAATATCTCTGGCCGCCATGCCTACGCTGGGTATAATGGTATTCGATTTTGTTTCTACTTCCTTAGTATTAGAAATTTTCCCGATATTTTTCAGCAATTTATTTAACTTTTTTCAAATCTTACATGGATATCTTTATCTTTTAGTTTTTCAAAAGTCAATGTGCCTTTTTCCGTTTCTTTTTCAAATTTTTAAATTTAAGAGCGGCCTTCATAATTACGATGTTGTGGTCAGTGTCTATAGCTGCTTCTGAGTAGCTTCTACAGTCTTTTACTTGATTCCTAAACTGTTGTCTAACAAGAATGTAATCTGTTTGATATCTTCCTATATCTTCTGGCATCTTCCACGTGTATCGTCGTCTCGCATAATGTTGAAATAATGTGTTTGTGATGGTTAAGTTGTTTTAGTCGCAAAATTCTACCAGCCTATTTCCCCTGCTATTTCTCGTGCCTAAACCAAATAAACCTACTACCGCTCCTTCCCTGCCCTCACCTATCACTGCATTAAAATCCCCCGTAATTATTAAATTTTCATGTGCTTTTACGTGTCTTGGTATGTCTTCGATATCTTTGTAGATCGCCGCTACCTCTTCCTCACTGCAGCTAGAGGTGGGCATGTTTACTTGTATTATTACTGTATTTACCGGTTTAGATTCTAATCTAACCATGAGTACTCGTTCGTTCTTCTGTAGGTAGTTTTCTACACGCTGTCCTATCTTTTTTCTCATAACTATTCCCACGCCCGAATTTCCTTCCTCTGATCCTGTGTGAATTACCTTAAAGCCTCCACTCCAAAAATTCCCCGCCTCTGGCCAGCGAACTTCGTTGATCCCTACTATAGTGCCACCAAGCAAACATAGGACTCGGGAGGTGTTTCCATGGTGTCACTGCCTGCTAAGAAGTACACTCAAAGTTGAAAGCTTTTATTTGTCAAATTGAAATATTTGTAAGTTTAGGTTATTAATATTCAACATTAATGGCATTATTATATTTTTTAATCTTTAATAATTTTAGAAGATTTAATTAACAATAACATGAATAACACACCATGAAATTTTTATTTGCTTAAAAATGGTTTGTTCCCGCAGGTACTTTGAAACAAATCGCTTTCTGATTGGTTCCATATGTTGTTGTTGGAAATTAGTTCACATAGTTTCCGGGTCCTATGTTTGCTTGGTGGCACTGTATGTCTAGTGTTAACTTATCCATTTCAATTTTCAAGTTCTCTAGCTTACCTACTTGCGAATGGGGTACTATTTTAACTCCGGAATTTTTTACCCCATAGGATGTCATCATATGTAATAACAATTTAAGTATGCTGTGTACTTGGGAGGTAATGTGGTGGTTTCCCGTTGCCATCCACATAGCAGTAGTGTGTTTGAATGCCATACCGACCACTATGGTCTCTGCCAATCTACCAGCTTAAATAATGCCAAGTATCATTGCTAACTAATTAGATCAGTCTATTGATACCTCAATTAAAATGTATCACAATTGACAATAATTAATGAATTAAACATAAATATTTCATTAGCTTTGGTTCGTTTGTAAATATAAACCAACCTAACCTTAAACTCGTGGGATTTAACTAATTAAAAATAGCAGTTCTGACAAGCGGAACCGTTACACACTGCTATTGGCAGACTTGTGAGATTTAATGTCCTGTGTAGACTTTCTACAAATCGTTGTTTGAATTCGTACAGATTCAAACAACTATGTTAACATTGCGATGTTGTATTTAAAGGTGAGGTTAATTCTTTTAACTTTTATTGTTAGCAAAAATATTGACTAAAACTTACCGTTGCATTATAAACTTGAGTGTTTATCAAATTAACACAAAGCACAAAATTACTTATAATCGCTAAATATCGTCTCAAGGAACCATATAAATCATTTAGGCACTGCAATTTGTAGAATTAATTACCGAAGGCTAATAACGGCGGTAGGTATCTAATTCACGATACGTTTTAAAAACAAAAACAACCCAAAAACTCAAATAAACATTTGTAAGTTTTTACCGCTGCTTGAAGATTCACTTTATTACAATAGAATTGAGGTTAGGCTAACTTCCAGAAAATCTTGAATCAATGGTGGAAAATTTTCTGAAGGGTTAATATTATAGAATGGCAGTTAAATAAACTGCGAATAGAATGTGTTTCTTAAAATTATATATGAAATTAGAAGAAGTAGGAAATAATTTTACGGAATTTTATTTATAAAATTCTTGTATATTTGGATTTGAGGTTTCCATTCTCAATTTAGTTCCACTGGAATTTACGCCTTACATAAAACTATTATACCTGATTTTAATCTTTTGAATACTGTTAATTGTTCCTTTGTTAAAAGATTTAATCCAGGGATAAATTGCTGAATGACAGTATACTGGTGACAAGAATTCCAGTCAAAGTCTTAAGTTCCACTGAAGTATAATTTCAAAGAAATCAGCCCGATTAGTCCGTCGCTAAATACCATGCAAAACCCCGTTAATTGTAGTCTGTTTTTTAATATTAAACTTAGATTACCCACTTTATTAATGCTTGAAATGTATTTAAGCTCAGTTTGAAATTGTTAACCAAATTAATTGTCCAAAAAGTATTATTAGTCGATCTTTAAGTGTCTAACTAAATATCAATGGTGTTTTCTACTTTGGAGCAATGAAGCAGTTGCACCAATTTAAACAATCTTGTTCGCATCAAAGTACTGTACATTGCACCAATGAAAAAAATTACCAAATCTAGTTCAGATTAAGATATTTAAATAATAACTAGAAATACGTAATCTGGATACCAAGGCTCATTTCATGAATTCAGCTAACTGGCCTGCAAATGTGCTTATTATGAAGTTTGTATTTAAACCGCAAAAGGTTAATAATACAGGAAACAACTGTCCCAATAACTAATCCAGTGATTTTTTAAACAAACGCAAGGCAGACGACCAATTAGCAACATAAAGGAAAATATCAGTACAGTGGTTGTTCATTGCTAAAATGTTGTCAATAAACCAGTTGCTTTGTGCAAAAGCTATTGTGCGGACATTATTATATAGCAATTATGACTTGGTTATCGGGTGACTTGTGTAACTTGCTCGTTCTGCCAAATAACTATAAAATCTATTGACATAATCTCTCTTCAAGGGAAGGTGGGTTTTTAATTGCTGTGTGTGATAAAATATTATCTTTCAAACGAGCTTGTGATGCAAAGTTTCAAATTCTTTCATAGTCATTCCTCTTGAAGGAAAAATACTCTTGCTTATAGTGGCTTACAAACTGCAGTCTATGCCAGAAGGTATACTCAAAACCTGTGAGACGTAGTCCTAGTTAACACCCTCACAATTTTCAATGAATTTAATGACCACAGGCCAGCCCATTTACTTTTAAGTAATTGCATTGCACCATTAAATATTCGCAGAAAGATGTATTATTATAAAAAGTGATAAAGCGAACCTTCAGTATCTTCTTGCAAGTTACTACCATGATTGGTTAAGCCGAACTAGCACATTAAATAATTACTGGAAAGCCTTCAAATTATTATTGGTAGAGATTTATGATAGATATATTCCAACTACATACACACCTCTCATCTATCTCATAATCAATAGTCTACAACAATGGAATAAGAATCCTTAAGAAAAGAACGTCGTCGTGCATACATCATCTGCCATAAATCACAATTCCATCGGTTACATTTCAACAAAAAGTAATCAAAACTTTACTCCATGCCACGCAAGCTACACAACAATCATTTATGACAGACGTTAAAGACAACAGTCGGCAAAATTGGAATGCTTTTTATAAGTACATGAATACATTGAAAAAGTCTGTTCTAAAGCATGATCTCCCTGTTTTTGTAGCTGATGCCTCAACTATGTTTAGCAATGTGTTTAAATTGATTTATAATGATAATCCAAAATTAAATAACAGGGCTATTACAAATCCTGTATCTGCAGTCTCTACATTTACATGTGACAATAAAGACATACCTAAAGCATTGAAAAAGAACTATCTGTTCCAAAGACCCTGACGGTATCAGTAACCAACATCTGTAGCTGTGGTAAATCTATGCTACCCTACTTAAACATGCTTGTTTGTATGCATACCAATAATTGTGATTTCCCTTAAGATTGATAGAGCCTACATTGTGCCAAAACATAAAAAAAGAATCGAAGAACAATCTGTAAAATTACAGACGTATTAGCCTTATATGCGTAGCCTGCTGAATCTTTGAAAGAATTATTAACTGCTATATCATGATGACCATGGGCTAACTTTACCTAATTCTTTCCAGTTAGGCTTCGGGCCACAGCATTCTTGTGAAAAGGCATTTCCTTGCATGGTACAAGGCATTACAGATGCTCGGGACAAAGGTCTTGTAGATTTGGTATTTATTAATATGGCTAAGGTATTTGATAGTGTGTCTAATAAGATTCTCTTTGAATGCTTGTGGGAAATTGGTATTAATCATCATGTACTCGTCTAGATACAAATTTTTCTGCTAGACCACCATCAGCAGGTTAAAGTGGGACACTTTGTATCAGCCAATTACTGCTCCATCGAGTACCTCAAGGAACTTTACCTGGCCCCACTTTGTTCTTAATATTCCCAAATAGTTGTGTGACTGCAATATCTTCAATAGTTACATTTTCTACTGACGACATTGTTATATACCAAACAATTTAAGGTAGTAGTAACCAGGGAGTTTTGTAAGCGAATTTTATCCAGTTTATTAATTGACTTAACAGGAATAGTATGCTAGCTAAGAGCGACAAAACTGTATGGATATCATTTGGTACAAGGCAGTCTGCCTACGTTTACAAATTTGGTCAAGTTACTCTCACACCAGCCACCAACTGCAAATATCTTGGTGTTACTATGAATTATAACTTAAAATGGAATGAGCATATTCTTCACATCTTATTCAGAGCTAACAAACAACTAAACCTTCTCATATTTTGTCTCCGTGGAACATCTCCTTCAACAAAACTTGGGCACATTTGTCTAGTACGTCCTACCTTAGAGTATTTCTTGGTAATTTGAAGTACCAAAACCCAATATTTAGCCCCAGACTTAAAAGCAGTTCAGTATAGAACTGTCTGCCAAACACTAAGTAGATATGAATAAACAATAAGTTGCTCAGCACTGCTCAAGTCTCTACGATAAGAACTGTTTATTGTGCTTAGAAACCGTAGACTGCTCCCAATTATGTAGGGTGCAATTCAACAATTGCCTGCCCTAAGAAAAATTGATAGTCATTTATAACCCGCTAACCACATTTCTGGTGCCAATCGCTTGTACAAAATCCAAAGACCTTATACGAGTACCATTGGGATCAATTGCCCTATTGGCCTGGGTTTTTGCTTATGAAACCCCCGACCAGGATGCGTTTCATCTTTTCCCTGCAACCAAGGAACAGTTTATTGCAGCTATTGAATTATATAGTTTTCTATTTCAGTGTGGGCATGTGTATGAGTGTGTGTGCATCTGCGTGTGCATGCATATGCACATAAACGCGTATGTATGTGTGTGTCTGTGTGTGTTTGTGCATGCATGGGCATGTGTGTATGTGTGTGTGTGTGTGTGTATATATATTGCTGTGATATACTCCTTTGAATGCGGGAACTGGGTCCTTTCAACAAAAAAATTCTAGTCCCACCGATTGGGCGTCATAAACTGCTGTGATCCTGGTTTCGCTTCAGCTGCTCACCTAATTTTATAAACCTCCTCATTCATAAAATTAAACAACACATTCCTACCACAAACATCAACGTTAACTCTATTTACATCAATATTCAGAATACATTAAATTTTCAAATTAAACTTCAGCATAAAATTCAGTTTTAAAAAGAATTTCAAGATTAATTTTATTATCACTTTAACGTGCATCCAGAATTAAAGTCCTTGTTGGATGCCTACTAATTAATATAACAATATAAGCAGACCGGAGTCTGAGTATAAAGGAGCATCTACCACCCTTTACGTTAATTAACCAGGTTCGTCTAATTGAGCTCAAAGACATACCCAAAGTTTCATCATATTCCCGAACATCAATACTAAATACCCTTTCTACTTAAACAAGCAAATTTCATCTTAAAATTAAAATTTTATGGTTAGTACAATTTCACTAATGTCCATTTAAAGTAAATTAATTATAAAGTTATTCAACACACACAAAATGTCAAACATAATAGTATAATTTACCTGAAGGTTACTGTCCTCGAAGCTACAATGTACATCGTCCCTTTAGTAATCACACCATTCCAACAGGATTATATTTACGGCTTCTAATTCTCAACGCTTTTAAAATTTTCTCCATCACCATTTATTTAAAGTTGTTTCTGGGATTTTCCGGAACTCATCTGTGTATATCTGACCCTTGTTTCGTGGATCCAGACACGTATTTGAACCATTTAATTATTAACACCCCCGAAAAATAGCAGAGAAATTCATGCGTCTTTCACCAATATACGCCAAAACTGCCTACTTTTGTGTATACATTTGTCGTTGTAAATTTTGCTAATTGGTACAGTGATACTAAATTTTATTACCTTGTATCTAAGTGCACTGAAGTACATTCATGTTAGCACGTAAATAACAAACTATTTTGAATCACTAAAATATACGAGCAAAATTTTAAATTATTTTATCAAACTAAAATGCACTGTTTAACATCTTGAATCAAGTCGCGGATGTAAGAGCTTTTAACGCATCGAATAGTCAAAAGTCTAAGAGACCGAAATTCATATTACCACCGGTATATATAGCAAAAGCCTGTCTGTCGGTCTGTTCCCCAAAACAGACAATTCTTAAGAATTTCTCATTCTATGTTCCCAGTCCGTCGCTCGCGCGTCGGTTTTACGAATTTTCACTTGCCCCATTTAAATCTCAGAAATTCTCACACGGCACGCAAACATGTCCGAGAAAACTAATTAATTTTGTACAGAAATTGTTGTTTCTACCTCTGATATTTGCATCCTATTTTCAACCAATTGTGACCCTCGTGACGTTGCTTAAATCACGCCTTTTACTCTATGTGTCTTTGCTTGACGCATTTTCTCTTTCCTTTTCTAACCTGTTCGTATTGGTGCAAATTGACATTCTTTATTATCGATTATATTTTAGTCCATGTGGACTATCTGGGTTTAATAACCCCGTATCGCACCTTCTCGTGAATATTAAGCCCCGGTTTCTCCAAGATTCTTTGAAACCATTTGTTATCTACACAATTTTCGCCGTACGTGATATTTAAACTACGCAGGTGTTCAAAATAATATTAATTCTCAGAGCTTTTTAAATAAACCCTGTTTTGTATTTCGTGCTAAAGCATCTGACCGTTTCCAATATCCTTAGAATCGACATGTTTATCTAAACAAATTAAACTGAAATTGCCTTTTAAAATACGCAGGTGTGTTCAAACATCCTACTTCTAACTAACACTTCTAGGATTTGCATTTTATTGGGTTTTACAAGTTTCTGTAGATATTATCTGTACGTTTTGTTCAATACCGGTTACTTGAAATAGAGTTAATTAAGATAAATTTTGCACGTAATTTCCATTTGTTTAGGAATAATTACATTACACGCAGAGCTTTTAATACTGCTTCTTTTGATATAAAGCGTCTTGTACATGATTTAAATCTCTTATGTTTAATGAAACTAATAAATTTTTATGCTTCACGGTTTTAATAACGCGTATTATCTAATAATATTCATTATACACGGTGATTAAAATTATTTGATGTGATTATCTAATTTTCTACCCTGGTCTAAATATGAGTATTTTCCCCCTATTTGAATACAAATAATCCCACTTATTTGAATGCAAATATTAAGCATTTAGCCCAAAAAAAATTACAAAAAAAATTGCCTATCACTCTCTACCCTTATCTATCTACCTTACCTACTTTGTCTCCAATCCAAAAAAAATAATATTTACACCTACCTATATCCCTATCCTATTCCTAACTCTCACTTAATTTTATAAACTGAAATTATCCCTAACTTCATCCTACTTATCCCTCTAATCCTATATACATCCTATATACCTATCCTATTCCTAACTTTTAATTAATCTTCACTATACTTTACTTCCCCCTACCTAATCCTATATGCCTATCCTACTCTTACTCTATTCCTAACTCTCCACTAATCTTCTATGAAATATCTACACTTAACCTATCTTATTTTCTTCCTACATTTACTCTTTATTCTCATCCTAAACCTATTTCTACTTATCTCCCATATCTATCCTATACCTAACTTTATTTTCTATCAACACTTACTTCTACTCTTCTATATACACCTATTCTATCCCTATCCTTTGTTCATTAAGTTATTTAAATCTAACTCTCTTCTTGACCCTCCATGTCTTTCTTCTTACCATCCTAATACTCTTCATCCCTATCTCTCCCCCTTCTATATCTATACTTAACATCCTTATTATCTCCCATACCATAAACTTATCATCCCTATTATCCTGACTCTTAAATACAGCTTCTTCTTCAGTCCCTACACTTGCCTGTTTCTCATTTATCATTGTGTCCCTTTCTGCCGACAAACCAAACGATACTACTTTAAAATTATCGATTTTTCCCTCTACGGAAAATCCTATGTACCTTCTAGAATTCTTATGTAATGGAATCCGCCAGAATGAATTCCTTAAATCTACTTTATTAAAAACAAACTTGCCACTTAACCTCATCAAAAATAATTCTGCCTTCACCTGCTCCCGATTTGCTGCTGGAATTGGATAAACCTTTGCGTTGAACGGTTCTGAATTATCCACTTCCAATCTGTGCTCATAGCCTAACGCTGTGCTTGCTTCTACCCCCACTAATTCTGCATGTTTTTGTAATAAAGCTTGAACCTCTACTCTCCTATCCTCTGGACATCTTATTGTGTTGATCTGTTTTACTTCATCATCCTCTACCTCTACTACATTAATATTCAACCCCGTGTCATCCTCTGTGACTTCATAACTGCCCTTCCATGGCACTACCCTATCCTTAATCCTTATTACCTTCCGTTCCATATCTATCAACACCCCTAACTTCATCATACAGTCACCACCTAAAATGCTCTGAAACTTCAGTCCAGGTACAATTACAAACTCCTGTTCACAGCTTAAATCTTCTATATCTATCCTAAGCATCACAACACTATTTACTACAGCAAACTTCTTTTTATTTGGAGCTACTAAATGGCTACGCTTTATAGGCATAATTCTATCACAAACCTTATCCCTAATTTCGCTGACGAATTCCTCCGATATTAAACTCGCCTCTGCCCCTGTATCAAGTAATACTTCTACATTATTTTCAAAAATTTCTAAATTAATAATTGGCAAACATAATTTTTCCTCAGTTTCTGGCTCTACTTCCTCCTCAATTTTGAAAAATTCACGTGGATGTTCATATACATTTACACTGAAATCTAGTGGTCTGTCGCGTTCTAAAAATCCTGTCCAGGTCTGTTTTCCCTACTCGGTCCTGGTCTAGCCGTCACCTCAGCGTACGTCCTAGGCGTTTCCACTCGTTCCGTGTCTGTATTAGCAGTCCCGCTCATGTCTGGTGAACTATTCATTCTGGTAGGTCCCGGTCTCGGTGCAGGTCCCTTCCTAAACTATTACTCCTAACGTATGGTCGTCTCTGTTCCCAATTCTGTCGCTGGTATCCGTAATTATTCCCCTTCTAGCATAGTTGTCCCGTCTATTGTCAAACCTAACTGTGTTGATCTGTCTTTCCCTGTTTTCCGAGGTCGTCCACTACTTACGTCGTCGTACCTCTGCAGGTATTCCAAAACATTTTCTGTCCACTATGTTCTGTAGTGCTACGTGCTGTCTTATGTCTACCTCGAAGTGTCGTGATAAATACTTAATAATTTGTCGGTCCGTCAGTGGTGGGTTCAGTTGCTTTGCTATGCTATACTTGCGTATAGCATATTGCTCCTACTTCCTGAAAATTCTCCTTAAATTTCCTGTGATTAAGTCGTCTCGTACCTGATCTTGTCTGTGGTCACTCCAGTAGTGCTTTAGAAATTTGTTTTCAAAGTCCTGATACGTGTCTATGTCCTGTTCTACTAAATTGTACCACGCTTCCGCATTGTCTTTTAATAAAGCCTTTATCGTATTTAGTTTAGTCTGTTCGTCAAATAAATTTCCCACTAGATTTCTTACACTATTAATAAAAATTTGTGGATTTACCCTGTTATCGCCATAAAATTTCATGTGTTGGTCCAATGATACTCCACCTGTAGAAAATCTGGGACCATCCCCCGTTAAATTTGACATGTTGTATTTAATACTACTAACTTCGCGTTCTACCCTGCCTAACTGATCCCTACATGAGTCCGTCACTTCAGTCATTTTACATTAATCTCTTCTTCACAGAACATGCGTACTTCGGACTTTAAATGTCCCATTTCCTGTCGAAGACCTGTAATATCACGCTCATTTTTTCAACCCTATTTTCAACTTCCCCATCTTTACGGTAAGACTATTTTTAAATTCTGAAACTTCTTTATTCGTCTTATCTATTTTCTCACTTAGGGTTTCCCTAACTCCTGTTAATGTCTCATTCATTCGGTCAAATTTTCGATTTGAGTCCTCTCTCGCTCTATTCGATTCATCGCTTAGCAGTTCTAATTTTCTGTTAGACTCCTCCATCGCTCTATTCGATTCTTCACTCATCCTCTCTAACATTCTCAATATCATCTCGTTTCCTTGATCCCTGATTCCGTCCTCGACTGATCTCTACTGCCTCCAGCTTCTTCCATTTTAGAATTTTTTCGCACAATGCACTATCGTCACTTCCAATTTCCACTCCTTGACTCCTTAACCACTCTTTTCTCTGCATACGTTCTACTCACTCACACACACTCAAAATACTCTTAAATTTATACACACAGAAACTCTCTCTCAGATCGCCAGTTTCCTGGAATAGTTAAACACTATCTGGAATTCGAGCCCTCACGTTGTGGTCGCCATAAACTGCTGTGATATACTCCTTTGAATGCGGGAACTGGGTCTTTTCAACAAAAATTCTAGTCCCACCGATTGGGCGTCATAAACTGCTGTGATCCTGGTTTCGCTTCAGCTGCTCACCTAATTTTATAAACCTCCTCATTCATAAAATTAAACAACACATTCCTACCACAAACATCAACGTTAACTCTATTTACATCAATATTCAGAATACATTAAATTTTCAAATTAAATTTCAGCATAAAATTCAGTTTTAAAAGAATTTCAAGATTAATTTTATTATCACTTTAACGTGCATCCAGAATTAAAGTCCTTGTTGGATGTCTACTAATTAATATAACAATATAAGCAGACCGGAGTCTGAGTATAAAGGAGCATCTACCACCCCTTTACGTTAATTAACCAGGTTCGTCTAATTGAGCTCAAAGACATACCCAAAGTTTCATCATATTCCCGAACATCAATACTAAATACCCTTTCTACTTAAACAAGCAAATTTCATCTTAAAATTAAAATTTTATGGTTAGTACAATTTCACTAATGTCCATTTAAAGTAAATCAATTATAAAGTTATTCAACACACACAAAATGTCAAACAAAATAGTATAATTTACCTGAAGGTTACTGTCCTCGAAGCTTCAATGTACATCGTCCCTTTAGTAATCACACCATTCCAACAGGATTATATTTACGGCTTCTAATTCTCAACGCTTTTAAAATTTTCTCCATCACCATTTATTTAAAGTTGTTTCTGGGCTTTTCCGGAACTCATCCGTGTATATCTGACCCTTGTTTCGTGGATCCAGACACGTATTTGAACCATTTAATTATTAACACCCCCGAAAAATAGCAGAGAAATTCATGCGTCTTTCACCAATATACGCCAAAACTGCCTACTTTTGTGTATACATTTGTCGTTGTAAATTTTGCTAATTGGTACAGTGATACTAAATTTTATTACCTTGTATCTAAGTGCACTGAAGTACATTCATGTTAGCACGTAAATAACAAACTATTTTGAATCACTAAAATATACGAGCAAAATTTTAAATTATTTTATCAAACTAAAATGCACTGTTTAACATCTTGAATCAAGTCGCGGATGTAAGAGCTTTTAACGCATCGAATAGTCAAAAGTCTAAGAGACCGAAATTCATATTACCACCGGTATATATAGCAAAAAGCCTGTCTGTCGGTCTGTTCCCCAAAACAGACAATTCTTAAGAATTTCTCATTCTATGTTCCCAGTCCGTCGCTCGCGCGTCGGTTTTTACGAATTTTTCACTTGCCCCATTTAAATCTCAGAAATTCTCACGGCACGCAAACATGTCCGAGAAAAACTAATTAATTTTGTACAGAAATTGTTGTTTCTACCTCTGATATTTGCATCCTATTTTCAACCAATTGTGACCCTCGTGACGTTGCTTAAATCACGCATTTTACTCTATGTGTCTTTGCTTGACGCATTTTCTCTTTCCTTTTCTAACCTGTTCGTATTGGTGCAAATTGATATTCTTTATTATCGATTATATTTTAGTCCATGTGGACTATCTGGGTTTAATAACCCCGTATCGCACCTTCTCGTGAATATTAAGCCCCGGTTTCTCCAAGATTCTTTGAAACCATTTGTTATCTACACAATTTTCGCCGTACGTGATATTTAAACTACGCAGGTGTTCAAAATAATATTAATTCTCAGAGCTTTTTAAATAAACCCTGTTTTGTATTTCGTGCTAAAGCATCTGACCGTTTCCAATATCCTTAGAATCGACATGTTTATCTAAACAAATTAAACTGAAATTGCCTTTTAAAATACGCAGGTGTGTTCAAACATCCTACTTCTAACTAACACTTCTAGGATTTGCATTTTATTGGGTTTTACAAGTTTCTGTAGATATTATCTGTACGTTTTGTTCAATACCGGTTACTTGAAATAGAGTTAATTAAGATAAATTTTGCACGTAATTTCCATTTGTTTAGGAATAATTACATTACACGCAGAGCTTTTAATACTGCTTCTTTTGATATAAAGCGTCTTGTACATGATTTAAATCTCTTATGTTTAATGAAACTAATAAATTTTTATGCTTCACGGTTTTAATAACGCGTATTATCTAATAATATTCATTATACACGGTGATTAAAATTATTTGATGTGATTATCTAATTTTCTACCCTGGTCTAAATATGAGTAATATATATATATATATATATATATATATATATATATATATATATGGGTTTAGTCTGCACTGACGTACATTCATTCCCCCGTGTGTTGTAGCATTTAGGCCACTCAATGCCGATGGCAGTGTTGATTGCTCGAACGTTGACAATGGGCCTCCCCTATCCACCACCTGAGGACATGCCCAATGAGTAACCACTACCAACCACACAAATGTACGTGTGATAAAAACATAATGGTGTAATAGAGTAGAGACTTTCCCATATTGGTGTTTTCACAACTAATGTAAAACCATCCATCCACTGGGTTAGTCGGCAGCCATTGGTTTTTGGTACTTAAGCGCAACATTTTTAGGGCGGTACTTTATCGAGTTTCAATGTGGACTATTGGCTATATTTTCTAGGGTATAAATTGTACGTAACAAATCAATCTAAGTGATATGGAAGTATATCACCTTTAAGACTTATTTGTTATTAAAACTATCTATAAACACTATTTCCAAATTTTCCTTTCTGTTTTGTGGTATTCCATGCAAGAGAATACATTTTCTGCATGAATAATTTTCCAAATTATCAATTTTAATTAGTAAAAATGTTATTTTTTTATTCGCAATATTAAATATTTCCTTTTTAAAAACTGCAAACTACTGGCTAAGTTCTCCAGACGCAAAAGATTATCAGCAGATTTATTGCTTTCAGATCAGGCAGTTTGTAATTGCCTATTAAATTTTTCCATGTGAGTTTTAAATAAAACAGACAGGTTATCCAAATTGTCGATATTCATTTTGGTATATGTTAATTAAATTTAAATCAAAGATTTTTTTATCACTAATCTTGCACTAAAGGCAGATCTGGAATATATTGATTATATTGTTCACTAATTTGTTAAACATTTGGCTAATACAAGTTGAAATTAACTGGACCCGAAACACACACATCTGTCTACTCAGTCATCTATTTATTGTTAGTTACTTTTTAAGATTGCACCATTTTTAAAATTTTATTTGATTAAATCATAATTTCAAGTAGTTCTGCATTTTTTAAGATGCTTTTTTTTTAGAATGTGTTCACAATGGAACAGTGTATGGAAACGGTGAACGACTAGCTACATTACCTGGAGGAGAATGCAGTGTGTGCTACTGTCGGGGTGGAGAAGTTCAATGTATTAATGTAAGTTGTTACAAAAGAAGTGACTGTGAAGGACGGACTGTACCAGGACAGTGTTGCCCAAAATATGATCACTGCCCTCTGAAAGGTAATAACTTTTATCTTATAATTAACTGTGCTGTTAATATGTTTGTTGTTTTAGAACCACTTGTTGATCGTTCTTCTTCCCACATTGTACCAACAAGTGTGGTAACAGAAAAGGGAAGTTTTGCAACTGCAGTGTATGATGTTCAAGAACTTATCAAGGAAGATAATAAAATTACCGAAACTCATCCTGCCATTACTCAAAGTAGTGTTGCAACACAGGAATCTATAGATGTAATAGACTCATATAATAATATTAGTATAAGTATTCCTCAATTAATAGAAGAGAAGCTGGAGCATGATTACACCAAAGCCATTCCGAACATAACAATTCAAGAAATTATTCCTGAAATAAAAGAAATACCCATCACAACTTCTCCAAAGCTAAATATAAATGCACTGGTAACTAAAGCACACGCAATTGTAGCAGAATCTCACTCAAATAATAGTAACAAACAAACAGATGATCCTCTGATAGATACAGATTCAGAATCAAGTGAAATATCAGAAATTTATCATCAGCCGCCACCTGTTTTAAAAATTGGCAATCAACTATTAATTTTTAAAAAAGGGGAGTTAGTTTCAGAAAAAGACATTAGTACACCCGTACCAGTTATTACTATTATAGGTGCTGAAGGATTGCAAAGAGGAACTGAAGACAGTAGTGAGTTTCATGAAATTTCTTCACAATTGCAAGGACCTCAAAGAGAAATTGGTAATTTAGACGATTTTTTTGAAAATGAACCACCATCTGCAAATCAAGAAATACCACAAAGAGAAACCCATATAATTTCATTTGTAAAGCAAACGAAAGTTTCTGGTACATCAACTCCTGAATTGTCAACGGACCTTCCTCCTACTTCGTTGGAATTTGAGGAAGTGTTAGTGGAACAAACAAATTCTAACGTAACTACAAATGATAGTGGTCTTAATCCAATAATTGCTCCAGGAAATATTGAAATTACTAGTGCTACCTCATTTATTCAAATCAATACCACTTCATCAATTAATGAAATGTCTGACATGCAGTCAGTGTCTACTGGAGATATTGAAGCACCTAATAAAAGTATGATAACTGAAGCAGACGAAAAAGAAATAGGTACATCTGTGACATATAAACAAATTGAACAGAAGTCTGTGACAAAGTTGTTGCAAAACAACTCTAGTATAAACATTTCGTCAGTACCTGAAGTTTTAAATGACATGGATCCTAATAAAATTCTTGAAGTAACTTTAAATGAACCTTTGGCTGATTCCAACAGTACATATGAATTTAATTCTGTACCATTCGCAGAAATTCCTTTTCAAACTGCTGAACATCTGCCATCAGAAACTGAAAATTTTCATAATACCACAAACTCTACAAAATATTATTCTGCTACTATACTTATCAACACGGATGCAACATTGCCTCCAGCTTTATTGAAACAGGCCGCGATTAGTGACATTGAAGATGAAATTACTGTGGAAATTGAAAATAAACAGTATAACGAAACTCATGTGTTAGTGCTTAATAAAGATGTGACAAGCACTGAAAGCTTCAATCATACATGGGAGGAGAAGTTACAAGACAGTGGAGAATCTACTACAATTCCAAATAACCAAACTTCTGATACATTATCTAGTGAAAATGCAAGTATTGAAACATCACAGGAAAATGCACTTCAACTAAATGCTACTGATGTGGTTGAAATTCTGCCAGGTTTTCAAATAACTACTGAAAATAGTAAAAGTAAAGAAGGAAATATTAAGAGCGAAGCTGAAATAATCAATACCCAAGAGTTATTGACGACTGTAAAAGTAATTGATGACAAAATCTTAGATAGTACCAGCAATGTTGATATTTTAAGACAACTCAACAAAGAACTAAATAACACACTTGGTTCTTTAAATATTACATCACTTAATAATAGTAGCGGAGATGCCGAAGCCATTTTTAAAGAACTATTTGAAGAAGTAACTGCTTCTCCATCTGCTTATACAAATGATCAAGAAAGTTCTATTTTACAATTACATGAAAAAGAATTTCAGTTATTGCAAAAGGTTAATGAAGCTATTTCAAAATTCCAATCTAAGGAATCTAAAGAAGTCTTAGCATCTAGAATTATGGACATTTTGAAAGATTTTTTTGACACACAACATAAGTATGATATTAATAAACCTTCCACAGCTCCAGTTTTGCCAGTAACTGCTGTGTAAAATTTAAAAATGCTCTCCAAATTTTCTTCCTTAGTTTTCTATGTATAAAACAATTCCTATTTGACTTATATGGTAGTTGTATGTTTCAGTGATTTTTAGAAGTATTTTTAGACTTTTAGAAACGTATGGACATTTTTATTATAATTTATTTATTTTAGTAGAAATAATTTTAGCATACTAATGGAGTCATTAGTTTAGTAGTATTTCGATGATGTGCCATCCTTTTGGTATTTACTTAAATTATATATCGGTAAAATAAAAAAGTAGAAAATTGTCGAAGACATTGAAGTGTAATGTAAATATAGAGGAACCATTAAAATTAAGCAGCATGTACAGCTAACATCTTACACTTGAGAATAGTTTGCACACAGTGTTTTAAATCCTGATTATTTTACAAAGCTTGAAAATTATCAATATTGTAGGTTTTAGCAAAAAGTTATTACCTTTATTGAATACTTATGTGTGTACCAATTATATAAAAAATCTGTATTGAAAATTCTTAAATTTGTAGTCTCTATGTATTTCTAAAATATTGCGGATTAAAATTATTTCAAAGTAACATAATAGGTATGTTCCGTTTATTTAGCTAGTGTAGTTAACTGCAATAGACTGCACAAACTCGTTCACTTGCGTGTTTACACAACATCACCTATATAGCAAAGGCATGCTCAAATTCCATTGCGATGTCCTATGGAGTACCAACCAGTTGGTTTTATATTCTAATAGTAGTGGCATTTTATGTTACCACTAGTTCCACAATAAAAATCATCTACTTATTTTGAATTGCTTTTATGTGCATTATTAGTAGAGAGTTTGGAAATGATGAATAAGTGCTTTGCATCAGGTTGCACTAGAACCGTCAATCAGGGCGAAACCGGTTAAAATTTGCTATTTTTGCATATTTTTATGGTTTTGTTACAAAAAATAAAAATCTAAAATAAATATATGCTAAAGCTTAAGTTTTGAGCATTTATAACTATCAACACTGTCAAAATAACCATAGTAGTTTTCTTATATTTTTTAAAGGTGGCGGGTTTCACCCTTGACTTAGAGGTGAAACTGGTCACCCCTTCTATTTCACGTATATTTGACTTTAGCAACTTCAAGAATGAAATTGAAACCTCGTTTTAAAAAACCTTTTTCGTTTTTAAATAAAAAAAAGCTAACACTAGTAAAGAAATGTGTATTGTGAGGTTTTTATATTAATTAGGGACGCGGTAGATTATTTTATTTGGCTAGCTTTATGATAATCTCAGGGGTAGGGTTCGGTGATCTTTAAAATAAAGCACACACGTAGTAACTATTTATAATTAATGAAACTCAACCGATAAACATATAAAAAACTTAAGTGAGTGTTTACACATTTTAACAAACTATACACTTTATACAAAAGCAATGAACAATAATAGTTTGTATGGTATCTTAATGTACAAAAGAAGCCAACTCATACCCGAAACGCGAGCACGCAAGGGAGTTGCTTCATTACGCCACAACGGCTTAAACGATACTCCCGATACAACTTGATAGCACACAGCACAGCACTGCGCAGCGTATATTCCCAACAGGTGAGGGTCGCGTGGTCTATCATAAAAGATATGTTACACTCTCCCCCTTTGACCTCTAAGCCGTCTCGGCGAGGGGTCAACAACAACAGAACATTTCTTTTTCCTAGGTCTGCCACGTTTCCGAATCGGAACTACTGGTGGTGCATCTTCTAAACCATGGTAACTCGTTAACGCTGACGAATGGTATACACCTAGGGGCACTTTAGGGTTTTTCAAATCAGCGATTTGATACGAAGTAGGCGAAACCTTTTTTATAATTACATAAGGCCCATCTTTGCGTGGATGCAATTTTGAAGTAACCTTTTTTAAAGCATTACTTTGAGTATGAGTGGTGACCATAACTTTATCATTTACGTTGTAATCAGGATTTGGATTTCTTTTCCTGTCAGCATATATTTTCTGACGATCCTGTTGCATTTCATGCGTTTGTTTGGCTTCAACCCAGGTCCGAGCCATTTTATCTAAAAAGGGCGTGATCTGCGGCACAAAATTTTCTGACTGTACCACTACGCGAAGATCGTTTTGAACCTGGTCTGGAGTTCTCAGCTCCCTACCAAACGTGAGAAAAGCAGCGGTATAACCAGTGCTTTGACTATAAACCGAATTCATAGCAAACCGAATCACAGGCAATTTATCAACCCATGAAGCATGGTCTTCTTTTACAAGAATAGCCAAGCGAGGCTTTAAATCTCGATTTTTCCTTTCCACAATATTTGCGGCAGGATGATACAATGGTATCAAGTGCTGTTTAATTCCTAAACAATGGCAAACTTTTTGCATAACAGCTGATACAAATTGTGTACCGTTATCACTTGTTATTTTACGAGGTATCCCATACCTAAAGAAAACTTCATTAACAAGTACTTTAGCGCATTCCTGCGCGGTAGCACGCACTAGAGCAAATAGCTCAACCCATTTGGTACTAGGATCTTCCACAATTAAGATCCATTTCTCCCCATTAACCGATTCGGGAAGAGGTCCAAACAGATCAATTGACAGTACTTCAAACCTCTGATTGTACACAGGTGTTTGAACTAAACCAGCAGGTTTTTGATTACTCGCTTTGTATCGTTGGCACTCCAAACACGACTTAACATAGTCATAAATATATCGGCGCATACCAACAAAATAGTACACTTTCATAATTCTTTGTAAGGTACGTTCAGCACCGTAATGAGCAGCAGTTGGTGCATCGTGGTACTCTTTCAGTACACGGGCTCGTTCATGAGCAGGCACCACTAATTGTGCTTCATCCCCATCTTCCTCAGAATTATAATGATATAAAATACCATTAGTCTTGATGTAACCACGATCGGTCCATTTTGTGAAATCATGACATGAAACGTCTTCAAACGTACGAATTATTTTAGCTAATTCTTCGTCTTTCAACTGCTCAGCACGAATGTCTGCAGCAGTTCTCGTGGGCATGTCAACTGTAACCAAGCACACATCGCACGCGGTTTTGGTATCATGTCCACACGGCGGACGAGATAAGCAATCGGCAATAAAATTACAACGACCTGGTATGTAATTAATCCGAATGTTATAACTTTGAATCATTAATGCCCAACGCGCAAGTCGACCAGTAGGCGACCGTAAGCTTAACAACCACTTCAGAGGTTGATGGTCAGTAGTAACTATTACTGACGATGTGTCTAGGTAACCTCGAAATTTATTCAGGCTCCATACCACACAAAGAGCTTCACGTTCGGTGCAATTATAATTTCTCTCAGCAGACGTCAATAATCTTGACGCATATTCTATTGGGTGTTCATCAGGCCCTTCCCCTTGTAGTAAAACATCGCCCAAAGCGTACGCAGACGCATCAGTCCTTAAAATGTATGGTTTCGTACCATCATTTTGCTGTAAAATTGGGGCAGTAACAAGAGATTTTTTTTAAGAATCAAAAGCCTTTTGATGACTTTCATTCCAAACCCATTTAACACTTTTCTTTGTCAGGTCAGAAAGAGGTTTAGAAGTTTCAGCAAACCCTTCGACAAAACGTCGATACCATGAGCAAGTCTGTAAAAAAGATTGCACATCTTTAACATTGCGTGGTTTAGGCATATTAGTAATGGCAGAAGTTTTTTCTGGATCAACCTCAATTCCATTCGGTGTGATAATATGACCTAAATATTTTATGCTTGAACAAGCAAAAACACATTTTTCCCTATTGAGAGTTAACTGAAATTGTTTTAACCTTTCGAAAACTTTTTCCAAATCATTAAGATGTGAGTCAAATGTTTCTGACAGTACTAGAAGATCATCCAAATATGCTAAAATCAGCATATCTCCCAGTCCACGTCTAAATATATCAATTAGCCTTTGAAAAGTAGCTGGGCCGTTTCGTAAACCAAACGGCATTACTTTATAACGAAACATACCAAAAGGACACACGAAAGCAGTTTTATCTCGATCTGATTCGCGAACACTAATCTGATGATAACCAGATCTTAAGTCTAAAGTCGACATGAAAAATGTACGTTTTGTGGCATGTAACAAATCATCCATACGAGGCAATGGATACGAATCCGGTGTAGTAATAGCATTAAGTTTGCGGTAATCTACACAAACACGAGTTGAACCGTCTTTCTTTGGCACAAGGACCACTGGGGCGGCCCAGGGTGATTCACACTCTTCAATTACGCCTTCACTAAGCATTCTATCGATTTCTTTCCGCATAATTTCCTTATTAGAGGGCGACATACGGTATGGTGGGACAGCAATAGGCGGGTGATCCGCTGTTTCTATTCTGTGTTCCGTAAATGGGGTGGTCCCTCCCCCTAGTCGGAAAGTATTTTCGTTTGCTTTAACTAAGCGGTCTAAACGAGAAACTTGGGAAGCATCAAGCATGGTTCCTTCGTTAGAACGTAACGCACTAATGGAATCTATAGCAATGTGCGACTTGCAGTTCACTATTTCAAAATTTAACAAAAATTTATGTTTTGCGTTGTCTGCAAAATTCCACGTACGGTTGGAAATGTCTAAAACAAGTTTTGCGTCCTCGAGAAAATCTATGCCAAATAAGGTCAAGTTGTTCTTAGCATGAGGTAAAACAATGAAAGATGTGTTAATGGAACGACCATTTAGAAAACATTTACATTGGTTACTAAGATATTTTGAAACGAAGTGCTTCCGTCAGCAAGTTTAACCGTAACCTGATCTTCGTAAAACTTTTGACCTTTTGCCAACAAGGCTTTATGCAATGAGTCGCTAGCAACACTTTGTTTTGCAGCAGTATCTATAATACCAGTGCCAGACATACCTAATATTTGCACATATAAAGTAGGACGAGGGCGGGTTTAACCAGCCTATCTTTCAAATATATACCACAGAATTCCATGGAATTCACTTCTTGCGTATTTTCTGTAGTTTTACATTTCGGACAGTTAGCGCGAATATAACCCGGGTTTCCACAACCAAAACACGAAATAGGGTTAGCACTAATTGTATTGTTTACTTGAGTAGTCTCTTTGCGAGCTAATTTCGACAATCATCTGTTTTATGACCAAATGTCTTACAGTAACCACATCGAACATTGTGGGTTGATTTCGTATTTTTAGAAATTACTTTATCCACTGATTTATAAGTTTCAGTGCGATCAATACGTTTTTCCACGAAAGTCTCTTCAATCAAACGTCGCGTTCCAAAAGTTCAGTAAAGAATTAACACTATCGCGAGGAATTTTCTCACGTATCTGAATATTTAAAAGTCCATACACCATATCTAACTGTATAGCTTCACTTAAAGTGTTAACAGGTAAATTTGCTAAAATATTACGACATTGACAAACGAAAACGTCCGTCGGAATGCAAGCATCTTGCTCCCGAGAGAATAATTCTCTATAAACACGATATGGAGGTTTTTTTAGGTCCAAACGTGGTACGTAATAAAGCTAAAGCATCAGTCCAATTGTTTACATCGGCTTTCACACCTTGCCACCAAGACGATGCAAATCCACATAAAAGCATAGAAAGTCCTCGAAGAGCATTAGAATCATTTACTTGCGAACAATCTTTGTAAACTTCAATTGCGTCAATAAATGCGTTCACATCGGTGCCTTTTTTACCATCAAAACGCGAAAGACACTGTGAAAAGTTTCCCCCTGTCGCTGCTGGAGGGTTAACATTATTAATATTTACACTACGGATACTTTGTAACAATGCTTCAAACTGTTCCTTGGACAGTCACAGATTCACTCGTTGAATCATTCATGTTTGTGGAAGTTTGTTTACTTCTTAAAAAATAATCGTGTGACATACGGGTTTGTAAATAAAATTATCAAAATAATTATAACCCGTAAAAACGCTTTACAACCAAGCTATCCGTCCAAAGGGGTTGGTTACCACAATCTCAGGTATGCTTCTGGTTGAAACAAAACGCGAGAGCGATCGCGATTACGTTATAATGTACACGTTTACCGAACAAAATATTATCAGAACAGTTATTAAATTAAGAAACACTACAAGTTTCATAAGGCACTGTTTATAGTTCTATCTAATACGAACATTTTTGAAATTGCTATACATACTTCAAACAATATATAAACAAGCAGTTTTATAAGCAATACAAAACTTAAAAACGGTTAAAGCCACTGAAAGATACATAAATACCTTTTCTGTTGTATACATCCTTATCTACAAACCAGGCAAGCAGGTGTTTACAAAACCAAATCCTTATTCCGTCTGCACCTCGACCTTGCTTGAAAACACAACACTTTTAATAGTTTATCGAAAACATATGCGTGCTTATTTTAAATGCCACGGGTTGGGTGACAAATTTTGTGAGGGTTTTATTTAATTAGGGACGCGGTAGATTATTTTATTTGGCTAGCTTTATGATAATCTCAGGGGTAGGGTTCGGTGATCTTTAAAATAAAGCACACACGTAGTAACTATTTATAATTAATGAAACTCAACCGATAAACATATAAAAACTTAAGTGAGTGTTTACACATTTTAACAAACTATACACTTTATACAAAAGCAATGAACAATAATAGTTTGTATGGTATCTTAATGTACAAAAGAAGCCAACTCATACCCGAAACGCGAGCACGCAAGGGAGTTGCTTCATTACGCCACAACGGCTTAAACGATACTCCCGATACAACTTGATAGCACACAGCACAGCACTGCGCAGCGTATATTCCCAACAGGTGAGGGTCGCGTGGTCTATCATAAAAGATATGTTACAGTATTTATTATAAAAGATACATATTTATCTTAAACTTAAAAGTTATTTCTTAAATGGCTTCTGCAACTAATATCAATAATAAACTAACAAAAATCTTAAACATATCAAAATATTTAAAAAATGATTTAGTAGGTACCTACAACAAACAAAAAAAAATGAACAAAAATCAAAAATTATATTCTATTCAAAATTATAATCAAAATGATTTAGACAAATATATTGCCCTCTTCTTGAGGACTTTTCACTAATTTTTCTTATTTGGTCTGGTTTAATTTTGGATATGCTTTGCCTATTAGGGGACAAAAAAAATGTTTCCTTTCTTTTTTTTTCATAGGCAGCTCACAGTAAAGTTGTTCGCCTCATTAATTTGCTCAATCTTAGCAACAAAAAATCTGTTTCATGTATTAGTGGAAAACATTACTATCACAAATTTTCCAAGGCCGAAAATTTGGTTTGCTTTGTGTTCTTACTGCTTAAATCAAAATCATTCTGGGCTTTTATATAAAAAAGATCTGATAAATTTAGAACATTTCAAGGGATTGGTTCTCGACCATTTCTTTTTCCTGATTTGGAGGATTTTTTTTCACAAGGGTATTAATAAGATCTCCAACAGAAACACTTGCCAGCTACCACGCTTACTCTTTTGCCTCGTAGCAGAGCATTTTTTCTGCTGTTCTTAATCGTCTTAAATAGAAAACAATTGTGTCACTCCACGTTTGCTGTACCTCATTTTCAGCATTTTCTATCTTTTTTAAATTATTAATTTTTTTAGTGTTTGGTTTGGATTAAAACGGACTTATCCCACGTACCTTAAAACCCGCTTTTGTGTTTTCTCCACTTCTTAAATTGATTTGATCAATAATTGCATTTAAAAGTCTTGGAAAAGCAGTTTTTAGCAGGATTCCCCTATTTTTAAGTTTCCTATTTTCGGAGGGTCTTTTTCCATGCATATTTGAGTGGGCTGGAGTATGCAACATCCAGAGACTGTAGTAAGTCTGATGAATTGAGAGAAAGCAGAACAAAGCTCTTGTTGCTATTTTTGCAGCCCTCTAGAATGCTCAATGTTAATAGGCTGCAGAAATTATCACCTAACATAACTTTGTTTCCTTCTAGTGAGTTAAAATATAACTCTCCATATAGCCATCCCTTGTTTGATCGCCTCAACTCCCCTTTTTAAGTAGACTGGGTCATATACTTGATATCTTGTAATTCCCAGTTTTTCATATTCTTTCGGGACATTTTTAATCTAAAATAAAAATTAAAAATATATAACATATTGGTTATACCTTCTGTTATACGACAAAGAACAAAACTGGTAGAAGGTCAGGGTGATTAGTATAAAGGACTTAACTAAAAGTACTTGGAGTTCTTACAAAATGAAAACTCAAAAAACTTTAATGTTAAAGAGTCTAAATTTAGACCAATTAGTTAATGATCATCTTCACCCCACTTTTTATAAAAATGTAAATAAAAAATTACACAATGTTGAAAAAACTAAAAACTTTTTACTATTAAGGCTAGATAAAGTAAAATTCAAATTTATTTACCACATTCTCTCAGCTCAAGTACAAGTTTCCACAAGTTTCCAACAATTACACTTCCAAAACAGTCTACATATCTCAACAGATCGATAAAAATAAATCTTCTTTCTGCATATTTTCATAAAGACATTTTCAGCAGTAACTTGTCAGCTTTTGCTGCAGGCTGACTGCTGTATAATACCCAGTACTAAAAACATTAGAATATAATATGATGTTGGTTTCACCCTTGCTGATCGGTTTCACCTTGTTTGACGGTAATTTTAAGAACAGTGAAGAGAAAGTACATACTTTTAAATTTCCTAAAAAGGTTGAATTTATGTACTATTTACAGGAACGATTTCAAGGTTTCTTAACATTCAGTGGTAAGCACAACGCATAGAATTCCTGACAGTTTGATATTAATTTTAAAGTATTTTTTACAGATTTAACATATAGTTTGTAATATATAGTAATGCAAATGTTGCAATTTGAGATGTATTTAATCATATAGACTAATTTGTTTAAAAGCTTTCTACAGTTTCTTATTACGTATTACATCGTATTGACTAGAATTATTTGGATATCAGGTTTATCACAAGCATTTCCCCCACAAGTGATATTACCAATAATAGTATAGCAATAGACTGGTAAATTAATTTCGGCGCCGTTAAATAAACCCAGATTAAAAAATGTAGCCATCCCCAGTTTGCTGCCAAATTGTTCTTTTGATTAAAATAAATTAAACCGTGGACATAGAGATTCTTCATCTGATAAACGAATTAGATTAGAATCCAAAGCTTTACAACACACGATAGAGAAAAAAGAGCGGCAACAGATCATAACAAGAAATTTACTTTTACAAGTTTTCAAGAATTTAATGAAAAATTAAACTTTGTTACTATGACCCAAGATTGGAATATTATTAAGAAATCGTGCCATGCAATTATTCGTTAAAGCCAAGCGATATTTTGTAGATTCTTGTTAATTATCATTTAAAAGTTAATGTTTTTCTTAAAGGTGCAGCAATCAGAATTAAAGGTGTTCCTGAATTGGTTCATACAATCATGGAATTAGATGAAATTATGTCTCAAAACGATTTGTATCAGGCGAAGAGAATAAAAAGCTTATAGCAGATACTATTTTGTATTTACCCAATATGTCCAATATTGACAGCTATAAAGAAAAAACTATTAAATTTTGTAAACACAAATTTAATTGTTTGTCGAAACTAAACAATGCCATTCTTTTGACCCTGATGTCATGATAATTTCTTCCATCTTACTTTTTATTTCTCTGCATACATACACGTTTTTTGAGGAAGTCTTGTTTTGTCTCGTCCAAACAAAGTTAAATATATATGCTCACATGTAAATGTTAATTCAAGCGGTTCAGAGTTTTGAAATATATTATGCAAAAAAAAACAATTTTCAACTTCATGAACGCTATTTGACCATAATGCTCGACAAAATTCATATTGTTCGGTCTTGAATGACCTCATGTTTATTATTCGGTCAATTAATATTATTCATGTACATAAATTACAATATGTTTTAGCTACTTGTAAACGCATAGGTGTATGCATCGATATTATCGCTCGTATTGATTTTGTAGAGGATGTTAAAAAAATGCATTGTCAATTAGTATAATTAGGATAATATCAACAACATTTCTGTCAATTTGGTAGCATAAAAATACTTATTTTGTATTGATATAATAAAGCAACGACCATAGATTCCTTAATACACTTCAAATGCCGGATATTTAGTTTAACAAATACCACTCAGACAATTTCAGACGTTCATTTGTTCAGTTTTTGAAAAACACACCAACCAAATAACAGTATTTATTATGGTCCTTACGAACTCAGCAAAACCTATTGGCTATATAGCGCATGTCAGTAATCAAAGTAGCATCGCTTTACAGTAGAAAAGTGACACAATCAATTTATATTTTGCGTGCAAACTCATAACACAACGGGAGCTGTAGCATTAGGTACAATTTCCAAGAGCAATAGCCTTAAGACATTGCCAAGTTAAACCGATCCTCTAATCAAGTCATCAGATTGTGAGCGGCAACACATAATTCAACAACTGGAGATTAAGCAGTCTAACTACTGTGAGTCTATCCTTATCATTCTATTACATGTTTTACTGTTTGCCTTTATTAAGTAATGGAAGTAACTTTATAAGAGCTACATTATAGCAATATTCATTTGAAAGACATTTAACTTTAGTATATCAATCATTTTGTACACAAAGCGAAAATCATTTTCTTGGTTTATTTTCACGAAAGTAGCAGCAGAAGCGTACTAAAAATTTTGCATTTAACTATTTTACATTAGTTAACACGAGTACATTTCTTATTGCGAGACTTGCTTGCATTTTATCGCAAATTCAATCATGGAGGAGAAATTGAAATAACTTAGTATTAAACGTGGTCAAACTAAAAGCAAATTAACACGTTTCACAAATTTTTTAAAGGCTTGTAGTAATGACAAAGTTGTAAAATTGCAAACTCACTTAGACATGATTAAATCAGTTTTCTTGGAGTTTGATTCAGTTCAGTCAGAAATGAAATGCTTAGCCCAAAATAATAAAGTGGTCTTTGTGGAATGCGAAATATTTGAAAATTTATTTTACAAGTTGGTAACTTTACCTAAACAACATATATATTCACGAATAAAGCAAAAGCAAAAGATGGCAAAAGCGTCTAAGAGCATCAGTCACATATAACTCAAAACATTTTGCAGAAAAACGTTAAACTGCCACAAGTGGTGCTTCCAGAATTTTCTGGAGACTACAACGAGTGGATTTATTTTAAGGACATTTTCTTGGTTTTAATCGATAACAACCAAAAAAAAACCTCTGTAACATGACGAATTTTTTTATTTATGCAATTGTCTCAAGCGAGAGACAGAGTTAATTTTGGATTCAATTGCAGTCTTGAACTAAAATTGCGATATCATGTGGTTTTGTTTAAAAAGTGTTTTGAAAATAAGGTTATAATCGAGCAACACATTCAGGCTTTTTTGAAAGATCTTATCATAAAGGCGTTGCATTTTTTATTGCCAAAGTTGGTAAATGACTTAGACAAAAATATAAGAGCTTTAAAATCATTTGGTGAACCGACAGACAGTTGGAACTCGTTATTAATTAATATGTTTAAATCAATGATTTCAGTTCAAAGTATGTACTTGCAAGAATACATTACACTAGCTTCAAGCCAAACAGAATGCATTCTTGTGAAACGCTGTATAACTCAGTTGGTCAATCAGTTTCAAAAAAGTAAAGCTGTTCTGAATCCACATGAGCAGTTTGCTCAATGCCGGTTTCAGTTCAGCATGTGTATACTGTTGTGATGTATCTTAAAAGAGGATAAACAGATGGTATAATTGTCAAGGGTGTATGCATGCAATATAAGTATACTGATCCTGTGGTTAATTTAACTAGTTGAAACTAAATCCTATTTTGCAAACATATACTAACATGTATATAATTGATATTCTGGAATGTAAGTAAATAAAAAAATGAATTCGAATGCAAAGAAATTTCAGTTCTCAACTTACTGGAAAAGGTTATTTGGAATCAAATTTTTAAACTGTCAATGCAGACTAACTGTTTGAGTCAAAATCATGTACAACATATGGTCTGGGTAACAAAGAATAGTCATGGTATTTCTTGGGGATGGATCTTGTACAGCTGAATTGGCATCATCATGAATATTATACCTTTGTGTTTAAAACAAATTGTCAGGTCTGGCGCAGAAATGTTCATGAAGGGTTTGAAAAAGAAGAAGTAATTAGAAACCTACCTGATGGAAAACATTGTACTGATATGCTTATACTCGGTTGCCCTAAGCTGTCAGTATTAAATTGCAAAACCTGTTTATGTATCACTCATTGCTGTAGATACAACGATAACAAAACACCATACTATTTAAAAAATGGTATAATGTAAATTTATAGAAATAGTGTGGAATATTTATTTTAGCTTAATTTTACAATGGTGAATATTAGCAGTGCTACCTCTAGCAAACCCTTATATTTGTTGATCTAGTTATTGTGTGTGTGTGTGCTAAACAATTCTAATCATTTTACAAAGATTTAATTTTCTTGCCCACTTAAACTTTTCTAGTAAGCGTGTTCCTGGATGTTTAACCTTTTGCAATTCCATTATATAAAATACTCTTTTGATTTTTGTCTTGATCTTGTAAGAAGTAATGTAGTTGTTGGATTTGTTAAGAATATCTTTTTAATCTTAAATATTTTACTTGACTAGTTTGGTGCGTGTAACCTTTTTAAAGATTCTCGATGTTTACTTAACGTTCAGTGTTTTTAATTCAGTATAACCAAACAGGTGTGGTTTTGTAATATTCTCAACAAATATAGATGGTGCAAAAAGGAGTAATTAGAAAACTATTGATTCGGCAAATGTCTAAGTAGTGAGGGATCTTAATACAGATCAGGTTGCTTAACACCCCCCCCCCCCCCATGTACCACTGAATATCGGTGAAACCATTGTAATTATCTACTTTCTTTAGAGTAGCAATTAACTTTCAAAGTCGACAATTAAACTCGTCTGTTTATTATAATACTTCATTACTAGATACCACTTGATACCAGACTAGCATGGTGATTTTTAAAATGAGGACTGACCTTTTGTATTTGATCTTGATGAATTTTATAGACAAACCTTTGGTAAACGTAACACTTCCAGAATGATAGTATTAAATCTAGTTGTTACTCATACGTTTTCATTGGTTGAAAATATAGGCTCGCCCGCTTACGTAACATCTAGAATCTTCATGTTTATTTGTCAATTTTTTTCAGTTGGTTGGCTTTGAAGCAACACTCACAGAAATCTGTTGTTTTAAAATCCTTCAGGCTACGTTAATTTGTTGAAATATACCTCCGCGTTATCTTTACGAAATTCCGGATTTATGGAGGTAACTAATGTCCTTTAGCTTATAATGTGGTTGATGTCATTTATCTATACTATTAATGGATTTTTAGAGAAGTTTAATGAATACGCATTTCACCTAAATATCCAGTATATTTGTTATTAAAAGGAAAACGCGATTAAATATTATGCAGAAATTGTTTTTTATAATCTTTTAAAAACCTTTGTTTTCCATTGAATACGATCAAATAAATTTTTTTAAATAATTTCGCATTTACACGTTGGGTACTTTGATAGCAACCTTTACATGAAGAAGTAATATCGCAATGGTAATATACTTTTCAACTCTTCTGATATCTCCACAATTCTTTCTCCATATTTTGTCTTTGCAGTTTTAAGCAAAACAGTGTTAATAGTTATCAGATTGTAGTGGTTCTAGCTGAGGTTAATTTTTTAATATTTGAAATATAGGGTTTGGCACATAGCCAGGTGATGCAAAGAAGTTGTTTTACCAGTTTTAGCAGATTATTGATAAAAGAGAAGACGCTAGATAAGCAGAAATCCTTACTACTGGTATTTTGTCAACAACTGTTTGCAAGATGCGGCAGGTTTTTTTGTAATTATTTGGTCTGGCCACGATAAAAAATTAATAAGTTGGCGATTAGAAGAATAAAATTGCCAATGGTTCCCAGAGCTATGGGTGTTCCAGAAGAATAAAAATCTATAAGTATATTTTTATTTGTTTTAGAGTACAATCAGATGAGGTTCCTAACTATTTTGTTGTATCGAACATTGCCTTATTGTTAAATATAAGATTAGATGTAATGTATTGTAATGTAATGTGACGTCACAGTAATTAAGGTAAGTTGATTTTAAAAACTAAAATGATAAAATTAGAAAATGGTAAGTTGCAATTCTGTACTGTAATTATGTTTTTGGAATTATATATTGTGGTATTGGTATTTGGCTTTGCTTCAAATTGTCATGCAGAATCCACCTCAAAAGCTCTATTCTTGATTTTTTACAGTTGCTTTTTTAACTTCTCACTTAAGCAAACTCTGTGATTTCAAAATGGTTGACTATGTGACAAAAGTTGTTGATAGCGCCGAATATGTACTCTTAGGTATGCAATAATCTGTGTAAAATGATACATACAAACTAAATCGATGCTCCACACAAAAAAAAGTGTGCTACAGTGCTGAAACACCACACAGCAGAGTTTTCAAAAATTAGTTGTGCCACAAATAATCCTTCTTCGAATTTTGACAATAAAGCAGTTGGCTCTAAAATTCCACGGCGTAGCGTGATGATCCACCTCAAATATAAATACAACAAATATATAAAAGGAAAAACACAAAGGTGCAAGCCTGAAAGGACCGACTTCTGCAGCAAAGTAAGTCTACTTATCATAAAACAATTCACTCAGAACAATAAAATTCCTTTCTATATTAATACCAATAAAACAAAATAAAATAGAATATCAATATTATACATGTACGTAAGGTCTAATAATTATTTGCCACAAAATTTAAAAAATTAATAACAAGGGGACATTTAGGTTAAAAAGAATATCACCTAATTTGATTTTATACAGTACCTATATTATAAAAATAGGGTTTTTTATTTTAAATAAAAATGTACAATTATTTTAGACATATAATGAAAATAAATAGACATAAAAAAATTGTATACATTCTATGCCAGGAAACATTTCTTACAAGAAAAGTCTTATACAGCTTACATAATCTATTATTGACCTTGTGCAACATGGGATCAAAACAGATAAACAACTCTAATACACACAATATGTAAACACCTTTAACTGATAGTGAAAAATGCCACATGTACAAAATTTATGATATTCTTACAGTTAAAGTTTGGTCATCAACAAAACCTTATAATATCCATTTTCTATAATTATAGTTACATAGGCTCACCACTACGTCAGATTTCCAGGAAGGAACGAATCTAAGCTCGAGGGCATGACTATATTGATTTACATTATCTAAGATACATGTTTTGTTCCGATATTAGCAAAACAACTTCCTCCAAACACCAGGGTATAGTTACAGATGTCAAAAGACTCTGTGATCGGACAAAAATCCGACATTCTTTGTTGAAGCTACCAATTGGAAAATCTGTAGCGTAATTATGTTTTACAATTGTATAAGTGATACTATACACTATGAAGGAATAAAGGCCGTTTCACAAACCCTCTAAGAAGTAGTACAAAATATACACAATAAGGACAACTTCTAATTGATAGAAAACTAGCCTCAAAAACACTTCTTGTTTTTAAGATTCGAAGCACAAGGTATCAAGTCGGAAAATAACAAACATAATAATGTTTAAAACTAAAAAACTCTTTGCAACTATGATAGTCAGAGCGCAAATCTGGTATCGATGCAACATCAAGAGTAAGCACTAAATTGTGGTTTTAAACATGTGTACCAAATAAAGCTAAAAATGACTGCTCTTAATGCATATAACTGTTAAAGAGGTTATGAAACAGCACACAACTAGAATATGACTAAAATAAAAATTTACGGGTTACAAATCAAGGTTGTAAATGAAACGAAATGATACTGATCTTCATCATAAAATAATCTTTTCCAATGAATCCCATTTCCATTTGGTGAATCCTTGAAAAGCAAGAGTTAGGTAGGGAGTTTTATTTCAAGATGTAACTGCGCCATATCTTTTTCAAAATGACAATAGTGAGTCACTAATGATACATGGTGTTCGTTATCATGAAATAATAACTAACTTATTTGGTACCCAATGGAAAAAATCGATGCGAGGAATGTTTACTTTCAAAAAATGTCGCACAGTGAAAGATGCAACGTAATTATTGCAAAGCAAATTTTGTGGTCAAATAATTTTTCTGTTTGAAGACCAGGATTGTCCAGCTGGATTGCGTGACTTATTGCTTTTGAATCTTTTCCTTGGGGGTGCTTGAATAAATATGCTATAGAACAATCCTCAAACAGTTCCAAATTGGCAGAGAACGCTACATTATTGAAATAGAGACAACTTTATGTCAAAATATTTTTAAAAACAGTAAAATTGTGAACGCCATTTGCCATATATTTTCTTTCACACGTACTAACAGACTTTGTACTTTAAAAAGCTAATAAAATTTTCTGAATCAATTACTAAATAGTGTTTATTTTTAAATCAAACGCTTTTAATAAACGTTTATAATTAGGAACACATTGTAGTAGCGACTTATTGCTATATCATATTTCATGCTATTAATAAATGAAATAAAAATCTGAAAAAAAAATTCAGTTATGGATTACGCATGTTAAAATCCGCAGTGGAGTGAGTCTGCTGGATTGAAAATGACCGGCTGTTAAACCACTTGGGTTTGGATACTGAAACAAAATATTGAGCATACGCTAAAGATGTCTTTATTTTAGGAAGAACCTTGCGTTGAGACACGTGATGTCTAAGGTTGAAAAAGGCAAATAAATATACATACAAAATTAACATAAGTCAAGTAACTACATACATACAAGTTAACACAGGGTTGAAGTCCAATAGTAATAGTAGTAAACCCAACTAGCAATATGAATCAACATAAATTCAATAGCCAGATAACGTAACTTCAACAGTAAGTATAAATAATATACATAATACTAAGTCCAATAATTATAATAGTAAAAAATGTAAAAATATGTACAATAATGTGAAAAATGTTCAATGCAACCTCACTGATTTCCTGAGCTGAAGAGAAGTAGAGGCTGCCTTAGAGGGTGCCATGGAAGGTGCTGTTGAAGATGTTTTAGTAGTTGGTGTGGTGTGGTGAACAGCATGACGGCCTGTCCTAAGGTGGTCCAAGAACAAACTTGAACCAATAAAACGTGGAGGTTGCACTCAAGAAATAGGATTTACGTTTGACGAATGTTAAAAGAGCATAATTTATGATGCTTGCTTAATAATATCTTGCTTGCAAATTGATCGGAAATGCATCTGTAATGGAGTGAACCAATGTTTCAGAAAATATAGATGCAAACATGAACTAATCGCTTGCTATTGTATTTAATTTCAGCTTGTGATGGACTACATAAAAGTATTATAAAAATTTGTCACTGCTGCATTACAACCTTTAAATGTTTTCGATAAAAATGTTTTTTAATTTTAGTGTTTCGAGTGTTTTAGTTTTACATAACACTTTCCGGTTTTCATCAACGTTGGTTTTTATAAAAAATTTTCACATAATACTTTTAATAGATGACATATTTTACATATCATCATTCATCATTTTGTTTTCGACCTTATTTTACATATAACTATTTAAATAATGAGTAATTTGACAACTAAGTACAGGGTACAAATAAATTAATGAATAATAATTTAAGCATAAAGCTTGGCAACACATTGTTCAGAATCACTATTTATGGGAATAATGTTTTAACACAACACTGTCCCATTAAAGTTCATTAAACTACACGTATTTAATGATCCTCCTTGAGCAGAAGAATTTATTTCCCAAAGGCACTGTTCATAACATTAACATTATTTTGACAGTCGATAACATAAACAATCTACACACCATTAACATTTTACAAACTGTTGTATTTTATAACATAGTTCCTTGTATTGAGGTAAGCACTTCAACATCAATGTAATAAATATTAAGCCAAAAACATTAAATTAAATTGTCAATCTAACCATAGTAATTACAAAAACTTACATTTCGAAATTCCTAAGAATAAACAAATAAATACACTATTTGTTGCATTAATATAGATTACTATCTGGTAAAGAACGAAACTTTTGTATTGGTCTGATAAAATTTTCAGTTTTAATGTCCACTTGCAGAACTCATACTTCACCATCCTTTCTGGGGAACACATTAACCACTCTTGCTAAAGACCAGTTAAGAGGAGAGTTGGTTTCAGTTTACTTTAATGTTTGTATTAGAACAATTGCACATGGATATGTGTTGAAGTCTATTTAAACAATCAACTTTTCATTTTTTCAAGAACCACTGCTGAACATGAATTAATTTTTGCCATAGAGATAATCTATTTTCGGATACGTTTGTTAAATCAGCTTCAGGAAATGATGTAAGTGACCTATTGATCGGAAAATGTCCTGGAGATGTTAAATCGATAGGACTATTGCTCATAGCACACAGGGGACGTGAATTTAGTACAGCTTTTATTTTAACTAATACTGTACTAAATTCCTCAAATGTGATATTAAGATTTCCAAGTCTAAGAAAATAATATTTGGTACTTTTAATAGCTGTTTCCCAAATATCGCCATGGTGTGAGTAACAAGGTGGAATGAACTTCCATATGCTTCCTTTTAAGGATTAGTTGTACTGTGTGGTTCCAAGATGTAAGAAAGGGGTACAGTTGAATTTTAAGTCTTCTTCCAAAATATAATATTTAGTGATCATCAAAAAAAGATAGAATTGTAAAAATGATTTGTTACTTATAATTTTATTTGATTTTAGGTCAGATATTTCCCAAGCAAAGCAAAATTACTGTAAAAGCTTTATAATTTTTAATTCAGCAGAGAGATGTTCTGAAATTGTAGATGTATAGTCCATTCACTTTAACTTTAAGATGATGTCACAACTGAATAAAATGCTACATTGCCAATGTTAGTTTAAATAATAATATATCTAATGAAAGATATAAGAATATTCCCATTGACAAAAAGAATTGGTAGCAAGATTGTACAGAACTGCTAACCTTTATTGTGTTAAATGACAGTATCCTTCAAGCATAATTCTGGGTATTTATTTGCATACAGTTGCCTACACTTCATTTCTACATTTAACGTCATCTTAAACTTAAATTGAACGAACTATACCAGAAATCCTGCCAAAGTTTGTAGCATTGTGTGTAAATTTGAGACAAAACCTATAGAAGGTTGCAGCTTAATGAAATTTGAAAATCTGACCAATACTGTATCATAAAATTCAGAAGTATCTAGTCGAGTGTATAAAATATATTTCTATTTATTACGTCTCCAAATTTGATCGCAAATTATTGCAGTCAAGCAATTAAAAATTCACATGCTAAGAAAGCCATTAGAAACTAAACAAAGGGCTTACTTTAATAATAACCGCAGCTAGGGCAATCCTCCACAGATGTCTTTAGGTAGATCAGGTTACGCAAGGATTCGGCTCTTCAGATTTCGGCAGCAAAGTGTGTTGAACCTACACTTTTAAGAAACACCAGACATTATTAAGATACATTTAATATGACGATATCCACGGTAAGTGCAAGTCAAATCTATGTTTAAGACACGCCGTTTACATGAACTTGTTGGTGTCCCCACCATAAAACGTCTCATTGGCTAAACGCGATAACCACATACTCCTTTTGCCTGAGAAATGCGTGCTTAGCGAAATACATCAATAAATTATGCATTCTTCATCTCTGGTTCGTGAAAATTTATAACCACACGCACTAACCTAATTTATACATTCAATAATAATGGTGGGAAAATAAAGTTTTCCCTTTTGGATTACAAACATCCCCTATGCCTAATATTAAAATGAAAACTTTGTGCAGCCAGGGGTGCAATAATCTTTTAATTTGATATGTCTTTAAGCTATATTAGTCAAATTATTAGAAATTTAGGTTGTGAAGAGTATGTAGAACTTTTTAGATTAGCACAGAATAGAAAAGAAGTTAGAGCTGCATCAAACCGACCTTGACTAAGGTCGAAAACAAGTACATTTTCGAATATTTTCCCACATTTTTAATACTTGAGCAGTTCTATTAGCTATGAATTGAGTGCACTACGATGGATGATAGTTTAAACAATTTCTGAATCTGAGCATAAGTTAACCCAGCAAATCTGAATAGAAATGAATTTAAAAATATCAACTCCTGTTTGTGTAAACTTAGCAACCAATACAGCTCTCATAAGTTATAATCTAAGAAGAGAATAAGAAAACAAAAAAATTTCAAGAACTGTAAATTACGTGTAAGTAAACACATCCAGTAGAAAACTTTAGACTTGCATAAGAGAAGGAGTGAATTTCGACACTGATAAAAGTATCTTCAATTAACATCGTCCTAGGAATCTTTAAATCTTGAAGTGCAGGAATGTTTTCTTTTTAATTTTAACCATTCTTGGTATAAATCTAGGTTTGAACCTTCATCACATTCTATTTTTGAGATCCAAATTTTTTTAATAATTAATTTTGCAGTAACTGACTAGATTAATAAGAACCATGGAATCAAAGATCTGTGCTTCTGAGGACAGCATTTTTCGTTTATTGTATGAATATGTTTAAGTTGAGGTCGTGTTACAGAAAACTATCAGAGTTACAGTTCCAGAGCATACCGAATACTTAATTCGAAGAGTTTTCAAGAGTTATAACATAATTGTCATGAGTTGCTTAAGGTATCTGTCCAAAGATACAGAAGATTTTGAACACCACTTGTGAGCAGATATACAAACCTTATTTAGCATCTCAGTGATTTATGGTATACCTTTAACAGAGTTTTTATATCATTCATATTAAAAAGTATATTGTCAAAATGGCATGTATGCAATAACGTGTCACTGGCCAAAGTATGCTGATTTTTGTAAGAAGTAGCTAATTTAATTAAACAGCAATACTCAAAAACAGGGCACTATCAGTGCCGTACTTTACGGTCTGTAATTCAATACATTTTAACTTTTCTTAGGGAGAATCGCATCATAAGATATTTAACAGATATGTCTGGTTGGAATTTATCTGTCATTGTTTAAACATGTTTTGAATGTCTTTTGTAAATATATACTAAACAACCCAAAGCAAACGAGAATATCTAACAATTCTGGTTGAGTAGTATAAATTTTTAACAAAATATCATTTAGCGAAGCTTTGGTAGAAGAGCCATCAAATACAACTCTGAGCTTTGTAGTGAGCTATTTTCTTTGACCACACAATGATGTGGTAGAATATACCTATTTTCATCAGTCATTTAACAGGTTAAAAGTTACATAGGTAGCATGATCTATAGCACGTTTAATGAACAGGTTAAGTAATTAAAATAACTGAATGTGCTTTAGTTGTACAGTTTAAACTGAGCACAAGCCTCATTCATAGCAAACAAATTAACACGTAATTACAAATTTGTGTGAAAAACTAATTGATATTTGTAGGTTAGCAATACAAAATATAGTGAATGATTTTATTAACCCGGCAAACCAATACAAAGTTTCTAGTTAAACTTGCTGCTCATTTATGGCAGGAGCACTTACTGAATCTATTCGTTAAATGCACTATAGAGCAACATATTCGTTTATGTGCTTTTTACATTGCGTAAATAGTTTAACATTTTTTAAGAGGTTTGCTTTCTAAATTGAGATACCTTTTTCTTGCTTCAATGAAAGGATTATCCAATTTTTTGTTTTCGTTAGATGAGAGGGTAAAGTTTCTTGAAACCTTTCAGTGGAAAGAATCTAAGTATTTTCTTTAAAAATGTTCTCAGCAGCTTCTTCAGAGATACCTAAAACAGGCTCATTTCAAATTTCATCTACTTCTTAAAACTTTTGAAGTAAACTGTTTAATTTATTTAGCGCGAGTTTAGATTCGTCTAAGAGTGGAACACTATTTAATTGAGGTTTGTGCTTTTTCTCTGAGGTGCACAAGTTAGTACTATTAGTGTAGCTATTAAGCGGTAAACTACCTCATATTAAATATTCATGATACGTATTTTGTAGTGTAGTCCGACCTTTTTCTAGTTGAATCAAACCGTTCTCTATGCCATTATAAACATGAGTAGCTAGTAAGGGATCAATTTTGCTAATCTGCTAATTTGATATACGTAGGAATGTTCAATTTGGTTTAATCAATTGAAATCTGAAGTAACTTACATGTTATTGTATCTATAGCTGCACACTATGCATAAAATACCTTGTCACCTTCAAAAGAGGAAAATTTAATATTCAGCTTATTATAGGAAATTGAGGTGCTTTCTGAAATAGTAGATATTTGCAAGGTTTTTGTTTTGGTATAGAGTATATTTAAGTTTATCAACCAATTCTTAAGAATTGAAATAAGCTTGGCGGCCATTATCTAGCAGTGCTCTTGCATGTACTATTTATTTATCATTAGAGTTAAACGATACCTTGGCGGTAGCTACTTGAACTTCAATCCTGACAGAAAGAAATGTTGCAATATTTGAGTTAAACAAACTATCAAGTTGCACAATATTATTAACATTATTTTCTTGAAGGATATTCAACATTACTTTGAGCTCTAGTTCTTAGCTTCTAAAGTTTGCTTGTTGGGAACACTAGAGTAGTAACTTCTACTAGTATACTATGTTTGATTGTTTAAATAAGTAGTGGCATGATTTTTGGAAGATTCCTGATGGTAACTATGAATACTACCTTTAATATTGGATGAACCATTTGTATTTTGTAAAAAGATATGACCATGCGCAAGAGTGAGTAATATCCTTTATGACAAACATTACATTCAAGATAATTTTTGCACATTACGTATTCTTAACAAAGTTAAGCCTTTCTTGAGGATACATCTGCTTAAACTTTTCACAGTAATATATTTGTAACCAATGTCATTACAATATGAGCAGCTCGATAAATTATTAGGCAAGTTAGATCGAGTTTGAGTATTTGTATAATGATGTCTTTCAAGCAGAGAAATTAAAAGACTTTTAGTCCTTTTCTTTTCTGTTTTCAGTAAAATTCATCTTTTCCAGTATTTCACACTTTTTTCCAAAATATAAAAGATTGTTTTAGGATTGGAATATAACCTACTTCATTATTCAAATGCCTTATGAGTTGAGAAATCTACTTTATCTAAGAAAAAATTCTATTAAAATTAAATCCAGATGTATTATTGTTATCTCCAAATTTTGTAATGCCTGTAATGTTTGTTTAGTTTGAGTGTATAATTCTCATTATGTTAGAGTTATATTTTATTAAAGAAGGCACTTTTTGCAAACGTTTTATAAGTATACTTATTATTTGAGTTTATTTTCATACATGTTCTTAAGAGTCTAAAGCAATCCTAAAGTTTGATTCACTTACTTTTATGTCCCCTATTAAATTCAAACGCTCTCCATGTAAATCATATTTTAACTAAGCAAACTTTTGCAGATCATTAAGATTCATCATCACCATTAGGTCTTCAGTCCTGGAACTGGTTAGATGAGTACCCTCATTGTTTCCTATTCTGAACTAACCTATACATTTCCCTGAAATTTACACAATCTGCATGCAATAGCCTGAGCTAGGTTTACCTCTACCTCTTTTTTTCCAATCTCTGTTTGTAATATATCTCGCACTATTTCCTAAAAATGCCTTAGAACGTAGCCTGCCCTTCAATTTCTCCTATTTCTTTTTGTTTTCCACAGATATCTTTATTCCCCTATTATTTCTATAACCTGTTTGTTATTAACTTTCTGTCCATGCTATCATCCTCATACATCTGAAGCACAACATTCCAAAAGACCTCTACCGTTTTTCTGTCTGCTTCTCCAACTGCCCCTATTTCATAGACGTACTGTGCTGTGCTCCATAAATATGCTTCCAACAGTTTTCTCCTTGTTTCTATGTTTGTTGTCTTCGAACATAGCCACTGCTCTTTCTTGTTAGATGCAGTTCAGTTCCTCTTCTATTGCTTTACAAATATATACCTTATTTCCCCGAGATTCAGTGGTATGTGAAGGGGGTTTAGCAGCCTGTGGCTACCAAGATCCCCCCAATTCGCCAAAGTAATAGTTTCCAATATATCTATTTGCACAATCAACATTAGTTGAAAATATTAACCAACACCTATAGTTATTTATAATAATCATAAGATTTGAGTGCAATTATTTTTTTCATTATTAGGTTTCCGTCTTGTAACTGGTTGGAGGCGGACCTCAACTTATTCTATTCAGAGCTAGCCTATACAATTTTTTGAAATTTCCACAGCCTAGATACAGCTCGGTTTCCATTCTGCTGTTTCATAATTATATGCTCTATTTTGTTCTTAACTTTGTCTGTCCATGATATCTGCATCATACGTCTGTAGCACAACATTTCAAAGGTATCTATCTTTTTCATGTCCACTTCTCCTACTGTCCAAGTTTTACAGCCGTACAGTGCTGTGCTCTACACATATGTTTTAAGCAATCTTTTCCTTGTTTCTATGTTTGTTGTCTTTGAACACAACAGTTGCTTTTTCTTGTTAAAGTTAGCACAACCTTGTGCTAATCTTTATTTATATCTTTTGTGCTCTTCCCATCTTGAATTATTTGGTTTCCTAGGTAGTAGAAATCATTAATCTCTGGTAAGTTCTCGTTACCTATTTGTATTTTTGTTTTTGAGATATTTTCCCCTCTTTTGCATACTAGTACTTTAGTTTTATTTGTGTTAATGTTCAAACCGCATCTCTCTGTTAGATCTCATTCCATTTCATTAAGAGCAGCTTCTAACACTTCCTTGCTAGATGCTAATACCGATATATCATCTGCAAATCTCAGCATATCAATCCCTTATCTCTGCATAATAATTCCAAATGTCTTCCTGCATTTGACAGTATTCATTGCCTCTTTTATGTACGAGTTAAAAATTAATATCTACTTCTCTACATTTCTGCTCTAATTCTATTATCGTTGTTTGCTCTTTGTATAAGCTATGTACTATCCGTCTATCCCTAAAACTAATTCCAATCTTTTTGAGTATTTCGAACATTTTTTTCCATTTTATATTGTTGAATGCTTTTTTCAGATCTACAAATCCGATATACATGCTTTTGTCCCTTTCTATTGTTTTCTTTATTATCACCCTCAAAGCAAAAATACACTCCCGTGTTCCCCTGTTTCGCCTAAACCCAAATTGATCCTCTCCTAGTATTTGTTCAGCTCGTTTTTCTATTCGACTTTGTACAATTCTAGTTAATATTTTTGACATGTGTGCTGTCAAATTTGTTGTTTGAAAATTTTCACATTAAGATTAGCGTTATTTCTTATAAGGCAGTGATTGTTGAAAAAACTGAAACCATTCTAAAGTTGCCTGTATTTATCTTTATAGACAATTCTGGCACTTTAGCAGTTGATACCGCAATGCTTTGAGTAACCTTTTGTTAAATAACAACTTTTTCTAACTCATTCATCCTCCTGTCAATTAGCGTACGAGTTATACAATACTTTTCATCAGCTGCTTCCACATCACCATTTTTGAAGTTTGCTCCAGCTAGCTGTTTAATATCTTGCTGGACTTTCTCATAACTATCAAAATATCTAACTAGTTGATCTTTTTTAATTAACAACTGATAAGTCTATCTCAGGATCATGAAAGTATTCCACCCAATTGCAAATTCGTGTAATACGAGTTTTAAAAGACAGATTTGTTTTTTTTAAATTTTCCATAGCGGTACTAGTCTGTAGAGTTACTGAGAGATTTAGATTCAGCTAAAATCAAGGGAAAATCAATGTCTACAATGCAACTATGTGTTTCAATTTTTAGAGGTAGTTAAATATTCAAGTGCTTTGCTGAAACTATTAAATTAGGAGCTTGATAGTGCTTTCATAAAATAGCACACACTGCTCACATCCAGTAACATTTTATTGCAAAAGTGAGTTAGCTATTTCGTAGTACTCTACAGGTTGCTACAAATCAATTTTCGCAGCCTAATATTTGACCCAAATATGTGCGATAACTTAGTTTATTTATATTTAGCAAGGATATACAGAAAGATATTTAAGTTATTAATATTTTTAATATTGGTTTTTGAAATGTACCCTATTACAATACTTCATAGTGCCAAAGCACATATTAAGAGCAGTATTTGGAAGAGAAAATTTTCTTGTTTATCTATTTTAATTAACTCAGTGTATTCTTTTGCATCAGGATTATCTATGTCGAAAATTGTTCAATTCTCGTGGTGTTTTATAAAATCATTCTGTTTATATTTATGTAGAGTTACGTTTGTATGCCGCATACTTTACTCAAAGTAATACGGTCGATCTTGAATATTGAAATGAATTTATGAATGAATCACTGTTAATCAAGTTCCGGCTTGTAGATTAAATTATTTCTATATGTCACATTTTCCAGAGATTTTGTGTTTAATTCTAATCTTAGTCACATACGTGATTCAATATTTCAGCGAATTCCACGGCTTTAATGGCCTAATTAATGTCAAGTTTATGATTTTAGAGCATAACCAGACGTTTTCGATTCTTGTCTAATGCACGGAGTTCATGTGCTGTTGTCTTTTATCTTATTGCAATGCTTAAGGCTATAAAAATAATTCTTATCTATTTTTATTGCTTTTTAACGTTCGCTCGAGTTCTTCAAATAGTGCGTTTATTCATATTTGGCTATTTAATGACTTTTAAAACACTTCTTAGTAGTTGACGTATTTTCTTATTAATTAAGAAGATTCTAGAATAATGATACGTTTGAAACTTTTAAAATGAAGTTAAATGATCTACATACGGGAGTCAATTTAGTATTTTGAAAGAACATAATTATGTTATGCTTTGCAAACGCAATAAATGTATTTTTACGATTTTGTGCACGGAAGGTGTATTGCTATAAAAAATGAATGTCTTTATATATAAAAGATTGAAACTCGTAAAGTGTTATTTTGTATTAAATAAAATTGCGTTAAGTTGACACTCTTCTATGCAATTTACGGCAAATCAAGCGAATATATCTTTGTGGTATTGAAATAAATGGCTTTGTATATGCACTTATATTCGCTTACACAGTGATTGAAACGTGTTCTAATGCATCTATATGCACCTAAAATTTCTTACATTATATTTAATGGGGCTTCGTTAATTTAAATGCATCCTACAGATCTCAGTATAATTACATGATTAATAAGGGCTTTGTCTTTTATTGGCAAAGAAGTACGCTTATTTTATACAAGGTGGAACAATTAATATTTGGAAATGTCAATTTTTCCAGTTTCTTTCTATTTGGGTCCACTTTATTTATGGAATTTGGGTTTCAATGACTTATCGTGACCCCCTTATCATATCAATGTATATATATATATATATATATATATATATATATATTTAAGTGCAGTTGAGTCCAATGGAAACGATATTTTTATAAGCGAAGGCAGGAAGTCCTAAAGAAGAATTTGACGGTTCAAGGAGCAATTATTACTTCGTTTTGTAACCTAACAAGACATTTGAATATCACTAAATAGATTAAGCTAGAATAAGTTTTATTTTGCGTATAAAATTATTTGTTAGTGCATAATTTATTTTCATTAATTTTGAGGTCAGAATCCGAAGCGTATTGACTTTTACAAATCTTCTGTCCAGCGTCGTTGATCTATTACGCCGAGATATATTTAAATTTTCCAACAAAACTTAAACTAAATTTTGTGATTCATATATAGAATATATTGGGGTTCTGTAAGTATTAGCAAGGATTAAGTGATGATTATTTTAATATCTATGCAGTTATAAGGTAAATTCCCTGTCTAAACTTAAGCTGTAAATTGTATTTATCAGCGTTATTTATATCGGTGTCTGTAAGAGATTATTGAGATAATGTGTATAAAAAAGATGTATTTGAACGTATAGCAGATTGTTCGTAGATGTTTCATGAAAGTTCTGGGTTTTATTTCATTTTTATTAAATCCACAACGTATTTTTTGCTGAGCTAGCCAAACAAGGAAAAAGGGCACGATAAGTTAAAAATTCATATTTTCTTCTGGATCCTTATTGGCCAGGGCGATTGTACCCCAATCCACAACATCTTTTGTGGCTCTAAATGTTGTGGCAGCCGATTCTCAGATAATATATATATATATATATATATATATATATATATTGCTGTGGAAGTCGGGATTATTTTCTTAAATCGAGCCCCAATGTTGGGCCGTCATAAAATTGCCGTGGAAGTGTCTAAAATTCTCACCCCACGAATTGGGCCAACATAAAATTTTCCAAAAACATATAATAAAAAAAAATAAGAAATTTCTTACACTACCTTTTTGGAACGCCTCCTTATTTCTGCACACCCGGGCTAGCTCAGCAATCGGCTTCTTCTGGAATACCTACCATCCTATGTACCTTCCTTTCTCACAACCACGGTCAAACGAAATTACCACTCAAATAATGCAACAAAACATACAACCTTTTCATTTACACATATTAACAAGTTTCCATTATTAAGAAGATATTTACACATTGGTACACACAGTTTGATAAAAACTGTTAGCATCTCAATCTTTAAATTTTTCAAAATTTTATGATTGTGATTATTTCAACAAATTTGTTTAAGACGAGTAGATGGGCCCGTCATGTAACCCTAGATTGATTTTATTCTGGTCTATTTTGAGCTCATTATAACCCAGTTCCTCTAAATGCTTTTAAACCTTGCACTTTCATTAAAACGAAATCTAAAGACCCGTTTACTCTTTACAACAACATTTTATATCATTAATAAACATTTTTAAAAAATCAATATTAATTGTCCTGTACATATACCCCTTTAAATGAGTTTTTATGGTAATAAATAAACCCCCAACAAGTCAAAACACTCGAACACAAAAATAGCAGCACAAATGTTTAGGCAAAAAGCAGAAAATTAATTTTCTTTACCTGGAGTAGGCTTCGTCCATGGTTACCTCAGGAGATGTGTACCAGAAACCCTCGTCGTTGTGTCCATATACTTAACGATGATGTCTGGATCCAACTGATCCCCACTTTCCAACTCTCGGCAACCACCTATTATTCTACTCGGTTACTCGTCTTGTCCAAACTTAACATTCCATACCAAATACCATTCTATCATTCAATTGTATCTTGTGGTAACGGCACTTTTTGTAACTTCAGCACTCACTCGTGCAAATCACTTTTAATACTTTTATGGTCCGTTACAAACTGCTTTACATACTTTAAATTAGGATGTTGTACCGAACAAGCAATAATTAATACAACTTAGGATTCCGTACAAGCAATTACGTTGGATATCTAAGCGCGATATAAGATATCAAAAATATAAGAGATAAGAGAGCTTTAATATCTTTCTCAGAGTATTTATACGCTTTTCAATACCCCCATGAAGCCTATTTCCATTGAAAAGCTTATTTTATAAAACCGATTCTCAAAAATTTTATCGTAACGAACTCCTACGGCTGAAAAATTCCCCGTTCATCGTGTTGTTACATAGAAATTCGTTTGATAACTTCATCGTACGCGAGCTTCTCAAAACTGCTATCTTTCGACCAATGATATTGCTTTGCCTTGTTATAACGTTCCACCTCCTAGTTACCTTCTCCGTTCCACGCATATTTATTGTCTCTTTTTAGAACCCCTCTTAAGCTACAGAAAATCGATATTGTTGTTGGCCTTCACATTTTCACTTGTATTTTAGACGTGACTTGTAACCAACGCTTTCTTATACGCTTCTCTGTCTGTTCTACATTATAGATCTCACTCAGTCTTTAAAGCACTTGTTATTTTAGCAGCTTATACATTGACCGTTACAGACAAAATTCTATAGAATTTTGTGCTAATGTTCGTTTAAGTTTCATGAACTCGACATTTTAACTAACGGGTGTTTCTTCGAAGCAACCGTCCGTTTAGAATAACAATTCAGAGTTTAACCATTCTTAAGATTTGTAAAACGAACGTTTTCGTTTCTTTAAATGGAAATCTGCGTTAATATTATTGATTTTCTATACTTGAAAGCTCTGTTTTCTATCCCATGCGCTTGATTTAAAATTATTACAATTAATTTGCGTATCCTTGAGTTTTTATGTACTCTAAAGCTTCTACCCGTTATGCAATTTTAATATTCTAATTTAGAATTACAAAATATGTTAATAACTGTTTGTCTTCACTATCTAAACTGATTAATTTGGCGCGTAAATAAATTGTTCCCATTTTCTATATACACAGTGTTTGAAATTTTATTATCTGGACCTACTTAACCAATAATTCCACGATAATATATATATATATATATATATATATATATATATATATATATATATATATATATATATATATATATATATATATAATTTTGAGCGTAGCTTCCTGTCTATAACTGACATAAATCAAAAACTTGACAATGTCAGATATGATTGACAAAAATGCCGAACGTAATTGAAAGTTAGGTTGGTGTATCGTCGGTTACACGATTTAAATTAGTAAATTTCCCAATTGTCGTCATCGGTCTCGGTGGCGTAATTGATAAACGCATGGTTCCGGTAAAACCAGGATACAAGTTCAAGTCCTGTCCAAGACCTTATATTTTCCATCTTTCAATTACTAGCTCGATTTGAAATGATTATTTGGGCTTTGCATAAAAGTCTAAGTTATTATTTCATCTTATTCACTATAATACGATAGTATTTATCAACTTACCTTGTGTAATTAACTAGCTAAAATATTTATAATATTTATATATGTATGGGAACTATTCCACTCTGATAAGGCTAACAAGCCGAAACCATTGGTCAGTGGATGTTTCCTCCCCTGTGAAGTAATAAAGCTAATGTTTTGTTAATGGCTATATAACTACCAGCCCGATTTGTATTTGTCAATGGCTCTTATTATTTTCATAAGAGTTTGTTTACAGATACATCTTACTTTATATACAATTTTCTTATTGCGGACTGCAAATAACTTGTCTTTGTTTATATATATATATATATAAAGTAAGATGTATCTGTAAACAAACTCTTATATATATATATATATATATATATATATATATATATATATATAAATTGTTGATAATTTCTTGACCAACTGTAGTACAATAATAATCAGCAGTTCCTGGATTTTGGTCATCAAAATAATATGTAATTTATAGGTACAATATCTTTTGTCAGTATAATAAAATAGTTAATAAAAATATGGTATAAATTACATCAGTTTCTTTGTTAATACGCGTTTCGGTCAGCCACTATTTTCAATTAAAATTGTCTGTAATGTACAAAATAAGTTAATTAAAAATACTAATAAAACATTTATACAAACCAAAACTTCTTTTTTGAATGAGTATTATAATAAATTTTAGTATGGTATTATACATACTTATTTAAATATAAGTTTGACCATAGGTCAAATGTTGTCAATTGTAGACTATTAACAAGGTAATAAATAAATTGCTTGAAACTAGTATAGTAAGTGTGATCACAGTGTAAAGTGGGAGTGACCATGAAGGTTAGATAACATACATATAACACGTATATTTACAATCATTCTAGCATTAATTGTGATAGTTGGATATTTAAGCAATAAGGTTGTGGTAAATATTGATGAAGTCATCTTGATCGGTTTTTGAATTGATGGCATTTGTGTGTTTGTGTATGTGTAAAGTTTCTATTATGTTTCTTTTATTATCATTCTGCTCTGTTCCTAAAATATTAACATTATTAAAATCAAATTGGTCGAGGTTATCTATTGCGTGTGTTGCAAGTGCTGTGCTTTTTTTATTGTTCGTTTTTATTGTGTATTTATGTTCATAAATTCGCTTGTGGATATATTGTTTTGTATTTCCAATGTATACGCCAGGGCATTCAGTACAATTAATTTTATATATTGTGTGGGTCCTATTTTTATGTTCTATTGGTGGCTGAAGCTTAGTAAACATATAATTTAATGCATTGTTGGGTTTGTGTACAATTTTAATGTTGTATTTATGTAGGCACTTTTTTATTTTTTCAGAAAGTCCTGGGGTATACGTGATTGCTATCTTGTGTTCTATTAGTTGGTTTTTATTATTAGTTCTGTTGTTATAGATTTTGTGGATTTTTTCTTTAATAATTGGTTTATAAAAAGATTCAGGATAATCGTTATTTTTAAGTGTAGTTTTAATGAGTTTTATGTTTCTCTTTCTGTGTTTATTATGTGTTAATTTTATTGCTCTATCAGTTAGGTTTTCCACAACGTTTATTTTGTATTGTTTTAGCACATTTGAATTAAAATTTAAATATCTACTACTCCATGTATCTTTTGATTTTAATAATGTTAATATTTTAGGAACAGAGCAGAATGATAATAAAAGAAACATAATAGAAACTTTACACATACACAAACACACAAATGCCATCAATTCAAAAACCGATCAAGATGACTTCATCAATATTTACCACAACCTTATTGCTTAAATATCCAACTATCACAATTAATGCTAGAATGATTGTAAATATACATGTTATATGTATGTTATCTAACCTTCATGGTCACTCCCACTTTACACTGTGATCACACTTATTATACTAGTTTCAAGCAATTTATTTATTACCTTGTTAATAGTCTACAATTGACAACATTTGACCTATGGTCAAACTTATATTTAAATAAGTATGTATAATACCATACTAAAATTTATTATAATACTCATTCAAAAAAGAAGTTTTGGTTTGTATAAATGTTTTATTAGTATTTTAATTAACTTATTTTGTACATTACAGACAATTTTAATTGAAAATGGTCGCTGACCGAAACGCGTCTTAACAAAAAAAACTGATGTAATTTATACCATATTTTTATTAACTATTTTATTATACTGACAAAAGATATTGTACCTATAAATTACATATTATTTTGATGACCAAAATCCAGGAACTGCTGATTATTATATATATATATATATATATATATATATATATATATATATATATATATATATATATTATATTTTAAACGCAGCTCTATCAGGATGCATTCGATTAGGAAATTTCTGAACATAAATTCTTGAAACTAATAAACAATTTTCTTCAGCTTCGCCAACTACCAATATCATACCAATCCTTTCGTTAAGACTATAGGTTTTCATTTTACAAATGTTCACCTCACAACAACACAGATACAAAACTGATAAACAACAAAAACAAAAATTAAACATGGTTGCTGTTGCAACGAATTATTTAATATTATTTGGTAGGCGACGCGCTGCCTGTGATCAAAGTAAATTACCCTACTTTAGAATTATGTACCAACATTTTTAATTATTCGCTAATAACTCGGAAACGGTTGAATATGAATATAGGGTAACCTAATATTGTTTAATGGAGAATTTAATTCTGCATTTTACTACTTGAAAATATACAGGGTGTTCTATTTGAAATAAGCGACTTACTTGCGTTAATTGTTCAATAAATGGAAACAATGCAATGGGCACCCTGTATATTATTTTGATAACTAGTGTTATGTTTCCATTAAGTACAAGTTTATACTATTCCCCTACAAAAGTTAAATGTTCAGCATCATCTAAATCATGGTGTTACAAAAATTTTTAATGAATCATGCGATTTTGAAAAAGTTGAATATCTCAACAACTATGAGATTTAGGTATAGGTAATCCTGATCAAAGTTACCCTAGTTTGATACGAGCAATCAGAATTTGTAATAAAATACTGGGTGTTCTATTTAAAAAAAAACATAACTTTGGTAAATAACTTTTTAATTGAGCACCCTGTATAACACTAATTAATTTTATATTGTAGCCATTTTGAGTATACATAAGATTTATTTGAAAGCTTTTTCGCTAAACCTTACCATTTTAAGCAGTAATCGAGCGTTTCGTATGCGTTGGGACACCCGGTATATATATATATATATATATATTGATATGAAAATTGATATAAAAATGGTCGCACGTTCGGCGCCACATTGGAGTGTCACTAAAAAGTGCTGTAACAACGCCCTTGCTTTGATGCGCCGCTAAAAGAGTACTGCGATACAAATACAGCAAATTGTAAAATTTGAAACTGTGATTTACCTTCTTTTCTAACTTTGCTTGGCTAGCTCAACGGAAATGTTGCAGTTTTCAAACTGAAATCAAACAGCAATATCACAAAGCATTTATACATAAAATATCTTCTCTCGTACAAAAGCATATAGAACATTAACAACATCGTTTCTTTTAAATATCAAGTAATTTCTAAGAATTACTTATATACTTAATTATAAAAATGTTTCTTACCTTATTTTAAATTTACAGAACTAAATTTCTTCTCTTATGGATAGTTTACCTGGTTATGATACTCACGCTTGTAAGGTTTGTTTGGCCAAAAATATTCTTGACAGATAATCTATTAAAAGCTCAGAGCACTCTGATCATAAACTTTCCTGGTAACACCTTACAAAAAAATTAATATATAATTAAAAGCTATTCTACTTTAGACTTAAATGACAAAATTCAAGTATCAGTTACAAACAATGTTAAAAAAAATTATACTTGCAAAAATCCACGAAAGGCTTTTCCAATTAAATATCTTCGGTTTCTTGGTTTTATTTTAAATTCACTTTCAAATCCCAGTTTATAAAATCTTGTATATTATTTAAATCTTCATTTAGAAACCAATGTGCATCCTCGGAACTATTCAATAAAATTTTTAATAGTTTTTTAAATCGAAGCATTTCCTATATTCATTGTATATAATTACATTTCATAAATTTCATATTTATGTGCAGATATCGTTTAAAACATACTTGTTTATTTACTGTTACATTTTAAATATTATATTACAGTATGTATATCGCATACTTCAAATAACGTCTTCTCGACTTAAATGAACATTTCGCAATCGATTCATGAATGAATCTTTTTAATAAACGCTTCCATTTATATACAAAATTATCTATTTTCTAGAATACAGTAGTATCTTCGTGATTCCATTCTAAATAATACATACCTATCTTACACAATTTTCTGGAAAATATTATTAGCGTTCAAAATCGTGGTGTTTTATTACCTCGTTAGTATTGATTTATAATATTGACGCGCGCTGCCTCGTCTTTGTTTAACACCCAAGGTTATTGTGGCGTGGCATACTAATGCGAGAGATAATCAATTTTTATCGGTTATTTTATGGATTTTATGGGGTTTCTTCAATGTTCTGCGCTTTTTAGAATAAACGTTTCTGTCCTAATTAGCGTGTTATTCAAAAGACTATGCAGTCAACATGTGGAGTTAAACGATATTACAGTATTGCCCGAAATAAACAGTACTGAAACTAAGTTGGCGGTGTTTTTATGCGTGCGCTGTCACACTCAAGTTAGCTAGTATAGACCTGTCAAGTAAACCTCAAACAAGTAATTAGTAGGGCCTAATTGTTAAAAATAGTGTTAAGTACAGAGGAGAAAGTGTTTCTGGTAGAGCATTATTTTCGTTCATACGGAATCGGCCGACGTAATGGTGCAAGTTTGCTATATGTGTCTGATCAATTCACACAAAGGTTTAATAAACGTTCTCCAAGTAATGCTGTAATTTTGAAGGTTATTGAAAAGTTTAGAAATACAGGTAGTGTATTGTGCCAACGAAAAGGAAACTTGGGGCGTCCCAGGACAGTTAACAACAACAATAACCATGAACGTGTTTTTGAGAAAATCTTAGAAAATCCGAAAGTCAGCCAGGCAAGGACAGCGTTAAAAAGAACTTCCTTTCAAAGAATCCTGAAGGAGCTGGGTACATTTTCGTATGTGATTCAGGTACATCAACAACTACATCCTCGGGATTATCGCAGTAGAGTGGAATATTGCGCCAGAATTCTCGCGTTACAGTATGAAAATCCTGAATTTTGAAAAATGTTTGGTTTTCAGACGAAGCACATTTTCACTTGTCAGGCTATGTGAATCGTCGCACAAATCGATTTCTGGGCTTTGCCAGACCCGATGAGGTTCAAGAGGTTCCTTTACATAGTGAAAAAGTGAGTGTCTGGTGTGCTGTTTTCAGACACGGAATCATTGGTCCGTACTTTATCGAAGAGAATGGTAGGCAAGTCACACTTAATCAACAGAGGTACAGACAAATTTTAACACGATTTATCCCTGATCTACGTCAATTCTGTCGTGCACGTAACTTGGCATTTCGAAACCAATTTTTTCAGCAGGACGGGGCAACTTGCCATACTGCTGCCGCAATTCGTCAATTTCTTCAAGAACATTTTCCAAGCAAATTCATATCACGATTTACTGACTTCCCTTATCCTTCACATTCTCCAGACCTCACACCTCCAGACGCATACATTTGGGGCATGGCTAAAAATGCCGTTTTCAAACGGGCACCACAAACCATCGATGAATTAAAGGATGCCGTTAGAGTCTTCTTCGCAGCCCTGAGACAACCCTATTCAATAACATGACCAGAAACTTAGAACATCGTTATGAAGTCTGTCTCGAACGAGGAGGTGCACATTTAGAACATATAATAAAGTGTCAATAATATGTATTTTTTAAATATACAAAACAATTACAATTTCAGTACTGTTTACTTCGGGCAATACTGTATTAGAAAAAAAATCCAAACATTCTGCTATTTTGTAAGACAGACATGTTCTACCGGATCATTACCTTATTATTTTAGTATGAGATTAATAATGGCGAATCTAGTAATCAAAACATATGCATTATAGTCATTAAAAGCGTATCAAAACTCTTTATTTGTTGATAAATTCTAAACAATGCAAATGCTGTAAGAGTTTCAATGCGACTGATAAATACATTATCACGCGATTTAAAATCGTACAAATACCAGACAAAATCTAGGAAGAGGAAATTTTTATTCTGTGTCAGTACGCCTATGTGCGTAGAGTATATAGTAAATTTAATTAAAAATGTAAATGTGACCTTAGAGAAATTTTTTTAAGTAATACAGAAAGCTGTTTAATCAACGTAAGAGGTAAGAATTTATTTAACTGATAATTATGCAAAATTTTATAGAGATTTAAATTGTAACTCCCGGAAAAATTAACATTAAATGATATTTTAAATGATGGTCAGAAAAGGAGTAATTTTAAATGTCGTAATTTAAACAATAGTTAAATTGTAATAGTTAAAATAATTTTAATAAATAGAAATAAATTTTGGTTAGAAAATACTGAACAATTCCAAGCAAAAAAATTACTTGTACTGGTTGGTGAACCAAGGACAACAACCGACGTTTTCAAATTCTATAAACAAGGTCAGAAATTTTATTCTATTTTAAATGTCTTATGGGCATTAATATGTGTTGGTGATTTTAGAGTATTCATTTTTGAATATGAATATTAATTATGTTGTATAAGGTGAATTTTACACCTTTTTGAAAAAAAAACCTTCTAATAGTAATTTTCATGGAGATTTTTGTGCACAAACTAATCCAAATTTAATTCATTTACTTAGTCATATGTAAAACTAATTTTTAAGCCACTGTGTAAAAATAAACAGTTTGATAATTTAAACTTTATAAAATTCTCATTATTTAAAGGATAAGACAACGTTGATAACGTAATTAAAAATACATTATTTTATATTAAATTGAGACTCTTTGAAATTATCGACTAAAAATAAATTTTCAAATGAATGCAACATTTAAAACAATTGTACATATGTCGTATTAATTAAAATTATATGATCGCGCTTTAATTTTTGATATTAGAACGTAAATCTGGCATTTCCACAAACTTTATAAAGAGTTTTCATATCTAACATCTTGGTAGAAATTCTTTTAAAAGCTAGCAATTCAAGAGCATTCTATAACAGGTTTATCAACGTCCTAAGTAAGGGGCGGTGTGACCGCATGTTAATTAGCGTTGCAACTAAAAAAGCGGAGCACACAGTAATTTTTCATCAGCGGCTACACAGAAATATATATACAGGGTCACTACAAAAGAATCATTGGGTTTGACAAAGCTATATTTCAGTTAGTATTACAACTAGAATAATAAATGATATGTCGTTAGACAGAGAAAACATGTAAGTTTTAGCGCATTACAAATGTTCAATATGTGATCCTTGAGTCACACGACAGACGTCCAAACGATAGTCCAGTTCAGCCCATACGCGCTGCAATGTATCTCCGTCGATACTGTTAATAGCATCGGTAATGCGTTTTCTGAGATCAGCCAGTGTTGTAGGTTGTGGTGGTACAAAAACCGTGTCTTTAATGTACCCCCAAAAATAAAAATCTTACGGTGTAATATTCGGAGAATTGGGAGGCCACGCAAACCATGCCAAATCTTCTGCAGCACAACGGCCTATCTAACGACGAGGGAGTTCTCTGTTTAGATACCAACGCACTTCATGATGCCAGTGAGGTGGAGCTCCATCTTGATGATATATAAAGTTGTTGGAATCAGACGTCAGTTGCGGAAATAGCCACAGTTGCTACATATCGAGGTACAACATACCGGTCATAGCTTTTGCATGAAAGAAAAACGGTCCATACACTTTTGTGCTGGATACGGCACAAAAAACATTATATTTTTGAGAATCTCTTTCATGTTTGACAATTTTATGAGGACTTTCTGTGCCCCATATCCGAATATTGAGACGTTTTACCTTGCCACTTAAATAAAATGTCGCTTCGTCGCTGAACACCAGACGGTTAGCAAATCCGTCATCCTCCATTGTTTCTTGCATGTTATTACAAAACCGAGTTCGCTTGACACAGTCGTCTTGTCATAACTTTTGCGCTATCTTTATACGGTTCGGTTTGAATCGCAAACGCGTCCGCAAAATTTTCCACGCAGTTTTTTGCGGAATATCAAGTACACGGCCTACTTGACACAGAAAACATTGTCTAACCGCATCCACTGTTACGTCTGACACTCGTGGTCTTCCGGTGCTTTTACGTTTATCAAGTACACCTGTGGTCTTGAATTGTCAATACCATCGTAGAATGCTCTGATGACCTGGAGATCAATTTCGTATTTCCCATCGAAATGCAAGTTGCACTGTAACAACCGATAAACATCGCGCGTATTCTAACACAAAATGCTTTCTGCTGCATAGTCGCCATTTTGATTACTGCGGACGTGACGTGCGCATGACAAGCTGCCTCCGCAGGCGCGAGTTTTAAACGTAGAGGTTGTCGCTATTTATAGACATGTCATTTATTGTTCTATCTGTCATTTTTTCTGAATTATAGCTTTGTCAAACCCGATGATTCTTTAGTAGTAACTCTGTATGTATATATATATATATATATATATATATATATATATATATATATATATATATTATAAGTAGGTTCCCAGTATATAGAAAACAATGTAGAATTTAAAATGTTTCAAAATAATTAATAAGAATAAGATTAGGTAAGAAAATGTACGTTTAATTTTTGTGCTTTATTTTAAAAGTAGGGTAATAATTAATTAATAATAAGATGAATGGCACAGACATCGTGTACAAATATTATTATAAAAACTTTTCATTTTGGATGTAGTGTTAAAATAAATAATTTAAGTAAGGTAAATTTCTTAAGCGTAGCATAAGCTAAAGCATTTGTAAAACTTTACAAGTTTGAATATTCGAAAACAAGCTACAATGGTTGTGAATTTCAAGAAGAGACCGTGTAGCAGATAAACAATTCCAATAAAGCTTTTAAACGTTGGGATTATATTTCTAGGTAAAAATTGTTAACTGAAAACACAGGCCTATAAGAGCAACGGACGGTTACATGTAAAAAACAGATCGATAAAATCAAGCGAATGACGATAATAGACAGAGGGAAGATATCATATGGTCAGTTGTTGTGACTTTCAAACGTCTGTAAGACCAAGATATTTTTAAAGGCAATAAGCGGGACAGCAATATTTCATCCTAGCTTTAAATTACGCGACTAGTGAAGTCCAAGATATTACAAGTGATTAAATGCACAAGTTGGTGCGATTTTGAAAACGGAGTGAACCGTATAAAATTATTTTGATAAATTGAAGCAGGATGAACAGTAAGTAGCAACTTATTTGTAAATTGGATGAGGGTGCTTGTTGCACTTGCTTAAAAGAAGCGATTGTTTATGGATCTGAAACGGCAGTCCTGAAGTTTTTTGGAGTATGGTAATTTGGGTGCCAAGCGAATTCGAGAGATATTTGCTGTTACTAATTGGAAGGCAACAATGTGGAGTGATCCAGGTACGAACAGTCGGTAGAGGAGAGCATCTTTAGAGGTGGTGATTTGGATGAAAAATACTCTCCAGGTAATGAATTTTTTTAAACTGTTGTGGTGGTGCTTATATGTTGTTTTAAACTATTAGTGATTTTGGGTTATCTATTGTGATGAATTTATGAACAGAAAATTAACAGATTTACCTTTGTAAAGGAAATATTTAAAATCTGAGGATGTAAATAGATGTATATGATATAATTATGAATATTTCACATATGTAAGAGGTAAACGTCTTTTATTGAAAATTTTCAGTGCTGAAATTTTGCATGCAAATACAAAAAGGTTTATACTGAGCTCACAATAGACCAGAGGAAAATAAAGTAAGGTTTTGGGATAGGTCCATCTACTTTAAAATGAGCATATAGACATTATAATTTGAATTAGGGCCGCTATACTTGCGGCCACGTCCCCAATGCTCCACCCGGAGGTACTACATTGGGTTTAAACGCGAAAAATAGTCGTGCTCCTAATTTATTCTTACTTCATAATTGATTCACCCTAAATAAAAACTAAATAAAAATCTAACAAACCTAAAAATCTAACAAACCTAACAAACTCTAACAATCTAACAAACCTAAAAATCTGACAAAAACTGGAACAAAAACAAAACAAAAACTAAAAACAGGGTTGTAAATAATGGTATCCCTAGCGCTGACTTTCGAGTGTACCCGATCAACAAGCAAAAATAAGAGGGGGAGGGATCCGTAATACCGGATAGCAGACGCCGGTTCTGCTTACCAGTGCGACCTGAAGGGTCGTCTTAAAACTATCCAAATCTAGCTAACTAATTTAAATCCATCCCTAGCTTTCCCTATCGTTCCCTAACTGATTTACATTATGATTACAATCTTCGCAATTCTGCTCGTCCTTCCCAAATATATACTGCAACCAAAATGGCGACAGAACGTCAAACAAAACAAATAAGCCACATAATACATGCTATATATAAATAAATATAAAGTGTAAATATAAAATATAAATAAATATAATTATGTAAATATATAAATAAATGTTTAATAAGCGTTAAGCATATAGCAGTGCACAAAATAACGAAAGCATCACCCTATTTATCAGGTGCACTCGCACAAGCATTATGTCGGCTAGCGCTTTTACACACCAAACGTGCTTCTTAAATTATTTCAAAACTACTAATTAATGTAAATCAATGCTTGTGCGAGTACAGCCGCCACAATTTAAGTCTTACCTCGATAATAAAATTCTCCAGCATCCGAAGATCTGGTCGTCTGTAACTTACTTCTAAAGGTGGGACGGGGTGCACTGCTAAAGTCCTGGTGGGTATGCACTAAATGTTTTGGGGGATCACAATCACTATCACTATCACTTCACTTTCAAGTCCTGGGGATGCGCGGTTGCACTCTGTTTTATTATCCTTGTTTACTTTATTGATTTAATTTAATGAGGGTTTATGATTTATTTGTTATTGTTTATTTGGTATTATTTATTCCCGATTTTCCGCACATAATTATGAAGATAGGCAGTGATTGTATTAATGGAGTGGGGTTTCTCGTGCATATTGGACATTTTGGTATAATTATCTTTTTTTTTTTTTTTTTAATATCAGGTTTTGGTTATGCTCGTATCCTTACTCACGCCAAGTCAATCTAAAATTTTCAATCCTCCCACCAACCCCACCGAATTTTTACACGCGGTCGTCATTGATTGTCTAATCTCGCGACCCTTCCCGCGAATTCTTTTAAGGCTGTCCAGAACGCCTTCTGGTTAACCACTTCCCGACTTCCTCTAGGCTCTTTGGCCATGCCAGACCTAGGATAGCTAGTTTGCTATCAGCCAACCCTCGATTTCCCGCCTCAAGCGGGCAGTCGAAGAGCACGTGCTCTGCGCTTTCCGCGCCCTCACCGCATTCGCAGCGGTCGCTATTGGTTAGACCGAACCTTTGTAAATACGCCTTCAGGGCGCCGTGCCCTGTTATCAACTGCACCATTTTGTGATCGAGCTTAACCTCGATCTTACCTCTGGCTTCTATGCTCGGTATGAATTTGTGGGTCAACCTGCCCGTGGCAGCGTTGTTCCACCTCTCTTCCCATTGTCGAATTGATTTTTCGCGCAGCTTTCTTTTGATTAAAGACCTCGGTATCGACGAATGTGATATTCGAAAGTCGCCCGTCGCGGCCTCTTTAGCTAATTCGTCAGCCCTATCGTTTCCTACGTTACCATTGTGCGACCTGACCCAACAGAACTTTAAACGTCGAAACTCTAGCGCCGTACGCGCTATCCTCCAGACGTCCGCTTGGAGATCTGTCGAGGTGTTCATGTTTGTTAAAGCCGTTAGCGCCGATTTACTATCACTGATTATATAATACTCGTCTCTGCCCGTATGGTTTATTACGTAATCGATAGCCTCTCGTATGGCTACCAATTCGCACTGGAAGATAGTGCACCAGTTCGCGAGTTTGGTTTGAAACCGAAACACCTCCCTTTCCTGCTTATACACGACAAACGCCGCGCCTGCTTGCCCATCGTCCATACGTGAACCGTCCGTATAAATTCTGATACCCATCGCGTCCTCATCACCTTCGACAAACTCGATCCTCTAATATCAGCCGGGTGCCCTAACTCAGATACAACAATCTTTCTTGCAATTTCCTATTACCAAGATTAAGATCTTCGATAATTTCGCGCCCTTTTCCTATATTTATTAATCGTCTATCTCTAATCTCCTAACGACATATTCGATAGGAGAGACCTACTGATCACCAGGACAGCCTCCGTGGAGGTGGTCCTGTACGCCCTCGCCGCTTTTACCGCGGTTATGCGTTGTACGCTCGTCAATTGACGCATCTCCCGGACTTTACAACCTTCTGCCCATACAGAAGCTGCGTACAGTATTGCCGGCTCAATTGCTCCGGCATAAACCGTCCTCAGCGATTCGCCCCTGAAACCCCACTTTATTTTAGCCGCCGCCATCATTTTATTTGATATTTCGCCGCCCTTACTTTTTACGTATTGTACGTGCGCTTTCCAATTTAATTTATTGTCGATCTTGACGCCGAGGTAGGTAATACAATCTTTAAACGGGATTTTCTCCTCCTAGCTCTAACCTAGGAGGTCTCTGTCCTGGTTTCGTGCCGAAATAAAGCGCCTCTGACTTCGCCGTGTTAAATTTTAATTTTACCGCCTGCGACCATTCGTGTAATTTATTAAGCGCCTCGTTCGGTTTTGTGCGCATATCCATTAACAATCTCGATCTTACAATTAAAAGTGTGTCATCTGCAAACCCAACGATTGAGCATCCTGCGGGCAACTTGACCCTAAAGATGCTCTCATACAACAACTTCCAAAATGTGGGACCAGAACATGACCCTTGCGGGCATCCCCTTTCCACCTCACGCGACAGAACTTCACCCGGAATTTCAACCTGTGCTAATCGCCCCGAGAAATAGCTCTTGACCAAAGACATCAAGTTTCGCGGACAACCCTACGATCTAACTCGCAAACGATTAATGGCCACCAGGCAGCATCAAATGCTCCTGAAATGTCCAAAGCAACAACGACACAGTACTCTTTGGCATCTCTTGCCTGCTTAATTTCCCCGACAACGAACTCTAACGCGTCGATAGTCGACTTGCCCTCCACGAAACCAAACTGTCGGTTATTAAAACCGCCGCTGTCTCGCACTAGGTGTTCAACACGCGTAGTCATAACACGATCTAAAACTTTCCCCAGCACCGGTAGCAAGCTAATTGGACGATAGCTGCCCGGATCTGACGCATCCGCCTTTTAGGTTTGGGTATAAATTTCACATTCTGGATTTTCCAGCAACGCGGAAAAACGCCCTTTCTAAACAAAGATTAAACAACCCAACAAAGACACACGGGGCTAACAGGCACGCCTGCAGAGCTGCGTCTGAAGTGATTCCATCATGTCCCGGTGCCTTTTAGGGTTCATCCTCCTAAGAGCCCTGACGACCTCGTGAACTAGGATTGCCTTATCGGCACCTGTTCCTTGCGCCTTTGCAGCTTCCCGACGTATTAAATCGTGCGACCCTTCATCCCCTCGAGATTATCCGATGGGAAAAATTTTCTAGTAAATATTCCGCTGTGGTTTTAAAACCTTCCGTGTATTCGCCATTTGTTTTCTTTATATTACTGAGCGCGATTTTTGTTGTTTTCCTCTAATTACGCGGTATGCGGTTCCCCAGGGTTCTTTCTCTGAGTTTTGCGTGCAGAATTCTTTAAATTTATTCGTTCGCGTTTCTTCTATTAATATTTTATATTCGCGGTAACTTTGATTATATTCTATTCTCCGTTGTTCTCTTATATCTCCCGAGGCGCGTTGATAGCGGCGCCTTAGGTTACGCGTTTCTGCCCGCTTGGTGGTTAGTTCCCGGGTCCACCAGGGTACGCTGTCTTTAAATGTTTTCTTTTCGGCATGGAATACGACGACGCGTCTACCACCGCGTCGTTTAATTTTTTCGCGAGTGTTTCTACTTCGTCTGCCTCTCGGCAGTTAAATAGCTCATTTTCGAGCACAGGATACTTTCGCCAAATTTTTGTTTAAATCGCTCCCAATTTGCTTTTTATTACAGAACCGCGGAAATACAGTTAGCTGCTCGTTTGCACTTGTTTTGGTTTCAACGTCCCATGTTATTAATTTATGATCAGAGAGCGTTTCCTCGTCCGACCTTAATTTCCAATTACAAATCGTTTCTAACATTTCGTGCGAGACTGCAGTAATATCTATAAAACTGCTGCCTCTATGCGTCTCAAACGTAGGTAAATCATTAGTGTTTATCACACTAAGATCCCATTCCGTAAAAGATCAGCAACCTGCGAGCCTCTATCGTCTTCGATAGGGCTGCCCCATAGTGGCGACTTGGCATTAAAATCTCCCCAATGACTAGATTTTTATTTCTGCCGATTTTACGAATAATATTATCTACTTCATTTATCAAGTCTTCGGTTTGAGGATTTTCCGCCGGGAATCGACCGGCGGGAGGTACACGCTATTACATAGAACGCATTTTCCCTGATTTGATTTCGGCCGTCGTTACAAACTCGTTCGATAAATTATTTAATATAATTCCGGCGCACGTTCCATTATTTATTATTATCCCGCTACGCGGTCGTTCACTATTCGCGTTTAAGACGGTAACCCCTCCCAAAACCTGTTATTTTGTGGCCATACAGGTGCGGTTCCTGTATAAACCCGATGTCGATATTATTTTCGATGAATAACTTTACGAAGTTATTTGTTGACCCTCTACCTTTCCCGAGATTTAGTTGCGCGAATTTAATCTGAGGATGTAAATAGATGTATATGATATAATTATGAATATTTCACATATGTAAGAGGTAAACGTCTTTTATTGAAAATTTTCAGTGCTGAAATTTTGCATGCAAATACAAAAAGGTTTATACTGAGCTCACAATAGACCAGAGGAAAATAAAGTAAGGTTTTGGGATAGGTCCATCTACTTTAAAATGAGCATATAGACAAGCAGGAAATCTTTGTTGTATGAAGTTAATGATATTTTTTGAGGAGGAGCATGAAATATTTAATGTAGATCAATTTTGTAAATATTGAGATTGTCTGATTTTCATGTTAATTTGTAGGAATAAAAAGGGTTGTACTTTTGGTTAGACGGATTAGTTTTATCTTTTTTATTAAATAGAAAGGTAGTTATGGATTGTAGAGCAGATGTACAGCCGTGGTGAGTATCCCTGGAGAAGCAGTGAGCAAAGCATCTTTAGAGGGTACACAACTAGAAAATATCATGTTCCAAAGATTAAAAACAAAATTTATTTAGGTGATGATTAGTGGAGTTCTCTACAGGTAATTTCACAGAATTTAATTAATCGACCCAACATTGGGGCACGAGTTGAGGCAAATCTTCGCAACATTGATGTCGGCCGAACGGTGGGGCTCGATTTAAGCACCCGACGGAGCTAAATCCTCGCAACAATATATATATATATATATATATATATATATATATATATATTAGATAGTTAATTACACAAGGTAAGTTGATAAATACTATCGTATTACAGTGAATAAGATGAAATAATAACTTAGACTTTTATGCAAAGCCCAAATGACATTTCAAATCGAGCTAGTAAGTGAAAGATGGAAAATATAAGGTCTTGGACAGGACTTGAACCTGTATCCTGGTTTTGCCGGAACCATGTGTTTACCAATTACGCCACCGAGACCGATGACACAATTGGGAAATTTACAAATTTAAATCGTGTACATAACTATACATAAACCTAACTTTCAATTACGTTTGGCATTTTTGTCAATCATATCTGACATTGTCAAGTTTTTGACTTATGTCAGTTATATATATATATATATATATATATATATATATATATTTTAGGTAGTTAATTACACAAGGTAAGTTGATAAATACTATCGTATTATAGTAAATAAGATGAAATAATAACTTAGACTTTTATACAAAGCCCAAATGATCAAGACCTTATATTTTCCATCTTTCAATTACTGGCTCGATTTGAAATGATCATTTGGGCTTTGTATAAAAGTCTAAGTTATTATTTCATCTTATTCACTACTATATATATATATATATATATATATATATATATATATATATATATATATATATATATATAGTCCATATGTCGAATCAAGACTATGAGTCGAAAATAGTAATCCAGGCAGACAAATTCTAAATGCCAATTCGTATGAAAAGATATAGTACGTAGACATTACATTTTAGAACATTCTGATTTTTACGGTTGGTATTACCATGCACTGTTGCCAAGCCTGATCTGATCATCTCATATACTTTCATTAACTGCAGCAATATTTTTATTTGATCAACTACTGTAAAGATATATTGGTGTTGACGTATTGCTAAAAACAAAACCAGTTTTTAATAGCTTTAGCTAAATTCAGAACTGTTAACTTTGTAGATGCTTTCACGTCGTCCTAATATTGTACGAACTTTTTTTAATGTAAGTATCATTGATAGCTCATTCTTATAATGTATTTCTTTACAAACTAATCGTTGTTGAACCGTGAAATGCCTGTTTGCTTGGTATGCTTTGCTACATAACAACCTAGGGCGTGTTTGGTACATAATCGGAGTCTCTAAAAGCGTTCATATACACCATAGCAATAATTAGTAGTGCATTTAAATGAAAAATACATTTTCAACATTTGGCAACGTAGTCGACAGCTGACATATGACGTCATAGCCTTGATTCACCGGATAAAGTATATATATATATATATATATATATATATATTGTCGTGGAAATTATAGGTTACGAGGATAGATAGGTCTAGAGAATGAATTTGTAACGACCGTGTATACAGCACTCTGTTTTATTATCCTTGTTTACTTTATTGATTTAATTTAATGAGGGTTTATGATTTATTTGTTATTGTTTATTTGGTATTATTTATTCCCGATTTTCCGCACATAATTATGAAGATAGGCAGTGATTGTATTAATGGAGTGGGGTTTCTCGTGCATATTGGACATTTTGGTATAATTATCTTTTTTTTTTTTTTTTTAATATCAGGTTTTGGTTATGCTCGTATCCTTACTCACGCCAAGTCAATCTAAAATTTTCAATCCTCCCACCAACCCCACCGAATTTTTACACGCGGTCGTCATTGATTGTCTAATCTCGCGACCCTTCCCGCGAATTCTTTTAAGGCTGTCCAGAACGCCTTCTGGTTAACCACTTCCCGACTTCCTCTAGGCTCTTTGGCCATGCCAGACCTAGGATAGCTAGTTTGCTATCAGCCAACCCTCGATTTCCCGCCTCAAGCGGGCAGTCGAAGAGCACGTGCTCTGCGCTTTCCGCGCCCTCACCGCATTCGCAGCGGTCGCTATTGGTTAGACCGAACCTTTGTAAATACGCCTTCAGGGCGCCGTGCCCTGTTATCAACTGCACCATTTTGTGATCGAGCTTAACCTCGATCTTACCTCTGGCTTCTATGCTCGGTATAATTTGTGGGTCAACCTGCCCGTGGCAGCGTTGTTCCACCTCTCTTCCCATTGTCGAATTGATTTTTCGCGCAGCTTTCTTTGATTAAAGACCTCGGTATCGACGAATGTGATATTCGAAAGTCGCCCGTCGCGGCCTCTTTAGCTAATTCGTCAGCCCTATCGTTTCCTACGTTACCATTGTGCGACCTGACCCAACAGAACTTTAAACGTCGAAACTCTAGCGCCGTACGCGCTATCCTCCAGACGTCCGCTTGGAGATCTGTCGAGGTGTTCATGTTTGTTAAAGCCGTTAGCGCCGATTTACTATCACTGATTATATAATACTCGTCTCTGCCCGTATGGTTTATTACGTAATCGATAGCCTCTCGTATGGCTACCAATTCGCACTGGAAGATAGTGCACCAGTTCGCGAGTTTGGTTTGAAACCGAAACACCTCCCTTTCCTGCTTATACACGACAAACGCCGCGCCTGCTTGCCCATCGTCCATACGTGAACCGTCCGTATAAATTCTGATACCCATCGCGTCCTCATCACCTTCGACAAACTCGATCCTCTAATATCAGCCGGTGCCCTAACTCAGATACAACAATCTTTCTTGCAATTTCCTATTACCAAGATTAAGATCTTCGATAATTTCGCGCCCTTTTCCTATATTTATTAATCGTCTATCTCTAATCTCCTAACGACATATTCGATAGGAGAGACCTACTGATCACCAGGACAGCCTCCGTGGAGGTGGTCCTGTACGCCCTCGCCGCTTTTACCGCGGTTATGCGTTGTACGCTCGTCAATTGACGCATCTCCCGGACTTTACAACCTTCTGCCCATACAGAAGCTGCGTACAGTATTGCCGGCTCAATTGCTCCGGCATAAACCGTCCTCAGCGATTCGCCCCTGAAACCCCACTTTATTTTAGCCGCCGCCATCATTTTATTTGATATTTCGCCGCCCTTACTTTTTACGTATTGTACGTGCGCTTTCCAATTTAATTTATTGTCGATCTTGACGCCGAGGTAGGTAATACAATCTTTAAACGGGATTTTCTCCTCCTAGCTCTAACCTAGGAGGTCTCTGTCCTGGTTTCGTGCCGAAATAAAGCGCCTCTGACTTCGCCGTGTTAAATTTTAATTTTACCGCCTGCGACCATTCGTGTAATTTATTAAGCGCCTCGTTCGGTTTTGTGCGCATATCCATTAACAATCTCGATCTTACAATTAAAAGTGTGTCATCTGCAAACCCAACGATTGAGCATCCTGCGGGCAACTTGACCCTAAAGATGCTCTCATACAACAACTTCCAAAATGTGGGACCAGAACATGACCCTTGCGGGCATCCCTTTCCACCTCACGCGACAGAACTTCACCCGGAATTTCAACCTGTGCTAATCGCCCCGAGAAATAGCTCTTGACCAAAGACATCAAGTTTCGCGGACAACTCCTACGATCTAACTCGCAAACGATTAATGGCCACCAGGCAGCATCAAATGCTCCTGAAATGTCCAAAGCAACAACGACACAGTACTCTTTGGCATCTCTTGCCTGCTTAATTTCCCCGACAACGAACTCTAACGCGTCGATAGTCGACTTGCCCTCCACGAAACCAAACTGTCGGTTATTAAAACCGCCGCTGTCTCGCACTAGGTGTTCAACACGCGTAGTCATAACACGATCTAAAACTTTCCCCAGCACCGGTAGCAAGCTAATTGGACGATAGCTGCCCGGATCTGACGCATCCGCCTTTTAGGTTTGGGTATAAATTTCACATTCTGGATTTTCCAGCAACGCGGAAAAACGCCCTTTCTAAACAAAGATTAAACAACCCAACAAAGACACACGGGGCTAACAGGCACGCCTGCAGAGCTGCGTCTGAAGTGATTCCATCATGTCCCGGTGCCTTTTTAGGGTTCATCCTCCTAAGAGCCCTGACGACCTCGTGAACTAGGATTGCCTTATCGGCACCTGTTCCTTGCGCCTTTGCAGCTTCCCGACGTATTAAATCGTGCGACCCTTCATCCCCCTCGAGATTATCCGATGGGAAAAATTTCTCTAGTAAATATTCCGCTGTGGTTTTAAAACCTTCCGTGTATTCGCCATTTGTTTTCTTTATATTACTGAGCGCGATTTTTGTTGTTTTCCTCTAATTACGCGGTATGCGGTTCCCCAGGGTTCTTTCTCTGAGTTTTGCGTGCAGAATTCTTTAAATTTATTCGTTCGCGTTTCTTCTATTAATATTTTATATTCGCGGTAACTTTGATTATATTCTATTCTCCGTTGTTCTCTTATATCTCCCGAGGCGCGTTGATAGCGGCGCCTTAGGTTACGCGTTTCTGCCCGCTTGGTGGTTAGTTCCCGGGTCCACCAGGGTACGCTGTCTTTAAATGTTTTCTTTTCGGCATGGAATACGACGACGCGTCTACCACCGCGTCGTTTAATTTTTTCGCGAGTGTTTCTACTTCGTCTGCCTCTCGGCAGTTAAATAGCTCATTTTCGAGCACAGGATACTTTCGCCAAATTTTTGTTTAAATCGCTCCCAATTTGCTTTTTATTACAGAACCGCGGAAATACAGTTAGCTGCTCGTTTGCACTTGTTTAAGAGGGGTGTATCGACGGTTATAAATACACTAGAAGATGCAATAAAGCTCTCTCTTACTTCGATTATTTCTTTGACTTCGATTAGCTTTTATGGTAACATCCAAGTTTAAAATTTTATAAAACGGTGTTAATACAGTCCGTCGGAAGTGAAATAAAAGTGTAATTGCACAAGTGGGTGCTATTTAGTAGACGGTTCTGTAGCTACTTTCAACGAACTAACGAGAGATGTTACTAAGGTAAACGTGCTGAGAAATGTTTGGAACGAGGATGCTTGGTGTTTGGTAGGTACGGAAGGTGATTAGCTTGGTCTGGACAATTATCTGGGTAGAAACATTGAAGGCGTCTGCAGAGATTTGGATAGCGAGTGAAAATGGGTTTGATCTACGTATAGCAGAGAGGTGCATGGAAGCAACGACGAGGTTTTTTGGACAACATCTTCAGAGGTGACGATGGAAAAAGCTTACTCCAGGTAACGAAATTAATTTCTATTGCTATGCTTGAACATTTTGTGCTGTTATTTTGTGCTTGAGTGATTTGACACATTGGGGGTGTATTTTATGAACATAAAAGCTCATTTGAAGGGTATATGTAAAGGACAATTTGTATTTATTATTTAGAGGTGTAAATAAAAGACATAAAATTTTGATGTAATGAGTAAACGGGTCTTTAGGGTTGTGAGAAACAAAAATGCCATGTATTTAGGCATTGAGAGTAACTGGGTTTATACTGAGCTCACCATAGACCAGAGTAAAAGGCAATTTAGGGTTTCAAGACGGGCCCATCTACTCATATTAAACAAAAACTGTCGAAATAAATCAAAGTCGTGAAATTCAGAAAGGATGTAATGATTGAGATTGTAATATTTTATGAAGCTGTATATCCGAATGTGTAAATATTTACTTGGTAATAGAAAATTTTAATCTGTATGAATAAAAGGTTGTATGTTTCGTTGCATTATTTGAGTGGTATATGTGAGAAAGAGCGAACTTAGGATGGTAAGTATCTATGAAGAAGCAGATTTTAGAGCTAGGTATACAGAAATAAGGTGGTGTTCCTCAGAGATCGGAATATTTTTTTTTAATTTTTAGGCAAATATTTTAGGACAGTCCAATTCGTGGGACGAGAATAAAAGGGTAATCCACTGCAGATTTATACGGCCCAACGCTGGAGCTCGATTTAGGGATTAAGGAAGTCCACAGCAATATATATATATATATATATATATATATATATATATATATATATATATTATATGTATTATATCATCATCATTAGATCTTCAGTCCTGGAACTGGTTAAACACGTACCATCATTGTTTCCTATTCTGAACTAACCTACAGGTTTCCCTGAAATTTGCACAGTCTGCATCTATCACTATCTGATCTAGGTCTACATCTACCTCTTTTTTCCTATCTCTGCTTGTAATATATCCCATACTATTCCCCAAAAATTCCTTAGAACGTATTCTGGCCTTCTATTTCTCTTATCTTTTTCCCCAGATATCCTTGTTCCCCTACTATTTCTATAACCTATTTGTTATTATCTTTGTCTGTCCATGCTATCGTCCTCATACATCTAAAGCACAGCATTTTAAAAGGCTGCTACCGTTTTTTTGTCTGCGTTTCAGACTGCCTGTATTTCATAAGCATACTGTGCTGTGCTCCACACATATGCTTTCAACAAGTTTCTTCTTGTTCTATGTTTGTTGTCTTTCCTCATAGGCGCTGTTCTTTCTTGTTAGATGCAGTTCGGTCATCTTCTATTGTTTTACAATTATATACCCTATTTCTCCGACCTTCAGCGGTTGTGAAGGGAGGTAAGCAGCCTGTGGCTGCCAAGTTCCCCCAACACTTAACCATTTACCGATTTAATATATTTTCCAATATATCTTTTCGCACAGTCAACATTAGTTGCAGATATTTCGCAACCAACACTAGTTGTTTATACTAATCATCAGATTTATCTGCACTTATTTTTTCGTCATTAGGTTTTCCGTCTCAAAACTGGTTGAACACGTACCTGCACTTATTTATATTCTGAGCTAGCCTACATAGTTCCCTGAAATTCTTACACAGCATGTGTATACAGCACGTTCCCCTTCTATTGTTTTCTAATTTTATGCCCTATTTCATCGAGATTCGGCGAAGGGGGTTAAGTAACCTGTGGCTACCAAGATCCTCCATCACTTAGACATTTGCCGAAATAATAGTTTTCCAGTAAATCCTTTCACACACTTAACATTATTCGAGAATATTGCCCAACCAATTCTTGTAGTTAATTATAATAATCATCATGTTTAAGCACAGTTATTTTTTCATCATTAGTTTATCCATCTTGGGATTGGTTGGATGCATACCTCCATTGATTTTTATTCTGGGCTAGCCTACACATCTCCCTGAAACCCCTACCGCCTACATCTTTTACTGCCTTTTCTTCTCTTTTTTTCTATATCTGCTTCTAATATATTCCGCACTATTCCCTCATGCCGTAGTATGTGAGCTATCATCCTATCTCTCCTATTTTTTACCGCTTTCTACATATTTCTTTCTTCCCCTACCATTTCTAGTACCTCTTCGTTCTTAACTTTGTCTGTCCATGATATCTTCATCATACGTCTCTAGCACCACATTTCAAAGGCTTCAACCTTTTTCTTGTCCGCTTCTCCTACTGTCCAGGCTTCACAGTCGTACAGTGCTGTGCTCCACAAATATGTTTTAAACAATCTTTTCCTTGTTTCTATGTTTGTGGTCTTTGAGCACAGTTGTTGCTTTTTTTTTGTTAAATGTAGCACGACCTTGTGCTAATCTTTGTTTTATATCTTTTGTGCTTTTGCCATCTTGCGTTATTTGGCTTCCTAGGTAGCAGAAATCCTTAACCTCTTGTAAGTTCGTGTTACATACTTGTATTCTTGTTTTTGATTTATTTTCCCCACCTTTGCATACTAGAACTGTAGTTTTAATTTTGTTAATTTTCATACCGTATATCTCTGTTAGAACCGTTTCCATTTCATTAAGAGCATGTTCTAACTCTACCTTGCTAGACGCTAATACCGATATATCATCTGCAAATCTAAGCATATCAATTTTTTGTCTCTGCACAGTAATTCCAAATGTCTTCCTGCATTTGACAGTATTCATTGCCTCTTCTATGTACAAGTTAAAAATCAATGGGAATAGGGCACATCCCTGTCTCACCCCTTTCCTAATGTTAACTTCTCTACTTTTTTGCTCTGTTTCTATTACCGCTGTTTACTCTTTGTATAAGCAATGTGCTATCCGTCTATCCCTAAAACTCATTCCAATCTTTTTGAGTATGTCGAACATTTTTTTCCATTTCACATTGTCGAATGCTTTTTCCAGATCTACAAACACTATATATACGCTTTCCCCCTTCTCTATTGTTTTCTCCATTCTAACCCTCGGAGCTAAAATAGCCTCTCGTGTTCCCCTGTTTCGCTTAAACTCAAATTGGTCTTCCCCTAGTATTTCTTCCGTCCGTTTTTCCATTCGTCTTTGCACAATTCTAGTTAATATTTTTCACACGTGTGCTGTCAAACTTATTGTTCGAAAATTTTCACATCTATCCACGCCTTTTTTTTTGGTATAGTTACTATGATGCTACGTTTGAAATCTTTGGGTATCTCACCTGTCCCATATATATGTAGCTTACAAGTTGGAAGAGACGTTCTGTTACTGTTTGTCCAGCGGATTTTAGAGTTTCTGCTTGCGCCTTATCTGTACCCGGCACCTTATTATTTTTCAGACTCTTTAATGCTAATTCAAACTCATCTCTAAGTATAGGATATCCCAAATCATCATTTTCAATGTCTGATTCCTGTTCTAATGCAGTTAGTTCCTCTCCTGCATATAAATTCCCTATATATTCTTGCCATCTTCCCACTTTCTCTACGTTTTCTATGACGACGTTTCTTTGTGCGTCCCTTATATTTTTGCTATACGGTTTTATATCCCTAAAATTAATTCTAATTAATTTGTATGCTTCGTCTGTCTTTCTTATTTCCATCTTCGTTTGTACCTCTTTGCACTTTTCATCAATCCATTGTTCTTTAGCTTTCCTGCATTTTCGAATAATTTCCCATTTTATGGCTTTGTATCTCTGTTTTCCTGTTTCGTCTGATTTATTTTTGTATTTTCGTCTTTCTTCTATTAAATTCAGGATATCCTTTGTTTCTTATTTTCTTTTTGTGTATACCCCAGAATATCTTTGGCCGCCATGTCTAGGCTGGATTTAACGTTATTCCATTCTGTTTCTACTTCCTTAGTATCAGATATTTTCCCGATATCTTTGAGCAATTCATTTGACTTTTTTCGAATCTTTTTTGAATATCTTTATCTTTTAGTTTCGCTAAGTCCAAGTGCCTTTTTCCTTTTTTTTTTTCATTCTTAAATTTAAGTGCGGCCTTCATAATTACGATGTTGTGGTCAGTATCTATATCTGCTTCTGGGTAGCTTCTATAGTCTTTTACTCGATTTTACCGTTATCTAACAAGAATGTAATCTATTTGATATCTTCCTATATCTCCTGGCATCTTCCACGTATATCGTCTTCTAGCACGATGTTGAAATAATGTGTTTGTGATGATTAAATTGTTCTTATCGCAAAATTCTACCAGCTTATTTCCCCTGTCGTTCCTCGTGCCTAAACCAAATAGACCTACTACCGCTCCTTCCCTACCCTCACCTACCACGGCATTTAAATCCCCCGTAATTATTAAATTTTCATGTCCTCTTACGTATCTTAATATGTCTTCGATATCTTTGTAGATGGCTTCTACCTCTTCGTCACTGTAGCTAGAGGTGGGCATGTATACTTGTATTATTACTGTGTTTACCGGTTTAGATTCTAATCTAACCATGAGTACTCTTTCGTTCTTTTGTAAGTCATTTTCTACACAGTATCCTATCTTTTTCCGCATAACTATCCCCACACCCAAATTTCCCTCCTCTGCTTCTGTATAAATTATCTTGAAGTCTCCACTCCAAAAATCCCCCGCCTCTGGCCACCGAACTTCGCTGATCAATACTATGTCTAGTGATAACCTATTCATTTCGATTTTTAGGTTCTCTAGCTTACTTACTTGCTTCATACTTCAAACATTCCACGCTCCGGCTTGCAGAATGTTCCCGACTCTTATTTTTATCTTTCCGATCGCATCCTCCGAAGTAGTCCCCACCCGGAGATCCGAATGGGGGACTATTTTAACTCCGGAATCTTTTATCCCAGAGAATGCCATCATTTTATTATAATTTAGGTACCCTGTGTACTTGGGAGGTAATGTGGTGGTTTCCCATTGCCTTCCACATCGCGGTAGTGTGTCTTAGACTGCCATACCGACCCCTATGGTCTCTGCCAATCTAAGTACCGAAAGAGCCGCTGCCCTCTTTCGGGGACCTGTCTTAGTCTGGTTCCTCACTAACGACCCTACTACTTTGGTTGGACCTGTAGTTTGGCTCTTTAGCTCATTAGAACACGCAAGCCATTTCACCTGTTCTAATAATTTAGAACTTGGGCAAGGTGCAGGTCCATTCGAAATGGCTGTATTATATATATTATATATATTATCTATATTATATATTATATATATATTGCTGTGAATCCTCTCATATCTGCAGGAACTGGCCCTTTCTAAAAAAAAACATTCGAGCCCCACAGATTGGGCGTCAAGAATGCTGTGAAACCTCTTAAATTAACTGGTCCGTTGACTTTCTTCTGTTAATCGCCTCTTTACTCTTTTCCGCCTCGGCTGCTCACCTAGTTAAACCTTCATCCTCATTCATAAAAAAAAACAAACACATTCCTACCACAAACATCAACGTTAACTCTATTTACATCAATATTCACAATACATTAAAATTTCAAAATTAAAATTCAGCATAAATTTCAATATCAGAAAATTTCAAGATTAAATTTGTTATCATTTTAATGTGCATCCAGAATTAAAGTCCTTGTAGGATGCCTACTAATTAATATAACAATATATGCAGACCTGAGTCTGAGTACAAAGGGAGCATCTCTCACCCCTTTACGTTAATTAACCAGGTTCGTCTAATTGAGCTCAAAGACATACCCAAATTTTCATCATAATCAAGAACATAAATATTAAATACCCCTTTCTACTTAAACAAGAAAATTTCACCTTAAAATTAAAAATTTGTTGTTAGTACAAATTCACTACTGTCCATTTTAAGTAAACAAATTATAAAGTTATTCAACACACACCAAAACATCAAAAATCGAACAACAAAGCATAAGTTACCTGAAGGTTAATGCACTCGTGGCTCCAATGTACATCGTCTTTTGTTAATCACACCATTCCAACTGGGTTATGTTTAGGTCCTCGGATTACTGGTCGCCTTTAAAAATTTTCTACACCACCATTCATCTAAAGTAGTTTCAGGGCTTTTCCGGAACTCATCTGTGTATATCTGAATCTTGTTTTGTGGATCCAGTCACGTTTACGAATCATTTAATTATTAACACCCCCGAAAAATAGCAAAGAAATTCATACTTCTTTCACGCTATACGCCAAAACTGCCTACTTTTGTGTATTCATTTGTCGTTGCAAATTTGAATAATTGGTACAGTGATACTAGACTTTATTACCTTGCATCTTCTTTTTTAAGTGCACTAAATTACTTTCATCGCAGTATGTAAAGAGCAAACTGTTTTAAAGTATTAAATAATCACCAAAATATACAAGCAAACTGTTTAAATTATTCAATCAAAATCGAAAACTAAGAGAGCTAAACTCATATTAACACGGGTATATATAATCGCTTGCCCGTGCGTCGCTTTTGTCCCCAAAACGGACAGTTTCTAGAATTTCGTCATTCTATGTTCCCTTTTCGATCGCTCGGCACAGCTTCTACAAAATTTGCACACGTCCAAGTTTAAAATCTATGAAATTTCGACACGGCTCGCAACGTCTGAGAATAACTAATTAATTTTTATACAGAAATGTTATTTTTACCTCTCATGTTTGCCTCTTATTTTCAACCAATCGCAACCCAGTGACGTTGCCCAAATCACGCCTTTTACTATATGTGTCTCTGTCTTGCGCATATTATCTGTCTCTATCTACCTTGTTTTGAGTGGTCCAAATCGATATTCTTTAGTATCGGTTATTTTCAAACCACGTGGACTGTGAAATAACCCACCTTATTAGCATTTCCCGTAAATATTAAGCGACGGTTTCTCCAACATTCTCTGTAACCATTTGTTATCTGCAAAATTTACGCAGAACGAGACTTTTAAAAATACACAGGTGTTCAATCGTCCTACTTCTAACTAACACTTCTACGATTTGAATATTATTGGGTTTTTACAAGCTTTTATGCATATTATATGTTACTAATGGTTCAATTAACTCCAATTAAAATAATACCCTTTAATTTTTAGTGAATCCTAATCAAATATACAATTATTATCTGTACATTTTGTTTAATACTCGTTACCCAAACTTGAATCAATTAATATAAATTTTGCACGTAATTTCCATTTGTTTCTTTACTCGGAATAATTAAATTACACGTTGAGCATTTTAATACTGCTTCTTTTTATAGAAAGCGTCTTGTAAATAATTTAAATCTCTTATTTTTAATGAAACGAATGAATTTTTATGCTCCACAGTTTTTTAATAAAGCATATTATCTAATAAAATCCCTTATACACGGTGATTAAAATTATTTGATGTAATTATTTAATTTTCTACCCTGGTCTAAATATGAGTAATATATATTATATATATTATATATATTATTTATATTATATATAATATATATATATATATATATATATATATATATATATTTCTGTATATTTATAGGATGAAATAAAGTAGATAAGTCAGCCAATTATTTATGCCAAGGTACCGCATGTTTGTACAATTCACTTAAAATTTTAAAACGTTTTCCATAAGTGTAGTGTTGAAAGTTGCAATTTTAAAATAGGTTTTTGGGTTAATTTTGCTTCATTTTAAAATAATTGTAAATACCAATTACAAATAGTAGGGGTAAGAAATGTAGATCCTTAACGTGCAGTGTAAACACATGCATCTTATTTAGATTAGAGTGTAGGTATAGGAGTCCGAAAATCTTTCAATTTTCTGTAGTGTAGAAATTAATAATTTCAAGACCGTTATCAATGAGGATAAACGATTAACAGATATTCTAAGTATCAATATTCTTTGCATGCATCGTTTATCATATTTTAGTAGAAAGTTTTGGATTTGTATAAACCTTAAAGTTATAGCAGAAGCGAAGTAGTTATAACGAATATTGTTGAAAACAAGTTCCTAGTAGTAGTTTATTTCAAGGTTTTCTTGATAGCTTGGTGGTGTTGAAAATTTTCAGAATGGTCTTGTAAACAAAATAATCTTTGTTAAATTTCTCGGTAGGCAGACAGAGGACGTGCTCAAAAAACATGTCTATTCTATGAAAGGTAGTGACAGTTGAAACAGTCCTAAGATCGATATACGATAAGGAGAGATTATTATTAACATGCAGTAGAGTGGGATAGAAGATATCATATGTTAAGGGTTCGTTTGACTTTGTAAGAAACTGTGGGACAAGGAAAGAGTAAAGTTTATAGGTACGAGTGAGATGCAGCATGGGTGTATAGACATCGTTTGAAACGTGTTGAGTAGGGAATAGATATCTAGGTTATAGATAAGATTGCATAAGAGGATCTGAGATAGATTATTGGATTTCATATATAGAAGGGGGATAGACGATAGTTGAGAGGAAAAAGGCTAGTTATGGATAATCGTGATTGTAAACGAGGAGTAAAAAGGGAAAGGAGATATTGAATACAGGTTAGACTAGGATGCAGTGAACGGGTAGTACCAATAGAAAATATAGAAAGGGTACAACGAAAGAAATAGAAAGTTTCCGTATGTGTGTTAGACTAAGACAACCTGAATATGCGTATTTTTGAAGGCGTGCTTTAGAGTGTAGAACTTGTGGCAGTTGAAGCTAGGTTTCGGCGAATTTAATGTCCGTTGTATATTTTCGTAGTAAATCGTTTATTTGTTATAAAAATATCTGAGATTTGAAAACGGTTGGTACACAGCTGCAAGTTTTGAGTGGAAATAGTGAACGTTATCGGAGGGTTTTCAGAATTACCGACGGTTGAAAGTTGTTTGTGAGCGTGTGGTTTGTAGATACGTGTAGATCGTTTAACAAATTTACCAAGAAGGTCTATTTGTTTGTAGTGGTGTATTTCCAAAATGACAACTAGAAGAGGGAGTAGGAGGTCTATATAACCACTGACAAGCAGGGAGAGGCTCTCTTTTACTTCTCATCCAAGCATCAAGTAATATTAGTAAACCAATTACGTGACAAGTGATTTTAATAAATTAATTCAAGTTAATTAAAACATGCACAAGTTAGTGTATTGTTGTACAAGCAGTTCAACAACTTTATACAGTACGTTTGAGGGTACGAAACTTGCTTCAGAATTGTAAGTAGAAATTGCTTGCTATTTTGGTTGTTGGTGCAAGATAAGCACTTATATGGAGTAGTGGGTGTTAAATTGATCGATGCAGTGGTGTACTGAGACTAGTTGGATCCGTACATAAAATTTAAAGTTTGAAAGTACCATAAATTGGTGGACGAGAAAATTGAATAGCAGATTGCCGTCAAGGAGGGCATGATTTAACTTGAAGGTTGGTTCCTGAATGTGCAGTCATAGTCGAGGGTAACGTCATCGATGGTTTAGTTGCAGATCCATTTGAAGTGGTGCTTACCAAGTAACAATTTTTGTGAAACTTTATTCTGTTGTGTGCATTTGGTGCGTTATGGCATTTTGGTGCTGTATTGGCATAATTTTAAGGATATTAAGGACAAAAGAGTTTACTTTTGAACGTTTATAAAGTACTTTTTACTATATCAACCAAACTTACGAAGTAAGTTAGGTTAATATAATCGCTACGTCGTCGTCGTCGCCGCCGTCGTCCGTTGCCATATTCCCATAATGATACAATAAATGATATATATGTACCTTGTTTAGTTTTTTACGCTGATTACAAATATGCTATACACTTTTTGATATCTCATTTAGTTTTCGAGATAATCGAATTTATTTGAGAAAAAATGTTAACAGTACAAACTAATATATCATTTATATTATCATTTCGGCTTCAGTATCACATCATATAATTTTTGTGCAAAAGAAAATCAATTAGTTCGCGAGCCTTTAGCTGTAGTTCATTGCGCTGGAAATGGCAGGGATGTGATACATAGAGATCACTATAAAGCAATCATTCCTAATTCGGCTGAAGATATTCCAACCGTACATCAAACTGACTTATTCGGAGGAATCACAATACCCGGGACTAATCACAGAATGTATGTTAACAATTTTAATTAATTATTCTCTATTATTTTGTTATATATATATATATATATATATATATATATATATATATTGCCGTGTTTACCTGTCGGATTCTCAGTAGATTCGAAAATTAATTTATATAAAAAAATCGAAAATTTTACCAAAAATAAAAAAATTCAAAAAAACTTCTTACCTAGATTCCTCTCTCTTCTTCACCTTAATTTTTCTTCAGTTCCCAGGCTAGCTCAGTTGGGCCTCCTCTTGGATACCTATATTCACCATTATGCTCTGCATCGTTCACGCACACTCTCAATAAAACCACAAAATTCAACAATCATACAATATTTATTTTTCACTATTTACAAATAAAAATCCATTAGTATCCACATTTCAGTGATCAAGTTACACCTCTATAAATCCTAATTTTGTAATGGCCGGAGTTTAATTTAAAATATCAAACACATAGAATGTATCCGGAGTAAATGGGCCCTGAATAATATCTTATTTTTCATTCCTTCTTTATAATTTATTTTAAATTTACGTAAACTCTGGAGTATGGTGAGCTCATGATAACCTAGTTAATTATGAATAATGTATGCTTTTTACCTTGCATACGCTGACTGCAAACAAAAAAACCCATGTACTCGTCACAATAAAAATTTTAAATTCCTGATAGAACGTTAATAAGCTTTATATATTTTTAGATTTCTATTTAAATACCATAATACAGTTAGTTATACGTATTATACGCAAAATAATGCACAATACCTTCAAAATTCACTTTCACACGTCACACAATATTCATAGTTTCATAGTTTATAACAACAACAATGTTAAAGCGTTACCTGAAATTTCTAGAAGATCTCTACTCCGTTGACGAAGCTGTAAAGTTGGTTCGCTCTGCTCTGCTGGCCGCCTCTAGCTATTTGTAGAAGAACATTATTTATGTGCATCCCATTTCCAAATCCAAATTAATTACACTTCTTTTAGTTAAATTCAATTTCATTTACGTTTAATTACTTCAGGTCACTTCACGAGCTTGTTTACGATCAATGTTGCACCTCAAATTAAACTTTAGACTCGCCACTTATTCGCGCATCAAATTATGAGGCCAACACTGTATTATTTAGTTTAAAATTAATTATACTTACAAACTCGTATTTGAAGCGATGTACTATTAGAACGAAGTTAAAAGAGACGAAAGAGAGCGAGCCGTGCTAATTCATCGAGTATTTATATGCTTCGACTGTTACCTCTCCGGCCACTCTTACCGTGAAAATCTAATCTAAAATAACACGTTCTTAAAATTTTGTTTCAACCGTGTTCGAAATCCCCGAAATTTAGCGCGTCGTTACGATATTTTCCAATAAACCCGACTTCAAATATTCTCGCGCTTGTCTGTTGTACAACTAACGATATCGACCAATAGTATATGCATTGACGTCTTAAAAATCCCGCCTATATTAACGCTATCTCTTGCTTATGCATATCATATGTTTTCTTCTAACCTTGTTTGAGTGGTAGAGAATCGATATTACTGTCCGCGTTCTACAACTCCATGTGGACCTGAATATGTGCTTTTGCGACTGTTGTTTACCAATATTCTTTGAAACTTGCTTGTTATCTATACAAATTAAGAGGAACTTGACATTTACCAAACCTGCAGATGTTCAATTTTAACGAACGTTTTAAATAACATTTCTACGAGTTGGCTTTTCAACGTATTTTATATCCAACGGCTGTTTATGTGTTAGCAACGCGTTTCACCTTGGTATTATTGATTTTTCATGCTTCTATGCATATTATACGTAAATAACCGTGCAATTAAACTCAATTAAATTAATAAATTAATTGCATTGGCTTCTACAATTTATTTTCTTTGCAAGCCTACTAAATTTTAATCATTATTTGTAAAATTTTGTTAATACTTGTTACTTAAAAATGAACTAACTAGAATAAATTTCGCACGTAAATTATGGTTGTTTCCTCTATACAGGGTGTTTCAAATTGCTTTGTTTATAATTAAATTTAACCTTTTAAAACCACTACAATATATATATATATATATATATATATATATATATATATATATATATATATATATATATAATAATTATAATTCATGTTTAAATTAAGATTTATTTTGTTTGAGTGGTGCTGGGAGCTTATATTATTAAGTAATCCGACTCAAACTTGATTAAAACAATAAAATTTATTATTAAATTATATTTATAATAATAAAATTTGTTTAACATTTAAGTACTAGTATTTAATTTAAAATATATAATTTTCTATTATAAAATTTCCGTAAGTTTGGTTGTAAGGCGTACATGCGTCTTAGATTTTTTTTATATAAGTATTCATATTTATAAAATAATTTTTCAATATCTGTTTATGTACAAAAAGGGCTTTTACTATGAGCTCATATTAGACCTGGTCTTAAAGTAAGGGTATGGTTAAGCCCAGTGACTTTACTGAGTTTATTGATGAGTAAAATTATAGCGCAAATATTGGATTGAAAATGAATTATTGTAAAACGAGAATGAATGTAATTTAATATACGTGTGAAGTAATTATTAGATAAAGATTTTTTTGTTCTATAGAATTTTCTGTTGGAATAAATTGTGGTGAATGTATTGTAGTCGATTTTTTTTTGGTAGAAAATAGGGTAATATTTTTAGGTATAAGTAACAGAGCAGCCGTGGGGAACTTCACTTTTGACGCCCAGGAAGGTAGGTCATCTTTAGCCCAATAGGTGAGGCTCGAATTAATTTTAGGCTTCAATCCAGTATGAGCTTCAGAGTAATTATGTCGACTCAAGCGTGGGACTGTTTCCAGTTAGTTTTCAGAGAGAGCTTCAGAGTATTTAATATCAATTTGAAATATATTTGGTACTTTCCTTTGTTGGCGTATTGTAAAGTACTGTGATAGGAACAAAACTGTTTACTTTAATTTACGTGGCGCAATTGTTTACTGCTTTGTCATAGAAACCGTCATCGTGATTATCTAAAATATGCGATGATTACAAAATTGGATAGTTTAGCAGAAAATGAGTACAACGTTTTGAGAAAACGAAGAATTTTGGGTTTTATCAATGGCAGAGCAGTACGTATTCAACTTTCCAGTGTTCGAAAATCGTACAAGTAAAAAATTCAGGTAGCGACAAAAATAAAATGTAGTGAGTACAAACTACAATTCTAGTATGGGAAGAAGCTACGTCTTCAACTCGCAAATGAAGTCTGTGAGTATATCGAAATTAGTATGTGAACAAAATTGAAATTTGTGGAGCAAAATATCGTAATCCAAAACCACGTCTCATTTAGGGTAGGTGAGAACAAAGAATTACTTCACCCACCTTAACAAATCTTTTTCCTTATGTTTGGGTGACGAATATGTAACCGAGTTTTTACGCGATTTTTTGAAACATCATGCGGATAAAGATTAAAGTTTCTCGAGCTACAAAGAAATGTTGCTACTGTTGTTGATTTACGCGATAGTTCGACAACGACCTCAATAATAATTCTAGATGTTTCTATATTTTAAATATGAATTTTAATCAAAATGTTTTTAATGATAGCATTTATAATGTAATTTAGGTTCTGTCTAATAGAAAGTTTTCTTTTTTATTTGACAGTCTCTAAGTAGATTTCAATGTGAGAGTAAAAATCAAACAACGCAAAATTGTAGCCTGAAGGAACGTATTACATGCCATGGCCTCGATAGATTTTTTAAAGAATAGCTAAAATTAACAACATTATATAAGCAAAGTAAATATTCTTCTTAATGTAAAGTAAACTTAGTCGCATGATTTTTTAAACATTGTTTCAACACAATACGAAGTCAAATGCCTGGTCATAACCTCTGAAGTGATGAAACGATTCAGTAAAAGCGTTTCGTAAAAGGAATGGTGTAACACTTTCTTTTGTATCCTGACTTGAATTTATAACTACCATTAATCATAAACAAATAAGTACGAATTTATTTTGTAAAACTTGCAAATTAGAACGGAAATATTCTCGCTGATCAAATTAACGAGACAGAATTAACGAATCGGCTTACTTATAAGCATTTTTGACTTTTTAAAAAAATATGCAGTTATTAGAATATTTCATGGGAAAGTAAATAAGAAGTAAAGAGTACATTCTAATACTACGTACGCAAAAAGCAAATAGTAATTATTCCTCCACTAATAGTAACCTATAAAATCTAAGAAGGTTCTTGATATTTAAACACAGCTTCTACGTATCTTCAAAGAGGTGCAACAATCAGGTCAGCTTTGTATTTTCGTAAGTCATCACGATCGCCAGATGAACTACCGGTGCCCCTCCAAGTAAGAAGGAGAAGCCTTATATAAGTGTAATGGTAAAATGTAGATAATATTATAGTGTACATTGCTTCGTATAGGTAAGTACCCAGTAAGCTATTTTAAAAATAATTGACTTATTCTTTATAAAGTAAAAATAAATTTTGAATGCAGTGATATTAAATTTTAAACCTTAAATTTGTTATGTACATTGTAAATGCCTCTTGAAATACCTACATTCGCCCGACTTGTTACCATAGAAAGTAATGTCTAGCTTTATTATATAACAAAAGAGAATTCTATTTTATATTTCTCTTTATTCTTTGTATTTCAGAAATGAGTATCGTTAAACCAAATAATTTCAGATGTACAGTATTAAAAATAACAAAGCAATTTATATAACTGAAAGTAATTTTATGTCGATGTGTATAGTAGTTGCAATAGTATCATAAAATAGTGAAGACTTCTTTATTATGTAAAATCTATGTCAATTTCAATTACAATTTTAACAATAAATATTTGTAAAAGTTATAGTTAAAATAGTAATTAAAATACTCGTAAATTTGGTTCTAGAAAAATCATATACTCAATATTTTTCTCACCAATAGAGAAGTTTCACCGTTCATAAAATAATTTAGAAAGTATCCAACTGTAGATTTTACTATTAGATTTCAATAAAATTACTTCAAATAATTTAAACGTTTGCATCACTACAATTCTTCAATAATTTAAATATCTGGGAAATGATAAGTTTTTCATCTTACTTTAGGCAACCATTTACGAAAATTTAGTAGAATCATAATTATCAGGTGTTGTTCAAAAACTATTTCGACTGTAAAAAAACTTCTTTATAAACATAAACTAGATTTTTTAATAATATTTAAATGCAATTTTAGATAAAAATTAGTTAATGTTTTATTGAGTACATAATTTATAATTTAAAATCAATAAGAAAGGTTATTTAGCCATATTTTGCCATTGCTGTATTGTAAAGAATTTCGCATATCAAGCAAGAAAATTTAATGGCAGTGATTCAATATTAGCCACAAGGGCATTCTGTCGACACGTTTCATCCTTATTGGGAATCATCAGAACAGGAGTAGCATATATATATATATATATATATATATATATATATATATATATATATATATATATATATATATATATATATATATATAGAACAATATATAAAATAAGATGTATCTGTAAACAAACTCTATGAAAATAATAGAGTCTATTGACGAATACAAATCGGGCTGGTAGTTATATAGTTTTTTTTTATATATATATATATATAAAAGTTAAAAAATTGAAAAAATTTAATTAAAACTAGCAAAATTGCCCTCAAGTAAAATTTACAACGCATATAAAACCTAAGTATTTTGTATTACGTGTTATTCTGGGACTTCTTAAAAAACAGTGTTGCCATTTTATTTCCTAGAGCGAATAATTTCCTGCAACTCTGTTAAAATAACTAATTGAATTTTTTCTCAACACGCTTGTAAAATATATATAACATTATTCAAATATTAACAAACTGATTATCGTATTTTTCTCACCTTTATTATAAGGTTCATCTCTAAAACGTACAATTTTTTTGCAGGTAGAATGAAATTGGTAGTAGGCGTTGTGTTGGCTTGCATAGCCGTTGCAGCTGCCCTTCCGCAAAAAGAAGGTGGAATATATACAAACGAAGCAATTCGACAAGCAAAAGATTCACAACTATTACCTACTGACGCACAAATCCAAAAGGTAGATTAATTTAAATAATAGGGTTGTTTTTGTTCCTAAGTTTTAGTCAATCCATAATTTTATTTGTATATTATTTGATAAAAACTTCAAGTTTTCATTTGGTTATACTTTTCAAATTTTTGTTTCGGTCATTAAAATCTTTTGTTGTATTCACGCTTCTAAATCTTTTATTAAAATTGTTAATAGTTTGAGCTATATTTTTTCTAAAAGCTATATTTATTTGTTTTGAATGAACTAAAATATTCTCAGGGAAATTTTGAAGCTTTTAATCAAATTAATATTAAATTAACTCATTTTCCACTATTGGATCGCTAATACATTGATCTCTTGCGGATTTTAACTTTTATTTGCTTTTGAATTACTGTTCTTATCATTTCCTACACAAAATGTATAAAAAACTAACTTCTCCGATTTATTCCGAAATAGGTAGAAGAAGGTATCGAAATTGGAGCTTACGAAAATATTCCTGGCAATCAACGAGTGAATTTGGAGCAACTACTAGGTGATCAAGTGCCTCCAGAAGTTGTGAGCAATTTACAGTCGCAGATAGATGTAATTGGCCGCCATTAAATTATAAAACCAAGTTATAGAATGTTGTTAGAGTGATATTTAGTTGTTTTAAGTGTCTTTACTGCTAGCTTCTTTGTAGATTTTTTACTCTTTCACACCTTTATAATCTTCTTGAGCATGAAAATTCTTTTCTAATCAAGCTGTGATGTGTATCTGTTTCTTCTTCTATTTATTTCTGTCTGTATGCACCGCGCTTGTACTTTCTTTGACTTATTTTGCTGTTCTACTTTGACAGACTTATAACTTAATAAAATCTTGAGTTGATCTTTGTCCTTGGTGGCAGTCTTTATCAGTAATTACGTACATCTTGTCCATAGTATGTTTTTCTTTTGTGCTTTGCATGCTGTTTTGTAAACGTTTCTTCAAAACTAACTTCTTTATTGAATACTTTAAACCTTATAACTACTCTTCCTATGTTTACATTTAATAGAAGCTCTTTATCGCCATTATACTGTTTGCACACTCAACTTGCAATATTACATTTTATAATTTATTGCACGTTACTTTCACTTTATTTTTTATAATCTTTGTGCACTTACTTTCCCTGTATCTGAGTTCTTACACTTTATAATTCGAACAATGCACGATGTTCTTTTATTCTCTTTTGCCTATTATCAAAGTCCTATATCTAAATTCTTATTTTACTTCTTCTATTTGAATCTATTGCTCTATTTCTTCTATCAGAATCTATTGCTCTATTTCTTCTATCAGAATCTATTGCTCTATTACTCTATTACTGTATTCCTCTCCTTTCTTTCTCGTGTCAGAATCTTTTCTTTAACTCCGTTAGAATTGTTAAAATTTTGCGCCTTGCAATTCTTCCATAAGCGGTGCCAAGACTGTATTTGTTTGTTTGAATAAATCAAAAAGACAATAGAAATTGTATTTTGTACTGAGTGTGTTTGTTTTTGACCTCAGACTAAATAACCCTAATACTTATAAGAAAGGAGAAAGTCTGATATTAAAGTCGCGAGTAGATTGTTAATCTTATTTGCACAAATCACTTTCTCCGCATCTTGACAAGTAACCATAAACGGACTAGTAGGTATGGACAACAATTAACGAGCGTCTATTGATTTCTTAAGCAACTGATGTCGAGAAAGTGTAAGTATTTTATATAATAATATGTCGATTGTTGAATGAGTCAAGTAAGTATTGTTTATTGCTATTAATTATTTAAGGTAAATAAAAAGTAAAGAAGATTAAGACGAATTTTTATTAGTGTAAATGTTTATACATAGCTATAGATAAATGTTGTTGAGAAGCTGGAGACTCTGTAATTTAAATAATAATGTTCTTAAGAAAAGATACAAAATGATGATTTCCAAATGGTTTATTGAGAAATATATGGTAATAACGATAATTGAATAATACTGCATTGCATGATTCAAGGCCATCTTGCAAAAAGCCTTCGTTATATTAAAACGAAAATTGTCCTTGAATCTTCCATCTAACTTATTATACTATTTTAAATCAAAATAATGTGGGTTGGAGAAAGTTCATAGCATATATTCACATTTTAGAAAATTTTGAAAATTGTACCAACCTGTTTACTGAAACTACAACTTGGGCTCAATCGAAGTAAGCGGTTTATTATCATAGCGAATGCTCTAATTGTCCTTTGACATTTATTTCCAATAAATATAAGTCTAATCATTATTCTTTACAATCACAAGTATTTACAGAGTCATGTTTATATTAACATTAGCTTAATCACTATTTGGCGGCAATAATTTAATCTTCTAAGTACGACAAATTAAGCGCTGATCTTGTATGATTTATTTTCCTTAGCTAAATTTTTAAGTGTTCTCTACTCTGTTTATGAAACCGTGGTTCATTGTTGAACGCACCTTTATATTATACGTTGGTGTTTAGCAACATTAAGTTAAGTCCTCAGCTATGGTTACGGCTTAGATTTGTTTAGTGCTCAACGCAAGTCATTTTTGACTTGAAGACCAGTTTACTAGCACGTATCAGCAGTGGTGTAGCCCACGATGCAAGGTGTAATTTGGTCTTGGCTACTGAGAATAGTTTGGGAAGCGTAGTTAGTATTTAATTAGGGTTCTTCCACCCTAATAAATGTTCGACTAATTTTGAAATGATTACAATGTACGACCGATACCATGAAATTTTTACTACCTCTACAATTTATTCAAATAATAAAGCTTGTAGTTTTGCTAACAATTTATGATGTTTGCAGTCTTACGATTTAAAGTGCGTAGTTTCACACCCAAGTTACTAATTCAAGGAATTTACGTATTTAACAACTTACGATACTCGCAGACCTGCAGACCATTTTGTGCGTAAGGTTACGTTTAATAGATTGAGTCCGTTCAATTTTTTGCAGTATTGTGATTAAATTTCATCGTCTAGTAATTTACGCTTTAATTACTTTTAGAAGAAAAATCTAAAACCAAGCATACCTGGAGGTCCTTCGTAGGTCCTTCGCGTGTTGGAGTGTGTATTCCACAGATGTTGTTTTACAATGTTTGTTCAAGAATTTGTGCTTGACTTTCTGGTGATCTTGAACTTTGGTAATACCTCGTGCATCTGGACAACTTCAATAAACGTATAGATGAGTATCCTAATTAAATTTCTAATTTTTACTTATTGATTAGCAACAAGTCATTACTGGCAATTCTAAAAAATTTAATACAATTTTTATACAGTATAACATTGCAAATAATTTTTTTAAAGGTTAGGAGCTAAATATTTGCATACATTATGTAACACATAATTCTTATGAAAACTGTGATAACATATGCAATTGAATTAAATTATTACAGCCTATCTAAGAGCAGTTTGCGTGTTATCCTACAGTACTGTTAGCGCCTAAGATCAGTTTTTGTAAGTATTTTGTCATTATCCAGTTTCTTAAAGAAATCCTTTTTCGGTTAAGTTATTATTTTGTTTTAAATTAAAGAATAAACACTTAACCTGACTAACATCTTAAGTTATTAATTAATTTTTTGTGCGAAGTTACATCCGCCTGAAATGTTTAGCTGTAAATAATTAAAAATTATAATTATTTTTTGGAAGGAAATCAACAAGCAAAGTCCATTTTTAAAATTTTACAAAGTTTTTATGGAAACTAATCTGTTTTATATCCTCACAATGGTATATTTGAAATTATACAATGTGTTCACGTCATGCAGAGATTTTCACTAGATACCTCCAAGTCTAAGCTTTAAAGATAAGTTTATCAATAATATTGAAATAACTAATGATTTGACTTATATGAGCATTTTGTTTATATAAAGCATCTTCTTTTATTACAGGTGCAGTTTGCAAACAAGTATTCCAGTGTTTAGGCTAACCTTTGAGTTACTAACCTTAAGTTTACGTATCTTTCGTATTAGGAGTACACAGGAGTTTGCAGTTGTCGACTACTTTTCATAAATGGGTATTCGTTCTCGACTTTTTTTTTTATTTGCAGGTATTGTCGTTTGGATGAATGTACCTCTTGGAAATTTTTTAGGCCGTTTTCAGCGATAAATAATCTTGGATATTACCTGAAGTTCTAGTGTTGTTTTAAAATTTTTTGAATTGAGATAGGTCGGTTATTGTGCCTAATAGTTGAATTTTTAATTTTTTTTTTATAAAAAGTAACTAAGTAGCATTTTTGGAATAATGGAATAACGGAAAAATTTTTGGAATAAAATGTTTATCCGAAGTAAAGTTTTGTATTAATATTTCTAAAGCAAGTATCTTAAACTAAAATATATATCCGAGGCAAAGTTTAGTATTACATATATTTTTGAAGGTGAAATATTTCCTAGATAAGGTATTTTTGTTAACAGATATTTTAGTATAAAAATATTTCCAAGGCAAGGTATTTTTTTTTTTTGTTTGTTTTGGACTAACATTTCCGAGGCAAAATGTTTTCTATTTGGAATAGATATATTTTTAAGGATGAAGTATTTTTTAAACCCATCTTTTATTTAAAAGACAGGTCCAAATAGGCAAATTTTCATCTTACAGGTAGGGTGAGATTTCATAGCTAACCTTATGGCAATATGAAAACAAGTCAAATTGGATACGTCTGCACCTGCAGAGTTGAAAATAGTGAAAGCGAACTTTATATTAATCTTTCTGATAACCCAAAACGAAGAAGGAGAAAATCTTGGAAGTGTTAATGTAACGAGAAATAGATAAAAGACATTTCTGACATAGGTTCAGAACCACACTAGTTGTGTTTTGAAAAAAGAATCAACCAATCAGAAAATTACAGTAAACGTATTCATTTATACAAGGTAGATAAATAATAAAATCGTTAATAAATATAGTAATCTTTGCATCTAGTTTTATTTTTTAGTACAAGAGTAAACGTAAATATATATTCGGAATAAAAGTTAATTCCAAGAAATAATAAAATGTGTTTTTAGAGTAATTTTAGAGTATTTTATAACGTGCGAGGTTGTAACATTGACAGGCATGGTACTATGTATATATATATATATATATATATATATATATATATATATATATATATTTTCGTGGTATAACGACCTTGCAATTATAAAATATAATATATATAGTAACAGGCTTTTTGGTCTGCTGGTTAATAAAATATACTCTTTATTATAAACTAAGCTTTCGGTTTATTTTTAAACCATTATCAAAGATACTAAAAATTAAGAAATGTTAGTATGGGCATAAAATAGTTAAAAACTTACTTACTAATGTGAGGTTTTAAAATGAAATCGTTGATATATATAAATTTTGAATATAAGTTGAAAGTGTGGTAAAAGCTTTTAAAAGAAAACAGTAATGTGGTTTGTTAATTACATTTGAATGTTATAATGACAATTCCTTTATAATTTTGACACTGTTCGAGATAACTTTCTAGATTGTAATTAATTTCTTTTATGGTCTGACTGAAATTTAGATATTTTTAGTATGTATGTATGTTTATATATGTATGTTGATGTATGTCTATTTGTTTACGTATGTATTTTAGTGTGTTTATGTTGTTTGTGTGAATGTATGTATGTCTGTGTATGTGTGTGTGGGTGCATGTGGATGTTTGAATGTGTGAATGAATGCGTGTGTTTGTTTGTGCATGTATGTATGTTTATGTTGTGTTTTATTAAGTGATTTGATCAGTTATGTTGAATTTGTTTTTGGATTTAAAATGAAGTAGATAGGTGTATATAGAGCTTAGTGTGTTAATGTCAGTTTTTTTATTAATAGTGTTTAGGTTTTTAAATATGTAACACATTTCTAGGAATTCTCTTTTGGATTTTTTATTTTCAATTTGTAATATTATAGGATTAACAAAATCTATTTTATGTTTGTTTGCGTTTGCGTGTAAGGTCAAAGCACAAGCGTTTGGCTTAACACGGATGTCGCTTTTATGTTGAGTTAAGCGTTGTTTTAATTGTTGTGAGGTTTGACCAATGTAGGTAAGATTGCAGCTTGAACAATTTATTTGATATATAATATTCCGTTGTAGAAGAGTTGGAGTTTTATCTTTTAATTTAGAAAAAAGAGTGTTTAACGTTAAAAGGTTTCGTTTAGCAATATTGATGTTGAATTTTTTGAAGACTTTTCGAATTTTGTACTTAAATTTTCAATGTAAGGAATTACATGGTATGTAGGTATATTTGCAGAAAGTTCACTATTGTTATTTAAGTTTTTATTAGAAAGGTCAGCGTTTAAAGGAGCTTTATGATTGTATAAAAGGCTTTTTATTAGTTTTGGTGGATAGTTATTGTTTTTAGAATAATAAATAGTTTTTCTAGATTTTTTGAGTATAGTGAAGGATGGCATAATTTTTTGATCCTATGTTTTAGGCCTAGAATGAAATTTATTTTTATTTTATATTGATGGTATGAATGATAATTTAGATATCTACCAGAATTGGTTGGTTTTTGATACCAGTCTAAAATAATAGTATTATCATTTTTTCTAATTAGTAGAGTGTCAAGAAATGGGATGATTCTGTTGTTTTCTAATTCTAGAAAAACTATTTATTATTCTAAAAAACAATAACTATCCACCAAAACTAATAAAAAGCCTTTTATACAATCATAAAGCTCCTTTAAACGCTGACCTTTCTAATAAAAACTTAAATAACAATAGTGAACTTTCTGCAAATATACCTACATACCATGTAATTCCTTACATTGAAAATTTAAGTACAAAATTCGAAAAAGTCTTCAAAAAATTCAACATCAATATTGCTAAACGAAACCTTTTAACGTTAAACACTCTTTTTTCTAAATTAAAAGATAAAACTCCAACTCTTCTACAACGGAATATTATATATCAAATAAATTGTTCAAGCTGCAATCTTACCTACATTGGTCAAACCTCACAACAATTAAAACAACGCTTAACTCAACATAAAGCGACATCCGTGTTAAGCCAAACGCTTGTGCTTTGACCTTACACGCAAACGCAAACAAACATAAAATAGATTTTGTTAATCCTATAATATTACAAATTGAAAATAAAAATCCAAAAGAGAATTCCTAGAAATGTGTTACATATTTAAAAACCTAAACACTATTAATAAAAACTGACATTAACACACTAAGCTCTATATACACCTATCTACTTCATTTTAAATCCAAAACAAATTCAACATAACTGATCAAATCACTTAATAAACACAACATAAACATACATACATGCACAAACAAACACACGCATTCATTCACACATTCAAACATCCACATGCACCCACACACACATACACAGACATACATACATTCACACAAACAACATAAACACACTAAAATACATACGTAAACAAATAGACATACATCAACATACATATATAAACATACATACATACTAAAAATATCTAAATTTCAGTCAGACCATAAAAGAAATTAATTACAATCTAGAAAGTTATCTCGAACAGTGTCAAAATTATAAAGGAATTGTCATTATAACATTCAAATGTAATTAACAAACCACATTACTGTTTTCTTTTTAAAAGCTTTTTACCACACTTTCAACTTATATTCAAAATTTATATATATCAACGATTTCATTTTAAAACCTCACATTAGTAAGTAAGTTTTTAACTATTTTATGCCCATACTAACGTTTCTTAATTTTTAGTATCTTTGATAATGGTTTAAAAATAAACCGAAAGCTTAGTTTATAATAAAGAGTATATTTTATTAACCAGCAGACCAAAAGCCTGTTACTATATATATATATATATATATATATATATATATATATATTTCAAAACACCCTGTATAAAGAAACAACCAGAAATTACGTGCGGAAATTATATTAGTTAATTCATTTTTAAGTATCTGGTATTAACGAAATTTTATAAATAATTAATGAAATTTAAGTAGGTTTGCAAAGAAATTAAATGGTAGAAGCCAATGCCATTAATTTATTAATTAATTTGAATTTAATTGAACGATTATTCATGTATAATATGCATAAAAGCGTTTAAAAACCCAATAATACCAAAGATGAGACGCGTGGCTAGCGTACAAATATATCAGGAGGGTTGAAATACGTGGAAAATCCAAATCGTAGAAGTGTTATCTAAAATGTTACGATTGAACACCTGCGTATTTTTCTAAAGGTCAAGTTCTGCTTAAATTGTGTAGATGACAAATAGTTACAGAGAATGTCGGATAAACCGTCGCTTATATTCACGGGAAATGCTAATGGGGGGGTTATTTAACGCACGTAGACAGTCCACGTGTGTAAACAGTGAACAAACGAGAATATTGATTTTTCAACCACTCAAGCAAGGTTAGACTGAGACGTAGAAAACGTATAAACATAAGACCACAATAGTATAGGAAAGATTTGAGAAACGTCATTAAGTCTACGATTGGTCGATATGTTAGTTCGACTCGATATAGACACGAGGATAGTGTAGCGTGATATTCTTAAAATTTTATAACGAGGTATTGAAATTCGCAGATTTGAAATTGGGGTTGCAAAATTGCGAGAATGTGTTGTTGTGAGCGGGATTTCGGATAACTGGGGGCTTGGAGAGGTTACAGTGGAAAGACATAAAAACTCTAGAGAACTAGGACTCGCTCTCTTGTCTTTTAACTTAGTGCTTTATTATTTCGATCGTCCCGAAAGCACGTATGAAAGTTAACGAGTTGTGAGTATTAACAAATAATTTAAAGTGTATTGCTTAGTGGTGGCCTCTAAATTAATTAAAACGCGGTTAGTGTGCCGAAATTACTTATTTTAATTTGAGGTATCACCTATAATTTTATCAACTCGTGTCGGGACATTAAATAACGTAGATTACTGTGAAATGAAATTTGGAATTTGGTTACACCGAGAAGGAAGCGTTGGCGGATCAACTGAAATGGAAGTCGTCTAGTAATTGAGAGAATCGACCTGCAGACCAGATAGAAATTTACATGGCATCATCTACAGAGCAAAGATCTTCTAGCAATTCCAGGTAACGATTTAAATTTGTGATTCCTATAAACTGTAAACATTGGGGTGACGTATGAGAGTGTTTTTCAAGGTAGTGTGAATTATTTACGCATTGAACAGAATATGTGTAAATAACTTTATTACGGTATTCAACTAGAAATTGAAGGTGTCTAGAAAGCTTTTGTGAAGAGTACATGGCTTTGTTTTTTTTTGGTTTTAGAGTATGCAAAGTAGAAGGGCATACATTAATTGAGTTATTATGAGCTCACCATACCCCACAGTTTACTTAGAGTATTAAAATAAATAAATAAATTATAATGAAGGAATTTTAGAGAAGGTATTATTCAAGGTCCATTTACTCCGAGTTCTTTTATGTGTTTGATGATTAAAAAAAAAATTAAATACAGGACATTACAAAGTAAAATTTACTGAAGTCTAACGTAAACAATAAAATAATAATGAATTGCATTTTTAAATAGGAATAAATAAAAGATTGTATGTTTGTTGTATTTTGTGGTTTTATTGGGAGTGTGCGTGAATGATAGGATTTATGAATGAATATAGCTATCCAAAAGGAGGTCCCAATGAGCTAGCCGGAAGCAGTTGAAGAAGGCCATTCAACCGAGGAAGACAGGAAAACGGGTAAGCAATATTTTTTTTTGACTTATTTAAATTTTTGGAAATTTTTCTATTTTCGAATTTGAAAATCTTATAAATATTTTCGAAATATTTTTGTTGGAGAGGATTTAACCCGAGTACCACGCCAATATATATATATATATATATATATATATATATATATTCTTGTATATAATTACTATGTTTTTTTGTCTCTACTATTTTTAACTTTATATAATATAATTACTCCTCCTTTAAACAAGATTTTATTATACGACTTTTGTCGTCGTCCCTTATGATTTCAAATCGAGGTGCTTTAGCAAACGTTTGGTTGGTTTTTCTTTTACTAATTACTATATTTTGTATGCCTCGACTATTTGAAACTTTAATCTCAGGGTTTTCTCACCTACTCACCGTGGGTTCAATCGTGAGTAGATGTGCAATACCCAACCAAACTGCACCCTCGTTTGTTTTACCACTTTTGAAATGTACTAAATTTATTTTAATATGCCAAATCTTATTAGATCAACGATGCCTGATGTCAAATTAATTTATGTAACTTTTATGACTTTAATTTCTGACGTTCTAATATATTCACGGTACTTACCAGAAATATACTGCGCTGAAGGCCTTCCTTTGACTGCTGGCTCAAGTTCGAAATTGCCGTACGCACTTTTACACAAGATTCTCCAAAATTGTCCTCTTGCGCACTGCCTCCAGGTATTTGTAAAACAATTTTGATGCCCCAAACCTGAAATAATGTTACCCCAATTTAGAATTTAGTAAAACCTTTATCTACTTTCCTGCGTCAATTCTTCCTCGCCGTATTCCTATCTCCTGTTCCTCTGCTCCGTATCCCGCTTACTTCTCTCTTCGCACAACCAAATCAATCCCGCTGTCTTAATACAAATCACTCCTAATCCTGCTATACCAATTATCCATACGATGTCCTTCTGCCGTTATATCTTCTCAAATCAATCCCAAAATTCTTTACGTCGTCGATGCCTTCTTTATCCACTCCAATATCCTGCTGCCGTAATACCCAAATCTATCTCAAAACCAACACTAATCTTCTCAAATAATATCCCGTCGCTTTCTCCTTTACACCAATAACCACTTCCAAAATCTTCCTTAAATACACGCTGACTTTCCCTTTTCACTTTTAAACACTTTATATACTTTCTTTTATACTTGGATTAAATAATACTCGATGAATACACAAATAAACTTTTATTTCAAAACTATTTTACAATTTTAACGCAGGTTTCATAAATAGGTCTGTATCTGAACAAATTTAAAAAGAAGTCCCTTATTTATATTGCTTAGTTATTAACTAAACAAACTTAGCTTACTACAATAACATTTTTACATATATAACATCCAATAACAAATCTCCTATCTTTCAGTGTCCAACATACCTTCGCTATAGTCTTTATAATAATTTTAAATTTCTACCATTGGTCCAAAACACTTCACTAAACTCCAATAACCTTTTACATTTTGATTCACTTTAAATTTTGATTTACAATTCGTCTAAAAGTTTGATTCTATAAAAGGAAAAGCCAAATAATTCATACACGACCTGGACGCTTTGTTATATTGCAGATATCCATAAATGCGTCCGGCTTTCCGACGGCAAATGTACTCTCAACTGGCTCATGAAATATCAACTCAGTATAAAACCTCAAGTACCGTGCATTATATCAACGTCATAAAGTCATGTTACTACCTTTTGGCATATAAGTTTCAATCTGAAATGGTACATACTTTAACGTATGTAAAGTATAGCAAAATTTATAGTTTTAAATTATTAAATCTGAAATATTGACCCTATCGCTTGGCATACACCTATTAATACAAATATACCTTTAGAAACCTTCTAACCCCTCCCTTACAAATAATTTATTTTTAATAAATTAAATTTATATTGTTTTCCTTCCTTGGGGGTGCAAAAATTTCCCTGATTTTATTAAAACCTTCCTTTCGTTGGTTTTATTTTAAATTTTTGGCAACCCGCTTTCCGCCTTTCTCTCAACAAATTAAATTTACAAAAACCAAACGCAAATCAAAACCTATACCTAAATACTCTATAACAAAAAAAAAACAAAAACTTTAAACTAAAATTTTCTTTCCGTTGCATTAACCAATTTAAAACCCTACCTTTATTAAAACCCTTCTTGCCTTTGGTATTTACCTCTTTATTAATTGGGTTTACAAAAATTCCTTCCAAATTGAAAAGGGCGAATTACCCCCTGTAAATATTCTTAAGTCAAACTTATTCCCCTTAAAAAAACTACCTATCCTTACCCCTTTAAAAGGAAACAACAAATCCCAAATGTTTTTTCGCGGTTTAAAATTTTAATTTTGACGTTCCAAATCCCTTTCCAAAAATCGTTTCTTTTTCTTTAATTTTTAAACACCTTGTTCGGAATTTTCCCTCCTTGATCCTTTCATTTTCTGCCCTTCATTATTAAACCTCTGTTATTTTTGGTTAAATTTAAATTTCCTTTTCCTTGGTTAGCCTTGGAATAAATTTTCGGCATTAAATGACCGGAACGTTTTCCGTAAACCGAATTTGGTAAACGCCTGGTTTATAAAATTTTTATTTTTAAGTACCTTAACCATTTGTCGTGAAATGCCTCCTTTTGCGCAAATTTCCGGAAATTATTTTATTACCCTTCGTTTATTTGTAACGTTCGCTGGTTTGTTTTGGATTGTCGTTATGCTACCTAAAATGGAATTTAAATTTTTTTTAACCCTTTGAATTTTATTGTTAAAACGTTTTTTAAAAATTTTTTATTTGATTGGTTTCAAATTTAATTGACGCAATTGCATTTACCCTTTAGGAAATTTTTAAAATTTAGAAAAACGTCGACCACCACCAAAATATGTCGATACCCCTGTTCACTCGTGATCAGGTTGCTTAAATAATCAATCGCTACCAATTCCAATGGTCCATTTACGCTCACGCTCATCGGCATATTCTGCAGCACCACGTTCTTGTCTTTACCTAGAATGCAAATTTCACACCGATTTATCCTTTCCTTTATCACCGTGATATCATTTTTGCATAAAACGCCTCTCTGAATACTAAAAATGTTTTTCTGATACCTATGTGTCCGAATTTTAAATGAATTTCGTTTATGATTTCAGCGGCAACGTCTCTTGATAGCACTACCAGCTCTGCATCCCCTATTCTTTTCACCACAAACTGCCCTACGATGGTAAATCCCCTGTACTCTTCCATATTTTCTCTTGTAAGTTTCTCTCGTATCGAGCTCACCTCGCTGTGCCTCTGCGCCTCTATAAGTTTGGTGTTTGTCCATCGACCAACATCCCTGAATTCCTGCAAAGCAATTAAACACCCTTTATGTCCTGATTCGATTCCACCTGCGGTCTGCTCAGAAAATCCGCCGTCACATTCTCCTTTCCTGGCTTATGCTTAATTTCGAAGTCGTATTCCTGTAACACCAATGCCCATCTATACAATCTGCTGTTTAAAAACTCCTTTTCTTCATGAACGTTACCACCGTGTTGTCGGATTCTATTAGAAATTTCTTACCTAACAAATAAAACGCAACTTCTTCACCGCGTATACTATGGCCAACATCTCCTTCTCTGCCGTCGCATACCTGGTTTCGCAGTCTTTCAACACCCTAGAAATGAAAACAATTGGTACTTCAACTCCATCCTGTATCTGCACCAACTCAGCCCCGATTGCATATTTCGACGCATCCGTCCTCAAAATAAAATCATCTTTAAAATTTGGATATTTTAATGCTAACTCCTTGTAAAATGCACCTTTTAAATCCTGGAACGCCTTCTCTCGTTCAGCAGTCCACTTCCATCTTTCCTTTTCTTTAACAAACTCACCAACGGTACGCACACTTCAGAATACCTCGGTATAAACCGTTTATAATAATTTAGCACCCTAAAATCCTCGCAGTCCTCTCACATTCTTTGGTCGCTGAATGTTTTCAACTCGTCCAATCTTTTATTGCAAATTTTCATCCCTTGTTCGCTAATTTCAAACCCTAAGTATGTAACCTTGCTTTTAAACAACTCGCATTTCTCTACGTTCAGCTTTAAACCTCCTTCGTCCAGTCGTTGGATCACCTTTTCTAAATGCTCCAGGTGTGTTTGCTCGTCCCTTGAAAAAATTAACAAATCATCGACATAATGCGAACAGAAACATTCATATTCATTAAACAACTTCTGCATCGCTCTTACAAGTGCTGCTGAAGAACTACTTAAACCAAATGGAACTACAGAAAACATATAAATCTCGCCTTCGATACTAAAACCTGTAAACTTTTTACTGTCTTCATGCAACGGAATTAACCAAAACGAATTCTTTAAATCTAATTTGCTGAAAACTTTCATTTCATATACTTTATACAATAAATTATCCAACCCTTGTGGTTGCTCATACTGCGGTTTTATAATCGCATTCAATTTCCTCGCATCTAAACAAATCCTTATATCCCTTTTATTTGGTTTTGGTACTATAACTACTGGGTTCACATATTGAGTTCTCGCTGGTTCTATAATACCCTCTTTTAACATCCTGTCTATCTCTATTTTAACCCTATTTCTTATGGCAAACGGAATTGGATACACCCTTGTATTAAATCCGATGTCTTCCGTGACCTCCAACTTATGTGTGTACCGCCTCGCAAATCTTGGCTCTTCATTAAATAACCCTACATATTTATTAAATAATTCTCCTAGCTTCATCTTAGTATCAATACTCACTTTCCCTATCTGTTCATCATTAATTAATCTTACAAACATATTACATAATCGTACTTTAACCTGTCCATCATTATACTCTTTAATCATTCCTAATCCTGTACTATCTATATCATTTCCATTCCTATTTTCCTCACTAACCGTAGGCACCACCCATGACCTATCTTTATCAAATATCCTAATTGACCTATCCTTTCCATCTATATTCAATCCAAAATCCTCTATAAAATCCATACCCAATATGAAGTCTAACTGTAACCCTTTCGTAATTAAAAACTCTGCATCCCCTGCTTCTTTATTTCCTATATATATCGGTACACGGATAACATTATAAATCGTCGTAAGCTTTTTGTTCATCGCTGACCATAAATTAACCCCCTCAATTGTTCCTATTCTTTCCTTTAAAAATTCTCCATGTTCGACTACTACCCTATCATTTACCAGCGACAACTGTGACCCACTATCCACTAAAGCAACATAAACACGGTCCCTTAAACTAATATTTATAAATAACAAATTCTTTTTATTAAAAATGTAACTGTTTAACAACAAATCCCTTATACTATAGCAAACATCAATCTTTACTCCTAAGCAGTCGGTCGTCCAAAAATTCGCGTTTTTTTCTTGAGGCGACTCGTGAATTTCCACCACCTCAATCCTATTCGGGTCCGTTGTAATTGCGCTCGTCGTCATATGTTGGACGTTTACGTCCCTGTCCGTCCGGCTATTTCCATCTTGTATTCCTCCCCCAGTCGTCCGGCCGTCATCCTCGCCGTTGTCGTGCCGGTTTCTGTTCTGTCCATTGTAGGCGTTATCCCGGTGATCCCTATTGAAATACGGTCGTCTATGTGCCTCGTGTCCCCAATGATTCCTATGTCCGTAGTTAAAATTTTCCTGTCTATAATTTTGTCTGTTTTCATGGTACGGTGGTCGTCGACTGTCTTCCATGTAACCCCTGTTTTGTTCCCAATGGTGTGTCCGCGTTTTCGCTTCCAGTACTGTCGCTAGGTCAAAATTTCTCATTACTCCCAAGAATTCCCTCAATGTCTTGACATTTTGTACCACTACAACTCTGGTAACCTCCGGTTCCATATGACCTGCCAGTAGAAGTACAATGTCGTCCTCGCTCAGTTTCGGTGTTAAGTGTTGCGCCTGATTGAACTTGTCAATCGCGTATTCTTCGCGCGTGCCGTGAGTCCTGCTATAATGTCCTGTAATTAGGTTCGTCCTTATGTCGGTCTGATGTGTAGTGTTCCAAAACTGTTCTATAAATAGTCGTTTGAAGTCCGCGTACGTGTCATACTGTTTACGAATAATGTTATGCCATTTTTCGGCATTTCCGTCAAACTTGCCCCAACAATCTGTAATTTTGTTCGTTCGTTTTCTGTCCCTACGATCTCGTCTAGTCGGTCCAGGAATCCCATGGGCTGTTCTGTCTTACGTCCCTCAAACTTCGGTAAAGCGTCCCGGTTTAATCGAAAGTGCGGTCCGTAGTCTAGTCCAATTCGCCTCCTTTCTATGTCGTCGAGTTTCTCGTAAATTTGTCTAACGTCATGTCCTACCCTGGTTTCTAATCCCGTAACTTTGTCGTCAAGTTTTTCGTCCAGTTTTGTCCTACCGTGTACGTTTTCGTTTTGTATGGTTTCTAATGTTTGTCCTAAATTTTGTAGTTAGTCCCATGTCGTTTGTCACATGTTTCTATTTCTGTGCTTAAATTTGAAAACCCGCTAATCATTGTTTCTTCCACTGTGTCGACCCGTGTCTTAATTTCAGTTCTTAAGTCAGTCCGTGTCGCGTTCAAGTCTCCTTGCTAATGTGCCCGTGTGTGTTCTAACTTGTCGTCAACCCTGTCTATTTGTTGTTGGACCTCTGTCCGCACGTCGTCTTTGCAATCTGTATTTGCGTTAGTAAGTATTCCTGTGTGTGGTTCATTTTCGCCGTCAGGTCTGCGTGCGCTGTCCTAAATTCGTCTTTCCTTAAACTCGTTAGTTGATTCCATAATTTTATGGCTAACGCCGCATTCGCTTCTTTTTTGTTCCGTGCGTGATTCATTAATTTTGTCTGTCAGTTCTGTATGTGATTCAGTAATTTTGTTTGTCAATGTGTATTTCGATTCTTAAGAAGGGCCAAATCGATTTTTTTGCTAATCTTTTTCGTGAAATGCTTTGTTTTCTTTTAAAATAAAAATTGTTTTGCATCTTTCAATAAGTCTGTTCCGCTATATTTTGTTAATCGGTCCGTCTGGTCCATGTCCTTTGTTACCTCCAACTCTGTCATGCCTCGTGTCCGTCTCCTGTAGGTCGCCCCTGCGTCTAGCTCTATGTCTTGTCTCCTACATCCATTTCAACCCCGTATATCAAGTCCCGATCTTGTGATTCTTTTGATGTCCTCGTCCGTACATCTCCGTTTCCTTGTTTTGAACTCGTTTCCTGAAAAAATAAAAAAAACTTGCGGGCCCCACCATAACTCGGGCTCCCTGGATTCTACTCAAATCTTTCGCTCTAACACCTTTTTAACCTTTTTCTCGAGCCTCAACGTTGGGTTTGCCACCTTCTTGTATATAATTACTATGTTTATTGTCTCTACTATTTTAACTTTATATAATATAATTACTCCTCCATTTAAACAAGATTTTATTATACGACTTTTGTCGTCGTCCCTTATGAATTTCAAATCGAGGTGCTTTAGCAAACGTTTGGTTGGTTTTCTTTTACTAATTACTATATTTTGTATGCCTCGACTATTTGAAACTTTAATCTCAGGGTTTTCTCACCTACTCACCGTGGGTTCAATCGTGAGTAGATGTGCAATACCCAACCAAACTGCACCCTCGTTTGTTTTACCACTTTTGAAATGTACTAAATTTATTTTAATATGCCAAATCTTATTAGATCAACGATGCCTGATGTCAAATTAATTTATGTAACTTTTATGACTTTAATTTCTGACGTTCTAATATATTCACGGTACTTACCAGAAATATACTGCGCTGAAGGCCTTCCTTTGACTGCTGGCTCAAGTTCGAAATTGCCGTACGCACTTTTACACAAGATTCTCCAAAATTGTCCTCTTGCGCACTGCCTCCAGGTATTTGTAAAACAATTTTGATGCCCCAAACCTGAAATAATGTTACCCCAATTTAGAATTTAGTAAAACCTTTATCTACTTTCCTGCGTCAATTCTTCCTCGCCGTATTCCTATCTCCTGTTCCTCTGCTCCGTATCCCGCTTACTTCTCTCTTCGCACAACCAAATCAATCCCGCTGTCTTAATACAAATCACTCCTAATCCTGCTATACCAATTATCCATACGATGTCCTTCTGCCGTTATATCTTCTCAAATCAATCCCAAAATTCTTTACGTCGTCGATGCCTTCTTTATCCACTCCAATATCCTGCTGCCGTAATACCCAAATCTATCCCAAAACCAACACTAATCTTCTCAAATAATATCCCGTCGCTTTCTCCTTTACACCAATAACCACTTCCAAAATCTTCCTTAAATACACGCTGACTTTCCCTTTTCACTTTTAAACACTTTATATACTTTCTTTTATACTTGGATTAAATAATACTCGATGAATACACAAATAAACTTTTATTTCAAAACTATTTTACAATTTTAACGCAGGTTTCATAAATAGGTCTGTATCTGAACAAATTTAAAAAGAAGTCCCTTATTTATATTGCTTAGTTATTAACTAAACAAACTTAGCTTACTACAATAACATTTTTTACATATATAACATCCAATAACAAATCTCCTATCTTTCAGTGTCCAACATACCTTCGCTATAGTCTTTATAATAATTTTAAATTTCTACCATTGGTCCAAAACACTTCACTAAACTCCAATAACCTTTTACATTTTGATTCACTTTAAATTTTGATTTACAATTCGTCTAAAAGTTTGATTCTATAAAAGGAAAAGCCAAATAATTCATACACGACCTGGACGCTTTGTTATATTGCAGATATCCATAAATGCGTCCGGCTTTCCGACGGCAAATGTACTCTCAACTGGCTCATGAAATATCAACTCAGTATAAAACCTCAAGTACCGTGCATTATATCAACGTCATAAAGTCATGTTACTACCTTTTGGCATATAAGTTTCAATCTGAAATGGTACATACTTTAACGTATGTAAAGTATAGCAAAATTTATAGTTTTAAATTATTAAATCTGAAATATTGACCCTATCGCTTGGCATACACCCCTATTAATACAAATATACCTTTAGAAACCTTCTAACCCCCTCCCTTACACAATAATATATATATATATATATATATATATATATATATATTGCTGTGATACAGGCTTCACGTTGGGGCGCTGCTTAATTAATGATGTGACAACGCGGTCGCACGATGAGGCGCCGCTTGATTATTGCTGTTATAACGCTTGGCGTTGGACGTCGCTAAAAGGGTGGTGTTATATAGGTACAGCAAACTGTAAAATTTGAAATTGTTGACTTACCTTTTTTTAACGTCTTTCCGCCTGGCTAGCTCAACGGAAATAATGGAATTTACAAAATGAAATCAAACACAGCAACATCAAAAAGCATCTATACGGTCTAAAATATTTTCTCTCATACAAAAGAATATAGAACATTTACAGCATAATCGTTTTCAAGCATAAAATAATTTCTATCAAGTAGCTATTACTTAATTATCAAAACGTTCCTCACCTAATGTTACTTACAATTTACAGAACTCAAATGTCTTGTCTTGTGGATAGTTTACCTGGCTTTGATTCCAACGCGTGTAAGGTTTGTTTTAGCAAAAAAATCCTTGACAGATAGTCTAGTAAAAAGTTAGAGTATTTCGAACTCTGACCACAAACTTTCTCGATAAATAGCCTTACAAAAAAAAATGATATGATCAAGACTTATTCCACCTTAAATTAAATGACAAATACTCAAATATCAGTTACAAACAAAATCTTTAAAAGCAATACTTACAAAATCTCCAAAGTGTTTATCCAATTCGGAATTACAGTAATAAATATTTTTGATTTTATTTTTAAATTGACGTTCAAATCCCAGTTTACAAAATCATGCATATTTGCTTAAATCTTCTTTCTAATTAATTAATTTAAACTAGCGTTGTATCGAAGAATTTTCCCTCTTCATTGTATACTTCAATAATTACATTTAATAACTGCCACATTCATATGTAAACTCTGCATGTTATTTTTGGCCTTATAATTAATATTACTTTTACTTAGTTGACGCCAAATTGTGAATAAATTATTACGTTGTCGATCGCGTAAATCGACAGGAATCGATTTACCGAATGAAATCGAATTAATGAATAAATTTCTTTAATAAAGTTCCTGGTTTATATACAATTTATTTTAACTAAGTCACTCTTACCATATTGTACGTGATCTTAATAAAAAGATTATCCATCTATTTGACGCAAAGTTTCCGGAAATTACCCGTTTTATTACCGCATTAGCATGATTTATTTCGTAGTGACGTGCGCTGTCCGTCCTTGTTTAACACCTAAGGTTATTGTGGCGTTGCATGCTATCCAGTAACAATGCGAAAGATAATTAAATTAATTCTTATCCATTTTATGGATTTTTAATGTTACCACGTTTTCTTAGAATAAACGTTTATTTATGAATTAGGTATTTACGTAGTTGTAAGTAAAGATGACGCATTTGTTGTCAATCTCAAACCTTTTAGAAAACTCTTTATTTAGAATTGAATTTATGTTATACAGAGTCAATTTGGCTAATTAATTTTAAAGCTTTAATTGCTTTATCAATGGGTTTTGCATACGCAGAAGGACTCGCATCTTCATAGAAACAAAACGTGTTTTTATGCATATTTATTAAGATTAAAGCGTTAGTCTTTAACAAGATTGATATGCCTTATACGCTAAATAAAGCAAATATTTTATGCAACAGGAAATGTATTTTTATGATAATTAATAAGTGGAAATAAATGCCTTGTATTTACGCTTGAAATTGATTAATTTTCATAAGGTATAAAGTTCGCATTTAATGCATTTTTACATTACTTCTTAAAGATTAATTATTTTTACATATACGGCTTACACGGCTGTATTATTGATATAAAAGTAGGAGTTATAAATACACGGGAAGTGTGTTTTCCCTATTGCACAGTAATTGCTATGTATTTACAATACGCTTATATTATACAGAGTAATTATTTACATGCATGGAATTGCATTTTCGTTTGGAACTTTAACGGCTAAAACGTACGCTTGTATTATACAGGGTGTAACCATGAATTTAAAGAATTTCTATTTTTTTTCGGATTCTTTTATATCTTCGTGGGATTTATATGTAGAATATATTATATATATATACTTATATATATATATATATATATCAGGTCAAAATATATATATATATATATATATATATATATGGCTATATAACTACCAGCCCGATTTGTATTCGTCAATAGGCTCTATTATTTTCATAGAGTTTGTTTACAGATACATCTTATTTTATATATATATATATATATATATATATATATATATATTGACCTGATAAAGGGTGGCGAGAGGTTATTGAAACTCAAATTTTACAAATAAAGCACACTAAAATATAAAAAAATTCGGAAAAAAATAGAAATTTTTGAAAATTTATAGTTACACTTAGTATCAAACAAGCAAAAATGCAATTCCGTGTGTGTGTAATAATCACCCTGTTTAATATAGGCATGTTGTAAATAGGGAGTCATTTAGGGCACCTAATACATAAACTCTTATCTCCCTAACTTCCATCTCATTCACAAATTGATTCAAATCCATACAATCAGCTTCTATTTCTATGTCGCCTTCCTCATCCCATTTAATTCTTTCATCCCCTATAAATATAGGTTTAGTCTTTGTAGCTATTATCCCCTTCATCTTATTAATAAAATCCATTCCCAGAATGACATCAACTCCCAACCTTGGGACTATTTAGAATTCTTGTTCAACCTTTTATCCTTTCCAACTTAACTTTCAGAATTATCACACTGTTGATTACTGCAAACTTTTTATCATTTGGCGATACTAAACTATTTCTAAAAATAAATATAACTTTCTGCATTAACTCCTCTGAATTATATTTTATAGAACCTTCACTTACCAATGTTGTTTCGGTTGCTGTGTCTTAAAGTAATTTAATCTCATTTTCTTCTACTTGTAATTTTATTATGGGTAGTAAATCAATTTTCCCATTAACTTTTCAATCATTTTCCAAATCACGTTTTATAAATTTACGCGCATATTTATATTTATCAATTTTTATATTTTTGTTTGATTTATCTCTTTCTAAAAATTCTTTGTGTTTGATATTCCAGGTTGACTCATTATTTCCGTCCTCCTATTATCATTGTTATTGTTCATGCCATCTCTTTGTAAATTTGTAGCATTTTCCCTTTCTTGGATTGCGCTTCTATTCTCAATGGAACGGGATTCTTTGTTCCCCCTTCCCCCGTCTCTCCTGATGGCATTTCATCTACTCCAGTTATTTCTCTGGATATTGCTCTTTCAAATGTCCTGCTTAGGTACCTCTCCTATCCATTATTCCTTTGAAACCTAAATTCATTCATGGGCTGACTCCTTGGTCTGGTCTTCATCCTCCTTGGTTGGCCCATCTCATCATATCGTTGGAGATATTCCAAAAATGCATCTCTATCTAATGCGTTTTGTGAGACGATGCATTGCCTTATTTCTGTCTCGAAGTGACCCGCTAAATATTTGATAATCTGGTTGTATTCTAAAGGTGGATCAAGTTGTTTGGCAACACTAAATTTCTTTATGGCATACTCCCTTATCATATCTGAATCATTACTATACTTGCCCATCAATAAATTATTTCTAATCTTAAATTGTTGGTTGTCTCCCTCAGAAGTGTTTTAGAAATTTAATCTCGAAGTCTTTAAAAGAACTCAACTCACTTTCAATCAATCCAAAGCAAATTTCTGCACTGCCTTTCAGTATGGACCAACTGCCCTGTATTAAAGTTTTTACGTTGTTTAAAAATATCTTACGGTTAAGTTTATTATTCCCATAAAATTTTGGATGATGTTCCAACGGAACACTAGTTGGACTCCATTCCATCGGTTCCCCAACATGAATATTTATAACTCTGTCTTTTAAATTTTCCACTTTATTTTCAAAATTCTAGAAGTATTTTCTTAATGTTTTAAACCCAGGTTGACAACTTTCCTCGATTTCGTTTACCTTTACATTTAAATTTTAAATTTTCCCATTAGTTTTTTATCACTTGCGTCCTGGTTCGCATTTATTTGAACAATTTTCTCTTGAAGGTCATCCATCCATCTATACTACCTTTCCTATAATTTCAAATTTCATTACCTCTATGGTCCTATTAGTTTCTTTTAAGCCCGATGTTTCTTTAATCGATTAAAATCAGCAGCTGCTTCATTATACGTCATCAAATAATTACGTTTGATAACTTCTATGTTACTTATAGAACGCCGATAGAGTAGATTTCAAATTTACTCGAAACGTATATGTTCCGTGTCATAAAATAATTTAAAGCATGAAGCATTGCTTGAATCTTACATATTATTTGACTTTAGAAAGAATGACTGAATGAATCTTTGCTAAATTAATTTTCACTCAAAACCTACATGTTCGCTGTCGTAAAAAGAATGAATCTCCGATCTAATTCATGTCCGTCTTTATATACAAAAATTATCTCCATACGTCATCTTCTCGATTATTCTGGCTTTATTTGGAAGCAAGAGTCATCCGGGATGATGTAATAATTAGGAGAATGTCGCGTTTAAATGAGCTAATTAAGTGCGTCGTTTATTCTTTTTTAATAAACGAACTGGTCCCCTACTATCTGTTTCTCACTTACTGTAATACGTAAAGTTACTTTTTATAGTTTTTTGATAGGCGCTTGTTCTTTGAATTGGAGCGTTTATTTATTGACCTAAAATAATTGGTCTATTTAATGATTTTTAAAATATTTCTAATAAAACGTCGTTTCTCTTACTAAATAACTTAAACATTCGAAATTTCTAGAATTAATACGTTTAATTTAAAACTCACGAAGTGGTATTTTGAACAAGAATGAATGCATTTTATTTTTGTTTTAAAATAATATATCTACACAGGGAATTTAAGCTTTGTTTTACAAAAGCGTCAAACTTGCACCGTTTTATGCAATTTAGCTTTCAGCGTATTACGTTTTCAATAAATAAAGCATATTGTTATTGATTTGTATTCTAGCAAAGTATGGATTTCAGTTTCGCATATCTTAAAGAAGGTAGCTCAAAATCGAAGTTATTTTTAGTATTTACAGCATAATTATTTATACACGGATGAAATGAATGGCTTGTGTATTTACATTTTAAAATAAAAACTTGTTTTAAGGCATCTTTCAAGAGTAATTATTTATACATACGGCTAAAATGAATTAATTTAAAAATTTGGCTTCTTATTTTGAGCTAATGAAATAAACTTATGCTTACATAGAGTGGAAAATTATATATAGGGAAATTTTACTTTTCTCTTTCCTCATTTCTTTGTATAGCCTTTCCATAGAATTTGGTGTTCGAGTACTTCTCGTGACCTAATTATCACGTCAATATATTTAAATCTACGTGGAGTCGACCTAAAATCAGAAATTGTGATTTTACACTTATTTGAGTCAGCACAAAACTATATATGATTTGTCTATGTCCTCAGACAATGAGATCATCTGGCGCCATTATTTCTTTGTAGATAAAAAAAAATCACGGCTGTACTAATTATCATGACAACATTACCTCCAACCTTTAAAAACTGACATATGATTTTAACCACATTTGATTACAGATTAAATATGATGCAAAATAATTTTCTCTTAGATTAAAATTTACAGAAACCTAAAACTTATATTTCTTAAAGAGATTAACCTAATACTATTGGTGGACTTTATTTACTAATACAGAAACTATTCATATGAAATGTGATTATAATTATTTCTAAAGGAACGTCACACGTGCCATTTGACTATCTAAACAGGCAACAACTGCGTGCTCTTTTCCCTGCTCTATTATCGCGGTTTAAGTCGTTTTCAATATTGCATATGCATATATTTTTTCACCTGAGAGAGTAGTGTTTTAACCCAGAAGGTAGCTCCGGTACAGCTCATTGCCTTTCATATATACACCGGCCTCTATGACTTCTGTATCCCATATACGCGACACATTGGTCCTCACTGAATTACTTGGGAAATTGACTTGATTTTGTTCTCATTTTTCTACTTAGGGGTTGTTAACGTAAATTGTCTCTGTAATTTTACTTTTTCTTTAGTTTCTCCTTCTCTAAAGTAAAAATAGGAAATTTCTGTCCGTTATAAGATCGACCTTAGCATGTCCTACGACAGCGTTCCTGCTACGCGATTAACCCGTTTCTCGATATCAGAAATACGCTAAAGCTAAACTGATAGAGCTAGGAACCCAGCAAATTTTCTAGAGTTTGATTGGTATTTCCTGATTATCAAACAGTCTAAACTTTGAATTCTAGAGAGCCTTAGGAAGTCAGTGGCAAATAGTGTCCGAGATCACCAAACAATTGAGCCATATTTGATCTTCAGTTTGACAATTGCTATATGCAACTAATAATGAACTTGGAAAATTGTTCCCCAACTTTTTACCAGCTACCCGATGTAGTTGCCAGAGAGTGAATACAGTCTCTCTGGTACCTTTTCCACGTGTATACTTCAATTTGACTTACTGTCTAGTATTATGCCAGGTATTTAACCTCCATTTTTAAAGAAGCTGTTTTCCGTACAAGAATCGGGCCACGCATCCTTGGATAATGTATCTTTTAGTAAAAAGTACCATCTCTGTCTTTTATCAATTTATCGAGAGACATGTGTTTTTGTACTACACCTCTATTAATGAGCAAGTTATTTGAATCTGTTAGCAGGCTACCGCCACAAACCTGTTGAATGCTAAAGCTTGTCCTTTATGTGTGTATGCCTGTATATAGAAAATTTCTGCTATGAGGGGATCCGAAAATCAATTCATCAATCACTAGGTACCCCAAGTGGAGCGACAAAAAGTTTCCCTGTGGGTAGCTCTCCGAGACCTCCAACCGTATCCAAGAATTAAATCTTCTATACCTTAATGCTAACTTTACTCAGCTTGCCACTATCCTTGGGGATGTTTTGTGTAGGACCTTGCAGACTGTGTTAAGGATGATCTCACACTATTAAATTTAAGCAAGGAAACACATCCGGTGCGTAATACATATGATTGATTTGACCTATTAAAAACACTATAATTCACTCTTCAATAAAAACAAGTAGCAAATGTAGATAATTGAGTATACAAGTACTCACTATATTGGTTGCCTACATTCATTTGGTATATTGGCGTTATACTAACTTGTAATAGTAGTAGAAGATATTACATATCTATTTAAAAAAAATTATTACTCTGTCACTTGAATTTTACACTTTCTCAAGCAAAGTTTATATTCTCTCAGGTAGTGCGTTCAATGCATAATTGAATACCGGAACACCGAATTTTGTTTCTTGTCTTTCTCATGCTTCTTACTAACAACTATTTGATTTAAAGCTAGTATGCGATCTTTTCTATTTAAGTAGGTTGGTACCTATTTGTTTTTCGATTGCATTCAAGTATATCGTTAGGTATTATACAAAATTGTTATCTACTTCACTGTGACTAGTTTAAGAGATCGATTTCGAAACTTACCGAAAAAATAAAAGTCGATACTTTTACAAAATTATATTCAGGAATACTTAATCAAATCTTGTAATATAATTTAATCATTTAACGTATCTTTTATGCATCCGCGCAGCATGGGTATGCAACCAACAATACGCTTTGTACATTGCAGTAAGGAATATAAACTTTGCTTGATAAAATGTAAAGCGTAAGTGAGAGTGTAATAATTTTCTTCGAGTAAACATGTAAAAACTGAGAAAAAAGTTTAAAAGCCGGGATGAATATTAAATGAATGTAATGTGTGTATTGTAACAATTTCAAATTTTATTAATTATGGTACAAACAGCACTTCATAGTTTTCTAGCAAAAGTACATTTGATTTAAAAATTAATTGCGAACTGATTTACCTGGGTTAAAACACAAACTTCGTACTGGAATGCTTTTATTACAAGTAAATGAGCGATATTAAAATTTGATTTTTCCTGAAGGGGCGGGATCTCTCTAACAATTTAAGAGTGAGTCGGATAACTGTAGTGGTGCGGAAGTGGGTTCCTATCGAAGAAATTATAAAGGAAAATAAAAAAATTCTGAGTAGAAATAATAAACAAAAAATTGATAAATCAAATGACTGAAATACAACAACCACGTTAGAAGATCACTTACTTTGAAATAGAATTCAACTTAAAATTAACCTCTATTATCATGAAATAATTTTAATAATATTACAAATGCATTTTCCTTAAAAAAATCCAACATTCTCAACTTCACTCTGACTAGGTAATATTAAAAAAATCGTAAAAAAGATTTTAAATTAAATTCATCAACAATGCTATCGCTTCAAATTTTCCTGTTCCCCATATTAAATTACCTGACATTATAAATCCCAATTTCTAAAAACATCGTTAATAACAAACAAAGAAAACAGTTAATTACCAGGTTTTTGGTATATCATTGTATTGTTCCAAACTATTCAAACTTAATTTACACAATAATATCATGCTTAAATTTAACCAACATTAATTCCATCGCTTATTTACCATATAACCAAATTAAGAAACTTTCGAGTGTGTTTGTTTTCTACTACATGAATACCAACCCATTTACATTTAAAAATTTACATATTTATTATTAAAGAGTAACTTAAGAAATCATAATATTATTTACTGTTTGATTCCAAACTTTTAAATTTCAGGTTGTTTAGCGACCTCCAGTTTAAAATTTATCGTTTTTCTAGCTCATCATCATTATCATTAGATCTTCAGTCCTAGAACTGGTTGGAAGCGTACCCTCATAGCTTCCTAGTCTGAACAACCTACACATTTCCCTGAAATTTGCACAGTCTGCATCTATCACTATCTGTGTGCTAAAGTGTGATCTTGGTCTACCTCTACCTCTCTTTTCCTACCTCTGCTTGTAGTATATCCCGTACTATTCCCCAGAAATGCCTTAGAACGTATTCTGTCCTTCTATTTACCTTATTTTTCATTTTCCACAGATATCTTTATTCCTCTACTATTTCTACAACCTATTTGTTATTTACTTTGTCTATCCATGCTACCATCTTTATATGTCTGAAGCACAACATTCTAGAAGGCTTCTATCTCTTTCTGTCTGCTTTTCCTATTGCCCCTATTTCATAGATGTACTGTGCTGTGTTCCACACTATGCTTTGAACAGTTTTCTTCTTGTACCTATGTTCGTTGTCTTTGAACATAGCTGCTGTTTTTCCTTGTTTGATGCAGTTTGGTCCCCCTTCTATTGTTTTACAGTTTTATACCCTATTTTCCGATATTCAGAGGTATATGATGGGGGAGCAGCCTTTGGCTGCCAAGTTCCTCCAACACCTGAACCTTTGTCGAATTAATAGTTTTTCCAATTTATCCTTTCGCACAATCAACATTAGTTGAAAATATTTCACAACCAACACTTGTAGTTGTTTATAATAATCATCAGGTTTAAGAGCACTTGTTTTTTTGTCTTTGGGTTTTACATCTTGAAACTGGTTTGACTTGTACCTCAACTTATTTATGTGCTGAGCTAGCCAACACCGTTCCCTGCAATTCTCACAACAGCCGATATACAACTCGATTACCTTCTATTGTTTTCTAATTATATGCCCTATTTTACAGAGATTCAGTGGTATGTGAAGGTGGTTAAGCAGCCTGAGGCTTCCAAGGTTTCCCCAACACTTAGATATTTTCAGTATTATAGTTTTCAAATAAATCTTTTCGCACAATCAACATTAGTTGAGAGTGTTGCAAAACCAATATCTGTAGTTGTTTATAATAATCATCATGTTTAAGTACAGTTATTATTTTTGGCACTAGTTTCCATCTTGCGGCTGCTTGGAAGCGTACCTACATTGATTTCTATTCTTAGCTAGCCTACACATTTCCTGAAATTCTCACAACCTACATCTTTCACTATCTGTGTGCAGTAGTCTAACCTAGGTCTACCTCTACTTTTCTTTTTTCCTATCTCTGCTTCTAATATATTCCGCACTATTCCCTCATGTCTTAGTATGTGGCCTATCATCCGTTTTCCACATAGTTCTTTCTTCCCCTACTATTTTTAGTACCTCTTTGTTCTTAACTTTGTCTGTTCCTAGTGTCTTCATCATACGTCTGTAGCACCACATTTCAAAGGCTTCTACCTTTTTCTTGTCTGCTTCTTCTACTGTCCAGGCTTCACAGCCATTGTTATAACCCCGCGTCGCATGTTCAGAGCCACTACCACAGTTGGCAACACGGATACTATCCACGTTCACATTATTGCACAACAAAGATATTACGACATAATTTCGTGTCAAATTGTATCACATGCCAAATATGTTTACAATGATACAAGTTGCACCTTAAAAACATAAAAAGTACTCACTTAAAAATGTGGAACGCTTTATGATTTTGCGGGTCATGCTTGCGCAGGATCCATGCTGATCTACGGGTATCTCGTTTGGGTTGTGGGTTGCGTTATGCCATCGTTGAAACCAGATTTAACGTCTTCCCTCTCTTTGTTCGTAGGTAGAACGAAGGAACAACCAGGTAAGAAACGATAAAGCAAGATAAAGAGGAAACCTACCTCCTGAAAGAGAAAAGACAAAGGAACGACACAGGCAAACGTCACCGTTCGACGTCTCGTTGGCTAATAATGTCGTGTCACACACCACGCACTTGCGCCATTACTCCGCGTCTGCGCATTCTTTTTGCGCAAACGCAACTGTCCGAAATGACGGAAATGAACAAGTCTATTTCAAAAATAATGGCGGGAACTCACTCACAAATTTAAAAGTGTACATCTCCAAATTTGGAATGTAAACCAGGAAACGGAATGTGTAGCCTCATTGTTTATGAACTACATCTATAAATGCACACACGAGTCTTTGATGTGGCGCAGTTGTAATCGACAGCACAAATTTGCCGGAGAGCACGAAACACTACTAAAACTAAAACAAATGTGACAAGTCGCCTAACATATATACTATAACTAAAGCTAACATTACGGTTTTTTAAGGGCATACGCACATAAGCATTACATCTAAACTGTTTTTCCTTTGGCAAGAATATGCCCAAATTTCAAAATGCCCAAGAGAGCAAGTTACTATGCGCTTTAGCAAATTTTTATGTAGTGGTACTCCGTCTTAATAAACAATACACATCAAAACTTTTTCATGACATGGTTGTGAATCAACAAATTTACCAACAGTACCATCTTACTAATTTCTTACATTACTAACCTAACAAATTATATTGCTACCATCAGGTTAGCTTCTTCACTCAATATTCAAAAAATAATTCCTACGTCTGATCGTAAATACCAAACGTTAGGAAAAAAAAAGATAAGGCAAACTCTCAAGTTATTATCAAAGATAATAGGTAAGATGAAGATATTAAGATAAAACTAGATAACAATAGATGGCTCCGAAACGTCCCAGCACGCTAAGGCACGCTACGACTACATACATTAAAGATATAGCGTAGAATTCCCCAGCTCACCAAGCCGCTCTGTCATCCATCACAAAGATGCAAGATAGAGTGGCTCCTTGAAGCCGTTATATAGGTAAAATTAAGACATAAGTTAAATTCTAGGCTCTAACGAGTGCATCCACTACGATAAGAAAATTCGACAAAAGTTGAAATAACAACTTAAAAGTATCACTACAGATATCTTCACACAAAAAACCAACTGTTTCAAGGTAATTTTTAGAAACGATCACGCCATAAACACACAAGAATGCCTAATTATAAGCAGTTAAATACAAACACACTGTCCCAATATGCTAAAACAACCGAGAATTCGATATGATATCAATAAAAAGCGATAGCACCCCACCACGAAGTTCAATAAAAAACAACAAAAAATGTTTATATGTTCTGGTGACTTAATAGAAGGAGAAAACAAGTAATGATAAAGGATAAAGTGGGCGACTGTAATAATTCAGAAGAAAAACGCATGGAATAGAAACTCCTAGTTTTTTGCAACTGCGAATATGAACTATTTCTTACAGTGACATAGGCCTCGTCTTCTATGTGAGCCCAAAGAAAAAAGCATCCACTCAACATCAGCTAAAACCAATCATAAAAATTCAATGAGTTATTGCAACCAAAGTTACGACAATCGCCACAAAATTAAACAATGTAAGATAAATGCTGAAAACAAAATAATCTGTTGTAGAAAAGGTGCCAAGATTGATTAAATGAAGCGACAGAGTTGTATTAGAGAATCTAGATAATAAACAGATATGTGGCTAGCAATAAATTCAAGGGAAAGTCAACAGGTAGCAAAAAGATAGCTAGTTTAATGTAAATAAGGCAAAAGTGTGAAAAGTAAGTGCTGTATAGGAAAAGAAATGGCTGAATAAAGTTAACTAATTCATAGCAGGGGCAAAAAAATTAGGTAAATCGTTAAAGAAATAAAACGTGAAAAATTTAGATGTACGCAAAGCTTGAGAGATTTTAAAGATATTTTCATCCCACCTAGTGTGGTCTGAATCGATATATGAAGAGATAGCGGTAATTAAGACTCGATTTACTGATAACAAAATTGTTGAAGAACAAAAAAAATATATCTTACACCGCATATAATTGCTAGGGTGACAAGCCCTTTTTTGAGCCTCACCTAGACTACTAAACAAAAACTTCATCATCCTCAAAAAAAGATTCAAAAATTACTAGAGCGACAAACTTACCACGAGTCTCGTCTAGACTTATGTAATGCTGAGCGACCAACTCTTCATGAGTCTCGTTTAGACTAACATACTGCCGAACGACCAACCACGACGACAAGTCTCGCCTAGACCAAATAGATCTTAAAAAATGCTGCGTTGCAATACCGAGTGATAATAAATAATTTGCTATCAAAACAAAATCATGCTCACTACACAAAAGCAATATTCTAGCGATACATGTACAGAAAAAAACCAGTATACCAAATTAATAAAGTATTATTTTTACATCGAGGAATTTATCAACAACCATCGTAACTAAAGGGGGTAAATAAACTTAAATACAAAACATTATCATCAACCTCATTATTGTAGTGTTTAAGAAAGCAGATATAACGAAATCAAGTTTACTATAGTGTTTTAGAAGGTATAGATATCCTAAGATAAGAATTCAGTTAATTACGTTAGCTGTATTAAAACCAAAATTTTCTTTTAGAAAGAATTCGTAACCTATAGTTAATTATTTAAATTGTAAGAGGACACTTTAAAATCATGGCAAACTAAGATAATGTAATAGTTAGGTAAAATTTAAACTAAAAACAGGTTTCAATAAACTAAAGGAATCTGAGGTTTGAGATAATTATTTAACTAAATTTAGTGTATTTTTAAGGAGCTTTTTTAATCATATAGCTTTTTATCTCTGACTAAAATACTTACAGAAAAAATTATTTAATCCAAAGCACATGTTTAAATTGAGATTAAGGTAATTTGCTAAACACATTTAAAAGGTATATGCTTTAGTTTTATCCTAAATTAAGTTAGGTAATTATTTAAGAGAATTTAAATATAAATACACTATTTTTGTAAAGGGAAAATACCAATTAACTCGGTTAGAAATAACATATATAAGAGGTAACCAATCACTGTTCATACATGGCCGACTAAATGCTTCAGATTGACATTTCAAACTGCATTAAATGTCACGCCAAAATAAGATAAAAATTACCAAATTACCAATGTTGCCAGATTGTATTTCTTCTATCCAAAAGCCATTAAAAATTTAAAAAATTATTTTTTATTATATTTGAGTAGAAAAAAAACCCAATTTTTACAAAGATATTCAAAACTAACCCTTATAAGATAAATGAGAGGTGAAGACAAATTTTCAACTCAAGTTTAGACGTCACTGTTATACTCCTGGCGTCGCGTGTTCAGAGCCACTACCACAGTTGGCAACACGGATACAATCCACGCTTATTGTTAGTAATTAATTGTTGTATGTATAAATAGAAATCATGTATGTAAAATGTATTTCATGTTAATATCGCAAGGAAAACCCAGGAAAAACTTGCAATGCTACTTAGATATTGTGGGCATTGATTTGCATTTGTTATTTCTTTTGTTATTTCTTTTAGTAATGGAATCCATTTCTTACTGAAAGTCACGGATTCGTTTGCTACGCAGTATTTTTATGTAGGGTTATATAAGCAGCTTCTTTGATTTTGCGTTTTTGGGGGTTTTCTTCTTTGTCGATAATTTTTGCGTCCTCCCATTTTATTTTATGACTAGTGTCCCATGCATATTAGCAAATCATGGATTTTTCAAATTTTCTATTTTTTATATGTGATTTATGTTCCTTTAATCGAACTTCAAATGATCTGGAACTTTCCCCTATATAAAACTTATTACATTCGCACGGTATTTTGTAGATGCAGTTTTTAGAACTTTGTATTGCGTTTTTGGGTTTTGTTTTTGTTAATTCTGCTCTTAGTGTATTGTTGGTTCTAAATACTGTTTTAATTCTGAATTTGTTTCTTATTCTTTGGATTTTTTCAAAGAGATCCCTTTTATGCATGGTACTGACAGCATTTAAAGTTCGATTAAAAGAACATAAATCATATATAAAAAAAATTTAAAAAATCCGTGATTTGCCAATATGCATGGGACTTCAGTCATAAAATGAAATGGGAGGACGCAAAAATTATAGACAAAGAAGAAAACCACCAATAACGCAAAATCAAAGAAGCTGATTGTATAACCCTTACATAAAAATAACTGCGTAGCAAACGAATCCGCGACTTTCAGTAAGCAATGGATTCCATTACTAAAAGAAATAACAAATGAAAATCAAATGCCCACAATATCTAGGTAGCATTGCAAGTTCTTCCTGGGTTTTCCTTGCGATATTAACATGAAATACAGCTTACATACATGATTTCTATTTATAGTTTATAATTACTAACAATAGGCATATTAGCAGCCCCCGGCTGTTTAAGCCTTACAGTAACGTAATCACACACTTCTTTAATAACCATCCTCTCAACCATATAAATAGAAATATGATAAAAATGTTTTCCAAACCTCATATTATTGAATTTATTTGAAATTACCAATAAAAATTAATCAGCTGATTTCACGTTAAGCGTATTGGCTACCTAAAAAGTCAGTCCCAGGCCGCAACACAAATTGAAGGCAATCACTCTTTTAAACTTTAAAATTTTCACCTAACGTACTCAAACCAAATATTCGAACATCAATAAATCAAAGTTACCTTCAATTTGTCATAAATGTCAAACTTGAAGTTTTATTATTTTGACAACGATCCTAGGTCTTCGGTCGAAACGTAAATAAAGATGATTTTAAAAACTATGCGTGGTTTACTTCCCAAAGAAGTATAAGAAAAATGCTAAACAAACCACAACAAACATACAGGAAGTAATTCCAGTATGATAACAGTAGAGTTAATAATTATTTTGTTTTACAATTGTTCATGCTTCCTAGCGGTGTTACATTTCAATCCAATTTCACTATAGACGCAGTCGGCTTAAAATTATTGTATGCCAAAACACGAATCTCTGTCTCTTTATTTATCTTTTTCTTTTGGTTTAAAAAAACAGCCATATTGTTTTAAATTTGCTTCTATCTTAGCAAATAACCTTTTATGAGGCTGATTCCTTTCCATGTAATTTTAAAAATACAATTCAGAAGCCACACTTGCATCCCTAGTAACAAAACAACATACCGTTTCTCTCGTCCGTCGAATAAGGCATATTTATTTAAATATTAGACACTCGACACCAGTTATTATTAACAGTAGTCGCGATTAATAGGGAGTATAGGTTATTTAGTTAATTGAAAACCAATAATATTTGAAATGTGACAGTTGTTTCTGTTGTTTTATGCACATTACATTTGATTTTCCAATGCTCCACCCGAAGGTACTACATTGGCCAGGAAGCGAGTTTTTTTTACCTGGAAAATTTGGAATTTTGCCGAACCCTTGCTGTTCCAAGCAAGGTAGGGATCTTTAACGTGCGTGACAACACTCACACACGGGACCTCCATTTTACCTCTCATCCGAACGAGGGTGTATTTTTGTGAAAAATGCTCGCCTAACATTTTTCAAGCGGACCGTGTCGGGATTTGAACCCGGGACCTTGGGCGTTTTATGCACAGATAACTAACACTAGATATTTCACCACCTTAATGTGTTTAATAAGAGCAGTCACGTGACAATTTAGTTCGGATCTCCCATTTTCGAGAGGGCGCTACAATACTATATTCGGGTAAATTCGGTTTCGATCGGATGGTAGGAAGAATAGTTATCTGCGACGTTTTGTTTACGTTTTTGCTGTGGTTATTTGATAGGTTTCTCTTTATTTCCGTCTATTTTATGTTATATCTGGCCCTTATAAATATTAGTTTTTAATTATAATTTAAAGAAATATATGGTTATATTTGTAGTTGTTAAAACCTGAAAAATATTTGTGCTTTGAAGAAGTGGTAAGTATATTTATTATGTTCTTTTATACATTGGTATTATTACACATGTTTCAGTGTACTTAAAATGTGTTATATTAAGTGCTGTGTTCCAAATTGTAAGGACAATATTTCTAGACGGCATAGATTTCCTAATCCGAAGAAAAATATGGAAAGGTTTAAACTGTAGATGGATGTGATTAATAACAAGGACCTTTTTAATCTGGATCCATTTTACCTATACAGTGTAAAGAAAATTTGCCATATACATTTCGAAGAAAATTATTATAGTGAAGGATCATCTACAAGGGTACATGCAAATGCAATATCCACACTGCATTTATCTAGTATGCAGTAACTGTAAACTTTTGATTGCTTATCCTAGATCAGTTCATGAATCATGCACTGGTTTATGCAGCTATTCAAAATCACATTTCAACGATATAAGTTTATGTATTGTACTTGTAATATATTAAATAGATACATCTAATAACTTCATTTTTGTGTTTTACAAGATTAAGGTTCTGCTGAATGGGTTCTGAATGAGTACTGCTCATAGAGTAACCTTCAGAGTGTTAACTTAATGCTAGGTTACTCTATGGTACTGCTATATTCAGAATTTAAAATGTGACAGTATTCAAATCTGAATCTGAATTTGGTTGAGGTAATTTAGTTGCCTGTAATTAAAGTTTTTCGCTAGGGTAGATTCTGCTCCCAAGCGCAAGAGGGCGCGGTGTGCAAAGTTCGAAGCACTAGTATTGCCGTGAAGTATCTAGGAGTTAGTTATCTGTGGTTTTATGATTCTAATACACTATCTATTTTTTGATTTCATGGCTACTTGATTTTTGAGTAAAAATTAAATAAATGCAAATAAATCCACAATTTTTTCATCAAATCTATCAATATTTTTATGCCATTCAAAAGGGGAGAAAAATCTGCTATTTTATTATGTCATAGCCATTCCATTTAAAAAATACAAGGTTAAGTTATATCTCCTAAACCGTAGAAGGAAACAATTATTCCACTAGAGCACCCTAAAGAGAAAAATACTATCTATAAATTTCATTACACTCATTTTTCTATATCTATGATAACAAAGTAACTAAATTAATTTGAAAAAAATCGAAATATTTAGAGAGCAATGGATTTTTTTGAATAAACAAAACATATCCGAATTTAATATAAAAAACTGCCCAATAGTTTCCATTTAGCCTATTTCCTAACTATTATAATAACAAGGTTTTAACAAACTGGCTATATATGTTATTACTATATAGCTCATTTATTCGATCCCTTATAATGAAGGGAAATCGACCGTCTTGACTAAGCTAGGAGTCTGGTCCTTGGGTAGAGCTTATGAGGAGTGGTCGTGGGTTTCACAACAAAATTATTGTTTTCTGTACTGACTGTAAAATACAAAATAGAGGGTGCAAAAGGGGCGCCACTAAGACCTAAAATTATTAAAGCACGGGTTACCCTAATGGAGAACTTGTAAATCCTTTGGGAAAGCATCGGTTTTAAGGCAAAACTCAGGATCTGAAAAAAACAATGTTGTTATAATAGTGAAGAACGCAAGAGATACCCTCTTGCTACACTATACAATAAAGAAAAAAAGGAGTTATTGATATAAAAAATTTAGGTATAAATAGTAAAAGGATATTTAGATATCAAATTTCTTGAAAGCACTGTTTAGTACTTCTTCATTATATCACAGCCAATAACCTTTTTTTTTTATAAAAGGGTATATATTCTTTTACCTTTTAGCTCATTTATCTACCTTTTGGACGCACTTGTCCAAAATAAAACGATTGTAATTAAATTATATGATGGTTCTTTAATCAAATTTATCTTTTTCTGTAGTAAAATTTTATATACACAAATGTACAACAATAAAAAACGTGGTCTAATCTTTTAGACTCAGATATTTAAATATGAGAATTATGATAATTTCTACTAGGAATCAAAATGTCAACAATAAATTAAATATGACCGTAAAGTTTCTAAATACTCAAAATGCACGGATCTGTTTACCTTGGTTTACAAATATTTGTTATATATTCAATGCTAAATAAATTAGTTCTCGTAATTACTTTATGTGTTATTGAACTTGAATGCAATACTTTTCCGGATTAAATAAAGAAAATACATAATTTTAATTATTTGCAGTAATATCAAATGTAAGCAATAATTTATACTATAATAAAATTCAAATGATAAAAGTCCAATCGACTTCTTTGTAAAACAAATTTAAAAACGCTACCATTTTAGTTTCAAATATACGCCTCGCTGTCAAGTTAATCAGAACAGCTGTTGACAGGTCAAGTCCTTGTGCTAACGCTTACCTTAGCAACTGGTTATACTTTGAACTGTATTGTAACAAATACCTTGTCAAGACCAAATGTGTTAGCGTGCGGTTGTTGGACAAACAAGTGACGTCAGCAAACTTTCCAGATCTGCACCTTACAAAAACGTAAATTTGAATTTCTGCTTTTTAACTAATGACGAATTAAAATCATAACAGCGTATTATACTGAAACATTATAGGGAACCATTTACATCAACCTGTTGTGCAATCTATCGAAGTAAATCGAAACATAAAATCAATCCATAAAACGAGCTACTCAATGTGCATCATTTTCGACTCTTCTTTAACCTATCCCAAGGTGAGATTATTTAACGGTAAACTGAGGAATTAAACATGATATCTGAACTCGAAAGTTCGTAACCTTCTAAATTGTGAATTAGTGAAATTAAAAATTGGTAAACGTATGAGTTATCGGTATAGGTGAGGGTGAACGCTATAATAAATTCATTTAGTCTACTTTAATAATTATTTAACTTGCTTACCGTTATCAGAAACAAACAAAAGTCAAGTGCATTGTGCACTTGATTACGCTGCCACGTTTATGGCCACGCATAGATTGCTAGCTCGGACCTTATTGATCTCTACGATGCTTCTAACTGCTGCGAGTGGTCGACCCAGACTGACTCTTCTGTCGACGGGATGCGCACAAGCACAAAAATCGCATAATATTGGAAATGCAATTCAAATTACCAACGTTTACGAACAGAACCTATACTATTATTATTAATTAATATTGGCCTCGCGATTGGGCTATACGGTACTGATCTGAACATTTATTGGCATCATAAAATTAATTGTTTATTTGAATAAACAATGCAGTGTATTTTATAATTAAATTTATAAGCTTTTATAATCGTCAAAAAATTGTTACAAGGTTACCCATAGAACAGGTAGATTATTGTCACTCTGTAATGTTTACAAGACGAACTGTAATTATACTTAATAACCGAACACCTATATATCCTAAAAAATAAAAGTTGTTAAAGTAGATTGGATGATATTGAATTTTCAATTTAGAAATGTTTCCAATGTATTTAGAAGTTAAGTAAAGTAGCTAGTTTAGATCGGAAGTATGTGTTTGTAAAAAAATATAAAATGTAATCAAAGTAGGTAAATGTGAACTTATGAAGGTGGTTTGAAAAATAAGAGAGATATATGCTGGTAACCATAGAGATATAAACAAACCAAAGGTAGAGTTTTAAAAATCTAGCAGAAGAAATTAAAGATTTTTGAAAAACTTGGACTAATTTTATATAAATCCAGGAAAGTTTAACGTATTCCTTTAAGAATAAAATTATATGTTGACTGTATTGGTCCGTACTTTATAAAATAAAATAAAAGGATTATACCTTGGTATTAAGAGTATTTATTTATATCTGTAAAGGTTAAAAAGTTGTATAGGTTAAACACCAAAGCTAAAGAAAGTTAATTACTACAAGGGATTTGGAAAAGAAAGAAAATTGAAAATAATCCTTTACACATAGGTATCTTCACGTACTGCTACCGGAGGGTATTTAAATAGGCATTTACACTTATATAAAGAATTATAGTTTAAAAAATATTTTCATTACATATTCAAAAATTTGTTTATTTGTCTTTTACTCAAAACTAGGTGATTGACAGACTAGGTTAAAGGTCAAGACTTTTCCCATATTTCTTTATAAAGTTTTAAGACATTTATTTTTAAAAGATTGTCCTGAAAACCAAAGAGAAGGAATTTATTACAAAGCCCAAAGCATTGTCATTGTAGAAACTAAGGAATTTTTAACAAAATCTCATAGCACACTTGAAAAAGAATGCAAAGTTGTTTTGTTTAGTATTGTAAAATTAAGACCGTATATCGAAGAAACATTATTACTGACCAACATTCTTTAGTTTGCTTAAATACTTTACTGAACTCTAGAGGTAGATTATGCTGTTGGGCTATTAAACTTCAACAATATGATTTTGACATTGTACGGCGTAAAGGTAAATATAATATTAATACAGATGCTTTATCTTGCGCTGTTCCGACACTAGATAGTATATTAGTAATAAAATGACAGTTCTTCAGACAGAAGTTCAGAAATTCCGAAACGGAAAAGGAAAATGTATTGGATCCGCAGGACCAACCGAATAAAGTATATACAAAAATTAGACACAAAGGTGCAAAATGATAATTGGTGTGAAAAAATAATTAAAAATGTTTACAAATATCCTATTAAATTTGACCGTGGGAGAGTAATTAATGAAAAATTGTATAAACATGTAGCACCAAATTTCTAAATTTAGCCGAAGAAGTAGAAAACTGAAAGAAAGTAGTTCCTAAATTACAACGCAGAGAAATTGTAAAACAATTTCATGATGCAGTCAACACCGACCATTTATGTATTTTCAACACAAATTACGTGCAGATGTTGCTAAATACGTAAATCAAGTTAAATCTGTATTGCCCAACAAAAATTCCGAGCAGGAAAAATGTCACACCACCAAATAGTATCGAACCCAGACAGATGATCGCAATAGATGTAGTAGGTCCTTTACCTAGGACTACTAAACGACCGACGAGTCCTACACGCCAAAAGAATACGCGCAGTAAGAAAGAGTTTATCGAAGATCTATACTCGATTCCAAATCTAGCCCAATACAAAATACATTCTTCCATTCCATTTACAGCATACAAAATTTACAGCATTAGTAAATTGAAATTTGTTTAAACATGTAGGTAACATTTTGTAAAAGGAACTTCTTTTCACCGAGAGGTTAACGTAATTAGAATGCTAAGGATTACTCGTCGTCCACAGAATTATGATTAAACCAGACAAGTTGGCGCCCTTAAATCTAATAGTATCAAAACCTTTCCAAAGTGTGTTATTGGTAATGCAGCTTGATATTGCACCTGGCAAATGGTTACATTTTTTCTAATTTTTTTTGGCACCACTGTAGTTAGCCGGTGCACCCTTAATGCGTTAAAGGATTCCCGCCCTTTTTGGGCAATTCCAAATTTAATAAGGTAACACTTCGTTCACTCGTAACAGATGGCCATGTAACACATCTGCTTTTTCTGTCTTTTTTTCTGTGATAAAAATTATATTGGTTAAACATCCTTGAGATGTAGGCCAAAATCTAATCAAAGTAAATTTAACAAATTATATGTTAATGTGGACAGAGAATATTTGTGGATAGCACGTTATAAGAATTACACTTAATGAATGTAACTTATATCTTTCGTACATATTTTATCAGATACAATTTTACACGTTCTGAGTATGTATTATAAAAATTGAATAGATTGAAGTGTAATCAAAATCACACATATTTTAACCGGTAAATATTATTTAGAACATGAAGTAATATATCGAACCCCTTTTTTAGTAAATGAATAGTTGTCAGGCCATTGTTAAACGGCATGAATGGTAACCACGAGCATTCAATGAATATAAATACATTGAAGTTCAAATGTAAAACACGTCACGATATATTTCATTTAGAAACCATAATCTGGATAGAAACCCGTATAATGGGAACATAAACAAAGTACCAGTACCAATAAACATATGTGATATGTGACCGATACCTACCTGCAGCGCGTGTCAAGATGATGGGACCTCCAGCGACTTAGTTCTTCGGCGGCCCTCCGCTAACATGCGTCGAGTACGACGACGATTTGTTTTAGTGTATCTTATCTTTAATTTTGTATGGATTTCATCGGTAACTGCGGGTAAGACTATTGTTTACAGAAATAAAAATGTAATATTAAGAAATTTTTTAAAATTTGCATAAGCTAAAAAGAAATTATCGAAAAATTGCAATTTTTATTTCGTTTTATGATAAATTTGTAAGGGTGGTGAATTAGTGGGTTTTAAAGTCTCCAAGTATTGCTTTGATTAATTTTGTGGAATTTGTCAGTGATTGAAGTTTTTGTTAAATGTTTAATTGATATATTACATTTGTTGCTGAATGGAAAAGTTAGGTAATTTTCTAGGGTTTATACGGCAACTACAAAGAACATGCATACATTCGGCTATACAAAGACATCATATGTTGAATATGACATTAAGTATAAGTGGCATGAAATGTGGGATAACTTATTAAATGAATCCATTAATCAATCATCTTAATTCTCTGCAAAATTTTGCTAACCGTTAGTTTTAATTTCCGGATCGGCTATACCTATAATATTGTGTCTGATGATATCCAACCAATCACCTGAAAATGTGAATGTAAAAATCTATATACCAGATTCATTGATTAAATCTGGTTGTATAATTTGTCGGCATCATGAATGTAAAAGCAACGTTTAAACAAACCATAAAACTAAACGGTACATATAAAGTATTCTACTCGTTCACAGTTCTCTAGTTCCATTTATATAAACAAAGTTTCGCCCTCAAACTTGACTAGATAATGTCAAGTTTATACTAAGATAGCAATTTTTAAAACAACTTGTTCTTAAGTATATTTACAGAACAACTTTTATGTGAGGGTGTCTAGTTGTTAATGGAAAATGAAGTACATTAACCGGTTGAATAATAGGAAGAAAAAATGTTTCTCTTGTACTTTTATATAAAAATTTGTTCTACAAGGTTTATGTAAAATGGTAATTACTCTTCAGTAGCGTACTTTTACAATATCTGGCACCTAACACGTTAAATAATTGTTAGAATTTATAGTTATAAAACAAAATCTCCACAAAAATGTTTGAATAGTTTAAAATTTTACAGTTCATCAAGCTGTTGTATTAACGAAAGTTATTACCATGTATTTTTATAAACAAAAGATTAACTACTTAAGCATATAACATTTAATTCCTTACGCTATAGTGGAATGTAGGCCACGAACTTGGAATGCCTTTTAATTTCAAATGGGAAAAATAAAAAAGTGTAAGAAACATTCTCATTTAACAAGCAGAGGTTGTCTAAACTGTTGCACACCTGTGGACCGGATTATACGTTAATTTAACAGATCATTAATTTTTTATTTCAGACATGTACAATTTTTACTGCTCTAAAAGTTGTATGATAGTGTCGAGGATACCTTCTGTGTAATACTACTTACTGACATAACGTGTGACAGTAAAATGTGGGATTAACGACTTTTAAATTTAGAAAAATGTAGATTAAGCAGGAGGATCGCTTGACAACAATAAACCAAGGTTATATTCTGGGCTAGGTAGCGACGAGGGAGTGGTTGCTTTTAGACAAAATTAACGGATATTTGCTAAAAGAGAAATACTTATAGATTGCTGCAATTCTATCGAACGAAAGCCTGTAATTTAACACCTTTGTAAGGTGCCCGAAATTGGCACCACAACCTGATCGCAAATTTCGAAAAGAATTGTGTTTTGTAGAATACAAAATGTTTTGCGATACGTCCTATAAAAATCTCAGCATCAAAAACAAAAAAAGGTAGTTGGTGATGACTTCACACTCAAAAACTATTTTTTTCAAAATATTTTTGAGTTCTATTGCTTGTAAAATACATGCACAAAGCAAACGTGATACATAAAAAACAAAAACGTTGTAAATGAATTGTGTCGGTTTAACAAATACCAAGTTGACTATAAGTATTTTTTGTAATTACTTTTTACACTCTGTTGCGCCCCAGTGAGTAGAAGCATTCTAATTTCTAAAAGCCAAAATATAAAATTAATAAACTATTTAAATTGGTTTATGCGTACTTACGCTCAAACTTCCCCAACCATATTAAAGTATTAATATATTTCAAAAAATTCTTCTCAATTTGTAGAATCCAAAATGTTCTGCGATACACTCTAAAAAAGTTCCAACATCAAAAACAAAAAAAGGTAGTTGGTGATAACCTCACACTCAAAAATTATTTTTTCAAAACATTTTGGAGTTCTATTGCGTATAAGATCCACGCACAAATACAAACGTGCTATAGTATATTACATTACTAGCGTGAAATGTCACTTTCCACGCGAGTACTGTACACTATTTTTCCGACGACCACCACTAAAAACAATTACGAAATAGTTATTTTTATGCTTATTTGCAATAAATGTGTACGCAATAATGCAAGACAGACAGACACCTATAAAATTTATTTGACGTTTTGATGTTGAAAATTCGAACACCTACTTTGTTTTTATAAAATCCGCGAATCTGTTACTTTTAGCGTATGCATTCTCAATTTTTATTCAAGAAATCATTTCAATTACAAACTAATATGAGTAATTACATATTTAAGTAAAACGAAAACTGTCAGTATCGATTTAACTCTGAGTATTTTAAACTTTTATTAGCCAAAACGAAACGAATGAATACAAAAAGGTAAAAACCAGTAGTCGTTTGGGTTGCCTAGGTAACTAGCGTACTAACATCAGTCATATCACTCTAGAGTTAAAAAGTATTTCAACACTAGAGTGATATGTACTTTCGCACTCTAGAGTGATATACTTTACTTTCTAAATAACTAAGTAGTGTGTAATCTGTTGTTTTTGCAAGTGGTCGGCGGAAAAATAAAAAACACAAAAGTTATAAATAAATTGTGTCGATTTGACAAATACCAAATTGACTAGCAGCACTAAACTAATTTAAAAGTTGTCTTTTGTAATTACTGTTTGACACTCTGTTGCGCCCCAACGCGGAGAAGCATTCTAATTTCTAAAAGCCAAAATATAAAATTTATAAACTATTTAATTTGGTGTAGGTGTACTCACGCTCAAACTTCCCAAACCATATTCTTCATCATTTTGTTTTCGACCTTACTTAAATTCGGTTTCCCAACCATATTAAAGTATTATTATATTTCAAAAAATACTTCTCATCTTGTAGAATCCAAAATGTTCTGCGATACACTCTAAAAAAGTTTCAACATCAAAAACAAAAAAAGGTAGTTGGTGATAACCTCACACTCAAAAATTATTTTTTCAAAACATTTTTGAGTTCTATTGCGTATAAATGCAAACGTGATACCTAAAAAACAAAAACATTATAAATAAATTGTGTCGGTTTGACAAATACCAAGTTGACTATATCAGTACTAAACTAATTTAAAGGTTGTCTTTTGTAATTACTGTTTGACACTCTGTTGCGCCCTAACACGTAGAAACATTATAATTTCTAAAAGCCAAAATATAAAATTTATAAACTATTTAGGTGTACTCACGCTCAAACTTCCCAAACCATATTAAAGTATTAATATATTTCAAAAAATGCTTCTCAACATTGTAGAACCCAAAATGTTCTAGGATACGCTCTAAAAAAGTTGCAACATAAAAAAAGGTGGTTGGTGATAACTTCACACTCAAAAATTATTTTGTTCAAAACATTTTTGAGTTCTATTGCGTATAAAGTACACGCACAAATGCAAACGTGCTACATAAAAAACAAAAACGTTATAAATAAATTGTATCGGTTTGACAAATACCAAGTCGACTATCAGTACTAAACTAATTTAAAAGTTGTCTTTTGTAATTACTGTATGACACTCTTTTGCGCCCCAATACGTAGAAGCATTCTAATTTCTAAAAGCCAAAATATAAAATTTATCAGTTATTTAATTTGTTTTAGGTGTATTCACGCTCAAACTTCCCCAATCATATTAAAGTATTGATATATTTCAAAAAATGTTTTTCATCTTTGTTGCGCTCAAATTGCATCCTAAAAAACAATAGTTATTTATTATACAAGGGAAAGAGTACTAGATTTTAGCTCGAGGTGTGTTTGTCTCCCGACGCGAAGCGGAGAGAGACAAAACACCGAGACTGTATAATACACTATTTTTTTGTGACAGTGAAAACGATGATTAGTATTGAAAAAATACTACAATATATTAAAGTCAAAAAATCAATTGATGTCAAATTTGAAGTTTTAAACAAGTAGGCTGTTGTACTTATGGGGATAGTTAGGTTTGCATTGCTAAGGAAACCTTTAAAGTAATCAAATATCTGTCAATTTAATTCAGCAAGTGGTTTCAAAAATTGCTTACTTAAGTTATTTATATCGGTTGTTTTAATCGCGACGAAGTTATGATACGATGTTATGTTACACCCGAATGTTACAAGTGTGGACCCGGCTTTAAATTAAATATCTTCGTATTCTTACTTATTTGCACATACCCGGGAAAAAAGTACTCATTTTTTCCCGGGGAAAAAGTGAATTAATATAAAATGATATTTTGTAACCTGTCAAGAAACATTAAATGTCAAATTTTTTTCCCGTCACAAAAAAAAATCGATTTATTCTTACTTCAGCAAAAGTTAAAGAAACGTACAACTTTAAATGTTTTTATTAGCCACTCACAAGTACAAATTTTAGTTTTACAAATGTGTGCCCAAATCAGTTATATCTATTGTTATTCTTCTAGTCGTTATTGTTTGTGGGAAACTTTTTGTTTTATACTCGACAGAGTTTTAGAAATAATGACTTACGCCGAAGTCATTCTGCTAAACTTTAATTAAATATTTTATACGTTATGTAACATTAGTACTTCAATTATGCATACAATGGCATACAGGAAAATATCTATCAATCTTAGCTAGTTTGGAAACTGTCGTAAGAAAATATACAAACAATTCACAATTTACTCATAGTATTATTGCATCATGTTATTATATTAAAATACCGAAATAAATAGTAAAGTACTTAGTACAGTCTTGCACATCCAGCAATTAAAATTCGGGACCTCACAATAAACATACCAAATTCAACGAATTTTCCATGGCGAATCATCCCAGAGGTGTAAAATCGAAAATATTCTCAAGTATTGCAAAGTAACCGAAATCACTATTATTACTCAAACAGACCGAAACCCTTAAAACAATATAATTTAAATGTTTAGAGTACAAACCCAATGACGTTTATGTGGTAGTAAACAGACCGTGTAAAAATACAACTCCGCTATTTTTTCATGTACCGAGAAATCATTGACTTAATCGCAGGGTGAGTGCAGTCACACGAACACTGTGAATTAGAACAATACGTAAAACCTCAGAGAATTTTTAACTCACACATCCCATCATTTGAACACAATCGATCAGTTATGCTTTTCTAGCGGCTAGAAATCATTTGACCATCAACCAAATTGAGCGATGACAAATGTTAAGTAATCGAAAGTACGGTATTTTCAAATTCGGGTTGTCAGTGAAAAGCTCTCCAACCACGTTTGAAAGCGCGGAAACAAAGAATTTACCGTAACTGAGCGAAAGTGACCCGAATTAGCGGAAACCTTCATCAACATTCAGTTGAATTAAACGATTATTGATTGACACCAGAAGTTTTTCTTGATTTGGAAAAGGGTGGTCAAATACTGCATTCTAACCAGAAAGCTGTAAGTGATAATATCTTGTTTATATTTTGTTGACATATATTTCATTATTCATATCCAACTTATTAATATTCCAATTGTTACGTGGTGTACATTGAATACAAAACGAAATGTACTAGAAATAAGCACCATAATTGTGTTCATATAAAGTTAGATGGATAGTAAAATTTCTTGGATAATTAAATGAGTGTAGGATGTTATTGTTTTATATAATTGGGGTTAGAATCTAGTTTATTTGTGTTGGTGGTGATTGTTACAACTTATGATTTTCATACTGATTAATATAGGTTAAGTGAAATTCTACCGCTTTTTAATTTGTATTTAGGTTAAGGCAGCAGAGGAAGTCAATGTAAACAGAGTTCGATCAGCCCGTTGAAACCAAAATTAAAACTTTAATCGTCTTGTAGATCACTCACCACTATTTAAAGCCAAAAATCTAGTGTCAGGTGGATAAGTGTTCAACATTTTGTTATTGAATTAATAGGTCAGAGACCCTTTCCAGGTAGGTGCAAGTGCTAGAGTCGTATGCCCCTAAGAGAGTTCGTTTTGTTATCATTGGACTCACCCCTCGCAACTAAGCTAGCTGGTGCAATTTTTTTCTGTTACGTTTTTAAAGTAAAATATCAAAAGTCACTAGCGCCAAATTCTCGCGTAACAGCTTCACAACACATTGTTAGGTTCCATTTTGTACTTGTAAATTTTACTGCTTCCTTGATTTAAATACCGTTCAATTCCTAATTATTCGACTACACAGATTTGTTACACTTTTATTATTCCAAGTTTGAAATGAGCTCAATTAGGCAACCAACGTTTACTTTTAAAATTTTATTAAATAATTGAAAGGAAAATTTAAGCAAATATGTACTTGGATAACTGCTGTTTGAAACGAGGATTTTAAATGTAGAAAATCTTGTAAGCTAATTTGACGTCAATTTAAAAAATAAAACAAAAGATATTTAATACTTTCTGGTTTCGGCAAGTATTACTTTTAATTTATTTTAACTGATATTGGAGTATTTGTCATTTAATTTAAGGTAGAATAATAAATGTTAATCATATAATAATTTTTTTGTAAGGGTATTTATCAAGGAAGATGTGGTCAGGGTTTGAAAACACTCTGATTTTTTTAATAGATTAGCTGTCAAGGATTTCTTGGTTAAACAAACCTTACAAGAGTGAGAATCATAACCAGGTAAACTATCCACAGGAGAAGAGATTTAGTTCTGTAAATTTAAATCTAACGAAGGTAAGAGACATTTTGATAATTAAGTGAATAGGTGCTTTTAAAATATAATTTCATGTTTGAAAGAAACGATGTTGTAAATGTTCTAATGCTTTTGTATGAGAGAAAATATTTCATACTGTATAAATGGTTTGTGATGTTGCTGTGTTTGATTTCATTTTAAAAACTCCGTCAATTCCGTTGAGCTAGCCAGGCAAAGTTAGAAAGGAAGGTAAGACAACAATTTCAAATTTTACAACTTGCTGTATCTGTATCACAGCACCCTTGTAGCGACGCATCAAAGCGAGACCTTGTCACAACACTCCTATAGTGACGTTCCAACGTGTGATGTTGTCACAATAGTATATATTTATATATAATGTTATGATATAGAGTTATTTAAGGGTATATAAGGTCACAAAGGAGGAATACTACACGTAAACAGTATAAAAATCAAGAAAACCAAACATTTAAATAATATAAAGTAAATAATTCGTCCATTATACAAAAGCAGATACAAATCACCCTGTATAAAATCACTAACCATCCATACTTATTTCAAGGAAGCACATTGAGTAATAACTTAACCACATTCATCAAAACAGACGCAACCCAATCCATTTTAAAACATTTAAAACAGTTCCAAGCTCAAAATAAATACAAATTCGCCATATTTAAAGTGAAATAAACTTAAAATGAATTTTTTTTCAACCTAGATGCATTTGCGTAAGAAATCTAAGTCAATAAAACGCATATAATTTATACCAGTTTATTTAGGCAAACATTTAAAAGCGGGCATATTTCATAAGGTATAAAGAATTGAGGCGAAAGCGTACGTGCTGTTTGCAAGGTAGGAGTTGGCATATTTAATAAAACCCAGCATATGTAAACAAAGTATGGACACTAGAATTAAGTCTATGTGCAGTTAAAATGTACAAAAATACCAGATTTCATAATACGAAGCTCTGATGTACGTGCAAAATCAAGCGTCTATAACATACAATACCGAATAAAACCCAACAAGTTAAGATGAAAGGAGGGAATTTGTCTATAAAATGAACCTAAGCAGATAAATGACATACATTCCACAATCGACACACGAATTGTATTGTCGAAACAAAAGCATTACGTAAATTTCAATTTAGTGAAGTTAAATTGAAAGTTATAAGTGAAAGTCATATTAATTAAAAATTCCAAGAGGAAAACAGTAAAAGTGCGCGATTGAAATACGTGTGTATAAAACTCTGCCGTTAATATAAAACGACTCTAAGTACGGGAGTGCCCGCATCCCATTATAATTCTGTGGCTATGGCCCTGTACGCATATGCAAACGCACACCTCACACACCCACACGCAAATACACATGCGCAAGTATGCACATACTCAAATACGAACGCACATTATGTTCATCTTATATCTTATTGAAAATTGTTATTCTTGCTATTTTAACAGAATAAATTATAGGTACATTGATTAGTTATCTACCTAAATTCTTTTAAATTTATCCTTTTGATGGTGTGCCGTCAAAATTTTAAATTACTAAAAGTGTACTGTAGCGAAAGTAACGTTTAAAATCACTGATATAGGGACAGCATTTTCAGTACAACTACAATTGAACCTAAAGTTAGAACTGTTTAACCATTGACAAAAAATTTGTGTCGTTTTCGTTTTTAATTTCGTAATATTATTTACAATTCAAATGCAATCGTTAATAAGGAAAATCGCTTTTATACTCCCGAAATTGCTTCGCTGTGTTATTGATTTCGAAAACCACTCACTTGAAACAAATAGATTTGTTTAATTCGAAAGTTTTTCCTGATAATGTAACAATTTTAGGTTCATTTTAGAGCCTACAAATAGATGTATTAACAGAAAAGATGTCTCGGTTTGATGTAATTAAAATTGAAATTAATTAGCAATGAAAGTAATTAAAGTTCGTGCAAGCAACCAACATCTGAAGCGCCCATAAAATATATGTAAGTTACGCTACTGGTTGCTACAGAGCATATCCTTGAGCCTTGACACGCTCATTATTGTGTTTGGTAAGATAATCAGGCAGTTTCCAAGCAAATTAGTATAATTGAACATAATTTCAGTGTGAAGTATAAAGAAAAGATCGTCAAAATTGAAGGTTACCAGCGTGAGACACAGAATAATCTTCCCACCAGCGGACTGTTGCTATTTGAGATACAAAAGCGAACAAATGATACAAAAAAGCAGTATATACACATAATTTAAAAAACAAATAAGCTCGAGTTGGATACAATATACGATATTCCACAATACATCACAGCATCTTCGGATCATGTAACAACCTGAACGCAAAATGTTTTATTCTTTGCAACCCATATATTTGTAAGGTAAAGTTATATTTATTATCCTTGTAAAGCAGACCACCTGTATAGGCCACATAATTTACTATCAGATCTTTATGCCGTTAAAAAATACAGGAACAACTCCAAGCGTACTGCAAATGCAAATGAATTGCCTAAACAAAATAAAAGATTGTTTAGTATGCATGGTCGATGTGGTTAATCCAATCACTTGCTACCTACACCTATATAGAGATCATGAATGAATTTCTTCAATGAAGAGCGAACATCAAAAGCGTGAGCAACACTCCAGATGATGGTTCTTCAACCATCTGCGGTTACATTGTAATTCAAATATCTACATTGAACTAGGTATTAGGAATTTTAATTTATGATTGCATAACCTGCTGCAATAGAGTATGTCTGTAATAATAAAGGCAAGAAACCATCCAGCATTTTATGCTTACACAATGGACGCTTTTAATTAAATTGCATTTTTCGTTGAGAAAATCTTTCATTATTTTTAAAAATTTCATTACAGCTGTAATGATTTTTTTAAATTTATTTCTTTGACCTAAAGTAAGAAGATCACGCAGTCACAAGGGGGTCGATTTTAGTTGAATCGTACATACCATACGTTCACTAAGCGTACAAGTTCATGAACGAACGATACGAACGATTACATTAACTGACTGCTATACTCAGCTATTCGTACCTTACCCTTCATTCGCGTTAAATGCGCACGTTCCATGAACGAATAGTTGGATATGGCAACATTACAAAAACATTGCGCGCGTGAAGTTAGCCCCCCAACTTTTGAAAAAAGAACTTTCTATAGCTTATTCGTTTGAACATTGTTTGCATATGTATGCACATCCGGTATTTTTGTTTGCACAGTTTTCGTTTAAAAATTATTAAAGAAACCATTGTGGGGGGCCAATTTCACACTAGCTCTCCGACTTTCAGCAAATTCATTTTAAACCGACGAAATCGATAGATCTTCGTTTGCACATGTATGCACATCTATTTTTTCGTTAGCACGCTTCCAGTTTAAAAGTTATTTAACATTCAGTTCATAGTCCTTGCTATACAATAGCTATTGTTGAAAATGTGACAAAATTATTACAATGAGCCCAATTGATACCTTTTCGTTTGCAAATTACAAAACACGTCAACTTTTTGTTTCCACACCACTGTAAGCAAAAAAATTCTTTTAAATTTAATCAGAGAGGCTAACTTCACACATGTCATGTTACGTTCCAATTTTGCTTTTAAAAATTTCCTTGGTTAACTCAAATCCCTTTTGCTGTTAAAACGAAAATTTATTCGATAAATTAAATAGTCTATGCCTTGTTTTAGGTATCCGGTAATCTCTTAAATTCTTCAACAACATCCTGTTTACAATATGTACGCTTGCTACAAATTTTCATTTTGAACTTATTTATTTCGAAACGACAAGTTTATGCTACAATTAAATAGTGTATATTTTCTTTAGGTACCCGTTACCTTGGTATACATTACAACCGCGTATAATGGTTTCTCTATTGTTCTGACGCCAAGACTTGTTGAGATAAGGTCGCGCACTATCCGATAAAACCCGGGTTTTCCGGTTTCAATCGCGCTTTGAAAAGCGAGGTTTTGCAGTTCGAATTCCTGTTAGTTGAACGATTGTTGAATTTGATTCTACAGCTTGTGCGTCGAAGTGTTTTCTACATTATTCGTCACCGTATTTCAAAAGCAATGCACGTATTTTTTCCTGTTCGACAACTAGCAGGTGTCTTGCGTGTATTGGTGAGTCTCCCCGCGCGTACCATTCTAATCAGATTCTCTTTTTAGCTTTTTTAGCTAGATGCCAAATGGGTTCTTTCTTTCTGTAGGCCAACTGCTTTTGTCTGTAGACCAACTGCTTTTGTCCGTAGACCGCTGCTGCAGTTATGGTAACACGGATAAATAGATCTTGACGATCATGGCGTTGCTGTGCTGACTCACCCCCGATGGTTTGCAAGCTAAGTATCTGAACACCTACAGGTATGCAACTCGTTTTTTTTGTGTGTGTCGATGGCATATTCCGTACCAACGTTTGGTGTAGTTACGTGATAAGAAACGTGACACTATAGGACTATAGTTCGTTGCTGCTAATCGATATTATCACTCTACAGGTGTGATGTACCATTGTTAAAAATGGTGGACAGACACACGCTTATTCCTTTATACCGATTGGTTTATTTTACAAACGGTACTATGTACGATTTAAAAGATGTCTGACAAAAGATCCCACACGTTAATTCTTTCTTACTAATTAGTTATTTTACAAAAAGTATTAGGTGTAATTTTAAAGAAAAAAAAATCGCTTAACAAAAGTCTCACCGGTTTATTTACTACTGATTAATTTTATTTTGTGTGAAATACGAGATGCGCACTTCGTATCCAAATTCCTAATTGTCTCTACAATATAATTTTTTGCTGTGAAATAATAACACTTAATTTATTTTCTTTTTTCTTGTTTGTACAGAATCCTTTATTTATTTTTATGTGTTAATAGATAATCGTGGGCGATGTTTTTTTGTTTATTTTTGGTATGTAGGCGAATTCCCCACTCTCCGCATTTGGTAGTTAGCTAGGTATTTACGTTACTTCCGGCTACGCCTAGATACGTAGCACAATTTCTGGCGCCCAAACAAAATTGGGGCACAAAAAAATTAACTGAAGCAAACTCGCAGTCCCACGCCAGGGCGCTAGAATTGCTTCTAAGTCCGTTGCTATTGAGAAGAATATTTTTGCTTCACATAACCGAGTTGTTAAAGTTTCTCCTACGCCTACGGGTAGATCCGATATTTCTTCCGTACGTTCTACTGTTCTTCTTCCTAGTCCTACTTCTCTCGTCAGTTTGTATGCTTCAATTGCGACAAACCTGGTCATGTTTCGACACGTTTTACTCGTCGTAAAGTACTCCATTGTTATAGCTGCGGACATAAGGAAGTTACTCGCCACAACTGTCCCAACTGTCATCCTACTACTAATAGGTCTGCAAATAGTCCTTCAAATTCTGTCCTCCCCTCTAGCTGCCTAATTTCTTCGGCTTCTCACTCTACGTTATCTTCTGTACCTCATCCAGGTCTTCCTGCTACTACTATCGAAACATATTCTTTTTCGGTCAATATAACATCGAACAAAATTTCTTCCATAGCTAGTTCTACATACTTATCTACTCCTCCTTCTGCTCTCCCTATTTATTCACTCTCACCACAGACTGTGCCTCCACCACCATCGCAAGCCGTACGTCGACTTAGTGACTTGCAGCTAGCTTCTCAAAGATTTGTTCCCGCTTTCTTAAATGATTCTACCCACGAAATTCCTGTCGTGTCTACAAGCACAAATGTCGCTAAAGTGACTGTAATTTCTAATTCAGTCTGCGAAGTCCACGAACCTGTATCTTTAATGTCTGTTGCTGTTGCTGTCAAAATTCTACATGTTCCTGCTTTCTTAAATGGTTCTACTCGAGAAATTTCTGTCGTGCCGGCAATCACAGCCGTAGCTGAAGTGAAGATAATTTCTAATACGGATAGAAAAGGTCCTGTGGAAGTTAGTAAACCCGTAGCTGTGATGCCTGTGGCTGTCATCGTCAAAATTTAATTTGATCCTCTTTCGTTATCTACTATTGTTAAGAGCTCATCACAGTAGCGGCCATCTTGAAATTTCGAAAGATCCAAATTTCTTTCCTATTAGGCACCCAAATTAAAAACTGTTTTAATAAAAGTTACTTATAGAATAATTGTCTAAGTGGGAAAGTCATTTAAGTATTTTTTAACTGAAAAAAAATTATTTTTTTGCTGATAATAGAGCGATTTAAACAAAACCACTAACTTTCCCAAATGTGTGAATAATTTTATGAATTTTCATCAAAATTGCACATCACAATTTAGTTTATTTATCGAATAAATCAAATATTAGTATTTTTAGAAAAATGTACCTGCAATGTGCTGCCGTGGAAAAATTCAGAACTTCCATGTCACACACTATTGTAAAACAGAAATGGTTTGAATACATGCTATATAAAACAAAACACAACAAACATCTATTGAGATCAAACTATCCTTATGAGAGTTTTTGACTATAGTCGTAATTGCCCGCAAATCTATTTATAACTTTCATTATGGATATTATTTAGGCCTCAGTAATTATAGAAATGAGTTGTTCTTCATAAACCTTGGATTTATATAAATTTTTGTTGGGTTTCCTATTTAGTGAAGTAGGTAATTGGTATTCCCCCAGTTGAGTAGTGCAAGACTTGTAAAAAAGAATAAACACAGAATTGTTTAATTTTTATGCTCAAGTTCAATTAATGTTTGAGATAAATTTAAAAGTCACCAGTAATATTTCGCTCATATTTAGGCTTGTATAGTAATAAGGAATAATGTGATAAAAATTCTTACGGTTAATTAGAATTTACAAAACCTGTATAGTTAAATTTTTTACCCTTAAACTTCTCTAATACACGTAAAATGTACTGTTGTTCATTATGGTACAAATTCCCCATTCACAAACTCCCATACGCAATTCTGATGGAACAAAATTTGACAAGCTGCAATGAAAACGTAAATAAATAAAAGCAAAACAAACTTTGGACTACTTAAAAATGCAAGACATGCATTTTTATTCTGCCAGAGGAATGTTTACTGTGTCCGATTCAGTACAATTTTAAATATGTGATAGCAATGTAAACATATTGAAAATTTGTATTTTATATTTATATCTGTTTTTAATTGAAAAAATTCACTGAAATAAAACATTTTTGGCCGTTGTGGCCACTTTGTTATTTATTTCGTCGTTAGAAAATGATAAAGGAAACGAAGGTGTGATGTGAAAAGAAACCAAACCAACATTTGTAGCTTTTCACAAACTGTAATCAAAACCCACTTGACACTTCATCTAATCATTTTTTATTAGAGATACGTTTAAACCATTATTCTGTTTTTTCCATTTATTGGTCAACTAATTAACGTAACAGCTTTGTCAATTGCTTATTAGAAATTGTAAAATAACTGTGCGATGCAAATGTAGTAATGTTAAATCTTATAATTTATTGTTCCTTAATAATTTTTTTACATTATATATCGGAATTTCAAAGGTTTTCACTAATTATAAATGTTAGAGAATATGTATAATTAAAATATCTGTGAGGTTTATTACTGGACTAATAAGTTCCACAGCACTGCCGTCTATATGTGCTCTCTGGTACTTCGTACACCAAGTAGGCGCAGTACTATACTTCATATCCTTTTCTAATAAATATCTGCATCTCGACATTTCGTCCCGCCCTACGCTACCTCACCCCAACCCGCGCTTTTACAGCAGATGGTAGGTAACCTGCTGTGATGAGCTCTTTAGGAATCAGTTCCTATTGCGGCTGAAGTTTTGTCTGTTCCTACTCCGTTGTCTAACAGTGATGCAGTCTTACTTGATTCTACTCCTTTATCGGACGTTGATCAAACGTTACCTACTCTTACTCGTTTTTCTCATGCTGACAAAATGCTAGTTACTTCTGTTCTTTTAGCTAAGATTAATGAACTTCTAGCTGATGTTCCTATATCTACTGTTGCTAAAGTTCTTCCTGATGCTGTTTGTTCTTGTAAAGTGGATGAAATTGTGTCTGGTGCTGTTCCTTTCTTTCATGTTGATAAACTTCATTCGACTCCTTTATCTAATGTTGGCGAAGTTCAACTTGATACCGTTTGTTCTTGTAACGTTGAGGAACTTCTACCTGATTATGTTCCTTTATGTAATGTTACTGAAGTGTTAGCGGATTCTGCTCCTTTTCCTAAAGTTGATATTCCTACAGCCAATGATGTTTTCTGTCCTAACTGTGATACTTCTAGTCCTTTATCTAACGTCATTGACATTTTATCTATTTCTGTCCCCTTATCCTAACGCAACTGAAGTGTGCTCGGCTTGTGTTTTTTTCGTGGGGTTGATTTTCGTACACCCCATACTTTTTCTTTTTCTACCGTTGATATTCGGACAACCCATGATGTTTCCTTTTCTGCCGTTGACTTGCTTACCTCCAATCCTAACAACAAACGACGTCCTTCTATGACGCGTTTGGAGTTTTCTCAACTACCCTTGCCATCTCCTATACCGCGTGCTAGAACTACTACACCCCTGCTGTCCCTGTTTTGCAGAAAACTGTCCAACAGAGGCGGTCATTATTCTATGCTCCTTCCGAACCGGAAGCTGTTGGTCGACGAAATCTTAATGTCCTGATCTCGTTTCGTTCTCCTTCTGGCGGCGTAAACGTTTCAAGCCCAATATCTAGTCCTTGCGCCCCAGATTCTTATGCCGATTTTGCTCTCCTTCGGACTTGATTTTTGGACGTTACGATTTCGCTTTACTAGCCTATTTTGCTAGGTTTTCTTTCGTTTTTTGCTTTTTCTTAACCCGTGTGTGTCTGGGAATAGAATGGTCCCACGATACGACCTGCCTGTCGTAAGAGGCGACCACAGCGGTCCAACACAACACATACACACACGCACACTAATACACGCACAACACATACACACACACACTTCTTACACACCCACACACACACATATACACACACGCACGCACCTACTCATACATAACTACACTGGGATTCTGTTTTATTTTCTTTTGTACGATTCTTAGGTTGTTTTGGGTTTTATACTTGGTGTTGGTTTGTTTTTTTTTGTGTACCATTCTAATCAGATTCTCTTTTTAGCTTTTTTTAGCTAGAAGCCAAATGGGTTCTTTCTTTCTGTAGACCAACTGTTTTTGTCTGTAGACCAACTGCTTTTGTCCGTAGACCGCTGCTGCAGTTATGGTAGCAGGGTATATAGATCCTGACTACCATGGCGTTGCTGTGCTGACTCACCCCCGACGACTTGCAAGCCAAATATCCGTACACCTACAGGTATGCAACTCGTTTTCTTTTGTATGTGTCAATGGCATATTCAGTATCAACGTTTGGTATAGTTACCTGATAAGAAACGTAACACTATAGGACTATTGTTCGTTGCTGTTAATCGATGTTATCGCTCTACAGGTGTGATGTACCATTGTTAAAAATAGTGGACAGACACACGCTTATTTCTTTATACTGATTGGTTTATTCTACAAACGGTACTATGAACGATTTAAAAGATGTCTAACAAAAGATCCCACACGTTAATTCTTTCCTACGAATTAGTTATTTTACAAAAAGTATTAGGTGAAACTTTAAAGAAAAAAAATCGCTTAACAAAAGTCTCACCGGTTTATTTACTACTGATTAATTTTATTTTGTGTGAAATACGAGATGCGCACTTCGTATCCAAATTCCTAATTGTCTCTACAATATAATTTTTTGCTGTGAAATAATAACACTTAATTTATTTTCTTTTTTCTTGTTTGTACAGAATCCTTTATTTATTTTTATGTGTTAATAGATAATCGTGGGCGATATGTTTTTTTGTATATTTTTAATATGTAGGCGAATCCCCCACTCTCCGCGTTTGGTAGTTAGCCTGGTATTTACTTTACTTCCGGCTACGTCTAGGTTAAATATCGCATTTTTGTGAAATTCTAACATGTGATAACGGAGATCAATGTATCTTCGTTTGCACATCATAAATCAAGTTGCTTTTTTGTTTGCACACCTTTAGTTCAAAACCTATTTAACATTTACTTTCGTAGTACCCGCTATACGGTAGCTACCGTTCAAAATGTACAAAAATGGATTGCAATGAGCCTAAATGATACCTTTTCGTTTGCACATTATGAAACACAACTACTTTTTGTTTACACACCACTGTAAGTAAAAAAAAATTTTAATTTTAGTCAGGGGGCTAACTTCGCACATGTCAAATATCGTATTTTTGTGTAATTCTAACATGTGATGACCGTAATCAAAGTATCTTCGTTTGCACGTCATGAATCAAGTTGCTTTTTCGTTTGCACACTTTCAGTTCAAAATTTATTTAACATTTACTTTCGTAGTACCCGTTATACGATAGCTACCGTTCAAAATGTGCAAAAATGGATGACAATGAGACTAATTGATACCTTTTCGTTTGCAATTTACTAGACATATACATATACCTATACCATTGATTGAAAATATTTTAATTAACACATTTACTAAAATATTGTTTTCAAATGTATATAGTTCTCTGTATTTACATTATTATAAAGCGCCACAAGATGTTGCTAGTTCGAGAATTTCGTTTTCAACCGTCTCGTATGAATACTAGACAACAGTAGGTATATACTTCCCCTCAAGGGAAACTTGAAATTTCTGTTGTATTTTTAACTATTACGTTGCAGATAGATGCACCCGCTTGAGTTGATACTAGTGGTAGTTAGATAATTAAGCAGTATTAGAGGTTTTCAGCATTCTATAGATAACGGCATTCGTACCAGTTTTTCAAAACAACATCGGTTAGCTGCATTGTCTGTAATAAAATGTAGGTGTAGTTCGAGAAGTGCAGTAATGCAGAATACACTTGGACAGCATTTTTTTTAATTCAGATTTTATAAAGTCAAATATGCCTCGTAAAGCTTGTGTAACAGCAGAAAAAATATTTGAAACCACAAAAGACAGGGAGTGTTTTGTAGCTTCAAGTAACCGACTAAAAACTCGATGCGACTCCATATGGGTGGACATATGCAGAACTTTAAAAAATAGAATTCAGGTTGTAAATCTATACTTATATTTGAAACCAAATAGGAATGGTGTGTGTTCTCGCATTTTAAGTTATAAAGGCATTACTGATGAACAAGAAGTTGATCATGCATTGACTTCTTCCGATATTAATTTTGATACAACAAGAGAAAGCATAGACGGAGTACAAAGCGACCATAAATCACTCACGTTAATAGCGGGCATTAGTGCATGACTTTCTTCTATGATATAATAACTGATGCTGAAACATGGAAAGTATAAGTCCAAAATTGAACATATAAAGAGAACGACAAATACAAGGGTACCCGAGTATATTCGGTATTACAACGAGGATGGACGGATATAATAACGAAACTATGTTGGACCAAAACCAAAATCCCATGTGCTTATAGCTTTAAAAGATCGAAAATATATGAATCTCAAAATAACGCGTATATTAATATATTTGGAAAGTGTAAGGACTGTGGTGCATCTTTTAACGCTCATTGTATGAAGGAACCCGATTAAGAAGTGGTATAAAATTATTTGTAAAAACTATTGATACTAGAGGCGTACCACATGTGAAGAAAAGGGCACTGAAAAGTAGAGAAAGAGTTAAAGTGCAGCATCAACTAATGCACAAGAAAGCAATTGTTTGGCGTCGTGAGGCGACGAAGGAAATGGAATATGGTGATCCAGAACCGGGTCACATATATAACACCGATGTATTGAAAAAAGCGCGTCAGGAAGGAAAGAATAAAAAACTAGATTTGCACAAAATACAAGATCCTATTGAATCGATAAGTAATTTAAAATACAATGCCGAATATGCAGGTACAGTACAAGAAATTGCATTAAATAATTTTTATTGTATGTATTTGTCTCCATTACAAATAGATATGTACAAAGACCTTGTAAAATTAGAATACCCAATTTCCATTGACTCCACCGGTTCTGTTGTTAAAATAAACAGACCAAATAAAATTAGTAATGCAATATTCTTATCTCAAGCCGTCGTATGTGGTATAAGTGGAATAGTACCATTGTTTCAAATGTTATCTGAAAAACACGTCTCCAATACTATCCAATATTGGATGAACAAATGGTTACGTTCTGGAGCAAAGGTGCCACGCAAGGTAATAACCGATTTTTCCTTTGTTCTATTAAAGGCTATCACACGTGCGTTTAATAATTGCACTTTAGCACATTATATAAAATTATGCGTAAAATGCCTAAATTTCGAGAAAAACTTAAAGACTATTATACCTATAATAAAAGATTTTTATTAACGATGCGAGTTACGTTTCAGGTCTTGGGAGCGGTCTTTTTAAAAACTTCTTCCAAAACTTCTTGTAACAAATTTTATTTCTAAAACAGATATCTTATATGGAATTTTGACAAACTGATATAATTATAAGTCGAAATAAAATAATAATTGAACTAATATTAGGGCGAGTAGCCTAAGTAAACAACAATGTAAAAGCTGAAATATTCAAGACTGACTGACTGATCTGGGGCGCCCGGGGTATTATGTTGTCTCTGCTCCTCACATGTCTGTGGAAATTTGCAGAGCTCATGTCTGCTTATTTCTTTATTCTATTCATTATACAATGTAAGAATCTTAATTTCTAAGTAATTGCGGTTTCTTAACCGTCTGTGATCTGCACCTACAATATCACTTACGTCTGGAATGCAATGTATTACATCCGTTCTCACAACTTGCTTATGAACTTTTAATAACCTTTCTTATTTTATCCTTGAAATACAATGTTGCACTTAACTTAAGTTTCTTAGTGATGTTCTAATAATTTCTTGTTATTTGTACATATATGGATTGGGGGATACATAACTCCTCCCGACGTAAATGAAAAATTAAGGGTTGCTTTACTTAATTTTTTAAAATTCATTGTCCCTAAGGGTACATTTATTGTTTCTTTATTTACCTTTGTTTCCTTATGTTTAAAATTTCTTTCTTTATTCTTATATCTAAGATACATTTTGTAAAATACATACATGATTACTAAAATAATTAAAACTATTAATAAAATTGTCCAAACGCTCATATTATCATAATGTAATTTTTGCACTTTTAACTCACTTAAGTGTTTCTTATAGTTGTCCATTATTTTCATGGCGTGGTTGAGATGGTCTAAGTCTAGGTGTTCTAGTTGCATGGGTTTCTTGATTATTTCTTCGTCTTCGGTTTGCGTTATTTTGAATTGTAGTTCCGGTAAATTGGCGAATTTCTTGGTTACTGCGGGGTCTTGATATACTCTGGTGATTTCGTTCTTCAATTTTAAATAGCAGTCTTCTTTAAGGGTGATTACTTTGTTTCCGGTTAGTGCTAAATTGCTCTCGTCTTGATTGCAGTGGACGGTTGCTATTACTTCTGTTAAAGATACAGCAATCCGTTTGTTTTCTGTAACCTATTGAATTTGTGTTGGTGATTTGTACGGATTTGGCTTCATAGTTGTCCTAATGATTTGAAAATCTTAGTAATTGTACTTCGCAAGGGCTGTCTTCATGGATAGTTTTTGTTGTTAACGATTGGCATAAATATTGATTTGGTGTGACTTTGTTACATGTTTCGCTTGTGTAACCATATCTTAGTTCATTTAAGGATAGGAATTTGGTTTTGGGTATGATAACGTGATACATGCTAGTAATTTTCATTGGGAATGCAAATAAATGCTAATAATTATAATTGTTACTTTCTACTATGGGGATTTTTATTAAAAGTGTGATTTCGTTATTCTTTACATAGCCTTTCACTATAGCTATTTTTTCAAATATGAGAATATTTAATTTTATTACTTCGAAGGGTAATTTATTATTAGTTATAAATGATCTCATTCTTAATAATTCCTTTAATAAGTCCGTTGGTTATATGATACTAGAGTGTAATGTATTTAATTTTGCAAATGTTACAGCATTTTCTAATGTGACTAAGATTTGCTGGATTAAAGTAAGGGTTGATATTATTTGAGTGAATATCGTATTGCATCTAAATCTAATTAAGTCTCGCATTCCTACCATGGTGGTTTGCATGTTAGTTTCAAGAGTTTGTATTTTATTGGCTATACTGTCTTGATTTCTTACTAGCGTTCTTAACGTATCGTTGAATTTTATTATAGTTGATTGGGTTAGAGATATTTGGTTGCTAACAATGGTTTTTATATCGTTTTGGTTTTCAATTAACTGCTGTATGGCGTTGTCATAACGTTCTACGTCTTGGTTATCTAAATTGCCTGTGATAGCTTCTATTATGTTACCTAGTCCGTTAATTAGTCCTCTTTTGCGTTTTACAATTTGTTCTGTGGGTATTAATCTATTAAATTTATCTTCTATGTTTATTAAAATGTTTTCTATTATACTATTGTAATTCATCATTTGTATTGCGTATTCTTTTCCGAATTTGGCTGTGTCCATTGATTGTTTTAGCCTATAATAGTTGTCTTTGATTATATGATACTCTTGTTTTAATTCCGTTAAATCGAATTTTTGTGCGAATGTATTTTGCATACTTCCCAATTTTATTGGTAGTATACAGGGATTATTTTTTATGTCTTCAATTAATACGTCGTCGTCCGTTCTACCAGGGCGGAAGTTGACGGTATGGGTGATAGCTGTCAATTTGAAATTACAGGGTGTCTTAAGTTTTTCAAATAAATGTATTTTACTATCTTGTCGTTGTCTACTACGACTATATTTTTGTCTGATATTTTTTTGATTTTAAACGGGCCTAAGTTTCTGGGTGCCGTTTTATGTCGTTTACTTTGGAAGTTTTTTTCGTATACGGTTTGTCTTATTAAAAATTTATTTACGGCTGTATTCTTATTGCGGGTTGTGGTGATGCGTTCCTTGTCGTTATCTAATTTATCTTTTACCTTATCGTAAGTTATTTTTAGTTTCTCTTTATGGTCTTTAGCATATTGCTGGTATACTTCTTTGTTGTAATGTATGTCGTAAGGATTGCGGGAATATGAATGTACTAGTGTTAATTCTAGGAGTGTAAAAGTTTGCGCACGCCCTACAGCGTCGTGCGTATTTAAGGGTTTTATAAAATTGTACTTTTCGATGACAACAAATTAATTTTATTTATAATTACTATAGCTCCTTCCGGTGGCCCTTAAAGCCACAATGAATGGTCGCCCCTTGTTGTGATGAGAGGACCACCCCAAGGCGGGATCAAGCGCACCTCTGTTTCGCACCGTTTTTACAGACGACAGGAGCCAACCCGACGGTGGTGACTCAAGGGTACCCGGTATTTGTTGGAAACAACATATGTACACGGGTCTACGGATGCATTACCTTATTGGTGGTAAAATGACTGGTTGTTTGTATGTGCGTGGATATTATAATATTTACTGATTTCATTATTAGGATAATTTTATGTATAGAATTCCGTACTTACAATGCTGATTTCAAGCTGTGATTTTTAGTGGGGTAATTTTGTTCCTTTCTCTTGTTTGAAGATTAATATAGGGGGTGACCTAAAAACTGCAGCTCGCCATGTGTTATCAGTGACCGTCGAGTCTTTGAAAGTGACAGTCGAGCTTTTAAAAGGAACAATCAAGTTTTAAAGTACCTGTCGAGACGTCAACTTTGCGAATCCGCGGAAGTGCTCTCGACCCGTCTAATTGTGTGGTGCGAGTTGTTTTTGTTGCACTTTCCTTTCTTTCCAAATATCCTCTTACAGTTTCAACTGATGCTACTAGACCGCTGTTGCTACCACCATCGGTAAGTCTTTGACCTTATTTACGTTTTTCTGCTATAAACTGTTCAACCATTTACGTATTTCCATTAGGATTTTGTCGTAACAATGCACGACTGGTCTACTGATTATCGAAGGAAAAATATTAAATTTACTGCCGTGCGCTGTTATACAAAACCTACACCCATAATCCCCCAAAATTTGGTACGTTTGATGGAATAAAATGCCACACTATCCCATCAGGTGCACAGGCACTAACTAATTCATCCTGAGCATTACTTAAAAATTCAAACAGAACCTTCAATTCTTTGTATACTCCTACAAAGTTTGACTCGTTATCTGAGTACAAATGTGATGGCTTTCCACTACGCGATGCAAATCGCCTGAATGCTGCTAAAAATACTTTTGTCGTCAAATTTGTTACAAGCTCTAAATGCACAGCTTTCGTGGTAAAACACATAAATAGACAAACATATGACTTATAATGTTTGGATCCACGTTCTTTACAGTCTTTCAACAAAAATGGATCTGCGTAATCTAATCCAGTTATTGTAAATGGACTTGATACCATAACGCGCTCTTCTGGCAAGTCTGCCATAATTTGATTAATTGAAATAGGTTTAAATCGAAAACATCTAATACAGTTTCTAACTACCGCCTTAACAATAGACATACCTGAAGTGGGCGAATAATTTTGACGCATACTATATAATAATAGTTGAGGACCAGCATGTTGCAACTGAATATGCAGGTACTTAAATATCAATCGAGTAAATGAAGTGGATGTTTTGTCATATTCTAAAGCGAAATTCTTCAACGGTCTTCCGACACGTAACAAATTATCTTTGTGTACAAAGGGTGTCAAAGAAGACAATTTGTTTTTTTAAATCCTCTTTCGGATTTTAAAAGGTGTATTTCATACGAAAAGTACTTACTCAGTTTGAACCAACTGAACTAACGTAAGCTGCTCTCTTCTAACTCGCTTACCGTTAATGCACCAAATTGTTTTACAGAATATCTAATATTCGAAATATATCAACAACAAGAAGCAAAAACTCTAATCAATTTTAAAAATTGATAAATTTTAGAAAATATTTTTAAAAGTTCTGCCTTAAGTACTGTCAAAGCCAATAGTTTTAAGAAAACTTGGCTATTGAGTATTACATTTCAAGAACGACGGACCATGCCACCATAGTTGGTAATTTAAAAGTTTATCTGGGTCTAATCCCCGTGACGCAACATCAGCAGGATTTTGTTTTGTAATAACATAATTTCATTTTCTCATGACCGTAAGATTTTGAATCTCTGAAATTATATTTGATACGAATAGTTGCAAATTGCTGGGACATGTATTAATCCAATGTAGCATACGATTTGAGAATCGCACTACAAAAAATAATATCAACTATCAGATAAAGAACTTTTAACATTGTTCATCAACTGAGCTAACAAATGAGCTCCACAAAGTTTTAGTTGCGAAATTGTTATGCTTTCAAAGGTGCAGCCGTTGTTTTTGCACATAATAATTGAACATAAATTTCATTATTTGAATCGATTGTGCGCATATAAACTGCACCGCTATATGCATCCCTGGAAGAATTGCTAAATCCATGAAGTTCCTTTAAACAGACATCTCTGCACATAACAAATCTTGGTATCCTTAAATCATTTAAGCTAGTTAAAAAGGATTTAAATTTCCGCTATTTCAATTTCAAATTTATTGGTACTTTTGTGTCCCAATCAAGTTTTAAGGTCCACAAAACCTGAATCATTAATTTTGCTAAAATTATACAAGGACAAATTAATCCAAGTGGATCATAAATCCTAGCAAACGTCGAAAGAATGATTCTTTTAGTTACACGCGAATCTTCTTTATCAACATGAACTTTATAGGAAAGAACATCTAGTTTACTAAACCATTGAACTCCTAAAGTTTTAAGGCTATCATCATCGCGTAAACTTGAAACACACAAAGAATCCGATTTATCAAAGGCATTTAGAATAACTGAACTATTTGAAGTCCACTTTCTCAGATGAAAAGAAGTGAATTTCAGAATGGCACAGATTTCTTTGCAAACTGAAATCGCTTGAACTTCATTAGCAAATTCAGAAATTAGGTCATCAACGAAGAAGTCTTTATCAATAACCCTAGATGCCTTAGGAAAAGATACTTTGTTTTTTAGAGCTAATTGTTTTATACAACGAATTGCAAGATGAGGTGCACTAGAAGTATCATATGTACCAGTATTCAACGTAAAATTTGAACGTGCTTTTGAAGAGTCTTCAAACAATCCTTTTTAAGGATGTACCAGAATCTGACAATACATTTTGACAATATCTGAAACAACCTCTAATAGATGTTCTCTAAATCGAACTAGAATTCCAAAAACATCATTTTGAATTACTGGGTCTGCAAACTGTATATCACTAAGAGAAACATCAGTACTAGTAGGAGCGGAACCATTAGAAACTCTCAACTTCGTAGTTAAACTGCCTTCTCGCATAACCCCGTAGCTGAAACAAATAACCTTTAACATTTATAGAATTATTATCAAACAATGTCATATGTCCTAAATCAGAATATTCCTTCATAAAGGAAGCATATTCATTTTTTAAATCAACATTTTTTCAAATCACGTTTCGAACTGTAACATGCATTTCACTACGCCAAACTTTGAGTCACATAACTTAAAAAATTAACTTTTTAATGGAATTTTTAGACATTTCAGACAAGAAAGCACTTTTATTAGGCTCCTCTATTACCCAGAACTTTAGTAATTCATTTTTTTATTGATTGCGTTGCAAAACAACACCGAATGGTTCTCATTGAACCCGAAAAACTTCCTGAAACAATGTTTTACGAAATTGGCAGATTTTTTACCAATGAAATTTTACTATTACAGACTAAATTCCAAAAATAAATTTGCGCCAATCAAAGGATCAATAGATCTACTCGAATTAAGGCTAATTAAACATTGGAAGGTATTTTCCACTCCAAAACATTAAAACTACATGCCGGTAAATTCCCTGTAATTTTAGGTACCACAAAACAAGAAACGATACAAGAAAACTCATTTAGCATTAAACGAATCATAATATTGCACTTCTTTTGTCGAGTAGAAAAAACATTATTAATCCCTGATATACATGTCTGTGTATCCATTTCTTCCAATTCTAATTTTTTACATAATTGCTCAGTAGCAAAACATGACTGACTGCCTGAATCTAAAATCGTTAAAGCTTTATGTGCTTTACTATTTTTAGCGTATACAAAAATCTCTGCAGTAGACAATAAAATATACTCTGACTTTTCATCATTGCTCAAGGTAACGGATTGATCAATCAGATCTTTATCAATTGACTCAAGGTGCGAATTTGCTAGAAAAGATGTTGACATTTGAACACCATTTTCTATCGTGGATGTAGCAATACTACTCAAATCAGAAGCAGCAAATTCTGACTTTTAAAAGCAGTCGGCGGTATTTCATTTTGTGTATGCAGTAGACAACTGTGTCTTTTATGGCAATGCTTACACTTATTTTGCTTGCAATGGCTACTAAAATGACCTGTGCATAAACAATTACAACAAAACTTCAGGAATCTAATTTTTCCCATCTTTCAAGGACTGACAGCTTCAAAAACTGTTCACAGTTGAGTCAAAATGTTTGTCAGTTGTACATCTCGTTACTGAACCTAGATCTCTGATACGATAGGATTTATAATTAACGTCAACACAAGTTCTGGACATAAGGATAGTTCTGAGGTGGGGTCTGTATAATCGAATTTCGGACGTCATAGTGCAATAGAAACCTCGGATCTAAAGGCACACGAGATCAGCAAAGTAATTTTTAATAATGTATATCTTCTTCAAAATATAATTTGGTATACTTTAGGAACAAGGTTTAACGATACTTTGTCCTACCTTTATAAAGCTATGAGTAGTAATCTTCAGCTTGTTATTGATCTCAAACTAGGTATTGTTGTAGTCTCTGCCAGACGTTTAAATTATCTAGGGTAAAGATTTATAGACGTAAAAAAGTGAGTTACATATGATGCACCTTATACTTTTTATAAACTAATATTTTGACGATGTAACAGTATCAACAAAACCAGTTTAATTTAAAATTATAGTCTTTAGCAGCATGTTATAATACTTACATTAACATGAGGTCGTAAATTAATAGAACTTAATTCATATGTATTACTGAATTACATCACTAAAGCTACTATTATGCAGCTAACACACTACAACCAGTTCTAAAATTCAGTCATAAAAAAAACCAGATGTACGAAATAGCAAGTAATACCGAAACCAGAAAATTATTAAAAGATGGCGTATAAACTAGTCCAATGTAATTCCGTACTAATTTCAGCGACGGAACGATGTACATTTGGTAGATCAGCAAATACATAAATTTAATACACACGTCGTTTTACAATAAACTAACGTAGAAAAATATATTCGTTAGTTACCTGTTGTTTAAACTTGAAAATATAACCTGCGAAAAATATACTTTCATTAGCACTATTATTAAGTAATTTAAGAAATATAGTTTGCAATGCAACTTGTTTCGTAAACAATTCCAACATTTTCAGATTGTAGTTATTTACAGAAAACAAAGTGTTATCTTCAAATCTTAGCAAATTGTGATTTATAATAACAGCATTACAACATTAAATTAAGTTTTTAGGCAATGGAAGCTCTTTTGATAACGATTTTTTAGATATCCAATGTTATAACTTTTACCCGCTACACAAATTGCAAAATTTGAAAAATAAAATTTATTAATGTAAGTATGTGATTCATATTCGACGATTACAAAATGTTTTTTGTCAATTATCGTGAATCTACCCATTTCGAATGGATCTGCACCTTGCTGAAGTTCTAGATTACTAGAACAGGTAAAATGGCTTGCGTGTTCTAATGAGCTAAAGAGCCAAACTACAGGTCCAACCAAAGTAGTAGGGTCGTTAGTGAGGAACCAGACTAAGACAGTTCCCCGAAAGAAGGCAGCGGCTCTTTCGGTACTTAGAGTGGCAGAGACCATAGGGGTCGGGACACACTACCGCGATGCGGAATGCAACGGGAAACCACCACATTAACTCCCAAGTACACAGCGTACTTAAATTGTAATAAACATGATGGCATTTTCTGTGGTAAAGAATTCCGGAGTTAAAATAGTCACCCATTCGTATCTCCGGGAGGGGACTACTTCGGAGGATGCGGTCGGAAAGTGCAGAATGAGAGTCGGAAACATTTTGCGAGTCGGAGCATGGAATGTTAGAAGTATGAAGCAAATAGATAAGCTAGAGAATCTGAAAATTGAAATGAGTAGGTTAGCAGTAGACATAGTAGGGATCAGCGAAGTTTGGTGGCCTGAGGCGGGGGATTTTTGGAGTGGAGACTTCAGGGTAATTCATACAGGAGCAGAGAAAGAAAATTCGGGTGTGTAACGAATAATAGCCCATCTACACATAGACCTAAGTTAAACTATTAAAAAAAATTTGTTCTAATATTTTACAATTCAGGGCTCTAAATCAATATCCTGATACTGCTCTAAATTAATATTCTGATATTGCTATAAATTAATATCCTGATACTGATCTAAGTCAACATCTTAATTAAATATCTGAATATATTTCTAAAATTACCTCCAAAAGAAAAATATAAAGATGCGTCTGAAAATACGACCAATTAAACAAAAGTAAGGACTCTCATGGAATCCGAGGGAAACCACAAGCAATAGGTAGAACGATTGTAGCAAGGGATGCTGAACACAGATACTCTGAGGCAATTTCAGTAAAAAGGAAAGAAAAACGCAGGTTAGCGATCTTAAATATTTTATTAGTTAAAGACTGTTTCAATTTTAATATTTGCTATATATTGTATGTCTGTAAGAGTCAACAAAAAGGTCATTTGAGAATTTGAAAACAGGGAAAGCATCTTAGAACGTTCGAATGTACTTAGAAGTAATTAAAAAGATATTTTTGCTGGCTTTTAGGAAATCATAAATTTTGTAAATGTTAATGTTCTATTCAGGAGCTAAATTTTGAATTTATATAAAATTCTCCATATTATTATCAATCATTATATTGTGTAATCTTTGAATTGCTTCATTTAAATTCATTTAAATTTATTTTAACAGTAGAAAGAGAAAAGGTTAAACAATTTTTATCGTCGCACAATAGGAGTATCATATCAAATAAAAATAACACCCAACGTAAAGCAATTTCATATCAATTATAATGACACCCACAGTAGGGGTATTTCACAGCAATATTTATTTCATTTATTTAATTGCAATTAAAATGGAATACCTTCCAAGAAATTATATGCGATAATCGTATTAAGATATTCCAAATAACGTTTCAAATAGTAAAAAATTTATTAGTGGCGGGGGGGCTGTTATTCGCACACAATAGGCAAAAAGGTTCCGGTAAAGCCCTTTTGCTATTCATATTTTGCACAGTTTCAGTCAGATTTCGAGAGAGTAAGCATCGTGAGTATCACGACTTAAAACTACAATCAGTGAAACTTCAGATCATCCCAGCGCTTTACTACAAAGGCATCTGAATGAACTGAACTTCAAGCTGCAGTAGTGTACATTATGTGTCCTGTCACTTGGTATACATCGACGTTATAAACTTCTCTTTTCTGAATAAACCTAAGGGAGTTGGCAACTGTTCCTTTTAGGGCAAAAAGAGAAAATGAATCCTACATGACCATGCCAGAAACGCCAGTCAAGGACTTCTTGTGGAAACGAGCATCCGTCACCATCGCGAACGACATGGACTTTACATGTGATTTTTCAATGCTCCATTGGCCAGGAAGCGAGTTTTTTTTTACTTGGAAAATTTTGAATTTTGCCGAACCCTTGCTGTTCCAAGCAAGGTAAGGATCTTTAACGTGCGTGACAACACTTACACACGGGACCTCCATTTTACCTCTCATTCGAACGAGGGTGTATTTTTGTGAAAAATGCTCGCCTAACATTTTTCAAGCGGACCGTGTCGGGACTCGAACCCGGGACCTTGGACGTAGTAGTCACACACATACCACTATGCCACGGAGCCGCCGAACGAAATGGACTACGAGTCCGCTTCAATCCTCAGACGTCAGAACGGTAGATCAGCATCCAAGATAGTAAACAAGAAATCAAACAAGTTCAACCTCGGGGCACAGCACGACGACAACTCCACCATCACCATTCCCCTCGACGGACACAGAGACGCAACCCCCATAAGTTACGGAAACGCCCCTGTCACCACCTTTATGGTAACATCGTACAACGAACTGCAAACACGAAATACTGCATCCCACCAGTATTTATAGAAAAATTCAACAACCTTCTGCAGCACGTCAAGGTACTAAAGGACAAACTATGGAAGAACGTAGACATCAGAACTCCTAGAAGAGGAGCTTGCATACTGGCGACAGACAACAATGGATTCAGATTCCTACAGAAGTACATTAAAACAAACAACAACAAATTCCACACCAATATGATAAAGGTCGAAAGGAAACTCAAAGTTGTCGTCAGGTCTAGCGGCTAACATCACGAGTGAAGACGTTCGTGATCTTAGACTTAGTAGTCACATGCATACCAATTAATCCACGGAGCTGCCATGATTTTCAACAGCATGACCAATTTCAGATACTTTCCCGATGCCAGAAAAACAACCGTAATCGTCATGCTCCCAAAACCCAGGAATAAGAGAATGAACACCGAAAGTACAATATCCCAAATTTACGAACTACTACTAATACTACTAACAAGACTGAGACCACTGCTACAACACAGAATAGAACAGTATCATTTTAAAGAATAGTATTCGATAATACAAGCAATGGGGGTATTAACAAACATCACAACTACAGCAAGGGCTAACCACCACAGTCCCTGCTACAGACACCGAAAATACCTTCCACAAAGTATGTCTTATTGGACTACTGTTCAAATTAATCGCCAACCACGAGTTTACCGAATTTGTATATACACATACCTCACGGCTATTTATCCCACAAAAGAATAAAAGTGAAGGTAGAAAATACATTGTCCACGGAAACAGTTCTACAGGGATGATGTCTCTCCCCAATACTATTCAATGCCTACATCCAATATATACCATGCCCACCCAAGGCCACATGCGCATTATATGTCGCCGACATGCTGTTTCTAACAACAGGACGACACCTAAAGAGACAATAGACAAGATGCAACGCCAATTCGACATTCCGCCTGATTGGTTCCAGCAATAGGAATTCAAACTCAACTTACAAATAGGGAAGCCATAATTTTCTCGAGACAAATGACTAAAAGACAAAATTCACCGACTCTAGAAAATCAGCAACTGCTATGGAGTCCAATACCTTGGGAATCACATAGGCAAATGGATATGCTTCGGTAAACACTCACCGAGACAACGTACAAAGTCTGAAGATCTTTAAGCTACCTCCACGGAATTCTCTACTACAAAAACAAACTACCCCCGACATCACACTCAAGACCTACATACGACCAATTCCGAACTACGCATCAACGGCATGGTATATCTACACCTCACACAGCAACAAAACCAAAATAGAGGCCTTCTAAAACAAGATCATTTCAGAACTATCACCAGATCCCCTTGATTTGTCAGAAATAAGACGCTAAGGTAGAACCTATAACTACCGACATTGGAAGAATATTTCAAAGCGCTGGCTGTAAACATCTAAAAGAAAATAGACAGCACACATATCAAGCACCTTCGAAACAGTGCACCCCCGTTGTATGGAAACCCATACAGACGAAAGAAAATCCCTAAAGATATACCAGATGGCTGAACCGTGAGTATCAACCACCATATTAGAATTCCAACTGCCATCAAAACTAACAAAGAAAGACACATACATAGACATCCTCTGTGAATAGATAAGTCAAGAATTATTAAGAGGAGGTGGCCAGAATCGTCCAGATTAATGCTGTATTAGGAAGATAGACCTGAGAAGTCCAGGATTGACCACGCTGGAAAAAAAAGTTGGCACTACGTGGATTATATGACGCCTATAATGATATAATTGTGTCATCTACATACGTATGGTTGCCACATCATTACTTACAACAGTAGGAAGATCAGCAGTGGAAATGGTAAAATAAAGCGAATCCATTATACTAGCTTGGGCAACGCTCTATGTTATTTACAACTCAGTTTCACTTATTGTAATCGTGGATTAGTTGTAAAGCAGATGGTCTTCAACAGTACTATATTATGCTAACTTTAGAATTGTCTATGTTTTTAGTGTAATCATCTGTAATTTTGCATGTGTCAGTTGTATGTTGTGTTTTAAGCGGAACCCAGACTGAATTTTAGGGAGGATGTTATTAACATCAACATGCTGTAAAAGTTGGTTATACATAAAGTTGCTACGTTTTGCAGCGTACGGGTCCGATAGAAATACCGGGCTAACTACCAATGCGGTGAGGAGGGATTCCTAGTAACACAAAAAAATACATCGCCAACGATTTTCTATTTACAATAAAAAAGATAGAAATTTTTATCTAAACAGCAAAAAAAATTAAATAAAGTTACTATTTAAAAAAAGCAATTTTACTCTATGGACAAATTTAATAATTGTTCCAAGAAGTGCGCATTTCGTAGCTAACATGCAATAAATCTAACCAGTAAAAAAGAATAATGCTCATACTTTCGTATAAGCAGATGGGTTAAGTAAAAAAAAAACGCATTAAATTTAGAAACCTTTCTAGTAAGGATTTTACCATAAGAAACATTAGTGTATCTAATTTTAAAGTGGATTTATAAAAAAACGTGTTTTGTTCGTCAGCACGATGCGAATTGGGTTTATCCCTTGGTATGTTAAAAAAAGAAAACAAGTCACATTCATGTGTCGGAATACTTATCTTGCCATCCATCGGAAGCGGATCAGCACAGCATCGCCGCGGTAGTCAGCAACAACCATGCTGCTACCGTAATTGCAACAGCGATCTGCACGCAAGAGCAGTTGATCTACGTCAAAGAATAATCGACCTACGCAACAAGCAATTTAGCCTCCAGCTAAGACCTAAAAAGAGAGTCTTACTAATATTAATAACGCAGGAGAACTCACCGATGCAGTTGAGATCTACACTTCTTATAAAAAAACGCGCATCGCTCTTGAAGTAAGTAATTTAGAAAATACATATAAGGACGAACTGCAGAATCAAATAGAAATTGTTTAAATAACAAGAATTCAAGCTTCGATCCTCGCGTTATCAACATACCAAAAAGGAGATTAGAAAACTCGACTCAAGCTATATCAAATACTAGAATACACTATTTCAATGAGTCTTTCGGTCGTAGCAGTATAAGGATTAATTTTACGCTATAGTAATGTGTAGCCAGTTAACGGATACTCAAATCAAGGTACCAACTATAGAATTTATAGCGTAAACTCGTCGTTTTAGAGTGAATAGATTGAAATTGAAAATTATTCGCAAGCGTATTTATTATAAACAGGTAAAATATATAGGATGTTATTGACGTATGGAAGAGTAGCAACGGAATCGATGTGGTTTTTAATTCATCGACCGTAATTGAACGTAACAAAGTATTCCAACATTTAGTAGAGTGCTGGTAATAGATCCTCAAACATAAAGTAAACCAAAATGAACACATTAAGAAAATGTCATATGAACTTTCTTGATGTGGTTTGAGATTTCATGTGCAACCAGAACATATAGCGAGCACTTAACTAGGTTGGTCTTAGTTCGCCCATCCTATTCATTACAGAACAAATAAAACATTGTGGTTGAAACATTTAATTGGCAAATTTTTAGAAACCGAATTTCATTCGAGTCGTAATCCGTCTTTGCTTGAAGCATAATTTTTGTTTTGTAGCGTTTACATCAACAATAAAAAAAGTACTATTACGGGAGTATGAAGCGATAAGTTATTAAATTTGGAATTGCTCTAATGGGGCAGGGATCCCGTAACAAAATAAGGATGCACCGGTTAACTACAGTGGCGCGGGAGTAGGTCCCTATAGAAATAAATGGAAAAATAGAACAAAATTGAATAATCAAAGATTTATCTAGGTGCAATTTCAAGTTACGTTACTATAACAACGCTTTTTTGAAGGGTCATCCATTTTTATTGAGTCTCACGCAAATCTCTCAAGACTGACTACAAGCAATCCGGAAGGGGACTTTAATCATTATACTCTCTGGTGTAATAGAATTCCTCTCACAATTAATTGATATAATCAATTAAGAAAAATGCAGCCTCGTTGCTGTACCTAGGTTCTATTTTTAATAAAACACAGTATTATTTTGTAAAAAAGTATATATACAATTTTTAAGGTTATCTATATAACTTTCAATACCATTCACACAATAATATTTCTGAAAACATGTACATAAATTAACCAAATAAATTATAACACCATTTATATAATAGTATTCTTAAAATGTATATGGACAAAAGTTTAAATTTATCTAAATGTAAATAAAGACAAATATAGCATAACATCTTCTAATAGATCCAAATGCCTACGGCTTCTAACAATACATAATTTAGTCACTTTTGGTTGGTGAATACCTTTGTCTATTTATCTGTAACTATTAAATTGTGTTATTCACTGTGTCACAAGTTTCAATGACCAAGCTTCTTAAATTTGATAAACTAAATAACCTTACCTACAATACAAGTGGACGTTCTACACTTTCAATGTCCAGCTAAACAGGTTTCAATCCAAAACAAAAGAACAATTTATAATTATGTAAACTAACCATTTATAAATAGGTGTTTATTTAAAGTAATCCATTTCACCAGCTGAAATCTATCATAAAAAGGTTTATTCAATTCTCCATTAAAATGGTAAGGACTGGCCGGTCCCTTTTAAATATTGGTCTGTCAATATATATATATATATATATATATATATATATATATAAACCACAAAGAACATTCAAACTATATACATAGAGCAAGGTCGTACAGAAAATAAATTGTAATATATATATATATATATATATATATATATATATATAATATATATATATATATAAATATATATATATATATATATATATATATAGATATTATATATATATATATATATATATATATATATATATCCGCTACTCTTGTCACAATGAACACTCGCGATTATTATTACTTTTTGATACTCTTTGATACTAGTTCAGGAGTAATTAATTAATTGATTTCTGTCGCCTGTATAGAAATTTCATTATCCTCACTTTCTCTGCTTTAGAAGGGCATGCTATTAACATACCTATTACGTGAAAGATGCATGCCTGTATAGGTGTAACTGTAACATAAATTAATACATTGCACTGTTGGATGATGTTTGGCTGGTAATTAAATATCTGTGGATTTGGTTAACCCATCGGTTCTTTCTTTCTATTTTAAAACATTGTAATAACCTGATTTTTATTGCATCTTGAATATATTGTAAACTATATCTATGATTATTTTGGTGTATTATTAAATTGAATATTTTTAACGAGCACTATAGAAAAGCATTCTTAATAAGAAATGCATAACATTGAAATTTATTTTCTTTTTTGTTGGTTTTTAAAATTGTTTATGAATCGGCGATCCATCTTAATTAATCTTTTTCGTCTGGTTTCTGTTTAAAGTAACGCCGAAGCGTTATAACACGTACAAATAATTTGAAAGAACTTACGTACTTCCTACATAGGAATTGTCGACGAGTTTTGAAGTAACCGACGGTTAAGCTAATAAATAGCCGCATTGCCTTTTTCCTGTTTAGCAACAAATTAAACTGTTTGAATTTAAATTTATGAACTTGTAAGTCACGTTTAGTGTTTTTTTCTGATATTTGATATATTTGTAACACACGTCTGTAGGTAGTGATTTAAAGTCAAGATTTGGTACATAAATTTAATTAATTACAGGTTACCACATCTTTTACTATATGTTCATAAATTCCATTTAAAATCGAGGTATTACTATACCAATTAATTTTATTTGAAGAGGTTATTAGGATTTTTTCTATGATTCAAGTAAAACGCTAAACTATTTATATATTTAGATTTACTTTTTAAGCACTTTACACACGCTCAGTTTGTCTAACATTTTAATAATATAAACGATTGCGTTTTTCTAATAATAGTATGGTACGTAAAACTTGGGAATGCAAATTTCATTCAAGAATAATACTTATTTACGTAACCAGTTATAAAACGAGAAAATTTACATAACGACCGAGCGAAGTGAGCGAGTTTTGCAAATTACATTAGTCAAATAAAATGTTTTTTTCATAGCGTGTTACGTACAAAGTGTTATCTAACCCTGATTTAAAAGGAAGCAAAAATTTTTTGAATTGCATTATACGGTTTGAAAGCATGCATCAGTAGAAAATCCGCCGCGGGAATATAAATTTATCTTTTATCACTTTTACATCTGTCGAGAACGTGTTTTTGGGTGAAATAAATGGTGGCAAACTGCAATAACTTTTAAACTCTTTTTTTAAATGCTTCTAATGGTATACTAAATTTGCAAGGTATGTCGATTCCTGATTTGACCGTTGTATTAAAAAAAGGGCCAAAAAGTGTTGTTTTTATGAATTTTTCGGTCTGGGTTCACTTTATTAAAAAATTTCTGCTAACAAAAAACAAAGCTAAGAAAATTCTTTACAAAAAAGGTGGTATTTCTTTTTTCTATGCCCGTTTTCTCACCACCTAGCGATACGGTACATGGCGCGTTTTTTTTTTCAAGTAGTTTCTCCAAAACGCTAAACTCATTTTGGTACTTGAAATATCGTTTATGGTTACAGTCTACGATGATTTCTTTCATTTTCTGATTTGTTTTGATGTAAAAGATTTATCTACAAGCTCATCGGTTAACTTTTCTTCTAATTGTTCTTCTGTTTCAGTCTCGATATCAGTTCTCTCGATGTTTTCTTGGAAATTATTTCTACTACTTGCGAGTCACTTTCGCCGTCGTGTGGTGTTTCTATGATGGTTGCTGGATTTAAATAAGTTTTTCTTTCGCACAACCTACACACTCCTAAAAACACCGCAACCCTGCTTTTCTGCAGCAGAATGGGGCATTGATTTCCATATTTAAAATCTTTGTTTCAAACAGCAGTTACCAAAGTACATTTTTGGTTAAATCTTCCTTTCAATTATCTAATAAAATTTATAAAATAACGTTATTTTGAAGTTATTTTTTCTCTTGTAATTAATAAATTCCATTTTTATGTTATTTGCATTTAAAAACATCACTTCTATATACACTGTAACTTAACAATTATTAAATTAAGTTGCGTTTACTGCATACTTCTAATATTATCTTCGCACAGCAACAGCTCGCGATTTCCATTAAAATAACATTTCGCGATCGAACCAATCTAATGAATGAATCTACTGAATAATCCCCGTTTATATACAAATTCTCTATTTTCTAGAATGTTACTAGAATAGTATGGAACATTATGATGCAAGGTTCTCACAAAAATTCATTAGCATTTAAAATCGCGGCGTAATTCCCTTGTTATCTGCTTCCAGTTATCCGTGACTCGCTCTGTTCGTCCTGCTCTCACATATACTATTATTGTGGCGTATCGCTTCTCTCCAACAGTGAATGCGAAAATCATAAATAATTTTTGAGTTATTATTAATGCAAAAGGGGTTGCATTTTATAAAAAATATTTGCTTTTAACATCAAAACAAGTTTTAATACATCTATTAAGGTTTGAATTCGATTTTATTTTAACAAGATTGTAGTTTTTATGCTAAATGCGTGAATTGACTACTATTCTACGCTATTTACAATAAATCAAAATACATTTTTATCAAAAATGTATCGATAATTAACGAGTGAAAATAAATGGCTTTGTATTTATCTTAACACGATCGATTTACTTCGCATTGAATGCGTTTTACGGTATCTTACAATTAATACAACTTACGTTACTTGTTATGTATTTACAATATGCTTATATCATACAGGGTGATTATTTATACACGGAAAATTTGCGTTTTTAAATGGCACGTTAATGAATAAAAGCACGCTTGTATTTTACAGGGTGTAACCATGAATATACGGAAATTTCTATTTTTCCGGATTCCTTTATATCTTAGTGGGAATTATTTCTAGAATTTGGGTTTCAATGTCTCGCGTGAACCCTTATCACGTCAATATATATATATATATATATATATATATATATATATCACGTCAGTATACAGGGTGAGTTTTTAGTGTGGCAACGGTCGATAACTCCGTTACTATAAAAGCTACGTAAACCAAATTTAAAGGCATATTAGGCATGCCTAAAGTGCACATTTTAAAAATATTTGGAAGCATACAGGGTGTTTCATAATTCCAGGGCATATTAAACTTAATTTTAAATGGAACACCCTATATATTATTACATTTTTGAAAAGCCCATAAAAAGAGCTTTAATTTGATATCAAATTGTATCTGTCTATTCCTTTTAGTTTTTGAGATATTCAACTGTTTTTAGAAAAAATGACCCCGATTAGATACATTGCCACTGCACTAATACACAACTTATGTTAATTTTCAAGGTGCAGAAAATGTTACCATATACCATAGTATATTTGTAAATATCACTTTTTTGAAATTTCTTCCCAGTATACAGGGTGTGTCAGGTTTCGCAAAATGCAATTTTTAAAAAAAATTTTTAAATGGCACGCTACCAGTTTTATTGCTACAATGGATAGTTCATTAAGTGTCCTTTCATTTTGGTTAAGCAATCCCTATACCTAAATCCATTACTTTCTGAGATATTTTTGATTTTCTTCAAATTTTATGAATGTTTTTAATTTACATAACTAAAAATAACTTACTATTGGAGAATATTATAAAACAATAAATACATTTTGATTAACAATCAACTACAGTTATCCAGTAACAATTTTCACTAAAGATATAACAACCTACAATAATACGCTATCAACAGAATTCTGCCAGATCAACAATATGCATTTTATAGAAAATGTTCAAGCAGAAAATCAGGCAGTCTTTAAAAAAATAACTATTACATGTAAAGTGTCAGTAAGGTTTATTAATTGTAGTGTGTTGTAATTTAACAGGATATCTCTCTTGGTATATTCTTGATGCAAGTAGGAAATTTTTTAAACTTGCTCCCATTACTCAAATCATATTTAATTGTTCTTCCACTGTAAAATTCATTTTGAAAACACCTTCAAAGATTACATTTAAAACAACTGATAATGTGTTAAATGACAACACACTACAATTAATAAACCTAAATGACATTTTGATTGTAATTGTTATTTTTTTCAAAGCCTGCCTGATTTCCTGTTTGAACATTTTCTATAAAATGCATAATGTTGATCTGGCAGAATTCTGTTGATAGTGTATTATTGTAGGTTGTTATATCTTTAGTGAAAATTGTTATTGAATAAGGGTAGTTGATTTTTAATCAAAATGTATTAATTGTTTTATAATATTCTCCAATAGTAAGTTATTTTTAGTTATGTAAATTAAAAACATTCATAAAATTTGAAGAAAATCAAAAATATCTCAGAAAGTAATGGATTTAAGTATAGGGAATGCTTAACAAAAATGAAAGGACACTTAATGAACTATCCACTGTAGCAATAAAATTAGTAAGTAAAGTAAGTAGTAAAAAATTTTAACAATTGCATTTTGCGAAACCTGACACACCTTGTATACTGTGAAGAAATTTCAAAAAATTGATATTTACAAATATACTATGGTATATAGTAAAATTTTCTGCATCTTGAAAATTAACATAAGCTGTGTATTAGTGCAGTGGCAATGTATCTAATCAGGGTCATTTTTTCTAAAAACAGTTGAATATCTCAAAAACTAAAAGGAATAGACAGATACAATTTGATATCAAATTAAAGCTCTTTTTATGGGCTTTTCAAAAATGTAATAATATATAGGGTGCTTCATTTAAAAAAATATAAGCTTAATATGCCCTGGAATTATGAAACACCCTGTATGCTTCCAAATATTTTTAAAATGTGCACTTTAGGCATGCCTAATATGCCTCCAAATTTGGTTTACGTAGCTTTTATAGTAACGGAGTTATCGACCGTTGCCACACTAAAAACTCACCATGTATATTGACGTGATAAGGCGTCACGAAAGGTCATTGAACAAAAGCTTTACAAATAAAGCCCACTAAAATATAAAAGGATCCGGCAAAAATAGAAATTTCCGTAAATTCATGGTTATGGCCTGTATAATACAATCGCACCTTTATTCATTAAACTGTACAAGCGAAAAATCCATTCCGCGTATATAAATAATCACCCTGTATGATATAAGCGTATTCTAAATACATACGAAATGATGTAAGCAGCATAGTAAAAAAAATATTTTTAAGATTCCGTAAAACGCTTTAAATGCAAACGCAAATCGATCATTTTAAGATAAATGCAAAAGCTATTCGTTTGTAATAAACAAAATGCACTTTCTTGCATAAAAATAAATAATTTCGTGCAATTAGAATTTCAATGCTAATCCTAATTATGTATACTAAAACACGTTTTGCTGTGAAAGCAAATATTTTCTATACAAATGCAACTAGTTTGCATTATAAGGCCATTATTAAAGCTTTAAATTAATCATATCAATTGACTTTTGTATTATATAAATTCATTTTATATAAATAATTTTTGAAATATACCTGATTAAAAAATAAGTTTTGAAAGGATACGTCCGTTTCGTATGAACTAATTAATAAAAGAACGTTTATTCGGGGAAGTCGCCAGTACATTAAAATAACCGATAAAATTGATTATCTTTCGCATTAGTATGCGACGCCACAATAACCGTATATGTGATAGAGTAGGGCGAACCGTGCACGTCACTAATAAGTGGAACGCGTTAACGAGGCAATAAAACGCGACGATTTTGAACGTTAATGATAAATTTCAGAAAATTACGTCAGATAGGCGTGTATTATTGGGAATGGAATCGCGCAAACACTAGCATATTCTAGAAAATAGATAATTTTGTATATAAAAGAAAGCGTTTATTAAATAGATTCATTAATAAATTCAATCGCAAAAATGTTATATTGAGAAAAGAATTCCGAAGCTATTGCTTTAAAGTATGCAATACGCATACTGTAATTAATATTTACTATGGAACAGTAAATAAAGAAGTAACCTGCACGGAAATATGAAAATTGATAAATGCAATTATTTGATCCTGTGATATTATACCATGAAGATGGGAAATGCTTCGATATAAAAACTATTAAAATTTTTATTGAATAAGCAAACCATGGATGCACATTGGTTTCTAAATGGAGATGTAAATGATATAAAAATCTTGTAAGCTGATTTGGACGACAATTTAAAATAAGAAGGTATTTAGTTACGAATTGGATAATAATATTTGAATATTTGTCATTTAGTTTAAGATAGAGTAACTCCTAATCATTTTATTTTGTAAATCTTTACCTGGAAGATTTGTAGTCAGTGCTCGAAACACTGATTTTTTTAATAAACTATCTGTCAAGAATTTTTTGGCCAAAACAAACCTTACAAGCGTGGGAATAAATAAAACCAGGTAAACTATCTATAAGAGAAGAGATTTAGTTCTGTTGAGCTAGCTAGGCAAAGTTAGAAAAGAAGGTAAGTCAACAACTTCAAATTTTACAATTTGCTGTATCTGTATCACAGCACTCTTTCAGCGGCGCATCAAAGTGCGGCGTTGTCATTGCACTCTTTCAGTGACGCGTCAACGCTTTGCATATTACTTTTCTAGTGACGCATCAAAGCCAGGTGTTGTCACAGCACTCTTTTAGTGGCGCTCCAACGTACGGTGTTGTCACAGCAATATATATATATATATATATATATATATATATATATATATATATATATATATATATATATAGACGTGATAAAGAAGTCACGAGAGGTAATGGAAACCCCAATTTTATCAATAAAACCTACCAAAATAGAAGGAACGGAAAAAAATTTAAATTTCCGAACATTCGTTGTTCTACCTTCTATGAAATTAAGCGTTTAACACGTACAAAGCCCTTAAATTCATTTGCCTTAATAAAAATCATATTTTTCAGTGTGTGTAAATAAAGCCTTCTTAAAAATACGAGTTTCATTCGAAGATATAAAATAAAAATCCAGTTAAATTGGTCCGCATTTAAAACAAACGATATTTTCGTGTATAGATAATATTTAACTTCATTGTTTTAAATACAATGCAAAGCCATTCGTTTCATTCGTGTCATTATGAAATATAAAAAGAACCTCTTATAAATCATGTAATTAAAAATTCATTGCAAAATGTGAAAAAAGTCCTAAAATACCTTAAACCTGATGCAAATTAATCGTTGAGAGATATCGTAAAAATGAGTTTTCATTACTAAGAGATAAAATACAAAGCTATTGCATTTATTAACGAATCCCTCACATTTATCAACGAAGCCTTCGTAAATTAAAATACTAAATAAATTTTCGGTATCAAATATACGTTAGCACGTTTTATTTACCGGAAAAACCAATCCTCTTTTACAATTATTAAGATGCAATTCTTTTTGCATTTGCAAAACTTTTAAGAAAGCAATTGTAGCTTTAATTAATTATGTGATTATACTGAAATCTGTACTTTATTAGTATACGAGTCAACCATAAAGAAAGCAATCGCGTACTTTAATTATTTTTTCCGACGACCACTTGTGAAAACAACAGATTACACACTACTTATTTATGTAGAAAGTAAAGTATATCACTCTAGAGTGCGAAAGTACATATCACTCTAGTGTTGAAATACTTTTCAACTCTAGAGTGATATGACTGATGTTAGTATGCTAGTTACCTAGGCAACCCAAACGACTACCGGTTTCTACCTTTTTGCATTCATTCGTTTCGTTTTGGCTAATAACAGTTTAAAATACCCATAGTTAAATCGATACTGACAGTTTCCGTTTTACTTAAAGATGTAATTACTCATATTAGTTTGTAATTGAAATGATTTCTTTAATAAAAATTGAGAATGCATACGCTAAAAGCAACAGATTCGCGGATTTTATAAAAACAAAGTAGGTGTTCGAATTTTCAACATCAAAACGTCAAATAAATTTTATAGGTGTCTGTCTGTCTTGCATTATTGCGTACACATTTATTGCAAATAAGCATAAAAATAACTATTTCGTAATTGTTTTTAGTGGTGGTCGTCGGAAAAATAGAGTACAGTACTCGCGTGAAAAGTGACATTTCACACTCGTGGAATAGTCGCACTCGGCTTACGCCTCGTGCGACAATACTCTTCCACTCGTGTGAAATGGGTCACTTTCCACGCTAATAATGTAATATACTATTCCGTGCGTGTATAATATCAAAAATAAAATATTCATTTCAAAATTAGTTTAAGAGTTTTAAATGGAGTACTTTCGTGATTAATAAAGACAAATACGCCATCTTTGCTATAAATGTTTTTAAAAGTGATTAAATAAATGAATAAACGCCGATTCTAAGAGGACGACAATTAAAAATGCCATAAAACAGATCATAGTTAATTATGGGTTTCCGTGTAACAATAAGATAAAATGAGATGCGACTATTAATTTCGTACGTTAGAAGAGGATAAACGGCACGTTTTACGATAACACATAAATCATAAACATGACAATAACTGGATTGTTAAAGCACGAAGACGGTATAAATTCTTGTTAATATTACATCACGTAGATGACTAATTTTCTAGGTGGTGTTACATTTACGCGGCATAATTTACGCGCGCTATTTTTACACTTTAGGCGTGGCTCTAACGCCATTTTATAACATCTACAGATCACGTTTTTACCGGATGATGCAATCGCTGTCTAAGTCAATTTGCATGCACAATTTAGGTAAAAATCAAATTACTTACGTTATGTGTATCTCAAAACTTCATCTCAGGGTCCAGCACGTGGTTTGGGTTTGATTACGCCATGTTGAACATCAAATTACTATCCGTCACTAAACTTCTATTGCATCTCGTAAGGGTTTAAAAGGAAATAGGTAGCGGGTACGATAATGGTCGAGGTAAAGGGAAACTACATACCTTTTTCTTAAAAAACTACCGCGCACTTAGATACTTGTTGCTTAGTCCATGTCTCGTGGCTTAATGCCCGATTTCTCCACTCGCGCACATCCGCATTCCTTCTGCGGAAACTCGACTGTCAGCGACGACGGAAGTTAGCGTATTATTCAAAAATACGCGGCAATTAACTTACAAATATATCTCTAAACCTAAACATGATCCATGGCCAGTTTGGCATGTAACAGTGGATAAGAAAAAATTTCGAACGGTGACGTATTAAGATAATTTTATATATAAACGGAAACTTCATTAATTCGCGTTTCGATTGAGTACTAAACCAAGTATATAACTTTGAGAAAAGATTTAAACGCATAAATTTGAGCAATTTATAATATTAAGATATGCAATAAGTACCGTAGAACTTTGCATATATACGAAACTTATAAATTTTAGTAGTTTGAAACATAAAAATTATCAAACTCTATTATTTGATGAAACATCGTTTTGTAAAAATACTATGAAGATTAAACATTCTTCGATACAAGTTAATTAATCAAAAATAGACGATACGCGTTTTGATGGAGATTTAAGATGGAAATGGGAAGTCTTAATACCGTTAATTACGTTGAAGATGAGATTTTTACAAGCGCTATTTTACCAAGAGGATAGGTTGCTTCAAATTATGGGGTCGAACTTTGAAGTATTTTGACCTTTAATATATTATCTGTCAAGGGTTTTTTCCCAAACACACTTACACGCGTGGTAATATGTGATAGGCAAATTAACCAGCTATTAAAGAAGATTGTGCACCTTTTAACAAGGATTAGGTAAGAATTATTAAGTGACTTGTAGGAATTTTTTCTGTATGAAATTAAGCTGTAAACTGTTAACGTATAGATATTTTCTTCAGATTGTTGTGTTTTATTTCATTTGGTAAATCTCACAGTACAAATTTCCGTTGAATTAGCCATGCAAAGAAAAGAAAAGGAAGATAAAATAATAATTTCAAACTTCCCACTGCTGTACTTAAGTCACAGTATAATTTGGGCAATACTCCAACCACTTGTCACAGCACTCTTTTCGCGGTGCTCCAACGTCCAAGCGGTGTCACAGCAATATATACGTATATATATATATATATATATATATATCATATATATATATATATATATATATATATATATATATATATATTATCGTGTAAATTATAGGTTAAGAGGGATAGATAAGTCAAGAGAATAAATTTGTAACGACCGTGTATATAGAAAATAGGAATAATTTATTTACGCTCTAAATTAATTAGTTTTGACATTAAAACAAACGGTTAATAGCATACATTTGTATTAATAAATTGGAATGTTAAAGTGTAGAAGTTTTGTAGTACGTGAAAACTCAAGGATGATACGAATATAATTAGCTTTAATATTTTGAAGGGTGTATAAATCAAGCACATCAAATGATAAGGAGAGCTTTTGTATCAATAATGTAAACGCATATTTTCCATTTAACTAAAAAAGCGTTCGTTAAAAACATAAATCCTAAGAAATTCTATGGGTTGAACAACATGGAAAGTACAATTTCAAACGGACAATCGGTTCATAGAAAGCCTGACAGATAAATAAACAAGTTCAAGGAACCAGAATGTACGTTAGAACACAATTCTGTAGAAATTTTAGTTAACGGTCGATGCGAAGCCTACGAAAATAACAGGTTGTTTGAAAGCAAGTCGAGACGGGATACCATTAGCATAAGACAGACAAGGATCACATATAATAGACGTTGGGTAAAACACTCATTTAAAGTGCGCGACAAGTTGTAGAGGTCAACCATAATATCGATTTTATGTTGCTGGAGTGGAATTGTACAAAACACAACGAATATGCGTTAGACGAGGTAAGATAGTTGGAGGCTAGACCTAAGAATGGGAGAAATGTTTGTGATTGGCTGATTGCTAGGGGGTGAGAGAAAATTTAAAGAAGATCGCAATCATTGTATTTGTTAAACAGTGTTTCGGACTAAAGCGACGATGGAATGAGAATTCTAAAATTTTCAGAATCGGTTACGGAGGGAGAGCTTTTCGATTGAAATAGGGTGCAGGAGGTGTCTTTCTACTATTATAAATACACTAGAAGACATAGTAAGGCTCTCTTACTTTACTGAGCTCTTACTTCGCTTAGCTCTTACTTGACTTACTTCTACGGTAACATCTAAGTTTAAAATTTAATAAATCGGTGATAGTGCAGTCCGTCTTAATTAAAAGTGTGAAAGCACGGGTGGGTGCTATATTGTAAACGGTGCTGTCGCTACATACAAAGAACAAACGGAGGATGTTACTGAGGTAAGCCTGCCTAGATAAATTTTGGAACAAAGATGCTGGGTGTTTAGTAGATACGGAAGGCGATTAATTTATTTTGGATAAATATATGGGTTGAAATATTGAAAGCGTCTGCAGAGAATTGGATAGCGATTGGAAATAAGTTTGATCTACATATAGCAAAGAGGTGGATAGAATGCTACGACGAAGTTTTGGGTGGACGACATCTTCAGAGGTGACAGTAAAAAAAAACTTATTCCAGGTAATGAAACTAGTTTCTAGTGTTATTGCTTGAACATTTTGTGCTGTTATTTTGTGCTAGAGTGATTTGACACATTGGGTGTGTATTTTATGAACATAAAAGCTAATTTGAAGGGTATCTGAAAAAGACAATTTGTATTTATTATTTGAAGGTGTAAATAAATGACGTAAATTTTTGATGTAAAGAGTAAACGGGTCTTTAGGGTTGTTGAAAGCAAAGATGCGATTTATTTATGCATTTAGAGTAACAGGTTTATACTGAGCTCACCATAGACCAGAGTAAAATTCAAATCAGGGTTTCAAGACAGGCCCATCTACCTATATAAAACAAAAACTGTTGAAATAAATTAAAGTCATGAAATTTAAAAGGATTTAATGATTGAGATTGTAATATTTTATAAAGCTGTATATCTGAATTTGCAAATGTTGAACTGGTAACGGAAAATTTTGATTTGTATGTATCGTTGCATTATTTGAGTAATAATTTTATTTGATAGTGTAAGTGAGAAAGAGTAAACTTAGGATGGTAAGTATCTCTGAAGAAGCAGATTTTAGAGCTAGCCGTGGTATGCTGAAATAAGGAGGCATTCCAAAAATATTGGAATATTTTATTTAATTTTCAGGAAAAGATTTTAGGACAGTCCAATTTGTGGGGCACGATTTTAGAGCTTATTCACTGCAAATTTTATGACAGCCCAACGCTGGGACTCGATTTAAGAGCATAATTACATTACATTTGATTTTCCAATGCTCCACCCGAAGGTACTACATTGGCCAGGAAGCGAGTTTTTTTTTACCTGGAAAATTTTTGAATTTTGCCGAACCCTTGCTGTTTCAAGCAAGGTAGGGATCTTTAACGTGCGTGACAACACTCACACACGGGACCTCCATTTTACCTCTTATCCGAACGAGGGTGTATTTTTGTGAAAAATGCTCGCCTAACATTTTTCAAGCGGACCGTGTCGGGATTCGAACCCGGGACCTTGGGCGTAGTAGTCACACACATAATTACAGCAATATATATATATATATATATTGCTGTGTATATGTATATATATATAGTGTGTGTGTGTGTGTGTGTGTGTGTGTGTGTGTGTGTGTATGTGTACATATAAGGGAATTATTATCTAATCTATTAAAGTGTTTCGGTACAAAACCAATCGATTTAGTACATGGTTAAGAATATCAAACTGTAATACTAGAAGTATATTATCTAGGCTTGAATTATTTTATAGCTCCTTTATTATTTATTTGAATCTAAATAATTGCTATAGATGAAATTTTTGTATACCTAATCATAGTACTAGAAACAAAAACAATATGCTCGATTGCCAATAAGAAATATATATGTATATATATATATATATATATATATATATATATATTGCTACGATATTGCTACTCGCCAGGTGCGCAACGACCAATTGCCTGCTGATCGCCACCTCTAGGTGCCTTTAAAATAATTTAAAATTAACACAATCAAATTTATTCCTCGACTAGGTCAGTGATGTCAGGCACAAAGCAAAACGATGATATGATAAAGAATTTTTACTCACTCCTTTCCAACACAATACACCTGAATATGACAAACGAAAGTCACCAAAATTTGTATAATGAACTAAATACAATTTTTGTCATATTATAATTTACAAACCTACGCCTTTTTTAATATCATTTACCCTTTATAGAACCTTTAAATCAAAATTAAAATAAATATTCCTATCGAATGAGCTCTTTACGAAGATTATAAATTTTTACACCTTTTTAAAGCAATTAAAACCAGCAAATAAATGTATCTTACCACGAATAGTTTCGTTGAACGTTCAAAGAAATATCCCCGTTTTTTATATAATTTTGCGTAGCAACCAAATTTTTGTTGACCTTTTACACACTATGCAAATTTTAAGCTCACTTCTAAATGCACAATTTATGTAAAATTACAAATGCTACGTGCTATAAATTAAATAAATAGTTCTCACCTTATATTTTGCTGTTTTTTTTCTGCTGGAGTTTCCTGGCTCCGAATTCCCACTTGTTACGGTTCTTCCGACAATTCGGCTTAGAAGTCACTTTTAATTGAATAACGGTCGTTTATTCAGTAACTTAGAGTCGTTAACCAGCAGCTTACCGTGTTTGAGTATTTATCAGCACTTAGAGTCGTTTACCCAGTAATTTGAAGTATCTTACCAGTAACTTGGAGTGTTAATGCAGTAATTTGAAGACTTTACCCAATAACTTAGATTATTAAGCAACAACCTAGAATCGGTTACCCAGTAATTTAGAGTAGTTTATATCCAGTAATTTAGAGTTGTTTATGTCCAGTAATTTAGAATCGTTTACCAATGAGCCCTAAATGAATAAAATTGCAACGATTTTTATTTAAATTAATTATTTTATACTTACGTGTATATCAACGGCAAAATTGTATATAAATTTATTGAAACATGCACTCGTTTGAACTTTTCTAAGTTCAACTTTTACAATTATTAACTTTCACTAATAATTTAATTCTCATGATTTTCTTTCAAAATAGCACAGTCGGCGCGTGGATTATCAAATAATGCTCCTCTATTTGCTTCGTTAGTTTTATAGAATCAAATTCCTTCTCGAATATTCCACCCGTTCTCATTGGTTGACAGAACGCTATTAGTTGTTTGTACGTGGGAAAAGCGTTTTAATTATGGTTATATCTGCAATCTGTTGGGTTTTAGAGAGACTTGATTAACAAATGATATTAAATATACGTTCTAAATCGTACGTATTATTAAGGATGACATTTTATGTATGTTCCAAATTGCACGTATTACCGTCGCCTCAGATATCCATACATTATTTACATTTGCTTGTTTTAAGGGTTTGACTATTACAAACTGGTATAAGTTACACGCATTTATTAATCTCTTCACGCAAATGCGTTTAGATTGAAAGAAATTTCATTTCACGGTTACTTTTCTTCAAATATGTTGAATTTGTATTTGTTTTGAGCTAAAGGATGTTTTTAAATGTTCTAAGATGATTGGATTGATTCTGCAATTATTTATTTTAATAAATGTAGTGAAGTTATTACGAAATAAGCTTCCTTTAATTAATTGTAGTTTGTAATTAATTTTATACAAGGTGATTTGTATTTGTTTTTCCATAATGAATGAAGTTTGTACATTTTTGGATTTAAATGTTTGATTTTCCTGGTTTTTATGATATTTACATGAGGTATTCCTCCTTTGTGAACTTATATGACCTTAAAGAAACTTATAATCAGAGCAATATATTATATATATATATATATATATATATATATATATATATATATAGCTTGTATAACTTTTTTTTATTGTAACGACCTTCTTTTTATACGATTGTGTTGAAATTAGCAGGTTTTAGGTCGGCTGGTAATAAAGAAAACTCTTTTTTATGGCCTAAATTTTCGCATATATTTTTATGCTTGATCACAGGCAATAACTAAAACGTACAAACTATTAACAAACTACTAAAGTGAATAAAATAACTACTTACAGTGAGGGTATTTACATTAGCTTATTCTGAAGAATTTTTAGAACAATTTTCTTTAATAATTAAAAAGAAATAATGTGTATATATAAAAATTTGATGAAATAAAATATTGGTTTGATAGAAGTAAAAGTCAATTTTGATTAAATGATTTTTATATATATATCTTGATCTTTTTGTTTAACTTGCATGTGTGTATGTATGTTATGTATATATTAATTTTTTTTTGTTTTAATTTTTAATATGATACATATAATAGCGTCCTCATGTGTATGTTTATATTAGGAGGAGGGTGAATATTGAATGTATCATATTGTTTGGTGTTTTGTGTATTGTGAGTATTTATTTTGTGTGTGTGTGTGTGTGTGTGTGTGTGTGTGTGTGTGTGTGTGTGTGTGTGTGAGAGAGAGAAAGGGAGAGAGAGAAGGAGTGGGTTTGTAGGTGGGTGTGTGTGTATGTGAGTGTGCTTTTATTATAGTTAGATGTAATTAAGAATGCACTTGTATTTATTTTGTGTGTGTGTGTGTGTGTGTGTGTGTGTGTGTGTGTGTGTGTGAGAGAGAGAGAAAGGGAGAGAGAGAAGGAGTGGGTTTGTAGGTGTGTGTGTGTGTGTATGTGAGTGTGCTTTTTATTATAGTTAGATGTACTTAAGAATGCACTTGTAAAATCAATTCTTAGACTTATCGTTCTTTATATTTTTCTTTAAAGTTTAAAAGGTATGAGTATATACTGCTCAGATTATCAATATCACTTTTTGTATTTAATGTATTTGAATTTCTATAAATATGGCACATTTCTAAAAATATTCTTTTAAATTTGTTAATTTCTATTTGTAAAATTTGTGGATTTTTGAAATTTATTTTATGTTCATCAATAAGTGTGTGTATTGCAAGGGCACATGCTTTAGGTTTAACTTTTATATCGCTTTTATGTTGTATGATTCTTTGTTTTAAATTTTGAGATGTTTGGCCAATATATGAACGATCACAATCTAAACAATTTAATTTAAAAAATTACATTTCTTTGTTGCATTTCATTGGTTTCGTCTTTAAGTTTGGAAAATAATTTATTTATAGAATTTACGTTTTTTTTAGCAATGTTGATATTAAGGTTTTTAAATATGTTAATAATTTTATGTGTCAGTCCTTGTATGTATGGAAGAGATTTATAGATTTGGTTATGGATGTTGTTGTTTGTATTATCAAGTTCTTTATTTTTGGTAATTTGTCTATGTCCTTGGTTGTATAATAAATTGTTTATTAAAGAATTAGGGTAGTTGTTATTTTTTAAAAGCTTATTCAGTATTTTTAAATTTTTTTGGTATAAAGTAGGATGTGATATATGTTTAATTCTATTTTTTAATCCTAAAATAAAGTTAATTTTTATATCAAATGAGTGGTACGAATGATAATTTATATAGCGTCCAGAGCTAGTGGGTTTGATATACCAGTCGGTAATTATTTGATTATTGTTTTGTCTGATAACAAGGCATAAGATTAATTTGCCAAACATTAAAAAAATGAAGTCGCTGATTTCCTATTATCAAGCTGCCTATGCCCCTGCTTCGTAAGCTATTGATCGACGAGATCTCGATTCAGTTAAGAGCAAATTATTCGACACAAAAAATGAATCTAAGAATTCATTATTTCCAAAAGGTTAAAGAAGACTGTCAAAAACTTCATTGTTTGACATGCACATACGAAAGCCCATAAACTGTTGAATCCGTGAACCTTTAAACAACAAACATGTTAACATCAAGTCTTCTAGTCCCTTTATAATGCAAGTCAGAAGAAAAATTTGCATAAAATGATCACAGCATATTCGAGTTGCATAAAAATATGAAAACTAGCATCACCTTTGTGTGTAGATATTGTCTCGCATTGCAATAAAAAAAGGATGTGGGAAATGTTAGTTAAACACGAGCTCATGGCCAATAACGGTACCTCGAGCAACTGGCGCAATATTACACCTTGATTTCTCAACCTGCATGATTTTATTTTAGTAAGTCAGCCTTAGATTAGTCTAGACTAGACACAGGTTTGGAATAAAAATATCTAGAACTAGAAAAATTTGCATGTACACAATATTAACAAGTTCATTCACATGGAAATGAATGATAAATGATTACAAAGTGGGTAGGTATTTAACCTCATTTTAGTGATTTGTATTTATGTTATCTCTATTGTTTATTTTTTATTTTGAATGCACCTGTACTTGCATTATGACAAATGTCTGTAAAATTTAATACATTCAAGAGGTGATACCTTAAGATCGTTCAATTCGTCACCCCTTGTTTCTCTCGGAGTTGCTCAATCTTCACAAGCAATCACTGGTTTTTGCAGCGAACTTATATCAGTACCTTAATTTTAATTGTAGAGTGACTGAAAACAACAAAGACACCCTTATCATGGCTTATTAAAGTAAAAAAAGTTACTTGACCGACATATCGTTTGTTTACCCTATTTGTAACACCTCTCAGCTACTATTTCTTTCGATTCTCTTAAAATTACAGCATAATTGACAAGATCAATTTATAAACAATGCATCAATCTGAATTAAAATTCTTTACCACACAGTAGACAAGCGAGCCTAATCCTTTAAATAACTTGAGTCCATACATTGTGTCAACATTGCGTGACTTAATTATATTTAAAGACTATTTAGGTAAGACAAATTTGTATGCACTCTTCTAATACAATTAGCACAATTGCTGGTATATCAGGAATTACAACTTATCCGAAAATTTTAACTCCGAAATTCAAAAAACACGTCCCGTTTCGGTTCACAAAAGAATTGCGCGAATTGGAGCAGTCTCTTTTCTTAAAATGGATTGGCATTCTTTGAGTATAGGTTTATAACGAGCAGCAGCATGTTTCAAAACATACCATTAGCCAAGGAACTAACAGGGGTTGAGCATGAATGAAAGAGTGACGCAGTGTGACTTTTGATTCTTCTTGGGGGCAACGACGTAACTAGGTACCCGCAGTACCCCCAACCGCGGGAGGCCCCGATCACCAAAGAGGCTCCAGGTAATATTTCACGCAAGGGCCTATCTGACAAAAATTCAATAATAACGTAATAAAAAAAATAAGTGTTCATCGCCTAAATGTTGTATCAGTAAAATGTGCTTTCAACTTTATGTTTCTAAAAGAAAAAGTTTAGTATAAAATTAGAACTAGAATAGAGAATACAAATTGAAGCACAATGCCACACAATATAGTACTGAATAATTACCTATTAAAAATTTACATTATACCTACAATTCAAAAGATAATCAGCAGAGCATTATTATTTCAAATAATGTTTGTAATTTAATAATGTATATACTGACGGGTCGCAAATCACCGCTGAAATCTTAAATCTAATAGGTAAGCGCAGGTGTTAAGGTGCCGCGTTAGCGTCGACGCGCCAGCGTTGTCTTAACCCTGCTTACAGATGCATGCAGGTTTTGTATGTTTATATTATTATTTTAGTCCGTTGCATGTTACTGTCGGTGTTGCGTGTCGCATCGCATAATAGTGTAACTGTTCGAAAAAATACATTTGTTATTTTTCATTTTCGAATTGCGATTACCGCAAATATATAAATCACTGAGACTTAACACACAATGAAAAGACACTATGAAAGTGGTTCTGCTAAGGGAAGAAGAAAAAGTGAGCAAGGAAAAGTTTGTGAAAAAAATACCAAAACTAACAACATTTTTCAAACAAACGATTACCTCCGAATTTGAATTTACTCCGAGTGAAAGTGATGCAAGTCCCTCATGTTCATTCAGTACAGAAACAATCCCCATCAGAACTTCTTTTTTGCGTTCGTCAGAAGTTGCCATTGATAACGATGTTTTATTAAGTAGTGCTTCACCCTCGCAAGCGACGATACCTGATACTGAACCGGAGTTTTTACAAAAGTCGAATTATCCGAAAGTAAGTATTTTTATAGAGCATTTTAGTAAGTTCAGCTAGCGTCACCAGGCGCGACAGATTTACTAACACAGAAAAAACAAGTATGTTAACTTAAAAGCAAAATGAAATTTCTTCAAGAAAATTTGTTTAAAGGAAATAAAAAATATCTTGACTTAAAGGAAAACGAAATTCTCCCAAAGAAATTTCTTTGAATAAAAAAAATTAACAAATTTGTTTTTCTGTGAAGAAACGCAGGCAAATTTTACGGCGAGATCGTGTGGCGTCATGTACGAAACTTACTTTACAAATGAATTTGTACTACAACCTATAATTTATTTATAGAAAAACGAGATTCCGAAATCGAAATAAAATTCTTTATCGATATGGCTCTATATTCTGGTTTACAATTAGCAACAGACATTAAGAGATTTATTTTGAAATACGGGCCCTGTCGTCCGAAAGGACCCTTTTTCAGAAATGCTAAAAACAGGTCTTTTTCTGAAAATTATTACGTTTGTAAATCGACATCTAATATAGAAATTGATTTAACTTGGCTATGTTACTCCCCCAAATACGACAAAGTTTATTGTGAACCATGCTGGCTGTTTTCTACAATTAAGTATGGGTGGCAGGAAGGCATTAACGACTGGCAAGATTTATCTGAGAGAATTAAAAGCTACAGATATGGTGTGGCGCATATAGATTCATGTTATGCTGAAGAGACTTTGAAAAGACTGAATTGTGTAGATAACGTAAATGACGAGATCATTTTGAAACAACAACATTTTGGACGACAAGTGTTAGAAAGACTTTTAAAATCACTTTGAAATTCGCAAAAAACCTTAATTCATTTAGAGGAAGTAAAGGCCAAGAAACTATCAATGACATTTATAACGGCAATTTATTATACGATGTGAAGCTACTTGCTGATTACGACGATGTCATGCGAGAAGTGGTTAACAAACCCAAAAATACCATTAAATATTTATCGCCACAAATTCAAAATGAGTTAATTGACTGTCTATGTAAGACTTTGAGAAAAAAATTATTAGGGGATATCGTGGAAACTCTTTACTTTTCAGTCATTGCTGACACAACTCAAGATATTAGTAAAATTGATCAACATAGCCTTACTTAGCGGTATGTTGAAATTAAGAAAACTGACATGGGCGTACCTACAGGAATCTGTATTCAAGAAATATTTTTAGGTAAATCATTTTTATGTAATTATAAGTCGATTATATTTATTATACTTTCAGGGTTTTTTCAAGTACATTCTCAAACTGCTGAAGGTATTAGTAACCAGATAATGAATATTCTACAGAATGATAGTGTAAATATTATTAAGTGTCGCGGCCAAGGGTATGACGGTGCAAGTAAGATAAGCGGCGCGTACATTGGCGTTCAATCTAGAATTAAAGCCATTGAACCTAAAGCCCTTTACGTGCATTGTGCAGCACATAATTTAAACCTAGTTATTAATGATGCAATCAATGCAATTCCCAAAATTCAAAATTATTTTGCATATTTACAAGACATTTATAACTTTTTCGGAAATATTACTAATAGATGGGATATATAACTTCTATAACAGATGAGTCGCAAATCACATTGAAAAAACTAAATCCAACCCGCTGGGCTGGAAGATTAATTTCGATATTAGCAGTTAAACTAAAATACATGAATATAATGAAGAGTTTATCCAAAATAATTCTTGAAAGTAAACAACGCGAAGAAATTCAGGAATCAAACAGAATAAAGAGTAACATTGAGAAATTTGAATTTGTTTTTATTACGGTTGTACTGACAAATCTGTTTGGAGAAATAAATTTTGTTTTAAAAACATTCCAAGGAAAAGATTTGGATGTAGTAAAGACGTCCGAAACTTTAAAGAAAATATTCGAAAAATTAACTGCAATAAGAAACAAGTTTGAAGCTTTCAAAACAGAGGCTACACATATTGCTAGAAATTGGGGAGTTTTGGAAAAATTTTCTAAAAGGAGAATTAAAATTAAGAAGAAATTTTTTGATGAATTAACGGAAGATGGTCGATTTACAGATGAGGAAATGTATTTTAAAATTAATATTTTTCTTAAAATAGATGATATTGCAATTATTCAAATTCGTACCCGCTTTAAAGGATTTCACGAAGTGGCAGATGTTTTCATTCCTTATTCCTCAAAATTTACTTCAAATAGCAGACGACGAAATAATTAGAAAAGCTGAATCTCTTTGTTCATTTTATTCAAATGACTTATCCGATGGTTTAGGTTTGCAAATATTATTATTTACCAAAACTTTTAAAAATGAACTGAAGAAAATCAACACAATAAAAGATATTGGATTTCTACTAATTGTTGACCACTACGATAAATGTTCCACATTTGAAGATTTAGTTTCGGTAATTCTTTTATTTTTGACAATACCGATAACTGTTGCTTCAGCGGAAAGATCATTTTCAAAATTTCTGTCGTAATAGAATGGGCCAAGATAGGTTATGTATGTTAGTTTGCTTAACATAGAAGCAGAAACAGCCGCCAAAATGGAGCTTCAGGATGTTATTGACAACTTCGCTGCTATTAAAGCCCGCAAGTAAATGTAATTTATAGTTTTGTGTTAGATACTAAATAAAGTTTATCGTGAATTTTATGTTTCTTATAAACTTTTATTGAATCGGACCTCATCATAATTTATGCGGGAGGGCCCCCAAATTTTAGTTACGTCACTGGTTGGGGGCACCTAGTAGATGAAAAAAAACGTTGTGTTCGCGGAGAAGTCGCAGTTTAGAGCCACTTACCGTATCACCTGTAACTTGGGAACGGTTGAAGATAGAATAACGATTCAAACGCCAATCTGTTCTAAACAATATGTTCTACAATTAGGTATATTAGACATTTTGCTATATCTTGCACCTAAATCGATTTATTTGGGTAGTGTCAAGACTCGATCTTGATTGCAGAGGCGATAATCTTATTATGCCAAAAAAAGTAGGATTTTGTACATTGTTTCCAGCACTTCCTACCACTGCTGATTCTGTGTATACAATCTTGTGCAATTTCCTACAAATAAATAGCCAGCTAGGTCAGACATATGCAGTTCTCAGTTGTGATATGACTATTTATTTGTTAACAAAACTAGCACAGCTACAAACAACAGGGTTTGAAAGACCTTATTTAAGAATTAGAACGTGTTGAAAGCTTTCCAAGGTAAGTGTAGTTGGTAACGTAGGTTAAAATTGCACCTTGTTGGTTGTTAGACTTCGATTTTTAGTACATTTCTTTAGTTGTTTCTATAGGGACCCGCTCCCGCATCACTAAAGTTAGCCGGTGCATCCTTAATTTGTTACGGGATTCTCGCTCCTTCTGGGAAATTGCAAATTTAACGCTTTATTCACCCGTAACAATAAATTCAAGTAATAATAAATATTCCACTGCTATTATTGTTAATTTGTAACACTATTTTGCTAATATATATATATATATATATATATATATATATATATATCAGCAAAATAGTGTTATATATATATATATATATATATATATATATATATATATATATAGTTGATCTTCTTTTCAATAACGAACGTATCTGTTATAAATTAATTGCCTTTGTATGAATTTTGGGATATATTTCGTTCGAAATAAGTTAGTGGTTTAGTTTAAAACATTTATTAAACTTAACGTTTCGGAAAATTTGTTTCCTTAATCACAAGCTACAAAATAGATAGCATTAAATTACATATATAAAAGTTATAAATTACTTACTTAATGTGTTTTTGTAGAAAACCTGTTTTGACATGTAATGTCATTTCATTGTTGTTGTTGTTGTTGTTGTTGTTGTTGTTGTTGTTGTTGTTGTTATAAGTGATGTTTGTCAAAACTAGCTTTTTACATTGAAATAATTTGATGAAAATACAAAATGTTGATTATTTAGATATTCTTGTTTTATCCGACCAACAAATCTTTATTAAGTTTGTATGTGTGGATGGGTGTGTATGGATGGTGCGTGCGTGTGTGTGTGTGTGTGCGTGCGTGCGTGCGTGCGTGCGTGCGTGCGTGCGTGCGTGCGTGCGTGCGTGCGTGCGTGCGTGCGTACGTGCGTGTGTGTATGTGTGTGTTTGTGTGTATGTGTGTGTAATAGGAATCTGGATTGTCTTTGGGTTATTGTATCTGTAATTTATTAGTTTGATTTAGTTTTGTTTAAAATAGTTAGTTGAGAAAACGTTATTATTTATATAAACTTTGTGTGAAGAAATCTTGGAGACTGTATATGTGACCTGGTTGTCTAGTTATTAGGAATGTTATATTTGTTTTTTAAAATTATAAAGTCCAAAGTATACTGCTTCTAAATTATTAATATCAGTTTTTTCATTTAAACAGTTATTTGTTTTTTGAATGTGGTAGGATTCTAAAAATAATCCTTTGTAATAATTAGATTCTATTTCAAGTATTTCAACATTTTGTAGATCTATAGTGTGATTATTTCTTTTTATATGTGTCGAAAGTGCGCAGGTTGTTTTTTCTATTTTGGCGTCGCTTTTATGTTGTGCAAGCCTTTGACCCAGGTATTGTTTTGATTGGCTTACATATTGTCCTCTACATGAGCATTTGATTTTATATATAGTATTGCTTATTTTTAGTTTTTTTGTTTTGTCTTTTAAATTTGTGAAAAGAACTTTGGTTGATTTATTATAATTAAAAATAATTTTTATATTTGGTTATTTTAAATTTGTTTTTAAATTAATTGATAAATTTTGAATATATGGTAATGATCTGTATTGTTTTTGTGTTACTGTATTTTCTTCTTTGTGGTGAATTTGGTTGTTAAATATTATTTTGTTTTTTAGTGGTTTAGGGAAACCATTGTTTATGAAGATATTTCTTTGTTCAATCAAGTTTTTGTGATAAAATTCGGGGTCGCTTATTTTTATTATTCTGTATTTTATGGCTAAGATTGTTTTGAATTTATGGTTGGTATGAGGATTTGAAAAGTAGTTTATATATCTTCCGGAATTGGTTGGTTTCTTGTACCAATCTAATTTTATTTTATTATTTTCATTTCTTATGACTTTTGAGTCTAAAAAAGGGATACTTTTGTTTTCTTCTATTTCGTGTGTAAATTGTAATTTTGAGTGGAACTGATTAAATTTATTAAGGATTTCTTATATTTTATTTTCGGGATAGCAGCAAAGAATGTCATCAACGTATTTAGTTATGAATGGGAATTGAAAGGTTACATTTGGAATTATTTCTTTGATAAGATGGTCCATTACAATTTGTGCTAGTATTGGGAATATAGGAGATCCCATCGTAATACCAAATTTTTGAATATGGTATTGGTCTTCAAATGAAAAGTATGTGTTGTTGAAAATTAATGTTATGGTAGTTATGAACATATTTTGATCTAATTTACAGACTTTTTTTATTTTATTCCAATTTTTAGTTAAAATTTCTTTTGTTAGATTTAAGGGTATATTTGTGAATAAAGAGGATGCAGCGAGTGAGATTAGTATGTGATTGTTTGATATTTGAAAGTTCCTAAATTTATCAACAAATTCAAAAGTGTCTTTTACGTTGAAACTATCTTCAATAGGGAATGCTTTACTTAGAATATCTCCTATCCATTTTGCTAAATTGTAAGTTGGTGTATTGATTGATGATATAATTGGTCTTAATGCTATCGTCGGTTTGTGTATTTTAGGTAGTCCATAATATTTGCCTGAAGTGGAGTTATTTTTGATTAGAATGATTAGATTGTTGTTTTCTTCTTTTCAGATCATATTTTTATTAAATAGCAGTTTAATATGTTCGTTTATGATTTTTTGAATAGACGTTGTTGGATCTTTGTTTGATTTTGTATAGGTGTTTGTGTCGTTTAGAAGTTCATGAGATTTTTCAATATAAAATTGTTTGTTGAGTAGAACTGTCACAGCGCCATTGTCTGCTTTTGTAACGATAATATTTGGATTGTCATTTAGAAATTTTTTAGTTTTTTGAAATATTCTTTCTTCTTTGTCTGGATGTGTTATTGTTTGAATTATTAATGAAATTGGTGATGCAGTTTGTGACTTTTGTACGTAGTAAAGATTTTTGTTGGTTTGATAAAGTGTCATTTTTAATAATTGATTCTATACAAGCCAAAAGTTTACCTAAATGAATATTTTTGTTTATTATATGTAAATTGAATTTGGGTCCTAGTGATAACATGTTAAGTATATATGTGTGAATATCTTTATTACTAAGATTAACTATCCATTTGCTGTTATCTACGAAGAGTTGTTTGTGATTAAATTGACTCAGTTTTAAGTTATCGAATTTTTTGATATTTTCTTTTTTTACTTGCGCAAAGTGTTTGTTATAAAATATTCTTTGTCTGCGTTTGAAGGTATTTGTAATGATAACAGGTAGGATTGCTTGAAGTGAAATTTCAATATGTCTAATTCTATTGCTAAAAAAGTTTATATTTGTGTGTGTTGCTTCTAATTCTAAATTCAGAATTTGGATTTGTAACTTGGTTTTTAGATTTTCGATTTTTGTTTAGTTTTCCATGTGTTATGCTTATTAAATTTTGTTTTATGTTAGTTGGATGTGATATATGGTTTGGGATGATTCCTTCTCTTCTGCATCTTTCCATAAACAAGCATCTATTTTTAAGGTTTGCCAATTTTGATGTTGTGTTTGCCCATTGCTTTAGTAATGTAACTGCATTGCTACCATATGTTTGTTTGATGTGGTTGTAGAATCTCATTTTTGAATTTAATAACGAACGTATTTGTTATAAACTAATTGCCTTTGTTTGAATATTGGGATATATTTCGTTCGAAATAAGTTAGTAAAACATTTATTAAATTTAACGTTTTGGAAAATTTGTTTCCTTAATCATAAGCTACAAAATAGATAGCATTAAATTACATATACAAAAGTTATAAATTACTTACTTAATGTGTTTTTTTGTAGAAAACCTGTTTTGACATGTAACGTTATTTCATTGAAAGTTGTTGTTCTAAGTGATGTTTGTCAAAACTAGCTTTCTACGTTTAAATAATTTGATGAAAATACAAAATGTTGATTATTCAGAAATTCTTGTTTTATCTGACCAACCAATCTTTATTTGTATGTGCGTGCGTGTGCGTGTGTGTGTGTAATAGGAAACTGGATTGTCTTTGGGTTATTGTATCTGTAATTTATTAGTTTGATTTAGTTTTGTTTAAAATAGTTCGTTGAGAAAACGTTATTATTTATATAAATTTTGTGTGAAGAAATCTTGGAGACTGTATATATGACCTGGTTGTCTAGTTATTAGGGATGTTATATTTGTTTTTTAAAATTATAAAGTCCAAAGTATACTGCTTCTAAATTATTAATATCAGTTTTCTCATTTAAACAGTTATTTGTTTTTTGAATGTGGTAGGATTCTAAAAATAATCGTTTGCAATAATTAGATTCCATTTCAAGTATTTCAACAATTTGTAGATCTAAAGTGTGATTGTTTCTTTTTATATGTGCCGTAAGTGCGCAGGATGTTTTTTCTATTTTGGCGTCACTTTTATGTTGTGTAAGCCTGTGACCCAGATATTGTTTTGATTGACCTACATATTGTCCACATGAGCATTAGATTCTATATATAGACAAGAATTTCTAAATAATCAACATTTTGTATTTTCATCAAATTATATAAACGTAGAAAGCTAGTTTTGACAAACGTCACTTATTACAACAACTTTCAATGAAATGACGTTACATGTCAAAACAGGTTTTCTACAAAAAACACATTAAGTAAGTAATTTATAACTTTTGTATATGTAATTTAATGCTATCTATTTTGTAGTTTATGATTAAGGAACCAAATTTTCCGAAACGTTAAGTTTAATAAATGTTTTAAACTAAACCACCACCGTATTTCGAACGAAATATATCCCAATATTCAAACAAAGGCAATTAGTTTATAACAAATACGTTCGTTATTGAAAGGAAGATCAACTATAAATTCAAAAATGGGATTCTACAACCACATCAAACAAACATATGGTACTAAAGGAATGGGCGAACACAACATAGATGCTTGTTTATGGAAAGATGCAAAAGAGAAGGAATCATCCCAAACCATATATCATATCCAACTAATATAATACAAAATTTAATAGGTATAACACATGGAAAACTAAACAAAAAAATTGAAAATCTAAAACCAAGTTACAAATCCAAATTCTAAATTTAGAAATAGAAGCAACACACACAAATATAAACTTTTTCAGCAATAGAATTAGACATATTGAAATTTCACTTCAAGCAATCCTACCTATTATCATTACAAATACCTTCAAACTCAGACAAAGGATATTTGTAACGGGCATTTTTTATAGTTTAACATTTTTACGCTCCCTTTCTGTTAGCGTACTTAAAAATACATCGTTTCTTTGGGATCGCTGTTTGTATAAAGGAAATACTTCAGAATAATTCAGATTTGTATGCAATTTAACTCGTGTGTATTAATTAAAGTAGATAATTTGAAGATTGATTTTCATTACTAAATAAATTGCAAGGAATAAATTGTAAATTGGATTATTCGTAGATTGCTTTCCAACTTATCGGAAAGGATAAACAGCTCGTAATTAGTTATTATATATGATTGCGGCATTCACGTTTTAAAATGTTCCTGATGTTAATACAAGTCTAGATAATTTACGATAAGGTGTTGGAATAGCAACGAGTTTGATATGAAGAGATTAGAGTGGAGTGTTGTAGTTTGTTCTTCGTTCTTATATGTTGATATTACGTTAAAAATTCTGTTTCCTTGTTGCTTTACTAATTGTGCTTTTAGTTGTTTTTCTTGTGAAGTAAAAGTTGTTTTTAACTGTAGAGCAGTGTAGTTCTGAGGATGGCGATTGAAGGAAAGATGCTTTATAGGCGAACGTGTTTTACTCGACCGCACGTGCTTGTTTACGGAAAGTCGACGGACGGTTTTAGTGATACACGTGCTTTACCCATTATGGTTCTTTTTAGTTGTTTTGTCTTTTGATATTGAAACTGTGTGTGCGATCTAGTTTCGCGGGCCTTTTTTTTTTCTTTTCGGAGTGGCGCATACTTTGGATTATTTAAATACAGTGATACTGTAGTTTCTGAATTTTCTAACAACAAAGAATCTAAAATAGATCATTGCTTGCGCAAATTTCGTTATTGGTGAAATATAACAGATTACCGGCTTACCAAGCTATCAGGAGGCTTTCGATCAGTTACAGAAAGTAAAAGAACAATCTGCAGTTGATAGTAGTGTCAAGTTTCAAGTTGATAATGGGATGGAACCATGGACACCCCACACTCCACCAACTCCAACTACAAGGCTATCAGTAGCCGAATTAGTCCAATTCTATAGACACTCTTCCGGTGCTCCTGGTTGTGTAAGTTGAACTATTTCATACTGGTTATTAATCTAAATATCTATCCAATACTTTACCATATCTTTGTCGTTCTGATACCTTTTACAATAGACTTGCATGCTATTTTAAAACATAGAAAAAAAGAAAGAAAGAAAGATCAATACTACTAAATTACTCATATCAATTGTGTCTTACCTATTTATTTACTGAATTACTCATATCAATTGTGTCTTACCTATTTATTTTTTTAACATTTTGTCTGATTTATGTTTAATTGGTGTGTGAGGAAACGTTTCTGCTACTCCCCAATATTACCTCACTTTGTACTAAACATTTTTCTGTATTGCTTTTACCGTTGTTATATTATATAGTTTATCTAAACAGTCTCTTTTATTTACATGCTACAAAGTACTGAATAACTTAGACGTTTCATTGCTGCTATGCTTAATCTTTGTTTTTCAGGTTTGCTTAACTATTTTTTTTTTATTGCAGGTATTATCACTAACTCCTTACGGCCGCGTACATGGTAGGTTGGTCTGCTTTCTACAACCCCCCCTACTCTCCGATTGAGCCCGGTCATTTTTTTCTCTGATTTTCTTTTTGTTACGCACGGCTACGAGCCAACGTAGCATAAATTTGGCGCCCGAACAGGGACTGCCACGAATTACGTAACATCTATTTTTGACGCCCAACGTGGCTGCAACGAAAAAAAAAACCGTAACATATTTTATAACAAACACTTTGCCCAAGTAAAAAAAGAAAATATCAAAAAACTCAATAACTTAAAACTGAGCCAATTTAATCACAAACAACTCTTCGTAGATAACAGTAAATGGATAGTTAATCTTAGTAATAAAGATATTCCCACATATATACTTAACATGTTATCACTAGGACCCAAATTCAATTTACATATAATAAACAAAAATATTCATTTAGATAAACTTTTGGCTTGTATAGAATCAATTATTAATAATGACACTTTATCAGACCAACAAAAATCTTTACTACGTACAAAAGTCACAAACTGCATCACCAATTTCATTAATAATCCAAACAATAACGCATATCCAGACAAAGAAGAAAGAATATTTCAAAAAACTAAAGAATTTCTAAATGACTATCCAAATATTATCGTTACAAAAGCAGACAAAGGCGCTGTGACAGTTCTACTCAACAAACAATTTTATATTGAAAAATCTCATGAACTTCTAAACGACACAAACACCTATAGAAAATCAAACAAAGATCCAACAACCTCTATTCAAAAAATCATAAACGAACATATTAAACTGCTATTTAATAATATGATCTCAAAAGAAGAAAAAAACAATCTAATCAAAAATAACTCCACTTCAGGCAAATATTATAGACTACCTAAAATACACAAACCGACCATAGCATTAAGACCAATTATATCATCAATCAATACACCAACTTACAATTTAGCAAAATGGATAGGAGATATTCTAAGTAAAGCATTCCCTATTGAAGATAGTTTCAACGTAAAAGACACTTTTGAATTTGTTGATAAATTTAGGAATTTTCAAATATCAAACAATCACATACTAATCTCACTCGCTGCATCCTCTTTATTCACAAATATACCCTTAAATCTAACAAAAGAAATTTTAACTAAAAATTGGAATAAAATAAAAAAGTCTGCAAATTAGATCAAAGTATGTTCATAACCACTCAAGTTCCACTCAAAATTACAATTTACACACGAAATAGAAGAAAACAAAAGTATCCCTTTTTTAGACTTAAAAGTCATATGAGATAAAAATAATAAAATAAAATTAGATTGGTACAAGAAACCAACCAATTCCAGAAGATATATAAACTACTTTTCAAATCACTCATACCAACATAATATAAATACAATCTTAGCCATAAAATACAGAATAATAAAAATAAGCGACCCCGAATTTCATCACAAAAACTTAATTGAACTAAGAAATATCTTCATAAACAATGGTTTCCCTAAACCACTAATAAACAAAATAATATTTAACAACCAAATTCACCACAAAGAAGAAAATACAGTAACACAAGAACAATACAGATCATTACCATATATCCAAAATTTATCAGGTAATTTAAAAAACAATTTAAAGCAGCCAAATATAGAAATTACTTTTAATTATAATTAATCAACCAAAGAACTTTTTACAAATTTAAAAGACAAAACAAACAAGTTGAAAATGCAAGGCATTGTCGCAACGAACTTCCAAATGTAGACTTACTTTAAAACAATTTAAAGAAATTAAAATTATTATGTTGTAATAATTATAAGTATTCAGATAAAATACAAAAATTTATAAACAACAAAAGAGACATTTTAAAATATTTTATTTTATTGAATAAATATTTTAAAAGCTATATATTAGTTCTCATCAATAAGATAAGAAATTTTTTTTTTATATGAATCTAATTATTTTCGGTAATCAAAATTTAAGTTTAAACAATGTCTATAATATTGGAATAATTGGCATGAAATGCCATAAATTGTTCAAATATGTGTCGCATATTGATTTTAAACTTTTAATTATCCCTGTGGATTTTCCCGGGGCCTCGGCGTCCCAGTGTCCCGATTTTAACTGACATCAAAACTTAAGCTCTGGACACCGAGCTGAATCGATTGATGTATCACACATTGATGTCCGACCATTAAAAAGGCCTCGGACACACAGACAGACAGACACACAGACAAATAGATTTCATAAACGAACGAAGTTCGTTGAAAAACTAAAAGTAAGCAATACTATACATATATAGTATCAAATGCTCATGTGGAGTACAATATGTAGGTCAATCAAAAGACTACCTGGATCACAGGCTTACACAACATAAAAGCGACGCCAAAATAGGAAAAACAACCTGCGCACTTTCGACACATATAAAAAGAAACAATCACACTTTAGATCTATAAAATGTTGAAATACTTGAAATAGAATCTAATTATTACAAACGATTATTTTTAGAATCCTACCACATTCAAAAAACAAATAACTGTTTAAATAAAAAAACTGATATAAATAATTTAGAAGCAGTATACTTTGGACTCTATAATTTTAAAAAACAAATATAATATTCCTAATAACTAGACAACCAGGTCACATATACAGTCTCCAAGATTTCTTCACACAAAATTTATATAAATAATAACGTTTTCTCAACGAACTATTTTAAACAAAACTAAATCAAACTAATAAATTACAGATACAACAACCCAAAGATACTCCACGTGGATACGGTACGTGCATTTTCAATCCCAACGCTTTTATATCTGTCATTATCTGTTGTATATAACAGATTGTGCATTTCCCTCGCTCTTTAAGATGTTTGTTAGTCTTGTTGTTTATCCAACTGACAGTTGAAAATAATTTCTATGAAAACCTATCGTAACATGCTCTCGACTTCGTCAAATGTAACCTTTTAAAATGCAGGTGTTTCTGTTAATTATCGACCGTTTAGCATAACAATTCTTAGACTTTATATTTCTTCATATCTGTATAAAACTGACGTTTGCTTGTTACAACGACTACAATTCGCCTTAGAAATATTGATTTGTTACGCAAGCACACTCCCTTATGCTTATACGTGTTGGATTAAAATAAATTAAAATTAATTATGCGTATCCTTGAACTTCTATTTGCTTTACAACTGCTTTTTTTCTTTATGTAATTTTAACATTACAATTATTAATTATAAAAATACGTTAATACTTGTCCGTTTATCCCTAAATGACTTAAATTAATTTTGTGCGTAAATAATTTGTTCTTTTTTATATACGGGGTTGTTGAAATGTTATTGTTTTCCACTGATTTAACCTTTTGAATCCACAACAATATATATGTAGAATTGTTAAGGGAAAATACTAGACCAAAATTGAAAACAATCAGTGTAACATTCTCTTTATTTGCAATGTTTAGCTTCCAAAATATAATTTAAGTTTTTCATCAGGACACTAAAAAGGTTAAGTGATGACAACTAAAAACAGACTAAAAAGTAGTTCTTACACAAATGTGAAAAGTTATTTTGTTAAAATATTCCAAAATCTCAGCATAATTTCAATTGCATTAAACCTAACAATTATAACACGTTTCACAAGTTAACAATTATTAAACAATGACAAATTTTATAAATTTTGTTTCTCTGTATCAGTATGCACAATGGGTTGTTACGTTGTTTTTTTTCGTGGCAGCCACGTTGGGCGCCAAAAATAGATGTTACGTAATTCGTGGCAGTCCCTGTTCGGCGCCAAAATTTATGTTACGTTGTTCTTGTAGCCGTGCGTAACACAAAGAAATCACGGAATGACCAGGCTCAATCGGAGATTAGGGGGGGTTGTAGGAAGCAAACTGACATATAATGTATACGGCGGTAAGGAGTTAGTGACAGTACCTGTAAGAAAAATAGTTAAGCAAACCTGAAAAACAAAGATTAAGCATAAATTATTCAGTACTTTGTAGATGTAAGAAAACTCTTTTGGATAAACTATATATTATAATCACGATAAAAGCATTACAAAAAAATTTTGATTACAAAGTGAGGTAATATTGGGGAGTAGCAGAAACGTTTCCTCACACACCAATTAAACATAAATCAGACAAAATGTTAACAAAAGATAAATAGATAAGACACAATTGGTATGAGTAATTCAGTAGTATAAATAGGTAAGACACAATTGGTATGAGTAATTCAGTAGTATTGAACTTTCTTTCTTTCTTTTTTTTTCTTATGTTTTAAAATATCATGCAAGTCTTTTGTAAAAGGTATCAGAACGACAAAGATATTGCAAAACAACGGATAGATATTTAAAGTCATATCAAGTAGGAAATAGTTCAACTTACATAAAGTCCTTCAGTAACGCCTCCTTGCATTTGAAGCGTGGGATTCACGAGGCCTGCACTAGCGAAACACTTCACCCTTTACTGGGAGGGTGTTGATGGAACTTATCACACGTTACCCTAATCACACCTACGTATTTCACTGGTGTTAGTAACAGACATTTTCAGGCTGATGGAACTATGTAGCATTGATAAATTTCTTGTTAATTCTAGTTCTTGAGACAATAATTTCGAAATATTTTGTAACACAAATCAAAAGAAAATGGTAATAACAATTTAGAATCACGGGCCCTCAAGGCACGATGTAATGCATTAAACTAACAGTAACGTGAGGTGTTCTATTTGCTACCTATGGTAACAAAGAAAAATCTAATGCTTTTGAATAACGAAATGTGCGCAAACAATGATCTATTTTAGATTCTTTGGGGTTAGAAAATTCAGAAACTACAGTATCCACTGTATTTGGATAATCCAAAGTATGCACTACTCTGATAAAAAAAAAGGACCACACACAGTTCAAATATAAAAAGACAACTCCACAAAAACACAATTAGTAAAGCAACGCGTATCACTAGAATAATGTTCCGTAAAACACACGACAAGTTCTACTACTGTTATTTCCAACAGAAAAGCAACAAAAACAATTAGTAAAGCTACGCGTATCACTAAAACCGTCCGTCGACTTTCCGTAAACAAGCACGTGCGGTCGAGTAAAACACGTTCGCCTATAAAGCATCTTTCCTTCAATCGCCATCCTCAGAACTACACTGCTCTACAGTTAAAAACAACTTTTACTTCACAAGAAAAACAACTAAAAGCACAATTAGTAAAGCAACAAGGAAACAGAATTTTTAACGTAATATCAACATATAAGAACGAAGAACAAACTACAACACTCCACTCTAATCTCTTCATATCAAACTCGTTGCTATTCCAACACCTTATCGTAAATTATCTAGACTTGTATTAACATCAGGAACATTTTAAAACGTGAATGCCGCAATCATATATAATAACTAATTACGAGCTGTTTATCCTTTCCGATAAGTTGGAAAGCAATCTACGAATAATCCAATTTACAATTTATTCCTTGCAATTTATTTAGTAATGAAAATCAATCTTCAAATTATCTACTTTAATTAATACACACGAGTTAAATTGCATACAAATCTGAATTATTCTGAAGTATTTCCTTTATACAAACAGCGATCCCAAAGAAACGATGTATTTTTAAGTACGCTAACAGGAAGGGAGCGTAAAAGTGTTAAACTATAAAAAATGCCCGTTACAGGGTAAATACAAATTAAATGAATAATCAGTGTGACAATATAATTATTCATTGATAAAGCTTGTTCTGTGTAAACAAGTTTGACCTTAATAAATATAATTTAATCTACTCATCCACAGGGCCATCAAAACCATGTCTGTGAGGTGATGTCGTCAGTAAATAAGTATAAATAACACATAAACCATCTGTATCCGATTTTTTATTCATTGGATTCGGTTCACATTTAATGAAAAACATTTCTAAAAATTTCCTTTTCGTAAGAACAGATTGTTTTGCAAGAATTTCCACCCCATCAAAATCGAGTTTATGGCCTAGATGATATGTATATGGTGCAAGAGCACATCTATCCAATTTTAATTTCGCATCACTTTTGTGTAATTGTAATCGCGTTTTTATGATCTGCGACGTATGCCCAATATATGTTTGAATGCAATTAATACAACTAATCCTGTATACTATATGTGATTGAGAAATTGAAGGATGATCAGATTTCAATTTACTAAACAGACATCCCACCGTTTTTATATATTTTTTATTTATTATTACATATTCATATTTGAATATGTTTATTAAATTATTAGTTAAAGTGCCAATTTGGGGTAGAGTACGGTATTTTACTAATAAAGTATTATTCATATTGTTATTAAAATTATTGAGTGTATTATCCCGTTTGTCCATTTTAAAATCATTTGTGGTATTTGTATTCATTTGAAATATCATTTTGTTTAAGTCTTAGGATAAGCATTATCGATTAATAAAGATGACAACTTCTTTAAAGTATTGTTAATAAAAGAGGAATGGCAAATTTTTTTTATCCTGTATATCATTTGTTTTATGAAATTTATTTTAATTGATAGTGGATGGTCTTATTTGTAATTTATGTACCTACCCGATAATGTTGATTTTTGGTACCAATCTAACATGAGGTGTGTACTTTTCCTAATAACTCTAGTGTCGAGAAAGGGTATGGAATTATTTTGATCTTCTTGTTCCAATGTGAATTTTAAGTGTTCGTCGAAACTATTAAAAATGTCTAAGATTTCTGAGGTGGCGTTCAATGGAAGTGTGAGTATCAAATCGTCTACATACTTTTTTTATAAAACTAAGCTGAAAAGATAATTTTGGTATACGTGTCAAGTAAAGTATGCATAACGTATTATGATAATATTGGACTTAATTTTGATCCCATAGCACATCCTGATTTTTGACGATAAAATTTTCCGTTATATGTAAAATTGTTATTATCCAATACAACTGTTAGTAAATGCTTGGTCACAGGCTATAACTGTATTAACGTTAGTACAGTTATAGCCTGTGATCAAGCATAAAAAATATATGTGACAATTTAGGCCATAAAAAAGAGTATTTATTTAAATCCAGCAGACCTAAAAAAACTACAAAGAAAAGGTGTTATATATTGTAGTGGTTTTAAAAGGTTAAATTTAGGTATAAAGAATGCAATTTCAAACACCCTGTATAGAGGAAACAACCATAATTTACGTGCGAAATTTATTTCATTTAGTTAATTTAAAGTAACAAGTATTACCATAATTTTACAATTAGTGATTAAAATTTAGTTAGGTTCGTAAAGAAAATAAATTGTATAAGCCAATGGAAGTTATTAATGAATTTAATTGAGTTTAGTTCAAAGGAATATAACGTCTAAAACGCATAAAAGCGTGAAAAATCGATAATTCCAAGGCAAAACGCTTTACTAACAAACAAAGACGTCAAATATATGAAATACCTTGAAACGCAAACTCCTAGAAATGTTATTTTAAGACGTTTGTTAATTAGGCACAGGTGCATGTTTTGAAAGGTCAACTTCTCCTTATTTGTGTAGATAAAAGACAAGATTCGAGGTGTTTTGCATAAATGCTAACCAAAAGTTTCCTTAAAGCGCAGAAGGGATGGAAATCAATGATATGCTTCGGAATGAGACAGGTATAATAGCATTTCACTTCAAAACGCACGTATTCAGTCCACGTGGGTTAGATAGCACGCGGACAGTAATATCGATTTTCTACCACTCAAACAAGGTTAGAAGGAAACATATAATATGCATAAGAGAGGAATAGAGTTAATACAGGCGGGGTTTCAAGACGTCACTCAAATATAACATTGCTCTAAATAGTTAGTTGTACAACAGACAAACACGGGAAAATTGAATGCGGGTTTTTCGGAAAATATCGTATCAACGAGCTAAATTTCAAAGATTTTGAAAACGGTTACACCAAAATTTGCGGAAATGTTAGTTCAATTAAATATTTCGCATTAGGAGGGTTTGGAGAGGTTACACTTAGAATCGTATAAATACAAAAGAAGAGTTATTAAGTTTCTCTTTGACTTCGCTCTTTGATTTCGTTAATTTGCATCGTTTACTACGTACAGAAATCTACTAACGAGCTTGTAAGTATTTAAAATTTATAAATTAAATAGTGCCGTGTTAGATTGTTGGCCTCAGCTTGAAACGCGAAAAGTGTCGAGTTTATATTTAACTGAGGTGCAGCAGATATTTTAACAAGCTCGTAAAGTAAAGTAAAGTAACGTAAATTAAATTCTGCAATAATAAAAAAGTGTAATATACTTAGATTTGGATGGATCTTGAATGAATAGCATGCAGCACAACTTAGATGGTGTTCATCTATAAATAGCTGGAGGCGGCAAGCAAAGCAGAACCACGAGACCAAGGGTGCAGGAACTTAACTTCATCGTCAACGGAGTAGGGATCTTCAAGAAATTCTAGGTAACGCATTAGAATTTGCTGTTTTATATAAACTACGAAAATTATTGTGATGTGCAAGAGTGAACTTTGATGGTATTTTGCATTATTTTGCGTATTGAAATAATACGTATAACTTTGATTATGGTATTTGAATATAAATCTAAAGGTGTATATAAAGCTTATTAACATTCCTCATGAATTACAAATTTTATTGTTAAGAGTACATGGGTTTTTTTGTGTTTATAGTAATAGTATGCAAAGTGAAAAGCATACATAAAAAAATAAACTGGGTTATCATGAGCTCACCATACTCCAGAGTGTAATAATTAGAAAAAAATATAAATGAGGTATTATTTAGGGCCCATTTACTCCTGTAACATTAAATGTGTTGGATATTTCAATTTAAAAATAAGGACTTTACAAAGATATCATTTATTAAGGTGTAACTTGAGCACCGAAATGTAGATAATCTTGAATTATTATTTGTAAATAGTGGTAAATAAATATTGTATGATTGTTGTATTATTTTGTGGTTTTATTGAGAGTGTGCGTGAACGGTAAAAAGTATGATAGTAAATCTAGGTATCCAAGAGGAGGCCCAACTGAGCTAGCCAGGGAGCTGTTAAAGAAATCAATTAAAGTGATGGAAGCAGAATCTGGGTAAGAAATTTTTTTGAACATTTTCCTTTTGTGAAAATTTTTCTTTTTGGTAAATTAATAAATGCTCGAATGTTTTTTTTGAGAAAGTAATGAGCAAGAACTAAATTACAAGGCAATTTATGACGCCCAATTCGTGGGGCTCGAATGTTTTTTTTTACGCTGGCGAGGCTTTATAGAAGTTACACGGCAATATATATATATATATATATATATATATATATATATAGGTACGAGTTCTAATATGAAATAGGCCGGATCGCTAATTCGATCCCCACTGTTGGGTCGACATAATTACTCTGTAAATAAAGTTGGATTTAAGCCCGACGCTTGGGCTGCCATTATTCTCTGAGGTTACCTCTGGATTAAACTCCTCAAGACTTACTTTCGACATCAATACTTTGTTTATCCTCTGAAGATGCTCTTCCTTTTGGACGCCAAACTTCCAGCTTTTTGCACTGCTTCAAAATGCTGCTTCCTCAGGGACATACAACACGGCTTCTCAGCTGCTCTCTGAAATTACTACCCTACTATTCGATGAAAGAAAACTCGACTACAAAATGTTATCACAATTTATTCTAACAGAAAATTTAATACCAAAAAATTTTCTTCTTATTATTATCGATTTACCCATAGATTACATCCTCACTTTAAAATAATTCATTTTATAACACATATTTTGAGATTGATCTATTTTTATCAATAACTATTGAAAGTAACTGGGCTTAACCAAAAACCTTACTTTAAATCCCTGGTCTAATAAAACCTCATAGTAAACCTTTTTGTACATGTGCTAACTTTTTTTTGCACTGAAAATCACCTAAACCCGTTTACTTTTTACATAAGCAAATATTACACAATCATTTTATAATACAAATTTCTACACCAACATATTTTCAAATAATTCATTATAAATATTAAATATACAATTCTTTTGACTAGAGAATTTAACAAAATACACCCCAAAAAGCACATAATGTCATAACACCAAATAATAATCACAAAAGGCAAATGCTTTTACAAAAAAATCAGTTACCTGGAATGTAGCACAAACAAATATCTGCCATTAAACCATCGCTGACGTAGCTCTCATCAACGACTACACGTACAGGAATCACGCCAAGTTAACTCACACCATCTGGGACAGCAATCATCTACCCAAATTTCTATTCATCCAATCTACGATAACTCCAATCCTCCATACATCTGATAAGTTCCAACAAAATCCACTACTCCATTTAAGTGCTCAAAAAAAAACCAACAACCAAAATAAAAAAGTAGTTCCTACTTACAGTTCAGCATACTTCGCTTTTTCAAAATACACGCTTTACTTCAGAAATCTAATTAAAATTTACAACGGCTATCGAATTCGTTGAAATCTCTCGCCAACTGATACCAACACAAGGATCTAAAACACGCCTCGCGAATACGCATATATATGGTCACCTCACTCTAACTTACCTACGAAAATGTTCTGTCTTCTACTTTGTACCCCTCCTATATTCTCTGCCTGTTACCATTTCTTGTATGCTTGTCTAACCTGTATTTTATATCTCTTTTCCTTTATATACCCTGTTTTCAAGTACGATAATATCTTAATATCTACCCTCTCTTGAGTATCGTCTATCCCCTTTCTATATGTGGAGTCCAACCAACTATCTCCGTTTCTCATATGCCCATTATATTACTCCTTGTAAAAGTCAACCACTCCACATTTTACACCTAACACGCTGCATCTCCCTTCTATTTTTCCTTGTCTCCCCTAGTCGCTTCAAATAAATTTTGTCTCATTTTAATACATGCTAAAACACGGCCTCTCTATCTAATATCGATCCATATACGTATTCAATCTTCAACGCCCTACCTCAAATAGACTTGTTATTTGTTTATAGCGATCTTTTCAGTAGAAATCCTTGACAATTATCTTCTATCTTTTTAATTAATACCGCGAACATATTTTCAACGTTCAACTTTTACTAGAAATGTTTTGTTTGCTTGCACAGTCCTTCTTCGAACTTTTAGCTGTTATAACTTGTTTATCGACAGCACTTAACCAATGTTAAAGTTTTATACTACACTATGCTAAATTATGTACACTTTGAATATGTCCACTTTATGTAATTAAACAATTCACCCTCCTAAATTATTGATTTTCACTATATACTGAATCTGAAAGCTTTCAGATTAATAAACCTACAAGCTACTTCTTTAAGATACAAGTCTTTACACTACACTTTACGGAACTACATTTCCACCTAATATTTGTAATTAATATTTACAGTTATGTTACAACGACGCAAAATTGACCCTAAAGTTTATTGTAAATTGTAAATTCCGATACTATCGTTTTAAACAACGTCTTAAATTTTAATTGGCTTGTATATTCAAGGAGTACCCTGCCATAAATAATTATTATCTGACTTATCTAACATCCATTATAACCTTTAAATTATATTGCTGTGACAAATCTACACGTTGAAGTGTCACTATAAGACTGTTGTGAAACCTCTGAGTAGGAACGTCGCTAAAAGAGTGCTGTGACACGGTACAACAATGGGAAATTTGTAATTATTATCTTGCCTTTCTTTCTAACTTTTCTTTGCTTGGCCAGCACAACGGACGTTATGAAATTTACAGAATGAAATAAAATCTCCAGAAAACATCTATACGGTCACAAATATTTTTCTTTAATACGAAACAGTTTGTAAAACAATTCACATTTCCAGTCTATACAGAAAACAATCCAAATTCTTATCTAATATTTTCTCACAGATACACAAATAGGCAGATAATCTACCCAACCTTAATTTTCACGCTTGTAAGACTGATTGGCCAATAATCCTTGAGAGCTAATTTATTTAGTAAAGGTCAAAGTACCTAGAATTCTACCTAAAAAGTTGCAGTAAATTATCCTTACACAAATAATAAAATGAGATCTTATTCTAAATTTAAATTACAAAATATACAATTATTTTGATCAATTAACTAACAAAGAACCAAAGTTTTATACCTGCCATGGTAAAATAGCGCTTATCCAACTCGTAATTAACGATTAAATACTTCCTAATTCCATTTTATATCGACGTTAAATTCCAGTTTATTAGTTTGTCCATATTATTTTAAAACATCACTTAGAATATTAAATTTTTAAAGTGTATCTTGTTTTAGTTTTAATTAATTAACTTCACAATAGCTTTTGTATCAAAGAATGTTCAAATCTCCATAGCATTTTACAAAGCATCAAATAATTGCATTTGATTATTTACCCAAACGTATAAATTTTATTGCAACTATGCATGTTATTTCGCTTTACAACCAAAAGCCAATCAATGACCGCGAATGAGTGAATTTTACATCGCTGACTTTGAAAAATGGAAACTCTTACATATTGCTTGGTAACGCTTTTATATTAAAATTTTAATTACGTCACTTTTTCCATACTATTCCAAATTTAATTCAAAGAATTACTCACTTGGGTGAAGTAATTTTACCGGAAATAGCACGTTTTAATGGTCTAATTAGCGTCAACTATGATTTATGTTTTATTGTAAAACGCGCTGTTAATCCTTGTCTAATGTACAAAGTTATCTGCTACTATCTCCTTCTATCATATTGTTATACGTAAGGCAATTAAAAGTATAGACCTCGCGTTATCTAATCTCTACTGCATTTTACGATTCTTTAACAACCTTGGGATTCTTTGTATCGACGCTTAATAATTAATTACCTTTTAAAATATTTTTAGTAAAGGTGGCGCATACGATTCTGAATAAAGAAGGTTCTAGATTACTACTTAAAACTGATAAAGTGTTATTTCGAACAAAATAAATGTTAGTTTGTTTTACATGAAATTGCGTTAAACTTAATACTATTCTATGCCATTTACTGCGAATGAAGTGGTAATAAAATAAATGGTTTTGTACATGCATTTAAGTTCGCTTATACGGCGATTGAAACATCTTCTAATGCATCTTTATGCACAGCAAATTAATTACATGTATATCTTAAAAATGAAAACTTGTTTTCAGTAATACGCGAAGAAATTAAACGCGTTTGCCTTCTTTATGGTTGATTAATTTAAAACTCTTACAATGAAATTAAATGATTTCTATACACGAAAATATTTTTGTTTTGTACACGAATGAATTTAAACACTTTTTTATTTTATATCATAAAATGTTTATTTACACATACGGGAAACCATCCAGTACTTTAAAAGTACATGCGATTATTTTTTAGTCTACACGGAAATATATTTCGCTTTGCTTTTATATCTACACACGGAAAATTTAATCGTATAATTAATAAGAGCTTTGTCTTTTAATGGCAAAGAAGTACGCTGGCATTATAAAGAGTAGCGACATCAAGTATTTGGAAATTTAAATATTTTTCTGTTTACTTCTACTTGGGTGCGTTTTATTTATGGAATTTGGGTTTCAAAGATTTGTTTATCATATGGAAACACACGCATACACGCACGCACGCACGCACGCGGGCACGCACGCACGCACACCCACACGCGCACGCACGCACGCACCCACGCATGCACACACGCATGCACGCACGCATGCACCCACACACACACGCACACGCGCACGCTCACGCGCACGCACGTGCACACACACATATGTATAAATATTTTAGCTAGTAATTACACAATGTATATATAATACAGCATATTCAAATTTGTATGAAATTAAATTCCCCCGGAGCGTTAAATCCTCTCAAATTGTAATGCACCAACTTACTGTGTTCGTTGTTTAATTGTCGGTAGCACTTTTGTTGACAAGGCGCCGGTATCTTTTATATCGGTAGAGGAACATGGTTACAAAGGATGGTGGATCACTGCGCCGACTCTCGCAATTCTACACTAACACGTCTGCTTTCGAGGAAGACCGAACTATCGCACCTCCCTTTTTTTTTAAATAAAATGGCACCTAAGCAGTGAGGCATCAGTTTGAATGTAAAATGTTTCCTCAAAATTTAGTGAGATTAGGATGGAGGTAAAGGTAATTAAGAGTTAGAAGAGTTAGAGCCGTTGTGCAACAATCCATCGACAGAGAGAGAAGAAATAGCCATAGGTAAATGTGGACGATTATCCAAAGGTTTAGCTTTGATCTGAATTAGAAAGGTGAAAAGCATAAACGATTTTCAACCACTTTGATCATTTAAGTGGGGTTGTACAACACATTTCAGTAACAGAAACAGAAATGTGTGTTGATGATACGTTAGTAGAGACAAAATAGGATTTTTTCTCAAGGTCTTTGTGTGTGTGTGTGTGTGTGTTTGTGTTTTGTTGTTTATTGTTAATGTTCGTGTGTGCCTTTGTGTGTGTTGGTGTATGTTTGTGTGCTTGTGTTTTGTTCGTCTTGTCTGGTATTATCCCTTCTAAGTCCCCAACCATCGGCAGCGGAAAATCCAAGACTAAGAGTTCAGCACAAACGATACATATTCTGGCTATCGGCAGCCAGAAACCAGGAGGCTCACGCGCAGTTTTAATTGTATGTGAAATTGTGTGAATGAATGTGAATTGTGGGTGCGGATTTTTGTTTCCTTGTTTGCCAAAAGGTTTGACGCATATCCTACTTTCTACTTACAATTTGTTGTCCCATAGTATGGTTGAACAACTATATCTGTTTGTTTCTATGATTTGCGCTTAAATAAGTATAGGAGTGAATTTTACACAAATTCTGGAGTTTGCCATATTTAGTGTAGATATTTTTAGTTTTTTTTTAGGATAAGTTAAGTGTTAGTTAAAAACTGTTAATCTATTAATCTAATCCTACGTGTTAGTGTTTGATTATATTGAGATTTATTACTATTTGTATAAAAAGTCGATGCACAAATCACTTCTATAGTTTTTAGGTCTTACCTAGTGGTTTGTAGTATTAGGTAATTTTTGCTTTATCGTTGGGCCTTTGGCAGCGTGACTACTAGTAGGTTTCAGCGGTATCACCACTGGTAGTTTCAGGAAATATCGATTACGTGTTGTCTCGCTTTTGTTGTATTTAAGCTGTGTTTATCTACATACCAATATGACAATTGCACCAATCGATTCACCATGCTCAAATACAGAAATAACTATCTTTGTAAAATTTGGACATCTGTAACCTCTCTCGTGCTGCCATCAAAAAACAATTTTTTGGACATAATGTCAAAAATCGCGATTATCTTGCAGCCATAATTTAAAAAAAATTTTCGGAAAATCTCCCATTAATAAAGACTGGTGGTTTTGATTGACTGACCACGAACCGTATAAAAGTTTTCATAGCAATATCTTTATAAACAATAAATTTACAAATTTTGTCTTAAGCATGCATTCATACATTACAGAGCTAGTTTTCCACTCGTCCAGAAACGGTTTAGGTAGGTTTAACAGATATTAAACCAATGTATACACTCTTACACAATAATATTCGCAAATTTTAACACAACTTAAACTGACTATAATGGCATATTTCCATGCATTTTGTGGATATTAATAATCAGATAGATGGCAAATGAATTCATTTGTCCATCTTATGGTGCTTAACGAAAGTATTCACATAATGTTTGATACAAAGTAGATATCAATTACATCGATTACATTAATTAATACTGGATGGAACAAGATGTTGTCAGGTCGGTGGCACGCATCCTCCACCCTCATCCTCCTTCTTACTCAGAAGGAAGAGGATCAGTGAGTAGGACGAGTTAGAACAACGAGCGAGAAGGGCGGGTGTGAGAATGAGGGTGAGTGAGAAGGACGCGCGCCACCGACTTAACCCAAAAATTTACTCCATCTAGTAGTAATTAACGTAATCAACCTCGCGCGTCTAATACTCCGGCTACACCGTATATTCCCGGTCACCTAGGTCTCCCACTCCATAATGTTAATAATAAAAATTGCTATGTGATTTATTAATAAGGACCAATCTTGTTTCCTTTCTTATACAAAAGCTATTTAAATATCATGAACTAGTAATTCTTTTCTGAGAAATCTTCGACTATGATGGTATTGATGTCTATAGGAATATGGTTTAGTAAAAAAATTGTATGTATTTTTTTTTAAAGTGAGCGATATCCCATATCAGTTCAATTTTACTTAAAAAATGTCCACTTTTACTTTATGAATTACTTTCATCACTGGGAGAATAGTTTCTATAGCTTAACTTAATTTCAACAAATAATTTATGACGCAAATAATATTTAAATTATTAATGTGGGAAGACACAAAAGAATGTTTTTAACAATAGACGTGCCTGTTGGTAATTAACAAAATTAGAATGATTAATATATAGTTGCACCTATAACCATTGTTTAACATGACATAATGGAGATTAATTTTAACTTTGTGCTGCAATATCCCCATATTAAAAGCATAGTTTTAGGCTGCACAGGTAAATAACATCACATTTATTTCAAACTATTTTAAAATTAATATATGCTTATTTTTAACTAAATTGTTTGAACTTTCTTTCCTTTTTTTGTTGATTGCTATTAACAACTGGTTAAAACAAAACTCTGGATATTAAACAGAAGTTCAATTGTTTAAAAACAATGAGTAATAAATCATAAAAAGATTAAATAGACTGAACTAGATTTAAATTCCACTAAATATTATTCTATTATACAATTTTCAAGTTTATTATATTGTTCAGTGCTCATAAATTTATTTACTCGACTGTTTATTAACTATTGTTTATATTAGGAGGTGCAGGTTTTATGCTATAAATTAATCAAGGCATTTTGTGGATATTCATTATCAAATAGATGGCAAATGAATTCATTTGTCCACGCCAGCAATCTGCGAGTGGCACTAAACGTTGCCGCCTAACCAAGTGCAAGATGCATTTGATTTTCTGTGTATTCCAATAATTGTAATCAGATTAAATTAATATTATGTCAGATTAAATGTTTTAATATAGCGCTCATTAGATTTCTAATAATAATTTCCTTAAATTTGTTAATATTAATTTCACTGAACTTATTAAAAAATAATTTAAATGGTTTGCGAATTTTAATTTATATAAATTGTCAAGTTTAATCTCACTAACGTAAATGTAATAAATATTTATTCTGGACATTCAGCGTCGAAAAACCTACGAGTTTATGGGCTCAAATATCATGCTTAATTTTTCAATTTACCGTTCTTTACACATGAGTTAAAGAAACGTCGAGAATGATGTACTTCGAATAGCCTATTTATGGATTAACTTTGTTTCGATTTACTAAAATGAAATGCACATCAAGTCCGTGTAGATGGTTCCCAGTAAAAATTCAGCATATTATGCAATAAAATGTGGACAGTACGCTGACGTCATTTGTTTGTTGAGGGTTGCAGGCCGACACATCTGGTTTCGACAAGGTGTTTGTTTCAATGAAGTTTAAAGTGCCAGTTTGCAAGGTAAGAGTTTTTCTATACATTTGACCTGACTAAAACTGTTCGTATAACTTACCAGCGGGGCAGTTGATTGAAAACAACATTGTAGCATTTTATTACTTTTCTTTTACAATGTAATTATGAAAAGTTTTGCTATTTGGAATTTACCATAGTATGAATTATGGATTATTATTATTATTTCAAATTATTATGATTAAGAATATCCTTATTTAGTCCTAACAAAATATTTCATTTAAATTCAGTTACACCTCAAGTAATTACCAGAACTAATTTTATTTGTCTTTGAATATTTAATACAATTTTGTAAACCAAATTAACAAATCTGTGTATTTTGGGTAATTAATTCAGAAAGCCACATAGACATGTTTAGTACATTATTAATATTTTTTTATTCCTAGTAAAGACAGTCATGATATTCATAAGTAATACCTGAGTCTAAAAGATTAGACCACATTATTGATGTATATTTTGTTTATAAAATTTTATTACAAAGAAAGCTAAATTTAATTAAAGAATAATTATTAATTTCATTTGAGTAATTATTTTATGTTGGACAAGTGGGTTCAAGGAAATGAAAGAGCAGGTTTTCCACAAGATACAGAACTTTTATTATATATTTTTTATTATATATTTTTGAAAAAGATGAAATGGAAGAACAGTCTGATCTTCCAAACTGTATAGACTATTATAAAGATTTGTATTACCGAGTAGAAGTTAACTTTGTGGATAGATGTATTCCTAATGATGTTGGTTTTACTATGGAATTGTCACAGCGAATGATTTATGATCAATTCGCTCGGGCTGTAGCACAGAGGGTTGATGCAGATCCGTATATATTTCAATTTTTCAAATGTCAAAGTTATAAAGATAGTCCTGGTCATCCATTAAGATGTACATATGAAGGTACATTAAAAAATCTTCTACTATGTTCGAAGTCTTATAAAACACCAAAGAAAATTTTTTATCAACAGCTTAGCATTCGAGTTAATGAATTAGAAAATAAACGACAATTTAAATGTATATGGGTGGGAATGAAGTTAAAAGAAGAGAAGGAATTAACATTATATCCCAACAAAGGAGGCACTGTAGGAAATCTTTTAGAAGAAGCTAAAAAACAAATAGAATTTATTAAAGGCGGTAGTGGAAAATGAAGGTTAGTTGAAGTAAATTGTTCTAAGGTAGCTTATGGGCCAAAGGAAGATGCTCCACTGGAGTCGTTATCTTTTGCAGGAGCCAAAACATACAGGATAGAGGAAATATCTAATGAGACTCATGGATGATGAGATGTTAGTTTCATGTGCTCATTTTCAAAAGGAAATATTTTCCACCTTTGGAATACCATTTTTTGTCAAAATTAAACTTGGTGAACAATTTAATAAAGTGAAAGAACGTATACAAAAGAATCTGTGTGTACCAGAAAAGGAGTGGGAAAAGTTTAAATTTACTATTGTTTCATTGGGAAAACCTCTTTTTATTGACGAAGATGATTTTCTTATGAATTTGCAAGATTTTAGAGGTAATCCTACCACCAATGCTAATGTAAAACCTTGGTTGAGATTGGAGCACGTGCATAAAGCACCAAAACGAGCAATATTTAATTATTTGGAAAGTCTATTAAGATATACAACTAAGAATGGTTCCATAATGCAAGTGGTGATTGTACATTATTAAAGTTGGCATCAACTAAACACCATCGTAATTATTGTTTTGATTGTTTTTGCTGTTTCCTAACAATTAGAATATAATATTGTATTTGTTCAAGGATAGGGTAACCGAGTTAAAAAGTAAAAATGCATCAATACTCTTGTATAAAAATCACGTTTTTGGCAGTGACTTGGTAAGGAAGCACTAGACAGCACTTTCAAGAAATTTAATGCTTAAACTTGTTTATATAATAGTGTTTAAATTATTGATATTAATTACTATTCTTTTTCTGTATGGTGTAAGGTAGCAAGAGTGCATCTCTTGTGTCCTTCATTATTCTATTTATACTATTTTTACGGCTCCTGCTTTAGCAGTATATACGATATTTCCCTCTAAGGACTTCCAAGTCCTCCCTTAGGGCGAATCCGTGATTAATATTCAGGGACTTAGTGGCGCCTCTTCGCACCCCTATTTTGTATTTTAGAGTCAGTAAGTAGACAATATTTTTGTCGTAAAACCCACGACCATTCCTCATAAGCTCTACTCGAGGAATAGACCCCCTAGCTTAGTCGAAAGATTCTCGAGATCCCTGCATCTTAAAGAGACCACTCCCTCAAATCCACTTGAGCACACCATATGGTCCCTGATTTATTAAATTTGTAATACTTGCTCCTAGAACGTGGGGCTAGATTGTTTACGTGGTCCGATTGTTTTATTTACGCCCAAAACGTGGCTAGATTGTTTTACTTACGCCCAAAACATAGCATTCGATTGTTTTACCAGCACCCAGAATATGGGACTTTGATTGTTCTACTCGTGCCTAATGTGAGAGGTTTCGATTGTTTATAGCTATATTGACACCGCGTTGTGAACGCTAATTTTTTTTAAAACCGCTAGGAAGTAGTAATTGGAATTTTGTTATCGTTAGTGATATTGCGGCACTATGTTGTTCTGAAATTTTGGATTACAGACTTTAAAAAATTAACTTGAAGTAAAATAATAATTTGTCGTAGTAATTTAGTTATCAGTAGGGCGAAGAATTCTGGATCTAATTGTTGTTCCCTTACTGAATATATTTTATTAAGCATAAACAGTTAAGATAAACTTGGATTTGGTTTAAAGGCAATCTTATAAAATTCTTAAATCCCGAGATTTTAATTAGTTTTTTTGGATATAGATATTAGAAAAATATGAATATGACTGATACCTTTCAGGTTGTGTATTTACTTAAAAAAGAACTCGATTATGAGCTTCGTATACGTGGAATTGAGAGTAGTAGATCAGTTGTTGACAAACTGAAGATATTAGGTCGCTTACTAGCGAAAGAATTAAGTAAACCAGGTTGTCTTATAGATCTTTCGGATTATAATGTTGAATTTTCAGTAGAGAGTGAAGAAATTAATAACACTGTAGTATCGATTAAAAATGTTTTGTCAGAATTTGAAGGAGACCCGTCCGACTCTGTTTTTAAAAGACTACAGTCAAGACTAGTACATCTAACTGGTTAAAAGGTTAAAAGGATGATGCTGCCATCACAGAATCATGAAAAAGCGGTTGAATTTATGCGAGAGACACTAGCTACGAACCCTATTATTGAGGCAGAATTGTTTGATAAGGCGAAAGATAAGCCGAGCAGTTTGAATGAATCTGTCAATTTGTCCTCTCTTGTTAGTAATGTGCCCCTTGATACAGTCGCTTATGTAACACCACCTTTACCCATTGGAACCGGGTCCATTAAGTTTTCTGGAGATCCTAAACAACTTTATTCATTCCTGGAACGAGTCGAAGAGTTAGCACAGTCACGTAGAGTAACTGAGGACGTTTTATATAACGCCTCTGCAGAGTTATTTGTGAATGATGCCCTAGTTTGATTTCGGTAAGTTAGGAATTCCGTGAAGGATTGGAAGTCTTTGGTATGTCGATTAAAGGAGGATTTTCTCCCTGCTCATGTGAAAGGCAAACTTGGAAAAAGATTAAGTCACGCCACCAGCGAAAAGAAGATCTGTAGTTTTGTTTGTGGCCCACATGAAGAGCTTATTTAGTAGGTTACCCAAGATGCCTGCTGAGATCACGAAGGTTCGTATTATAAAGAAGAATTTATTACCAGCTTATGTCACTCACCTTCCTCTATCTGAGATTGAGGATACTTCCACATTAATGAAGTTAAGTAAAAAGTTGGAAGAAGCTGTTCAGTCAAGACATACAGTGGAAGCTACTTCATCGAAAAATAATTTTTGGTTTCGTAAAAATTTTACGTCACAGTCTGAAAATAAACGTCAAGAAGAATTTAGAAATACTTCAGCATTTCGTAGTAGGGTTTATAGAAATAAATCTTCACCTCCTCAAGTCCAAGTTCTTGATCAAGAAAAACCTTTGGTTGTGAAGTCACCAGCAAAGAAAGAGTCAACAAATTTGTGTGTTAAAATTGTTCACGCCACATGGTCATACGTTTAGTTATTGTAGAGCCCCTATGAAAATATTTTGTTTTAAATATGGAAGTAAAGGCGTTACGTCAACTTCGTGTCAGTCGTGCTTAAAAACGAGTGAAGCACCTGCATAATAGTTAATATGTTATTTCGTATTATGATGTTACAATAAAGTGTGTACTAAAAATCGTGTTTTGGTAAATTAGGTACATTAGTTTGTGCCGTCGTCATGGCGTTTGAGGATTGCTTTTGCATTGGTACGTTTTTAATTTAATGGCAATTTTTGTGATTTATATCGGCGTTGCAACGCAACATAATTGGTTTTGCTCAGTCTAGGCGAGACTTGTTGTAGTAGTTGGTCGCTCGGCAGTACGTAAGTCTAGACGAGACTCGTGAGGAGTTGGTCGCTCAACAGTGCGTAAGTCTAGACGAGACTCGAGGTGAGTTTGTCGCTCTAGCAATTTCTTTTTGTGTTACCACTTTTGAAGTTGGTGATGAGGAAATTTTTTTTGTGATTAGTCTAGGTGAGGCTCGTGGAAGAGTCTGTCATTCTAGCAAGTCTATGTGTTATGAAGTATTAGTGATTACTTCGACAGCTTCATTGACAGTTAAATGAAGTGTACTTGAACATTAATTTTTTGCCAGCTATCGTCATGATTAGTTGTTTTTTATATAGATAAATTGTTTGGTACACAAAAGCCGGAAAGTGGCATATAAAAGATCTGACGCCCTTTTCGGTTGTAGACCAAGAGGAGCGGCTCAGTGGAGTAGTGGTATGTGTGTGACTACTACGCCCAAGGTCCCGGGTTGGAATCCGACACGGTCCGCTTGAAAAATGTTAGGCGAGCATTTTTCACAAAAATACACCCTCGTTCGGATGAGAGGTAAAATGGAGGTCCCGTGTGTGAGTGTTGTCACGCACGTTAAAGATCCGTACCTTGCTTGGAACAGCAAGGGCTCGACAAAATTCCAAATTTTCCAGGTAAAAAAACTCGCTTCATGGCCAATGTAGTACCTTCGGGTGGAGCATTGGAAAAAATCACATGTAAGGGAACACTAGACGGCACTTTCAAGAAATTTAATGCTTAAATTTGTTTATATAATAGTGTTTAAATTATTGATATTAATGACTATTCTTTTTCTTTATGGTGTACGGTAGCAAGAGTGCATCTCTAGTATCCTTCATTATTCTATTTATACTATTTTTTATAGCTCCTGCTTTAGCAGTAAATACGATATGTCCCTCTAAGGACTTCCAAGTCCTCCCTTATGGCAAACCCGCGATTAAAATTCAAGGACTTGGTGGGATCCCTTTGCACCCTTATTTTGTATTTTAGAGTCGGTAAGTAGACAATATACCATTCCTCATAAGCTCTACCCGAAAAATAGACCCCTAGCTTAGTCGTAAGATTCTCCACACGCACACACACGCACGCACACACGCGCATACACGCGCACACACGTACACACGCGCGCGCGCGCACACACACACACGCACGTACGCGCGCGCGCGCGCCCACACACGCACGTATGCACGCACGTACGCACCCGCACGTGCGCACGCACACACACACACGCACGAGACCTACATTTTTTTATAAAAAAAATTGCTTGCCTAACATTTTTCAAGCGGTCGGTTTTAGGGATCGGACCAGGGACCTTGGAATTAGTAGTCATTTGCAAACCTATTTAATCCAAGCAGTCATCATAGCGGCGTTAAACAATGGTGAGTTAGTTGATCCAACAGCTGTCGACCTGTAACAAGATAGCGGGTTTGTGACACTCCATCCTTTATATGTTCAGAACCAGGAGAGAAGATAGTTACGTGACTAATCCCATATTCTAGAATCGACACAAGTATTTAAAGATATTCAGCGTTCGTGGTGATTAAAATAAAGACGGAACCAATGACACGCGTTTTTATAATACACATGCGTAACGAATTTTTATTGTATAAGCTAGAAAGTGAAAACTACTGCACGGCATGTCAGACCTTCATTAGCAAATTATCAGAATATTATTTGACTAGCATTGCACTTCGAACACGTATCCTCACTTTTATAAGTTCTGTTTACATCTGTCAACATTTAGTGTATTTTTCTTCGTGTTTTTTTTTAGTTCTTACTAGTTATTGTTGGTTTGTTAAAAATCGGTTCTTATTGGTACTAAATTTTGTAATGCCACCTACAGGTACAATCCTAGGAGCACAAACTCAACAGCAGGTATTGTGTCTGTTGGATTATTTTCAAAGTGAGAAGCAGAATAGCGGTCGTTTAACTACTGGCGGCTTCGGGGCTTAGTTGGTTCGCGTGTAACCACTAAGATCAAGGTTCCAGGTTCGATTTCAGAGACAAGCCGCTTAAAAAATGGTAGACGATCATTTTTTACAAAAATACGCTCGCATTCGGATTAGCGGTAAAATGTAGGTTCCATGCGTGGGTTTTGTCACGCACGTTAAAAAACACTACATTGCTTGGAACAGCAAGGGTTCGGAGAAATTCAATATTTCCAAGTAAAAAAAAACTTTTCCTGGCAGTGTAGTATCTACGGTTGGAGTATTGAAAAACCAAATGTAGCTTCCTTTAACTTCAATGCATCAGTACAAGACGGAGGAGTTTATGTGTTGCCTATAAATTATATTCTTAACCTTGTGTTTTAGCAAGTAGCTGCTTTTATAAAAATGAGTGTTCGTGCTGTGGCACGGATTAAATCTCGAAGCCATCCAAACTCAACTATAACCAGGTTCTGGGAAAAAGGCCTCATAAGAGGATCAAGAATTTCGATATCCCTGAATGTATTAGAATGTGTGTTAGGGATACTATATACACGATCCATGCGAAAGGTAAATGCCTTAAAGTGATTTAGGAAACGACGATAAATTATTTTCTTAGCTAAAAAGCATATGACTCTACAATCTTTAAATACCGTACTTTGAGGAAAATAATAATTTTGAGTAAAACCAGTTTGAAACGAGTTTTACATCATATTAATTTTAAGTTAAAACAGAAGAAAATCGTAAAGCTTTAGTGAAAAGTTAAGCATCGCTAATGCTGAAATTAAATTTCTTAGGGCATATAGGAAAGACATCGATTCTGATAGAAAACGACACGTGGTCTTCATGGATGAAACATAGCTGTTTTCTAAAGAAAATCCAACAAAATCATGGCAAGATAATACGTACAAAGCGTGAGAAACCAGGAAATTATGATGGGAAACGATTTGTTGTTGTGCGTGCAGGTATCCGGAAGCAGTGTTTATAGCAGGTGTTTCTTTATTATTTGCTTCCAAATCTCAAAACAATGATTATCATGTCAAAATCGATGGGAAGATATTTTTACAGAGGATAAAACATTTAGTAAATAATTTAGAATCACCTTTGCTAATTGTGTTGGACAATGGACCTTATCATTCAATGATGATTAAGAAAATGCCATCATCGTCTTGGAATAAGATTGATATAATAGAATGGTTGATTACAAACACTGTTCAACATAATTCACAGATGTTTAAAGCAGAATTGTTAGCTTTTGTAAAATTACACAGTAAAGTGAAACGTTACAAATCATACGAGTTTCTGAGAAGTCATGGACATGAAGTTCTCCATTGCTTAATACGACACCGTCGCAACTCACGACGTTAGGCTGTTGCATTTGCATCGATTATCTAGAATAATGAGCGGATGCAAGGGTTAGTTGTTTTCATATTGCTTTTTTTAAGTAACTTTTTTGAATGTTATGAAAAGAAACTATACAAATTTTGCGAAACCCTTGAGTGATCTCCACGGAACACAGTCTAAATCCGAGTCTTCACTACTTTGTGGCTTTATATCCTCTGGTAAACGCGATAACGCATCTGCTTGCACATTGTCTGCCCTATTTCAAAATTAGGCAAAAACAAAGACCAACTTTGTATCAGACCCGATGCCATTTGTGGCAAACCCTTATTTTTTCCAAATAATGCCAATGATACCTTCTGATCCGAAGATATTTGTGAGCGTCTATCCACCAAAAAGTGATGGTATTTCTTAATTTTTATATTACGGAATAATTTTATTTCGCTTTACTCAAAACCCTTGAAATATAACCAATTGGTTTTTCTGAGCTATCCAATTCTACATGTGACACGCAGGCACCTATGCCATAAAATGAAGCATCGCATTCTAACTACAATCGGTTTATCAGGGTCATAATGAATTAAAACTTTATCAAACACCAAATCTACCTTTGCTTGTTTAAAAGCTGCTTTACGTGCATTTGACCACACAAAAGTTTTATTTTTTTGGCTTCAATTTCATTGATATTCTCGGTATTAATTTACCATTCCACAAAATGCTTTCACTTCAAAAACATTTTGCAGTCTGTGGCATTTCGAAATGCCTGAAAACTTATCAGCATCTTTTTCTAAACAGTCTGTCGAAATAACATGGCCTAAATACTTAATACTTTTCTCAAAGAAAAACATGCGTCCTTATTCAACCTAAATCCAAACTTCCTCAACCTTTCGAGTGTTTTTTTGTAGATTGAGCAAATGCTCATCCTTCATCCACCCAGTTACCACAATATCATCGATAAAGTATCCCTATAGTGGGGGATAAAGAATACTACTATAGTAAGCCTGCTTATCGTAAAAGGCGATTAAAAGGCGCAGCAAGGGGCAGCAGCCTTGCTGGCTAAAAGATATTGGAGGAGGGTCGAATGGTCTCGGGCGATCCTCAATAATTTACAAGCTTGTTGGGGGTTGGCCGTGACGGATACGGCTTTTTGCTGAAATCTTTAAAAACTGCATTGTGGAAAGATATGGGAGCCTACCACAATATTTCCCAGGTGTGCGTGGCCTAAAACACGAAATATATATGATGGAGAGCTCACAAGTAAAATTCTGGTCCGGAGGTAAAATACTCCCTCATTCGGATCTCCGGGAGGGGTACTTGGGCTCGTCATCGTAAGAATATAAAGCAACAGTTCGATTTAGTGATAGGGACTTGGAATGTAAGGTCATTACTCAGAGTAGATAAGTTAACGAATTTATTAGTCGAAATGAGAAAGGAAAAGCTGGACATTTTAGGTATTAGTGAGGTGAGATGGCCAGATAGTAATGACTTTTGGAAAGATAATTATAGAATAATTACAACTTCTTCAACTAATGGACAGGCAGGCGTAGGAATAGTGTTAGGTAAAAGATTAGGGCATAAAGTTAAAGAGTACTTACAATTTAGTGATAGAATAATTATGGTTAGATTGAGTACAAAACCCACAGACACTGTTTTAGTACAGGTTTACATGCCAACAACTCAGTACGAGGATGAGGAAGTAGAAAAGGTATACGAGGATATAAATAGTATAGTGAGGAAAGTAAAAGGAGATGAGAATTTAATAGTTATGGGCGATTTTAATGCGTCAGTGGGAGAAGGTAGTGAGGGAAAAATGGTAGGAAAATTTGGGTATGGCAGACGAAATGATAGAGGAGAAAGATTAGTTGAGTTTTGCCAGGAACATAGATTAGTAACTGTAAACACCCTATTCGAACAACATGTTAGGAGAAGATATACCTGGAAAGCCCCAGGTGATAGGGCTAGGTACCAAATAGATTATATTTTAGTTAAACAAAGATTTAGAAACCAAGTTAAAAACTGTCGTAGTTATCCAGGGGCTGACATAGATAGCGATCATAACTTAGTTAAAATGAAGTGTAAACTAAAATTCAAAAATTGAGAAAGGTTAAAAGAGAAGGATGGGATCTAGGTAAGCTTAATGATAGTAGGGTAAAGAGGAATATAAACAAGTATTAGATAATAAGAGCAAAGAGATAGCTGTAGGAGGGCGTAGAAAATAGATGGAAAGAAATAAAACTGACTGTACATGATACAGCAACACAGACTATAGGTAAGAAAAAATAGAAGCGAGAAAACCCTGGGTAACAAAGGAGATATTAGATTTAATAGAGAATAGAAGAAAGCTTAAACCTTTCAGAGAAGTGGATAGTGAAAATAAGCAAAATATAATACAGTTAGAAATAAGATAGTACATGAGTGTAGAAAAGCTAGAAATAAATGGATGGAGGAGAATTGTAAGGAATACAAGATGATTTGAGAGTAGGTAAGACAGACAGGGCTTACAGAGCAGTTAAAAAGTTTTTGGGAAGATAGGAAAAATATAATGGTATTAGAGACGAGAATAATGAGCTTCTAATAAATAAAGTTGAGGTAGCTGATAGATGGAAAAGATATTTAGAAGATTTATATAAGGGAGACGATATGGATGAGTTAGAGAACGACCAAGAAGAAGATGTAGAAATAGGGTTCTCAATATTAAGAGAGGAATTTGATAGAGCTGTTCGGAATCTTAAATTAAATAAAGCGCCAGGGATAGACGATATTCCGCAGAATTAATAAAATATGCAAGTCAGAAAACTTTAGACAGATTATATGAACTAATAAATGCAATATATGACACAGGTGAGGTTCCAATAGATTTCGAAAAAAATATTATTATCCCAATCCCAAAAAAGTCAGGAGCTGATAGGTGTGAGAATTTTAGAACAGTTAGTTTAACTTCTCATGCTTCCAAAATACTAGCAATAATAATTAAAAATAGAGTAGAAGCTTTGACTGAGAATTATTTAGGCGAAGACCAATATGGTTTTCGTAAAGACAGAGGGACTAGAGAACCGATACTAATGATTAGGGTAATTATCGATAAAGGTTACAAAAAATAAAAGACTCATTTCGCGTTTGTAGATTTAGAAAAAGCATTTGATAGGGTTAATTGGATTGTTATGTTCAGGGTTTTGCAAAAAATAGGAATCTCTCATAGGGATAGAAAAATTATTTACAGTCTATATAAAAACCAAAGCGTAGTAATTAGATTTGATGAAATAGAAAAGGAAGCTAAGATTAGAAATGGTGTTAGACAGGGTTGTATACTGTCTCCTTGATTTTAATGTTTATATTGAGGAAGCTTTAAACTTAGCCAGAGAGAGAAAAGAGATAGGTATTAGTGTACAGGGACAGAAAATAGACATGTTACGTTTTGCAGATGATATAGCCATTATAGCAGAGTCTAGAAAAGAGTTAGGAGAGTTTTAAATATTTTAGATGAGATACTACGGAGTAACTATAGTATGAGAATTAACTCAGTAAAGACAAAGATAATGACAAGTGAGTTACAGCCTAGTTCTAAACCAAAATTAAAAATAGGTAATACCGAGTTAGAGGAGGTAGATGAATTTTGCTATTTAGGTAGTATAATTACAAAGGATGGACGTAGCAGAAGGGATATAGTAGCTAGAATAGCTCAAGCTAGAAAAATGTTTTAAAAAGAAAGACTTACTAATAGGTAATAGTATTAGTTTAGATAATAGAAAAAGTTTCTTAAAGTCGTACGTATGGAGCGTTCTACTATACGGTAGTGAGGCTTGGACAATTAAAGAAGTAGATAAGAAAAGATAGAAGCTTTTGAAACTTGGTGTTATAGGAGAATGTTAAAGATTAGTTGGACAGATAGAGTAACAAACGAGGAAGTTTATAGAAGGATAGGTGAGGATCCTGTATGTGGAAACAATTGAAGGTCAGGAGAGATAGAATGATAGGGCACCAGTTAAGACATGAGGGACTATTTAGTAAAGTCTTAGATTATAGACTACCAAATAAAAATAGAGTAGGAAGGCCTAGACAAAGCTATATTAGTCAAATTATTAGAGATTTAGGTTGTGAAGGGTATGTAGACCTTTTAGACTAGCTCAGAATAGAAAAGAATTTAGAGCTGCGTCAAACCAACTTTAAGTAAGTTCGAAAACAAAACAAAAAAAATAAAAATCAGTTAACTAAATGTCACCAGGACATAACTCACAATTAGGTAGCGGTCTGGCATGTGGGTAGCGTTTCGTTGTAAGCCTTACCATAACATATATTTTAACACTTTTCCTTTTGAAGGTTATATTTCATTTCCTTATAAATGGTAAACATGTAAACATGTTAGAGTTCTTTAACAACCATCATGTTGCTAATATCTATGTAAAGTCAGATGGATAGGAAAAAGATAAAAGGATATAGGAAGACCTAGACCAAACTATATTAGTCAAATTATTAGAAATTTAGGTTGTGAAGGGTATGTAGAACTTTTTAGATTAGCACAGATTAGAAAAGAAGTTAGAGCTGCGTCAAACCGACCTTAAGTAAGGTCGAAAACAATATGATGATGATGACATCGATAAAGACCGTCACCTCTTGGACACCCACTAATGTTTTCTCGATTATCGTGTGAAATATGCCACAAGCCGGTTTCGTTCCAAAAGGCAATTTTTTTCGGTTTGAAGATTCCCATTTCTGTACTCCGCGCGAGTATCATGCTCGTTTTCTCATCGACGTCTAACTGATCACAGACATCTTTTAAATCTAACTTACTGAAGCTTACGCCTCCTTGTAGCGTAGCAAAACTGCTTCAATTCTAGGTAATTGATGGTTCATATCAATCGGAGGAAATTGCTAAAGAGACCTTCGAACCATTATAATATCTTATTTCATTTATAAACGAAATCCTGAATTCTTCCAACAAATTCGTTAATTGTGAATCTTCTTCGATTCTATTAATATCAAGTCTTTTAGGATTTCCGACAAATTAATACGGAATTGATTCAACATGTCTCTACCAATAAGTAGCCTACACCCCTTATCAACGATCAACAGATCACAGTCTTTAATAATTCCCCGAAATTATACTTTTAAATTATTTTTACCCTTCGGTTTAATAATAGACCCACTATATGTCCTTAATATAATACTAGTATCCAACAACGGTACGTATTTGAAAAACTTACTATAAAAGCGAAATGGCATACAACTCATACCTGCACCCGTATCGTCCTCCATCATGAAAGGCTGTTTAGTTGTACGTCCACGCTAATTGGATTTACTCTGAAACAATTATTCATATTGAACATATCAACATACTTAATATCAACCGAAACTTGTTCTATGCAATGATTAGCATTTTTCATCCTGCATGCGTCTGCAATATGAACATTCCTTTCAAATTTTTGACATATGAGTCTTTTGTATTTACAATTTAAAAAACTTTGACCTCCTTTATTACAGGCAAAACAAACTGCTGCTTTTGTAACCTGGATGGATTGCCCCTGCGGGGAGAACACCCTGATTGTTTTTTTTTCGTTCTTTTATAACGCGAGATAAGTTTTGGAACTTTGGGAGCTTTTTTTTAAAAAGACTTTATTTCCAAATTAACACTCCTATCAAGTGTATTTTAATTTATACAGAAATTACAAATGATTTCAACAAAAGGTTGCAGTATGTTCATTAGCGTTTAAAATCATAGTTACTTTCACTAATTAATTAATTCAAACTAAAATGAATAGCTTGAACAACCAACAATGTTAAAGTTGTGAAACTTGAGATTGATTCGCCATCTAGGGCTCCTGAGGGTATTTATGCTCTCCCTGCTCTAATATCGTTTTGTGGGAAATGCAGATCTCATGTCTGCTATTTCATGATACAATACAAAGTATTACATTTTAATAATCTTAATTCTCACAATTGCTGCCTAATTGTCTACTGTGACCTGCACCTGCAGTGTCATATTAAGTCTGGAATACAATGTAACTGTTTCCGTTTTCATGTCTGGTTTGTGAACTTTCATTAACCTTTTATAATGCCCTTCAATTATACAATGTAACAATAATTAATTCTTAGGCTTAATAATTTTGTTTAAATATACATATATTGATTTGGGGGATATGTAACTCGCGTTGGACTTTATTTATATCAATAACTCTCCTAGTCTCTTTCAAATTTGCTTGCTTGCTGGCTTCTATTGTGACGACTTCGTTTCAGACTCTTCACATAACCTATCTAAAATCAGACCTGGATTAAGTCCAATAACAAGTCTATCTTTCACTTTTTCGTTCAGTGCATTTCCAAAATTACACGATGCTGCCATCTGCTTCACCTAAACAAACCATTCGCAAATACTCTCTCCGCTTTGTTTTAAATTATAGAACAGGATTCTCTTGCGAAAAATGTTAAGAGCTCATCACAGTATCGGCCATCTTGAAATTTCTAAAGATCCAAATTTCTTTCCTATTAGGCACCCAAATTAAAAACGGTTTTAATAAAAGTTACTTATAAAATAATTGTCTATGTGGGAAAGTCATTGAATATTTTTTTACCTAAAAAAAAAATTTTTTTTTGCTGATAATAGGGCGATTTAAACAAAACCAGTAACTTTCCCAAAATGTGGGAATAATTTTTATAAATTTTCATCAAAATTGCACACTACAATTTATCGAATAAATCAAATATTAGTATTTTTTAGAAAAATACACCTGCAATGTGCTGCTGTGGAAAAATTCAGATCTTCCATGTCACACACTATTGTAAAACAGAAATGGTTTGAATACATGCTATATAAAACAAAACACAACAAACATCTATTGAGATCATACTATCCTTATGAGAGTTTTCGACTATAGTCGTAATTGCTCGCAAATCTATTTATAACATTCATTATGGATATTATTTAGCGTCTCAGCAATTATAGAAATGCGTTGTTCTTCATAAACCTTAGATTTATATAAATTTTTGTTGGGTTTGACTATTTAGTGAAGTAGTTAATTGGTATTCCCCCAGTGTGAGTAGTGTAAGACTTGTTAAAAAGAATAAACACAGAATTGTTTAATTTTCATGCTCAAGTTCAATTAATGTTTTGGGATAAATTTAAAAGCTATCAGTAATATTTCGCTCATATTTAGGCTTGTATAGTAATAAGGAATAGTGTGATAAAGGTTCTTACGGTTAATTAGAATTTACAAACCATGTTTAGTTAAGTTTCTTTTACCCTCAAACTACTATAATACACGTAAAATGTACTTTTGTTCATTATGGTACAAATTCACCTTTCCCAAACTCCCATACGCAATTGTGATGGAACAAAATTTGACAAGCTGCAATGAAAACGGAAATAAATAAAAGCAAAACAAACTTTGGACTACTTAAAAATGCAAGACATCCATTTTTATCCTACTAGAGGAATGTTTACTGTGTCCGATTCAGTACAATTTTAAATATATAGAGCAATGTATACATATTGAAAATTTGTATTTTATATTTATATCTATTTTTAATTGTAAAAAATTTACTGAAATAAAACAATCTTGGCCGTTGCGGCCACTTTGTGTATTATTTCGTCGTTAGAAAATGATAAAGGAAACAAAGGTGTGATAAGAAAAGAAACCAAACCAACATTTGTAACTTTTCACAAACTGTAATCAAAACCCACTTGACACTTTATCTAATCATTTTTTATTAGAGATACGTTTAAACCATTATTCTGTTTTTCCCATTTATTAGCCAATTAATTAATATAACAGCTTTGTCAATTGCATATTAGAAATTGTAAAATAACTGTGCGATGCAAATGTAGTAATGTTAAATCTTATAATTTCTTGTTCCCTAATAACTTTTTTTTACATTAGATATCGGAATTTCAAAGGTTTTCACTAATTATAAATGTTAGAGAATATGTATAATTAAAATATCTGTGAAGTTTATAACTGGACTAATAAATTCCACAGCACTACCGTCTATATGTGCTCCCTGGTACTTCATAAACCAAGTAGGCGGAGTGCTATACTTCATATCCTTTTCTAATGAATATCTGCATCTCGACATTTCGTCCCGCTCTACGCTACCTCACCCCAACCCGCGCTTTTAGAGCAGATGGTAGGTAACCTGCCGTGATGAGTTCTTAACACGTGTAAGGTATTATTCCGAACTTTATTGACTAATCGCATAAATCATTGTGATGTCTTTTCTTCTATGTTAAGTGCACCTACTCAAGTTTTGCATGTTATCAGTTTCGATGGTTATGACAAAGTGTTATATATAAAAAAATATCTTCCCTTCATGCTCGATTCGAAATATTTTCACCAGAATACTTACAAATAAATTAAGACTACCTAACATATATAATATTTATCTTACTGAAACCTTAACTTACACCAGGGGAAGGAGCTCTTTAATTTTTAAAAAAGTAGAAATTTTAATGTAAAACTTTTTCTTTCCAAGACAATGTTATCATAGACGTCAACGTTACATCTTATTAATCAAAACAAATAAATCACAAAACTGTACTAATTTAGAGTACAAAGTAACCATGTTATAGTTCCTAACCTTAAAAATTGTCATAATGAATTTGACAGTATAAGATACAAAAATAATTCTTTCTTAGATCAAGAATGTATGACCTAAAAATTGTCATTTTTAAATGAAATAACCGCGACTCTATTGGTGGGATGTACCCATACAAAAACTATTAAAATAAAATATGATTATAAACATCTCAAGTGAATGTCACAACTTCATCTCCAGAATGATATAGTAAAAGTATTGTTAGTGTTTCGCTCTCATATGTTTGTTTTAGTCCATGACCTAACACACATCTGGAGATACCGGTATCAGAATCTGTTGGTTCTTATCTGTTGATACATTGGAGATGGGACCCAACAGAACTCATGTCGACTAATTATTTAAGCACCATTACATATGAAGGTTCATCACTTCTTTTTTTTACTATATGAACTATTTTGAAGCTAACTGACCTTAGAAAAACAGTTGCGCTTAGCTGCTAGTAATTTGAAAAATAATTTATACATTGGTGATATATTAAGTAGTTCTTCCACGCTTTATACAGTTCAAGAATTGAAAAGTCAGAATGTTAGATCATAGGATAAAAACAACAATGAATTTGTCATAAAGGCGAATGGATTTCAATGCAGGTTGATACACTGTACCTTTTTCGTTTAAAATGCATTTTCTTTCGGCGGTTGTTGGTACTCACAATGCATTTCTTACTTCAATCACTTTTGCACTCAAAGTGTCTTTCCAAAATTTGGGTTCTGGATTTAGATTGGTATCACAATACTATTGTCATATTTTGGAAAAAATTTGTTTATGAGCTTCTATGTATTGCTTAGATCAAAGTTTTTTACTACGTCACTATTTAAGAAGCATGTAGTGTACAGCCAGTTACTTTATTTTGTGCTGCGTCGGAAAAAGGTATCTTGCTGTTGCTAATTTTGTCACCTATTTTCCCCTGGTAAGGTTTCTGATCACGCTATAATGATTAAATTAAAAGTCGCCCTGTTGAAGTTTTTATCAATGCCTAAACTTGAATTATTCACTGCGGTGCTTTTATCTAAGTTAATACATTTTGTTAGAGCTACTTATTGAAACATAACCTTTGAGAAAATCTATTTTATGTCAATTTTTGTGTGGTTCCAGTTCCAGCTTGGATCAAACTATGCTTACTATTCAAATATGTTTCTGACTAAATGTATTAATTATATCCAAAAGCGCACTTTATCCGAATTTTAGAGTTATTCTAGTCCGTCTACTTCGGCTGCCAGAAGCTTTTTTTTTTTTCTGGACCGCTATAGTAGGCAAATCGTGCTACCTCTATCGTATTCGAAATAGAATTGGCATTTGCCGAAACTGTTCGTTCTCTCTAGAAACATCATCTGAGGAGAAACGCTTTTGTTCGTATTGTAACTGAGAAATCATTTTGACATAAAAGTCAATTAAAAAGATTTTCGTCATTACACAAAATTTAGGGCTTGATTGAACTTTGGTTAAAAACATTTCTTGTCAGGAGAAATATTATTAATTGTCCTTTCTTGTTGTCAAGATGAACCAATTGAAATTCCTTAATGTTGAAATCAAAGCTGTTCGTTAAGATGCGCCTTTGTCTATTTTTACATTTGGACTTATTTCTTAACTCGAATGGCATTTAACCGTAATAATACACATAGTTTCACAAATTTGTTGATTGAATATGTTGCCTTTTGGTTTCACAAGCTAAACCTTATCGTTTGTCCCTGTCGATTCCCTAGACCTTTTATTATTACTATGTATTGTCCTCTGTCGCAGATCATTGAATTCTAAGCACTTTGATTGGCATCAAACTCTAAATTCTGAATCTGACAATGAACTTTTGAAAGACCTTGCAGTGTGGCATTATGATTAGCAGTCCATTTGCACAGTTCCAAGTAAGCAGATGCAAGTAGATGGATTAGGTAATTACCAAGACTCATAGCCGATTTAATATTACCGGCACCACAAACGAAGTTGATCAAATAACCGCAGCGGCTAGCAGGAATTGAGATTGTACTTTGTCAGATAATTGTTAGAGGTTTCTAATGGCTAAAAACAGAGAGAGCCTTACACTGTATGTCACAGTGTTCAGCCTATAAATCCGAATGGGATAATCAGAATTGAATTTCTATAAGATTAGCTGGAACACTTGATGCTTTGAATCGACCAAGATTTGGAAATGCATTTGTCGAAAATCGCATACAAAAACATAAGGATGTGTTCGAAATCGTAATCAAACTGAAGCAATATCACTTTAAAGACTGAGCCCATCTAGCTGGATGGGTGTGGTTAAGTGAAAAATCACTCTTGGCTGTAGCTGCGGTATCAAAAACAATTTTAATTTTAGATTTATTATCTTCTTACTTCAACATGATGGGGACTGAAATAATGATCCTTATTCCCTGGGGCACAGTCTACCAAGGGCATATGCATTGAATCTAGGTAATCCTTCTTGAAGGCATTGAATTGGTCACGTAAGTCTGCATTAATTACTAACTTGCATTCTAAAGAAAAGAAATGTCGTTGCGCGATGTGGTATAAATCCTTAAAAAGTAGGATGACCTCATTAAATGGTTCGATTTCTCAGAAATGTTAAAGGGTTTGGTCGAAAGGATTTTCGACAGAAGCAAGAAAAACTTAAACGGTGATAAATTGTAAGCCTTTGGCAGGATCTAAAGCGGTCCACCCAAGAATAGTATTGCTTGCCGCTGGCTGAAGAAATCTTTCTTGAATTATTCCGCCATTGACCATGAAAAGATAAATATCTGCACCAAAGAGCATATCACCTTGGCACATTCCGTGTTGGATCTGCATAATGGAGTCCCTTCAAATGGTCGAAATTATTTGTTAGCTTGGCTAGGGAGCTCGGATGCGGTTGGCGATAAAATAAATGCGATCATTTCTAAAGATTTACCGGAATCTAAAATTGATCTAACAGTACAATAATTCCACTTGGAACTACTCATATTTTACTTAACTAATTAAAAAAAACTACACTATTAATTAACTTCTCTATTTTTCACCTACCCAAACGGAAATTGATCTTTTACTTCTCTTTCCCTACTAGCCACATGTCTTATTTATATCGAGCAATTCCATACCCACTGATGATTCACAACTATTGACACTGGTATTAATTATTACTAAGGGCGTCTACAGTTCGGGCACCATGACTAACTTTGATTCACTTCAATCAGGTGATGTGGTCGTATTACTTTCTATGCACATGATATGTGAGATAATACATTTGCAAATAAACATAAACAATAAATGTCCATAACAATAGTAACTCGACTTAAATATTATAATCAAATTTCTAAACAAGTAGAATAAGATTTTTGGGTATTTTGTAAAGATACTTAAATTACTAAAAGTACATAAATTTACATAAAGAATACCTAAGTTTTATGCCAGCTTTAAAAATCATAGTAAGTTTTATTATATTCCTGTAATGACTTGATATTGCCACTAACCTTATCTCTAGTATTCGCCAAATATATATACTCTGTACCATTAACTAATTGACGAATTTCGTTAATGTAATTATTTATTTGTCCTGATTGATTTATTCCAAACAGAAGTTTAGCGGGTATCTCATTTGTTGATCTATTTGTAGTATTATTTAATGCATATTTAACCTCACGTAAAGCTAAATCCCATTTTTTGGTGAATCAACTAATTTATATAACATGGGAATGATACTACAGTTGAAAATTTCAATCTGTCTGTTGGCTCGTGGTACGCACATGACCATTAATGTATGAACAATACCATTTTCCTCTAAAAAGGTTTAAAAAGCGTCGGAAGTAAAAGTCGACCACGATCAGAAATGGCTAACTGGTTTGCTATAATTCCTGAAATATTCCTTTAACTGGTTTATTACCTCACTTGCATTTATAGTCTTAGATGCATATATTTTTATAAATTTTGTAAATGCATCCACTATAGCAAAGATATATTTATTTTGCTCACTTGATTTCTTTGAAGGTCCACAATGGTCTATATGAATAGTGTTACATGGTTTGATTCCCTTTGAGATATGTAAAAATTCACATTTTTGTTCCCATGTTCTGGGCTAAACACTATACATTTCAAGCAATTGGAAATATAGTTTTGAACTTTGTTCTGTATGTCTGGAAACCAATAAGTTTGACGTATTGCGTCAATGCATTTGTTAATATCTACATGTCCTAATTCATTGTGACAACTTCGAATAACCTTCTCTTCCATACAACACGGAACATAAAACAACAGGGTAACGTTACTTTTCCTATACACGCGATTCCATTACGAAACTCATAACATTTATGTTCAACTATCTCTAAAGAATTCCTAATTTCATTTATAATCTTATTCTGATTTTGCTTAATACCTAGATTTGCTTCAAAACTTGTTTCCTCGAGTACCTGTATATTATTATGACAACGGCTAAGGGTATCTACATGGTGCATTCTTGAACTGCCTCTACATTCTAGTGTATTGTCAAAATTTTGTAATGTTAAACTCCACCTCATAAGTTTAGGATTTATCTTTTTCATATTCAAAACTAAGTTAAGACTATTACAGTCGGTTATAATGGTAAGTGGTACTCCTTGTAAATATATTCTAAACCTATTTAGACTCCTATCAATTGCTAGCATTTCTAGTTCAAAACCGTGTAATTTAGACTCTGCTTGTGTAGTGCCTTGGTTAAAATAAAATACAATATGAAATAAACCATCATTTTGTGTTTGCATAAGAATACCATTGAAACCTAGTAAACTAGCATAACAATGGAGCTGTGTTTCTACTAAAAGAGAGTAAATAGCTAAAACAGGTTTAGTTGTTAAAATCTCTTTTATTTTGTTAAAGCTATTTAAACATTGCTAATCAAAAACAAATAATCTTCATTTCTTCAAAAGAGCATATAGAGAACAAGCACTAATTGAAAAATTCCTTACATATTTGCGGAAATAAGAAACTAAGCCAACAAAGCTCTCTAATTCTTTGGTGTTGCTTGGGACTGAAAAATTCTGTACAGCTTTTATTTGTTCATCGCCTGGGCTAGTAATAGATCCATCAACTTTATAACCAAGGTAAGCAACACTTTTGTATAAAAATGGACATTATCTAACCGTAAAGTAAGTTTGTTTTCGACTAAAGTTATGAAAACTTGTTCTAAAATATTTAAATTCTCTTTTATCGTTTCTGTAGCTGTCAGAATATTATCAATGTATATAATGATTTTATTTTGATCTAATAAATCTTTGAAAATAAGGCTAATGTATTTCATAAAGACAGCCTGACTGTTTTTTAAACCAAATGGCATTTGAAGATGTTCAAATTGACCTATGTGCATTACAAACGAAAGTAATTCTGGGCTTACGTCAACCTTGAAAAAGGCACTTTTTAAATCCAATGTTGTAAAATACTTCTTATTTTTAAGTTTATCAATCTGATCTACTATAAGGGGCAGGAGGTAATTATCCCCCAATGTAATTTTATTTAAAGCTCTAAAATCCACACATAATTCATATTCTCCTAATTTTCTTAGTACAATTTGAGATCTGTATCTAGATTCGCTTTTACGAATTACATTATTTTTTACAAAGTCTTTAATTATGTCACTAACAGCGTTTTTTTCTGTAAAGGATAACCGCCTTGGTTTAAAATAAAAGGGTACCTGGTTAGGTTGAATAATAATTTTCATCCAATGCTTTGGGTTTATCTGGTTTAACAGGATGGACGTATCTGGCGAAAAAATATCGAAAAACAGTTCCCTAATTTCAGGAGTTATTTCTGGGTTAACGTTTTTATCACACCTAGAATTGGGCTCATTTTAGTTAACATTATTTATATTCATAATGTTTAAAATACTTTAATCAGTAATAGGATCGTCTAAATTAAAGACTTTTACGCGTTAGACATTTATTTTGTCTCCTACAATTGAAATTTCAAATTTTCCACTTGATATAAAATCTCTTTCGAGCAAACATTTGAATGGTAATGCATAATCATCAACTACATAAAATTTCAGTTTGCTAACTACTCCAGACATCTCAAATTCTAAATCTAGAGAACCTAGCACTTATAGTTTTGACAGCTCTATACCTAAACATTGCACACAGATAATACATAATAAAGAAACACAACTACCACCTGTCCAAAATGCAATCTAAATTGATATTCAAATCATTTCTATAAAAGTTACCGTTAATTATGTATGCTGATACCATCTGATTCCTTGGAACATCAACAAGTAGAGTGCTACCTGAACATGCCTCACACGTACTATGCGTTGACAACGTTAGTCCAGCGATGTTATCCTGAGACTTTCCCTGAGAACAATCCTTCTTTGGGTGATCAACTGAACTGCATAAATAATAGGAACCTTTTTTCCATATCGGTTTTAAACATTCCTTAAACAAATGTCCATTTTTGTTAAAATTAAAGCATAATAATGGCTTGGAACTATTATTGTTTCTATTTTCCCGCTTAATAGTAGGATTCCTTTGATTTACATTTCTTCTAAATTCCGCTTGCTTTCTGACCTCATTTTCTTTCTTATATCTTTCACGGCATACTTCATTGACTCTTTCAAATTCCATAATATCATTATATAATTCGTCTTCTTCCAAATGATGTTTTGATAAAATAAAGTTACTTAATTTTCTAAACAGGAAGCACATGGCTATTTTTGCATTCGTTTCTGCGAACGACGTCTAATTCCTTGCACAGTGCTACTTATTCATGGAAATAACTACTTATATTTTCCTAATACGGATAAAATTAATAAAAAAGAGGTTATAGGAATAGTAGGGGAATAAAGATATCTCTCTGAAACAAAAAAAATATAGGAGAAATAGAAGGGATGGATATGTTTTAAGGCATTTTTGGTGAATAGTGCGGGCTATATTACAAGGAAAAAGAGAGGTAAATATTGCACGCAGATAGTGAAAGATACAGACCGTGGGAATATTAGGGAAATGTATAGGTTCACTCAGAATAGGACACAATGGAGGTATGCGACTAACTAGTTCCAGGACTGAAGACTTAATGATGATGATGTTCCTAATATCTTTGAATACGAACTTGCATTTTTATCCAACACTCAGTTTTGCTATGTTCAAATTGGAATGTCCTTTTGAAAGCTTTCTGAAATCTATTCCAATCGATAACATCATTAATATCGCTTCTTATTTAATATTTTGCTGCACTTCGCAAATTATTAATTGCCATTTGAAATGTGAATTCATCAGGCTAGTTATGTAAGTTTGCCAAAGTACTTAATTTCTTTAACCACAGTCTTGCAACAACGGGACCCTTTTTTCCATCAAAATTCTCAATGGCTTTTGATACATCTGACTTCATATTGCAATTCTTAATTTCCTGTTTTTGGTTGTATGCTGATTTGTTTGCAGTAACGTTAATATTTCTGTATTCTTCTGCAGTAGTGCTGTGTGTGGGCGGCTGCGTGGCGTAATTGATATGCATATGACTACTCTGCCCAAGGTCCCAGGTTCGAAAAAAATGATTGGTGAGCATTTTTCACAAAAAATATGTCCTCGTTCGGATGAGAGGTAAAATGGAGGTTCCATGTGTGAGTGTTGTCACGCATGCTAAAGATCCCTACCTTGCTTACAACAGCAAGCATTCCAGAAAATTCAAAATTTTCCAGGTAAAAAAACTTACTTCCTGGCCAATGTATTACAATCGGGTGGAGTATTGGAAAACCAAATGTAGTGCAATAGTGCTGTAACAGTATTCACGAACTGACCAATTTCAGGCTGCATTTGAGGCCACTCAGAAGTTTGTATTTGTGCCCCACAATCTTTCACAAAATTTTCGAGCTGAGCATTAGTAGCTGTGTATGTAGTGAATATAAACCACTCATAGTTTTTAAAATTCTCTTTATTTACGTTTCAATCCATGACCTAGGATCGTTGTCAAAATAATAAAAACTTCAAGTTTGACATTTATGACATAAATTGAAGGTGACTTTGATTTATTGATGTTCGAATTATTTGGTTTGAGTACACTAAGCAACAATTTGTAAAGTTTAAAAGAATGATTGCCTTCAATTTGTGTTACGGCCTGGCACCGACTTATTTTAGGTAGCCAATATGCTTAACGTGAAATCAGCTGATTTCACGTTAAGCATATGACTACATAAAATAAGTCGGTCCCAGGCCGTAACACAAATTGAAGGCAATCATTCTTTTAAACTTTACAAATTGTTGCTTAGTGTACTCAAACCAAATAATTCGAACATCAATAAATCAAAGTCACCTTCAAGGTAGCCAATATGCTTAACGTGAAAGCAGCTGATTTCACGTTAAGCATATGGCTACATAAAATAAGTCGCTCCCAGGCCGTAACACAAATTGAAGGCAATCATTCTTTTAAACTTTAAAAATTGTTGCTTAGTGTACTCAAACCAAATTTTTCAAACATCAATAAATCAAAGTCACCTTCAATTTATGTCATAAATGTCAAACTTGAAGTTTTTATTATTTTGACAACGATCCTAGGTCATGGATCGAAACGTAAATAAAGATAATTTTAAAACTATGAGTGGTTTAATTCCCAAAGAAGATTAAGAAGAATGCTAAACAAACCACAACAAACATACAGGGAGTATTTATATTGTAGTGAATATATTTGCATCATCATCCATTTTTAATTGTTTTTCTATCCTTCACCACCGATTTCAAGAAAATTTTTAAATATCCCCTACATAAAATGTGGTCTTAATGACACAATTTGACTTTTGTTAAAATTAGTAGAATTTCTTAAAAATTTGTTTAGGGCTATTAATGTCGAATCTCACCTCTGAAAACTGTAGTAATCCCATTTGGAACTACTCAAATCTTTTACTTAACTAATTAAAAAAACTACACTTTTAATCAACTAGTATTAATTATTATTAAGGACACCTACAATAGTGCAACTAATGGCACCTTTATTAGCAGCCGTTTTTGTTTGACCTATACTAAAAATAGGTGCCTGTAAATTACAGCGTGGAAGCGTTAACTGGCTTACGCATTTCTTAATAAAGCTGACTTACCAGCTAGGATCTGATAGACCTCTAATCGTCTGACAGTGTTCTGCACTCTCTTAAACTTCTACCAAAGCTATAGCAAGTAAGACATGAACTCCAATGCCAGAACCAGTCGTTGCTGACAAGGCATTAGCCAGCGAAGGAGTCCTTAACCACGGTTTGTGTTCATCTGATTGCATTATAGTGTTTTCAGGAACATGTTGTGAGAAAGAAGTAACCTTGACTTCAAAATGTAATAATGTAATGAGATTTACCACACTGGCGGCAGGTAGTCCGCAGCCGGCATTGTTCGAACAAGTGTCCACATAAACAATCTACACATAGGTTAGATTGTTTAATCGTTTCATATCGCTTCGTATATTCTTATTTAAAAACAACTGGCATTGGTAAATATGGTGTGTACCCTCACAATGACAAGTAAACAATGGTGTCGTTTTAGTAGCAAAAGTATTCTGTTTATCAACAGAGTCTATGTTCGAAATCACCTCAAATTTGAACTGTTGATTGTAAAATGGATCGAGGCGTTGATTTGTTAACTCTACCTTGAATCCAGCTGGTATGTGATGTATAGGACGTTGAGGATAATGTCCCCAACACAGAGCATTGTTGAACTAAAATTATTTTAAACTGTCGCTGAAATATTTCTTTTTAGTTTGTCTGCAGTTCAAATTGTTTGCAGGTCACAGATCGAGTTCTTTAACCAAGCATCAACCAAAATAAAATTCGAATAATTTACAGGATACTTCATACTTTTAGGAACAGCTAAATTTTCCCTATAGCAATTAATTAAGGATCTATGTTGATAACTTTCAGTTGTTAATGGTGAAAAGGCTTTCATTACCTTCTAATGATTGGGAGCTAATAATTGGCGACTCTGTGGGTTAGATAGGTTCGCGTATGACTACTAATCCCAAGGTCCCGGGTTCGATTCCCGACACAGCCCACTTGAAAAATGATAGGAGAGCATTTTTCATAAAAAATACACCCTCGCTCGAATGATAGGTAAAATATAGGTTCCATAAGTGAGTGCTCTCGTGCACGTTAAAGATCCCTTACTTGCTCAGAACAGCAAGGATTCGGCAAAATTCAAAATTTCCAGGTAAAACAAAACTCGTTTCCTGACCCATGTAGTATTTTCAGTGAGAGAATTGGAAATTCAAATGTAGGAGTAACTAACAATCTCGGATTGCTAAACTTCTCGCATAATCTCAAATATGCAATTGTATAATTTTCCGAACATAGAAGCACAATTTTTATTAGGTAAAGGGTTTCATCGCGTAATAATAGTGTCAGATAATTAAACTTTTCGATATTGGTTAAGGTAGGATTAATATTATGCCCGAAGCAATTGAAATTATAATGTTGATAGCCATGAAAGAGCATCACATCGATAAGTGCTTAAGGTTAGATGCTGAAGCTTAACGTTTACACCTATTGTAGGAGCTTTTTCAGGTTTGTAAACTTCTAAATGGGCGAGGGGTTTAAGTGTACAGCACATATTTATTATTAAGCAAATTGCGTGGTAAATACTGTTTCTGGGTATTAATATTAAACCTGGTAGCAATATAGTCTCATAATGTAATACAGTGACAAGGACACTATATTTGATTTTCCAATGCTCCACTCAAAAGTACACATTGGCCAGAAAACGGGTTTATTTTACGTGACAACACTCACACACGGGACCTACATTTTACCTCTCATACGATCGTGGGCGTATTTTTGTGAAAAATACACGACTAACATTTTTCAACAAGACCGTATCAGGATTTAAACCCGGGACCTTGGGCATAGTATTCACATGCATACCAACTATGTCACGGAGTCGTCTGGTGGTGGCAGGTGACACTACATTTGATTTTTCAATGTTTTGCCCAAAAGTACTACATTGGCCAGAAAGCGAGTTTATTTTTACGTGGAAATTTTGAACACCAACAAAAGAAGTTCCGAGTTTTAGCATATGTATCTCCTTCACACGTGACTACACAATTAATGCTATATATACTATAAGGGCAAACTCTTGATCATATAAGCTATTTTGTAGAATATGGGAGATCTGCTTAATAATACGCCCTCGTTTGGATGAGAGATAAAATGGAGGTCCCGTGTGTGAGTGTTGTCATGCACGTTAAGGATCTCTACCTTGCTTGGAACAGCAAGGGTTCGGCAAAATTCAAAATTTTTCAGGTAAGAAAAACTCGCTTCCTGCCCAATGTAGTACCTTCGGGTGGAGCATTGGAAAATCACATGTACGGTATGTGAAGGCGGGCGGCTCCGTGGCGTAGTTGGAATGCATGTGACTACTACGCCCAAGGTCCCGAGTTTGAATCCCGATGCGGTCCGCTTGAAAAATGTTGGGCAAGCATTTTTCACAAAAATACGCCCTTGTTTGGATGAGGGGTAAAATAGAGGTCCCGTGTGTGAATGTTGTCACCCACATTAAAGATCCCTACCTTGCAAGGGTTCGGCAAAATTCAAAATTTTTCAGGTAAAAAAACTCGCTTCCTGGCCAATTTAGTACCTTCGGGTGGAGCATTAGAAAATTACATGTAGGAGTATGTGAAGGGAGTTAACCAGACTGTGGCTACCAAGGATCCCCCAACACTTAAACATTTGCCGAATGAATAGTTTTCCAGTGAATACTTTTGTTGCATGTCCTCATTTTAAAATTTTGATTAGCACTCTACCGCGACCCATTCATTCTTAAAACTTAAAAAATTTAGCATTATTCATTTAGTAAATCTATTTAAAATAGAATTAAAAATAAAAATCCCACAACTATTTACACTAATAGACATACCTAGGTAATGTTCAATTTTACTGAAAAGAATCTAGCTGTAGCTTAACCTACTTACTATAGGAAAACATACAATTCAACTGATAATGATTTTAAGCAACCTCTCAAAGAAAGCTTCGTCTATCTCTTGTTTAAATCATGGCTACATAAAATAAAAAGCATGACTATAGTTATGAAGTGAAAAAATGGCGTTTTAAATGTTTTGAACTAATTTTGAATATTAATACATGTAAAACGGTTTTTATTACAGGAACCAGTAAATATCTATTGTATTAAACGTTCAAATAAATTTCCATTACAAGCGGAGCAAAAACCTAATTAATTACAAAAAATTTGGTTTGCTTTGGCAAGCGTACGCGAGTGAATGTTGTTGCAAATATCTATTATTTTTATCTTCAACTCTTCTATTGATGCAATTTGCTTAGTGTATAGCTTATTTTTAATAAGAGGCTAAAGAAAAAAATTGCACGGATTGATATTGGGCAGTCAGAAATATTATTTGATCATTCTTCTTTTTGTAATTTCTAGGTATAATTGAGATAGAAACATCAATTTAAAATTTTGAAATTAATTTTCCAAATGATTATTTATGTTTCTGTCTCGATTTGGTGTTTAGAAAAAGAAAACTAACGGAATTGTAGGTGAGTGTTCTTTAAACACAAAACACATATAATCAATAAATAAATAATAAGAGTAAATTCTGTTTAAAAATTCTAGAACAGACTTTTCGAATTTAGTGCACATTCAACAAATTAAAAGAGTACATACGGTATAAATGGTTAAAGGCGCCTATCAGTATTTCTTGTGACAGCGTCGAAGGGATGCAAAATAAATGTTTGTGAAACAAGACATGTGTTAATATATGGGTTTAAGATGATGGATATTTAACTGTATGTACCTAGGTTAAGGACCACATTAATTTGGTGGTTATTACGCTTTAAAACTCGATAAATCTTACAATTAAAAAGTCGATAATACAGTTAAAAAGTACGTCGATAAATACAGTTACAAAGTCGATAATACAGTTTAAGAGTTCATAAATACATCGCGCAAGCGCAATGAGTAAAGCGGGCGACGCCACTCGCGGATGGCAGCACTAACCTTATTACAGATTCCGCGCAGCCAACTACCAATGACGTCACCAATGCACAAAATTATATTGCGCCATAATCGGAAAATTTACATAAAATTGAGACAATATATTCTAATGCAATTACTCACATGAATATGTCGCTGGGTTAAAGTTGGCTTCTATTCCAAGTCCATCAGGCTACTCAAAGCCCTTTTGCGGTAACCAAAGATGGTGACTCCTGCCAACGCTCCTTCAAGCGCTCCGGCCAGGTACGGCAATCATGAATTCGTCGTCCAGGGTCGTGGAGTACGGTTCGCCTAGGTTGCTGATTACCTACCTATGCAGGGAATGACGGGAATACCAGGTATAAGGCAACAACAAAGATATTTAGGCAGGATATCTACATAGATAAAGATAAGCACGATACGATACCTCAAGCGTCCACTCCACTCGAAGAACAATGGCAAAAAGTCACGTTTAAGAGCGTCACGGAAACCTCTCACCACTTTGTCCCCACTCTTTGTCTTTTTCACGTCGGCGCGAAGTTATTCGTCCAACCCTCTCGCGTCGCACGATCTGCGCAAACGTACTGTGACGTGCTGGAAGTACGTGCCTAGTCTTTTAAAATTCCGCGCACCGCGTCTTTTGAAATTATGGCGCGAAACCTCCGTACATCAAACTTAACCTAATACATGTTAAAGAGCCACTTTGGCACGTAACATGGTATTAATTACACCAGATTTCAGTGCACGGCAGATAATAGCATAAGCATTAAAGAGGAAAGCAAAATGCATACCTGAGTACATTATTCTTCACTGCACTGGCAACAAACAAGCTTATTCTTTGTGAGTTGAACTGAAGCTGTCATTTTACAGTTCATTCAATCACTTGTGAGCATCATCAACAACCATTTTTTTGACAGTTTTTGCACTGTTAGAGATGTCAAGTGTTTATTGAAACACATTATCCATGGAATTGTCGTTATTACGTGTAAAATTTATAACATAATGGAACAGCTTTAATTATTTTATCTACACTCACTGAATAAGAAAAACTTATCTAACACATTGTAGTTAGTTAATGACAGATTTTATCGCACTTGATGCAGTAATATCTAATAACATTACATTACTGCACTCAAGTTAATATGACATTCAAACAAGGTAGTTAATGCAAACCCAGTAGAACTATTAAAAAAACTATGTATTGATATACATTTTATTTATTGTAAATATTGCAAGAAATAAAAGTGATATTTGGTACGGTTGAAGTTGAATTTATCATATTCAGCAGTTTATTATTCACACCGTTCATATTATTTTCAAACACACTTAAGCAACTCTCTTCTTATTTTCATTTGAGTTTCAATATACTCTTCTACTACAGTATTAGACTTCCACCTTCCATCTCTATATGTTTATAATGTCAGCTCCAGTGTTGGCTAACACGAAGCAGATATCCTTCTAAAACAACGCTTTCCGTATTCTTAGGGTTAAGTATTCCAATAAATGTAGCAATGATTTTTAGTATACTTCCAAAACTGTTAATTTCTACAGGATGTTTGGTGCATTTACCATTCTTGTAAGATACCAAAAAAATGACAATGAGCTACGTTCATTGTACGTAACTGGACATACCTTTAAACAATTCGTACTAAATCAGTACCTTCTATATCCCCTGATATTACAAAATATTTCCGAGAAGTTTAGTTTTTTAAAGATATTACAATCGTATTATAACATTCATCAAGTAACCTTATTTGAGACAAACAATACCGACGATTTTCAACAAAAAATTTATTAATAAGTTTTTAATGATTGTACATAAACTTTTGTATGATACACACGAGATACTACATTATTATTGCACTCATGTGGTTACACAAAGGGGGTGTTAACTCGAGTCATGCAAATTTCACATTGCATGCAATAATATTATCCATTTCTGTCTGGTATTGTAAATAACTATTTTATAGATAAAAGTTTTTTTTTACAAACACTATAATCCATGTTAAAAAAAGACATTTGAATAGTTATGAATGTAATTATAATATAGGCATAACGATATCAGAATGTGTTAAAGTTTGCCTATGAGTGATAAGTTATGAAATGTTAATTTATAGGGATTAATATTTCAAATTTTGCTGCATTTTTCAACTAAACAACAATAAAATATGGTCATAAATCTGTTAATCATATTCATTAAGAAAGAAACTAATATTTGTATAAAAATATTTTTTTATATAAACAATCATTTAAAATTTTGATCATCTAGTGTCAAATAATATTGTTTCCAGTTAACATGGAGAGAAAATGTTAAAAAAAAACGATCAAAGTAAATTGAGAAAATCGGTAATGAATTATTTGTAAACGTTTGAAATTAAGAAATTTCAGTCTGAAATTTTTCTTAAAAGATATAGTTTTACATACCACAACTAAAACTAGTCCTTATCAATAATTTTGGAAAATTCTACTTAAAATTGATTTTTATATTTGTTTTTTACAGATTGTTATTTTGAAAACAAAACACACCAAGAAAATCAAGAGGTACCAACTTCAGAACCATGTTTAAATTGCACTTGCAAGCATGGAGCACTTGTATGCTATTTAAGGATTTGCACTGAACTTCCAGATCCACCTCCTGCAGGATGTATCGTTCTACACAGACATCGTTCTTGCTGCCCAGAACTAATATGTACAGGTTTGTAGTTGTTTTATGTTTACATTGTTTATAGAAAAATTTTACATTATTCTAAACTGCTTTGCACTTTGTCACATATTACATTTAATATATTTAACTGTGACAAGTACTTAAAAATTACTGTTTCATATGCATTAAAACAGTTTGTTCTTCACGTGTGGGTACAAAAAGAAATCATTAGCTGCCAAATCAGGACTATACAACAGATGACCCAACAATTCGATATTTTGAGTGCTCAAATAGTCACTTGTTTGAACCGTTGTATAAAAACTTTGTCATGAAGGAGAATCATTCGGCATCGTCGGTTTATTTTTCTTAGTTCTCTGAAAACTTGTGGCAAACAAATAGTTGTATACCAAGTAGAACTAACTGTTCTACGATCCTCTAAAGCAACGGTCGTGACATGTCCATTTATTCCAAAAGACAGGCAACCATTTTCTTCAAGTGCTTTGAGCTCGGATGACTTTTGTTGGATTTCGTTCATCTTGGAAGACCTATACAGTCGACTGCTGTTTACTTTCGAGATCATACGAATAAATCCAAGATTCGTCACCTGTGTAGATGTTATACACTGCGTTTGATGCACTACAATCGTATTTTTTGAGCATTTCTTTGCACCAGTCGAGTCTTTTTTGAGCGATTGTCAAATTATGTGGATCTAACGCACACATAGCTTTTTCTCAGCTAAATGTTCATGTAATATCGAATGTATACTTGTCATACTAATGCCTAGGGATGCCTGAATCTCACGATAAGTAACATGACGATTTTGCATTATCAATTTGCGCACAGCAACGGTGTTTTCTGGCACAACAGCCAATTTGGGATGACCTTCTTTAAATTTGTCAGCTAGTAAACTATTACCACTATTGAATTTACTATACCAACGATATACAGTGGTTTTAGTTGGAGCTTCTTCCCCAAACGTCGAAATAAGTTGATTCGGGCACTGTTGTGAAGATAATCCATGTTGGAAATCGTAAAAAATTGCACGAAAACGTTCACGAGTTAATTCCATTTTTTGGCCAAGACGAAATTTTCAACTCAATCAAAACAAAACAAATAGTGTTCATATGACAAAAAATTATTATGTATACTATTAAAAAAGTCAAACTTTAGGTTAGAAACATCAGATCTCGCCTAGCAACACTAGTGTTATCAATTCCCGATATATATCGAGCAACCCTCGTAATCATACCTGTATAGCGATAAGTATGATGATTAATATGGTAATATAATAAGTTTGTTCTCGAAGGTTTGATGACACACACTCTCTATATTTTCTTGAACAGAAGATTATTCTATATAAGGGCAAATCCCGTTTAATATAAAAATAAATTCGTTTATGTGAGGTAAATATACATCTGCTTATGTAATACAAACATGTTACATAAATAAATTTTCAGTAAGACTAGTGCTATAGTAGTGTTTAAATCGTCGAACTTAGAAGATTAAATTAGTGTCTACAAATAGTGATTAAACTACTGTTGATGTAAAGAAGACTGGAAATAAGTACTTGTGATTGTAAAGAATAATTATTAGACTTTATATTTTTTTGGATATAAAGGCAAAAGAACAATTAAAGAAGTCATTGCAATATTTTTGAAAATGTGTATTGCCATAAGGAAGTTCTTAAAATATCTGAAAAATGTGTTTTTGGCTTACGTTTAAGAGCAAGCCAAAAACTAAGTTTTCCACCTTATTAACCGCATTTTGTATGTTAAAGACAATCCCTTAAGGAACACAGGCATATCAAAATATTTCAAGCTAATTGTGTTTTGAAAACGAAAAACATTGAATAGAAACAAAAAAATTATCTTTTCTTAAGAAATAAAATTTCAAATTTTTGAATGAAGATCAGACCAGCATTTTGGCCGATTGAGATAATTTTCTTCAAGCGGCAATAAATTTTTAGAACCGGTTAATTATATCTGACGCTACAAGGTTGTTGATATCATTGAATGTACTTTAGCTTACAGGATTGATGAGCTTCTTAAGATGTTGTTTAACGAGTACTGATATTTGAGATGATACGATCGTTGTTCATATTTCTAATACCAGAAATGAGACTGCCACAAGATTTGTAGTAGTTGAACTCTTTGGGTTCAAATTTCAAATAAGTACCTGGAAAATAAACCTACTGCAAGTATGGAAATACTTTTATGGCATGCAAAAATAGGAACAAAGCACAACATAAGAGGTAGGACAAGAAAGTAAGCACTAAATGTGCTAATCTTGCAGCCTTCATGCCATCTGTGTCCTTGATTCTTGTTCCCAGTAATAGTTCAAGTGGTACACCTCTGCAAGTTCTCAGTCTTGAGTACTGATTTAATAATTGAACACGTGTTACTGTCATTTGTCACTAAAATGAAATCACGAAATATATTGTTCATTAAGAATGATTGCTTCCTGAACTAATGGAGTATCAATATTTTTGCAAATAAATTCTAGAAAGACTTTGCAATTAATTCTCCGTGTCCGTGCAAACATTATTGGTAGTTGAATTGTCCATCGCAATTATGCATTATCTCATTCTGCATTGCCTGTGTATGAAAGGGTTTATTTAACTTTTCTGTATTGTAACAGCAGATTAGTTTATAGCACAATTAATAAGTTGAAAACCTATTTCTAGATAGGTGTGATTTATCTTCGAATGGACATGTAAAATAAAATAACAAACACATGTGTTCGTTCAACGTCTGCACATATCTTTATTAAGTTAGTTAGATCAGTTAATAACATTATTTACAGTTACATTTTAGTATAGAATATAACAATGCTATTGGGAGCATTTTAACTATCCTTGAGCAGCCGAGGCAAATCTTGTGCAATACTTAACCATACTGTCACTACTCAACTGTACGTTCGTTGCTTAACAAGCATTGCAACTCCAACCAACTAGTCCAATGGGGTGCGCTTGAATAATTTAGATTAAACTAAAATACATTTATAAATAGACAAAGACGGCTCAGAAATCCCAACAACTGTAAAGCAATTTTTAACCTCAAAAGGTTTTTCAGTACTACCAGAGCAACTTTTTCACCAGATCTCATGCCTTCTGATATTCTTTTTATTCTTAGAGTCAAATTAGCCATCAAGGGGCACCATTTTCAAACAACGAAAGAAATTCAACATGATGTGACGAGGGTCTTAAGAAACCTTTCAGAAAAACGTTTTCAGAAATGTTACCAGCAGTGGCAGAAGTGGAACTAAGTATGTCCAAGCAAAAGGAAATTACTTTGGAGATCACACTGCAGCTGACTAAAAACGTAACTGAAAATCTTTATAACACCAATTTCATTGCTTTACTGTCTGGCCTTTTTGTAACAATAATGATTGTTCTTTTTAGGTATTTTGTGTATTTATGTTATTGTTTTATCATTTAACCGTAAAAAATTTCAGGATATATTTGTGAAAAACGAATCAATTTATTTTGTTGTTTGTGAATTTTACAAGTTGAAAATAGAAGATCAAATTTTGCACTTCCAAGAAGAAAACAACATGCGTCAAGCTTGCCAACAGTTGTGTGAATTTTACAGTGATATTGCTTTACAAGAACATAAGTGCCAACGATTGGTCACAAAATTCCGTGCTGGTGATTTTGATCTTAAGTATGCTTCTTGGTCAGGAAAACCAACCCAAGTTGATGACAATCAAATAAAGGCACTAATTGGGTCAAACCAGCATTACACAACTTGAGAGATTGCTGAAAAGTTGAATATTCATCATCAAAGGGTTTACTACCAAGCTCAATACTTGGGTTCCCCTTGAACTTTGACGGCATGCTTCAACATCTCCAACATGCTCATTAAACATGAAGAGAATGATCCCTTTTTGAAGCATTTAATAACTGGTGGTAAGAAATTGATTATTTATAAGAATGTGGTTTGCAAACTATCTTGGACTCAGTCTGGTGATCCTTCTCAAACAACATCCAAAGCAGACTTTCGCCAGAGTAAAATTATGCTATCAGTGTGGTGGGATTTTAAAGGGTGTATTTCGGGACTTTACCAAGGAACAAAAACATTCATTCATAAGTGTACTGTTAACAATTGAATAGTTTAAATGAGTGCATCATTTAGAAATGTCCAAAACTTGTAAATCGTGAAAGAGTTTTATTCCATCATGACAATGCCTAACTACATACAAGTTTAATCACGTAGAAAAAAATACTGGACCTTGAATGGAAGGTATTGCCACATCTAGCATACTCGCCAGACCTTGCTCTATCGGATTTTCATTTGTTGCAATCTCTGCAAAACTCATTGCGTGACATAATGCTGGATTCAGATGAGGCGGTGAATCGGCATTTTATTCAAACTTTTGCTGATGGAGACAGGTCTTTTTATGAACGGGGAATTATGAAACTTACGGAAAGATGCTGAAAAGTTATCAAGCAAAATGGACATTATATCATTCATTGATCTAATATCTATATGTAAATAAATACACTTCTAAAGTATTGAAAAAATGCATCATGACTTTTCAAACAACCTGATACTTGAAATTGAAAAATCCGGAAAACTACACAATATATTCATTGCAGAGTACAAATATTGCCATTTTGGTAGAATGTGTTGGTTATATTCCATTCCTGAAAACGCATGGGATTAAAAATCCTCAAAGATGGCAAACAGATATATAGCAGATTCATATCAAATATTGTTACTATAGCGTGCTATTCCTCGAGATAACCCTTCGTATTTTTTTCAAAATTCTTCTATTATTAAAAATTTATCAAAAGATGCCACTATTTCCATTCTGACTGATAATCTTGGAAGTGCAGTAAAATGGGCAGGTCAGGCATCACAAATAACTACAATAATTGTAATGTAATTTATATATAAATAATAATGGAGGTAACACTAACATTAATTAATATTGGTCATGCTTAATTAAATTATTATCATTACCTACTGTTAGTAATTGATTTTCTTTAACCTTTTACAAAATATACCTAACAAATTGACAGTAAAATTTTACTAATTCAAAAATATTAAAAATTATTATTGACCTAGGTCAATAATAAAAAATTATTAACAATGTTGATAATCATAGAGATAAAAGGTAGTAGTAAAAATGTGCAATATAAAGAATGGGATAGAAAATGAAAACTGTAATATTAAAATGTGCTAAATCATTAGATAATACAAAATTCCGTAAACAAAAGACTGCAAAACAATCAAATCCTTTTAGTATGTGATGAACGTCAAATCACCATTATATATAGTGCAAATTGCTATTAACATTCTTTTGATTGTCTTCTAAGAACATATGCTATATTATTGCTGTTTATAGAAAGGCTACATTGCTTTTGGTCTTTCACACTTTAAGTTATATTTGCTTTTACTTTTGCAAGATTTTCTATTATAAAAGTACTTAAATTATATAATGCTGAATTTTTATTAAAAATGGTTTTATATAAAAAGAATTTACAAACATATTTCTTATCAACGGAAACACAACTTTTATATCATTGTAATATTTTTCAAGAGATGTTTATTTAACAGCTATTGGTATTTATTATTTACACAATGATGCAGGTTTCTCGTTTGATTGATTTATTTCTGCTTACATTTCAGTTAGTCTGATTTTGTGTTAATTTGAAGTATGAGCTGCTTCTTGTCTAGTTATCACAATATTGTCGCAATCAGCAATAAACCTTTTACTTTTGATTTCTTATCCATCTGGTATTTTCTTTTCTGTTGGAATCTTTTGGAAACTTTTTCTATTATCTAAACTAATACTATTAACTATTAGTAAGTCTCTTTTTTAAAAATTTTTTTCTAGCTTGAGCTATTCTAGCTACTATATCCATTCTGCCACGTCCGTCCTTTGAAAATTATCCTAAATAGCAAAATTCATCTACCTCCTCTAACTCGGTATTACCTATTTTTAATTTTGGTTTAGAACTAGGCTGTAACGCACTTGTCATTATCTTTGTCTTTCCTGAGTTAATTATCATACTATAGTTACTCTGTAGTATCTCATATAAAATATTTAAAACTCTCCTAGCTCTTTTCTAGACTCTGCTATAATGGCTATATCATCGGCAAAACGTAGCATGTCTATTTTCTGTCCCTGTACACTAATACCTATCTCTTTTCTCTCTCTAGCTAAGTTTAAAACTTCCTCAATATAAACATTAAAAATCAAGGGAGATAGTATACAGCCCTGTCTAACACTATTTCTAATCTTAGTTTCCTTTTCTATTTCATCAAATCTAATTACTATGCTTTGATTTTTATATAGACTGTAAATAATTTTTCTATCCCTATGAGAGATTCCTATTTTTCGCAAAACCCTGAACATAACAATCCAATTAACCCATCAAATGCTTTTTCTAAATCTACAAATGCGAAATGAGTCTTTTTATTTTTTGTAACCTTTTTTCGATAATTACACTAATCATTAGTATCGGTTCTCTAGTCCCTCTGTCTTTACAAAAACCATATTGGTCTTCGCTTAAATAATTCTTAGTTAAAGCTTCTACTATATTTTTAATTATTATTGTTAGTATTTTGAAAGCGTGGGAAGTTAAACTAATCGTTCTATAATTCTTACACCTATTAGCTCCTGACGTTTTTGGTATTGGGATATTAATATTTATCCTATTTGGTTATAAAGAGCGAATAAGGTGTTGTGTGCACTGCTCCTTCTTAATATTGAAGTGTATACATTGAAGTACCGTTCGGATGAGGATGTCATGGTGTCGTCCTGCAAACTTGAAATCGCACTCTGTCAGTATGCTTAGACATATAATTTTGAACGTGATTTTTATTGGTCATATGTTTCTTACTTATTGCATATTTTATAGTTTAAAATAATTATTTTTTAAATTAATTTAAATAGTATATAGTGGATTATAAAGAAGTGATAGCTATAACGTTCCAGTTTCGTAACATTGCAAGCAACGAATTTTAGTGAAGTAAAAAAAGTATAATTGTGTTCTTGAACAATTATTTAAAAATTCATTTAGTTCACGAATTTTTGCTGAAAAAAAGGGATTTAATTTCTAAAAAAATGCATACTATTCATTTATCTAGTTTAGTATAAAAATAAAAAACACGTGGAAGGACAGTTAAACTTAAATTTTATAATAGTAAATACAGTGAGATACTGTCGTTGTGTGGGTGTAAAACGTTATCAAATTGTTTTGTTGGCCAGGTTTATTGTTTTCCGTTTATAAAAATGTATGGAGTAAGGATGGAATCATAGACTGAAATAATTTGGAGAATATTCTATGTAAACGTCATCAACAAACTAAAGAGCACATAGCAGCTTCTGTTAGTTTTAAGCAGTTTATGAATAGTGATAATAGAATAGAATTCTTCTTAAGCAAAACATATAAAGAAAATGTAGAACTGCGTAATAATATGGTTATGAGTAATTGTGTAATTAAAAAATTGATAGACATTATTCTTCTTAATCTTCTTTGGGTATTAAACCACTCATAGTTTTTAAAATTATCTTTATTAACGTTTCGATCCATAACCTAGGATCGTTTTCAAAATAATAAAAACTTCAAACTTCAAAAACTTGAAGTTTTTATTATTTTGCAAACGATCCTAGGTTATGGATCGAAACGTTAATAAAGATAATTTTAAAAACTATGAGTGGTTTAATACCCAAAGAAGATTAAGAAGAATACTAAACAAACCACAACAAACATACAGGGAGTATTTGATAGACATTATGTTTTTTTGCACTGCGAAAATTATCATTTTGTGGACATAATGAATTTGAAAATACGGCAAGTAGGTCGTTACAGACAATTACTGCATTTATTTGCATAAAATGATACCCAATTACAACTACACCTAAGAACTTATACAATTTTTAGTGGAAAAGCTTCCACAAGTCAAAACGATTTAATAGATGTCTATAGTGAGCATTTGATAAAAATTATTAGAAAATAAGCTTCAGAAGCAACATTCTTAGCTACTATTGTTGATGAAACTACAGACATTACAAATATCACAACTTTCCACTGTTTTCCAGTATGTTGATGTAGGTAGTGTGGTTCAGGAAAGGTTTATTAGATTCTTTGACGTTTGTAATAATCGAACAGCGGTATGGATATCAAAATGCGTGGTTGACCATTTAGATGAATTTAATTGTAGTGACAAGTTAGTAGCCAAAACGTATAATGGTGCATCGGTCGATACAGGACAATATAACAGTCTCACCACTAAAGTTACATTGAAATGCCCAAAAGCATTATTAACCATACGTTATGCACACAAATTAAACTTAGTGATACAAAATTCTATAAAGAACATTAACAGTGTAAGATATTTTTTATGGCTGTTTGGCTTTGCATCCTTTTTAAAATTTGTCGAAAAGATATTATGCTCTTAATAAAACTGTGAACAGTCATTTTCGTTCAGTTGCTCCTACTAGATGGTAGTATAACAATCAAATTGTTTGATTTTATTTTGGGAAATGGTACTACATTCAATGCTGAGTCGCAGTATTGTGCCAAAGGTTTTTACAAAAACCTTTGCAATTTTGAATTTAATTTGCTTGTAGAACTATTCATTTAGTACTGCCTAAGGCAGAACTCTTATTTAAAATTCTACAAAAAAAGCATGTGAATTATGTTTTACCAATACAAAGTTTTAAATTTTCTAGTCTGGTTGCATGATGATTTTAGAAGTTTCTGGATAAAAATGAAAGATTTTGAAATGAACCATAAGAAAGGTAATTAACATTGGCGATAATGAAGAAGACCTTTATTGGCATCTTTACTTTCAAATCTTAGACAACTTAAATGTGCATGTCGAAGATCGCTTTTCCGATTTCTGTAAATTAAACTTTTTCAGTCTTGCAATTTAATAAATTTGATGATTACACTCATAAATTCCTTGTGGAGTTTCTCAAAAGCTTGATGAATTGTTCCTAAGGCCAATATTTTAATGAGACATGTTTAAATAACAAGTTGTCCCACATATACGATTCTTCATCATTCAAACATGATTCCGTTTCAAAATTAAACGATTATTTTGTGTTAAGTGATTTAAATGAAATTGTGACTGAATTAGCAAACTAGTAAACCTATTTCTTACAATTTCGGCACAAGTGCTTCACCAGAACGAAGTTTTTCGGCATTGAAGGGTATTATATCGTACAATAGAAACACAACGTCACAAGATCATTTATGTAACTTGGCAATAATATCAATAAAAAAGAATTATTTAGAGAGTTGAAGAATGCTCCAAACTTTTATGATTCTCTCATAGATATTTTTGTGGTAAAAAAAGAGAGAAGGATCAAACTGACAATCAAATTATGATATCAGTTCTACTTTGAGTTGTTAAATGAATTATTATACTATTATTAAGAAACCTTCAATGGCAGATGTAATTATGAATATGTTTTTTTTTGTTGTGTGGCATTAGTGGCGAATTTGAATTCATTTTTCTACAATAGATTCATCCTACACTTTTTGTGATCCACAAATTGCCACTGCTATACTGTTTTAATGCATAAAATTAAAACAAAGAACCTTAACTTTTGAGCAGAGTAACAGATTTTGGTTTTCTAAAACATTACAACATATTTCCTGAATAATAATAATATTTATTTCATTTCCAGCAAGATATTCATTGTAAAAGATTAGACAAAAGTAGTTAACAGGTTCATAATTTCCTGTGATTATTTAACAAAATACTTTAAATATTTTCCTCATTTTGAAGGTTAGAAACAAAAAGTAACATATGCTTTAAAAATCAATCGATATCTGTTAAAGCTAGTCAAACTATTGTTAAATTCTACCCACAGCTAACAAACATACCAAGATAATCTGGTTAGGATACAATTGCTGAAGTTATGTAATTGAATTTCTGAAGACAAACTTTCGGAAAAGATTGTGTACAAAAAAATGTTTCAATTGACAGACAACGAATTGTTTATTGAGGTATTTTAAGCATTTAGTTTATACCTTAAAGGTGGTGCATGCTATTCTTAGAAAAAATGTGATTGTTATGAATACTCAATCCAATCTGTTGCATCTGTATTTTTTATAATTGAATAGGTGCCAGTCTATTAGGCAAATATATTAGCAAGCCTTAAAATTTTTCAGTCAGAAATTTATAATACTGCTTTTCCAAACTTTATTTTTGTATATTCCCTTAAAATTTATATATTATAATGTTTTGCTTTATAAAAATTATATGATTATACAAATAATTTTAGGTGAAATCATGCATTTCTTTAACATTAATTGATTGAAGCCACCTAAATTATGTATGAATTTGCTGATATCTTAAGCTATTGTTGCAAACATTGCTAAAATATTAATTAAAGTTTTTACAGATAAACAACCTACTCCTGACATAGAAGGGCGCTCAGATACCGAAGGTTTAGAAGATTTTAATTTAACCCTGTCTCTAGAAAATGGTATACTTAGCTTTCGTTTATTTTGAGTAAAAACTTATATAGCAAACATTTAGCTTGCATAGATAATGGAACAGTGTACAGTCCTGGTTCTGCAATGGGATCATCAAGTGTTTGTGAATACTGCTATTGTATTGGTGGTCAACAAACCTGTATCAAACCAAAATGCTTACTAAACTTAGAAGGATGTACTCCAAAATTTGAACACCGTAGCTGTTGTCCTATTCGTTACAATTGTACTGGATATTTTGAAAATAATTTGAGTAGCACCACACAACGGACACCTACCAAGGAACCAATGGTGCGTGGTGAGTAATTTAGTTAAACTATTTAGTTCTGTATTTAGATCTCACAATAACTCATATATCATTTCAGGAGGTTGTATAGTATCAGGAACTTATTATAGCGAAGGTAGCCGTGTTTTAGGAATTGGTCATTCAGCATGTGATAATTGTTATTGCTTACGAGGAGTTTTAAGATGTGAGCCTTTATCATGCGCTCCTGATATTTTAGGATGCACACCAGTCATAAAACTGGGAGAATGTTGTGCAGCTAGCTACAGCTGCAGTAAGTATTCTGTTCTATTAAGTTTGTAATCACAGAAAAATCTTATAGATGGTACAATTGAGGTTCAGCCGAAGCCTAACTATGGAAAATTTCCAGTTATAAGCAAAGAGTATGCTAAACTTAGTACAGAAACTCAATGGCGTAGACCTCTTACTAAATTAGACAAACCTTTGAACAACACTTCTAACCTAACTTATTATGTACTTGCTGAACCGTCAAACACTGCCAGCACAAAAATGCATAGAGATTATGGAACAACACGACATATCATTGATCCAAGTACTACTGGTCCTAAATACAAGTTTAACACCTTAATGTCAACAAAGGATATTGATTTAATTCTTGATATGCGAACTCGCCCTAGTACTGCATTTCGAAAGAGTACTTATGAAACTACTGATTACAAACATGAGGAGAGTACTAATACTATAAGTCGTTCAACAGAAAACAAGTTATACAAATCAAGTGAGGATCAAACCAGTACAACAAAAGCTACATTCTATACAAATAAAGATAATTTAGAGAAAGATGTTATTCAAAGCCCTGTTGATTCACTTTTTGATGCTGAAGAAAACAACACTAAAATGATAAACATACTAAGTAGCAATGCCTCACTCAATTCATCAACTTCTGACTATATGAGCACAACTGAGGATGAAATAGCTAATGGGTATGCATTGAATTTAACAAATGTTATTTCAACCCTTCTGTCGACTCTAGCAGACTTTTCGACTACTACATATAATGAAGAAGCAAATATTACATTTACAACCACAACGAAAAATGAAGATATGGATGCCAATACTAAAATCTATGAAAACTCTTCTGTTAGTATTACGACAGATAAAACATCCAACAGATCTGTAACACTGCTAAAAACTAAGGAATGTCTTGTGACTAACAAATCAGAAAATCTTACGCAAAAAACAACTGATGTACTTAATGAAGTGAAGGATGATTTAGTATTAAACTCTACCACAGAACAAGTCGTTGGAGTAACTAAAAATGGTTTAATCTCGCAAACTACAACTTCTAAAGATATTACTGTAGTCGATCTAGAATCAAGGGTTAAGGTTGATAATATTACCCTTAGTCCACTCAGAAAAATTCCCTCAGATATAGAAACAATCTTGAATTTAACAGTTAACATAGATAAAGATTATGCAGATTACGATTACAATGATCCAAATTTACCACCATCTTTACCTAATCTACGGTAAGTATAAACATTTGGTTTTACTGATAAATTTTTTAGGCTATTCAGAAAGGGTATCGGCACCTGATAGAAAGTAGGTTGAGCTTTTTAATGTTCAAAAGGAGTCGGTACATTATTGTTTGGAAGACACTTCCAAGACGTCGTCTGTCATTATATTTTTATTACAAACAGTTAGTGAACAGGAGTACTAAAGCAGTGACCTCTCAGCAAAAAAAAAATCTTCTTGTCTGCATCAGCCACAATTGTTGTCTAACAAGAATGTAAACTATTTGCTGTCTCCGTATGTCCCCTGGAATCTTCCACATGAATCATCTTCTACCATGATTTTAAAATACTGACTTTATGATGGTTAAATTATTTTTGTCATAAAATTCTACAAGCCTATTTGCCCTATCGTTTCTTGTGTCTATACCAATTAAAACTACTACCACTCTTTCCCTACTCTCACCTACCACTGCATTAAAATCTCCTGGAATTATTAAATTTTCATGCTCTCTTACGTATTTTAGTATATCTTTGATATTTTTGTAAATCGTTTCTACCTCATTCCCACTGTAGCTAGAGGTGGGCATGTAAATCTGTGTTCTAACCATATTTACCGGTATAAATTCTAATCTAACCATGAGTACTCTTTCGTTCTTTTGCAAGTATTTTTCTACACAATGTCCTACCGTGTTCCTCATAACTATTTCCTCACCCAAATTTCTTTCCTTCGATCCTGTATGAATTAATCTAAAGTCTTGGCTCCAAAAAATCTATGGCCACCCTGCTATATGTGATTTAAAATTAGTCATATCAATTTTCAAATTCTTTAACTTACCTACTTGCTTCATGTTTCTAACATTGCACATCCCCACTCGCATAATGTTCCTGTTTATTCTTTTCTTCTTATTGAGCTTGCTGATCACAGCTTCCAGAGTAGTCCCTGTACCATACGTTAAATAATTGTATATATATATATATATATATATATATATATATATATATATATATATAGGGTGAGTTTTAGTGTGGCAACGGTCGATAACTCTGTTATTATAAAAGCTACGTAAACCAAATTTGGAGGCATATTAGGCATGCCTAAAGTGTACATTTTAAAAATGTTTGGAAGCATACAGGGTGTTTCATAATTCCAGGGCATAGTAAACTTATATTTTTTTAAATGGAACACCCTATATATTATTACATTTTTGAAAAGCCCATAAAAGAGCTTTAATTTGATATAAAATTGTATCTGTCTATTCCTTTTAGTTTTGAGATATTCAACTGTTTTAGAAAAATGACCCTGATTAGATACATTGCCACTGCACTAATACACAACTTACGTTAATTTTCAAGATGCAGAAAATTTTACCATATACCATAGTATATTTGTAAATATCACTTTTTTGAAATTTCTTCACAGTATACAGGGTGTGTCAGGTTTCGCAAAATGCAATTTTTAAATTTTTTTTTAAATGGCACCCTACCAATTTTATTGCTACAATGGATAGTTCATTAAGTGTCCTTTTATTTTTGTTAAGCATTCCCTATACCTAAATCCATTACTTTCTGAGATATTTTTGATTTTCTTCAAATTTTATGAATTTTTTTAATTTACATAACTAAAAATAACTTACTATTGGAGAATATTATAAAACAATTAATACATATTGATTAACAATCAACTACACTTATCCAATAACAATTTTCACTAAAGATATAACAACCTACAATAATACGCTATCAACAGAATTTTGCCAGATCAACAATATGCATTTTATAGAAAATGTAGGATATCAGGCAGGCTTTGAAAAAAATAACAAACTACTTATAATATTATATATATATATATATATATATATATATATATATCAGTAGCAGCTGGTTGCTCTACGATTGGATCGTGACTCCCTATGAAAAAAAGATCAAGATTCACAGCTCAACATCAAGTCAAGCATGGAAATGTAAAAAACGTTTTGTTCTATAAAAACGTACTCGTATCTATGAAATATAGATGAACTGCCTTTTATTAATAATAATAATAATAATAATAATAATATAATATGATGACACAGATAAAAGCGCAAATGCGCAAGTAGGTTACAATAATTTACTTTTGAAAAAACGGTTTTGGGACGTTTTAAGCAGTAAAAGCTCATAAAAACAAATCCTTTGTTTGTTTTGAATTTCAAGATTACGACATCTAACTTTAATCATTTTGACTAACATATTTGTTTTGATTACGTGCACTGGTAAATGCGGAACATAGCAGAATTCCAATTCTATTAATTTTAGCAGGGACCATGCTAATAATTGGAAACTGTGGTAATGAAGCTATTCAAGTTTATAATACTTTTGAATATGACGAAGGTGAAGATAAACAAAAACTGTCTGTTATATTAGACAAATTTGGAAAAAATTGTAACCCCACAAAAAGTTAGTTTATGAACATACTGAAGCGGGCTACTGCTACCGCGTTTCTTTAATTTAAAAACAAGTAATAACAATAGTCTTTATTACACACTATTCCCAAGTCTAATTTACAGTATATGCCTTATTTATGGATGTTTTCAGTTCACTTAACAATGAAACACTATTATACTAATGAATTTACAAGCACTAATATCTTCTTAAACTAACTTCTTTACCATAGGTCCATTAACAACACTAACACAACTATTTATTTATACACTTCTATTTATTTATGTATACTACAAGCTGCATGTACATTAGACACAGCATATAACATTTATGTATATTCTTGAACTCCTAAAAGCTCAACTACGTTTACTGTACACGATATAATTTATATTAGACATTCAAGTATAGACTAACTCTTACATTCATAAGTGGCCTTATATATAGCCTGAGTTAAAGATATGACTCATTATCTAGTATTTTCTAGAAGAATTCTGGAACCGTAGAGAATAAACAGTGCTTGCGGCGTTTTGTGTGTTTGATGGGTTGTCTAGTAGTAGCTCGCAACAATACAATTCTGAGAGCATCTTAAAACATGACATGCTTTCAATATAAAATTTGATGGTTAAAATATAATTAGTTTGTTTATATTTTTGTGGTTTAAATTAATATATATATATACCTGTTATTTAAACTCTCCCATGTATGTGACAGAAATAAAATTATTATCTTTGTGGTTTTCAGTTTAGTTGGAATAAAACTAGGGATTTAATTGCAAATCTTGTTCTTAAGCACTATTATACATGAAAAGATTAACATTCTTTCTTTCAATCTAGATTATTGTTAACGTACTGTATCGCATTGCAAACCACCTACAAAAGAATGAAAGAGTACTCATAGTTAGATTAGAATCTAACCCAGTAAATACTGTAATAATACAAGTATGCATGCCCACCTCTAACTACAGCGAGGAAGAGGTAGAAGCCATCTAAAAAAATATAAAAGTAAAAGGATATGAAAATTTAATAATTACGGGACATTTTAATGCAATGGTAAGTAAGATAAGCAAGGACCGTAGTCGTTTATTAGTTTAGGCACGAGAAACAACAAGGAAAAAGGCTGATGAATTTCATGACAAATACAATAGTTCAACATTATGCTAGAAGATTGTAAACATGGACGATGCCAAGAGACAGTGAAATATCAAATAGACTACATTCTTGTAAGACAGAGGTTTAGGAATCAAGTAAAAGACTATAGAAGCTTCCCAGAAACCAATGTAGACACTGAGCACAACATAGTGATTAATAAAGTGGTTCTATATTCCTCCATGTACGTTAAAGTTACTTAGTGGTGTTGATTCTTCTTACTCAAACTTGACGACTAGTAATAGTACGTGTAGTAATAAGTTCCTAGTTATTAATGTTTTAAGCAGTGTGAAAACGAGTCTCAGATATACTGAGAGACTTTAGTTTTCGTACAACATTTATGTGTGATAATTATGTAATTTTTGACGTGCTGCTGGAAGTGTTCTAGCATAATTTACTAAACTAGAGTTAATTACAAACTTAGTATGCTTTAAAATACTCAATTGAACTACTTACCAATTAATCCAATAAAAAAGCTATCTGTTGCTTGGAACGAGTTAACACATATCATGTTGTCTGAAATAATATTTTAAATATCATAAGCTTTACTTTTTGTTTACATTGCTGACAAATTTATGTATTTGATTGTCAGCATTGGGGCAACTACTACTACTACAATTATTCTAAAAAATATCTTTATTTTAGAATAATACCATTTGTCGCTGCTGATGCACTTGATAGTAAAGTCCAAGGTAATCAGAACAATGTAGATTATTTATCAAATAATGACCGAATGGATGTGGAACTACCAACTTATAACTTGTTCTCACCACCAACAAAGACTGAAGGTTAACTTTAGTCATCAATAAATGATATTACACAAATCATTTTTTAGGTGGATTTGTACCTAAGGCACCTAGCATTTTTAATAATTTATACCACACACCACTTTCCAATGTTCACATTACTACTATAGGTCCTGTAAGAACCCATGAAAGTAAGTTTAGTATAAATTTCAAAATCCTTATAAAGGTAAACATCGTAGATAACTGCATAGCAGAAGAACGAGAAATAAAACATGGTGAAACTGTTAAGGCGGAAAGTTGTATAATGTGCGTTTGCATATATGGTAATGTAGTATGTCAACATCCTCAATGCTCTCAACCTACTACAGGGTGCAAACTTTTAAATGACAAGAACTCGGCATGCTGTCCAAAATTAGAATGCGGTAAGTATATAATATATATATATATATATATATATATATATATATATATATGAATAATACTATATGTGATATTTCTAGAATCGGAAATGGTTCCTGTGAATATTGTAGATCATAGTACTATTGTCTCAACTCCTCGAAGTATTATAACGCTTGCTAATAACGTTTCTAATTCAAGTTCTTTTGATAATCATATGGGAACTACAGCTGTACCTAATCTTTACTCGTTTAATGAAAGTAGTACAACGATACCAACAACTATTGCAACAACCATTCAAGTTACTGAAACTAAACAATCAAGCAACTCCTCTTTTACTTCAGAAGAATTTTCTTTTAACAAGGTTTGGAATTTTCTTTTTAATGCCGAAACTACAACTGCAAAACAGGCCAAACTAGCTAATTCTTCTAAAATAAACAATACACTTGCTAATGACCATACTTCTGTAACCACTAGTGCGACAACACCCACAACTAATATGGCATCTTTAGTCACAAATCTACAGCATAAAGAAGACACTTCAATCACGGTTTCTCATGAAACAGATTCTACTGCTGGGTTAGGAATATTAAAATTAGCTGGATGTAATATCTATGGAAGAATGTACAGGGTTGGAAAGATAATATCTGAATTAAGCGGCCCTTGTCAAGAATGCAAGTGCTCTGAAATAGGTGTCCAGTGTTTACCATTAAAATGTTGAGTTTTCATGCAACTCCACCTTTAATTTACTATTTCAAAAAATTAAAGTTTATAAAAGTCAAAGTTTTGTTATCAGAAAAGCTGTGCCATTTAGATTTACAAAATTTTTCTTATTGTTAAAGGTGTATACCAAATATGTACCATACCTTAGTCCAGTACCCACAGTGTCTTTCAATAGCGCATATTGCACTATTAAAAAATTACTTTTGGATCATAAATCTGTACATGTTTTTTGTTGCCATTAGAGGCTAAACTACTATTTATTGTAGTACACTAATTAATATAATTTAAATCTTAGTATTATTTTTGATTATCTATTATTTTTTAAACCTCATGAAATTGCATTATAAATCGTATGGACTAGGAAGTATTTTTTAGCAGTTGTTTCGAATCTGCTTAGGAAAAGAAAGATTGAATGGAAAAATTTGCTTTGATATAGTCGACTGTTCAAATTATAAATTGAAAACAAAATATTTGAAAAAAATGTTGGTTGTAAAATGAGAAAAAGTTTGTATTGCTAAGCAATGACTCACCATTATTGCTTGTTCTTGCTCAAGTTGCATTCCAGGTACCTTCTGTGTTGATTTTGTTTGATACAGCAAATAAGGAAATAGGATACATGTTAGTCTGCACAAAACTGTTTTTACTTTTTTAGGTCTTTTTTGTATAATGCTAGCCTTAGACTCCTGTACATACCGGTTTGCTTGTCCATTTCGCCTAGTGCGATAACAAATACCAGTTTAACATAACCATAATGCACAATTCTTGTAAAAAATCAATAAATTGTTCAAACAAAATAATTATGAATAAACAATTAAATTTACGTTTAAATCAAACACGTAAATATGTTGCTGTAACTTAAGTTGTAGTGCATTTTATGAAAATGTGAAAAAGTATTTCAATGCTTGGTATTAAACCTGACCAATTTTCTTCATACTAATATAATTTTAATAGCAGGAGTTTGTAGCATTAAGGATCTAAATTTGGAATTGCCCAAAAAGAGCGAGAAACTCCTAACAAAATAAGGATGCACCGACCAACTACAGCGGTGCCAGAGTGCATTCTTATAGCAATAACTAGTAGAAAATTGAACAAAATTGTGTAATGAATACAATTTTATCGAAGTGCGATTTCAAGCTACAGTATTATTATCCCTTACCCCATTAGGTTTTCAATTTGTCAAGTTTAAAGGGTGCCAACTACGTCTAGTTTAATAGGATTTCCTCTGAATGATGTGTAAACCATGGGATTGTTAATTACAGGATATTTTCTTGGTGAAGTGAATTTCCTTACAAAAGGCCAACTGTTTGTTTGAACATATGAAACAACTGTCTACTCACCTGGCTTAAATCTATTCTAAAATAACATTATGTGAGCATTTTGTAAACCAACAGGCATAAAATAATTTTTTAATGTATTTACATTAATAGTCAGGGTAGTAACCTAGAGATATTCCAATATCGTCGATACCATAAATGCGAAGCGCACTTTTATTCTATGGTTGGGACCAAATAAACTTGTGTGTGAGATTCATTGCAATACATAGAAAGAAATCACAACTATAATGCAATATATGTTACTTGTGTCTACTAATTTCACAGTTATAAAATAGGACAGCTATAGAATGGTGCGTCTTCCCAGTGTTGTAATGAAGATATAGCAAACGTGTGTCTGATTTTGGTTCATGTAGTTTGTAAATTCATTTGTGCTTTTGAAGGTTAAGTAGCAAACACAGTTTGTTTTGAAGATTACATTAGCTTGGTTTTGTTTTCATTTACATATAGCGTTTTGTATTATCCTCAATTAATTATATTGTTGAACAGTTATTTCCAAAACTTTTGCCGTTTGATATTGACCCTAAAAATGCTTTATAATAAACATTTAAAATTACAAACACAGTTGGTGATTATGAATGTTCTTAATTACTTCGAAAGGGAACGTAAAGATCAAAGTCTGGTTGTTCCATTTGAATCTGTAATGAAAGTAAGAACAAATGCTATCTCAAGTTTAGTAGAAAACATAGTTTTAATTAGGTTGTTTTAAGCGTACCGCTGAAGCCTTGGGTATAGGACTCTGAACTCTCAATAGTATTAAGAAAAAAGTATCAGAAGCACAAGAAGTAAATCAACTCCCGCAATCGTGTAATAAGAAACGAAAGTGCATCAAATAGATATCTTGTGATGTAGACGATATTGTTAAAGAATGAGAGAAGAGAAAAATGCACAACATACATTCTAAACGTAATAAAGATAATATTAATTTGGGATATATTTAATAAACTAATTGTATTTTTTAGGACTTTACATAACGGTAAAAACCCTACAACAAGAACTTGCTTTGTCTGAAGTTTTTACTTTTAGTATAAGTAGTTTGAAAAGGCTTTTATTCACCATCGGTTTTTCGTTTAAAAATGATGATGGCAGATGGGATTTATTTGAATTGAAACATTTTTCTGCATCACCAGTACAATTCTTGAGGGATTACGAATTAAACAAAAGGAATTATACGAACCTGTTTTCTTAGACGAATCATGGATTTTCAGTCGGGCTCAGCAAAGTTAGATTGATATCACAAAACAAAGTACTAAGAAAAATCTATTCAGTGAAGGAAAACCGTTAGTTTCTGATTACTTGTTTTAAATAGTCTTTATTTTGTTAATATTTTAGGTTCATCGTGCTGCATGCAAGAAATAAAAATGAATTTGTTGCGAATGCGTCTCTTTTGTTTTCTACTAAATCACTAAATGCAGACTATTATGGTGATATGAATGTCGAACTGTTTACAAAGTGGTTTCAAGAAAGCTTTAATTCCTAACCTAAACCAACCCAGCCTTATTATATTAGGCAATGCATCTTGTCATTCAAAATTAATGGAGAAAATGTTAAGTACAACCTCTAATAGACAGGAATTAATGGACTACCTGCTGAAACATAGAGTACTTTTTAGAACTAATAAGTTAAAGAGCAAATTATTGACCTTAGTCAGAGAGTCCAAATTCTAAAGTTTTACAATTACCTCCATATCATTATCAATTTAATCCAATTGAGTTAATTTGGACTAAAGTCAAAGTTTATTATAATAAAAATGTAGGACGATTTAACGAACAATACAATGATCATCCAATCCGAATGGACCTGTACCTTGAAAAAGTTCTAGATTACTAGAACGGTGGAATGGCTTGCTCATTCCAGTGATCTTAAGAACCAAACTACAGGTCCAACCAAAGTAGTAGAGTTTTTAGTGAGGAACCAGACTAAGACAGGTCACCGAAAGAGGGCAGCAGCTTTTTCGGTATTTAGAGTGACACAGACCGTAGGAGTCGGTATGCCATTCTAAGACACACTACTGCGATATGGAAGGTAACAGAAAACCATCACATTGTCTCCCAAGTACACAGCATACTTAAATTGTTATTAAAGATGATGGCATACTCTGGGGTAAAAAATTCCGAAGTTAAAATAGTCCCCCATTCGGATCTCTGGGAGGGGACTACTTCAAAAATGTGATCAGAAAGTATAAAAAAAGAGTCATGAACATTCTGCAAGTCGAAGCATGGAATGTCTGTATGAAGCAAGTAGGTAAGCTAGAGAACTTGAAAATTGAAACGGATAAGTTAGCATTAGACATAATAGGGATCAGTGAAGTTTGGTGGCCAGAGACTGGAAATTTTTGGAGCTGAGACTTTAGGGTGATTCATACAAGATCAGAGGAAGGAAATTCTGGCGTGGGGATAGTTATGTGACAAAAGATAGGACAACGTGTAGAAAACTACTTACAAAAGAACGAAAGAGTACTCATGGTTAGATTAGAATCTATACCGGTAAATACAGTCATAATACAAGTATACATGCTCACTTCTAGCTACGGTGAGGAATAGGTAAAGGTGATCTGCAAAGATATTGAAGACATACTAAGATACGTAAGACATAAAAATTTAATAATTACAGAAGATTTTAATGCAGTGGTAAATGAGAGTAGGGAAGTAGCGGTAGTAGGTTTATTTGGTTTAGGCATGAGAAACGACATGGGAAATAAACTGGTAGAATTTTGCGACAAGAACAATTTAATCATCACAAACACATTATTTCAACATCATGCTAGAAGACGATACACTTGGAAGATGCCAGGAAATATAGGAAGATATCAAATAGATTACATTATTGTTAGACAATCAAGTAACAGACTGTAGAAGCTACGCAGAAGCAGATATAGACACTGACCACAACATCGTAATTATGAAGGCCACTTGTAAATTTAAAAATTTTAAAAAAATGAAACAGAAAAAGGCACTTTGACTTAAAAAAAACTAAAAGATAAAGATAACCACGAAAGATTTGAAAAAGTCAAATGAATTGCCGAAAGATATCTGGAAAATTTCTTATACTAAGGAAGTTGAAACAGAATGAAATAACATTAAATCGAATTTAGACATGGCGGTTAAAGATATTCTGGGGCATACACAAAAAGAAAATAAGAAACCATGGATAACAATGGATATCCAGAATCTAATAGAAGAAGAATGAAAATACAAAAATAGATCAAATGATACAGGAAAACAGAGATACAAAGCTATAAAATGGGATATTATTCGCAAATGCAAGAAAGCTAAAGAATACTGGATCGATGAAAAGTGCAAAGAGGTACAAACTAAGATGGAAATAGGAAAGACAGACGAAGCATACAAACTAATTAGAATGAATTTTAGGGATATAAAACCATATAGCAAAAATATATGGTACTAGGGAGGAAACTTTATTATAGAAAATTTAGAGAAAGTGGATAAATAAGTAGAATATATAAGGAATTTATATGCAGGAGAAGAACTAACAACATTAGAACAAGAATCAGACATTGAAAAGGATGACTAGGGGTATCCTATACTGAGAGATGAGTTTGAATTAGCATCAAAAGGTTTGAAAAATGGTAAGTCACCAGGTACAGATAAGGTGCAAGCAGAAACTCCAAAAACCGCTGGACAAGAAGTAACATAACGTCTCCTCCAACTTGTAACCTATATGTATGAGACAAGCGTGATACCCAAATATTTCAAACGTAACATCATAGTCACTATACCAAAAAAGACAGGCTTGGATAGATGTGAAAATTTTCGAACAATAAGTTTGGCAGCACACGTGCCAAAAATATTAACTAAGACGATTGGAAAAATAAGCAGAATAAGTACTAGGAGAAGATTAATTTGGGTTTAGGAGAAACAGGGGAATTCAGGAGGCTATTTTAGCTCTGAGAGTGATAATGGAGAAAACAATAGAAGAAGGGAAAAGCGTGTATATAGGGTTTGTAGATATGGAAAAAGCATTCGACAATGTAAAATGAAAAAAAAATGTTAGAAATATTCAATAAGATTGGAATGAGTTTTAGCGATAGACCGATAGTACATAGCTTATACAAAGATTAACCAGTGGTAATAGAATTAGAGCAGGAACGTACATCAAACAGGCAATGAATACTGTCAAATGCAAGAAGACATTTGGAATTATTACGCAGGGACAAAAGATTGATAAGCTTAGATTTGCAGATGATATAGCGGTATTAGCAACTAGCGAGAAAAAGCTAAAAGCTTCTCTTAATGAAATGGAAACAGTTCTAACAGAGGGATACGGTATGAAAATTAACAAAGATAAAACTAAAGTTCTAGTATACAAAGGAGGGGAAAATAAATTAAAAATTAGAATATAAATAGGTAACAAAAACTTATTAGAGGTTAAGGATTTTTGTTACCTAGAAAGCCAAATAACGCAACATGGGAAGAGCGCAAAGGATATAAAACAAGGACTAGCACAAGGTCGTGCTACATTTAAAAAGAAAACGCAATTACTGTGCTCAAAAACAACAAACATAGAAGCAAGGAAAAGATTGCTTAAAGCATATGCGTGGAGCACAGCACTGGACGGCTGTGAAACCTGGACAGTAGGAAAAGCGGACAGCAAAAGATAGAAGCCTTTGAAATGTGGTGGTACAGACGTGTGATAAAGATATCATGGACAGACAAAGTTAAGAACAAAGAGGTACTAGAAATGATAGGAGAAGAAAAGGTATGTGGAAAACGGTAAAGAATAGGAGAGATAGGATGATAGGCCACATACTAAGGAATGAGGGAACTGTGCGGAATATATTAGAAGCAGAGATAGGGAAAAAGAGAGGTAGAAGTAGACCTAGGTTAGACTATTGCACACAGATAGTGAAAGATATAGGATGTGGGAATTTCAGAAATGTGAAGGCTAGCTCAGAATAGAAATAACTGTACTTAAACCTGATAATTATCATAAGCACCTATAGGTATTGGTTTTGAAATACTCTCAACTGATGTTAATTGTGTGAAAGGATTTACTGGAGAAGTATTAATTCGGCAAATGTCTAAGTGTTGGTGGATTCTTGGTAGCCACAAGCTGCTTAACCCCCTTTACATACCACTGAATCCTGGTGAAATAGGGCATATAATTAGAAAACAACAAATGGTAACAAAGTTGTATCTAGGCTGTGGGAATTTCGGGGAACAGTGTAGGCTAGTTCAAAATAGAAATAAGAAAAGTTACGCATCCAACCAGTTTCAAGACGGAAAACTTAATGGCGAAAAAATAATTGCTCTTAAATCTGATTATTATAAACACCTACAGCTGTTGGTGTTGAAATATTTTCAACTAATGTTGATTGTGCGAATGGATATCTTGGAAAACTATTAATTCGGCAAATGTTCAAGTGTTGGGGTATCTTGGTAGCCGTAGGCTGCTTAACCCCTTTCACATACTACTGAATATTGGGGAAATAAATAAAACAATAAAAGGGGAACCAAACTGAATCTAACAAGAAAGAGCACCGGCTATGTTTGAAGACAACAAACATAGAGACAATGAGAAAATTGTTGAAAGCATATGTGTGGAGCACAATACAGTATGTCTATGAAATAGGGGCAGTCGAAGAAGCAGACAGAAAAACAGTAGAAGCCTTTTGGAATGTTGTGCTTCAGATGTATGAAGATGATAGCATGGACAGACAAAGTTAATAACAAAGAGGTTATTGAAATAGTAGGAGAATAAAGATATCTGTAGAAAACAAAAAAAAATAGGAGAAATTGAAGGGCGGGATTTGTTCTAAGGCATTTTTGGGGAATAGTGCGGCATATATTACAAGCAGAGATAGGAAAAAATAGGTAGAGGTAAACCTATATCAGAGTATTGCACACAGACGGTGAAAGATGCAGACTGTGCAAATTTCAGGGAACTGTGTAGGTTAGCACAGAATAGGAAACAATGAGTGTACGTATCTAAATAGTTCCATGACTGAAGGACCTGAAGATGACAATGATCATAACACAAGAATGATATGGCTTGAATCATTTCAACAAATAGATGCTGCTTATTGACAAAAATGTATACAACATGGTCACAAATGTATGGAGGAATGGTGGGATATTGAAAAACATTTGACATTTGACGTTGTTCAACCATTAGTTATAAATGGTAGCAATGAAAGCGGTGGTAGTGACGGTAACACTGACTGTAGTGGCGATTGAGGAATAAGTGAATCTAAACTTTAAAAACTAGCCTACTGATCTAAGCATTATAAAACTTCATTCTGGCAATTATTTAATGTAGATATTTGTTATATTGTATTGTAGAACATAAGTAATAAATATTTCAAAATGTCGATTTAATGTATAATGTTTCAATCCAAAAATCTTGTATTAATGATGCACCCAAATATTTTTCTCCACTAACAATACTGGTTGCACTTGCAGATGGTCTAATATTTTTCATAATTCTTGGACAGTATTCCTTAGCAATGCCAAGTGCAGTATGAAGTCGGCATCGATATAATTCTAGGTTGTTTATTAATTGGTTTAGAAGAATCATGATCTTGTTTTAAATTATAAAAACATTTTTTAAATATCTTTTATTAAGATGTACAATAACTTATTTTTGATGTACTGAGAATTTGTTTCAAAGTATCCAGTCTTGAATATCTATTAGCATTTTTCACTATAACAGAGATTATTATAGAAGTGATTTGAAAACATTTTGTGGGTAATAAGAATTACTACTTGCTAATAAAGCATTTCTAACTCATCAAATTATTTATAATACTGTTCTAATCCTTTTATTTAAGTAAATTCTTAAATAAACATTTGTTTATAAGACACTAAACCAAAAATGACAAAATTCATTATCATTTCATTCTTAATGCATCTAACCATTAGAATTAAATATCTCAGTTAATTATGATTAAGCTCACAATATCCAAACCTTATATGCCTTATAATATAACATCACACATTGGACAATACTTTATAAAGGGCATCAGCCATAAATTCAGTTCAAACTACATCTCTAATTCTACACGAGTTTTACCTAACAGTTTCATCTGAAAATCACCATGAATTCCATTCAACCAAAAGATATTTCATTCTTCATGGGGCATTGAATTTCAAACTATTTTGTTGGAAAATAAGCCGTCCCAATCTGCTTGTTGTAGGTTATGTCGAAAATTCGTGATTAGTTACGTGGACACTCATTAATTATTGCATAATCAACAGTGTGTTTAAAAAAACCCCCAACTTTTACTTTTCTGTTCAATCCCCCATCTGTTCGTGTTGATAACTTCTAAGAAATTAAATCCTTTTATTAAAGTAGCTGTTAGCGATGTCATTATCCCCACTTTTCTGCCTCAGAGGGGTATGCTATTATTATACACCTAACATGTAAGATGCCCGACTGTCGTGATTTCCTTTTGCTAACCCTGTGTAACTGTGACATAAATGAATACATTGTCCCATATGATGATGTCAGGTTTGTAATTTATTCCCTGTGGGTTTCATTAACTCATATTTTTTTCTTTGCATTATATTGTAAAAATTGGATTTTTATTGCATCTTGCATACATTGTAACTGATATCTGTAATTAGGTTGCTGTATTATTAAAGAGAATATTTTTAATGCCCAAAAGCTTTTTTAATATGTTATGAAAAATGTGTGGAATTTGTTTTCCTTTTTGATGAGTTTTAAAATAATTAATGAATTGGAGTTTCATTTCAAATGTATTGTACAGAAATAAAATGATACTTTTGATGCTACTACACTGAAATCAAAAATATACAGGGTGCTTCAATAATAAGTTGTCTATTTTAAATTACTTTTAACCCCTTTCTCATCTGATTTTTATTTTCCGTAATGCCCAAACGTTACATTCCCGGCACGGAATAAGATTTTTCCAAAAATCTACTATTCTAGCATCCCTGACGTTATTCTAGTATCTGACCTATGCTAACATCCTTTCGTCCATCCGAATTAAAATTAAAATGTAAAAAAATTAATAAATTTTTCAAGTCCACAGGATATTAGAAATGTCTTTATTGAACAACAATAATATTAACAATAACTACATCATTGTTCAATTACATAATGTGTGCAAAGGGCGAAGTTCAGATGGTTTTTTTGAATAACTACCTGCTCTTACACTTAACCTAACAAAAAAAGAATTAACATTTATTATATTGTTCAGAACTTTAACTAACATCATTTTAGAAGTCACTTTTAACAAACACTTAAATTTCTAAGTATTATGAGACTCAAACTGTCACATCATTAATAACATAATTTATACAATATTTAAATTTCTCGCTGAAAATAGATCCTTTACTAACTGCACCTACCAGACCCGCTACTCTAGGTCTCATAACTGCCCAACGGTAATATCCTAGATATGATCTCTTCTATCAATGGCCATACACTGTTTGTTATAGTCAGTCTGTATAACCATATGCCGTCGATTTGTAAAGTTTATTAAGTTTCTATAGATAATGGGATAAATTGCAAATCTATTACAACTGTAGGTTATACGTATAGGTACTATACTTAACGTCCGACAATTGCTTTTAAAGAAAATTAGCAACTGTAAACGTAGTGATCCTTTAAATAATCAAATGGTGTACACTTTTTAATTTGGTATTTTACAATTAAAATACTAAAGATTAAGATAAGGAACAAAACAAACGCAATCCAAAATATGATCCTATTTCTAAACTTCGAGTCTTTATCCTTGCTTCTGTATAAGAGTAGTCCTAAAAACAATCCACTGATGGCTCCACCAATATGAGCTCCTTCCGATATAATGGGATTACCTTTCAAACGCGAGTGAATTACATTGTAAGATACATCGGAAGTTACTAATATTATTACGGTTGCACATATCCACAGTTTGTGCTTTGTTGAATCAAAATTCTGTAAGCAAACGAACTGTATTATTATTTCATTTCAATATTGTATTTTAATTTTATAATAAAGACAGCGAAATGTTTACTTTTAAGTAGCATGTGTAATTTGTAACGGTATAAAATTTGTAAGGTTAAGAAACGCACGGGTCAGACAGAAACAGAAAGAGTAATTAAAGAAGGATCCGCGCGAATTACGATTACAGATAAAAAGACTGGGCTAACTACAAACACGGAGAGTGGGGAGGTTCACATAGACAAGAAAGGACATCGCCATCGAGTTTTTATTTACAATGAAAAAAAATAAAAATTTCTATGTAAACAAAAAAAATAAATAAAAAGTAATTAATTAAAAAATCAATTTTACTCTATAAACAAATTCAATAATTGCTTCACGAAGTGCGCATTTCATTGCTAACATCTAAAAAAAAAGCTAATCGGTAATGAACAAAAAAGAAATTTAAAGTTGAACATAGTACATTTAGAGTGATTTTAATAGTAATTAAAAATAATAAGTACCACCAGCGAAGCTAGTCTTTAAACAGGTTCGGTACACGTGTTTCGCGCGTCGGCGCAATGCGACAGGTCACATACCTTTACGTGTCAGGATACTCATCTTGCAGCCAAATCATCGGAGGCGAATCAGCTAAAAATCGCAACGGTAGTGATGATCCATTAATACTGTAACAATACTCGCAACAGCGGTCTACAGACAAAAGCAGTTGGCCTACACCAAGGAACAATCCAATCTACATAGAAGCAATTTGGCCTAAAATAGGAGAATCAGTGGGCCTACGTCGAAGAGCGATGCACCTACACATCCTGACGATCCTAATGTTCCAAATATTGCCTTACTCTCTTTCTGACGATGCAGGAGCCGTAAACCACATTCCTGATCCTCTCGCTCCAATTTCTTATGATGACTTCACGTTAGTAGTATAACTATGGAGAAGCTGGGACAGCCCTTTTTAAAGGGTCATAAATATCTTGTAAAGGGTGTGTGTATTATGAAAAAGAGAAGTATGTATGTGTGAAGGTCATGTATGTGTAGGTGTGTGTGTGTGTTAGTATTAGTTAGGTTTGAGGATAACGATAGTATGGCTATGGAGAAGCTGGCCGGCCCTTTTTAAAAGGATCATAAATATCTTGTAAAGGGTGTGCGTATTATATAAAAGAGAGGTATGTATGTGCAGGTGTGTGCGTGTAGGGTGTAGGGTATGTATGGTTTGTCGGTGAAGTTAACGTGGAAGTCGTGCCGCCCTCGTGATAAAAGTGTGTGTGTAGATATCGATCGGGGGCGGTGTTGTTGTCGTTTTATTTTCGAAAAGAAAGGTATGTATCGTTATGTGTATAGGTGTGTAGGGGGCGTGCGTGTTTTAGTCTAAGACGAAATATCGTAAGGGCGCGCAAGTGGTGCGAACGTGTTTTTGTTTTAAGAGTGTGTTTTCGGGGGTGGTCGCGATCGAGAATAAGTCTGGATAAATAACCGCAAGAGTTTTTTTTTTATTACAGGTGTCGATAAGAAAAAAAATTGCGATGGCCCTTTTAAAAGGGCTGTCTCAGCTTCTCCATAGCTATACTACTGACGTAATCGTATTTTTGCTCAAGATGGTTCGATCGATGACGTGTGCGTGTATTTTTTGCCCTCCGAGAGAGAAGATGATGAAAGTGCGCTATTTAATTCGTATACAAATACGGGGTCATGATTATCTCATCGGATACACGTGCAAGACGTTTCAAGTAAACTTTTAATAATTTGGAAATGTTACGCTCGATGGTTTCGTAGGCAGTTATGATGAAGTATTTAAAATAACGCAGAGATTTCAGATCGTCGGGCAAGAGAAAAAAAAACGGGGTCGCGATTATCTCATCGGACACGTGCAAGACGTTTTAAATGTAATTGTTTCGGTATAAATAGTAAAAAAGTTCTTCCTTAATTTTGTGTGCATTATATGAACCCAAAGCATATACGATGACGAAATCGTATTTTTGCCGAGAAATAAAAAGTGGTCGTAAATTTTGTATAGTATACATTCATTATATAAAGCGGAAGTTAAAATATAAATGATCGAGTATGTTTGTATAATTATTTTTTATTATCGAAGTCGGGAATCGCTTTTGTTAAAACATTGTATGTATAAAAGATAGCTTCTTGGAACGCGTTAAGAAAATACTGTAGTTTAAGATTACATCATTCGTGAGTAAGTTTTAATTTCAGTACACATCGTTTTGAATCATTAATTATATAGGAACCCATTACTTTTAACAAATATGGTTTATAAATCCTCGAAATATAGACGATTGAAATTTTTATATTTTTTATCGATGCCGAGTCGGCGAAAATGTCTTTGTTACTTACATCTTTGAATAAAAATATGCTCATTAATTTTATGCGACTTCAATATCCGCATAATAAAAGATAACGTTTTAATTTGAATGAGCTTTTTTGTCCAAAACAAGGGCAATGCTATTTAATTCTAATGAATTGCTATCGTTAATGTCTGAATCGTGTATGTGGGGAGCGGTTTTCAGATGCGTAATAAATTGTACGTCATTCGGAGTGATATAAATAGAGGATCCCTTGTAAGGCTTTTTATCTTGTAAAATATAAGTTTGAGAGTCGTGCAACGTGTTTTGTCATCGTGCAGCTTGCATTAAAAACAGGTAATAATTGTAAATATATTTTTAACTTTATGTAATTATATTCGTAATTAGAATTAAAATATGGAGTTAATTAAAAAAATCAATTCAGTAAGCCGCATCGATAGGAAGAAGACCGTAAAAGTCAAAGATCTCGAGCTACAGCGCCCTTATCCGGTTTTAAGCATCAAATCTCTTCAGTCAAAGAAGAATTCTCGGATCATTCTCGTCGAATTAGAAGAATGCGTTGTGTTCCTTCCGCAGAGAATCGCGGACGTAATTAGCGACAAAGATATCGAAGAGCTGAATAAACAGGAATGCCTTTGTTTGCACTACCTAGGATCGTTCGAAGTTGGTTAGTATTTAATATTTTAATTTTTTATTTAAAAAACTAATACGAAATTCGTTTATTTTAAAGGTAAACCTAATCCTGCAGCGAGTATTTCCTTCTGCTGCATGGGCGAAAACAAAAGGATCCATCATCATCAGCCCTCACGGATCCTCCCAAAGAAAATCAAGAACGGCAAGAGCAAAAAAGCCATCCGTATCGTCATCACACTAGAATACCTACCTATACATGGTAATTAATTTTTATAATTTTGTATTTTTACATCTTGATTTTTAAAGTTATGAGTATTGAATATAGAATTAGATCAGCAACCCATTACAATCGTGATATGCTAATTGCGGATTATCCACATAATTTTTATAGAATCGCATGCAAGGAATTGCCTGCTTATTTAAAAGACTTTAAATATCGGGACGGTTTTTGATTGGGTCTCGAGCCCTTTTTCTATTTTGCATGCAATTTAATTTGTTCGACAATTTAACGTGCTTAGAAGATTCGTATTCTAACACAATAGCGTTTTGCTTCACCGACGTGTCTCGTATGAAAGAAAAGCTTTTTAATTTATGTAATTACGACCGAAGGGCATTTTATAATATTAGCGAAAGCATCTCGGCCGGTATTAGGTTGTTTAGATTTGTAGATCAATCTGCCGTATCGCCATTAAAAACAGTGTTTAATTTTCAGTATAAATGTGAAAGTGACATTTTCTTTTATGCAATTCTAAGAACCGATTGCCTATACGTGGACTTAAAAAATAGAGAATTCGTGTTTTCAACTCAATTTATTAATTCTTTGTTGATTTGCAGAAAAACCCTCCGCATGCGCTTGCATGAAATCGGCGATTTATTTGTCTATAGTAAATGTGTTAGAACGACAGATGTATTTTCTATAAAATCAACTAAAATTACAGATTCAGAAAAATATGCTATAGACTTATCCTTTTGTATAAGATTTTAAACTCGTACAAATTGTTAGAATAAAACGGGAACTGCATGCCGAATTAGAAGCCATTTTATGGTCCTGCGATTTATCGCCCAAAGACGATACGCCGAACGTATTAGTAAAATTGCACGGTTCAAAATACAGAAAGTTGGCATTGAAATACGAAAAAAAATGTTAACTAACAGAAAAATCGAAGCGGACGCGGGCGTTTCGATGTGTTGTGATCAGATGCTACAGTTGTATCGAAAAGTGCACGCAATTTTAACGAAATGTCGTAAAACTAAAGTATTTCGCAATTGGGTTCGAATATTAAAATCACACATTCACAACACCGAATCGATTTTAAGAACGGTGAAACAAACTTCTTCTTCGCTCTCGGCTAGTTATCTGAATCTATTCGAAAATCTTCTATGCCATATGAAAAGATATAAAATGCTATTTAAAAATCTATTAAAAAAACTACTGCGGCAGAATGTTCCTAAACAATGGATGTATTCTCGGAGCACGCCTCGACATTCTGAATTGGTTTGGAAGCCGATCGTGTCTGCGTTTAAATCGAGAATTTAAACAGCTCAAATTATTAATGTTGCACATAAAGATCTTAATTTATTTATCGAAGATTGTAAAAAACTAATTTTATCCAAATTGTATACGATTTTTAAAAATCACTCGGTAAACCTTAAAATTAATGTCGTGTTAGCGTGCGATTTTTTCAAATTTTCCGTCGCGCTCAACGAAAATGAGTTTCAAACTAGGTATTTTTCGACGCCCAACTTTTTAATTTGTTTCGGCAATTTAGAGAAGTTTAACGAGTGGTTTGCGTGCAATATCGCAACACGCTTGTTGGATAAAATAGAGAACGACGCAATGCACGGGTCAGGATTCACGCTATCCGAAATATTATTTTTAAATGTTAATATTAATAAATGCTATGATATGTTTCACGCGAGTTGTTTCATGCCTCTTCCTATCGCAATTCAAAACAAAAAGGCCTGTTTAAACATTAGAAACAATGATTTTTCATGCTTTTATTGGAGCGTTTTAGCCGGAATAATTAAGCCTACAGCAGGTAAGCATGCTAATCGCACAACTTCGTATCCGCATTTTGCAGAAATTTTTAATATGAAAAATTTCGTCAGCCCCATGCCTATATCGGATATATCGAAATTCGAAAAGCAGAATGATATTTCTGTAAATGTTTTGCTCTTATTTTAAAACGCGCTCGATACATCGTAACACCGGTACAATTAACTAGCCAAAACGAGATAAACACGTTAATCTGTTAATTGTTGAAGATGCGTATGTCGACGAGTCGTCAAAATTTAATTCTGACGACGGCGAAGACGTCAACGGCGACGAGGACGACGACGACGGCGACGAGGCCGATAAAGTTGGAAAAAGTTTGGAAGAATTAAAAAAAAATATTAAAGATTATAAACGGGGCGTTAGATATCATTATTGTCTTATAAAAATTTAGCCTCACTTGTGAGAGGTCAATTAACTAAACATACGGGTCACTTTTACGTATGCGATAGATGTCTCTCCTATTTTTACGATCGCAAACGTCTCGATGCCCACGAGCAAGTATGCGAAAAACTTAACGAGTGTCGTGTTATTTTACCCTCCGAAAAACAAATATTTACAATTTAAAGATTTTAAGTATAAAATACCTGTGCCGATGGTGGTTTATTCTGACATAGAATGCCTTATTAAAAAACCGAAAGAGCTTCCGAATCAGAACGCACTTTCAAATACCAGGAACATATTCCGTTTTCAATAGGATATTATTTTTATTGTGGATATGACGAATCTCTTTCATATTACAGTTCATACACGGGCACAGACTGCATTTCTTGGTTTGTGCGACAATTAAAACATATTGCCATATGTTATGGGAGCGCATTTTTAAAACGAGCCTGCTACGTCCTCTATAGATGCCTCGACGGCAAAAACGTGCTTTATTTGCGAAGTCGATTTCTTGCCGGACGACGAAAAGGTTATCGATCACGATCACATGAATGGTTCTGTAAGAGGTGTTGCGCATAGCAGCTGTAATTTAAATTTTAGGTTATTTCCAATTATTCCCGTAGTCTATCATAATTTGAGCAATTATGATGCTCATTTTATTATTAAAGAGCTTGCTAACGCTTTCGAAGGCCCCATGAATATAATACCCTTGAATAATGAAAATACATAACATTTTCTAAAAAATACAACGACGCAAATGTGACGTTCAGATTCATAGATTCCTTTCGCTTTATGGCAATGTCATTGAAAAATTAGCATGCGAGTTGTCTTTCGATGACTTTAAAGTTTTAAAAAGGAATTTAGCTCGCTAAACCCGGATCGCATTAAATTGCTAATGCGCAAGGGTATTTTCCTACGAGTATTTGGATGACATTTTGAAATTAAGCGAAGAAAATCTTCCTCCTATAGAATGTTTTATAGCAATCTTAATGAATCACATATTGAAGAATCGGAATATATTCATGCGCAAACCGTATGGAGCACTTTTAAATGCAAAATTTAGGCGACTACGCGGACCTATATTTAAAATGCGACATTCTTTTACTTTGCGATATATTCCAAGACTTTAGAAAAATTGTCTTGAAACATACAAATTGGATCCCTTAAATTTTGTGACTTTGGCGAGCTACTCGTGGTCTAGCATGTTATTATATACTAAAATCAGGCTAGAACTAATTTGTGACGTCGACATGTTTTAATGATCGAAAGAGGCATTCGGGGTGGCCTTACTCAAGTCGTAAAACGATATGTAGAATCCAATAATAAATATTATCCCCAAACGTATGATCCATCCAAGCCGAATAAATTTTTATTTTACGGAGATATTAATAATCTCTATGGTCATACCGAATCTTGCTATTTGCCTTACGGGATTTCAAATGGCTAACGCCTGAAGAAATATTAAAATTTAATGTTACAACGGTGAGCATTACGAGCGATAAAGGTTATATTATCGAATGCGACTTGGAATTTCCTACGGACATTCACGACGCTCAGAAAGAGTTGCCGATGTGCCCAGAACAGGACACGCCTCCGGGCTCGAAATTTTCAAAATTAATGTGCACTCTCACGAAAAGTTCAACTACGTTGTGCATTACAGAAATCTCCAGGTTTATTTATCTGCGGGCGTAGTTATGACGCGCGTTCATAAGGTTTTAGAATTCGGTCAGTCTCCTTGGTTGAGACCGTTTGTCGAATTAAATACAAGAATGCGCACGGAAGCTAAAACGGAATTTGCACAAAATCTATATAAATTTGCAAACAATTCCATTTTTGGTAAAACAATGGAGAATGTTAGGAAAAGACGCGTCATAAAATTAGTGACTCATTGGAGCTGTCGGTATGGTGCTCTATCTTTAATTTCCAAACCAAATTTCCTTTCGGCAACGATTTTTGACAAAAATCTGGTCGCGATCGAATTGAGCAAAACAGAGATAGAGTTCAACAAACCTATCTACATAGGTATGGCCATCTTAGAATTATCAAAAATTGAATTATATAATTTTCACTACGATTTCATGATTTCAAAATTTGCAAATAATTGCGAATTATGCTACATGGACACCGACAGCCTTTTGTATAGTGTGACGTGCAATGATTTCTATGAAGAGTGTATAAAGACGAATCTAGAAAAATTTGATACGAGCGCTTATGATCCCGATAACATCTATAAAATTCCTTTAATTAATAAAAAAGTCATTGGTCTTATGAAAGACGAAACTAGAGGTCGTATTTTAACGCACTTTGTAGGCCTTCGATCGAAAATGTACTCTTTAAAAATAGAAGGCCGTGAGATAATAAAGAAGGCTAAGGGTGTTAAAAAGTACATTATCGATCGGCAAATCTGTTTCGATCACTATCTCGATACGTTACGAAATAAAGTAGTCATAGAACGAGACCAAAATAGCATACGATCATATTTGCATAAGGTATATTCCATACGTCAGACGAAAATTGCTTTAAGTTATCAAGATGATAAAAGATACATTTTATCTAACGGAATAGATACTTTGCCTCATGGGCACTATCTAATAAAGGACCTTTGAATAAAACCATATTTTATTTTGTGAATTGCATGTTTATTATAAAAAAATAATTAAAATCTTGTAACGAGAAAGAAATTGCATTGTCTTTTGTATTTTTATATTATAAAAACCGCATTGTATTTTTTTAATTTTTATATTATGTATAAAATTAATTTAAAAATATATTTTAAGCGCTGTTGTAGAGGCTCTCTTTGTTATATTGTAATCAAGAAAAAGCATTGTATTTTGTTATTTTTATATTTATTATAAAATTAATTAAAATATTGTAACAAGCCAAGATAAAAAAGCTGCATTGTATTTTTATTTTTTATATTATGTATAAAATAAACTAAAATAATACATTTTAAGTGCTGCTGCATGTCAAAGTATCGCAGTTGTAGCGTCTCTATCTTTCTTATTTTTACAAGATCAAAAAAATGTATAATAAAAATCAAACAAAAAAAGAAACAAATTTTTATTTTTGAAATGTAACATATTTATATAATAAAAATATAAAAACAAATGTTTTATTTTTAAATGTAACAATCTATATAAGATCAGCTTTTTGAATCCAGGAAGGCTCTTGGAAGCCCAACCATTTGACGAGAATTTTGGTTCCTTTTCGCCTTAGTATTTTCTCGATAAGGTAAATATTTGGAACTCTCGTTTTCTGCAGCTCAGCTTCATAAAACTGTCCCAATACTGGATCGCCATGCATGTCGACGAGTAAATAAGTAGTCGGATTTGCTCGAAACACTTTACATATTTTAAACGTCTCCTCGCTCCAGTTTGCATTGTAGCCCTTAGAAAAATACTTCTATATTTTGAAATGCGTACAAAGTCGTCCACGGCATAACGAGGTTTTCTAGTCGCCAGTTTTAATTTATCGTAAACTTTCAGACGCGTTTTCGCGGTCACATTTTGGGTTTTCTTTTAGTGGTCGAATGCACCGTATCGTTGTATTTCGATACAATCGAATCGATTATATCAATCCACTTCCATTTGCCTCTCAGACTAAAAGCTTTATACAGTTTGTTTTTATCGTTCTGATTGCACGTTCTACGATGGCGGCTTTGATTGAGCTATATGTGGAGTAATGATTAATATCGCCATATTCCTTCATCAGCCGTGCAAATTGGCCGTTATAAAATTCTGTACCATTATCTGTTTGCAGATTTTTCGGTAAAGGCGGCCGCGATCTTTTAATTTCATTTAGAATCTCGCGCATCGCAGATGTGACTTCATGACCATTCTTGGATTTAAGCGGTCTCGTCCATAAATATTTCGAATAGCAATCGATCACGAGTAGAATATACTTATGCCCTTTATTATATTTCGAATATGGAATAAATTCAGCAATATCGGCTTGGAATAAGTCGTGATAAGATTTGATGATCGTTCTTCGACGTGGAAAATTTATTCTAACCCCTCTGTGCAGTTCATCCACTAGTATTTCCTTATCGTTATATTTCTTAGACATTTTAAGGTTTGACACGAGTATGAGAGTTAGACGACGAGGCTTTATCTTGCTCCAATAACACGTGCAGGTGTCTTATAACGTCGGTATTAATTTTGTGAAATTGTAAATCGCCTCCAGCAGACGTCTTGACTCCGTCTAATTTCAAGTGGTTGAAAATCAGGAAGTTCGTGTTTAAAACAACTTCGTTCAACACTTGAACGACCGATTGCAATACATCTCGAATGATCACGTTATCGCGGTGAATGGCGACACCTTCGATAAGATTTTGTATTCTCGCGTTCACATAGAACTTAGAAACGGCATCGTGCTCATCTTCGGCCTCGCCTATGTTGACAATTCTCAAGCCTCGAGAGTCGAAGTTCTTGGCCTTACCGTCGTCGATCGTGGTTAGTTTCATAAAATTTTGCGCTTTTTCTGACAACGTCGAGTCCACGTATCTCTTGTTAACGGCATCGCCGAGCTCTGCGGGTCGTACAAATTTACAATGGATCGCGATTTGGCGTCAAATTTAAGTTTCTTATTAGCATGCGTTTTTCCCGAAGATGAAGCGGTCAAACATATTTCCAATGCTTTGCCTATACGCAGATTGAGTTCTTCGCTGCAAAATTTTAAGTTTACGCCGTCGTTTGATTTTTAGGATCGGCCAAATTCACTATTCTAAAATCCTTCAAGTTAACTATTTTCTCGTCCTCGTCCAATACCAAGGCGCTTCGTTTATTTACCGCATCCGTTCCGGTCACGGGATTGCCTACGTTGCAAAGTTTTCTATTTTCTATGTTGAAATCGCCTTCCGGAGTTAGTTTAAAGCCTACACCAGGAGGCCCGCGCGCAGCGGTATTACCAAACCCTCCGCCTCCAGAGTCTCTGGCAACATACGCTCTTCCAAATTTATCGACGACCATTTTATTTCTGAGACTATTCTATAGAACATATATATTTTATTAGGCGATTAATTTCGCCTCCTTTAATTCGGATATAATAGAAAGAAATTCGTTTTGATTCTGAGAGCTATTGTTGCCCGCCGAACGTTCGGCCATCAACAAACGAAGCCGGCTCACCAGCTCGGCCGGCGAGTCCCAATGAACGTATTCTATCTCATGATTAGAATTATCGAATTTTTTGTATCGCCAAATTCTGCTTATATTACTCGATGGCTGTCTTTTTTTCGATAAATTATCCATACCGAGACCTTTCTTTTTCTTCGTTATTTTGGATCGTAATTGCATGGGAATCGTAGGAGTCGCCGATGCTGTATTCATCTCTCTTGACGACAACGACGACGGTGACGGCGACGAAGCATGCTGCGGCGAGGAGGAGGCGTAGATATTGTAGTCGCCACGGGCGACGGTGTTAAATTCGGAACGATATAATTTTTATATTTGGGCGTTTTAGGCAGATCCTTGCGAAACAGTTTATTATATGCATTGGTTTTCTTCAAAATATCGATGTAATTTTTTACATCTAGCTCGGAAGGATTGCCAGCAGGCGTTTTCTTATTCGAAGGGATTTTCTTATAAGTTAACAATCGAAATAAGCTCTCCGTAATAGGATATTTGTTATTTCTAATATTAATCGTAGATCCGTCGTCTGCAATAGCTAACTCTGAATTGCCCATAGACCATTTATTCGAAAGGTCGTCGTATTGAATGCCGATTCCGGTATCGTCTATATTGGGATCCTCGCTTTTGGACAGGATGTCGGCATACTTTTTAAGTAAGGCATCTGAACCGTCGCCGACATTATCAGATTCGTGCTCCGCATTCTGACGTCGAATATAATTAGGATTTTTACTTGCAGAGAATTTTGATAGCGATTTTAACGGTTCTAGTAATTGAGCATGCTTCATTCCGTATTTTAATTGAGCTCGATTTTGATCTCGTTTAAAATCTAAAACTTTTTCTTATCGTTTTAGTGGCCTGCACTACGGCTCGATTTAAATTCGTAGAGTGACGTCGTCGTCGTCCTCGTCTCATCGCAGCCGCAGACATTGCGTTGATGAAAGTTCGCTCGAACGTCGTGATTTTAAATACATATGTAATGATCGAATCCTTTACGGTAGCGGCCCTCGTTTATGGCTTTTTCTTTGTCTACCACTAAGAATCCGTATCCGGCTTTATTGCCATCGCCGTCTTTTTTTCCCACGCTAGACGGCACATCTTTTGAAATCTTCGAAGCTTATGTCGGTATTAATGTGCTCCGAATAGATATGTCTTAAGTTCATTTCGTCTTGCAAAAACTATAATTAAATTTGTATTGTCGCGAATAAGATGCTTCGGTATTCTTGCATACGATTGGCTGAGGTAGAACGCGTCTATATTCTTATGACGGCTCATTGAAAATATTGACGAATCGCGTTTTGTTCGTGACATTGAATGTCGTCGAAAATGAAAATCGAATTACTCTTAGCATCTTGCGGTGAAATTATTTCGGAATTTTCGCTAAATTCGTAATAGCCTAGTCCCTTGATCGGTCTCAAAACTCGACTCAAAAATCGTATTTGGGCTGAAATAGCGACTTGGAGTAAATGTAAACGTTTTCAAATTCCAATCCGTTGGGTGCCAGTAACAAACTCAAAATCAGGTTTGTTTTACCGCACGCAGAAGGTCCGCATACGATGCATCTTATGCTGGCCGGTAAGAGATCTCCGTGCTTTTTGCGCGTTCCAAAATAGGAATAAGGATCATCCTGCTCGACCGTTAGATCCATATTTGCAACCGGTAGAAATTGTTTCTGTTTAATAACCTTCATGTCTATTATTCGCTAATATGACGCGTAACGATTTCCGTAAACGGATCGTATTCGAATATAGAGTCGTGCAAAATTAAGCAGTATGCTTTAGTGGTTTGATCGAAAATGTTGCTGGATTCGATTTCAAGACGTATATCAACGGCCGAATTTTTAATAGATTCTTCTTGACGACTGCAATCGATCACGAACACGGGACAATTGCCAAATTGCTGATAGTCGTTCAAACAACACAGAGCGTAGCTCAAATTGCTCGCGCCTGCATAATAGTTTTCCGGAAATTTCGAATAGTGCATGAACGGGGTCGAATAATCGTTATTGGCAAAGTCCGAATTCATATCTTGAAGTGGAAATTCTTGGGAATTAAGGTATAGTTTTAAATTTGTCAGATTGCAGTGATCGAACTGGGCTGCCGATTGCTTCGCATTATCATACTTGCCATGCTGAAGAGTAAATAGAATCCATCGAGGTTTTTCTAATTCGTTCGAATTCTTAATACGCCAAACGTGAATTTTCGAAGACGGAAAGGACGGCAACTCGTGAAGCTCCCAGCGACGAAAGTAAACCACAATTCTGGGATTTTTATGCAAATGATGGAATAAATTTAATTTCGATTCATCGCTAAGCTTTAAATGCGGAACCTCCCACGATATTTTAGTAATTTTAAATGTTAGCTCGTTTTCGTCGCTCTTGTAACAATTGACGTCGCTCTTGGATCTAATTAAAACAAGCTCTTGCGGCATGTTTACGACGGCTCGTTTATAATCCTCGCAAAATCCAAAAATATGCTTTAGAGGCACATTGCACGAGAAGCGTCCGTTCTTAAAAATGTCGGCGTTTGTATCTCCTCGAGGGTCCCAGGTGCTATTGCTCAAACCGTTGAATTTTTTGTGATACGAAGCGAGACCCTTCATCGTGCACGTTATACCAGGCTGCTTACAAACGTCGACCACATGCGTGCTCCCCATTTTGTACTGTATTTCATCGAACAAGAATAATATTGCGTTGTTCGTTATCGTATACGGTTTACCTTCGGTTTTCACCGAAAACGTTCCCTTAATATTAATGTAACTGTCGTAGGTTGCGGTTATAGCATCGGAATTTTGGATTTCTATAATCACTCTATCGCTGTGGTCTGTGTTTCGCGTGAAGGGTAAATACGAATAATAATTTTCCTTCGAAATTGTCTCTTCGTAGCGAGGCCTTTTGAATACGTCTAATTTGGCCACCTCGTCGTAACGTAATTTCTTCAAAGGAGAACTAATCACCAACGAGATGTGATCTTCGACCATTTTCGTGCTACTACCAAAATCACCACGTATTTTACCGCCACGTTTACCCATTTCTAGTACTTTTTCTATCTCGTATTCAAAAGCTTGTAGCCGAGCGCTTTTAAGAAACTTGCGTCTGCGCGACTAAGAGCGAGGTTCTTCTTCTTCTTTTAATATGATGTCGCTTTTTCACACCTCTTCCGCTTTTTATTTCGTTATGGCCTAACGATGATTTGCGTGCGACTGCAGATTTCGAGAACGTTTTTGCGTTTTATATAGGTTTGTTTTGAGGAAGAAGAAGAAGAAGAAGAAGACTTCGGCAGCAACGACGATAACAATGCCCAACGCGCGGATTTTTCTTAGGTATATTGACGACTGCGGCTAACGTCTGTTGCTGCTGCTGCTGATGCTGACGCTCGTCATCGTAAACGACGCCCATTTTAACTTAATAATAATTTTATTATTCGCGTCTTAGCTCTAGGCGAACGCAAAGGTACGTATCCTTCGAAAAATTAACCGCTTCACCCGTATGATCCACCAGTCTCAACGTAATGTTATCGAATTCGTCCACGCACAGAGGGAAACGAATTATATTGCTGGGTTGTTGTTCTATGCTGTAGCCTGGGGGCACGGTTAGGCCAAATTCGTAAATGCTATGACAAAGTTGGTTATTGCGGTACGCTCCCGTCGTAATGTTAGTTTCTACGAAAATATTAGATACCGAAATTATTTCCACATCGCGATCGGACGTATGCGAACGACCTTCCTCTAAAATTCGATCATAAAATCCCAGCATTCGACCGATGTTGCCGCGCTTCGTGAAGTCTACGGAGTATTTCGATTTTATTTCGCACTTTAGGGTATTATTATTAGCTCTTAAAGAAAACAAGCCGTCGACCAATCCGCCGTCGTCCAAAGTTACGGACGAATTAATTTCTTTGTTGGCTTTAGCCGACTCCAATATCTTTTTTCTCAGGAACGTGTTTAGCTCGTCTATTTCGTAGCATCCCTCGTTGATGGTGATTTCTTTATCTTTATCGTAATAGAACTTATTATTTCCCTCGTAAATATTTCGAACGGTGTTGCACGTGTAAAGACCCACCAAGCCGCAGGTGTACGTACCGCCATCGTTCAGTCTCACAGGTGGGTATAGCGTACCGCTGCTGATGGTATTTCCATACCCGAATATCGTGAATGACCTAGACATGACTGTAGCGCTCCGAGGGCATTATGGTTCTTTATGTAAAATTTCAACACTAAATGACCACACACGATCGTGTTAAAGTCTTGCTCCCTTTCCACGTTATAATATATATCGCTACCGTGAAAATATCTTAAGACTTCCTCGGAGGCCTCAGGTCTCCGAAACTATCGAAGTATATCACCGTATTGGCCCTTTTTTATAACCGACCCAATGCGTGCCCGGACCGGATCCATCGTCTAAATTTATAATACCACTTTCGTTTCGCCACGGCTGTGCTAAGCTTCCGTCGCGTCTTTTAGCGGCAACTCGTCTCGCATGTACACGCCTCTAAAATACGGAACACCTTTAGCATATTTGTGCAGATCGAGATCGGTCAATGCGCGCATGGGAGGTGTAAGGGTGGTGGTGGTGGTGGTGGTGGTGGCGAGCTTAGCATTCCTCGGCACCATCGAAGTCATCCGTTTTTTGAATCCCCCGGATAAGGTTTCAAGTACAAGGCGCTACCTTTCTTGTGAGGCTTTAAATACAATCTGCTGCCGACTTTTTCTCTTCCATGGCTCTGTTGTGACGCGCGTTCTCGTCGAAATACCTCTTTGCATTTTGGCCGAATTGATGGCGTTTGCGACGCTCGACGCTCCGCCGGCCAGTGCTCGAGCGCTGAAAGACCCGCAAATATCGGAATCAAAGGCAATAAGCCTCCTCGCTTGGGCACCGGTATTATGCGCGGTACTTTAATTTTCGAACGACCTCCCATCCTGTTGACTATAATTTTGCAGCATTCATCGCGCTCGAAATGAGACGATTATGCGAAGCATCTCCGTGTCCTTTACTCTTGATGCTTTGTTTTCTGATTTCTTTAGATATTTTACTTATAAGACCGCCTCTGAAGGAGCATTTTCTGCCGACGTTACCGTTATTGTCTTTGAATTTACCCGAGCATCGACGTACTCGACGTCGTCGTTTTGTCGTCGTCGTCGTCCTCCTCGCTGTCGACGATCCAGTTTCACGGCCATTTTCTTGTCTATTCCCATTCCTAGTTTGCGTTTCGCTTTAATTGCAGCCGTTACGCCCAACGCTGCGAGCTTCTCGGACCACTTAGAATCTTTGGCCTTGACTCGCCGCCAAGCCGCTTCTTGCAAGACCTTGTCGGCCTCGTGCCTGCGCTCCACGTCTTTGTGATGCGAATACGCGATGTCGTGCTGCTTGCACGCTTCGTCTAGAGGATTAATACCTTTGTCTCCGCGATTTAAACGCTCTTGTAGCCTGGTTCCGGGACCGCAGAAGTTATGACCAGGAAGGTGCAGTTCGAAGGGCAATTTATTTAAGAGGTTGTTGAACAACTCTTCACCCCCGTGTACCAACATTGACTAACATCTCTCCTGCAATAACGTAACAATTTAAATATATATATATAAAAAAATAACTGCATACAGAATAAATTTTATTTACAAAAAAAGATCATACACTATCTTTAAAATACAAAGGTTTCATTTCGACATTTAAATTCTTTTGATATAAACATAATACATCGACAATTTCGTGAGGGAAATGGCGCGTGATTTCTAATAAGCCGAGTCTGTTGATGTCGTAAAGAACGTTTAGGGTACTTAGGGATGGATTTCCAAATACGTATTCGCTTATCATCTCGACTCGACATAAGATTTGATCCTGCACGTTCGAATAAAGTCCAGCATCCTCGAGGAGGGGGACGCCTTCACCTCCATCGTCGTCGCCGTCGCCGCTACTGCTCTTGCACCTGTTATACGCGTAAGCTCCGAACTCTTCGGGAAGGCAAGTGGCGACGCACTCTATATTTCTATCGTAGAACTCTTGAAAATCTTGTCCTTTCAATATTTCTAATTTGAGCATTATAAGAGGCGCTAGAGTAAACACTTTTGCAAATTCTTCGCGGAGAGAGAAATTCGCGCAACATTGTATTCGGATCCTGTTGTTGTTGATTCTAATGCGGCGAGAGCCGCAGCAGTTTTTGCACCTCGACTCTATGAATGGACTCGTATTCGTCTTTAAATTCCACTTCCAAGTATCCGTCGATCGTCTGATGCATTTCACGCCTCCAGTGCCATACGTCTGCGACTACGGAGGCGGCGGTAGCGCCTGCAGATGCAACCGTGGCAGTATCCGAGCGGTTGGAAAAAATTTTCTAAATTTATGTTCGATATTGATAGACGACAAATCTTTCCACTCGTTTTCGTCCATTTGCAATTCGCCTTCTTTACAAAATCTGTTGGGGCATATAAGTCTGATAACAGGGCTAAAATCCATATTGCTCTTTCGTTTGGTTAAGCCCACTTCGATCGTATGACCGTGAGCGCACCATTGCGCATTCTCCTTGGAGGAATTCAATCGGTATTCGGTGCTACATATCAGGGATCCATCGCCTGATCGTTATCGTAGACATGAATACCTGACAAAACTTGCGGCGATCCAGATACTGCACACGTAGATGATGATGATGATGACGAAATTACGTCATCATCATCGTTATTTAAAATACTTGACTGTCGTCACCACTTGTATGATTATTTTCGTCTTGAATATACTTCACCATAATTGCTATTTAATTAAGTGCAAAATTTCACGCACACATACACACCCTGAACGAAGATACCTCCCGGTTAGAACTGAAAATTATTTTGCATGCGTAGGTTTTCGTTCGAGCTCAAACGATGTTGCTCATGCGCGCATAGTTTATTTTTATATTTGTAATAGATGTAGTATGCCCACGCTCCTATTACTTGCATAAGTACGATGTGTTCTAAATACGTCCATACACCATCTGAACTATCAAATTCTCGATCTTTTTTTCTCGCTCTCTTTCTCTTTCGAAGGCGATTCGTTTATGATTCCATGGCATGACGTACCATTCGGTCTCCGTAAAACTGCTATTATATTTAAATCTTATTTTAAACATCAGAAAAGGATCGATGCCAACTCCGTCTCCGACACAATCGCCCGCGCATCCATTGTTCAACCATTCGGCACCGTCGTCGTCGTCGTCGTCGCCGTCCTCGCCGTCGCCGGATCCATCTACGTTTTCTATTTCTCGTCGTCGTTGAAGGCGTCCTCCTCCTCCTAGATAACTTTTATAAATTAAAAGGTCTCTCGATACCGCGGACGATGACGACGACGACGACGTCTCTGATGATGGCGATAAGGGAACCTCTTCCGAATGGTTCTGTTGCTGCTGCTGCCATTGCTGTTGCAGCTGCATGGTAATTAATTCCATACGTTTCCAATCTTTAGAGCGAGAGCATCTTATTTGTTGTTGTTGTTGTGACGACTCGGACTTCGACAATGCCAAAACGTCTTTATTTTCAACAACCTCGAAACATACGAATGCATTCGGAGGATCTACGGGAACCGGATTTCTTTGCCAGGAGGGCACGCTCGGTTTAAATATGTATAGGTAATTATTACATATTAAAGAGTAGGCGAGATATGCTGCGACGGCTGCGGGCGGTCCCTTAGGAGTCATTTCGAACAATGAGCATTTTAATTGCATTCATAGGTTTTTATTGCAGGGCTGCGATGTGTTGTTGTGCGCGCGTACATATGGGGTAGAACATGCGCATTCAGGACACGATTTTATTTGCAGAGGAGGTCCATCTATCTGATCTGCATGCCACGACGATTGTAAGCCATGCGCTAAACAATAGCGATGCGTCCATAATTGTTTTTGCAAATACTCCGGTAATTTATCGAAATTTCTGGCGACGTCTTTACTTGCATGCCTCTCGATATACTCGAGCGGTAATTTCGTAAGATCCTCGACCGTCAACATTCTTCTATATTACAAACGTATATGATTATTAAAATAAACATATCATCTCGTAGACAATTTTCTTATCCCCTTCCTTAAGAATGCATACTATAGGTTCCTGCATGATTTATATTGACGCCTAAATTTAATATTCTCGAAAGAGCTAACCCGCTCTGCTTTTCGGTATATTCGTCCAGTTTATTGTTCAATTCCTGAATGGCTTCGGGTTTAACTTGAGTTTGAAAGTCTTCAATTTTAAAATTTTATAATTTTTAGTAGTAAAATGTCTGAGCGATGACGACGATGATGATGATGACGATGTATCCACGGCTTCTGAAGACGATGATGTTGATGCGTTGGGCTTTACGTATTCACCGTTAAACACGAAATTAATTTTAAGAGATCCGAATTTTCTCAAACATTTTCTCAAACGTCGCTCTATTAGGGCGAATGCATCTTCTAAAATTGCATGGGATCTATGTGATATAAATTGACCACAGCACTCGAACGTATCCTGCGGGCGAAAGCCGATTTCAAATCGACCCACACGATATTGTTCGACGTTCTACGTCTTTTGACATTCTTCTTTGATGTTAATCTATCGAAATTTTCAGCAGGATAGTCGACTTCGACGTCGTTCGCATAACCCTCGTCGTCGTCCTTCGCACTAGTATTATCGCCGGATCCATTCTTTTACTAATACCTGCCCTCTGATCGCCCTATCACGCTTGCTTTTTGCATTAGAAACGATCTGATTACATTTCAGATTTAGCAGCATCGATTCATAGTGACGTTTTCGACCTACGTTGCAAGCACTTTTCAATTGTTTTAAAATTGCACGCGTTGAAGTAGGCGCGTCTGGAATTTTTAATTCGTCCGAAGCTTGAGACATTTTTTGCACTTTCGACACACGATGTTTACCGTTCGAATAATTACACAATAATAAATAGAAAAATATTTTGGATATTCTTTTACCAAGACGACGAAACTATTATTCGTAGTAGGGGAGAAATTTTTTTCAAATACAAACGCAGCACGCAATTTTTCTTATCGACACCTGTAATAAAAAAACCCTTGCGGTTATTTTTTCCCCAGCCTTATTCTTCTTATACTTCATCATAATTGCCTACGACATATCGAGCGTAACATTTTCAAATTATTAAAAGATTACTTGAAACGTCTTGCACGTGTCCGATGAGATAATCCGAAAACACACTCTTAAAACAAAACACGTTCGCACCACTTGCGCGCCCTTACGATATTTCGTCTTAGACTAAAACACGCACGCCCCCTACACACCTATACACATAACGATACATACCTTTCTTTTCGAAAATAAAACGACAACAACACCGCCCCCGATCGATATCTACACACACACTTTTATCACGAGGGCGGCACGACTTCCACCTTAACTTCACCGACAAACCATACATACCCTACACCCTACACGCACACACCTGCACATACATACCTCTCTTTTATATAATACGCACACCCTTTACAAGATATTTATGATCCTTTTAAAAAGGGCCGGCCAGCTTCTCCATAGCCATACTATCGTTATCCTCAAACCTAACTAATACTAACACACACACACACCTACACATACATGACCTTCACACATACATACTTCTCTTTTCCATAATACACACACCCTTTACAAGATATTTATGACCCTTTAAAAGGGCTGTCCCAGCTTCTCCATAGTTATACTACTCACGTTGTTCTGTTTCTTTTCTCTCGGTTCTTGTACTTGTCGCTTGGTGTTGTGGTTTTTTGTTTTTCCTTTCTCGTTCATTTCGTTTCGCATTCCTCTCCCTTTTCTGTGATTGTTCTTGCTTTCTGTCAGCCTTCGTGCTGACTTAGTTTGATTCTCAATCTCTTCCTGTGGTATCCGATTTTTAAACCTTGTTTTTCTTTCCTTCGTAAACTGTGACTTACTCGACTTTTCGGTCTATTAGCGAGCGTTCTTTCTTTCTTTTTTTTTTGGGTTATCCGTCTACGACAATTTCCTGTTACCACAGCGTGAAGTAATTAAATATTTTTTACTTCAGCTCTTTTCGTTCCTTTACATACTTGAGGCTAGACAATACCGTCTTGTTTGGTTAGTGCTAGTTTTTTTTATCGTTTACTTTTCTTACTTTTAGTTTTCTGCAGAGACCGATTTCTTTTTTTGAGGCTAAACACTTTGCTATTTATTTCTTAGAGATATCCGTTCTGCGACGACTTTTGCAGTGTTAAGCCATTCCATCTTTGCCCTCGACGATTATTTACCCTGCCTTTCTCCTATCCGAGTGATTTTTTTAATTTTAAGATAGTTTGACATTTTGGTTCTTCGACCCGGATAAAACAATTTTTTTGATTTTTTTTTGTTTTCTTGGGTTTTCTGGGAATTTTGTTTCTTTCACTTTTCTTGTTTGTGCATGCTGATCCTTCAAGCCGGATAAACATCTTTTTTTTGAGGTTTCTTGAGTTTCCGAGAAAAATTCTTTTTCTCGCGGTCCTCCTATTAGTAATAGTAGTTCTTCGAGGCGAATAATTTTTTTTCTCTTTTTCTTGTTTTCTGAAAGAAACTTCCTTGTGATTTGTCCTGTTGTTATGTTGTTTGGTTCGTTGCTTCTGTTTCCTACCCCGACCTTTTAATTTTGCTGGAGTGATTTATTAAGTTCAATTGTGCCCTGTCAAATATTTCCAATTCATTTAAGATTCTTTAATATTCTCACGCTTCCGTTCCAATATCTTGTGTAACTACCTGTCATGAGAGACGCCCCTGATCATGCTTTATAATTAAATAAAAAGATTTGTTCCTGTAAAGCTCGTCCTAATATCATTGAAACAAGTACTTTTCCAACACACGGTAGAATGTTATTAGTGAATTCAGTTTAAGTTAAAATTACTTCAAGCTATCTTTTTTGTTTAAGGTAACACAGCAAATATACTCGGATATCTACAAATTTTGTTTTCTAAAGAATATGTTCTCTTTATTTATGAGGCGTAATAAAGTTTGCATAGCGAAAATTCTCTAGAATTGTATTCGTATTTCTCTTTTTTCGTAAGCTGTTTATGCATTACAAGGACTTTGGAAGTGTTTTTTTTTGACATGTGTTAGTCAAATATTTGAATCGCTTATCTGGTTTCCTAATTTGACTTTCGTTTTTATTTTGCCTTTCACCGTCATACATATTCTTTCTATGTGATTAATACTATTACTCCAAGAGCAATGCACTTTCTTTCCACGAGAAGTAGATTCCTGGGTGTATCGATAAGTTCTTCTGCGCTTATCACTACTAGTAGATTCCATTTTTAGCTCTTAGACGTAGGTCCAATGGTTCTCCTACGTTACACCAAATTGTTTTTATGTTGGCCCAATTGTTCTTCCAACTGTTTTTGTGCGAAAACCGCTGTTGAAGTTATGGTAGCATCGTGGATGATTCTGACTGCCGTGGCGATTTTTTGTTGATGCACCTCTGACGGCTTAGTTGCAAGATAAGTATCCCGACACGTAAAGGTTGTGACCTTGCTTTCTTTTTCTTGGTGTTGCTTTGCGTAAATTCAAGTATCATCATTCAGACGGGCAGAGACAGTACAAAACCCTTAAAAGAAACAACCAGCTTCACTTGTGTTCCTTATTACTTTGAAATGCTTATCCAGAAGAAAACGAAAACGTTACTTTTCTGTTTTTTACTGATTAAATTTCTTACATATTAGCTATGAAATACGCACTTCGTGGATCTATTATTAAAATTTGTCCTTTACAATACAACTTTTTATTAATTTTTTGTTTAAATATAAATTTTATATCCTTCATTATAAACGGAAAATCGTTGGCGATGTACTTTTTTGTCTATGTGAATAATTCCATTCTCCGCATTTGTAGTTAGCTCGGTTTTTCTAAATTCTTTTATCTTTTATACGTAATCGTGGTTCGTGCTGGTCCATACTCAATTGTCTTTTCTGTTTCTGTCTGATTCGGACGTTTCTTAACTTTACAAATTTTGACGTTACCAATTAAAAGATGGAAATATAAGGCTCCGAACAGAATTCAAACCTGTATCTGCGACTTTCGAAGCCGATGCGCTACTCAATTAAAATGATCATTTAGGTTTTGTATAAAAAAGTCGAAGTTTTATTTCGTTTATTTGACTAATATATCAGAAAATCAAATTGCCTCGTGCAACTACCTCTTTATCACATCAATATATATATACAGTGCTTCCCAAAAGTAACGGATATATTCTATTAAATGATTATTGACAATTTCTGAGTAAAAAGCTCTGACACGTCGATTTTTATTTTTAAATTGTCATTTAATTATGTAGTTTTTAACCCAAAACCCTTCAACCCCTAAGTGCTAGCACCCCCTATTTAAAAATTTTAAAGAGCAATGTACCCTTTGTGATACCTCAATTAATAGCATTTTTCATGCAGAAATAGAATTTTACAAAAAATTCTAAATCGGCTGATAAATAACTGTTTTATTCAATATACAATACTTAAATAAAAACCAAAAAATAAACCCAATTTCAATTAAATCTTCAAACTGCTGTTCGTTAGCGGTTAGGCAGTGTCCTAATCTAGAGATAAACTCTTGTTGAACTTTGTTTACTACACTTTAGATTTTAAAAAACCCCAGAGGAAATAATCCAAAGGGGTTAAGTCGGGAGACCTTGCAGGGCATTCAATTTGTCCTCGTCTACCAATCCACCTCATAGGAAATACTTAGTTGAGATATTCCCGTACTGGACGTGCATAGTGGGGAGGCGCACCATCTTGCTGTAGCCAAATACTAGGATGAGGTGAATCAGGATCTTCTGCATTCGGATGTAGTACCGCTAAAGCCGAAATTCATTCAAATTGGAGAAAATTTAGATATTGTTCCCCATTGAGTGTTCTCTCAAAAAAGTACGGTCCAATAACTTTATTACCCACTATCCCCGCCCAAACATTAATCTTTTATGGAAATTGTGTATTTGCTTCCATCGTCTAATGTTCATCAGCCCAATAACGGCAACTCTGCTTATTAACGGTACCATTTTAAAAAAATATTGTCTCATCAGAAAACATAATATTTCCTTCCAATCCAGGATTTTCATTGCAAAGTTCCATCATTGTCTCACAAAATTGCGCTCGCCTATCAAAACCATCATCTGATAACTCTTGCACTAATTGCACTTTGTAAGGGTGAAAGTTTTGCTTACGGGGAAATCTATGAACTGCACTTTTTGATGCATTTAACCGTGAAGCGACTTCCGCAACGCTTGAATGTGGATTTTCCTGCACAAATAGCAAGCGATCCAATTCTGAATCTTGATCTAAAGCTGATGGACGTCCATCTTTAGATTTATCTCATACGTGTGCAATATTCCGAAATTTATTTTCAATTCGGCTTATCGTTGATAGCGAGATTGGAGGGGGGGGAGGTCGGGATGAATTTCATTGAATAAAATTCAAACTTCTTTGTGCGTTCGAATTCTATCTCCAAAGTCAATATCATTAAAACTTTACAAACATTTTGTTTGTCAAAGCATACCCTATAATTGACACTTTAAGTGGATAAGTTTTTATTGAATAAAGCAGTTGTTTATCAACGGATTTAGAATTTTTTGTAAAATTCTATTTCTGCATGAAAAATGCTATTAATTGAGGTATCACAAGGGGTACATTGCTGTTTAAAATTTTTAAATAGGGGATGCTAGCGCTTAGGGGTTGAAGGGTGGTGAGTTAAAAACTACATAATTAAATGACGATTTAAAAATAAAAATCGACGTGTCAGAGCTTTTTACTCAGAAATTGTCAATAATCATTTAATTGAATATATTTGTTACTTTTGGGACGCACTGTATATATTATCAATAGAGAAGAATAATCCACATTTGGAATGCAAATGCATGTTTATATTAATATTTATTAATAGTTTTAAGATGAAATGAAAACGCAACTTTATATGTAAAGTTGAATTACCATTTCAAATCGAACTAGTAATTGAAAACCACTAAAAGAACGGCTACAGCAGGATTTAAACCTGCGACCTCTGATTTTCCGGATCAGCGCTCTAATCAACTGAGCTAAAAAAATGGAAGAAGTAATTGAAAATCGGTAACGAGAGCCAAGCTTCAGTAGTATTAATTATAACATCATCAAAACAATTGGCTATTTAGCTCAGTTGGTTAGAGCGCTGATCCGGAAAATCAGAGGTCGCAGGTTCAATTCCTGCTGTAGCCGTTCTTTTAGTGTTTTTCAATTACTAGTTCGATTTGAAATGGTAATTCAACTTTACATTTAAAGTTGGGTTTTCATTTCATCTTAAAACTATTAATATATATATATATATATATATATATATATATATATTTTGATTCTTCGTAAAGTGGGTGTTTATCTATACATCGTATATACTGTTTTATTTATTAAATTTGCTATAAGCAATTATTTTTAATATCATGTTTAATTTGATCGTTACCCCTCTAGGGTATTATGACGAGCGCCACCAAGGGACGGTGTGTTATATTTTTGCAAAAATTCTTGCGTTTAACACATCGAACAAGCACAAAGGTGAAACGTATTTGTTATGGTCATCTATGAATTACCGACTAAATTTCGAATTTACTTCTGTACTTGACTAGTTTAATACTAGTGGTTTTTCAACTGATGGCGTTCTTATTTTACTCTTGCCATCTTACAGAAGTTCTTTCGAAGTTATTTTTGCTTATTGTTTTTGGTTGTTGCATAAGGGTTATAAACCACTTCATCCTGATGAGATCCAGTGAGATCGAAACTAGTCGATGAATGTTTATTCCCTTTATGAAACAAACAAATTCTTTTATTTATGGCTATGCAAATTACTAGCTTGCTTTGGATAGTTAAAAACCCTCTTTCGATTCTTCGTAAAGTGGGTGTTTATCTATACATTGTATATACTGTTTTATTTATTAAATTTGCAATAAGCAATTATTTTTAATATCATATATATATATATATATATATATATATATTGATATGAAAATGTGGTCAGGAGAGATCATGGAAACCCAAATTCTATAAATAAAACCCACCCAATTATAAGGAAAACGAAAAAATTGAAATTTCCGAACATTTATTGTTCTATATCCTGTATAAATATAAGCGTACTTCTTTGCCATTAAAAGACAAAGCTGTTATTAATTATGCTATTAATTATTTGAGTAAATTTATCGTGTGTAGATATAAAAGCAAAGCAAATTCGTGTAAACTGAAAAGAAGTCGCATGTACTTTTAAAGCATATTTCTGTGTGTGTAAATAATTCTTCTATATATAATAAAAACTAGTTTTCATTCAAAGCCATTGAATTTCATTGTGTAAACAATTAATTGTTACCAAAAAATCGCGTTTCATTTTATTACCATAAAGATATATTCAGGTCATTCGCCGTAAATGACAAAGGTGTTAGTTTAACGCAATTTCATGTAAAACAAAACTACATTCATTCGTGTTGAAAATAACGCTTTAATCTTTAAAATATGCATTAGAACACGTTTTATTACAATGAATGCAAATCTTATTACATTCGTTAAGCTTAAAATAATTGTTCTTTCAAAATGCTAAATTGACTCCCGTGTGTAGATCGTTTAACTTCATTTTAAGAGTTTCAAACACAACATTAGTCTAGAATCTTCTTTATTAATAAGAAAATACGTCAAATACTAAGAAATACTATTAAAAACCATTAAATGGCTCACTTTTTAATTAAAGGCGGGCAGAAGAATTCGCGAGAACATTAAAATGTAATAAAAATCAATAAGAAGTATTTATAGGTTACCGTGTAACAATAAGATAAAAAAAACACATAAACTACGTGCAATAGACAGGGATCGACAACGCTTTATTATGCTCGTAAATCATAAACTTGACGCTAATTATATCATTAAAGCTGTGGAATTCGCGGAAATATTGCATCACCAGGGTGTATTACGTTCCAGATAAATCCGGAAAATCTCGAAAATGACGTATAGAGATGATTTTAATATAAAAGCCCGAACTTCATTAGAACGATTCATTCATGATTTATTCATTCGTTAATCTGCGTTTGATTCCCTTTAAAGCTAAGTAACATCTAAGATTGAAGATTTGCAATTCGTCATTCGTTATGTAATATTTAAAGCAAAATTGTATGTTATAAATTAGTACGATTGAGTAGTTGCAAACATAGAAGTTATTAACTGCAACATGATTATTTTGTAAAATACAATGAAGGTTGAACATTTTTCGATACAGCTATTGCTAAAATTAATTGATGCACTTTGCAAACTGATTGAAATTTAAGCTAATACGGATAATCTGAGATTTTAGCGTCAATTTAAAAATGGAATTAGAAGATATTTAATACCACTAATTATGAAGGAAATGAAATTTTGATAAACGCTATTTTTCGCAAGTATAAAACTTTGATTCTCTGTTTGTTAATTGATAAAACATAACTAAATATTGTGTAATTTAGATTTAGAATAATTTCTCATTTTATTATTTGTGTAAGGATAATTTACTGCAAATTTGGGGTCGAAGTTTTAGGTATTTTGACTTTACTAAATAGATTATTTGTTAAGGATTATTGGCCAATCACCCTTACAAGCGTGGGAATAAATAATGGGTAGATAATCCGCTCATTAATTAAAAAGGATCGTGTATCTGTTAGCAAAGATTAAGTAAGGATTTTAATTATTTTCTGTATGAACTGTATTGTGGATTATTTTATATGAAATTTTGTATGAAATAGAAATGTCTTTGGGTTATCTGAAAGGAATTTTGTTTTGCTTTGTGTTATTAGTGTACTGCTTGCTCCGTTGCTCTTGTTTTTTACCACAGCCTTTTAATTTTGCTAGAGGTGATTGGTAACATAAAATTTTCGAAATCGATTGATTTCTGCATGCTGTACAGAAATTTTAATTTTCAACTACCTTGGTTTACGTTTACTAAGAATCGCCTTCTCAAATTTCTAACCTAAACGACTTTACACTCCTTATGTTGTTTCAAATCATACACCTTTCATTTAAAAAGTTCGTTTGCCTTCCAATTGAAATGAGTATTTATTCAAGCCTCCAATAAAATTTCCTGAAGTGTTTGGTAAATACTTGGAACATATTCTATAATAGTTTGCTTCGTTAGTCGCGTTATAAATGCCCTAAAATAAGCAAACATCTGCTTATCGTTAAACCACTTTTAATAGGTTCTTTTAAAGGCTAGAAGATTCGCCTTATAAATTCTTTAAAATACGTTCTAACCACCTATATCGCAAATAAAAGCTTCTAATGGTACTGAGAAATTCTATCAACGTGGTATACAGGTGTACAGCTCACTCAAGTTTATGAGCAATAAAACCGTCTCATTATTTCATTCTCGATATTATAGTTTAAAATAATAAATCGCTATCGTTCCTATAACAGTTAGGCAACCTGTTATACGCTTTACTCGGTAATGCTGTAAGGAGGGTAGTGCCTATTTAAACAGACGCTGTTTCCCCATGCGGATAAATTCATGGAAGTCATTATAGTATATTGAAGCTTTTCACTTTCTTTAATTGGCTATTGCTTGCAAGCCGTATTCTAGGATTGTTTTGCAACTGCTATTTGGAAATATCTAGCAGATGCTGTTTGTGGAATATTTAATATTCTATCGTTGTGAATTATTTCTGAAAATGACAACACATTGTTTTCTATTCCTATAAATACAAACTGAGCTTTAAAGCGCGTTCACTTATACAGCGTCCTTTTACTGCGAAGGAACTCTGTAATGTCGCGGTGCAAATTAAAATCATTATTTTACTTGGTGTTACAGCCGAACTTAATTTCATAGAGTATCCAATTCGTTGGCAAGTGCAGCACGCACTTTCAGATCCTCTACGATGGTACCAGAGGTAGAGTAAGTCTTATTGGTGGAATTTAGTGATAGTTAAAGTTTAAAAATTTAGTATTGTCATTGAACAATGGAATAATAAACGTAACAGTTGGTATTTAACTGTTTTCTGTGTATTGTTATTAAATGCATTTTCAGAAATGGGATTAAATGTCATGTATATCAATATTAGAAACGGGAACAATTGAGTGATAGTATTAAATAATGTTTTTTTTGTTTGAGATTTTTTTAGTAATATCTGAGCAGTTTGAAATTATACTTGTATTCAATTACGATTACGTATCTTAAATGAAGTTAATTTAGATTAAATTTTTAAATTTATTTATCAACTTTATATTAAAAAAAATTTTTCATACGTGTTTTAAAATATGGTAGAGAAAAGTAAAGTATAGTGTGATAAATTTAGGAAACTAAAAGCAATGGAGCCCCATTTGAAATAGTCGTCTTCCGTGTAGGGAAAATTTTGAAAAGGATTGCTGAGACAAGACGGTTTTGCTTCCCTTAATCACGACAATAGAAAAGACTTTTAAAGTAAGTGGACATTGTAGGGTAGTTTAGAATTTGAGCCATTTCAAATGTTTGTTTTTATTATTGTTTTCATAAGAACCCATCCATTCACTACTGTAGTTATCTAGTGCACACTTCAAATTGTTGGGGTTCTCGTCTCTTCAGGCCAAATTGGAATTAGTAACGTTTCTCCCATTTTACCCGTAACACATAATCAATACGTCCACGCATTTTTTAAATAAAGTAACCACCGATACATTTACTCCTGGCATTCATTAGGCACTCCATGTCTGCAACATTAACATATGTACTTGAAGAGAGTGCTACGACGAACTTCACCAAAAACGTTAAGTAAAGTACGTCCGCTTAAGTCACCTTTTGAAGAAAATGTTTTTAAGATTAATATTGTTTCGGTTTAAAAATGAATTACCAACGGAGAGCTTTCAGAACAACTATATTTTCAGTCTAAGTTAATTCTGTGATTGATCACAATTTCTTTATTACAAAAATCTTTAATATTACTTTCTTCAAAATGAACATTTTTAGAGTTATCTAAATAGTGGATGAGTATTAAGTTAACAATTTTTATCACTACTTGTAAACAAGAAACAGATCTGTGTGTTAGATGATCGTGTGTATTGGGATACATCGCCTAAATACTGGAATCAGATGTAGTATGTTTGACAATAGAATAGCATGTTATTTATATTTTAGTAAAGCCGTTATTTCTTTTTGTTAGTTTTATAGCATTAACCTTGTTACTAATTGTATCACAAAAGAAATCGGTTAATAGTATGTACTTCAGTGTTATGTGTATCTTTACTCTTATTTTTAACGTATGTTGAGTTAATAGAGAAACATTTATTTGCAAGACATTTGAAGCATATATTTAGAAAAGAATGAGAGTAAATAATATTTTATCTATAATATAAAATATTCAGATACAGAATATATATATCGCTATATCGCCCTTCGCCAGATGTACAACGACCAATTGTCTGCTGATCTCCACCTCTCTGTGCTTTGAAAATAATTAAAAATTTACACAATTAAATTTTTGCCTCGACTAGCTCAGTGAAACCACGCACAGAGTGAACGACGATATGATAACAGAGAATTTTTACTCCTCTCCAACTCTCAATACACCTGAATAAGACAAACGAAATTCACCAAAAATTGTATAATAAACTAAATAAAATTCCAATTTTACAAATCTGCGCCCTTTTTAATATCATTTACTTTTTATAGAACTCGTAACTCAAAATTAAATAAATTTTCCTATGGAATTAGCTCTTTACAAGGATTATAATTTTTGCACTTTTTTACAGCAATTAAAGCCAGCAAAAAAATTGTATTTTACCACGAATAGTTTCGTTGAACGTTCAAAGAAATATTCTTTTTTTTAAACATAAATCTGCGTACCAACCAAATTTTTTGTTGACTTTTACACAAAATATTGATCACATGCAACTTTTTAGGGCTCACCTCCGACTACACAAATTATTTAAAATTTTAAATGTAACATATTATAGATATATTCCTCCTGTTTTTCTCGCTGAAGTTTCATGGCTCAAATCGGTCGGTAGTCCAATGATTTGAAGTATTAACCTTAGAGTTTTACTTGGAATATTAACGTCGTAATTTGGTGTATTAACCCAGTAGCTTGTTGTTAACATGGTAATTTAGTATATTAACGTCATGATCTAGTTTATTAATGTCTTGGCTTAGTTTATTACTAATGTCGTGATTCAGTGCCCTAAATTAATAAATTGTAAAGATTTTATTAATTAATTTTATACACACTTATTTCAACACGCACTTTACTGTTTATCACTTGAAATTATTAATTTATATTATATTTCAATCTCTTCAACTTACAACTTTCACTCAATCTTATTTACGTAATAATCATCTTTCAACTATTACAGTCGACGCGTCGATTATAGAATACATGTCCTTTATCTGCTTTGGTTAGTTTTATAGACAAGTTCCTTCCCGAATGTTCCTCGCGTTCTAATTGGTTGACAGCACGCTATTAGTTGTTCGTCCGTGGAAAGGGCGGTTCTATGGTTATCTGCAAGGTGTTAGATTTTAGCAGATCTAATATAAAAACGTTTTAAATGTCATGTATCCCTCCACCTTGTAAAGGCACTTATTAACAAATGGTATTCCGTGCACGTCTCAAACTGCACGTGTATCGGAATTTTAATTTCCATACTTTAATTACAGGTCCTGGTTCTATTGAATCTGGCATTTTATATACGCTCAAAATCGCACGTACATCGGAACTTTAAATATCTATACTTTATACCTATACTTGTTTTTAAATGTTTGGCTATTATAAACTGGTATAAATTTACACGCGTTTATTAACTTCTTTACGCAAATGCATTTAGATTGAAAGAAATTTCATTACACGCTTATTTTCTCCAAATATGTTGCATTTGTATTAGTTTTGAGCTCAGGAATGTGTCTAATGCTCTAAAAATGATCGGATTGCTTCTGCAGTTATTTATTTTAATGAATGTAGTAAAGTTATTACGGAATAAGTTTCCTGTAATTAACTGTAGCTTGTTATTGATTTTACACAGGGCGATTTGTATTTGCTTTTGCATAATGAATAAATTATGTACATTTTATAATTTAAATGTTTGGTTTTCATAGTTTTAATGATATGCACATGAGGTATTCTTCCATTATTACCTTATATGACCTTAAATAACCTTATTATCATAGCATTATATATATATATATATATATATATACATACAGGGTGTTCAGTAAACAAAAATAATAAGTGAGGCTAAATCTATTTATGGATTTGGACTTCCAAACCATTTTTAATTTAATTTAGTTTTTCTTGTAAAAGAGGCACAGACGGTGTCCTCCATGGTATATTTATTTTGTTTTTGCTGTAGATCTCTATAGATACTAATCTGATAAGCTGTTTTATGGCGGAGGCGAACACGTGTTTGAGTAAGTAATTAATTTTTGAATATTTTCTTACAGCTTTCGGGTTAGAGTTTCTATACCCTCTCTTAGAAATTTTCTCTACCATTACCATTCACCTGAATGTAGTGACGTCTATATTTGTTGTGTTTTTTAATTGTTCCTATCTACGACCCAGCTCAACTCTTTACGGTATTAAAGCCAGCTTAGCCCAATATTTCTAAAATAATTTCTTTCATCATTCAGCTATGGTACATGTAATATTCTTTAGCCTTATATTGATATTATGAATATCTGTCCTATATTTGAACTTATTATATAAGTACGGTGGTGTTTTATTAAATAGAATAGTATGAAAAGAGCAAAGCTAAGTGTATCACATGATGTTTTTTCATGTTCAACCAACTTATCACACTTAACTTATGTGAAACATGTTCAAATTTCCTGATTCCGAAAATTAAAGGTAGACAACAATTTTTCACCTTTTGCACCCTTCTAGAGGCCTTTTCTTCTGGACAAGGCCCGTAAAATCTGAAGGGTCCATTAAGCACTATGTTTCGTGGATTCGTTTGATGAATTAATTTCAGATAAGTTAACGTGTCACTTTATAATGATTTAAAGTTAATATTAATAACTCTTTTCATGTTAAGTTTGAAAATAATTTTGGTATTTTGTAAACATTGTACATATATAAGTTTTATGGAACATGAAGAAGTGTCTATTACAAGCTGAAACGTCTGTTTAATACTATGTAAACCCATTTTTGATAAGATTACAAAGTAAGTATTCTTAGAATTTAAAACTCACGAAAATCAAAAGTATATGAAACCGAATATTAAAAGCAACATTTAGGATATTGGGATACCTCTGTGAAGTTGGCACGGCATTCTTTAAATTTTAATAAGCAATGATAGTTTTAGTAGCACTTTTCATAGTTCTAGAGTTTCTGATAGAAAATAAAAAGAGTTCCGCATTTTTAATACCAAAAAATAGCAAATGAAAAAAAGTCCTGCTAACTTCGCGAATCTAGTACGACACTTCCTCCTCTAATCTATAAGAAACCAATAAATATCACAACTTTTAGCAAGAGTTCTCGTTAGTTCTAATCGAGTTCCATCTCTTTATGTAATTAAAATAAAAAATTGCAATAATTATGTTATTTGCAAAAACAATGTATATTGCACCCAGCAGGGCACTCGACGAAAAAGTATCGTGCTGATCATTTATAGCGCATTTTTCGATATACATCGATACATCTAACAACTACGATCACTTTTAGCCTGATTTCCAGTGGCTAATCATTTTTAAATAATTTTTTAATTTTCGGTCTAGCACTACACTCGGAAAAAGTGTCGTGCTGATCATGTCTAGCGCATTTTTCGATATATATCAACAGTTCTGCATGAGTTCTAACAACTACGACCACTTTTAGCCTGAGTTCCAGTGGCTAACCATTTTAAAATAATTTTTGGTCTAGCACGACACTCGGAAAAAATTGTCGTGCTGACCAATTCTAGCGAATTTTTCGATATATATCGACAGTTCTAACAACTACGACCACTTTTAGCCTGAGTTGCAGTAGCTAACCATTTCTAATTAATTTTTTAATTTTCGGTCTACACGACACTCGGAAAAAGTGTCGTGCTGATCATTTCTAGTGCATTTTTCGATATATCAACAGTTTGTAACAGTTTTTTTGACCACTGCAGAATGTCAATGAATTTTTAGTTTTACAAACTCTTATCTAGTCATTTATACCATGTAAACCATTTTTAAATAAATAAATACCAGTATTGGTATTATGAGTGCTAACCGCCATACAAAAATGCTAGATTGGTTGCTAACATCAAGCGCCGAATGTTAGTATAAATATTATCAAGGCCAAGCAGCTTTCCAGTTTCGTGCATATTGCATCAGCACTCACTTCAGCTAGAGCTCTCGTCGAGAACCATCATGGAAACCAAAAGGGTTCTAGCATGTAATTTGCGTCTGGCCTTGTGCGGTAGTAGAGCCCTAGTGCACTGAACACTAGGCGTAGTGGTTTTAACAATGGTAAGAGTTGAAAATAAGTTATTAGATAAATTAAATAATTTTGTTGTAGCGCTCTTTTAATAACGTTTTTGGATAGTTTCTTTTTATAACGTCTTTTTATAATATCTTTTGAAAAATTCTTTTATTAACTTCGTTTGAATAATTCTTTTGATAAATTCATTTAATAATTCTTTGGACACTTGTTTAAATAGCACTTAAAACATTCCTTTAATAATTTCGTAAAAGTTACAATAAAATATGCCTTTCAACGCTTCGTTAGAAAATCTTCACTTGAATACTTATTGAAAAGTTCCGGCGAATCTTCGATTAAATATTTATTTTATAATTCTCCTGCAAATGTAGAGAAAGAACCTTTTAAGAAACCGTCTTGTATATCAATTGTAAGGATTCTCCGTATGCTCATTTTGTTAGAATGAACTCGCCTTATCTGGTTTTATAAAAATAAGACAGTCTGTATGCTGTATTTCAAGAGGATATTAATTCTACTTTCGCACCTGCGAGTATCAAGTTATAGTTCATTCACGTCAACTTTGCGATATAAAATATCGATTCAAGATGAACGTCCTTCAACCGTACGATGAATAGTTGGATTTTATGTAATGTTATGCGAGAAAACAATAAGTTTGGATTTTAAGGAAACGTTCTACAAAGTACGTAAAAATTTTTATGGTTTGGAAATAAAGTCCGATGATGAATTGAAATGGTATTTTTGAAGTTGCGAGTGTGAAATTACAATTAATTAGGAGGACGACTATACGATGGTAATTATTTTGGTCAAGATCTACACACCGTAGAACATCCAAGTTTTATATTGGATTTTGGTTGTTCCAGTTTATGCGTATAAGAAAAACGCACAAAGTTCATATGGTCCGGTCCAAGGATCACGCAGCTGTTTGTGTCCTGTAGAACATGTGGATTTTACGTCACTTGTTTTCTGAAGAACGAATGTATTGACACCTGCCCTAACATGCTGTAACACCATCACGTAAACAACACCTGCTGAACCAAGGTAAGAGATTAGTATTATTCTTACACCACGTCTACATTTGGTGATCTTTGATACGAGGCTGCTTCAGTTTGTAACCACCTATTATCATTAATCCGTTTAACAAACTAAAAAGGACCTTAGTAAATTTTATTGTCAATACTAGTACAGTGTAATCACAGTTACTAATTTTATTGAAGTTAGATGAAACCTAAAGAGTTCTTATTGATGTTTCATATATGCATGATTTCACTTACAATTTCTGAATGATGAATTAATAGACAATGTAGTTAAATTTTTATAAATATGTAAACAGAAAAACAGATCTGATATTTCTGGTATAAATTCAAGTTAAATTTTTGTAACAAAAACAACATTTAAAGTTTTTAATATTTCCTTTGAATATATAAGCCTACCTTATGAGTAGATGAAATTTGTATTATCGTTTCTTAAATATGAATTTTATATTTACAATTTTTATGAAGGAACTATTTTAATTAAAGAAGCAACATTTAATTTTCTTAATTAATTGTTTTATTCTGAACAAGTACGTTCAGAAGTTGAGTAACCAGATATAAGATAAAATAGCGTAAAGTGGTAACCCCAATTTAACAAGAAGCTTTATAGCCTTTTTCAGATTTGGAAGCATAAAATCGGTGCTCAAAAATATTGTTACCTGATTAATCTTTGTTGTTTTTTATATGAGGTAACAAGAGAATACCTCTTGTGTGCTCATTTTTGTAAACTTAATTAAATTTTACAGCTTTTGCGTTAGCAGTTAATACGGTATTTCTCTCTAAGGATGCCCAAGTCCCCCTTAGGGAAACCCTGTGTTTAAAGTTAATGGCTTGGTGGCGCCCTATTTAAATCCCTGTTTTGTTAAGAATCTAGCCTTAGTAAGAAAATAATGCTTTGTAAAAGGAACCACGACCAATCCTCATAAGCTCTGTCCAAGGAATAGACCCCTAGCATAGTCGGAAGATATTTGCGTTCCATCATTTTAAGGAAAATCTTTTCTTAAAGGTCACTGGTCACATTAGGGGATAAAAAGAACCCGTAGCATGTTACCCATCAGTGAAGCTCGCAGAATTATATTAAAACGTTCATTAGGAGCACACACCTGCAAACTTTTAAATGTCAAGTTCTAATAAATTTGAATAGATAAACATGCAGCTTCTACGTATACTGGAAACGATCGGATGTTTTAGCAGGAAATGCTAGATGAGGGGTTATTTTACTCACGTAGGAATCCACGTGGATTTAAATAGCATATAGACTGGAATATTGATTTGTACCACTCAGACCAGGGTAGAAAGGGACGGATAAAACGCGTAAAGCAGAGACACTGATAATAAAAGGCGTGATTTGGGAAGCGCCACTAGGTCTACGATTGGTTAAAATAAGATGCAAACATGAGAGGGGAAAGCATATCAGTGGGTGTGTAAAATTAATTAGTTGTTTCCGGACGTGTTGCGAGCCGTGTGGAAATTTCTTAGATTTTCAACTTGGACGTGTGCAAATTTTTAGTAGAATCGCTGTGCCGAGCCGTCGGAAGGGAAAATAGAATGCGAAATTCTAAAAATTGGCTGTCGCGGGACAAATTCGACTTGCAAGCGGGCCATTATATAAACCCGGGCATATAGGTGTTTCGCTCTCTTATATTTTTAATTTTATTCGATACTTTAAACAGTTTTACTCTTTATTTTTTGATTATTCGATACTTTAAGTAGAATACGTGGTGATTACGTGCTACAATAAAAGTTATTAGTACACTTGAGAAGATAAATGAAGGTAACAAAGTCTAGTTATATTTGCGGGTATTACTGTACCAATTATCCAAATTAATAACGATAAATAAATAAATAGAAGTATGCAGTTTTTGGTATAGCGTGAAAGAATTATGAATTTCAGTGCTATTTTTCGGGGGTGTTAATAATCAAATGTTATTCGTAAACGTGATTGGATCCATAAAACAAGATTTAGATATACATAGATGAATTCCTGAAAATTCCTGAAACCTTTTTAGAGGAATGGTGGTGTAGAAAAATTTTAACGGCGGCTAGAAATCCGAGGACGTAAACATAAACCAGCTGGAATGGTGGGATGAGCAAGTCCAATGTACATTGAAGCCACGAGTGCAGTTACCTTCAGGTAAATTATGCAATTCGTGAGGCTTGATTCTCATAAGGTTTCACTGCATTTTTAACGGCCCAACGTTGGGGCACGAATGTTTTTTTTTACTCGGGTGAGGCTTTTTGTGGGAATCACAACATTTATGACGCCCAATCTGTGGGGCTCGAATGATCAGTAGAAAGTACCAGTTCCTGTGACCGGAGGCGCATTTCACAGCAATTTTGGCGACCCGAACGTGAGGGCTCGAATTTCAGATAGTGTGTAACTGTTTCAGGAAACTGACGATCCTGAAATTAAGAGCTGAGTGTGAATATTTTTTTTGTAGGCGTGTGTGGGGGTGAAAAGTGTGACGTATGCAGAGAAAAGAGTGGCTTCGAAGTCAAGGGGTGGAAATAGGAAGCAGTGATAGTGCTTTATTTAAGACGACAGAAGCAGAAATGGAGGAAGAAGCAGGAAGTAGTAGGGATCAGTCTAAGACGGAGTCAGGAGAAACAGGAAATGAGTTAATGATGAGAATGTTAGAGGAAATGCGATTAGCTAGGGAAGAATCGAGTAGAGCGAGGGAGGAGTCCAACCGAAAATTAGAACAGCTAAGCGATGAATCGAATAGAGCGAGGGAGGAGTCCAACAGAAAATTAGAACTGCTAAGCGATGAATCTAATAGAGCGAGGGAGGAGTCCAACCGAAAATTAAAGCAGATAAGCGGGAAAATTGAGCAATCTACTAAGGAATTTACAGAGTTTAAAAATAGTCTTACCGTGAAAATGGGAGAAGTAGAAAGTAGGGTTGATAGAAATGAGAAAAAGATTACAGGTCTTCGACAGGAAATGGGACATTTAAGGTCCGAAGTACGCCTTTTTTGTGAAGAAGAGGTAAATATAAAAATGACTGAAGTAACGGACTCATGTAGGGATCAGTTAGGCAGGGTAGAACGCGAAGTTGGTAGTATTAAATATAATATGTCAAGTTTAACGGGGGATGGTCCCAGATTTTATACAGGTGGCGTATCATTGGACCAACATATGAAATTTTATGGCGACAACAGGGTAAATCCACAAATTTTTATTAATAGCGTAAGAAATCTAGTGGGAAATTTATTCGACGAACAGACTAAACTAAATACGATAAAGGCTTTATTGAAAGACAATGCGAAAGCATGGTATAATTTAGTAGGACAGGACATAGGGACATATCAGGACTTTGAAAACAAATGTTTACAACATTACTGGAGTGATCACAAACAGGATCAGATTAGGGACGACTTGATTACAGGAAAATTTAAGGGAGAGTTTGCAAGTTCTAGGGAACAATATGCCATTCGCAAATACAGTGTGGCCAAACAACTTAATCCACCTTTGACGGACAGACAAATAGTCAAATACTTATCACGCCATTTTGAACTGGAAATCAGACAACACGTGGCCTTACAAAACATCACAGAACGGGAGACATTTTTGGAGTATTTACAGAGATATGACGATGTAAGTGTTGGACGGACAAGAGAGATACGTGAACGAAACATTAACACGGTTAGGTTTGACAACAGGACACAGAATTTTCCGAGACGGCCTGACTACAATAGAAATTTTCGACCGAATTGGGAACGACGAGGACAGGAATACAGAAGCAATAGTGCGACTAGGGGACCGACGCCAAGACCTAGTTACACGAGACAGAACAGTTTACCGGAAGTAAACAGGACAGTGACGAGAACGCCGAATAGAGACAGGGACACGGATATTAATACGAGGAGGACGTACGCACAGGTTGTAGAAGGACAACCAGGACCAAGCACGGAAAGCAGGACGAGACAGGATTTTTAGAACGCGACAGACTACTAGATTTCTGTGTAAATGTGTATGAACATCCTTACATGTGATTTTCCAATGCTCCACCCGAAGGTACTACATTGGCCAGGAAGCGAGTTTTAAGTATGAACATCCACGTGAATTTTTCAAAATTGAGGAGGAAATAGAGCCAGAAACTGTAGAAAAATTATGTTTGCCAATTATTAATATAGGAATTTTTGAGAATAATGTAGAAGTATTACTTGATACGGGGGCAGAGGCGAGTTTAATATCGGAGGAATTCGTCAGCAAAATTAGGGATAAGGTTTGTGATAGAATTATGTTTAGATGCACGAAAAATTAATCAACGGACCAAACCGCAATTCCAGTGTCCACTATCCATGGACACACTTTTGACGAGGTTAAGTGGCAAGTTTGTTTTTAGGAAATTAGATTTAAGGAATTCATTCTGGCTGATTCCATTACACAAGGATTCTAGAAGGTACACAGGATTTTCCGTAGAGGGTAAAATCTATAATTTTAAGGTAGTATCGTTTGGTTTGTCCGCAGAAAAGGAAATAATAATAAATGAGAAACAGACAAGTGAAGGGACTGAAGAAGAAGCAATATTTAAGAGTCAGGATAATAGGGATGATAAGTTTATTGTATGTGAGATAATAGGGATGATAAGTATAGATATAGAAGGAGGAGTTATAGGGATGAAGAGTATTAGGATGGTGAGAAGAAAGACTTGGAGGATCAAGAAAAGAGTCAGATTTAAATAAGAAATGAAGATTAAATGAACAAAATATAGGGATAGAATAGGTGTATATAGAAGAGTAGAAGTAAGTGTTTATAGAAAATAAAGCTAGGTATAGGATAAATATGGGAGATAGTTAGATATAGGTATATAGGAGGAGAATGAAAATTAAATGTAGGAGAAAATAAGATAGGTTAAGTGTAGATATTTCTTATAAGATAAGTGGAGAGTTAGGAATAGAATAAGAATGGGATAGGTATATAGGATTAGGTAGGTGTAAGTGAGTATAGTGAAGATTGGTTAAAAGTTAGGAATAGGATAGGTATATAGGATGTATATAGGATTAGATGGATAAGTAGGATGAAGTTAGGGATAATTTCAGTTTATAAAATTAGGTGAGAGTTAGGAATAGGATAGGGATATAGTATAGGTGTAAATATTTTTAGGATTGGATATAAGTTAGGTAAGTTAGAAAGATAAGTGCATAGTGAGATAGACAATTTTTGTTGTAATTTTTGCAGTCTAGATTTTTCATATTTAAATTCAAATAAGTGGGATTATTTGTATTCAAATAGGGTGAAAATACTCAAATTTAGACCAGGGTAGAAAATTAATTAACGGCATCAAATAATTTTAATCACCGTGTATAAGGACGCTGTGGCTAATAATACGCTTCATTTAAAGGTATATTGGATAAATTCGTCATTTACTTCTAAACATAGGGTTTATATTGTTTAGATAATGTTAAACACCGTGTATATTAAAACAGTGAAAAATAGTACACGTAATTAAAGGCCTACTGTGTAGATTTAAATCATTCAATTAGAATGTAGGGTTTGTATAGAATTTCATTGGATAATAAGCATTATTAAAACCATGGAGCATAAAAATTTATTCGTTTCGTTAAAAAAAAATAAAGGGGTTTTAAATTATTCACTGGACGCTTTCTATAAAAGGAAGTCGAGTTAAAATGCTCAACGTGTATTTAATTTAATTGTTCCAAGTACTAAAACTAGCGAGAAATTACGTGCGAAATTTATATTAATTAATTCAATTTTTAAGTAACGGGTATTAAACAAAGTGTACAAATAATAATTAATATTTAATTGGTATTCGCTAAAAATTAAAGGGTAGAAGTCAATGCCATTCATTATTATTTTAATTGGAGTTAATTGAACCATTAGTAATATATAATAAGCATAAAAGCCTGTGAAAATCCAAGGTTGGTAACAAACAGCTAAAAGGAAGGTTAAAATACCATGAAACAAAGCTCGGAGAATTATATTAAAACGTTCATTAGGAGCACACACCTGCAAACTTTTAAATGTCAAGTTTTAATAAATTTGAATAGATAAACATGCAGCTTCTACGTATATTGGTAACGGTCGGATGTTTTAGCAAGAAATGCTAGATGAGGTGTTATTTTACTCACGCAGAAATTCACGTGGATTTAAATAGCATATAGACTGGAATATTGATTTGTACCACTCAGACCAGGGTAAAAAGGGACGAATAAAACGCGTAAAGCAGAGCCACTGATAATAAAAGGCGTGATTTGGGAAGCGTCACTAGGTCTACGATTGGTTAAAATAAGATGCAAACATGAGAGGGGAAAGCATATCAGTTGGTGTGTAAAATTAATTAGTTGTTCCCGGACGTGTTGCAAGCCGTGTGGAAATTTCTTAGATTTTCAACTTGGACGTGTGCAAATTTTTAGTAGAATCGCTGTGCCGAGCCGTCGGAAGGGAAAATAGAATGCGAAATTCTAAAAATTGGCTGTCGCGGGACAAATTCGACTTGCAAGCGGGCCATTATATAAACCCGGGCTTATAGGTGTTTCGCTCTCTTATATTTTTAATTTTATTCGATACTTTAAACAGTTTTACTCTTTATTTTTTTATTATTCGATACTTTAAGTAGAATACGTGGTGATTACGTGCTACAATAAAAGTTATTAGTACACTTGAGAAGATAAATGAAGGTAACAAAGTCTAGTTATATTTGCGGGTATTACTGTATCAATTATCCAAATTAATAACGATAAATAAATAAATAGAAGTATGCAGTTTCTGGTATAGCGTGGAAGAATTATGAATTTCAGTGCTATTTTTCGGGGGTGTTAATAATCAAATGTTATTCGTAAACGTGATTGGATCCACAAAACAAGATTTAGATATACATAGATGAATTCCTGAGAAGCCCTGAAACCTTTTTAGACGATTGGTGGTGTAGAAAAATTTTAAAGGCGGCTAGAAATCCGAGAACGTAAACATAAACCAGCTGGAATGGTGGGATGAGCAAGTCCGATGTACATTGAAGCCACGAGTGCAGTAACCTTCAGGTAAATTATGCTATTTTGTTCGATCTTAGATGTTTTGGTGTGTGTTGAATATCTTTATAATTTGTTTGATAAAAATGGACAGTAGTAAATTTGTATAAACAACAAATTTTTAATTTTAAGGTAAAATTTTCTTGTATAAGTAGAAAGGAGTATTTATCAGGTTTATGTTTTTGATTATGATGAAAATTTGGATCTGTCTTTGAGATCAATTGGACTAACCTGTTAAATTAACGTAAAGGGGTGGGAGATGCTCCCTTTTATTCAGACTCAGGTCTGCAAATATTGTTTATTTAATTAGTATGCATCCTACAAGGACTCTAATTCCGGATGCAAATTAAAATGATGACAAATTTGAACTTGAAATTTTATGATGCTGAAATTTATGCAGAAATTTAATTTTGAAACTTTAATGTATTGTGAATATTGGTGTAAATAGAGTTAACGTTGATGTTTGTGGTAGGAATGTGTTTTTTTTTATGAATGAGGATGAAAGTTTTATCTAGGTGAGCTGCCGAGGCGGAAAGAGTCAAGGGGCGATTATCAGAAGAAAGTCAACGGACCAGTTAATTTTGAGAGGATCACAGCTATATATATATATATATATATATATATAATATATATATATATATATATATATATATATATATATATATATTATGAACCAATAAATATCACAACCTTTAGCAAGAGTTTTCGTTAATTCTAATCGAGTTCCATCTCCCTATGTAATTAAAATAAAAAATTGCAATAATTAGGTTATTTGTATAAACAACGTATATTGTTCCCAGCACGGCACTCGACAAAAAGTGTCGTGCTGATCATTCTACATTTCGATATATATCGATAGTTCTAAATGAGTTCTAACAACTACGATCACTTTCAGCTTGAGTTTCAGTGGCTAGCACTTTTTTCCGAGTGTCGTGCTAGACCGAAAATTAAAAAATTATTTAAAAATGGTTAGCCACTGGAACTCATTCTAAAAGTGATCGTAGTTGTTAGAACTCATGTAGAACTATCGATATATATCGAAAATTTTGCTAGAAATGATCAGCACGACACTTTTCGTCGAGTGCCGTGCTGGGTACAATATACGTTGTTTATACAAACAACCTAATTATTGCAATTTTTTATTTTAATTACATAGGGGGTTTGAACTCGATTAGAATTAACGGAAACTCTTGCTAGAGGTTGTGATATTTATTGGTTCCTTATAGATTAGAGGAGGAAGTGTCGTGCTAGATTCGCGAAGTTAACACGACAATTTTTTATTTGCTATTTTTTGGTACTAAAAATGCGGAACTCTTCTTATTTTCTATCACGAACTCTAGAACTATGAAAAGTGCTACTAGAACTATTATTGTTTTTTTAAAATTTAAAGAATGTCGTGACAACTTCACAGGGGTTATTGGGATAGATTGAAGATCTATATTTTATTTCAATCATCATGGATTTTCTTGGGCATATAGTGTTGACTCTATCACCTCACGCAGAGCACTGAACAGACTGAGAATTTGCAGTTGACTATATCAGAGCACACGAGCTGGAAATAGAACAAACCAAAGAATCTCGAGAAATTCCAACTAAGTTTTTATGCTACCCAAAACTCTGTAGTTTCATTGGTTAAACTAAAATTGGGAGATTCTTTTACAATCCTAAATCGAAAACGCATTTCATTGGTTAAAGACATCATTAACGTTTTTCAACACAGGAAGAATAGGAAATGGAAATGTATAAATGAAAATGCAAATTCTGCAGAAGACATTCGTAGTGCTCACCATAGCCTAGGAATCCTCTCCTTGCAGTGCTCTCCGTAGCCTACAAATATCCTTCCAAGCAGCGCTCTCCATAGCCTGCTATAGTTCTAAACGCAGCGCTCATCATAGCCTGCAACGTTACGCTGTCCGCCGCCGTACCTGGGGCCGTCATACTAGTTCATTTGTCTAAATCAACAACCTACGTATGGGTAGTAAGCCTCGTTCTGCACATCGAGCAGCCCGAAAACAAGCACAGAACGCCCTTCGACGTGCGATCCGTTTCATACGACCGCATCCGAGGCTTCTGTCTCCGCTACCGCCGTCGCCGAAGGAAATCATTCGATCTACTACAAACACATCTCGAGAAGTAGATTACTGTAATGTCGCCGACTGCATCTGCTCGGTCTACCTCCGGGACAACACCCCGTAGAGTTTGACGGAGCCGTACTCTACTAGGCCTGGGGCACCACGTCCACGACGTCTGCCGAAGTGTACCGAAGATTACCGGGCCTTCCAAACCTGTAATTAATAGCTATTCACCACCGTTAAAGTTATTATTGGACTTTGCAAGTCAATTCCGAAGGCTTCCGAGGAGTTCCGAAGATAACCGAAGACTTCTGAACCCTCAATACATGTAAATATTGTAAATTAGTAGTTTTTTAATTTCAAATATTGGCTATTCACGTTATTATTGAACTATTGTATTCCGAAGCCTTCCGATGAGTTCCGAAGACAACCGAAGACTTTGAACCCTTCATACTTGTAAATATTGTAAATTAGTAGTTTTTTAATTTCAAATCATAACTCTTGTGACTTAACATTGTGACAAAAGAAGAAACGGAACCTTCCAAACAATCCCGAAGACCATCGAAGCCGTTTTTACCGCCTTCAAACTACATAGACATTCATTTAATAAGTGTTTGAGTTTATTTTGGTGTTCACAAGCAAGCATCAAGCTTCCAAAGAGTTCTGAAGCTAACCGAAGACTTCCGAATTACTTCAAGAATTAAAATCAGTCAATTTCACTTTAATTTAATGAATCTTTTGGAACTTATAATTATTTTTGCTTATGTTATTAAACAATTAATCAAGCCAAGCCTACTTGCTTTAAGACGCCTCCCACTCGAACGATAACAATAGGTCATATGTATAAATATTTAATATATTTTTGTATCTGCATATCGCTTAAGTGGAAGATTATTATTACGACACAAATCAGTTACGGAGAATTTTATCAAAGAAATGGGAAAATTCATTCACATTGTTGAATATACTTACTAATAATATATGAGCCAAGTGAGATATCAAAAGTGCATAAACACCGGCTGATGCGCCCACTACCAAATCTGGTCTAATACACGAAGCACCTAGAGCACCAATGGTACCGCTTGCAAAATACAGGATTCCAACTCGTATGCCTCCCTGATGTTTTTCTAATGTAACGGCAAACAGGCACTGTATAATAACATTCAAAATAAGATGGTATACATTATTATGTATACATATGTATGTCACAAATCGCCATATTTCAATTTGATTATTAGGATCAAATCGAAGTAATCGTTGTACCTTGACAGTGGCGCTTGCATATATAATCACCTACAATGTCTATGTTTATAGGACACAATATTATATAGGAACAACCTCGATTGCACTAGTTGTTAATAAGGCTAATGGTGGAGGATATCGCTTATACCAAGGGGGTCTTGATGGTGCCTTCTGAATTATAGAAAGCACTAAACATTTTTCATCGTCCACAATTGTTTCAGGAGGTACCACTGGAGTAGATTTTGCAACTAAATACTTTATTTCAGCTTCCGTCATTCCACAAATAGTGCGCTACAGATGAACAGCGTCTGAAAAAATTTTATTATTTACTAACACAACACACATTCACCGTTAACAATATATCAGTCAAACTTGATAACACACAATGGTTTTAGCTTATCAATAAAAGTATTATATGAGTAATATACTTTTAAATAAATTGTATAATGCAAATGTAAGGAAAGTGACAAAGTATATACTTGATAGTTTTTCACTCATATATGGGAAAATATTCGTATTGAAATAGTATGTACAACGAACATGGAATGATTCCCATTTCTCAAGAGTATGATAGATTGCAGCATGAGTCGCGGGTAAGTGCTGCAAATCATATAAGTGAGGAATGAGCATTTAGAACGTGTTGTACACTATACTTTATCTACGATGGTACTACCTACTTTTTAAATTACTACGTTTATTTCGATGTACTCGATCCGGTCGAAATTTGCGGGCTGAAATGATCAATATAAACACTTTGTCGACCGGATCGAAACACCGAACTCGACACGCTTCAACAAAAGGGTTGAATTACCGTCAGATTCCCCACTGAACAACAGTAACATTTTGCTAATAAACATATATTCGGAAACGAATAGTTTTTAAAATACTGAGTGTTAAACCTATTACAAATACATAAACGGTTTTTCATTTTTGCAAAAATATAAATAAAAAAAAGCATTTATATGTTAAAATATGACTTTAATGACATTAAACAAAAACATAAGCTGCTATGGAAAACATTCACTTGTTATTTTCCTATAACAAAATCTGACAAAACGTCATAAATCAATTATTTGAAAGTTATTGTTATTTATTGTGAATCGTTGTATGCCACATGTATTTATTGACAAAGAACACGCCGACGATCATTTTATTTATGGCTTCTGCAATGGGAGCGCATTAGAAACATCGAGAGGATATGCAAGAAGATTTCCAAACAGAAGACAGTTCAGCCTGAAACGCATAGTCTTTTTCGAGAAGTGGTTTAAATAAAAATCGTAGAGAGATAGATGTCAGAGCTGAACACTATCGAGAAGAGATGTTGAATCTTTTTGATGTAAATACGCGTTTGAGTTCACATGGGGCTAGTAAACAGCGTCTGGTTCAAAATGTATAGTAGTATTATTATCTCGTGGCGGGTGACCTTGAAAAAACCTGCGCGAGGAGGAGCTATATTAATAATCAAAGTAAAAAAGTAAGACTAGAAAACATCGATTGCTTGTACGTCCAGTGTTGCCAGAGCAAAAATTGTCGAGCAACCAAGGAATGTGTTTTAAATAGTTTTATGCGTTTCAAATATTGAAACACATTAAAAACAATCTGTCGTCCTTGACTATGAATCACCTCCTTCTTATTCATAATATTACTCTAAAAAATATCATAATTAATCATTGAACGAACATTCTTTTTAAATACTTACATTGCTGAAGAAATTAACTATCAGTTAGTTTTGAAAAAAACTGTTTTGATGACTGTTACTTGATACAAATATTAAAACGGAAAACTGGAAACAACAAGACCTTGATAAGAGCGAGAATGACAATGACAGTTACGGTTCACATTCGGTATATACAGTATTGGGATCCGCTGAGTATGTGCACTGTTGCCACAGCAAATATTTACGGATAAAGAAACTACGAACCTAGAATTGTTTATAAATAAAAACAAGTAAAAGCTCCGATATTATATGGAGGTCTGGATTTATTTCATATATTTATGAATTTCTAGATACCGCCAGCATGAACGGGGTCCTTACAAACAATATTTTACTTAACGTAATAAATGGGATATTCGTGACGACGTATTAAAGCCACATTGCTAGCAAGATGTTTGTGGGTTGTACTGTAGCGTTATGAATCTTGAGGTTTAAGTTTAAATTGAACCTATTGCGCATGTGACGTCACCCGCCATGAGATAATAATACTACTCTACAAGTCTCTAAATGAAAACTGAAATCATACCATTTACAACCTGTTCAAGATTTAATACATGACAATGCTGTGCTGCGCCTTAATTTCTGTAATTGAATGATTAACTTCATCCATATGATGCAATGTTTCCCCAAAGGATTTTATAAACTGACGAATTTAATTTATAAGAAGAGGTTTTGTAAATTATCATAATTTATACATATGGGCGCATGAAAATCTACATGAAATTCGTTTCAAATCTGTTCAAACTGAATTCAATGTTAACGTTTGGATAGGCGTAGTAAATAATAATTTATGTGGCTCATAATTCTTGCAATGTCGATTAAATTCTGCATCATTTCTGGACTCTTTGGAAAATAATATTTTTGACATTTTTGATGACATTCCTCGTAACTTAAGACAAGACTTTTGGCTACAATTAGATGGAGCTCCGGCTAACTTTGGAGTTAACGTAGGTAACTGGTGTGGTGCTAATTTTCCTGGCCACCTAGGTCACTTGACCTTACTGTGTTACATTTTTCTATTTGGGGTTATTAAAAAGATCAGATTTATGCTACACCTGTAGAAAATGTTGAATAATTAACCATACGTATTAATGAAGCTTTTAATCGCTTGAAACATAATAATCATCTAATTTCTTTAGCTGTTAATTCACCTTTTCAACGATATCGCAAATGTGTTGAAGTTAATGACTTACATTTTAGCAATAGTTATAACTTAGTTGTCTTTGTTTTCATTATAATTTTTTCATGTACCTATTGTTATTCAAAAATAATTTGCTTTTTTAACTCCTATGTGAGTTATAAAAATTCTCTTTAAAACTCTCGGAATAATTTAGCTATCTTTTTATTACCTTGGTTGTCAATGTAACTGGCCAACGAGGCTGGACAGATAATTTAGTAAAGGTTAAAATGTTTCAAACTGTGACCTCAAAATTGCTGTAAATTATCCCTTTGACAAATAATTTTTATAAAATTAAAATTTTATTCTAGCTTAATTTACTCAATTATCCTATTAGATTACAAAAAGAAAATTATTCTTGAAGTTGGTATTGTCAAATAGCTCTTACAAAACTCTCATTTCCATTGTAATGAACTGCATTAAATACTTCCTGGTTCCACTTCAAATCTGCATTTATAACCAATATTGACGTTGAACTATCAGTTTGCAAACTGCATTTATTTTCAATCAATTAAAATCAGCAGTTGATCTTGTACAAAGATTATTAATGTGATAAGTCTTCAATATATTTTGTCTAATAATTACATTTGATAACTTCTATGTTACTTATGGAAGGCTGACAAAATAGTTTACATATCACTCAAAACGTATGTTTCATGTCGTAAAATAAATTAAATGAATGAAACTTTACTCGAAACTTACATCTTGTTTGACTTTAGAATGAATGATCCCATTCAAATTGATTTACGTCTTATATACTAAAATTGTAAATACTTAATTTTTTTCATTACATTCTAGATCATGTTCCAGAGAATTACTCACGGAGGATGTAATAATTATCCTGATATCACATTTCATCGAGCTAGTTAAGTGCGGTAGATATAATTTATGGCTATCGTAGAATGTTTTCCATTCTTTTTTGATGCATTAAATCATAGCCGTTGTTATCCCTCTCTTAGAGCTATTAAGCGCGTTATCTATTTTATTTTATATCTTTCCTGATAATAGCGCTTCCTCGACTTGGTGCGTTTATTAATTAATTTACTGATTAATAGGTTTTCGAACATTTCTCGGAAATATGACGTATGTATTCATGTGTAATGTGTTTTGTGCTTATGTCAATTGGTGTGTGTGTGCGCGCTTGTGTGTGTTTGAGTGTATGCGTGTGTGCGTGCGTGCTTGCGTGCGTGCGTATGTGTGTGCGTGCAACCGTGCGTGCGTGCATGTGTGTATGAGTTATTTTTGTCATCAATAACCTTGTGTATCTTTTAATTTTCTCATAAAATTTAATAAATATGTGTGTATAAAACTTAAATTTCCAATAGCTGTTCTTTTATTTAATGGGGTGGATATGATTTATAAATGTAGTACATTCCTAGAAAAATTCTTTTATTTTCATTGCTTTAAATTTATAAAATTTTAGGCTTCTTTATTTTGGCAACATTTTGTTTGTTGAATTTTGTAGTATCTTCTGCAACTAACGTTAAAAATTTTAGAACATTTATACATTCTGCTATATTTTTTTAATAACTCACACTCTGTAGCAGCACTCGTATTATTATGTAAATGTTCACTATTTTAAATTACATAATTAAACTCTGGAAGTTTTAGCGCTAATTATACTAATCCTTCATTATTCTTTAGCGGGAAATGTGCACTATGACCAGTTGTATTATAAATAGACCTTCTCCAAATAAGAAACCAAATTACTGGAATTTAGGAACTATTTGTATATACAGAAAGGTATCGAAAGAGTTCTGAGTCGAAAATGAAATTTCATTCAACTAAACTAGTTCTCTAAAAGCTAATGGATGGGGTTCAAGCAGTCTCGAACAACTAGAAGCAGACAAGCCTGAAATGCTAGACGCAAAGGTATCGGAAAGGCCATTTATTTAACAAGCCATTTTTATCTGCGTTTTTTTCTGAAAAAATTTAGGGTTGTTTCCTAGATATAATAAACACAAACATGAGTTTATATCCCAATTTGTTCGTTTTTTAGCAGAAATATCGTTCACAGATTTGAACAAGGCGTTCCATGCTCGTGAATGTTGAACTCAGAAGTACAAAATTCTCTTTCTTCTTTTTTCTTATAAAGTGCAAAGGAAAACTAAGGGTTCCGTTTTACACTAGTGCCTGAGCAAAATTAGTTATTGTACTCTTTTTCCCAATCTTAAACAACAATATCTAGATATATAACGCGGTGTCTTAATAGCAACAAGTTGGTACGTGTTGGTTGTTTTAAAGACTCTTCGTTTTAATAGCACTTTAAACCAACAGGTTCCTATTTCTCATCGACTTTTCCTTTAAGTACACGCTATTACTAAATTAAGAAGTTTATTGTTTCGAAACTAAAGACACCAAATTTATATATTTTCTTCACACACAAAAATTGCTCTTTCACACAAAATATTCAATAAATAGATATGAAGACTTACCCGATATTGGAATAATAATTAGAGGCTTTTCCTTCTACGCGGAGTTACAAATCTGAAGCAAGGATTAATAAAAATTGGTTTGCTTTTAAATGATTAAGAACAAATAAAGGGAATTATATATTATACACTTACAATTGCTCTTGACTTTATACCAACAAGCTCAACTGAGTTATAAATTAGAAACCATGAAAATAACTTGAAACTATTAATAGTAAACTAGCAGTAGAATGAAAAAGCAACCACCAAGTTCTAAAATGTTAAGGCGCCTCATACTGGAGTGTTCGAATACGCGAGTGTTGCGTCATTTTAAATTTAAGATATACACTAGAATATATTTTAGAATCAAAATATAAACTATTAATCGCCTTATAATTATTACGCACAAAAATCACTTTAATAATTTAGTTAAAAATGTTTGTCTTATCATTGACATGGTGTTTACGAAAAAGTCGCACTGTATGCGTTTACCCATACACTAGACTTTAACCATTGTATACACCAACTAGGATGGAAATGCATCAACAAGTTCATTTTTAACAAAATCTAGGCATTTCTGCTTATTCTCTGAAGTAGACACAAACCAGTGCAAATGCAAAGATCAAGTTAGCAACTACTTATTTCCAATTTTTAAGCAACTAAGTTTTAATCAAGTGAATTTTTTTAAGTCTATAAGAATTGTGTTTTCTTGTTTACCCATTGCTTAATTTTTAAAATAAAAAACAATAGAACAAAACAGCCAAAATAAAAGTACAACTTGAATGTCATTTAAAAATTATGTGTAAGAAGTAGAGTCGACTCCCATTTAAAATACATGGTGATTGTCTCTATATGCACTATACGTGAGAGCAGGAGAGACAGACATATATTAACTTTTTTCTTCGTCAGTGCTTGTCACTCTCTCAATCACGTGGCCGTCAATGTTATTAACCAAGACCTGTATGCCAAATTTTAGCACATTTAGCATTGGTGTTGTATCTTTCACAATTTACGAGTGACGTCACACATTTGCAAACCATGAGCTTTTTACGCTTTCGCTAAATGTGTTTATCATGTTAGCACATCTAGTAACATTGCATGAGTTCAGTATATTTCGCAATTTACGGCTGACGATACATTATGTGCAAACCGTAAGTCCTTAATAACTTCGCTAGACCTGTTGAAAAATTTCAAAAAATTTTAGATACTCAAACGAGGAAGTTAAATTTCGCATATTTATAACACACTTGTTACATACACTAAAAATACATTGCTAATTATTAAGATATCTAAACGAACTTCACATACATTCGTTGTCTATAGTCGTATCGTTTTCCATATTTACATGGTATACTCTTCAACATTTAATTTTATGTTTTAACTCATTATCCCATTCACAAGAACTGATTAAATTATGCACATATCCGAAAAAGAGAGAAAGTAGACTTTGAGAAGGAGCGAAAAAGTGGCTTTCAGCATGAGAGATGAAGGCACTTGCCCACTAAACTACAACCGATTATAATTTTTAAAACAATAAACATGATAGATATCTTCTATACAAAATAGCAATATTAATATTGCAAATAAAAAATTTGTTTGCAATATTTCTGGTACAGCCTGGAGCCATTCTTAGACCCATGCCATAAAACAGGACCAATCAGTAAAATTACACATGGCATAACAATTAATAACCCAACTAGTTTTACAATAATTAGATGCAAAGTGGGATTATAACTAGAAAATGGCTGCGGTTTTTTTAAATATTGTATTTGCATTAAAATTCTAATAATTGAACAAAATAGTTTCATAGCAATTATTTAATAATTATGAAATGTGAGAAATGTGCGACAGGCGCATTTGTCATAACTCTTAATGGAGTTCTAACTGAAACCAGATGAGTGATGGTTTAAGATGTCGTCACAACAGAAGAATAAAAATTTGAGTATACATGTTTATACAATTTTCCCAATACTAGCATTCTTAGAGGTTAATTAGTTTTCCCACGACTATCCAGTAATGCGTTTCTTACTCATCTAAGAGTAGGTTAATAACAGTACCCATTATTCTGTATGTGTATATGAATTCATAATCCAACACCTTCACCCAATCAGAAACATCCAGGTCGTGGATTATGATCATAATCCAACACCTCTGACATCAGTATAAACTTTTATTCTTTATAATCCGCGAAGTATAATTTCATATCATGCAAAGTAGGCTGCTTCAGTTTGATAAATAAATTTTTACTTGTCTGTGTGTGATATTAATTATAACGTTTAGGAAATACTTTTAATGAAGTCGTGGGAAGTCGTAGGAAAATTATAATATTCTACTCGCGAGTTATGGTCATTACTCATTTGGATTACGCCGCTCGCCCTAACGGGCTTGCGGCGCAAACCTTCGGAATGAGTAGTAGCTATCATAACTCGCTCGTTGAATAATATACTATTATCTTACTGCATTGTAAAATTCTATATTTGTGACTCGTAACATATTAAGCATATTTTGTAGTTATCATTGGTTTCAATTCCCATTCACCGCTTGATTTTTGATTTATTTTCTTCGTTTTCAACAGCACATTGGAAATTACAACTATTGGACTTTTAAGTATGTCTAATTCGTAGTGGATCTGACATTCTTAATTCAAATTTCAAGCATTGAAATAATTTATGGTGTTGCTAAAACAAGTGAATAATTACGTATAAACCATTTGTAACTTAATTAAAAACGATTAACATCAATAGAGCATAAAGGCCGTATTGCATTTTTACAATTTTCAAAAAATACTGCAAAACTTTTTTCAATTACTTTAGAAATGTTTAATGAATAGCCATGTAGGAATTCCTCGGCATAATGATAAAAACACGTTATGTAAATAATTCGCAGTAATCATTATAGTTGCAATTGGAATTATCATAACAGATGATATACATTAAGCATAATTCAACAAAAATTATTTGCTTAAGTTAACAATTGCTTAAAAAATTCGATTACTTAGTCAAGCGATTAGGTAGAAATAGAGTTACTTACATTGGTCTAAAAAATTTATTTTTGTCACAATTACGTTGCTATTTTTTACACTGTCTAGTTACTAGCTAAACATAACAAAATTACAATAATAATAATAATAATAATAATAATATCCTTGTTATTGATTATTGATAAGTTCTACAACAAAAAATAAAAGTGTGGTATAACAGGCGAAGTTCAGCCAAAGGCTGTTCTACCACTTAACCTGCAACTAACAATACAATGGACATAAATCAACAAATAAATATAAATATATAGACCAGTGAATTTATTGTGTTGAAATTAAATACTTTTTAAATAAAAGTTTAAAACTTGGTAACGATTTTGTTTTCATAAAGTTTTCAATTGAATTATATAATTTAACTGCAGTATACTGGAATGACCTCTGGATGAGGGTGGTTGAGTGCCGATGTACATGCAACAAGTCACTAGATCTCACCTGAACAGAATGACTACTGCTACGCGGTAGTAGTAGATTTTTTATATAAATTGGTGCCGATAGAGAATTTATAATTTTATGCTTAAAAAATGCAAGCTGCAGTAAGCGCCTGTTTTCCATTTTTAACCAGCCTAACTGGCGCAACGATTCAGAAATGTGATCGAATTTCCTTAAATTGGAAATAAATCTAAGAAAGACAATCATTCTGTATTCTTTGAAACCTTGCTGTAGTAATAGAGTCTAAACAGGGGCCATAAACAATATCACCATAATCAAATGCAGACATGTAATTATGTTCATATCTCAACACCATGACTTTGACCATATTATTTCTGGTAACAAAAAACTACTGAGTTCCGTCGTGGCATAATCGTATATTAACTGTCAATTTAAGTTTTGTGTTGTATACCAGAATTTGCTCTTGTTTAATGAAGCAATCATACTGTAGTAACCCAAAAATCGTAACGGCGTAATTGAAAATCCAAATTGATGAACCACTAACCAGAATAAATACATCAAGATGCTATTGTTGTACAGGTTTTTATTAAACGTTTGAGAAATAATTGTTTAATATTGAATGGACTTGTATGTGTCAAGATGATAACGAAGTAATGATTTCCTTGTTTTTAGTCCGAGTTGTTTACATGATATTCAATTTAATTCTTGATTTGTAGCTGCTCAAAAATTGATTACTTAGTAGAATGATTAAGCAAAAGTACAGATTAAAGGATCAGATTCATACTGTGCATACTATTAATCAGATTATTTAGATATACAAACATTATTGATGTTTAAAATAGTATTAAAATAGCCCAAAATACAAAGATAACATTTTTGTAATATCACTAATAACTATACTCTATTATCGATATTTGGCGAGCTGTTAATATCAGTTCAAGAAATAATTGGTTAAAAATGGATGGCCTCTTATTTTTTATTACATATGCAGTATTATACAATAAGATGAAAAAAGTTACAAAACAAAACATCTATATGAAAATAGTTAGGCTTGAAATTTTTATTTATGCCTTCCAAACGCCGTCCTGTTTAAAACTTTTAACAAACAATATAAGATTCCACTTGATTTGCTATTATTTACGAGGGTTTTTAGATGTTTAGTAAAAGATGAGTGTTTTCTCTAGCTGCCATTTAGCAATCACAGAAGAATGCATCGAATAGATAAACCATTAAAGTTCAGTAAATTTCAAATGCATACTTGATACTCTATTTTAATGTGATTACTTATTATCAAATTATTCCCGATATGCAACATAAATTAGCTTAATGAACACTTTAGATTAGACGCGTTTTTGTTAGAGAGTAATTTTTTCTATCATCCAATGTTTATTAAAATTGCATCAGCCTGTTTTAATTTTCTTATATATATATATATATATATATATATATATATATATATATGGTGTTAAAGGGCTAAATCTACGTATAAACAAAGTAATTTCAAAACACCCTTTATAAAGGAAACAACCAGAATTTACGTGCGAAATTTATTCCAGTTAGTTCATTTTTAAGTAACAAGTATTAACAGAATTTTACAAATAATGAATAAAATTTAGTTAGGTTCGTAAAGAAAAAAATGTCAGAAGCCAATGCAATTAATTTATTAATTTAATTGAGTTAATTGAACGGTTATTTACGTATAATATGCATAAAAGCGTGTAAAAATCAATAATTCCAAGGTGAAACGCGTTGCTAACAAACAAATATATCGGTTGGTTGAAATACGCTGAAAAGCCAACTCGTAGAAATGTTATTTAAAACGTTTGTTAAAATTGAACACCTGCAGGTTTCTAAATGTCAAGTTCCACTTATTTTTATAGACAACAAACAAGTTTCAAAGAATATCGGGTAAACGGTCGGATGTTTTCCCATTAAACGCTAATGAGGGGTTATTTAAAGCACGTATTTTGGGGTCCACATGGAGTTGCAGAACGCGGACAGGAATATCAATTTCTACCACTCAAACAAGGTTAGAAAGAGACGTAGAATATGCATAAGCAAGTGACAGCGTTAGTATAGGCGGGATTTGTAAGACGTCAATGGATAGACTATTGGTCGATATCGTTAGTTGTACATCAGACAAGACACGGGAATATTGAATATTAATTTTCAGAAAATATCGTAACGACGCGCTAAATTTCGAGAATTTCAAAAACGGTTGAACCAAAATTTTAAGAACGTGTTATTGTAAATGAAGGACTTCGGGCGAAATGCGGCCGAGAGGTGGCATCGTAAATGTATAAATACCTTTTCAAAATATAATAAAAGCCCTTAGTATTTTGATCGCTTGAGACTACGTACGAAAGTTACCACGAGATTGTAAGTATAAAAAATTATTTTAAATTATATAGCACGGTGTTAGACTCATAATTTGTACGCGAATTGTGCCGAGTTTAAAATTTATTGAGGTGTCACATATATTTTTTAACAAGCTCGTGTAGTGACGTTATGTAACGTGGATTAAATTAAACAGTTATGAAAGAAGTATAATTAATTTTGATTTGGAAATTGGATACACCGTGAAGGCAGCGCAAGCATCTCAACTTAAATGGGGTTCTTCTACTAATAGCTAGAAGCGGCCTGCAGAGCAGAAAGAAGCAAATATACGGCATCATCAACGGAGCAGGGATCTTCAAGAAATTCCAGGTAACGCTTTAAAATTGTGTTGTTATAAACTATGAAACCATGAATATTGGGTGACGTATGAGAGTGAATTTTGAAGGTATTGTGCATTATTTTGCGTATTGAAAATAATACGTATAACTAACTTTATTATGGTATTTAAATAGAAATCTGAAGGTGTATATCAAGCTTATTAACGTTCCATCAGAAAGTTAAATTTTGTAAAAAGTACATGAGTTTGTTGTTTTTTGTTTGTTGTAAGAGTATGCAAAGTATAAGGGCATACATTATTCATAATTAACTGGGTCATCATGAGCTCACCATACTCCAGAGTTTACGTAGATTTAAAATAAATTATAAAGAAAGAATGAGAAATAAGATATTATTCAGGGCCCATTTACTCCGGGTACATTCTATGTGTTTGATAATTTAAATTAAAATACAGGACATTACAAAATAGGATTTATGGAGGTGTAACTTGATCACTGAAATGTGGATAATATTGAATTTTATTTGTAAATTATTTATTGAGAGTGTGCGTGAACTATGCAAAGCATAATAGTGAATCTAGGTATCCCAGAGGAGGCTCAACTGAGCTAGCCGGAAGCAGTTGAAGAAAGCTATTCAACCGAGGAAGAGAGGAATCTGGGTAAGAAATTATTTTTTTTTGAATTTTTTTTATTTTTGGTGAAATTTTCGATTTTTGTATAAATTAATTTTCGAAACTACTGAGGATCCGGGGGTTCCACGGCAATATATATATATATATATATATATATATATATATATAATATACAGATCGGTGTTTTCCTAATGTGATGACCTGTTAGTAATGAACTAATAATCAGACCTCGGTACGATAATTTGGTTATTGAAGGTTAAGTGTAATGGGATACTTTTTTTGTTGTTAATAAGTTTTCATAATGTTTTTGACAATTTTCTTCGAGGTCGTTCAGCCTGGCCTAAAATGTACAGTAGAGTAATCACAGGCGGTCCATTTTTAAACAATCATTTCTTCAAATGTTATTAACAGCCTCACCAAAGATCGATAATAGGGTTATCATTAGTGGTATTACAAAAAATTTTATCTTTGTATTCTTAGCTATGTTAATACTATTTTAAATATCAATAGTGTTTGTCTATATAAATCACCAGACTGATGATATACACAGTATGAATCATATCTTTAATTCTGTGCTTTTGCTTAACCATTGCACTAAGTAATCAATTTGTGAGCAGTTACACAACAAAAATTAAATTGAATACCAAATAAACAACTCCAACTAAAAACAAGGAAATCATTACTTCGTTATGATCTTGACACATTCAAGTCCATCCATTGTTAAACAATTATTTCTTAAACGCTTAACAAAAACCTGTCCAGCAAAGGCATTTTTATGTATTTAGTCTGATCAGTCGTTTGTCAGATTCGATTTTCAATTACGCCGTTACAATTTTTGGTTTTACTGCAGTTTTATTAAAGAAGAGCAATTTCTGGTATTCAACGCAAAATTTAGAGGTGACAATTAATGTACGATTACGCATCGATAGAATACAGTAGTTTTCTGTTACTAGAAATAACATGGTCAAAATAATGGCTCTAAGATACGAATTAAACTAAATTATTGGAAAATTGGACAATATATACGTTCTTATAGGGTTGGTAACGTGTTAATATGGTACTATACTTAAATCTGTGTATAAGTGCAATAAAGAAGCTTCAAACTCAATAGTTTGAAGTAATTTTGTTATGTTTAGTTTACAGTTGAATAATGTAAAAAATAGCAATGTAATTTGGATAAAGTTTTCAGATAAAGGTAGGTAACTCTATCCCTACTAAGTGAATTGATTTTTCGGAGGAATTATTAACATAAATAATTAATTTTGTTGAATATACTTTATCTATTGCATATCCGGCGATAACTCCAATTGTAACTATAATGGTTACTTTGAATTATTTGTATAACATATTTTTATTATTATTATGCAGATGAATTCCTACTTAAACATTTCTAACGTGATTGGAAAAAGTTTTGCACGATTTTTTGAAGATTGTGCAAATACTATGCAGCTTTATGCTCTATCGATATTAACCATTTTTAATTAAGTTACAAATGGATTATACATAATTTTATATTCGTTTTAGCAGCAGTAGCAGCATTATTTGAATGCTGGAAATTTGAATCAAGAATACCAAGTCCAATACGAATTAGATGCGGCTGAAAGTTCAATAGTTGCAATTCCTATTGGGATGCCCCAAACGAAGAAAATAGAGCTAAAATCAAGCGGTGAGTAGGATCTGAAGCTAATTGTAACTACAAAAGATACTAAATAGGATACGACTTTCAAATGTAGAACTTTACAGTGCAGTAAGATAAAATAGTTTATCTTTCATGATACAGGTATTGAAAAATATATATAAACATGTACACTTAAAATTTTATTTTTGTGCTGTGACAGCATCGTAGACCATCATTCATTAAAATAATAACATCATAATGTCTAACAATTAGTTGAAAACATTAAATCTTAGTTAGAAATCCGTTAACGGTTATCATAATAGTGTCTGTCCCTCATTTCTCGCGGGGCATAATTATTATTTGGTGTACTAAAAAGTTCTAAGCTTTAGATTTCATACAACCGAAACCACAATTTAAAATTCATTAGTTTTCCCGCCCTTTTACGGTTTTACAACGTTGACATTTGGTCTTTGAAAATACCATGCGGTTTGACCGTTTGATGCACATAACCTACAAAATCAGTAGTGTTCACGATGGCAATAACAAAAGAGCATATTCGATTTTTCATCCACTTCGCGCTTCATCTGAAGAAAAATGCTGCTGACGCCACTGAAATAATTTGTGCTGCATATGGAGAAAAGCCTGTAAGTCATGCTACGTTTGAAAAGTGGTATCAAAAATTTCGCCAAGGAGATTTCAGTCTTGAAGATGAACCGCGTGCTGGACGCCCTCAAAAGATTGAAACGGACGAACTGCAAGCATTGTTGGATATAAATTCTGCACAAACTGAAAAGGAGCTTGAACAGCAGTTTGGGATTACGCAACAAGTCATTTCCACACGTTTACATGCAATGGGAAAAGTTCAAAAAGAAGGCAGATGGGTTCCGCATGCTCTGTCCAAAGACAACAAAAATCGACAGCGTGACACCGCACTCACCTTGCTTTCAAAGTTCCGGAAAAAGGATTTTCTGCACCAAATCATTACAGGCGATGAAAAGTGGATACTTTATATTATAACCCGAAGCGTAAAAAATCATGAGTTGACCTTGGTCAACCTTTGACATCGACTCCAAAGTCCAATATCTACGGCAAGAAAGTTTTGCTCTGCATATGGTGGGATTGGAAAGGTGTATTGTATTACGAATTGTTACAGCCGGGTGAAACAATTAGGGCAGACCGCTAACAGCAACATTTGACCAATTTGAGCTATACGTTTGAAGAAAAGATGCAATTTACTGGCAAAAGACGTCGTAAAGTGATACTGCGTCATGACAATGCCCGGCCACATGTTGCGAAAGTGATTCAGGACCAAATCTTTGCGTTAGGCTGGGAAATTCTCCCGCATGCGGCGTATAGCACAGACATGGCGCATTTCGATTATTACCTATATGCGATCGCTGCAGCATCACTTGGCTGATACATACTTTGTGACACTTAAAGAGGTACGAAAATGCATTGATTACTTTAACGCCTCGAAGCCAGTGAGCTTTTATCATCAGGGAATTCGCAAACTGCCCGAAAGATGGCAAAAGGTCATCGATGCAAACGGGGCATATTTCGTTGATTAATATCTTTTTGTTTGTTTTTAAATAAATATTGAATTTTGCAAGAAAAAACTCAGAACTTTTTGTACACCTAATAAGTTCATTTTGAAACACCAATACAGTTGATTTCTGTTTAATTTCAGGCTTATAAGATTAAATTCATGGTTCGTCACCTGCTTATTACGTTGTTATAAATGGCATTAGGTTTATATCATTAAATTTAGGAGATGATAGAGATTGATTAGCTAAACAAAAACCCTATAAGGCATTTTGCTCTCGGATCGCTTTTTAAATGCCCTGAATCACATAACATGAAATGATTTCACAACAAATGTACGAAATTTCCACTGTATCTGCAACTTCGTGGTTTATATAATTTTTAGGTTTTCGCATTTTAAGAAACAATTCATTAAACCAAAAACCCGACAAAAACTCCAATTACCTAGATCCAATTACAATTAAGTCCCAACACTGGGTTTAAGTGTATTACGTATGCACGTATGTGAAACACAAAACACTTACATACACTTACATCTAACCCCGGTTACGAGCTATGTAATGCAAAAATACATTGAACAAGTAAGATATCGTATTCTGCATAAACACTGAATTGTAACAAACGCAATATAGTCGACCACATCAGCATTATGGAATATAATTTGTTGTTGTGATTATTATCTAAACATGCGAATATTAGAAACAAATTTGAATTTTGCAAGAAAAAGCTCTGAACTTTTTTGTACACCTATAGATAAATGCTATGGAACTACCTGGTTCAATTGTTAGAATTAAAATGAGAATACAATACTAAAAAAAAATCTGCAGTTGTTTTCCAATTATAATCTTATTGTGCATCTGATTATTGTGGAACTAGTTGATGTATTAAAATTTTTGCGTTGTATAATTTTGCTGATTTACCTTGCTTTATGTTATGGGTCTAAGAATGGCTTCAGGCTGTAGCAGAAATATTGCAGCCCAATTTTTAATTTTCAATGCAAAATTTCACTAAATGTATTCTTTAAATGTATGTAACAAGATGTGATAGTTTGGTAAAAAATATACTTATATGCAATGACAATATTGCTATTTTGTATAGAGAATATCTAACACTTTTATTGTTCTAACAATTAGAAGTGGCAGTGATCTGGTTGTAGAGTTTTCAGCTACCACGCTGAAAGTCCTGTGTTAATTCCTTCTCAAAGTCTCCTTTTTTTTTCTTGCAATATGTGCATAATTTAAAGAGCTCTAGCAAATGGGTTAAAGGATTAAAATTTAAAATTGAATGTTGAAGAGAATACCATGTAAATATGGAAAATGTATTCGAATATAGGTAACAAATCAAATGTATGTGGTGTATGTTTAGGTACATCAATAATTAGCAATGTATTTTTTATTATATGTAAAATTTTGTTGTGTATATAAAACCAATAAAATCAAATAAGATGGGAAAATTTTGAGTTTTAATACCTTCATTAAGGACAAATCGTACAACATATCGCACCCTTGCGACAAAAGTGACACAACTCAAAAATCCCTATTTTTGAGTTAGAATCAGAAATGAATATCTTAAAGACTACCCTATCAGTCTACAAAATCGTATTAACTTAAGGTCAAAATCTGGCCACCAGGTGGAGTTTGCGCTCTTTTTGATGAATGAGTCTGATGTTTTTATTAGCGTGGCATCTTTAGTTGTTCCATGACCGTTGTGGAGTGCGCTTGTAGTTTTTTATAAACTGTATTATTTTGAGTTGTGTCGTTTTTATTGTTTTAATTAATAATTATTGATCATTTCGTAATGTGTCACTTCTCTTGATAAGAAGATTGTCTTGTATTGGGAGCATTTCGAATTGTGTCACTTTAGTAGAACAAGGTAAGTTAAGTTGTTAATTTTATGTTGATTTACTTTACTTTTGATGAATAGTTGGTGACTACTAATAATTGGTATTGTTTTAGTAATGTTTGGGAAACAAAGTCACGCGGAGAGAATAATGGCTTTGGCCGGATGCTCGACGGTTTCGAACCATATAACTACAACGAAGGAGGTATTTGGAGATACCAACACTCTTAATCAACCTGATAAAGTCACAGAGTTAGCCAAAGAGATTACAATATTAAATGCAACTGACAGCACAGAAACAGACAGTAAATCTACATCGAGCGATCAACATGAAAATTTGGTTTTAGCAGAAGGTGGAACAAATGAAATTTGTGAACACAATTTTGTGGCTTCAAGATCCACTACTGAATGGCAAGCACTCGTTGAAGAACCTATGAATACTACAGCTGTGGCGAATGATGGTCAACATCGTGATGCAGATATTTATGCAGTGTCCTCAAGCGGTACCGAGGGTACTATGAAATTGCGGCTTACTAGATTAAATGAAAGAAATTACTATGTGTCGCCTGACGAAAGTGATGTCGACGATACCGATCTTGATAAAAATTTTAAAGTTGGTGGAAGTTCAAGAAGTGTTTCTGGTAGTGATGAAGGATTCGGTGTAGAATCCCCTAAAGTTCTGGCATCGCCAAAAAAAGGAAAGAAGAGGAAGACAACCTCAGATAATTGGATAGTAAAAAGGGCCAAGAATTTTAGGAATTCAGGAAAGGCCTATTTATCAACATCTAAATCAAAGAAATAGATTTTTGCTAGAAAAGTCAGGCCACCATGTGGAGATAAGTGTCGATTAAATTGCAGTCTGAAAATTGACCAAAACATTAGAGAAGTCTTGTTCAGTAATGTCTGGAAAGTGGCAATTTATAACAGCAAAGTTAGAAATACAGAAACCATCAAACCCAAATATCGGTACTCAAGTACACAGGATTTCAGACATTTAAATTCTGCGTTCTACTTTGAAACAGACAACAATAGGATAAGGGTATGCAAGAAATTCTTTAAGGCAACACTAGATGCTAATGACCGACCAATCCGGACCGCTCTATAGAAGAAAAACGATACCAGTTTTGTTGATGGAGATAAGAGAGGAAAACATGGGAAACAACCAACAGTGAATCCCGAGATAAAAAAGAGCGTTTGAAAATTCATTAATTCTATACCCCGAATTGAATTACACTATTTAAGGCTCAAAATAAATGCGACTATATTGAAAGAGGAAAGAGTTTATCTGACATTTATCGTAATTACAATGAACAGAGGGAGCTAAAAAGCTGCCGTTTGCAAACTCTGTTAAGTTCAATCGTATATTTAATGGTGAATTCAATATCTCGTTTTATATACCAAAGAAAGATCAATGCGATTTGTGTGAAACTTACAAAAATGCAGATGACGAGGAAAAAGAAAAATTAGTTAATGTCTACAGTTTACACCAGGAAGAAAAAGAATTTTGTCGCAAAGACAAGGATTTGGATAAAAATAACCAGGTTGGTTTGTGTGTTGCTGTATACGACTCGTAAGCTGTGATGCCAATTCCAAACGGTTTGGTTTTTTGTTTTTATTACGTAAGTAAACTGAACTGTTTTAACTTCACCATAAGTGATTTGCGGGCCAGAAATGCCGAATGCTACTTCTGGAATGAGGCCGAAGGGAAACGTGACGTCGTGGAAATCGGTACCTCTGTTCTTATTTAGATTAAAACGATGGCAGAAAAGGCAAAGAAATCTGATATTGATATTAATTTTATATTCAGACAATTGTTGGGGACAACAAAAAAGCAAGTATTTACTTGCAGCGTATGCTTATGCCGTAGCTAACTTTAATGTCCTTATATGTGATTTTCCAATGCTCCACCCGAAGGTACTACATTGGCCAGGAAACAAGTTTTTTTACTTGGAAATTTGGAATTTTGCCGAACCCTTGCTGTTCCAACACTCACACACGGGACCTCCATTTTACCTCACATCCGAACGAGGGTGTATTTTTGTGAAAAATGCTCGCTTAACATTTTTCAACCGAACCGTGTCGGGATTCGAACCCGGGACCGTGGGTGTAGTAGTCACGTGTGGAAGAAAAATATGGTTCAGTCAAAGGTCTCTGAAAGTTTTTTTCAGAAGCTATCACCCAAGTATGTACGTTGTCGAATAATAGAGAAAACGGAAACTGTCACTTATCTTCTGAAAGACAGTAAGGCCAAAGACATTGGTATTTGGCACGTTAAAGATTTGAAGCCAGATACGTAAGATGTAGGGGATAGGTCTGCTGATTGTCCTCTTAGTTCCTGTAAGTCCGCATAGGTAAACTAGTTTTTCTGTTGGTGGTGGGTTTACAACCTGCTATCCAGTTAGTTTGTTGGGACCCCATTTTCAAGTAAGGGACTCTGGTTTTCTATTAGGAATTGTTTGTTATGAGTTTCTCAGGTGGGGACGGGGTAGTGTAACAGTTTAAATTTTTCTGTTACCAATTTTGTTGGTTAGGCAATGTATTCTACTTATTCTGATAGATAGACAACCATACTTACAAACCTCGTAGGAAGGTGTTTGGTTGAAAACAACATTTGAGAAACCATCTGTGCTTAGGAGGGATACTAGCTATCTTGTTAGATACGCGAATTTTGTCCTCCTTTTGGATTTAAGCACTGCACAAAAATAGGTCTCCCTAATTGTGAATTTGAGCTTAGCCTGAAAAGCATCAAGTACTTAGATGCTTCCAAGCTAGTTGGTTCATCTTGTAATAATGTGCAAAGCCGAAAGTGGGTAAGTTTACTTCGCTTTTATTAATTTGAAATTGTTAAATCTAATGAGGGCTTTTCACTTCAACATTTAGTTACGGATTCACGAAAGTGGCATTTAGTTACGGATTCGTGTGAAATTAAATTATTGCGAAAAGCACATAATACTAAATTATTCCCGAGAGCACGTGGAAATCATTTCGATCCTGTCGTATTTGCTATAGTATCTAAAATACGTATTATTTTATTAGAATTCGCAGATGGTGAATTCTAACCACTAAGTTTGGGACATTTCAAAACAACATTCGTTGCCACCCTAAACGCACCCTGCAGTGCAGCCATCATTTCTGAAGAGCATTGTTTGCAATTGTCAGTATAACCAATCTACCTACAGTTTAATAAGTTATTTCGCCTGGAATCGACATAAATGCGTTTTGGTGTTGTAATCGTAAATTATGGAAAGCCGTTGATCGGACACGCTGTCCAATTGTGTTTATAAAGCTGTTATCTTCACAGGTGTTGTCGTTGGTCGATCAATAATAGGAACTTCTGGTTGAAGCCCCCAGTAACATCGCTATCAACTTCTTAAATCAGGTGACAATAAATATCTACATACCAAACACGCAAACAGGTATTACAAATTTTTATTCCTTTTATAATAGCAAAATTTTAATTCTATGGGTAGTTAAAACTGTACTGTAAAATTTTTTTAAAGCAGCACAAATTTCAATAACGTAAGTTTTTTCCTTGAATTAGTTACTAATCTAGGGACGTCAATTTTGTACAAGTCTGAAACAATTAAAACGAACTCGATTTAAAATACTTGATGACTTTATTTAATATTAAAGTATAAATAACAATTTGTTTATGCATTTTGCATTGCAGCAAATTTTTATTTTATTTTTATTGTTCAAGTGGCAACATTTCCATTCTGTAAATATTGTAAAAACAGTTGTTTTGTATAAATTTGGTTGTACATATCATTGGTTAAAAAATTATTAATAATATATTTTTTTTACTCATTAAAATAGTGGCAATGTGTTATTGTTTATTGAATGTATGGTTTTACTAGTAGGAATAACAATTCAAAGAACCCACTGCTAGGGATGGCCACGGGCCCGGGCTTGGGCCCGGCCCGGCCCGAAGCCCGGCCCGAATATCAAGCCGGGCCTCGGGCCGGGCCGGTCAAATTTTTTTCGGGCCCAAGCCGGGCCAAGCACGTGTCGGGCCCGGGCCGGGCCGGGCCAGACTGCTCAAGCTTTTCGGCCTATTCGGGCCGGCCCGAAGTTTATATAAAGAAATATACAATTTATTGATTTAGTAAAAAATTTCATTTAATGATTTCTTTAGGTGCCTCTTAAACAAAATTATAATTAACGCTCTTCTTAATATATCACCCAGGTACAGTTACACACATATTGGTAAGTGTGTCATAATGGAAATAAATCGAAAACGAAAATGATTTGGTTTAAACCGATTTGTGAATTTCGATTTTTTTTTCGATAAGTAATATTCGCTTCTTTCCACTTTTCAAGAACTTTGAAATAGAAATCGTCCGTGTTATATTTAATTAATCTGAAGAAGTATTGCAACGTATGTTAATTGAGCTGGTTTATTGTTTTATACTTATTAATTAACTTATTATTGTGGCCTCGCACTAAAGATTATTTATGAATAAATCGAAACCACTCTGTATATGTAAAAATATTTTAAACTGCCCGATTACAAAAAAACCAGCTTAATTAGATTTAATTATTTGAATGTATCTTTTGTTGAACACCATACCGAATACAATGTGATTAGCTTTTTATAGCTTTAAATAACAAATGGATATAGAAAATTAAAATGTAAATACTAAATAATATTCTATGTTGCGGCATTTTTTTTTCATAATAATTAAAATTTCCAGTAAAGCATGCGACAAAAAAATATTCATAGACAACAAAGTAATGTCTACCTGATACGAGAGACTTGAATAATCAATTCTCTGAACGGATGCTAGCACATTCTCGAAATGTAGACCTATACACCAGCAATCTGTAAAATGGAAATTGGCAACGTTCTTTGTTTAGAATATGAGGAAACAATATTCAGTCAAATTTTAAATACTTTCCTTGAAATATTTTACTATATACTAGCAATAGTACATGAATTCTAAAATGCATTTTGTTACTTAAGGTTGAAGTTTGACGCAAACCACCTTCTATTTTGGATTGCCTGTGCAAGTGTGCATCATCTCCAAATACCTTTGAGATTCTTCGAGGTTAAAATGATACTATAAACTATAATTTATTAAGATTGATATATTCAACTTTTGTAGAAAAACATAATAATAGTAAAGAAGTATTTATATACAACTGAAAATACATATATTAACAAACGATACGTTCCATTTGGATGTTGAAAAATCTATACATCTTAAGGTTTTAGTTACATTCCGGCCCGAATCGGCCCGGCCCGGCCCGAAGCCCGGCCCGAAATTCAAGCCGGGCCGATGCATTTTGGTTCGGGCCGGGCCGCCGGGCCGGGCCAGAGCAAATTATTTCGGGCCGGGCCGGCCAAATCTAAAAGCCCGGCCCGGCTCGGCCCGAATCCATCCCTACCCACTGCAGTCCTTGAGATAAGAGAGCAGTCCATTTATTTTTTAGTAAGAAAATTTTAACCTCATTAACTTTTTAGAAAGGTAAATAATTATAAAGATTACATTACGCCACGGAGCCGCCTAACTTTAATGTCCTTACATGTGATTTTCCAATGCCCCACCCGAAGGTACTACATTGGCCAAGAGCGAGTTTTTTACCTGGAAAATTTGGAATTTTTCCGAACCCTTGCTGTTCCAAGCAAGGTAGGGATCTTTAAGGTGCGTCACAACACACACACGGGACCTCCATTTTATCTCTCATCCGAACGAGGGTGTATTTTTATGAAAAATGCTCGCTTAATATTTTTCAAGCGGACCGTGTTGGGATTCGAACCCGGGACCTTGGTCGTAGTAGTCACACACATACTACTACGCCACAGAGCCGCCTGACTTTAATGTCCGCAGCATTGATCACAAATTTCTAATTTGTGGTCACACTCAAAACGAAGGAAATAATTTTCACAGTTTGATAAAGAAACAAGTGAAGAGGTACCTTAAATCTAGTCCACTATACACACCAGATCATGCTACTCTACTCCGTAGGGCAAAGAAGAATGGTCGCCCATATGAGGTACACGAAATGACTTTTTCAAATTTTTTGATTTAAAGAGTCTTCAGGAAAAGTGGGGTACTAACTTTACTGTAGATACCTGCAGTAGGAAAGTAAATGGAACGACCTAAAAGTTCTCAGAGTCTAAAAGGATGAACCACGAGCTTTCTTTTACAAAGCATCGTACAAAGATGAAGAATTTAAAAAAGTTTGCGTGAGGAAAACAAGAACCCAACAAGCTTTTGATGTAGACTTACTTCCAACTTACGAAAAAAAAAGTTTCCGTTGACTGAAGTAAGAAAAGAAGGCGCTGAAGTCTTTATGAGTTAAGAATATAATTAAAAAAAATTATTATGAACAATACTACAAAAACATTTTTGTGTTACACTAAAACTTTTAAAATCCATTTGTTTTTCTCTTCATTCATTTTTGCACTTTTCTACGTTTGCTAGTATTATTAAAGCAACCTTTAAAACATTAAAAGAGTGTTCTTAACTTTTATCCCACGCCCGGAAAAAGTCTCAACTCATAAAGAAAATCTTATAGTCTGTATACTCTAAGTATACTGGGGAACTAAAACATCTACTAAAATGTCTTAAATCAAAATAATTCATTGTTCTATTGACTGCAGATTCAGCAAGAACGACACAAGTAAAAAATTTCGATTTTTCTAGTTTTTTAAAGAAAGCAAGATAAACTAAATTTTGTTTGTATAACATTATCGTACGAAAGATAATAGAGTTTTAAATAGTCTCATTCATATTTCATTAACAGATATGGACATGCTGGAAAAACGTTTATTTCGCTTCCTGAAAAATGACTTTTTTTTTTACTTTTGTCACTTTTGTCGCAAGGGTGCGATATATTTAAAATATTTTTGAATATATATTGTAATAAATAGGATATTGCAACCATGAGCCACCATACATTATTTTATAAATTTGTTGTTTATTAAATGAGGCTGTTTATTCATTATGTTTATTATACCTTTTTAAAAATAGTATTTATTGTACTACACAGATAGTTGTTTACCACTTCTATGGTTGTAATAAGTAAAAGCGAATTATGTGTTTTGGCTGGAATTTATAAAAGTTGATTTAATAGAACAATTCAAAAAAAATATGATATGTAGGGAACAAAGCAATAGTAAATATTATTTTTATTTAGGTTTATAACTAGATCAAATTAGTCCTTGAGATGTCCAGGGACAAAGTTTAGTATATATGTACTTTTTGAAAACTGCTAGGTTCCATTTCTTAACATTTAATCATATAAAATTTTAATTATAAAATACTTTGTCCTCTCAGAATGCTGTATTATTTTTATAACTTATTAATAGAATAATATAATTACTGTACCTTTCTTCCATTTGGACATTAATTGAAGCATAGAATAGCATGTGATTGCTCGCCACGTGAAGCTCACTTTTCAGATCAAAATAGATCAGACATCAAGTTGGTTATAAAGACGGTTATAAAAATGTTCTTTAATAAATAAAATTTAAGAAGTATATTTTGTATTGAATTTATTTATAGTCTTTTGCTATGTAACACTACGTATGGTTTGAAAAAACACGCCGTATTTCGGAAAAGTGCCCTCCTGGGACAAAAATTATAGATGTTCCAATGTGATTTGATTATATAGGTATTAAGCAGGTCTCTAAAATAAGTTTTAATTTACTAAATTTCATCACAAAGCTACAAACAACATCACACACTGCACTGGATTCTAATATTTTATGCTCAGCCAACTTGCTAATTTTTCAATTATGTAACTAGTAAAATAACAATCAAAATTACACTGAAATAATTGTTGTGTAAAAATATTCCCTGCTTACATTTATAATTGTGTGAAATTTTTAAACAATGCCGGTAAACTGTCAAGATTTGCAAACACATAACTAAACAGGAATAGAACAGAATAAAAAGTTATTTTTATTTAAGGAACTTAAAGACACTTTTAAAAGCTATTTGTTTATTTTAGAGAAGTTCTCATATAGAAACGTATACGGTCTTTGAATACGAAAGATCAGATTTTTTTTAGATAACTCATAGATATTGATTCAAAAGCATTGATTTATTAAAACAGTTGCCATTAAGCATGACCCAAAATGTCTTCAGATTCCTCAATTATGGAGTTTTAACTAATACACCGATGATCCTGCAAATTGTTTCAGAGTCTGAAATTTTTCTGTCCGTCTGTTTAGTCGTTCACACATTTATTCGAATTCTAATATTTTGACTTCTGAATCTTAACGAATATGTATGCATTAGAGCGGAATTTAAAACTTCTGATTTGAATTCAACATGAAAAAATAAACAAAAAATTGTATTGCGAAAACTTTGTGCCTGTTAAGATAAAAAAGTTATGGGCGTTTAAAGTTTCTCCTGGCAATGCTTGCGTACCCATTTTTAACTAGTAACACTTTTAATAAAATTCATAAATCACGTTACCCGTGTTGTCAGTTTAGTTTTTGTTTTGTAATTTATTTTCCTAGTGTCATTGTAATGGAAGTTACATTACTTAAATGCCGTTAACCATCATATAATAATAGGTAACAAAAGGGAAACATTTATATTATGCATTTTAGAGAAAAAAGGTGTTGGGCAAAAAAAAGTTTTGCTTTATACTAAATTAATAACAGCATGTATATTTTCAACGTACTTTAGCTCGTTACTGAAATTTTTCAGCCCGTCTGTTCAGTCGTTCGCATATTTTTCGAATATTAATATTTTGATTTTAGAATCTTAACGAAACTGGGTGGGGCAAAAACCTTTAATATGCACACATAACTCCAAACATACCTTTGGGATAAAGAACTGATTTTAAAGTTTTAAATTGTAATTGTCTTACATTTGCTGTTGAACTGTTTAAAACTTTTATTAAATAAATCGAATTTTCTAATTGCAAACAGAAATTTACTAATATATATGAAAAATTATGCTTCCACAGATCCCCCAGCTGCCTGGATACATTTTTCAGTTCTCTTACACCTTTCCTGGGTAGCGATATTTATCATTTGTGGTAGCATATTCTGACATTCAAGTATTCGTTCTATCAACTCGTTTTTTGAACGTGGTCGGCTGAAATTTTTGGTTTTTCTTCAATAGCTAATAAAACTTGTAATTAGGTTTCGTAAGGATTAAGATGATTCAGTATACGTTCCTTTGTAAAAAAATTTGGTGAGCATTATTTAAACTTACGTAGTACCTCTGCTACGGTTTTATGACTAATGGGTTTGTTAGGATGATTAAAATTAAATTCATTTCCTGCTTCTCTACATGTTCTGTAATTATTCCCAACGATTAAAACAATTTCAACTTTTTCTTGGTTGGTTAACGGCATTTAAGTAATGTAATTTCGCTGTGTGTTATATATATATATATATATATATATATATATATTGCTATGATAATAAGGATATATAGGGTTATAAGGGTAGTATACTTCATGTAAACAACACCAAAATCAAGGAAACTAATAATTTGAATTATAAAAAGTACACAATTTGTGAATTATGCAAAAAGCAAATATCAAACACACTGTATATAATCTACAACTAACTTTAGTCAATAAAAAGAAGCTCATGCTTTAATAATTTAACCACTTTAGTAGAATAAATAGCTCTAGACGCAATCCGATTCATTTTAGAAACAAGAATACATTCAGAAACTTGAAATAAATACAAATTAGCAGTATTTAAAGTTAAACAAACATGAAACGAATTTTTTAAACTCGATGCATTAATGTAAGAAAATAAACATGCGGGCTCACAACAAACAGGTTTTACAAAACAAACATCTTTGAGAACGTAAGTAATCAATATAAACGCATCTAATCCACGTCATCTGTTAAAGAATCCCATAATAAAATTTCCTACGTGATCTTTTAAAAATAAACTTGGCAAATTCGAATAAAATCCTACATATGAGGAAAACATACGTTTTGGCGTACGTGCAAGATTAAATAAAATAGCTAATAATTTCCTAGACAAAACACGAAAACATAATTTTGAACGGTACAAAGTACCATAGCCAACGAACTCCTCAATGTAAAGCTTTAGTGTCTACGTGATTTGGGAAGCATTGCAACAAAATTTAGGATAGGTAACTTTGTGTAAAATTCGAAGGCTTTCCAGTACAAAGCCCCAACCAAGATAATGCGCAATCAAGCCAATGACAGCACGTGGAAGGGCTTGCCTTTATATATTACACGAATCTGTTAATGGTCAGTAGTTTGAACAAAAATACTACGCAAAATTCAAGTGTAAAATTAAATCACGATTTTAAGTGAAAGTTAATAATTAAAAATTTCAAATACAAGTGCACGTTTAAATATACAAGTTTTCCGTCGGCATAAGACGGCTCTAAGAAAATCTAAGGAATCTAAAGAAACTAAAGCGATTCAATAAACAATTCTCGAAACAAATTCAAGAAGAAAACTTAGGTAAAAATCTAATACTACGATTAACAGATATAATAATAAAGGGGTAAACATTGAATCAGCACGTTAAGCTGAAAGCAACTCAAGGTCTCTGGTTAACAGCACGTAGCGGAAGATCAAAGGATAGGGGTGTACACATAACTACACATTCGAACAAAAAAATCAACAGAAATAAATACCAGGTTAGAGATCATAGGAAATTAATAGCATAAAACTTATTTTTTTGAACATTTAAAACTTGCATGTACTTAGATATTTATGTGAAGGGTAATAAAAAATTTTGATTGACACGTGGAAATTACGTTAAGAGGTAGAAGGGTCATTAAACGTTCAACGAAGCATCCAATATACTACAGAGTTATTTTTGCTGGCTTTATATAATTTTAATAGGGTTATAATTTGGTGGTAAACAGATTTATATTTTTACTTTGATTCAATGGTTTTAAATAGCAAATAATAATACGAGGTTGTAGAAGTGCAAATTGTACATATTTCTTGATTTATTATACAATTTTTTGGTTATTAGGCTTATTTTATTTAGATATGAAGTGTGAAAAAAGGGGGTAAAAATTTCTCTATTACCGTATCGTCGTGCACTCTGTGTGGGGTTGAACTGAGCTAGTCGAGGCATAAACTTAATTGTGTGAAATTAAAAATTTATTCTAGATTATTTAGAAACACAGAGCGGTGGCGAACAGCAGGCAACTGGGCGTTAATCGAAGTACGACGATATCATAGCAATATATATATATATATATATATATATATATATATATATATATTTATATATTGTACTGTCAAGAAGGGGTGGGCTTATAAAATGTTAAAATAGAACTTTGAAACGACTTGCTAGAATGGGGGTATTTCTGGTTTTGTTTGGGTTTTTTCCTTCAGATATTTTGGTTTATAAATTAACAACTATTCCACGTTTATAAATTTATAAAGCTTTTGAAACTGCATTGCATTCAACAACGTATACCGGCCATAGACCAGGCTAAGCTAGTTGATAAGTTTGCATTGTATATGTATTTTTAATTGTTATAAGTTGCATTTTTATAAAATTTAATTTTGAGTTAGCGTATTCAGAACCTATTGGATGTAAAAACAAATATCAAAATTGTGTGGTATACCGCACGCTTTTAAAATTTTAAGGAGTTAAGTGATACTCTTGAAAAATTTGTAAATCAATTTCAGTTTGAATATGTTTTAACAATTAAAGTTTTTTTATGTAATAACAGGACGTTTACCGAATAAGACATTAATGCCTGGTACGTACAATTTAAAAGCTGAACCACGGAAATTTGTTAGCTATTTTCAATATTGTAAAAAGTTCAATATAGACAAATCACTGGATTATCAAACCATTCAGTTTAGCAAGAGGTCTAGGCACGAATATGGTTAATAATTATGAATTGCATAGGTGCGTAGACGTAGCTGTTATGGCAACGGAAACTAGGGGAGACGGGTTTTATTTATAAAGACTTAAAAATTTGTATTACTGATAAATAGACGTGTTTTTGTACTGTTCTGAGTTTTGGTTTCATTTAAAAAGTTACGAGTAAATTTTGAAAGTCAAGTTGTACCTGGAGGTAGCAACTAGTGAAGAGAAGTAAATTCAGTGGTACTGGAATGCAGTAAAGTAAAGTCTAAGGTAGCAGTTTTGTGGCGAAGAAAAAGTAATTAGAAGAGGGAGTGCTGGTCTGTACCGTTATCGTTTAGAAGAGGAAAGAATAGTGGAATTGGAGTTGTCCGAGTAATTGTATAACATAGAATTTGTAAAAATATTAGTAGTTTTATGGCCGGAGATTACCAGTTGCTCGAGTTACTTATTTTTTCAGGAGGTGCTTGCAGTTGGTCACTTGGCTTCAGGACGGCTGGAAGGCGGCGCCTGTATCTGGATTCCAGGTATTAGTATTTAATATCTACGCAGTGCTTTAATCAAATTTATAAAAGTGGAACTAGTGTTTGGGGATACTTTTGGCTTTTAAAATTATTTTGAAAACTCCTTGGATATTTGTTTGGGTGTCTAGTTGAGAGGGGTTTGCCTAGGACGGAACCACCCTAGGCAGATTCTGCTACGTGGTTGACGGCCCTGTGAAATTATATAAGTGCAGCAGCCGTGTTAAATATTTAATGATAAATTGTGTGGCATAACTCAACAAGGCTCTAAAATAAGACAAGGAGTGAGAGATAGATATACTAGGCCTATCACTCATAAAATAGGATCACAATATATATAAATATATATTATGACATTTGACATTTATCAAAGGTTCTACAAAGGTAGTTCGTTAGTGCTACTGATAAAACCATAAATTTTCCATTTTATCAAGCTAAACTAAAAGTTAAAAACACTACGGTTAACAAAGATTGATGAATAGTTACTTGTTGAAAGCATAAATAGGATATTACGTACTAGAAGTACAGCGTTTGAAGTTTATAAAAAGCATTATTATTTGTTTGCATATACGAAGGGTATCTAATGCATCTTCGGTTGAATGTGTATAGGTTTTGTCTTCAGTTTAGCATTTGTAATTTTTGCAGGATACTGTATGCCAATTATAATTTTGAGTTACCTAAAATGAAATATGTTTAATACATTTAAATTATAAAGCAATATAAAATTTTGAAATGTCAAATAAAATGTAAAATAAAACAAAACTGTTCTAAAATAGTAGTTAAGTAGAATTAAGTTTTATATGTTGAATGCACTTATGTTATATTAGTTAGTAGGCTAGAAATAAGTTTTTTTTTGTGGTTGTCTAGGTGATAATTGTTTTAAAAGGAATTAATTATAAATTTTTGTATTTTGATAAAATTATTTTGCTAAGAGCTTGTACTGAGAATTTTGAAAAATTTAAATATACATGTTAAAGTGCATGCATTTCATTTAATCTATTAAAAGGAAAGTGAAAGTGAAACGACGAAAATTAATTTGTTAAAGAAAAAAGGAATTCAAATATACCACCATAGGGGCATCCTTTGTTGTGGTTCAGGAGTTGCAGCTGATCAGTTAATTGGTGACGTATAAGGTGTTCGTAGTTGTAGAGTAATAAAACAATTAGTGGTTGAAGTAGTTCCATAAGAGAACCTAAAACTAGAGGAAAAACATTATTGTATTTTATACTAAGACATATTATTTAATAGGTACTCACTGAAAGCGCTTGAGGCAACTTTGTGTATCCTGTTCCAATCCTGTACAACCAGACACATTCAACGGAGTTACAGGTATAAAAGTTAATATTATCTACTCTTCATATTAAGTAATTTTGAATAAATTAAATTTCAAACGTTAACTAGAATAAATAATTGCAGAACAGATTTATCAATCTTTGTTTAATCGGTATACGTAAGCACGACTTAGAGGTTAAGTTTGATTTTGATCGTATACGCTTTAGGTGCTTGTGTTTCAATACCTGTAAGAGGACAAAGAACCTACTTCTCCTTACAGAGTTAAAATACTAGATACAGTTTCCCTGAGAAAGAGTTTTAAAAAGCCGTGGCATGAGTGACTATAAAAGGTATTTGATTAAACCATTTAAAGACCAACAACACATTACAGGTTGCACCTATTATTTTTTTACTCATTTATTTGAATTATTTATTAAATCTAACCATACATAACATAATATTGGCGACCAACAAACGTGGGGCAAGTTAGAGAGTAATAGGTTGCAGTAGGACAAAAAGCAGGTGGGGCTCGATAAGCAGTGTCGTAAGCGTGGTGTTTTGGAGAGAGAGAAATAGCGTAGTTGCAGGTTTGGAGAAATTGTATTTTGGTGGGGCAAGAAAAAGGTCATTAAAAAAAGGCAACATTATTTAGAACATGTCAGACGAGAAAGGGATCACCAGGTCAGGAAAGGTTTATGGTGTCGAGACGGTTATGAGAGGGCAACGGGTGATGGAGACTTTAGCGGCAGGAGATGCAGGGGAGGAAAGGAGAGAATATATGGAGCTGGAGGTGGTTGTAATTCAGCCGGACGTGGAAAGACAGGTTGAAGGTGTCAGAGAGACAGCGAACGAGGGGGACATGCTAGGTATTATGCAGTTTTTGAGAGAATTTAGGAACTCACAGGAGGAAAAATTTGAAAATTCACAAGCGGAAGGTAAGAAAAATTTTGAGAGAATGGGGGAAAGATTTGAGAAAATGGAGACAAAATTTGAAAACACACGAGCGGAAATGGGGGAATGATTTGAAAAAATGGAAGAGAAAAATGAGAATTCACAAGCGGAAGGTAAGAAAAATTTTGAGAGAATGGAGACAAGATTTGTGAAAATGGAAGAAAAAAATGAGAATTCACGAGTGGAAGTGAGGGAAAGATTTGAAATGATTGAGATGAAATTCGGAGGGATAAATGCGTTGATACAGAGCAGTTTGGGTTTACTTAGAGATGAAGTAAGGACGGACGTAGAAGACAGGGTAAAAGTCGTCGAAGAAAATTTTGTAACAGGTTTGTCGGAGCTAAGGGGTGAATTGGTAGGAGTCGATCTAAAACAAACCGAGAATCTTCAAAATTCTAAAAGGGAAGTGATGGAAATGATTCAGGATAAAATTAGAGATTCAGGGGAATTAAGGGCTGATGTGATAGGATATTTAGAGACGAGGGTGGATGAAAAATTAGGGGTACTGGAAGGTAGTGTTAGGGTAATTAGGGAACAAGTAACAGGATTAGAAGGGGGACGTTTAGGGACAATGGACCAGGGTTATTTCAAAAACGGACGAGAAATTTTACCGAAATTTGAGGGAAGACGTTACGAGCAGCCGATGTTATACTTAGATAAGTTGGACGAGATAATGGAAGGTGAACCAGAGAGGGTGCGCATACAAATGATAGGGGCAAGTTTAAAGGAAAACGCTGAAAAATGGCACAGCATCATCAGGAAAAGTTACAATACATACGAGCAATTTAAGACTCTTTTCAAAGAACAATATTGGGGTAACGCGAAACAGACAGAAATTCGGACAAAATTGGTAACAGGACAGTATTCGACTAGCATGGGGTCACGAGAGGACTACATCATTGACAATTACAATCAGGCGCAGCATTTGACTCCGAAATTTAGAGAAGAGGAGTTGATACAGTTTTTATCGAGACATATGGAAGCTGAAGTGGCTAGGGCGGTGGCCACTCAAAACATTAAAACACTGAAAGAATTTTTAGAAATCATGCGGAATTATGACATGGCCAGGGAATTTGAAAATAACAATAGATATTGGGAAGGTAGGAACACCGGGAGAAACCGGAATCAACAAGAAAATTTTAAAACATGGAACCGATATGACAATCCAAGACAGGAACAACGACACGGGGAGAGACACATGACACCTCAACACAATGGGAACAGAAACCAGGACCAGGGGGACAATTACCGTTTCAATAACTGGAACAGGAATCAAAATCAGGGAGATCAAGGGAGAACGAACAACTGGGGTCAACGGGTACATAGAGACGAAAATTTCAGGGGATCAAATAACTGGCATAGAAATGACTGGGGAGATGGGAGACAATTTAACCGGCGACATGATTTTCAACGTGGACAGCAGGACTATGGGGGTAGATACAACGACAACGAACAATTAAGATACAATAGGAGAGAGATAAAGTCCAGAGCAGCGTAATGTAGGTATCCGACATATGACGACGTCAGGCAGGAACAGGGAATCCGAAAACTTGATTGAAATTGCACAGGTTCACGAGGAGCCATCGGGTTTAAAAACTCTGATTATGTAAATAAGTTAGTTAATTTAGAGTTAGATATAGGTTTAAGTTTAGTGGATTTGGGTACGACTAGTAGCTTAAGTTTTGTACATTCGTTATTAGAAGACAGGGGTGAAAGAAAAAGTAGTTTACCGTTTGTTAATTTAAAGTTAGGAAATTGTTTATATGTAGCATTAATTGATAGCGGGTTCGAGCTGTCGCTGGTAAAGAAGGAAATAGTAATCAAGCACGCTGAGTTATTAAAAGGGAGGATTTGCAATATAAAACGGATAAGTTTGTGGTCTGCGATGAAAAAGAAGATATCAGTAATCGACGAAATGATTTGTGTACCGATTTCAATAGGGGGAGAAAAGCTAGGAGAAGCTGAGTTTTTAGTGGCAACGGGGTTATATTTAGATTTTATAATAGGGATAGATGTTATAGAAAGATTTGGGATGAAAATAGATGGCAAGGATAGAAGTATACAGATTTTAAATATTAGGAAGAATTGGGTGGTGCCTAAGGTGAGTTCGAATAAAGGGATGGATACTAATAGTGATGTTTATGGTACAGGGATGATTAGGGAAAGAAATTTAGAAGGACAGGATGAGATAATGTTAGGTAATTTATTTGAGAAGGTATTTGACGAAGGACAGATAGGGATTATAGACGAGGGAATAAAGGGTAGATTATATGAGATATTTAATGAGCATGTAGGGTTATTTAATGGGGAACCAAGGGTAGCGACTAAGTATGTACACAAGTTAGAAGTAACAGAAGAAAATGGGTTTTACACGAAGGTATATCCGATTCCGTATAGTATGAGGGAGAGAGTAAAGATAAAAATCAAGGATATGTTGAAAAATAGAATAATAGAGCCAGCAAGGACTTCTTTTATTAATCCGATCGTTGTTGTACCCAAACCTAGTGATAAGTTAGATATAAGAATTTGTTTAGATGCCAGAAAATTAAATTTGATTACTAAAGCACAATATGAACAGCCACAATCGATAAATAATTTATTATACAAAATAAGTGGGAGAAAGGTTTTCAGCAAATTAGATCTGAAAAACTCATTTTGGTTGATTCCTTTGCATGAAGACAGCCGAAAGTATACTGGTTTTAGCATCGAGGGAGAAATATTTCAATATAGAGTAGTTCCATTTGGTCTCGCTTCAAGTTCAGCTGCATTGGTCAGAGCCATGCAGAAGTTATTAAATGAGTTCGAGGAATTTTGCACGCACTATGTCGATGATATACTGATATTCTCCAGGAATAACGAGGAACACCTGGAACATGTAACAAAAATTATACGTAGGATAGATGAAGGAGGTTTACAGTTGAATGTAGAGAAATGTGAATTTTTCAAACGTGAAGTTGGTTATTTGGGATTTGTAATTTGTGACGAGGGCATTACGATTTGTAAAAAAAAGTTGGACGAACTTAAAAATTTAGAACAACCAAAAAATTTAAGGGGCTTGCGAGGGTTTTTAGGAGTTCTCAACTACTACAAACGTTTTATACCACATTATTCAGAATTGTGCCTACCATTGGTGGAATTACTTAGAAAGAATGAGAGATGGAGGTGGACGGAGCAGCGAGAGAATGCATTTCAGGATTTGAAAAAGGGGTTTTACCGGGAGTTATCGTTAAAATATCCAAATTTTGTAGATAGGTTTATTTTACGAACAGATGCATCCAATCGTGCGATAGGCGCAGAATTAGTTCAGATACAAAAGGGGGTAGAAGTGCCAATATGCTTCATTTCCAGAGTACTGAAGGAATGTGAGACAAGGTATTCAACTGCTGAGAAGGAGATGTTAGCTATTGTGTATGCAGTAAAAAATTAAGGTTTTATTTGTTAGGGAATAAGTTTCTGATAGAGTCAGACAATTCAGCGGTGACGTTTTTGAAGAAGAAAGAATTTTTAAATAACCGTTTATATAGGTGGGCGTTAACACTACAAGAATATGACTTTGACATTAGGCACAAGCCAGGGAAGGAGAACGTGACTGCAGACTTTCTTAGTAGAAAGGGTGACACAACTGGGGGTGAAAAAAAGGGGTTTTTAGTAGCGTTACAGACATTTAAGGACGAGGGTAGATGGACAAACCAGGAATTTATCAACATGCAACAACACGATGACATTGTGACCATTCGGACGAAATTAAACGAGCAAAATGGGGTGGAATATAAAGGTTACAATCTGAGGAATAACTTTTTGGTAAAACGCATTGGGGACGAAGACTTACTAGTATTATCGAAAGAGACAGCACTAAAATTGATTGTAGAAATTCACAGGACATACGGACACATTGGAATACGAAAGACGTTTTTACTGTTTAGGGAGACTTTTTATACGAACAACGACATTTCTTTGGTAAAGGACAGCATAAATAGTTGTAGGACATGCTTACTAAGCAAAGACAAGAACATGACGTTACAAAACACACACATGGTAATTAACACCGAAAGACCTTTGGACATCGTAGCAGTCGACTATGTAAGCAACTTAATACCAGGACATAACGGATACAGACATATTTTGGTGATGGTGGACATTTTTTCAAAGTACGTAAAATTATACCCAGGCAGAAACTGCAACACAAGACACGTTTTGACAAGCATAAGAAAGTACACTGAACAGACAGGGGTGATGAAAAAGATATTGATGGACAACGCCACTTATTTTAATAATAAAAGGGTGATTGATAAATTAAGGGAGAAGGTATAAAGTTGGGTTTTGTAGTATACGACATCCACAAGCAAATCCATGTGAACGCTACATTAGGGAAGTCATCAAGTACTTAAGGATATCGGTTGAGGGACAGCATAATAGTTGGGTTCGAAATTTACCAAGGATCGAAAATTATTTGAATTTTGTACCGAGTTCAGTGACGAAAGTTTGTCCAGTAACGTTAATGAAAGGGGTGGTACCAGCCAGGCCATGGCGAGATCAGAACGAGGTGGAGGACATTGACAGTTTATTAGAACAGGCCAGAGCTAGGGCAGAGACTAGACAACGTAGGGAGGTCGAGAAACGATGCAAACGAATAAAGAAACAGACAAAATTTCAGATTGGGGATTTAGTAATCGTAAAGAGGTTGAGAGTTTCGAATTGGGGTAGAAATATTTGTGCAAAATTATTATTTCCATATGAAGGACCTTATCAAATAAGGAAAATTTTCGCTAATGGTAATACGTTTGAACTTGAGAATGAAAGGGGTGAATGTCGGGGACGATTTCACTTGGAACATTTATACCCATTTATACAATAAATACACATACACATTTTATATCACAAAGTGTTAGTAAATTACAGGCATTAGTAATCAAGTCTACGCATTTCTACAAAAGTTAAATTTAGTGTTAGTATTCATATTAAAAGTTGATATGGTTGAACTACAGTTAGTAAATTTTAAAACGTAAGGTTAGCAGTGGTTTAATAAAATAAAAATAAGCTTATTACAATCGTTGACACTGTTTAGAGGAAAGAGAATCTTATATTTATTTTATCAAACCAGGTGGGGCTTCTATGACATTTGACATTTATCAAAGGTTCTACAAAGGTAGTTCGTTAGTGCTACTGATAAAACCATAAATTTTCCATTTTATCAAGCTAAACTAAAAGTTAAAAACACTACGGTTAACAAAGATTGATGAATAGTTACTTGTTGAAAGCATAAATAGGATATTACGTACTAGAAGTACAGCGTTTGAAGTTTATAAAAAGCATTATTATTTGTTTGCATATACGAAGGGTATCTAATGCATCTTCGGTTGAATGTGTATAGGTTTTGTCTTCAGTTTAGCATTTGTAATTTTTGCAGGATACTGTATGCCAATTATAATTTTGAGTTACCTAAAATGAAATATGTTTAATACATTTAAATTATAAAGCAATATAAAATTTTTGAAATGTCAAATAAAATGTAAAATAAAACAAAACTGTTCTAAAATAGTAGTTAAGTAGAATTAAGTTTTATATGTTGAATGCACCCCTTATGTTATATTAGTTAGTAGGCTAGAAATAAGTTTTTTTTTGTGGTTGTCTAGGTGATAATTGTTTTAAAAGGAATTAATTATAAATTTTTGTATTTTGATAAAATTGTTTTGCTAAGAGCTTGTACTGAGAATTTTCAAAAATTTAAATATACATGTTAAAGTGCATGCATTTCATTTAATCTATTAAAAGGAAAGTGAAAGTGAAACGACGAAAATTAATTTGTTAAAGAAAAAAGGAATTCAAATATACCACCATAGGGGCATCCTTTGTTGTGGTTCAGGAGTTGCAGCTGATCAGTTAATTGGTGACGTATAAGGTGTTCGTAGTTGTAGAGTAATAAAACAATTAGTGGTTGAAGTAGTTCCATAAGAGAACCTAAAACTAGAGGAAAAACATTATTGTATTTTATACTAAGACATATTATTTAATAGGTACTCACTGAAAGCGCTTGAGGCAACTTTGTGTATCCTGTTCCAATCCTGTACAACCAGACACATTCAACGGAGTTACAGGTATAAAAGTTAATATTATCTACTCTTCATATTAAGTAATTTTGAATAAATTAAATTTCAAACGTTAACTAGAATAAATAATTGCAGAACAGATTTATCAATCTTTGTTTAATCGGTATACGTAAGCACGACTTAGAGGTTAAGTTTGATTTTGATCGTATACGCTGTAGGTGCTTGTGTTTCAATACCTGTAAGGGGACAAAGAACCTACTTCTCCTTACAGAGTTAAAATACTAGATACAGTTTCCCTGAGAAAGAGTTTTAAAAAGCCGTGGCATAAGTGACTTTAAAAAGGTATTTGATTAAACCATTTAAAGACCAACAACACATTACAGGTTGCACCTATTATTTTTTTACTCATTTATTTGAATTATTTATTAAATCTAACCATACCTAACAATATATATATATATATGTGTATACATATATATATATATATATATGTATATTGCTGTGATAAGGGGTTGTTTAAGGGTGTATTATATAGCAAGGGTCATGCAGTAAACATAAATTACAATAGAAAACAGAAAACTGCATTTATTTGACAGAAAATTAAGTAATTTGAATATTATGTAAATAGTAAGAATTTAACACCCTATATATAGAGCATAATTAGTTTTAAGCGACGCAAATAAACACATCTTACAATAATAGGACGCATATTTAGCATAGGTAACTCGTACATTAGGTAAATAACAAGTATTTAACACTCGGTATACGGAGCTTTATTAACTTTATATAATGCAAATAACGATATTTTTCAGTAAAAGCACGTGTATTTAGAGGTAAGGATAATAAATGTAATTAAACACGCATTGAAAAGGATTCTAATTAGTCATAATATAATACGAAGATAAGAGAAAAAACTTAACGAAGCTTTGTGTAAGTGCGTAGAAACAATTAACATTTTTGATATGAAAATGCAGTTCAAAAACGCATAAAATAAACATACACGAAAATCAAAATTGAAATTACATCATGTATTTTTGTATAATTATGGAAAAGGAGAACGTATGGTTTAGATAGAAAATAATAAGGTGTCAAATAAACACATTACATGGGAAACGAATATATTACATCAGAAAACCACTTCAAGATGCATCAAATACAAATACCTTATTGGTTAAGATAGCGACAGACTTGTTGGTAACCCAACCCACGTCCAAGTGGGATCAACCTATATATTAACAGCGAGCAATGATAACAAAGTTCAATTCTAATTAAGCAAGGCAAAACTGCGCTACTTTGAATCGAAAAGTCACGCATAAATGTTTAATAAAAGGTATAGTGACAAATAAGTGATACAAATATGAAAATTTCTTTTGCCGATTAACGGCTTCGAATGTGATGTTAATAATTCAGATGAGTTGATAATAATTTCGAATGTGATGTCAATAATTCAAATGTGTGTATAATTTAAATCCTAATTAGTGGAGAATAATTCTGAATGGATGGATAATTCGAGTATACGATATAATAATTTAAATGCATGAAAATAATTTTAATTGATGGTATAATATTTCAAATGTATGGATAATTCGAATATTCGAAAGTTTTAAATGGATTAATGTAATATTTCAAAGCAGCGTCGACGATTTTGGTACAATTTTGAGTTGCGAAATTTAAATGCAAATAAAACAAAGAAACACGAAGCAATTTATGGAAACCAATAGATTCAATTACGCAGAGCAGTAGCAGGTCAGATCTAATTAGTTTTAAGACATTTTTTCTATTTAAATTTGAATACTGAATTTACTTATTTTATAAAAGTGTAACAAAGTCAGCAACAAACTTTGCATACGTTAAAAGTACGTAATATAATAAAGGGATCTGAACGTTCGAGGTTTCTTTGGTAAGAAGGGTAGTTTTTGGTGACTTTAGATTGATTGCAAAACATATGAATTTTGGGATAAATAGCTTTGTAAGTTAATTAAACACATAAACAAATTAAAATACTTTATTAAATTCGTATGTACACATGCGTGTGTTCAAGATTATTGAACTTTTAATTCTATACTACCTTTTCTACGTGAATTCGTAGGATCGCGAACCGTTTAACCCATATAACTTTCTATCTAGGACTTTTCTTGCCTTGTAGAAAAGTAAGCAGACCGTGCTAAAGTATTGTTTTTGAACATTAACCGCCATTACACGGGTTCCAGAAGTTTAAACCCGATTTCTCTACTATCATTCTATAGGGTGTTTTAATAAGAGCGCAAGATTTGAATTGCGCGCCACGTTTGACAGTCATAATGTCACATGATTATGACGTGACAGATCGGAAGTTGACAGATGGGAATTAGTACACATGGAGCATTACACCGTAGAATAACGCGTCCTGATTGTCAAAAATTATTATCAAAATGGTGAAAGTTTAATTGCCACTATTCGTAAAGTGCGACCAATATTTGGTCGAAATAATGTGCCTAATTCATCTACTGTGAAAAGAATAATCAAAAAATTCGAAAGTACTGGTTTGCTTAGTGATGTGAAACACACGATACGAGCTCGTAGAGGTCGTTCAAAACAAAACATCACGACAGTTCACGAAAGTGTGACAGAAAAGTCAGAGACGTCAATTCATTATCGGGCCCAAGAATTGGACATTTCAGCAGGCACCCTTCAGCGAATTCTGACGAAAGATTTACAGCTGCATGCCTACAAAATCCAACTGACTCACCAACTTCTGCCAAGAGACCATGTCCAGCAAAGAGAATTCACCAGTTGGATCCTTGAGCAACCTGCTGATTTTGCAAACAAAATCATTTTCAGTGATGAGGCCCATTTGTAATAATTACATAATCAACCGTCCGTCGTGGAACTGTGAAGACCAGTCGAGACGGTTAATTAAGGCCAGGCAGACTAAAACTCAGCGGCGTAGGTCGTGGTTCAAACTCATAACTAAAACCTTGCTTGTACTTACCAATTATGCAATATGAAGAAAAATCATCAATTTATAATAAACATGGGCGCCAATCAGCGGAAAGGCACTGATACCTAATAAAAGTAATCATGAAATAAACTTCATAGTTTAGAAAAAAGAAATAACATTTTATTATACCACCGACTGTCAGGAAAAGCATATATGAACAAATATATAAACAGTCTTGACTCGAAATGAGATAAGGCCTACAGGGCCCACTATTCCGACATAAAATAAACGTAATTCTATCTAACCTAATTGTTATCTAGGGACGTGCACGTCGTCACGTATACCTAACCTTAGCCTAACTATGATTAACTTTACCTTTAATTAATTTAACAAAAGCACTAATAAGATTGCATATCCTATTTTTAATTGTTTACAGATTACTTGTTTTACAAGCCACTATGCTAATTGATAAAACAGAACTAAAAATTCCAAATAGACGCAATACCACACCTTATCAAATGTCTGCATCAGCGTTTAATACAAAAAGTACAAGAATCTATTTTAAAAATTATACTAATAAAATTAATATTGTGCACAGATGCAACATATTACAAAAAGTATTTGTAAGTATAGTATAAAAGCGAAACGTTATTTATAAAAATATATTAATGCTGTACATCTTGTGTTAAACCATTTCTTACTTTTACAAAGAAAAACAACAATGAAAAGTCTTTGTAACCAACCATTTGTAAATATTCATAACACAAAACAACAAAATAACTTCGCGGGCAACGTTGTTTATAAAGAAGTAACAATTATTTGACAGGCCCGATAATGTATGTACACCGGTACCCAGAATTAATACTCAGGTTAACTCGTTACAATTCAATAATGGTCTACATAAATCGATGTAGAATCAGAAGGAAATTTATATCAAAGTGTTACTTGCATTATTAAAATAAATGTCCTTTCAATCAAAATAAGTACTTACGTGTTCAAAGCACACTCAAACACGTCTTCACTCAAAGACACACATAAAAAAAAGCCAAGAATCATTGCTGTTTCTTTACCTCTGCAACCACATTCCTGCAAAAACCCCAAGCAATTCGTCCGGCCCTGCGGCCGCATCATATGTTTTAAATACCAGAAACTAAACCCTCTCAATACATTGTATTGTAAATATTATGCGATCCAGGTACCGTAGATGTAAAACGAAAGCTTTTTTTAAAATATAGAAGAATTCGCTTGTATGAGGTTATTCCACCACGGTCTATGCAGGCTTTGTAAAACGTACATATAATTCCACCACGATTCGTGAAATATACAAGTGATAATTAAATTGTGTCAACTATTAATACTATAAGAATTGGTACGCAGTAGCGTAACATTATATAAAAAATAATTATAAAATTTATGCTCAACAAAGCGATTGAAAATCGGGTTGTTACACACACACCCCCCCACAAAAGTTGAAATTGCGGGAAGAAATTTCAACCCTTCAACCTCTCAACGTAAGGAAACCATACTAACCACATTTTGAACTTGAAATACGTTAAATTCACCAAGTCAATATTAGATTCTACACCTAACACCGATTATCGAAACTCTAAAACAAAATGACTTGCTACAACCTCCAACAAGTTAAAATGTTTCACACATTTAAGTGATTAAAGGTAACTTGAAAAACTATTAGCTCCAGCAACTATCGAAACAATAGTTACAAATCCAACTCTTGAAGCTAAGTTCCTAAGTATTAAAGCTTAATAATCGGCAAATATCTACTTTAGAAGCCAAACTTCCATTAAATAAAATGCGCAGTCCAAACTGCAACTACAGAGTTTGAATAAGCGAAAGTGAATGGAGTGATCAGTTCCAACACCAACGAAACTCAAATCCAATAACCCACAAAATATACAAAAAAAAAATAGACTCTAGGCGAAATCCAAAAATAAGTGTATGGACCAACGTCCACAACAACCTCTGCACCAGCAAAGGCAGAAATAAAATGTGAATACTAGTGAATGCACAAGGCTTAAATCCAATATCTTGAATTCAACTTAACAACTGAGAACTGGGAATAAAGGTAATAGGAAAATATTTAATGTGGCTTTAAATCTTTAACATGAAAAATACCCAACGGTTTATCATCCACCGTCGCTAAGCGGTAAGTCGTAGTACCAACAACCTCAATTATCTTAGCTTCCAAATATTTAGGAGCTAATTTTTATTAAATGATTTAGTAGCATCCGACAGAACAAAATTCTTTCTCCAAACAAGATCACCAACATTAAACTTCAAAGGTCTTCGTCTTAGATTATATGAACGGGTATTGCGCTCATGCGCCAAATGAAGATTTCTTTTACCTCCCTAAAATTGGAGATAGTTCATTCATGTCTCGAACTAACTGTTCTCGATTTTCTAAAACAACTCATCCTCTTTGAAATTCTTTAACCGACCAAAAAATCTCCAGAAATAGGAACGGTACGGCCAAAAGCCAAAAATGATGGTGAAAATTTTGTTGATTCGTGAACAGCGTTTCGGAGGGCGTGTCCTATTTTATGGATTTCAACATCCCATTCCTTATGACTGTCTTTAATATAACTACGGATGGCTGTTCCAATAACTTTATTTACTCTTTCGACAAAATTTACCTGCGGATGGTAATTTGCGTTAAACCAAACGGATTGAACGTTATAAGTATTCATTAATTTTGAAAACAAAACGCTTTTAAATTGGGGACCATTATCCACCATACAAATTTGTGGAACCCCGTAAACCAAAAACACATAATTTTCAATATATTCACAGATGCGTTGTGCAGAGGCATTGCGCATTGGGTGGATTAGAGTAAATTTGGTAAACCAATCACAGATGACTAAAAGAACTGTATTCCCTTGTTTTGAACGAGGAAAAGGACCAACTAAATCGATAGAAAGGCATTGAAATGGGAAAGAGATCTGCTTTTCCTGGCCCATAAATCCATAATGATTAAATTGAGCAGATTTGCTTTCACAACAAATTTTACAATTGCGAATATATTTAGAAATGTCCGACTTCATTTTGGGCCAATAATATAACTCTTTAATCTTTGAAAAGTTTTGAAAACTCCTAAATGAGCCGAGGTAGGGTCATCGTGACACTTTGCAAAATCTCATTACGACTCGACTTTGGAACAACTAGTTTCCATTCCACCAAATTTGATTCAATTGATAAATTATTAGAAATATATTTATAAATTTTCCATCTTCAACTCTCCAATCCGGATAAGAATCAGGTTTATTAGAAATTTCTGATAGCATCTTTTGTACCAGTCATCGATATCATCAGAAGAAAATTTTAAAGAATTAATTTCAACAGGAGCTCTGGAAAGAGCATCAGGTACAACATGTAGTTTACCTTTCCTATGAATCACCTCATAATCAAACTGCTGAAGCTTAACGCTCCAACGCGCTAATCGACCTGAAGGATCTTTTAAGCTATTAAGCCAGATCAAAGAATGATGATCGGTAATAACCTTGAAGTGTGTGCTTTCTATGTAAGGCCTAAATTTCTGAATGCCAAAATGACAGCTAACAATTCCCTTTCTGTCACCGAGTAATTTTTCTCAGCCTTATTAAGAGCACGAGATGCGTAAGCAATTACCTTTTCGTTGTCGCCCTCACCTTGAGTCAGCACAACTCCAACACCATAATTCGACGCATCACATTGTAAGTAGAAATGCTTAGTAAAGTCAGGGCTAGCCAAAATGGGAGCCTGGCCAAGACAAGCTTTAATTTTGCAAAGGATTTAAGAGCTTCTTCATTCCAGGTAATAGATTGAGACTTCCTTTGCTTTTTAATAGGTCATTAATCGGAGCCAAAATTGTGGAAAAATCATTGATGAATCGACGATACCACGAACACATTCCAGTAAAACGTTTAATTTCTGTGGCTGTCTTAGGTAGCGGAAAATTGACTATAGCATCTATCTTAGAAGGATCGGTATGAAGACCGTCTTTATCAACAACATAACCCAAATATAATAACTTGGGTTTACAAAATTCACATTTTGAAAGATTAATGGTAAAATTCGCATCTCTAAGTCTTTTGTAAACTTCCTCTAAAATTTCAATATGTTCTTTAAAAGTACTCGATACGACAATAATATCATCTAAATAAACAAAAACATTTTGCGACAAGGAATGGCCAAAAATAGACTCCATGAGCCGCTGAAGTGTACTAGGCGCGTTGGTTAAACCCATAGCCATTACATTATACTCGAATAAACCTCGGCGAGGAACTGTAAAGGCAGTCTTTTCTCTACTCGCCGCGTCTAAAGGTATTTGCCAAAAGCTTTCTTTAAATCAATAGAGGTTAAGTACCTGGCATTGCGAAACCTATCAAGTATGTCATTTAAAAATGGAAGAGGATACGCATCTTTTTGTTACAGAATTCAATTTTTTTGCATCAAAGCAAACACGAAATTCTCCCGACTTCTTCTTAACCAACAGCATCGGCGAATTCCAAGGACTAGAACTCGGGCTAATAATGCCTTGAGCCAGCATCTCATCAATCTCTTTATTTGCATGTGCTAGCATGGCAGGTGATAAAGGATAATAACGTTGTTTAATTGGAATAACATCGCCAGTAATAATAGTATGAGTGACTTTATCAGTTCGACCCAATTCTGGACGATCAAGTAAGTTAAATAAAGAAATAATACGATTCAATTCGGATTTTTGACCTTCATCCAATTCATCAGCACATTTAATCATATGAAAAGTATCAATTTCAGAAGAACAAGCAAAAATTCTTTTGTAGAAAAATCTACTTTAATTTCAAATAATTGGCAAAAATCTACACCAAGGGTAAGGGCATTCTCGATTGTATCAGAAACCAAAATTGATAATTCATGAGTGAGACCATTAACACAAAGTGGCAAAGTAATCTTACCAAGAATAGACTGTGAAGTACCATCAGCCGTAGAGAGTGACGAAAACTCATCGTTACGATTTAATTTTAAATCGTATTTGTCAATTAAAAATATTCCCGATTTCCCTAATATCGTGGTCGTTGCGCCAGAATCCAATAGAGCAACTAAATTATCGTTAAAAATTTTAACAGCGATATGAGGTCTGGAATCTCTTTCAGAATTATAGAAATTAGAAGAAATTTTAGTAGTTTGTAAAAATTTTGACTTTTGAAGCCAATCGGGCCAAATCTTTTGTCAGCCAGCGCAAATTTTGGTGAAGAGGTACATCGGCTAACGAAATGACTCTTCGAAACTAGTTTTTTGACTTCTGGGAGCATTTTGGACAATCCAATGAAGTAACATCGTGTTGTCCGCACAAATAACAAAATAATGCGCGCTTTTCGGCACAGGTATGAAATGAATGACCTAATTTTTGCAGTTGAAACAAATTGTAGTAGACTTGGCAGTATTCGTTTTGAGAAGTTAGAAATATCAGTTCTTGCTACTATATTTTTGTAGTAGGTGAAACAAGGACCCTAGGATTTGGACTGAATGGCAATCTGTTGAAGTGGGAAGCTCCTCGACAGGTGCATGTCGTAATTTAATACCTTCCAAGGTTTTACATAAAGAGATTAGGTGCGAAATGTCCGTAACCTCAATCAAAACCAATTGAGTGGCATAAAAGATTGCAAATTTCTTTTAATAATTTTCAGTTGTTCGAGTTTGCAATAGCTTCATCCAATTGAGCAAATAAATTTACCATGGTAGAAATATAAACAATAGGGGACTCTTCAATTTTTGTTTTCGCGCCTTTATGTCGGCCAATAAATTTTCATTGTAGTCCTCGGGAGAAAGTCTTGTTTAAGTTTGTAAATTAATTCATCCCAGGAATGAACAGAGGAACGGGTGGCTCTAAACCAAGCCAGAGCCGAATCAGAAAATAGGTCAATGGCTCCTTCGAATAAATCTTCAGAAGAAACCTTCCGAGCAACCTGAAGCTCATTGCAACGTTGAATGAAAGATAAAACAGAAATATTTTTCGGATCACCCGTAAACTGGAGACCCCATTTATAAATCGGAACCGCTGAACGAGTTCTATTAAGCGAGTCAATTAAGGTACTAAGGTCCTTAGTTGAAATACCAACTGAAGGCTCAGTGTGGGTGACAATGTTGGACGTAGAAGGTAGGTCTTTTCCGGTAGGAACATGAGTAGAGTCGCGATTAACACCTAAAGATAAATACGTAAAGTTAGAATTAAATTCTTGTTCTTCATGGACTTGCTCTAACATTTCAATAGACTTAATACAACGAGAAAATATTTGTGAATGAAAAGAAGAATATTCTTCATTGAAGGTTGTGTATGTTAACCTTCGATAGACGTGTGAAAGTCTGGTATGCAACCGTAAATATTCATTTTTCTTAGGAGTAATTTTATAAGAATGAAGCAAGGATTCCAATTCATTAATTTTTTGTTCTAAACAATTTAATTCGTCTTTTTGATTAATTTGAATTTTTTCGTAGTTAGAAAAATTGAAACATCCATTTTTCTAATGCAAGTTTGGAACGTAATAATTTTCTTTTAACATCAACAGTTTTATCATAAGGATCTGAATTTCTAATTAATAATTCGTGACTCAGCTCGTCAGCTTTTAAAGACTCTACTATAAACATTTTCAATAATAATATCAGTTCAATAAATTCAAAATACACGCATATGTTAACTCCACAAAAAAATTATAATGTACATTCAACTTGGCAAGTAAAAGCAAATGCTTCAGCACAACAATTCAAAAGTGTCTGCGTTAGTACAATTATGTTTGAAAAATTGAGCAACGTAAAAACGATACAAAATTCGAGCCCCAAGCGTTAGGCGCTAGTGTAATAATTACATAATCAACCGTCCGTGGTGGAACTGTGAAGACCAGTCGAGACGGTTAATTAAGGCCAGGCAGACTAAAACTCAGCGGCGTAGGTCGTGGTTCAAACTCATAACCAAAACCTTGCTTGTACTTACCAATTATGCAATATGAAGAAAAATCATCAATTTATAATAAACATGGGCGCCAATCAGCGGAAAGGCACTGATACCTAATAAAAGTAATCATGAAATAAACTTCATAGTTTAGAAAAAAGAAATAACATTTTATTATACCACCGACTGTCAGGAAAAGCATATATGAACAAATATATAAACAGTCTTGACTCGAAATGAGATAAGGCCTACAGGGCCCACTATTCCGACATAAAATAAACGTAATTCTATCTAACCTAATTGTTATCTAGGGACGTGCACGTCGTCACGTATACCTAACCTTAGCCTAACTATGATTAACTTTACCTTTAATTAATTTAACAAAAGCACTAATAAGATTGCATATCCTATTTTTAATTGTTTACAGATTACTTGTTTTACAAGCCACTATGCTAATTGATAAAACAGAACTAAAATTCCAAATAGACGCAATACCACACCTTATCAAATGTCTGCATCAGCGTTTAATACAAAAAGTACAAGAATCTATTTTAAAAATTATACTAATAAAATTAATATTGTGCACAGATGCAATATATTACAAAAAGTATTTGTAAGTATAGTATAAAAGCGAAACGTTATTTATAAAAATATATTAATGCTGTACATCTTGTGTTAAACCATTTCTTACTTTACAAAGAAAACAACAATGAAAAGTCTTTGTAACCAACCATTTGTAAATATTCATAACACAAAACAACAAAATAACTTCGCGGGCAACGTTGTTCATAAAGAAGTAACAATTATTTGACAGGCCCGATAATGTATGTACACCGGTACCCAGAATTAATACTCAGGTTAACTCGTTACAATTCAATAATGGTCTACATAAATCGATGTAGAATCAGAAGGAAATTTATATCAAAGTGTTACTTGCATTATTAAAAATAAATGTCCTTTCAATCAAAATAAGTACTTACGTGTTCAAAGCACACTCAAACACGTCTTCACTCAAAGACACACATAAAAAAAAGCCAAGAATCATTGCTGTTTCTTTACCTCTGCAACCACATTCCTGCAAAACCCCAAGCAATTCGTCCGGCCCTGCGGCCACATCATATGTTTTAAATACCAGAAACTAAACCCTCTCAATACATTGTATTGTAAATATTATGCGATCCAGGTACCGTAGATGTAAAACGAAAGCTTTTTTTAAAATATAGAAGAATTCGCTTGTATGAGGTTATTCCACCACGGTCTATGCAGGCTTTGTAAAACGTACATATAATTCCACCACGATTCGTGAAATATACAAGTGATAATTAAATTGTGTCAACTATTAATACTATAAGAATTGGTACGCAGTAGCGTAACATTATATAAAAAATAATTATAAAATTTATGCTCAACAAAGCGATTGAAAATCGGGTTGTTACACATTTTCACCTCGATGGCTTCGTTAATAAGCAAAACTGTCGCATTTGGGAAAATCCACGAATGACTCATCAGAAAGCAATGCATCCACAACGGGTCACTGTATGGTATGCATCATGGTCTGGAGGAATAATTGGACCCTTTTTCTTCGAAAACGAAGAAGGAAATGCAGTAACGGTGAATGGTGAACGTTATCGTGCTATGATAACACAGTTTCTGGTGCTTCATTTGGAAGCTATTGATCTTGACGACATGTGGTTTCAGCAGGACGGTACCACATGTCATACCGCCCGTGAAATATTGACGATCTTGAACAACATTGCTCCTGGTCGTGTCATTTCCCGATTTGGTGACCAGAATTGGCCTCCACGCTCTTGCGATTTAACGCCTTTAGACTTCTGGCTGTGAGGTTATCTGAAGTCACAGTTTTATGCCAATAAGCCTGCAACCATCGAAGCATTGAAAGCCGAAATTAAACGCTGTATCAATGAAATATCAACACATGTACTCAATAAAGTTATTGAAAATTTCTTCAAAAGGGTACGCATATGCCAGCAAAGCCGTGGCGGCCATTTACAAGATATTTTGTTTCATATATAATTCCCAAATGTATATTTTCTAGATCAATAAATATTTCAATACTTTGCTACAGAAAGCCATGTTTTATTGAACAATGAAATCTTGCGCTCTTATTGAAACACCCTATATATGTAGCCTTTCCTCCAAAACTCTTCGAAGCAAACAAAATTAGGCTATCAAGAGTACACGAAATTAGAAATTTCATTGTATTATTTTTTTATACTCTGTCTAAAAAAATGACAGTAAGATTAGATCAGGTGGTTTTTGAATGAAGCTTAAAAAATATATATTATGATTTGCACTTTCTTGAATCGAGCACGAAGTGTTAAACTTTTGCTCAACTTTTATTTTTTTAATGCTCTAATAATGTCTAGTATCGTGGGACTGGATTTTGAAGTAAGCATATTTACTATAAAAATAAAGTGACTTGGAATTTTCAGTATACTTTACGATTTTTACTGCAACGTTAGCTACTCTTTCCGTATATACTCTTTAGAAATTGAGTTTAGTACAAAAGTACTTGAGCATCTAGAATTTCCCGATGTCGATAGTAGCCTACGAATTTTCATGCGGTGTGGAGAGATATTCTTCTTTAGGAGACTTTTTAAAGCTATCTTTTTGGTACTTTTTTATTACACTGAATAGGGTTGAACTTGGAGGCTTTCACGGCCGGAGTCATTATAAATATTTATGGTTCCGCGTTGGGACCGTGTCATTTTATAAATTAAGGTGGACGTTTTGCCCACTTTTGTAAGGGGCTTCATCAGGACAAAAAAAGAAATAAGAAATAAAAAAAATAATAAAAATATAAAAAAATATATAATATTAATTAGACAAGTTAAAGTGTAAAGAGAAGAATCACTCCTGAACTAGCAGACTCACTAGCCCATTTAAAGCCAAAAGGTGTCTTGTGGCAAAGTAACTTATTTCTTTTCTTGTCCTGGTGAAGCCCCTTACAAAAGTGGGCGAAACGTCGACCTTAATTTATAAAATGACACGGTTCCAACCCGGAACCATGAATATTTATAAGGGTTGAACTTGTATTTTTGCTTTATATTGACTTGAATACCTTTATCGTCGAAATTAACGGCTAAAGAATTTCCGATTGTAGTTTGTCAGTTTCTTCTATTGCAGCAGATGCCACATTGTTTTCAGACAAGCGCCTTTTTTTTTAGCATTGCGAAACGTTTCCTCAATAATCTTCTTTTCAGCTCGTTTTAACGATGTTTTTTTGGCTAAGACTGCATGTACGCAAAGGTTTCCTACTCTTTTGACAATCAAAAATATGAGGTGCGACTCCAGTTTTAATTCTTAAATTTACATTCTTCTAAATTTTATAATACAGACCGTTTATCAATTTACATCGTTTCTGAACAGACTATAGAATGGTGTATTTTGTACAATGATTAAGATAACACTATAGCAAAATAGTTTAAATTTCGAAAATTAGTTCATGTTTATAGCATAATGGAAAAAATTATTGGTAAAATAAAAGTCTACTAATTTAAAAACCCACTTACCTAATGCTTCAAATGATTTTGACTTTTAATCACTAAGAACCAGTTGTATACTAATCAACCATGTCTTTAAAAACGATTGTTATTAATAGAACTGTAATTAATTCATATCGTCAGTTGTGTATACGTATTTTACAGAATAAATAACCTTGTATACTTTATATTCATATTTCATTACATTGTATTACATTGCAGATATATAGTATTCAAATACAGGTTTTGGAGTGTGATTCAGCACTTTAGAACCATATCTCTTACTAACATTTCTATCTTAAGTATCTTTTATATATTGACTTACAGACCTCTTTCTTTATTAATAATTAGGTTTATAAGTATAATTAATGTAGTTTGCAAAGCAAAGATAAATAATTAAACACTGAGAGTCCAGTGGGAAGGTTATCTACAGAAAGTTTAGTAAAAATATACTGAGATAAAGAATTACAGTGTAAGATATAGGGCAAAGTTGTATATAACGCTATTGCGGCATTATTGGTTGCCATCATCATTATGTCTTCAGTTCTGGAACTGGTTGGTTGTATACCTCTATTGTTTCCTATTATGAACTAACCAACACATTTTTCTGAAATTCCCACAGCCTACATCTTTCACTATTTGTGTGCAATAGTCGAATCTATTTTTTCCTATTTCTGCTTCTAATATATCCCGCACTATTCCTTCATGTCTCAGAACGTGTTCTATCATCCTATCTCTCCTATTTTTACTGTTTTCCACATATTCAATTTTTTCTCTACCATTTCTAGAATCTCGTTGTTCTAAGCTTTATCTTCATAATAGATCTGTAGCACCTCACTTCAAAGGCTGGTACCTTTTTCCTGCCCGCTTCTCCTTTCACAGTCGTAGAGTGCTATGCTCCAGACATATGCTTACAGCAATTTTTTCTTTGTTTCCATGTTTGTTGTCTTCGAACATAATATTTGCTTTTTCTTGTTAAATGCAGCACAGGCTTCTGCTAATTTTTTGTTTTACATCTTTTGCACTTTTCCCAATTCCTATCTTGCGTTATTTAATTTTCAAGTTAGCACAATTCTTTAAACTCTTGTAAATTCTTATTTCCTATTTGTATTCTGGTTTTTGACTTATATTCCCCTTCTTTTAATACTAGTGCTTTAGTTTTATTTTTGTTAATTTTCATACTGTATTTCTCTGTTAGAACTGCTTCCATTTTATTAAATCTGCTTTTAACTCTTCCTTGTTAGTTGGTAATACCGTTTTATCGTCTATAAATCTGAGCATATCAATCGTTTGTCCTGCATCATAAATACGAACGTCTTTCTGCATTTAACGGTATTCATTGCCTCTTCTATATATTAGTTAAAAATTAATAGGAATAGCGCACATCCTAATATTTACTTCTCTACGTTTCTACTTTAACTCTATTACCGCTGTTTCTCTTTGTATAAAGTATGTACTATTTGACTATTCCTATAACTCATTCCTATCTTTTTCTAGAATTTCAACCAATTTTTCCATTTTACATTGTCGAATATTTATTCCAGATATACAAAATCCTTTATATACGCTTTGTGCTTCTCTATTGAATTTTCTATTATTACCCTTAAAGCTAAAATGTCCTCTCATGTTCCCCTGTTTTTCCTAAACCCAAATTGATCTTCTTCGGGTATTTCTTCAGTCCGTTTTTCCATCCGTCTTTGTAGAATTCTAGTTAATATTTTTGACACGTGTGCTGTAAAACTTACTGTTCGAAAATTTTCACATCTATCCGCACTTTTTTTTTTGGTGTATTGTCTATTGTGTTACGTTTAAAATGTTTGGGAACCTCGCCTGTCTCATATATATGACAAGTTGGATAAGACTTTCTGTTACTGCTTGTCCAGCGGCTGTTAGAGTTCCTGCTTGCACTTTATTTGTATCTAGTGCCTTATTATTTTTCAGGCTCTTTAATGCTAGTTCAAACTTAAGTATTGGATATTCCGAGTCATCCTTTTCTATGTCTGTTTCATGGTCTAGTGCTTCTAATTCCGGTCCTGCATATAGGTTTCCTATATATTTTTGCCATCTAACCAGTTTCTCTACATTTTCTATAACGATGTCTCCTTCTGCGTCTCTTATATTTCTGCTATAGGGATTTATACCCCTAAAATTCCTTCTAATTAGTTTGTATACTTCGGCTATCTTTCTAATTTTCATCTTAGTTTGTACCTCTTTATACTTTTTATTAATCCATTGATATATCCCAGAATCTCTGGCCGCCATGTCTAAGCTTGATTTAATGTTATCACATTCAGTTTCTAGTTCCTTAGTATCAGAAATTTTTCGGAAGTCTTTCATCTATTCGTTCGACATTTTCTCAAATCTTTTTTGAACATTTTTATCTTTCAGTTTCTCAAGATCTAAGTGCTTATTTCCATTCCTTTTTTCAATTCAAGCGCGGCTTTCATAATTACTATGTGCACGTGGTCACTGTCTATATCTGCTTCCGGGTAGACTCTACGATTTTTGACTTGATTCCTCTACCGTTATCTAACAAGAATATAGTCTATTTTATATCTCGCAATGTCTCTTGACATCTTCAACGTGGATCATATTCTAGCATGATTTTGAAATAATGTATTTGTGAGGGTTTAATTATTTTGTAGCAAAATTCTACGAGCCTATTTCCCTTATTGTTTTTCGTGCCTAAATCAAGTAGATCTACCACTGCTGCTGCTTCATCCTCATCTACCGATGAATTAAAATCTCCTGTAATTATTAAATTTTATACCCTTTTGCAAATTTTAGCATGTCTTTGATATCTTTGTAGATTACTTCTACGCTTTCATCACCGTAGCTAGGGGTGGGCATGAAGCCTTGTATTATTACCGGTTTAGATTATAATCTAACAACGAGTACCCTTTCGTTCTTTTGTAAGTAATTATCTAGACAATATCTTACATTTTTCCGCACAACTATTTCCACACCCGCATTTCCTACCTCTCATCCTATATGATTACCCTAAAGTATCCGCTCAAAAGATCCCCCGCCTCTGGCCACCGAACTTCACTAATCCCTACTGTGTCTGATGCTAATTTATTCATTACAATTTTCAAATTCTCTCTTTACCTATTTGCTTCATGCTTCCAACATTCCACGCCACGATTTACAAAATCTTTTGGTTTTTCTTTTATACTTGCCGATCACATTCTCCGAGGTAATCCCCTCACGGAGATCCAAATGTGGGACTATTGTAGCTCCAGAATTTTTTACCCCAAAGGATGCCACCATTATAAAAAATGTTTTTGATACACTATGTACTTGGGAGGTAATATGGTGGTTTCCGTTACCTTCAACATAACAGTATTGTGTCTTAGAATACCACACCGGCTCCTATGGTCTCTGCCATTTTAAGTACCATGTTTTATTTTATGTTATTGCAACTTAACACCATGGCCCTTTGTAGCGATTTAATTCACTTTTAAAGGTATACGAACTTCAAACCATCTCATTTGTTTTCCTTATTTATATGCAGCACTGCATTTTTGTTAAAGTCTATAGTTACACAATAAAGAGAGACCCAGAAGGTGCCTCGGATTTGTGCCGCCGTATAAAAGGTTTCATGGTACTACCTTACCTGTATACTTTAAAAATTGTTTCAATTTAGGTCATTTGAAGGAGGTTTTTGAATTGGGAATATGATTGTTCTCTAAAAAATGAAATATAAAAATTTCTTTATGCATAATTACACGCAACACAGAGTCCCACGGTTACCCTTTGATATTAGTTTCGATTGAAGATCTGACTACGACACCAGTTCTAGTTTAAAGCTTTGAAAGATGTAATATTATTGATGTAAATTATTGTGGTGATAATATAAATTAATAAATAGTGCTTGGATACTTAATTATGGTGTTTCGTTATTAAGTAATTTAGATATAGCATCGTAGCCTTAGCACCAGCTCCGCTTAAATGCCTGGCTTTTCTAAGCTCCGCTTAACGTTAGGTTCCGTTTATAGTTACCTTGCGTTGCATCACGTACAGCTTAATAAAGCGATCAATTCATGTTGGTATTTACAATATCACCAAGACGTTTGAACTAAAACTAGGTGTCAACTATTTAAATGTTATTTGATAGGTTAGTGTAGGTCATTGTATTCCGTGTGATTCTCAGTTTTCAGTATAGTACTATACTAATAAAACAATAATTAATTAATTTGCATACGTAATGGATAGGAAACTGCAAAGAACAGCAAAGTTTACTAACGAGGAAAAGTTTTATTACCTAATATTATCAAAAGCTATAAGCACATTTTGAAAAATAAAAAGACCGATACAGTGACTTGGAGGGAAAAGGAAAAAACTTGGGATAAAATTTATAAGGAATTTAATTACGTTTGCCCTAATATTATAAATCGGTCGGTTGATAATTTAAAATTTTTTTAAGAAAATCAAAAAGAAATAGTTAGAAAAAAGGCAGCAGATGAGCGACTCAGTCTATATAAAACTTGAGGTGGACCCTGTACGAGCGCAGATTTATCAACAGATTCCACTTTTGATATAACGATGTCCATAATAAATGAAAAAAGTGCATATGGAATAGTTAATCGATTTGATGGAGATTGTGCATTACATTCAGATAGTTCCACGATCTAAGTTCCAGATAATATAGGATTGGTAGATAATGAAGATATTATTTTTGAAGTTGTAGCCATCGAGGTAATAATTTGACTCTAGTTAGTTTTAATATAAATTACATAATTTGAATTTGTAGAACGAAGAAAAAAATTGGCAGCAGAGTGACTGAGTCTTATCCTCACCATATACGGTATATGGTGTTGGTATGTTGTATGTAGGTGAACTTCAGAGCATCCATATCTTTTACAAGCATGTTTAGATCAATATCAGAGTTATATTCATCCTGATCATTGAAAGATAGTGCTGCTTTCAAGTTTTTTTGCACATCTTTTCAAATCCGATTGTTTAGAATTGTTTACTTATAAAATTTGAAATTAGCGGGTTAAAATCCCCACTACTAGTTTTATAGGCAGCTGCGTTTGCCACCCGTTTTTACGTTGCTGTTGTGCGTGAGCGTCCTTCATGTACACAGCACAGGATGTGCTCTTCAATAATTTTGTTTAATTCTTTACATTCAAAGTCCTACTGATACTGTTTTTCTTCTCGACAATTGAACCAGCACATTAACATCCAACACATTTAATCGCTTCAGCCGTATTACTTACTTATTAATTAGTGTTAATGACGTCACACTGGGGTGTACGTAAATGCATACAAATAGCAAGAAGGGTTGGAACTTACTGTTCTAAAACTAGAACTGGTTTGAGAATCTGTAGACCAGGTAAAGTGTATCCTTTTCTAATACATTCCTTATTTTATTGTGCTTTCACTTGTTGAAATACTTCAAAGTTATACAGCTTTAGAAGTTCATTGGAATTTCTAAAATACATTCAACTTTCAAATATTCTTGTAGTGTTTGCTAGACTTTTGCTTGACTACAGTAATTTGCAAACACCGATACACAAACCACTAAATACTAAAAAAAATATTGTTTCAATGGCATTGTCTGATACAGAAGTAATTCCAAACAAAAAGCAGAACCTTTCAGTTCAGGCTAATAATGCTTAGGTTACTCGTCGCAAACCAACCAACAGTTCAAATGCTTAAGTAGCAAGGAAATTTAAGGCCCAACCGAGACGAAACAAGAAATTGCCAGTATTCAACTAGCAATGTTAAAGAACGAGTTTGAGAACCAGTTAGATAAGTATAATCGGGAAGAAGAAGAATATATACTTAAAAACATCACATTCAGGAATTGCATGAATGAATCTTTACCATTGGAATATGAAATTAAAGCAATACAGTTGAAAAAGTTGCAAAATTTGTAATTTACTTTTAATTTAACTTTGAATTTATGTTGTGGGTGGGTGCTCAGTTCACGATGTTGTATTTCTGTAGGGTCACATTTTGTTTGGTTAATGCATAGAGACAACAATGTGTATAATTCATTTACATTGGCTGCAAGAAATATGCACAATAACAGAAATTAAAATAACAGTTACATAAGATCCTACATACATTTGCAATATACATATGTCTTTTAATTAATGCATGAGAATAGAGTTTTTATGTGAACAAATTTTGTTAACGCTAGAAATGCAAACCTTTAGCGTTATAAAATTTATAGCGCGCATTTAAATGTGTGTAATGTTTGTACACAAGAATAAATGAAATTCGCGCACTGGATTCACTTTGAACTTTTATGCGTGTTGCTCTTAAGAAAAAACCTATTTTAAAAGGTATTAACATAGGAGTAAGTACTCACAGGTACGCTGTCGCTTGGGATCTGCAGGTAACAGTTTTGTTGGATCGACGTCGGTATACGATGCGCTACGTGGCAGGTCGATCAACGCCGGTGCCATGTACTGTGCGGGTTTCCTTATCGGAAATTCGAGGCGTGGAACGGCATACTGATAGCAAATTCTTTGTAAAAGGCGTCGGAACTGGTGCAGGGTGTGGTATTCACACGTCCAGGCAGCTAAGTCCGCTTCAGTGATGGTGGGCGGTGAAGACGGGAGGTCACGTACGACTCGGACATCAGGTCTCAGCGAACCGCGTTTAGCAGTAGATGCTGATACCAACATGTTTTACGAAGTAACTGTCCTTGGTGGAAGTCCAGACCCTGGTGGTAAGATTTGGTGCACCTTGGCGGTAGGGCCTGAGTATCCACGTTAGTGCATAACGCACAACCTTCTGGTTTAACCTCCAGGCTTTGGTGTACAGTGATAAAAGGTTAAACTCAGAAGATCAGAAGCTATTGCCTGCTCCTGGCTATGGCCTGTCAATATATATCCAACAACAAACGAAAGCTCGCCTCCTTGATCATTATAATTAATGTTTGTATTGTAATAATCGAAATTTCCGGGCGAGCCTATTCAATTTTAAGGTGTGTTGATTGGCGTTCTATGACGTTTCTATGACGTCTATGAAGTTTGTTAGGTGCAACTTGGGTTGCATACCTACATAAGTAATGTGTCACTTTGGAAAGTGTACTATTCTGCCACTTCTTGTCGTTGGTGGAGTACTACTTTGTTGTTTGCGACTCGTGTTATCTGCTTCAAACGGTTCGTTTTCCATATATGCTGATTTTACTCTGTCAATTGAAACAGTGATGTTCTTGCCTTGTTTTTCGATTATGACTGTTTGATCGTCTATTCGAATAACTTTGTATTGTCCCTCATACGTTAGTCGTAAGGCATTTTTGTTTCCTCCGCAGTGTAGGAAAATGTGGTTTGATTGTTTCAAGTCCTTGAATATGAAAGGTTGCCTGCGGTTATGAGGCGGCTCCGTGGCGTAGTGGTATGTGTGTGACTACTACGCCCAAGGTCCCGGGTTCAAATCCCGACATGGTCCGCTTGAAAAATGTTAAGCGAGTATTTTTCGCAAAAATACACCCTCGTTCGGATGAGAGGTAAAATGGAGGTCCCGTGTGTGAGTGTTGTCACGCACGTTAAAGATCCCTACCTTGCTTGGAACAGCAAGGATTCGGCAAAATTCAAAAATTTTCCAGGTAAAAAAAACTCGCTTCCTGGCCAATGTAGTACCTTCGGGTGGAGCATTGGGAAATCACATGTAATGCCTGCGGTTATGGTTTGTACCTGGAATTGGTTGTAGTCATTGGAAGTGGTAACGCAGCTGTTTTACAAGTGATTCAGATTGTAGTTGTTCCTTCTGCTTGTTAAAACTTGCTAGGAATTCTCCTGGTAGGCGTAGTGTTTCGCTGAAGGTGAGTTCTGCTGATGTAGCGTTCAAATCTTCTTTCCAACCATTTCGTACTCCGAGTAGAACTAAGGGTGATGCTTGTGTCCATTGCTCGTTTTCGTGGTATATGCAGTAATATACTGCAGTAATAACTGCAGTTTTTAGTTGTCGGTGAAATCGTTCCACCATGCCATTAGATTACGAATGATATGCTGTTGTGTGGTTTTTTGTACATCCGATCAAGAATTCTAGTTCTTTAAATAGTTGTGATTCAAATTCTCGGCCTTGATCTGTTGTGATTCTGAGTGGTACGCCAAATCGTGTTATCCATAGTTTAATGAACGCTTTGGCTGCCGTTTTAGTTTCAATGTTTTGCAAAGGTGTTGCCTCTGGCCATCTGGTAAAGCGGTCGATGCATGTAAGTATATATCGATTTCCCTCTAATATAGGTAATGGTTCGACAATATCTATGTGTACATGTTCGAATCATGCAGATGGTGTTTGAAATTTTGTGTGTTTGAAACGTCATATCTTGTGACTTTGGATTTCTGGCATTCCATGCAACTTTGTGCCCAGGCGCGGCAGTCTGACTTGATGCCAGACCAAACAAATTTTTGGGTTATCAGTTTCGTCGTTGCCTTTATTCCTGGAAGTGCTAAGTTGAGCATGCTTGCGAAAGCTTCTTTTCGTAACTCTTTTGCAACGTAGGGGAGTGCTATTGCGGTTGAAACGTCGCAGAAAATGCTTTGCCTAGAGTTCGGTATTTGAATCAGTTTGCAGGTTAAGCTGGTTTTGTTGTTTTCTATGAACTTTTTGAATTCTTCGTCATTTTGTTGTGAATTGAATAGCCGTATGTAATCGATGCTATCAATTCTTGACAGTGCGTCTGCGATGATGTTTTCTTTCTCCGATGTATGTTCAATATTTGTTGAATATTGGCTTATGTAATCCAAATAACTAGATTGTCTGGGAGCACATTTTTCTAGCTTTTGTTGGAAAGCAAATGTTAAAGGTTTGTCGTCTGTGTAGATCGGGAAGTATCTTCCCTCTAACATGTTTGAACTGTTTAATACCTTATTAACATTTTATATTCCATGTATGTACATCTTAGCTACATGACATGTAAAATATGTTCTGAACGTACTTGGAATAACTATAACATTTACACTACATGTATATTCATCATAAGCATATTACCGAAATATACAGCATTTGTATATGCAGGAAGTGTACATTTGGGCAATATTCCTTTATGTACATACATGGTGGGTTTATTCCCACAATGTTTGTTCATTGTACATTCATATAATGTTTATTTTCGGTACATACATGTATGCAGTAATGATGTATACTGACCCAAGAGACATTAATTTTATTAATTACTACAAAGAAGTGGTCGTTAATTAAATAAAATTTATATTTATTTATAATATAAATCTTTTGATTTGAAATATTGCCTAACCGCAATGATGATAAAATAGAAACTTTTACGCGCATGCGCGAGCAAAACTTAAAGCTCTTCCAATAGCTAGTATTTATATTCCAATTACAAAATAATGTATAGGTAGTTGAATATATTTTGTGGTATAGGGGTAACAACAAATTATAAATGCAGAATAACTATATAATTTTTTTTGTTTTGGTCAAATATCGATTGGTATCACTGTAGTCGTAGCAGGGAGTTTTACTCGGCACTTAACCTTTCTGATTTTACTAGACGTGTCAACTTGCGAAAGACGTTCACTGTTGTTCCCTCCTTTTTACTAATCTGTAGCTGTACCTGCAGTACGCAGCGTGTACGTGTTATTGTAATAAGTTTAGTAAAGGTAAGTATTTGATATCTACATCATTTTAATACGTATATATAGTGCATGATAGAAATGTCTAATAATAGAAGAAATAGGCAAAGGTTGCCCGTAGACGATAACTTCTACAGCAAGCATTTAAACAGAAAACTTGCTAAGGAAAGGAATAAACGATTAAAATCACACTTACAGTATTTGCATCTTTATAGCAACCTTTCATTTACTTTTAAGACTAATGATAGTTGTAGTCTAAATTTGACAGCCTCTCGTAACAATAACAGAAGTCTAAGTATTACTGGAAATGAAATAAATGACTGTACATAGATACAGTGCATGTATGCACATGGTACTTTACATAGCATGTTCACTTGTATATACCTAGAACGTGTCAATTCAACTTCATCGAAGAATACCCTGCATGTACCTGCAATGTACATAGGAAATTCATAATGCTTTCTATGTATATTGCATACATATACATGTCATCTGATATGTATGTTCACAGAATAGACTTAACAACATGCATTTCATATTCATATGAATATACCTAGAACCTGAAAGTTCAGTTCCACTGAACACCCCTTTACACATACCGTGCATGTACATTGGATCTACACTATTATTTTTATGTATATTGGCAGAATGTACACCTGAACTTGATGTAGATTCGAGGAATATATCATGAATCAAATTTTGCTACGTGGGTAGTTAGATAGATTGCGAGAAGTTCTCGGTTGTAAGCCGAATATTTTGTTTGAGCATTTGTTAGTTTTTTGGAGAAAAAAGCTAGTGAGTGTAATTGTTTACTGACCCATTACTGGATCACTCCGCCCACAGTAAATTCTGAAGCATCTGTGGTTATAGATAGTTTTGTGTTTGGGAGTGTGTACTCAAACCAAATATTTCGAACATCAATAAATCAAAGTCACCTTCAATTTATGTCATAAATGTTAAACTTGAAGTTTCTTATTATTTTGAAAACGATCCTAGGTCATGGATCGAAACGTAAATAAAGATAATTTAAAAAACTATGAGTGGTTTAATCCCCAAAGAAGATTAAGAAGAATACTAAACAAACCACAACAAACATACAAGCAGTACGGCTTGTGCTAGCTGTGTTTTACACTTCTCGAAGGCTATGTTTGTTTCGCTTGTCCAAGTTATTGGCGCGTTGCCTTTTATTTTGCCTTTTAGTAGATCATTAAGCGTTGCTTGTGAGTCAGCGGCTCGTGGTATGAATCGTCTGTAATAATTCAACATGCCTATGAATCGTCTAAGTTTTTTCGCTGTTTCAGGTTGTGTGTAATTCTGTATTATGCTGACCATTTCTGGTAGTGGGATGGTGCCATCTTTGGTGATGAGATAGCCAAGAAATTTGATTTTATGTTGCCCGAAGACGCATTTGGCTGGGTTTATGACCACGCCATAATCCTTTAATCTGTTAAAGAAAGTTTCCAGGTAGGTCTGGTTTTCTTCATCAGATTGTGATGCTACCAGTATGTCCTCTATGTAGCAGTAACAGAATTCTAAACCACGTAAAACTTTGTCCATGAATCGCTGGACAGTTTGTGCAGCATTTCTTAATCCGAAGGTCATGTATGCGAACTCAAATTGACCGAAAGGTGCCATGATAGCTGTCTTTTCTATATCTTTTTCAACTTCAGGAATTTGGTGATATGCCCTTGTAAGATCGATTGTAGAAAAAACTTTTCTGCCTTCTAATTTGTGTGAAAAGTCTTTGTCAAATGGGATGGGATATCTATCTTGATTGTGCGAGCGTTTAAGGCTCTGTAGTCGCCACAGGGTCGCCATTCTTTGTTCTGCTTGACCACTAAACGTAGGGGAGATGCACTGGTGATTTGGATGTCCGTGCAATTCCTAACTGAACCATTATAATAAATTCGTATTTGGCGATTTTGAGTTTGTCAGGCGCCAATCTTTGTGGACGACAATATACGAGTGGCCCTTGTGTTGTTAGGATGTGATGTTCGGTATAGTGTTTTGCAAGTTTGCGGAAGCTGCTCGGACGCGTGATGTCCGGGTATTTGGTTAGAATTTGTTGGTATTTCATTTTGGATACCGCGGTTGATATCGCACTAAACTTATTACCGGCTGATTGAACGTTGGTTGAGTGTTTTGTCTTTGAGTCGACGAGTCTCTTCTTTCTGCGTCAATGAGTAATTTATAGTGTGCATAGTGTGATTGTACCGTATGTATTAATGACTGTGTCATGTGCGGCAAACAATTGGTAGTTCGTTGGTTTGCGTATTCCACTAATCTTGTTTTTAGGGTATACACAGAAATCTGCACCAGTGTCGATTACGAATTTCACTGCGGTGGTGCGATCTTTTATGTACAAGCGGTGTGAAATAGATTGCAAGAAATTATCCGCCTCTAATTCCCGCGGTCGGAGTTTTTCGGCGTCGCGAAATTACAGGGTTTTGTGCATTTGCGTGCGTTGGTTCCAAATTTATTGTGAAACCAGCAAAGGCCTTTTGTTATGCGGTCGCGTTTTAGAGGGCTCCGGGGGTGCTGTTTATTTACAGCATTTTGTAAATGCTGGAGCTTTGTTTTGAGCTCTTCAATTTCTTTTATTAGCTTTGTAATGAGGGTATCGCGGTAGTTTGTAATTGTATTAGCATCGTGTAACATGTACGGCGCTCGCCAATCATGCAGCATCCTCCAAGGAAGCTTGCTGTTTTGTGGCTAGAATCGTTTGCATTTGCGTTGGCAAACGCCCTAAACCATATTGTTTTGAGTAGTGCATCTGGCACTACGGTCCCGGCGGTTTGTTTATGATATCGCGTATTTCTTCCGCGAATCGCGCTTCTAAGTTAGCAATAATGTAGGCGTGTCTAATAACGTCTTGTGTAATATTACTAATTTCAAAGCTTTTTTCGACGTGCGGAAATCATAGTTCTGGATCATTAGGCCAAAATGGAGGGATACGTAGGCCCACTTTGTTTATTTCCTCGGTCATTGTCGAGTTTAAATCTTTGGTTTGGTTAATGCCTAGATACAACAAATGGGTTTAATTTACTTACATTGGCTACAAGAAATATATACAATAATAGGAAATTAAAATAACAGTTACATAAGATTCTACATGCATATGCCCTTTAATTAATGCATGAGAATAGAGTTTTTATGTGAACAAATTTTAACGTTAGAAATGCAAATGTCCTTTAGCGTTAGAAAATTTATAATGTGGATTTAAATGCATGTAATGTTTGAAAACAAAAATAAAGGAAGTTTGCGCACTGGATTCACTTTGAACTTTTATATCTATTGCTGTTAAGAAACAAGGCTCAGAAAGAAACCTATGTTAAAAGATATTAACATAGGAGTAAGTACTCACAGATACGTTGTCGCCTGAGATCTGCAGGTAACAGTTTTGTTGGATCAACGTCGGTATACGGTGCTCTACGTGGCAGGTCGGTCAACGCCGGTGCCATGTACTGTGCGGATTCCCTTATCGGTGCTACGAGGCGTGGAATGGCATACTGATGGCGAATGCTTCGTAAAAGGCGTCGGAACTGGTGCGGGGTGTGGTATTCACACGTCCAGATAGCTAGGTCCGTATCAGTGATGGGTGGCAGTGAAGACAGGGGGCAGGTTGATCATTTTGATCATAAACATTAGGTAGGTACATATTTGACCGGCCTGGATTAAATGTTCTAAAACATGATTGTCAAATTCTTCAGGCAGTGGTGGCGGCATTAAATCGTTCATTTGAATTGTTGCATTGTGCAAGACAGGTGTCGCAACAATTACCGTAAGCGTGTTTTCTTATACCAATCTCGAACCATATGCCAGAATGGGGAATCGCCTTCTTAGCACCACGAAACATCTTTCGATTGCATTTCGTGTTCTAGTATGAGCTTCATTATATAATTGTTCTGCAGCAGTTTGGAGATTAAGAAAAGGGGTAAAAGGGTATCTCTTGCGGGGGTACCCACTATCACCTAAAACGAAATACAATCTTTAGTTACAAGTACTTCATATACATAATAATAAACTTATAACTACCTAATAACAAACAATTCCGATACAGGTTATTGTCAAATTGCGCTCGTATTGTGCTATGATTAAACACAGTTGCATCGTGTGCAGACCATGGCCATTTAGCAACGATGTTCAAAATATTTAACGATGAATTACAAATTACTTGGATGTTAATTGAAAAATATGATTTACGGTTTCTGAAAATTTCACCGTCATTACCACCTGGAAACAAGAAGGGATTAATCAGGCCGTAATGATATTTAAATTACATACCTTGAGACTGGATTCTGATATGTGTACAATCAATATCGCCAATTACTCTAGGAAAACCAGCAGTATTAAAAATTGTTGCTGGCTAATTTGAATTTCCACATCACTTTGTGGCATTCGAATATACTGTGGATATAGTTCAGCAATTGACTCAAAGACTCTATGCACTATTCGGCATGCTGTCGATATATGCATATTCCTGTAATCAGCTATTGGGTGTAGGTGGCCACTGGTAGAGTAAAACCGTATACCTGTCAACAGCTGGTTTATGGGTGAAACACAATTGTTACTAAAAACAAGTTTTTATTACATACTTTAAATTATACGTTCTATAGTTACTTATCACATGAATCTTCTAAATGATGGTCAATCTGTCTTAAAATATCTAGGGTGCAGTTCCTTGACAGTCTGAAGCGTCGTCTGATAGCTACCTCATCCAAACTATCAAAATAATTATTTCTTTGGTATATCTGTCTTGGTATACCATGTTGAATAAATAGAAAAATATACCAATTTTCTTCATCATCATCAAATTCAATTCCAAAATTCATTTTATCTTATATATTCCCAATCTCTTCTGTTTAGAAGATCCTTTAACATGAAGGTTGGTTTTTGTTGACCACAATACCTTGAAGTTGGCAAAGATACAGGTAAGCGGTACTTTTTGTGACGCTTAAGTTAAACTCCAAACCTGGGATGCTATTCTCGACTTCATTCGTAAATATTTGAATTCGAATGTATTCGAAGGTCTTATATACGAGAAGTGCCCTTATATAGTATTCTCTGCACTCTTCGTAAACCCTACTGTTCGAACGCGTTATAGACGCTTGGCAACATGGCATTCGAATTGTCCCCACTATGTTATCATATAATGCCATTTCTTTCTATTAGCTAAATAACATAACCTAATATATTTGATCCTTATTTGCTTTTGGTTACTAAATTATTGGCTTTGTGGTCCTAGTTCTACTTTTCAACTCAAATTGATATTAAAGCAAGTTCGTAAGATGAGCAAACCGAGTGGTAAAAAAGGCAGCAACCCCTCAGAACGACAAAAAACGGCACTGACAAGAGTTTTTAAAGAAACATCAAAATGTAACAAGTAAATTTTCAAATGATTTTGCATTTAAAGACTGTGGCTTCATAAACGACTCCAATGTAGTCATTAAAAACCGACATAATTCCTTTGATAAACAAAAAGCTTAATAAAATTTTTATCAGATTACTCCCTAAATGGATCACTAGCAGCTTTATCTATTGGTTCACCTTCATCATCACCACCTCCTTCTACCGCATTCTTCAAATCATTTATTAATTACAAGTATATTATTCCTTCATTTTCCAAATAAATAGTTTATGTACAGAATAAAAGTTAATAGTCACTGTTCGAACAAGAAATGCGTCAACAAAAATCCACCCGAATGTATTCGTGTAAGAATTTTCGAATTTGTAAAACATTCGAAGAGTCGAGAATAGGGATTTCAATATTTTCCTTCGAATGACGTCATTATTCGAATAGACGCATATATTCGAAGTGTCGAGAATAGCACCCTGTTACTTTAAGCGGTTTTAAAAGTATGGTGCAATGCGCTTTAATATTTAAGCTATGTTTAACTTTTAAGCGGGACTGGTGCAACCGGGTCTTAAGAAGATACTTGTAATGTTATCGATTAGCTAAAGTTAAATTGTTTGGAGAGCTTCTAGCCAATTCCATTGTAACTACGAATTGTAAAAAAGGCTTGTAAAATCAGTTTGGAAATAAAGAACTGTTGTTTGTATAAATACAGATTTCATTACAATACAGAAATTAATGCTTTTATTTTTAATAAGGTTTTGTGGTCATATTTATTAATGTAATTAGTTAGTGAGTTTGGTATTGAATTTCCAATGATGTGTTTAAAGTTATATAATATTATTTTCTTCCATTTGCGATACCACGTACATAATATGTTAAATAAGCATGTAGTGAAAAAGATTTTAATTTTATATAAGGCGGCGATATCGGTCCTTACCTAACTCAGTTTTGTTATTTGAGGAGCTGGCTTGATAACAGCAAAAATGGGCAAAAGTCTTATAAGCAAATAAATAAACAATTTCTGAGATATTTAATATTTAGATTTTCTTTACAAGCTGGCCACCGCACTGTTAGCGGATCTGTATATTTGGTTGCCACACATATCATTATTATAAAATAACTGTTTATTTTTCAGTAGGATTTTTATCAAATATTTCTATAATACACTATTCAAAAATATCAATTCCTAAAATTATCTGTATTGCTACCATAAACTAAATACGAATAATTAAACTTTGACGATTTTCATAAAATTAAAAATTAAGCAGGAATACACAGAATTCCTTCCTCCAAACAACACTACATTCACTACAACGCTATATGGGTAGCATAAAATGCTGGTATTCATTTACATACATAAAAACGTAAAATTAAAAGCAGAAGTATGTGTTGACATTAATAAAGAACATAGGTCTAATGTGCAAAAAATGAAAATCATGTCGACGAATTAAGCTCACGGACATTAGGTTTTGCTTATTTCTAAATCCATAGAAATCTTGTACCACAATGTACTGGTACTGTATAAAATTAAAAATGACAGACGAACGCTGCAATGCGTATTCATTCCTGTCAAGCTACTTTAAAGCGGCTCGGCCCGTACACGATCTATATTATGGACAATAGTCTAAAATAATGACAATATTGTTGAAAGTAACACATCGAAATTGATGGTTTGACGAACGATATTGAAGTAAATCTAGAAATCTTGAAATTCAGTCATCGATACCGTAAGTTCGTAGAGGATATTGACAATAATATTGAAGTCCATGCGGGGGTATTGTCGATACAATGGAAAAAGTGTTAGGGGTGTACGGTCCCGCGCACCCGCCAGAGTCGTTTGTTTACCTAGCAGACACCAGATGGCCGGAAGTTTAGGGTCTTTTGATAGTGTTATTGTTGACCAAGATGCAAACATTTTTTTCTTAACCATCCTCCCGAGTCTCTACGTTCGAACGAGTCCCGTCATAGGCTTTTTGAGATTAGGTTACTGGTAGAAATAGCTATTATTATTAAAAAACACAAATCACTTAACACGCATATCAGAAGTCTTTGTTTTTTTTTTGTTGCTAAAACTATTGCAGACTGTTCTGATATGCGTGTTAAGTGATTTGCGTTTTGTGTCTTTTAATAATAGTGTTGCGAGCTACTATTAGGCAACCCGTCAAACACACTAGCGCCGTATGCAACGTATATACTACAGAAGCCTAGAATTTTCTAGCATTATACTGGAGAATGAATCATCCTTTTTAATTCAGGATATATATAACACCGCTGATAAATGTAAGAGTTAGTCTATATCAGAATGTCGTATATAAATCATCTCGTATATAGTTAGTTGTTCGTTACGTTCTGAAAGTCTTTAGTAAATATAAATCTGTATTATGTGAAAGTGTATACTGTACCGACAGCTTGTCGAATACATAAATAGACAAAAGTGTAATAAATAAATAGTAGTGTTTAGTGTTGTTAATAGACCTATGGTTAAGAATTTAGTTTAAGAAGATATTAGTGCTTGTAAATTCATTAGTGTGATAGTGCTTCATTGTTAATTGGACTAAAAACCTCTATAAATAAGGCATATACTGTTAATTAGACTTGTGAACAGCGAGTAATAAAGACTTTTATTAATACTTGTTTTAAATTAGTGAAATGCGTTAGTAGTAGCCCGCTATAATAATATCTATTTTTAACAGTAACCTAACCGAGGACTCGTTCGAACGTATACCCAAGTGCAAAAATTTTATTCTTAACCGTCTTCCCGAGTCTTTACGTTCGAACGAGTCCCGCCATAGGCTTTTTGATGTTAGGTTACTGTTAGAAATATATATTATTATTAAAAAACATAAATCACTTAACACGCATATAAGAACAGTCTTGTTTTTTTTGTTGCTAAAACTATCGCAGACTGTTCTGATATGCGTGTTCAGAGATTTATGTTTTTTAATAACAATATCTATTTCTAACAGTAGCCTAACCGAGGACTCGTTCAAACGTAAAGATTCGGGAAGATGGTTGAGAGAAAAGTTACTGCTACCCAAGTTTTATTCCGTCAACATACATAACCTCACTCGCTATCATTGGCACAAAGAGTAAAACGTTTATAGAGCTGCATTAAATGTGTTTTTGGGCAAAACTATTGTTGCATGGAGGGGAATGTAAATGTCGAGAGTATGCAACCATCTAAGCTATGGACATTGTTAAAACAGGTTTATTTCAAAAAATATTATACGAGAATTAATATTCTTTACTTATATCGAAAATAACCAGCAAATATTTAAATTAAAACTCAATGTTCTTGTGACTCTGTTGTTTGACTTATTATTATACTTGGTTCTTGGTGCAACCAAGTTATAAATTTAAATATATATATTTTACCATTGCCTGCTGCATTTTTTTGTTACAATATGATTTATGTTCAACACATGTAAATGTTTGGAATAAATACTACTACTACTAGTAGTAGTAGTAGTAGAATTTTTCATTTAAAATTAAATAATCAAGAACAATATACCAGTTAGGTCATTTACAACGTAATTTCTAGAAATAAAAGTGGATTAATTTATAATAAATATGTTTTTACTTGATTTAAATTTAATTTATAATTAAATGATGGTTGTATTCTTTATAGAATAGGATGTTTAAAAGAGTAAATGAATTATGTAGTTTATATTTTTAAGTTATGTACTATTAAGTTATAAACTGTTGATTATTTAATATGAAAAACAACTTGCAATTAATTATTACTACTGTAAATTAAGATGTACACCTGGTCAAGCAACCGCGGTTGCTTTAGGTGAAATTCAAAAGGATGCTAATAAAGATTTATTATTATTATTATTATTATTACTACATTTAATGATCTACCACCCTTAGTAGTATGAAAAAATTAAAAATAAAATTGAAACATTTTCTTAATTTCAGTAGTTCATAATTATTATTGAGTAGTTAGTTTCTTTAAATTTATTTTATCTTTTTTTCCTTTGTATGTTTTACTATACCTTTAGCTTGATAAATAGAAGTAACTGTATATATTTAGAGAAAATATTAGGTTTAAAATTTAATTTCAAACTTTAATTTGAAAATTCAAAATTCCACATTTTAAATCACAAGTATCAATTTTCAAGTTTTTAAATCCTAAATTTCAAAAAAAAAGCTTATTAGGGAGTAATGTTTAATGCTGTACACAAAGTTATAAATTAGTACTACATTAAATAATTTACGAATTGAAAATATTCATTGATTTGCAGGTATAACCATGGTTATATATCCATTTTGTTATTTAATGTACTTGAAGTTTTTGAAAAATATAAATAATTTCTAAGTATTGTATTTGTAGCGCTATGTCTAATAACATATTTGAATTATCAATTTGGGTTTACGAAAGAAAGTTCTTTGTTCTTCTGAAAATTGTATAAGTATGGATATAACCGCAGATATATATGTAACCACCCTCAATTTATATACTACTGGTTATTGTACCTATTAATTAGGATCGTTTTTACTTTTAACTTATATTTTTATTCAGATATCATATTGTGATAATTGACAAAAGCAAAATATGAATTGTATTAATAATTGTGGTATATCAATTGCATTTATTTGAGTATTGTGTAAAAGGGGCAATAAGACTTTAAAAACGTACAATTTTATTATCCATAACCATAATGGTTGATAGGATTAAGGTTTCTTTTTAAAAAAGGAACATTTTACAAGATATATTACAAGATTACCTACAATTAAAGTAAAAATTAAAAAAACAATCACATTTTGAGATGTATCATAAAATATTATTAATATAAACATTTTTTATACAAAAACATTCAAATATATAGACTTAAAAAAATTACATTTTGCTACAAAATTATATACCAAAACTTAAAAACAACGCATTCGTGATCATTTATTAAAAATTAAGTTTTTTCAAAAATATTGTAATTACAATTAACAGAAGTAAAACAATGTTAAAATAAGGAAAATATATCTACATGTAATATTACTGTAATACAGTAATGGAGCATGTGATCAATAACAAATTTTCAAGATTCAAAAAGTACACATACATACATACATTTCACTAAAGTTATAGAGAAACTTTCAAAATTCATCGAAAATGATAATATAATAAAGATAAGTCTCCTAAGATAAAAGCCTTTAAAAATAAAGCCATAAATAAACAAAACACAAACTTATTAATGAAATAAAATACATGTAAATCCTTATGCTCTAATCAGTAAATGTCTTTATACAAACGTCAAAACGGCAAAAATTTTGATCCCATATGTGTCCGTTATAGAAAGATTCCACTGTATTAAAAGTTAATTTACTGTTTACAGTAAGTGTGATCAAAATTAGGGTGAATATTTACTACTTTACTGGATTTATCTACAAAACTATCACTTTTTACGCCATGTTCAGTGTCTTTTACTATTTTTTTTTTAATATTTTGTGTTGAAAAAAATCTAGGCTGGGGCGTAATTTTGCGAGTCGAACTGGTATCTGGGTTTGAAATAAAAGATGAAGTCTCAGAACTTTGCAATTTAGCAATAAGCTTATCCACATTTTTCATCATATATAGTTGGTCTTATTTATTCAAGTTGGCTACATTTTCACTTAATTGCAGCAACATATTCATCTTTAATTGAAATTCGTTAACAGTAGCATCATTTACTACCGATGTGAATAATTCAAAATCATTCAATTCTGGCTGTGGAATATTTGCTATTAACGTTTCTATGTTAATAGTACTGCTAAATGCTTGAAAAAATTCTCTGACACATGCATGAATATTGTTTACATATGTTGCAGTATAAAATAATACTTTCACATGAACATTGAAATGAATGGTAGCATATATCGCATTTGCCACATCTTAGTAAACACACATCAGCTGGATAGTTACCAAGTTTTTGAATAATATAACTTTTATCTGCAGAGGTACTTGATACTACTACCCATTTGCCACTACCATATGCTGTTATCATATCTCCAGAAATTTCTACACTTTTCTTATGGCTTGCTTTTTTTTTAAAAATGGGTCCGGTTTTTTCCCCTTTTTTTTATAATAACTGTCAAATTTTTTATCATGTATTAATGACGATACTTCATATATTGTTCGGTCCAATCGTTTGCATTTTTTACCTTCAAAGTAACAATGTTTCAGTGATTTATGAAAAGCTTCTAAATACATATTAACATTTATTCCAGAATATTTTCTATTGCAGCAACTCTTTGAGCATAAGTGTTCCGAAAATAGGTTGCAAAATCTAATATATCGGAATCATTTACTAGGCCAGACAAAAATTACATCTAATCCTGCTTGAAATGTATCTTCACTGGTGTCTCTTAACAATGTTTGAAGGGTCTTAAGCACAATTTTCTTTTTATCCTGCGTCTTTATTTTCGAGAGATTATTTCGCCAGTTTCTTAAAACATGCCAGGAACGTAAAAACTGGCTTTTAACTGGTCCCATAACAGAACACCAAGCATTGTAAAAAGCTGGTTCATCATCAGTCATAAATACAGATGGATTTACTACCACACTTGAAAAGATGGGCATATGCATAGGTGTCTGATCGATCAGTGAAACAAAATCCCACTGAAACACCATGTCGAAATTCATTTACAACTAATAAAGTGTATAAATAAAAATCATATTTATTCAAGCCATGTGTCCCATCAACACACAATCTATCTGACCCAAATCGCTGAATCTCAGCCAATTGAATATTGGTCATTAGGATTAAACAAAAATCATTGTTATTAAATTCTAAATCTTCTTCGCCCTGATGTTTAAAATATATTACTGGATTGGGGAGTCGTTTTTTGCAAACGTTATACACATAAACCTACACTAATCCTATCATTCTCATGACGTTTCATTGGATGATCTATATTGAAACTTTTTCTAATGTTGTGGAGATCATTGTTTTCAATGAGATGAATTCGTTTCAACTCCTGGGGTATTTTCGATTGCCTAATATCGTTGATAATTCGTTTATTAGATATTTCCATCATAAGTTTTCCTAAGCGAGCATACAACAAAGGTAATAAAAAGTTTAATTCAAGGGAGAACAAAATGTAAAGTTCACAATAGAGGTGTTCCATGGATAAAATAAAATTTTGAATAAAAGGCAAAAACGTATGCTACATACTTAATAGTGTGCAAAGGTAAGATCTCAGGAATTTGGAAACAGTAAAAAATATAGGGTGTGATAAAAAGGAAAAAAAGGTTCATAATCATAAGATTGCTTTGAATGACATGTGCATATTATTTTTGGAAATGTGTTTTTTGCTACATGCACATTCATCACATATTATTTTTAGTTTTAGAATTATTGATGCGCAGTAGTACAGTGAATTCTTATCTTGGACACAGCGTACGATTTTAATTAGTAGTAAACTACACATAGTTTACTATTGTATACGTTGTTATTTGACATGTGGGGTTCGACAAGCACAAATAAATCAGTGTTTCATAAAAAGATACAAACCTGCAATTGCAATTCGATCTTTTTTATTAAGAAATTGTTTTCCAATACTACACATATGGCCAAAATGTGTAGAATAGTAAACAACAGAAACTGATGAGTTACACTTTCGTGTAAACGGCCGTAAAATTATTTAAGAAGTACAAACTGCACCACTATTGATTGAGCCACCATGTCTAAATTTAATGATTTATTTATCCTAGGATTAAAGGCACAATTACATGAAAAGTAAGTATCTTTTTGTGTGCGTGATTTATTATATGTAACAGCATTTACATAGTATGTAATATTTCCATTTTTTTCCATCTGATTTTTCCGTGTGTTAAAGTCTGTAAAAGAAAACAAAATCATTTTTGTAACTGGTATATACAATGACATTTGAATATACCGGGCGGAGGTAAATAATTAACAAATTCTAAATGTTTAAAATAAAGCAAGCGGTTAAATATACATAATTATAAACGGAACATACCGCCCACCAAAATGCAAGGCGTTTTAAAAGAAAATAATAAAAAGAGGAGGGCGGAATGAAAAAGCAAAGAAAAAAGATTTACAAAAACAAAGAAGAACTTTATTTTTACAATGAAGGCAAGGGACAAAGCTTTGATACAGGACGCTTCAACTCGCCATGAGCAGTTTTAAGTGTGACCACCCTAACGACACCATCCGTCCCAGGATTCACAGCCACAACACGGCCGAGGGACCAACGAAGAGGAGGAACATTAGTGACCTTAATCAGCACTAAGGTTCCCAACTCAAGTTGAGGAGACAATGTGTGCCACTTGGAGCGCTGTTGTAGCGAATGCAAATACTCCTTGGACCAACAGGACCAAAAATCCTGTTAAACTCGCTGGAGCAATTGACAACGAGAGAGGCGGTTAAGCGGAATGGCGATTAAAGGGGCAAAAGTTAAAAAAGACCGGGCGTAAGACAGCTCAAATCAGTGGGGTCATTGCTCAAAGAGGTGAGAGGACGTGAGTTCAAGATGGCCTCAAACTCGATAGCCAAATAAGATTGTTGAGTATACGCAAGCAAAGGGATCAAAGCATTGTGTAATTCAGAAGATGACAAAGGTCCGGAGTACCTTTTGAGTGGGTGACGTAAATTATGACGAAAACGGAGAATCCAAGCAACAATGCGCGTAATAAAGGGAAAAAAGAGTGATTTTCTAGAATTGATTGAATCCAACAGGAGGTTACGACAGCGGGTAAAACAATAGAGCGTTGCTCAGTGAGAACTTCAGGAGCATCTAAAGGCGGAATATGTGGACTGTAATTTTCGAAGGACTGGTACCAAGTTGGTGAAGCCGGCCACCATAAGGAACATTGGCACGAGTCTGTAGGGAGTAAACAACGTGACCCGACATCGGCAGGATTCTCGGTGCAGGAGATGTGATGCCAAGGGGGGCGAGACGTGTTTTCCTGAATATAAGCAACACGATTGGTGACGAAAGTCTTCCAACGCTGCGGCGGGGAACGAATCCACGAAAGTACTACGATGAAGTCAGACCAACAGTAAATTTTATGAAATGCAAGGTTAGAATCAAAGGTTTTGAAGACAAAGATTAATAATTTGCATTCCAATGCGGCGACCAACAATTCGAGCAGGAGCAAAGATTATACAAAGAGGAGCGACCTTAGACTTGGCGTACCTAAGCGAACCTCAACGGCGGAAGGGGTAACAAAGCGAAATAAACCACAGCACAGTAGCCACGTTCCGATGCGACAGCAAAGCAGCGAACTTTGCACGTAGTAAACTGCGACGGGATTAGCAAGCGGGGTAAAGCGAAATCCGAAAAAAACGGTAACACATGCAAGTATCTCTTCCACCAACGACGGAAGTCGGGTGTAGGGCAGCATTCCATTCTAATTTTAGCAACCATAAACGTTGAATTAAGTGTTTTACCAGGAAAGTAAGGGGGGATGAAAATGACTGCATGTTATAAAAATTGTGTATCTGTATCAAAGAATGCATACCCTAGGAAGGAGTTGGTAAAATTAAATTGTATAACATATTCGTGTACGTTGAATGCAACACAGCGTAATTGTATAGAGTTAAACTTTTTTACTAAGTGTCTGCCCTGTCAAAATTATATGTTGGTAACTACAACTGGTAGTATTTGGTTTATTAGCTCTCCAGAAGAAATTAAATGTATACCATATAAATATGGAGAAAGTTACAAGTATAGGCAACACGTCGAACGTAAGTGATGCATCTTTAGATATATTAATAATTAGCAATGTATTTTTATTGTACGTAACATGTGTGTTATTATTGTCTTCAATTATACCTCTGATTTGAGTATCTAAAATTTTTAAACGTTTAAGCAGGCCTAGTGAAGGGGTTAAAGACTTACGGTCTGCAAATAGTGTGACTTCTACAAATATGTGCTTTACAGTTCTTCAAAACGATTTTTATAAATTCCGACCATGTATTTTACCCTATATCTACAAGTTATTTATAAAGTGTGCAAAATAAATAGTATTACACATGCTGTTCTTTATCCAATGACATGTTAATAATGTATCGTGATTTTCCAAACGATAGTGAAATCTTGAACGCTATTTTGCATTACATATAAATAGCGTTGAAAGTCCTGTATTTTCCAATTATATACAAAGTAGGAGTTTTTTGCATTGAAGAGGTCCAGTCTACAGGAAAGCTCGACACATAAGTATTAGAAAAAGTTATAGGAAAACAGAACCATTGGCAGGAACTACTGGTTGCATGGCTGGATGGAGGCAGAAGTTGGATTAACAAAACAGATTTTTTATATATATATATATATATATATATATATATATATGCAGCGCCGCCGTCGCAGTACCACCGTCAACGTCGCTACCCCCCCCCGCCGTCGCCACAACCGACACCGTCGCCACCGCCGCCGCTACCTCCGTCAACGACTTCGCCTACGCATTCGTCACCATTGCCTTTGCCACCGCCGCCTCATCCACCTACGTCACTAATTTTTGACGTCAAACTCACACCTAACAACTGACGTCACAAGTGTCACATCCGTCATGTACACATAACTGTCACTTTGACAATCCGCCATCTTTGCTTACGTTACAATTTGTATTCGACATACCTTGTACAGAATACTTCATACATTTTTTAGTGGATAAATTAGCTGCTGCAGGATTCGAACCCGGGTCGCTTGAGTACAAATCAAGCACTTTAATTATTAGATCAATACAGACATTTGCAAATTATTACTAGATCCGATTCTTATTAAAACTACATAATCTTCTATACGACTTTAATAATACATATACAATAGATTATTTAACTGTGGATAAATCTACTAATAAAATTCATTGCGAAAAATATCTGGCGATCGCATGTTAAATTCTTATTTTCTTGTAGTAGGCAATGACTTGAATGATCGTTCTTCATTTCCAGCTGCTTTATTTAGACTTGGGACACCAAATATTTCCACATTTAGAACCTGATTGCTCGGCATACATTTGGATACGAATTATTGCTTATTTAACCCTTTCATATAAATCGCAACACAAGGCGGTATAACCTTTTTCAAGTGCAGCGCAAGAAAAACTGGTGATAATTGGGTTTTGATGGATTTTCGCAGTTAAGTCCGTGCAAGTGTGGTTCTGAAGCCATGTGTTATGTTTCTTAAAATTTTCACGTAAGTAAGTAGAGTCTAGGGCATCTCCAATATTTTGTGCTATATTTCGGCGCTTTCTAGGTTCAACACTGCCATTTCTTTAATGAAAAAGTTGCTTATTTGATAACGGATACCTTGTATATCCAGGATGTAAGTCATGTTTTCTCTTCGATGTCTGATTAACAAATGTTCAAATTTAGAGCAAACCCATATATATATATATATATATATATATATATATATATATATATATATATATATATAGTGTTGAACCTAGAAAGCGCCGAAATATAGCACAAAATATTGGAGATGCCCTAGACAAAAATGGTATTGTCGTGTACAGATCTGGGATGGCGAACGACAATATCCATAATTTCCATGTTTGGGCCAGCAACAACCTTTTGCAGACATTATTATAGTGTTATTGTGTTTTTAATTACCTGAACGTTTAAAGAAAAATAACGCGCTTTCGATTGCGAAAAACTTCTGCAATATTTGTTCCAGGATTTATTATGGGTATGTGTGTACCATCAATGCAACCAGAAACTGAAAAAATAGTTGAATATGTGCTCTTTGATCAGCTTCTATTTCTGGAAACTTTATAAATTCCCTACTTATATTCGCGAACATTACAGATATATTTTTAATTATTCTGGAAACGCTAGCCTGGCTAGTTCCACGCAAATATCCATGAACAAGATACAATACACAAAGGGCGTTATATATTCTCTGAAACTGGTGAAAACTTACTTGAAGACTACCAGTTGCATAGATAAGTAGTGTAACCAATACTTGCAAAATAGGTGGAATTGGCAAACCACGATTGTTTAATGGTTGTGGTTGATCAAATATTGAATACGCAATATCCCTAATAGCTGCTTTTGTATAGCGATATCGTTTGAAAAATTCATTTTCTCTGTAAAATTCCATGGGATTTTCTGAATCACGAATACACCGCTTTGGTAGCCTACATAAAAAAGTATTTTAGTAATGCAAGTGAAGGTGTGAAAGTTGCACCTATTCTTTAAATGTTCAATTCTTTCTTCTTCCAAATCTAAATATTCTAAAAACTCTCCTAGCTCATCGTCCATGGTATTCTAGTAAACAATACACAAAGTAAATAAGCATAAAATTATTAGCAAGTGAATAATAAAATATCTAACCTCAACTTTGGCAAAGTATAACTTAAGGGAAGGAATGACCTACCTTACATTTAAGGTATACTTGAGCATAAATTTAATGACTATGAAATTCGATTTTATATCATTGTAATACTTAAAGTTGAGGTGAACCTTGAGAATTGTCTAGGAATATGGCCCTTAGACTCGAACAAAATCAGATTCCCCATAGAAAAACAGTCGCTTCAAATTATCACTGATGCCTTCTTCTGTGATACACCGAGTAGCTTTCTAGCAGTGCTAGATAGAAGAAGACACACCTTAACATCTATTTGATATGCTTGAGATTCTTTGCCGGTAAGCAGTTTGTAGTGCTCTCGTAACTAGGCCACTTGGATTAATTTTTTTGCGGCTGTTGTAAGAATAAAACAGCAATACGCGCAAAACTCGGTATAATATACCGTCTGGCCTAACTGTCTTTTATACTTCTAAGAGTAATTGGCACTGAAAGAAAAGCGTTATCTGGCATGGAGGCAATCCAAGAGGCTTGCAGTAACATTCTCAATAACAACTCTGCAGACAACCTCATTCGAGATACTTATTAACTGTGTAAATCGTTGTATATAGTTTCAAAGAGACTACTTGAAATTAAACAAATGAGTTTTACTAAAAATACGTTTTGGTTCGCATTTTGAAAAGGTCCTGCTTACTTTGATACGCACCTTGTATGTTATCTGCGAAGATCACCCTTATTAAACATCACAGTAATGTGTGAAAAAACTTAGTTTGTTGTTTGGCGATGAAGCATCATCTAAAATCGCTTTTGTTTTTGTGAATTGATTCAGTGCGTGACATAGCGACATAGCTTTTGCAGATCGACATGTTGGATATTCTTATACATAGCAGCGAAACAAATTTGCGATTGTATACAATCAGTTGCAGGAAAATTGTAACGTTGATTTTTACTACATTATATGCTGCAATAAATAATATAAAATATTTTCAAATGTAAACGTGATTAAATCCCCGGGGCGTCAAACGCGTTTCAACTTTAAAGCTAACACTTAGCACCTGGTTATTCTAATACCTGTGCGTCTTTTATCACGGGGTGGCGTCCAGATGTCCCCGTGTTTGGTTGGCGGTAGCCCTTCTATCGACGAAGTGCAGGCATTTTGTAGAACGGTAGAGGAATAAGGAACGAAAAGGAAATGAACCACTTTGACGACTGTCCGAACTCTACAAAACATGTCTGCAGCATTACTGCAGTAATGAAAGGCCAGTAGCAAGGTATCTTTATTTCAACGCAACGGCTCCCATGAACCATCGTCTCTCCTCCAAAATAGGTTAGTGTTCTGACGCAAATTGGTGGGCACAGCTGCACGTTTAGAATGGGAAATACAATCTTTGCAACTTCCCAAAATACAACTCATATATTGTCTGGACATGTGAGAACCAAATCTTTGTGTAGTTTTCACGTAGCGCTTATAGCAAACAAAATAATACTGGCGAATTCCCCGTGCACGGTTTAAAAATCCCTGAACCTAACTAATGCAATGAATAGAAGATGAAGACTTTTTGAAACAAAGCGCAACAAAATGATAAACAGATTTAATGGTGGTCATTGAAATTTTGTATACAGCAAACTTAAATTAGTGAAATAGAGTGCATTTTTGCTGTCAAACAAAATAACTCAATGCAGTTTAACTGCTACTAAAATAACTTCAAATTTCTTTATAAAATTCGCATGTTTAGATAATAATCACAACAAAAAATAATATTCCATAATGCCGATGTGGTCGACTATATTGCGTTTGTTACAATTCAGTGCAGAATACGATATCTTACTTGTTCAATGTACTTTTGCATTGCATAGCTCGTAACCGGGGTCAGATGTAAGTGTATGAAAGTGTTTTGTGTTTCACCTACGTGCATAAGTAATACACTTACATCCAGTGTTGGGATTTAATTGTAATTGGATCTAAGTAATTGGAGTTTTTGTCGCGTTATTGGTTTAATGAATTGTTCCTTTAAAATACGAAAACCTAAGTATTATACGAACCACGAAGTTGCAGATACAGTGGAAATTTCGTACACTTATTGTGAAATCATTTCATGTACGTCGTAATGTGATTAAGTGCATTTAAAAAGCGATCCAAGAGCAAAATGCCTTATAGGGTTTTTCTTTAGCTAATCAATATCTATCACCTCCTAAATTTAATGATATAAACCTAATGCCATTTATAACAACGTAACAAGCAGGTGACGTACCATGAATTTAACCTTATAAATATAAAACTAAACAGAAATCAACTGTATTTGTGTTTCAAAATGAACTTATTAGGCGTACAAAAAGTTCTGAGTTTTTTCTTGCAAAATTCAATATTTATTTAAAAACAAACAAAAAGATATTAATCAACGAAATATTCCCCGTTTGCATCGATGACCTTTTGCCATCTTCCGGACAGTTTGCGAATTTCCTGATGATAGAAGCTCACTGGTTTCGAGGCGTTAAAGTCATAAAAGCATTTTCGTACCTCATCAAGTGTCACAAAGTGTGTATCAGCCAAGTGATGCTGCAGCGATCGGAATAGGTAATAATCGGAAGCCGACATGTCTGGGCTATACGCCGCATGCGGGAGAAGTTCCCAGCCTAACGCAAAGATTTGGTCCTGAGTCACTTTCGCAACATGTGGCCGTGCATTGTCATGAAGCAAATGGCCTCTTTTCTTCAAACGCATCGCTCAAATTGGTCAATTGTTGATGTTAGCGGTCTGCCGTAATTGTTTCACCCGGCTGTAACAACTCGTAGTACAATACACCTTTCCAATCCCACCATATGCAGAGCAAAACTTTCTTGCCGTGGATATTGGGCTTTGGAGTCGATGTTGAAGGTTGACCAGGGTCAACCCATTATTTTTTACGCTTCAGGTTAATTTAAAGTATCCACTTTTCATCGCCTGTAATGATTTGGTGCAGATAATCTTTTTTCCGAAACCTTGAAAACAAAGTGAGTGTGGTGTCACGCCGTCGATTTTTGTTGTCTTTGGACATTGCATGCGGAACCCATGTGCCTTCTTTCGGAACTTTTGCATTGCATGTAAACGTGTGAAAATGGCTTTCTGCGTAATGCCAAGCTGCTGTGCAAACTCCTTTTCAGTTTGTGCAAAGTTTTTATCCAACAATGCTTGCAGTTCGTCCGTTTTACCATTTGAGGGCATCCAACACGCGGTTCATCTTCAAGACTGAAATCTCATTGGCAAAATTTTTGACACCACCGTCTACACATAGCATGACTTACAGCCTTCTCCCCATATGCAACACAAATCATTTCAGTGACTTCAGCAGCATTTTTCTTCAGATAAAACGCAAAGTGGATGAAAAATCGAATATGCTCTTTTGTTATTGCCATCGTGAACACTACTGATTTTGCAGGTTATGTGCATCAAACGTCAAACCGCATGGTATTTTCAAAGACCAAATGTCAACGTTGTAAAACCGTAAAAGAGCAGGAAAACTAATGAATTTTAAATTGTGGTTTTGGTTGTATGAAATCTAAAGCTCAGAACTTTTTTGTACACCAAATAAATTAACAAAAGTGCTCTGTTCCCGAAATGTTTCGAAAAAAATTAAATGCTTGCTTTGGAAAAATGGATCATATGGCAACTGGTGCATTAAAATATCGAAGGATAGTTAATACGGAGTGATATACTAAAATTTGTTTTTTGCAAGTTTCTGCTAAAATCAGAAAGGACAACGTCATTCGACGAATCACTGCTCAACAAGACAATGCAAGAGCGCATACAGCACAACGAACTGTGGTAGTTGTGATCAGTGACATTATGCAAATAATGCGCATTGCCATTATTCGATAGATTTATCGCCCGATGACTTCTTTTTATTCTGATATATCAAAAATGCAATAGTTACCATCGTTCTTCATCGCCTGAAAAGTCTTTGAAAGATTTAATTAGCTTATTTCTGAGGTATCTCGTTCATAGTCGAAAAACTGTTTTGAAAAATGGTTTCATTGAATTCAAAAATGTATATCGATAAAAAAAGAATATTTTGAGAAGCAATAAAGCAATTTACATAACGTCATGACTGTTTTTTTTATATTTCGAATTATAGCAGTTAGCCTTGTAAACAACCGTACTATTAACTGTTTGTATTATGTAAATGTCTGTAATTAGTGTTACGTACGAGCCCTAACAACTATATATTGGGACAAAATAAAATACATATATAACTCACTTATTTAATAGTTTATTTGTTTTTATAGTAATTTTTTAATTTGATACTAATTAACTAATTAATTAACAACAATTGGGGTCATTCAGCAACACAAAAACAAAGTACTTATTCTATCATCTTTAGTTAACACAAAAAATGTTCAAATTGTGTGACAACTAAATATTGGGACAGTGTAAAGTAACTGTTTCAAATGAAACAAGATAAGAACAGTACGCTGTGAAAACAATGGAGAGCAAAACGTCAAATAAATTCGCAATACTTTTCTTACCGTATTGAGCTAATCGTTGTGTTTATTGAACAAAATGGTGCGTGGTATCTCTACAAATTCAAAAATACGTGAGTTAGTGCTTAAAAAGTATTGCCACAATAAAACAATACGTGAAGTTGCGGATGAACTCAATATTCATAAAACTACAGTGTGGAATATAATAAAGCATTACGGAGAAACGGGAAATATCCTAGATAAAAAGCGTAAAAGTCCAGGTCGGCCAAAAATAGTTTCTGATAGGAATAAGAGACTCTTAGTAAAACTATGCAAAAAATACCGAAGAAATCTTTAAGGCAAATTACGGTTGAATAGAATTATGAAACTGGATTAAATCTGTCAAGGGAATACTGTCGCCAGTGAATTCATAAAAGTGGACTCAAGTTTTATAAGGTCGAATTACAAGTAACAATTTAAAAGTATAATTTTAAACAAAATTGTTCTCTTATAGGCAAAGGAAAAGCCACTGTTGACGGAAAAACAAAAGAAAAACAGGCTCGCTTGGGCAAAATCTAAACTATCATGGTGTGTAGAAGATTGATCCAGAGTAATTTTTAGTGACGAATCAAAATTCGACGTATGTGTTGGTGATCACCGCAAGCGCATGATTCGCAATTGTAACGTGCATTTTTGTAGTTTAACATTTTACGCTTTTTCCCAATTAGTAAATACATTTCTGTAACTACTAGTTCTATATTTTATATTTATTAACTCCTTAGGCGAATGCGTCGTATTATAATGAGTGGATTGCATCGTTCTTGTCTTGCCGTTCGTATAGATTTTGTTCCTTTCGTGGATATACAAGTCTAGATAAGAGACGATAAGAAGTTGTAATAGCAACGAGTTGAATAAACCGAGGAGTAGTTGTAGTTTTGTTCTTGGTCCCTATATATTAATTACGTGGAAAAAAGACTGTTTCTTCTTTACTTTGACAATAGTGAGAATTAATGCGGGAAAATTTCGAATTGTTCATGAACGGGCACGGCGCGTTTTTGGTTGTTTTTCTTGTGAAATAGAAATTGTATATTAACTGTAGAAAGTGTAGTTCTTATTGCTTTGAAGTAAAGATGCTTTATAGGTAACGTGTTTGATTGACCACAAGTGCGGTTGTAAGGTCTTTTGACGGACGGTTTTAGCGATGCGCGTTGCTCTACTAATTGTTTTTGTTGCTTTTCTGTTGGAAATAAAAGTAGTAGAACGTGTTTTACTCGACCGCACGTGCGTTTTACGGGACATTGACTTAGTGATACGCGTTGCCTTACTAATTGTTTTTAGTTGTATTTCTTGTGAGATAAATGTTTTAAGGAACATTTGACGGACTTGCTTTAGTGATACACGTGCTTTACCCATTATGGTTCTTTTTTAGTTGTTTTGTCTTTTGATATTTAAACTGTGTGTGCGATCTAGTTTCGCGGTCCTTTTCTTCTCAGAGTAGCGCATACTTTGGATTATTTAAATACAGTGATACTGTAGTTTCTGAATTTCTAACAACAAAGAATCTAAAATAGATCATTGCTTGCGCAAATTTCGTTATTTGCGAAATATAACAGATTACCGGCTTACAAAGGTATTGGTTGAAGTTTCTCACTGCTTTTTGGGATGTTTATGAAAGTAATATACATTTGGTCCCAGTTGAAATTAAACTAGTGCTACAGAATATTTCGAAATTATTGTCTTAGGAAATAGAATTACCAAGAAATTTATCAAGGCTACATAGTTCCGACGCGTGATAATGTCTGCTGCTAACACCAGTGAAATACGTAGGTGTGATTAGTGTAACGTGTGATAAGTTCCATCAACACCCTCACAGTCAAGGGTGAAGTGCTTCGTTAGTGCAGGACATTGTTGAATCCCGCACTTCAGTTGCCAGGAAGCGTTGCTGAAGGACTTTTGTAAGTTGAACTATTTCCTACTTGTTATTACAGTATTGCCCGAAATAAACAGTACTGAAACTAAGTTGACGGTGTTTTTATGCGTGCGCTGTCACACTCAAGTTAGCTAGTATAGACCTGTCAAGTAAACCTCAAACAAGTAATTAGTAGGGCCTAATTGTTAAAAATGGTGTTAAGTACAGAGGAGAAAGTGTTTCTGGTAGAGCATTATTTTCGTTCATACGGAATCGGCCGACATAATGGTGCAAGTTTGCTATACGTGTCTGATCAATTCACACAAAGGTTTAATAAACGTTCTCCAAGTAATGCTGTAATTTTGAAGGTTATTGAAAAGTTTAGAAATACAGGTAGTGTATTGTGCCAACGAAAAGGAAACTCGGGCGTCCCAGGACAGTTAACAACAACAATAACCATGAACGTGTTTTGAGCAAATCTTAGAAAATCCGAAAGTCAGCCAGGCAAGGACAGCGTTACAACTTGATTTAAAAGAACTTCCTTTCAAAGAATCCTGAAGGAGCTGGGTACATTTTGTATGTGATTCAGGTACATCAACAACTACATCCTCGGATTATCGCAGTAGAGTGGAATATTGCGCCAGAATTCTCGCGTTACAGTATGAAAATCCTGAATTTTTGAAAAATGTTTGGTTTTCAGACGAAGCACATTTTCACTTGTCAGGGTATGTGAATCGTCGCACAAATCGATTTCTGGGCTTTGCCAGACCCGATGAGGTTCAAGAGGTTCCTTTACATAGTGAAAAAGTGAGTGTCTGGTGTGCTGTTTCCGGACACGGAATCATTGGTCCGTACTTTATCGAAGAGAATGGTAGGCAAGTCACACTTAATCAACAGAGGTACAGACAAATTTTAACACGATTTATTCCTGATCTACGTCAATTCTGTCGTGCACGTAACTTGGCATTTCGAAACCAATTTTTTCAGCAGGACGGGGCAACTTGCCATACTGTTGCCGCAATTCGTCAATTTCTTCAAGAACATTTTCCAAGCAAATTCATATCACGATTTACTGACTTCCTTATCCTTCACATTCTCCAGACCTCACACCTCCAGACGCATACATTTGGGGCATGGCTAAAATGCCGTTTTCAAACGGTCACCACAAACCATCGATGAATTAAAGGATGCCGTTAGAGTCTTCTTCGCAGCCCTGAGACAACCCTTATTCAATAACATGACCAGAAACTTAGAACATCGTTATGAAGTCTGTCTCGAACGAGGAGGTGCACATTTAGAACATATAATAAAGTGTCAATAATATGTATTTTTTAAATATACAAAACAATTACAATTTCAGTACTGTTTATTTCGGGCAATACTGTACTTTAAATATCTATCCGTTGTTTTACCATATCTTTGTCGTTCTGATACCTTTTACAAAAGACTTGCATGATATTTTAAAACATAAAAAAAAAGAAAGAAAGAAAGAAAGATCAATACTACTGAATTACTCATATCGATTGTGTCTTATCTATTTATCTTTTGTCAACATTTTATCTGATTTATGTTTAATTGGTGTGTGAGGAAACGTTTCTGCTACTCCCCAACATTACCTCACTTTGTACTAAACATTTTTCTGTATTGCTTTTACCGTTGTTATATTATATAGTTTATCTAAACAGTTTCTTTTTTTACATTCTACAAAGTACTGAATAATTTAGACTTTTCATTGCTGCTATGCTTATTCTTTTTTTTTCAGGTTTGCTTAACTATTTTTCTTGCAGGTATTGTCACTAACTCCTTACCGCCGCATACATTATATGTCAGTCTGCTTTCTACAACCCCCCCTACTCTCCGATTGAGCCCGGTCATTTCTTTGATTGTCTTTGTGTTACGCACGGCTACAAGCCAACGTAGAATAAATTTGGCGCCCAACGTGACTGCCACGATTAACGTGACATAAATTTGGCGCCCAACGTAACTGCCACGAAATAACGTAACACACTAAACATGAGGCTTTCCACAAAGATTGTCTAAAACGTACGGTAAAATTTCCTACAGGGTGATGATTTGGGGCTGCATGGTAGCTTCGGGATTAGGATGCTTTGAATTTATTGATGGTATCGTGAATGCTGTGAAACATCAACAAATATTGCAAAACAGTTTGCTACCAAGTATCGTAAAGTGTTGTCGAAAATTACATTTTTTAGCAGGATGGGGCGCCTTGCCGTACGGCCAAAACCACAAAAAGTGGATAGACGACCACAACATCAGTATTCTTTATTTACTCCTGAAAAGTGCAGAACCTTAGTTGAGTCAATGCCCAACCGAATTCAAGCAGTCATAAATTCCAAGTGCGATTTTGCTCCATATTAGACGTAAAAATTCTTGCTATTTCCCAATATTTAATAGCCACACAATTTAAACATTTTTCTTGTTTATTAGAGTTTGTAGAATAAGTATCTTGTTTTTGTGTTGCTGAATGGACCCAATTGTTGTTAATTAATTAGTTAATTAATATAAAATTAAAAAAATTACTACAAAAACAAATTAACTGTTAAATAAGTGAGTTATGTATGTATTTTATTTTATCTCAATATGTAGTTGTTAGGGCTCTTAATTCCATTTCGAATGGACCTGCACCTTGCCGAAGTTCTAAATTACTAGAACAGGTGAAATGGCTTGCGTGTTCTAATGAGCTAAAGAGCCAAACTACAGGTTCAACCAAAGTAGTAGAGTCGTTAGCGAGGAACCAGACTAAGACAGGTCCCCGAAAGAGGGCAGCGGCTCTTTCGGTACTTAGATTGCCAGAGACAATAGGGGTCGGTATGGCTGTCTAAGACACACTACCGCGATGTGGAAGGCAACGGGAAACCACCACATTATCTCCCAAGTATACAGCGTACTTAAATTGTAACAAACATGATAACATTCTCTGGCGTAAAAGATTCCGGAGTTAAAATAATCCCCCATTCGCATCTCCGGGAGGGGACTACTCGGAGGATGCGATCGGAAAGTTAAAAATAAGAGTCGGGAACATTCTGCGAGTCGGAGCGTGAAATGTTAGAAGTATGAATCAAGTAGGTAAGCTAGAGAACCTAAAATCGAAATGAATAGGTTATCACTAGACATAGTAGGGATCAGCGAAGTTCGGTGGCCAGAGGCGGAAGATTTTAGGAGTGGAGACTTCAGGGTAATTCACACAGGAGCAGAGAAAGGAAATTTGGATGTGGGGATAGTTATGCGGAAAAAGATAGGATACTGCGTAGAAAATTACTTACAAAAGAACGAAAGAGTACTTATGGTTAGATTAGAATCTAAACCGGTAAACAGAGTAATCATACAAGTATACATGCCCACCTCTAGCTACAGTGACGAAGAGGTAGAAGCCATCTACAAAGATATCGAAGACATATTAAGATACGTAAAAGGACGTGAAAATTTAATAATTACGGGGACTTTAATGCCGTGGTAGGTGAGGGTAGGGAAGGAGCGGTAGTAGGTTTATTTGGTTTAGGCACGAGAAACGACAGGGGAAATAGGCTGGTAGAATTTTGCGACAAGAACAATTTAATCATCACAAACATATTATTTCAACATCATACTAGAAGACGATATACGTGGAAGATGCCAAAAGATATAGAAAGATATCAAATAGATTACATTCTTGTTAGACAACGGTTTAGGAATCAAGTAAAAGACTGTAGAAGCTACCCAGAAGTAGATACAGACACTGACCACAACATCGTAATTATAAAAGCCGCACTTAAATTTAATAATTTGAAAAAAAGAAACGGAAAAGGCAATTAGAGAAACTAAAAGATAAAGATATTCAAGAAAGATTCGAAAAAAGTCTAATGAATTGCTCAAAGATATCGGGAAAATATCTGATACTAAGGAAGTAGAAACAGAGTGGAATAACATTAAATCCAGCCTAGACATGGCGGCCATAGATATTTTGGGGTATACAAAAAAAGAAAATAAGAAACCATGGATAACAAAGGATATCCTAAATTTAATAGAAGACAAAAATAAATCAGACAAAATAGGAAAGCAGAGATACAAAGCCATAAAATGGGAAATTATTCGAAAATGCATGAGAGTTAAAGAACAATGGATTGATGAAAAGTGCAAAGAGGTACAAACGAAGATGGATATAGGAAAGACAGACCAAGCATACAAATTAATTAGAATGAATTTTAGGGATATTAAACCGTATAGCAAAAATATAAGGCACGCACAAGGAAATGTCATCATAGAAAACGTAGAGAAAGTGAGTAGATGGCAAGAATATAAAGGGAACTTATATGCAGGAGAGGAACTAACTGCACTAGAACAGGAATCTATTCTATACTTAGAGATGAGTTTGAATTAGCATTAAAGAGTCTGAAAAATAGTAAGGCGCCGAGTACGGATAAGGTGCAAGCAGAAACTCTAAAAGCCGCTAGACAAGCAGTAACAGAACGTCTCTTCCAACTTGTAAGCTATATGTATGAGACAGGCGAGATACCCAAAGATTTCAAACGTAGCTTCATAGTAACTATACCAAAAAAGAAAGGCGCGGATAGATGTGAAAATTTTCGAACAATAAGTTTGACAGCCAGCACACGTGTCAAAAATATTAACTAGAATTGTGCAAAGACGAATGGAAAAATGGGCGGAAGAAATACTAGGAGAAGACCAATTTGGGTTTAGGCGAAACAGGGGAACACGGGAGGCTATTTTAGCTCTGCGAGTGTAATGGAGAAAACAATAGAAAAAGGGGAAAGCGTGTATATAGGGTTTGTAGATCTGGAAAAAGCATTCGACAATGTAAAATGGAAAAAAATGTTTGAAATACTCAAAAAGATTGGAATGAGTTATAGGAATAGACGAATAGTACATAGCTTATACAAAGAGCAAACAGCAGTAATAGAATTAGAGCAGGAACGTAGAGAAGTAAACATTAGGAAAGGGGTGAGACAGGAATGTGCCCTATCCCCATTGATTTTTAACTTGTACATAGAAGAGACAATGAATACTGTCAAATGCAGGAAGACATTTGGAATTACTATGCAGGGACAAAAAATTGATATGCTTAGATTTGTAGATGATATAGCGGTATTAGCGTCTAGCAAGAATGAGTTAGAAGCTGCTCTTAATGAAATGGAAACGGTTCTAACAGAGAGATACGGTATGAAAATTAACAAAACTAAAACTAAAGTTCTAGTATGCAAAGGTGGGGAAAATAAATCAAAAACAAGAATACAAGTATGTAACACGAACTTACAAAAGGTTAATGATTTCTGCTACCTAGGAAGCCAAATAACGCAAGATGGGAAAAGCACAAAAGATATAAAACAAAGATTAGCACAAGGTCGTGCTACATTTAACAAGAAAAAGCAACTATTGTGCTCAACGACCACAAACATAAAAACAAGGAAAAGATTGCTTAAAACATATTTGTGGAGCACAGCACTGTACGGCTATGAAGCCTGGACAGTAGGAGAAGCGGACAAGAAAGAGATAGAAGCCTTTAAAATGTGGTGCTACAGACGTATGATGAAGATATCATGGACAGACTATTACACTTCTATTGGTGATAGTTTATATGGTCGATAAAACAGGTTACAAAGTATTGCACTTTAAAGGGTGATACATTTATATGGTGATAGTTCCTAAAAGTCGGTAATACAGTTACCAAAGTTCATAAGATACATCGCGCAAGCGCAATAGATAAAAAGCAATGCAACGCCCTGGCGGCCGGAAGCGCAAACCTTATGACAGGTTCCGCGTGGCCAACTACCATGACGTCACCGATACAAAAGGCATATTGCGCAATAATCAGAAATTTACATACATATAAGATAAAAAATAATTTACTCACATGATAGGTCCAGTTTTTCCCCAGGTACGCCTATCATCCTTCCGGGTCGATAAAGATGGTATTGCTCCGGGCTCCGGTGGTGTTAGCTGAGCATGGACATCAGGGTCGTGGGCTGCTCCAGGGTCGTATCAGAGTCCTAAATGTAGTGGAACGACAGGAAAGGTTTATTAGGAAAGACACACAAAGATAAGCAAGGCAAGGGAATCTACATAATAAGATAAGATACGATACCGGCACGACTACTTCACTTGAAGATCAAAGGAAAACAGCCACGTTTCAGAGCGTCACCAAAACTCGTCCCCACTCTTTTGTCTTTTTCACACCGCCGAAGTTATTCGCCTACCTCTCTAGTGTCGTGCGATCTGCGCAAATGCACTCTGACGTAAAGGAAGTACACGCCTAGTCTATTTAAAATTCCCGCGCACTGCGTCTTTTGAAATTATGGGCGAAACTTCCATACATCAAAACTTAACCTAAAAACACTGTTTAAGTGCAAATTGCACGTAACAATCGCGACAAAGCCACAAAAGAAAAAACTTAAAAAATGAAAAAGTCTGTTAGCACAGTAACAGCTTAAAATCTAAATCCTAACTACCCTACATAAACCCTAACTTAAAACCTACAAAATGTTTATATAAGGCGCCGCCTGGTTTTTTCGACCGAGAACACGTCTACCGAAGTACCAGGAAACGGAATAGATAGCCCGATAGTCTTTGACTACACTAATTATCGACAGCACAAATTTGTCGGGGAGCATGAAACACTACTTAAACTAACACGGGTGCGACAAGTCGCCTAAACTATCTAAACCTATCTAACTAAAGCTAACATAAAAGTTCTTATGTGCAAACACACATGAGTGTTGCATCGAAACTATTCTTCCTTTGGCAAGAAGTGCCCAAATTTAAAAATGTTCATGGAGTACGTCACTCTGCACTCTAGCAAATTTTGTTCCTGGTACTTTGGTTTTCTACGATGCACATTTATAACTTGTTCATGACATAGTTGTGAATCAACAAATTTACCAAAAGTACCACCTACTAAATCCTTATATGCTAACCTAACAAATTACATTTCTATATTGGGTTAGCTTTTTCACTTAAATATTAAAAAAAATAATTCCCACGTCTGGTCATAGATACCACACGTTAGGACGATAAAAAGATAAGATAAGATCTCAAATTGTTGTTAAAGATAGTAGATAAGATAATGATATTAAGCTTAAGTTGTTATCCTCAAAGGTAATAGACAAGATAACGATATTAAGCTTTAGTTATATTTGAGATACTAGATAAGATAACGCGATATTGAGCTAAAGTGATTATAAGAGATAGTAGGTAAAGTAACATGAATTTAAAAAAAGCTATTACTAAAGATAACCGGTAAGATAACGCGAAATAACTCGAAGTTATTCCTAACGGTAGTCGGTAAGATAACGAGAAATTAAACCAAAATTATTACTAACGGTAGTCAGTAAGATAACGAGACTAAACTAAGGTTATTATTAAAGGTAATCAGTAAGATAACGATATTAAAACTAAGGGTATTATCGAAGATAATAAGAAGACAAAGGTTTTGGCCTAGTTATTACCCAAGACAATGAATAACAACAATAGAGTGGCTCCAGTAGAGCCGTTTAAATGGGGATTAACTCGTGCCCTCTAAAAAGAGAAACCCGTGAAGCAGGTCCGTTCACACGAAACAGCACGAGAGACCGGCAAAGACATTTGGGTGCATCCCTGCACCCGGCGATAATCGGTATCGGTGATACTATCACCCGATACCCACACGGTATATAAGATATACACATCCACTCACACATTCACACACTCATACATACCTTTACTGCCAGAGCCCATGCACTGACAGCGGCACCGCATGACCTCACGAAAGATTCGCAGAGACATGGTCCAGGTGTCTGTGAAAACCTCCCGCGCAACCACACGGTGACTAACAGAAATGAAAAGGCAGTAGAAATAAGAAAGGTAAAAAGAAGGAGGTTGGTTTTTTGGAATGCATTAGAGGCACTTCCAGGTAGAAGAAAGTAGAGGAAGGGCTCGCATTGAGCAAAAGCGACAGAGAAAAAGGTGGATAGCAAAGCGCTACTCAACCAACCAGTGTGGCCAGTAGCTCGGAATGAGGGAACATCACTCTTATGTGGCAGACGGGTGTTCGGGGACAAGAACAGGTCCACCGAAAGAAGAATAAGGCATAGCGGAGATAGCCGGTTAAGAAAAAAGTATAGTTTTTGGACAAGCGTCCGAGAGAAGGTAGAGAGTTGTCCCTATTAAACACAGCGCAGTCTGAAGGACCACCTGCGATATTAATCCGACAAGATAAGGTATAGACATAAGCTTAAAATTCACTAGGCTCCTAAGAGAACTAGTACGATCATTTTCCTAACGAGTGCATCGACTACGATAAGAAAATCAGACAAAAGTTGACACGACAACTTAAAAGTATCATTACAGATACAAACACACAAAAACAAACTGTAGTTTTTTAAAACGGTAGCACCCTAAACACACAAAAATGCCCAATTATAAGCAGTTAAGTACAGATACACTGTCCCAATATGCTAAAACAACCGAGAATTTAATAAGATAACAATAAGAAGCAATAGCACCTCACCACAAAGTTCAATAAAAAACAATGAAAAAAAATGTTTATAAGTTATGTTGATTTAATAGAAAAAGAAAGAAATAATGATGTAGTATAATGTAGGCGACTGCAATAATTCAGAAGAAAAACACATGGAATAGGCAATCCTAGTTCTTTGCGACTGCGAATATGAACTATTTCTTACAATGGCATAGGCCGCGTCTCCTATGTGAGTCCAAGGAAGAAAGCATTCACTCTAACATCAGCTAAAACCAATCATAAAAATTCAATGAGTTATTGCAACCAAAGTTACGACAATTACCACACAATTAAACTATGTAAGAAAAATACTAAAAACCAAATAATATGTAGTAAGAAAAATGCAAAGGTTAATTAAATGAAACAACAGAGTTATATTGGGGGGTATAGAGAATGAAGTGATATATAAGTAACGGTATGGTCAAAGAAAAGTCAACCAAAAGAAAAAGATAGCTAATTTAAGGGAAGTAAAGTTAAACGTATAAGAAATTATACACTATACGAGAGAGGGAATAAGTAATTAAAGTTAACTAATTGATGGTGAGAACAAAAAAATATTAGGTAAATCGTAAGGGTTTAATCATATTAAGGTACCAGGGATCAGGGGTTAAATTTGGAAGGTTAAGAGAAACAACATCACGAGATAAGGCATCAGGTACGATATTTAATTTGCCAGGCCTATGCCTAACGTCAAAAGTGAATTGAGAGATACGCAAGTGCCATCTTGCCAAACAACCTGCGGGTTATTTTAAGTTATTAAGCCAAGTAAAAGCTAAGAACATTAGGTACATTGTCAAAGAAGTAAACGTGACAAGCTCTTAGATATACATAAAGTTAAACGATTTTAAAGACAATTTTAAGGCATTTAATGAAGTTTAAATCGATATGTAAAGAGATAAGGGTAATTAAAAGTCGATTCACCAATAAAATTGTTGAAAAACAAAAAGACATTCTATAGAGCATATTTTTACTGGGATGGGAAGTTCTCATTTGAGTTCTACCCAAACCAATAAGGAAAAATTTCAACATCATTATTAAAAAAAAATGATTCACAAATTTTAAACGACAACTTACCAACCGAATCCTCGTCTAGACTTAAGTAACGCTGAGCGACCAACCCTTGGGTCTCGTCTAGACTTATATACCGCTGGACGACCAAATTCGACAGTAAACCTCGCTTAACGGATGTTAAGGTACGTTGAAATATCAATAACTAAAAAAAAAAATGCAATCAGACAAAATTAAACTCGTACATGAAAGAAAAATTCCACGATACCTATCCAAAAGGTATTCCAAATTATTGGAATGTTCTTTCAATATTAGAGAAGTTATCAACAAGTATCGTAAATGAGTTTAAATAATAAACGTTAACGGAAATTTTCTTTATTTTAGTATTCTAAAGAACAGATATAAAGAGATGCAGTTTATTACAACATTTTGAAAGGTAAAAATATAGTCTAGGTAATTTCGTTACTATATATAAGGCAAGGACCTCTATAGAACGCATTTATAGGTTATACTGTTTAAAACATATAACGGAAAAACTTTTAAAACTATATCCAAACAAGATAATATCTAAGAGAAAAAAATATATCAGGGTTAGGTCAAAATAACGCTTTAAAAGACACTAAAAACTTAGGTAAATAGGAAATCCATATTTAGGCAAACAATTTTGTTATTAAATAGGTAAATCACTAAGGCATTTTTTAAAACGTAACATACAAGACAGTGTGCTCAAGTTCAAAAAGATCTTCTAAAGTTAGCAAAACAAACAAAGATATTTTAATTTAATATATGTAGATAATTTTGTAATAAACAGTGTTTAAAGGTATCTAATTAAGGTAAATACTTATTTGTATACTTACATGCATAAAAAAATAGGGTTAGATAATTTCCTAAAGGTCATATTTAAATCCGAAAATAAACCCATCACTCACAACAACATAATTGAAGTTAACAAACAGATCGCACATTCTAAATTTAGAAAAACATTATATTAAAAACACATTTTATAAACAACAGTTATATTTTCAAAATGGCGGTATTCACTTTTCAATTGCCATAGCAACTAATTTTTTGACATCTAAAAAGAATGAGGCATGTTCCAAAATGCGGGTATAAAGTTCAAGGTTATAGATATTTGGTAATTGGTTTTAAGTGAAAAAACTATTTTTAAATAACATAACCTCCACGTTAATAAGGGCGCCAACAAAGTTAAGAACGAAGAGGTACTAAAAATGGTAGGAGAAGAAAGAAATATGTGGAAAACTGTAAAAAATAAGAGAGATAGGATGATAGGCCACATACTACGGCATGAGGGAATAGTGCGGAATATTTTAGAAGCAGAGATAGGAAAAAAGAGAAGAAGAGACAGACCTAGGTTAGACTACCACACACAGATAGTAAAAGATGTAGGCTGTAGGGGTTTCAGGGAGATGTGTAGGCTAGCCCAGAATATAAATCAATGTAGGTACGCATCCAACTAATCCCAAGATGGATAAACTAATGACGAAAAAATAATTGTGCTTAAACATGATGATTATTATAAGTAACTACAAGAATTGGTTGGGCAATATTCTCGAATAATGTTAAGTGTGTGAAAGGATTTACTGGAAAATCATTACTTTGGCAAATGTCTAAAAGTTGGGGGATCTTGGTAGCCACAGGTTGCTTAACCCCCTTCACTGAATCTCGGTGAAATAGGGCGTAAAATTAGAAAACAATAGAAGGGGAACGAGCTGTATACACATGCTGTGTGAGAATTTCAGGGAACTATGTAGGCTAGCTCAGAATATAAATAAGTGCAGGTACGTGTCCAACCAGTTTTGAGACGGAAAACCTAATAATGAAAAAATAAGCGCAGATAAATCCGATGATTAGTATAAACAACTAGTTGTTGGTTGCGAAATATCTGCAACTAATGATGACTGTGCGAAAAGATATATTGGAAAATATATTAAATCGGTAAATGGTTAAGTGTTGGGGGAACTTGGCAGCCACAGGCTGCTTACCTCCCTTCACAACTACTGAAGGTCGGAGAAATAGGGTATATAATTGTAAAACATTGGAAGGTGACCGAACTGCATCTATCAAGAAAAAACAGGGCTTATGAAAAAAGACAAGAAACATAGAACAAGAAGAAAATTGTTGAAAGCATATGTGTGGAGCACAGCACAGTATGTCTATGAAATACGGGCAGTCTGAAACGCAGCAGAAAAACGGTAGCAGCCTTTTGAAATGCTGTGCTTTAGATGTATGAGGACGATAGCATGGACAGACAAAGATAATAACAAATAGGTTATAGAAATAGTAGGGGAGCAAGGATATGTGGGAAAAAGATAAGAGAAATAGAAGGGCAGAATATGTTCTAAGGCATTTTTGGGGAAAACGACGATAACTCATAAGCTTTCTTTATGATTTCTTCCTATTTAACTGTTCTATTTTTATACAATAAGCACTCCTTGATAGTTTAACTACATACATTAGTTTGTTCAGTTGGAAGGTTGCCAAATTTTTGCCTAAAAGTCATTGTAATATGGGCAGAAAATTTATTTCTTTACAACAAAAGATGGGATAAACAAATCATGGCTTTTCTTAGTAACGGATAAAAGTCTAAGTTCTGATACTCAATTCAGAAAAAAAAAACCGATAAAGTAGAAACGCATCGTGTTGCCAGGAGCGACTAGAATAGGATTCTCTACGCCTGACAATAGAGTCCCCACAGTGGATATTAAATCATTTAATGGTCCACACCATATAAAAGTCACTGGTATTGATTCAGCAAAAACTACAATACAAACCATCTTAAATTTTATTACTAACATCTATCTGTATACTACTACAAAATCTTTACGTCTAATGACGCAAAGTCGAGATATACCAGTACTGAAAGTCAATGCATTTGAAAGAAAACGGCGTTTCCTTTGACGTCACTAAAGCAGAAACTCTTACCAGCAATATTTTAGGTCTCGGTTACAGCTTTCAAAAAGAAAAAATAACTGGCTGTATTAGATTTCATCAACGCCATTACAATTATTATCGCGCTGAAAGGAGCTTTATTTGTACGAATAAATTTAGAAGTTTACAGTATACAAAAGCGTGTTGCAGAATTTTCCACAAAAAGCAGACACAAATAAATTTAAAATTTAACATATGCATGCTGAAAGGTAACGTCTAGCCAAGCGTGAATAGGAAATTACCTAGAATTTTTATTGTAATCAATTTCTTATAAAATAAATTTTAAAAAGTGAGAATATCCTAACAAGTTAGCGGTTAATGAAATTATCTTGTGACGCTCGTAATAAAAAATTCTTAAAATACAGAACAGTAAACAATTATCTTCGCTTTTATTAGTTTCGCAGACTAAAAATTACAGACATTAACTATTTTAAGACATGAATAAATATTTGATTTATGCAATTATTTACATTTATAAACATTATTACTTATAAATTATAGGCATATGCTGTCCAACTACTTAACGTCTGGTCGAAAGATCTAAATTATAAATTGAGGTAAGTGGTGATAATAATTAAATAAATTTTGTCGTACACATGGAGTAATTACAAGAGTATACTGTATAATATTCAATGTGATCCATTTATATAAACGGAAAAATAAAGAATAACATCCGGAATAGTAAATTAATTTGCCAAAATCTTTTTTTAGAAAGCCAGTGAATATTCTGTTTATTTTGTTATTCTTGCTAAAACAAGCTACATTTTCAAACAAAGACGTTATTACAAATTTTGAAGTACTTACGTTAGAGGAACGAAAATATATTTCAAAAATTTTGCAATAAACGGATTTCAGTGCTATCCAAAACCTTTTAGGTGCTACATTATTTGAGCATCAGCTCAATATCTAACCAATAAGCTACACTATAAACTGCCTTGCAATACGAATTTTTCCAATATGTCAATCCAATGATGATTCAAATGGTGTTGAGGAGAATCGTATGGAGTTCGTCAGTGACACGGGAAAATTTAGAACTCCTATATTGAACCCTTTACTTGGTAACGTATCTTTACGGATGCGCAGTTTTTATTGTAACGTATTTCGTTAAAAACATAAGTAGATATGCAAGGTTACCACGAGCGCAAAAAAACGGTTTTCTTATGGGATTTAACATGTGAAATTCTAAGGTCCAAAAAGACCATTTTTGCCAGATACAAAGGTCATTCACCACGGGCGATCCTACATTCAACGTTCATGTGACTTTTGCTCAGCCGTTTTATATGGAAATTCTGGTGGTGTCTGATCCACAATCCCCACCCCGACTCTCCCTCTCACCGTGCTAAATAAAAATGAGGAATCATTAAAATGCTTTATTACACATTGCACTTACATTCATTGATTTTATATGCTATAACACACATATTTTTAATATTGCTTATATGAATATCAGTTTATCTGAATTAACATAAACATATATTGATTGCTTATATCTAAGTTAACATTTTTTAGACTAACATACCTAAATACTACATTAACAAATAACAGTACATTTACAATAGGATTGGAGGTACCAATCCAATCAACATATAGTACATAACTTTACACCTATTACATATAAGTTAACATTTTATTTAGATATTTACATTTATTTACTAGATGAACATATTTACACCTACATACTACATGCATATAGTAGACTAATTTATTATACTTTAAACCGCCTCCTCAATTTCCATGCTATCTATGGAATAATGACCTATGGGTAATATATTGTTTGATCCTGGTATTAAATATCTTTTATCATCGTGTAGACTTAAGGCTATTTTATCTTGAATGATTGTATGAACATGATGTTTAGATGAGTAAATCAAATTTTGTGAAATGAACTTTATTTATACTCATCTACACAACGAGCAAAGTCGTTAAAGGTAATATGGTTTTTAATAACTGATTTTTTAATTCTCTTGACATTTTTAGTTACACCAAAATTAGAGAGAGCCGTTGGCGGTATAGAAGTATCTTTTTGTATACGCAAGCGTTCAGCTTTCTCCTCTTCCGATGTTTTGAAAACCTTCGTCACATACTTTTAGATTTCAACCCGATAAAGTTGGTCATAATCCGTCCATTGCTTTCATATTTCATCATTTCCAATACTTTTTTATTTACTAGAGCATTTTATAGATGTTGTCCTGCTGATAGTCTGAAGTATCAAAATATTTGTGACAGTCCCGCCTCATAGGGATCATGGTTTAATATTTTATAGGTAAGGCTATCTGTGTCGGTATATTGAACACTCAAGTCCTTTCCAAATGTGGATAACATGTATTTATATTGAAATTCATAAATAGTGAGTTTAGATAAGTCTAGTACACACATCCCCACATATATCGGTTTATTAAAATAGATTTCTGATTTATCTAATTCAACCAGTACAAGATTTTCATCAAATACTGTTAGATGTTTGAACAGAGGATTGGATATACGAGCACCATACCTACCATCTCAATTTTGAACAAGCTTAACATTACAATGTATTCGCTTGTTTTCTATTGTTTTACCAAAAACTGCATTGTTCATTTATTTGAACAAATTTTTTTCGAATTCATTTTTTGCACGTTTCCAAAGCTCAGTATTCAGGTCAATGTAAGACTTTAACCAACAGCTCTGCTTAAATTTAAGTACGCTATGAATGGTTTTTAATTCGAGTCCGTTTAACAGCACCTGCTTCAGACTTCTATAATGGATGACATATTTACATTTCGAATTCAACGTGACCATTAATTTAGTATTTTGAGCTCTCTCTACAGGCGTTTTTCCAGTCTTCGGGTCAATGTGCTCAGGACAGAAAAGAATGCCCTTCTGTAGGTCATGGATATGTTTGGGATACTCCAAATCGACTCCAAGATGTAGCCTTCAGGAGCATTATCAGGAACAGATATCACATCGATGTTGGTGTCGGTCCATTCATGGGCGGCTCCGTGGCGTAGTGGTATGTGTGTGACTACTACGCCCAAGGTCCCGGGTTCGAATCCCGACACGGTCCGCTTGAAAAATGTTAGGCGAGCATTTTTCACAAAAATACACCCTCGTTCGGATGAGAGGTAAAATGGAGGTCCCGTGTGTGAGTGTTGTCACGCACGTTAAAGATCCCTACCTTGCTTGGAACAGCAAGGGTTCGGCAAAATTCAAAATTTTCCAGGTAACAAAAACTCGCTTCCTGGCCAATGTAGTACCTTCGGGTGGAGCATTGGAAAATCACATGTAATGTCGGTCCATTCAAAGTCACCATATGGAAGAGGTTGACTCATGGCCCACCCATACTGGTTGTTTATATCGAAATACATTAGATATTCATCAGGTTTGGATGAATCATAAGTGGGTAGATATTTATTGTTAACAGAGGCACATCGCTCCGAACACACTTGACTAAGACCCCCGCGTATACCCTTCTCAATAAACAAGAGTTGATGAATTTCCGTTAATAACTTAAGTTCCTGGTCTGAATGCTTTATCATTGCGTCCCAAGTATACCCAGGCAGTGTATAGTAGTGGGCGGGTTTTCAAGAATATATTTAGTGAAAGAAATATACTTTTCATTAGTTACTGCGAGTTCCTCTATACGACTTTCTAAATTAATAGCAATGTCTTTAATTATAAAATGACAATCATAACCACTTAGGTTGTGAAAAACGATGGGAATTTTTCAAGAGTCTTGATGATTTATATTACAATCCGAATATGCTGGGCCTCTATAGTTATTAGCTGGTGTAAAATGATTATGCCCAGGAACCTTTATATCTCCAACATTAAATGGTTTATCACAGATATAACAATGCGTTACGGCTATGAAATCGGTTTCCTGTTGCAATGTTAATGGGGTTACATCATACGGACACATAAAAACTGTTTCAACATCCTCTGCTAACTGTCGTAGCTCTTTTGAAACCCAATTTATGAATCTTCACCGCGATATGACCGATACAACGGTAACGAGTTATCATACTCACACTTGACATAATATCCCACACTACACGGTATATGTTCTTGATATTTTTGAGCATCCCCAGTGGGCTTCAAAAGACATTCTAAATCGGCATATACTACAAATGTAACTTGAACTTTGTTTCGAAAATTTCTAAAACGGAGGATTTTATTTTTTTCTGTAGGCAACCAAGGTACACCCTATTCTTTCACTTTACAATCATTCATATGTTTTATTAATTTTTCCTCTGAAATGAAGTAGTGGAGACAACGATTACAAAAATATTTTCTATTTTTCTTAACACTAACTTGAAAAGACACTAATCGACTCAAATCCTTGATCCATACATATTGGGAATTAAACGGTTCAATTATATCATAGATTTCCAAATCATCACCATAAGACCGGTTATGAATCATCAAGAGTTTAACATGTTTGTTTTTTCTATTATCTGATACGAACAAAGGAACGATTGTAAATTTTTGTTTGTTTAGTTTAAGAGTATATACATTAGCTGAAATATTATTCTGAGATTAAAAATTTATAATTTGATTTAGAGTCACAGGGAACTGGATACCTTATAGATTTAATACAAATGAATAATGAGGATATTTAAAGAGCCTTTGAGGATCATGACCGATAGGGTAAAGTGCAGATACTATAGACCATGACATACTATATTACATACTATAGACACGCTGGTCATTATTCCTTACGTTAATACATGTCTGTTTACGTTGTATTTGAGGTGGCAGCTCGATATATGATGATTCTCGCATGGGGTCATACTTATTTATATTAATACATAAATTATAAATACTTTTCAATATCCAACCATTATCACGTTCTTGAAAGTGTTCTATTTTCATCGTTATTGGTTTTACAACGTTAGTAGCAAACCATATGTTCAGATCTGTATTCTTGAATATTGGCACGGTAGATGTTGTAAAATATTTATATTCTCGTTTAACTTGAGAACCGGGTATAAGCTCAAACTCTCTGCAGAAGGATGTGTTTACCTTGATAACTTCATTTTGCTCAAGTGTAGTGTGAATTCTTCTCTTGAAAACACTCTTACAATCTGCTAAAAAGGTTTTTACATCTCTATGTTTCAGATTACTAATTACACCAATATGAATACGTCTTTTGAAAGCAGAAATCGAGTCCTCCCAACGCAATCGATGGTTAGCAGTCTCCTTTTTGTTTTGATACCCTGCTCCTCTCTTTTGTGCTACTTTCAATTGGGTACGCAAGGTTTTAATATTAGCCAAGGATGCCAGTAACTGCTGTTTTTCACCAACAGACTTTACATGCTTTATAGCATCATGTAATCTACGCATTCCAACCATGCATAAACGTACCCCTTCTTCAACCTGTTTAATTCTATAATGGTGTTGCACCAACCCAAGGAGGGCAGCAATATTTTTTATTAGTTCCAAAAAACGATTCATCTTGGCAGCTTAACGTTCTGCAACAAGTAACACACGATCAACGTTTTACACTTAATAAAGACTGTTGTATGTTTTAAAGATAGACTTGCTTGTTAAATGCTGAATAAGAACTGACGCTCCGCTCGATAGCAACGGTTTATATACCTGCGAACGCGCCCGCAGAAACAGTAATAAACCCACTCATCAAGAAATTGAATGCTGTCGTCTGCAGAAAAAATAAATAAAATAAAATAAACGTAGTCAGCATGAAATTTAATGCTGACATCCGCAGAAACAGGAATAAACCCAGGCCTCAAGAAATTTAATGCTGATGTCTGCAAAAATTAATAAACCCAGTCATCAAGAAATTAAATGCTGGCGTCCGCAGAAAAATAAATAAACCTAATCAGCAAGAAATTTAATGCTGACATCCGCAGAATATCAAATAAACCCACTCCGCAAGAAATTTAATGCTGTCTGCAAAAAATGAATAAACTGTTAGGTAGAAATTGTTACAAAATCCAGTAAGTATATTGAATTATGATATTACGTATAATTATTATTGTTAATGTTGTAATACTTCCTTGGAATACGCAATATCAGCTCAGAGTTCAACGTTCAATATACCTATAAGCTAATACTAAAATACGCAAATTCTAAAAGGATTGATTTTATATAATTGCTGAAATGAACCGTTGTAATTAGTTGCACTAGAAGGTAAGGCAAGTCGAGTTATGTACTTCAAGCAGATATGTTTTTGAGTTATTAATAAGTAACAACAATAATTACAATCGACGGAATTATATTAATAACTATAGAGGTCAAGGTTCTAACTTTGCAACTAACAATGCTGACCTAACCAACAAACACGGGCAAGCCATTTAACCTAGATACGGTGGAAATCGGAGAAATTTTAATTTCAATAAAAATTACCGAAGAACAAATTATCGTGGTAGGTTCAGTAATAAAGATGGTGTATATGGTAGTAATAAAAGTAGAAAACGAAATATGTTCATAGCGAGAGACACTGAAACAACCACAACACGCCTATCGAAACGCAAACATTTTTTCGAGGCTCAACTGGCTAATGATTCAAAATTATTTAGTATAAGTAGTCTAAATTTTGTTAGTGTAAATTACGGTCCAAAACGATACATCTTCTTCTAAATACAGGCGCATCCATAAGTGCAATATTTATAAATTATTTACCTAAAAAACAACAAATTAATAAGCATGAATCAACAGAAATACAAGGCGTGTCAGGTTCTATAAAATCCAGTGGATCAGCAAACATTTTTCTACAGTCTAACGACTTGGAAGTAACCCATAAATTTCTAATAATAAAACTATTTCGTGATGATATCCATGGTGTTATAGCAGCCTATTTCTTTGAAAAATTCAACGCAATAATTAATTATGAAACATTTGAATTTTCATTTTCATTTAACGGGCAAAAGACAACCGTACCTATCGAATCTAAATTTAATAATACTGTAAATATAACGTCACGTTGTGAGGTAATAAAATATTTTCATGTTAACCGAAGTAAAGATTGTATAGGTTTTTCCCAAGAAATTGGAGATGGCATTTTTGTAGCTGGAATGGTAACACAACCAAAAAATGGGACAATACCAGTTCGATTTTTAAATACACGTAAGTACTCAGTCGTTATAAAAAATTTTCAACCAAAAATCAATTATTTAGAAAATTACGAAATTATTAACTTTTCAGGTAACATAAAAACGTCCGTGAATCGTGCAGAAGAAGTACTGCGTTTAATTGATAAAAATCATTTAAATAAAGATGAAAAGAATTCAGTAGAGCATATAATTGCAAAATTTTAAGATGTTTTTTAGCTACCACATGACTTGCTTACTAAAACAAACATTTATAAACATAATATTCAGTTAGAAGAAAATGCAGAACCTACTTATGTAAAACCCTATGGCCTACCTTAAAGTAAAAAACGGAAATACAAGAGCAAATTAATGAAATGCTTCGAAATGGTATAATAGAACCAGAAAAACCAGCCTGGTCTGCACCACTCTTAGTTGTACCTAAAAAAACCTGATAAGAATGGCATTTGTAATTAGAGAGTTATGATTGATTATCCATTGTTAAACAAAAATATGCCATTTTCGGTAAAACAATAGAGAACAAGCGAAAACATTGTAATGTTAAGCTTGTTCAAAATTGGGATGGTAGGTATGGTGCCGAAGCTCGTATATCCAATCCTCTGTTCAGAAATCTAACAGTATTTGATGAGAATCTTGTACTGGTTGTATTAGACAAATCAGAAATCTATTTTAATAAACCGATATATGTAGGGATGTGTGTACTAGACTTATCTAAACACACTATTTATGATTTTCACTATAAATACATGTTATGCACATTTGGAAAGGACTGTAGTGTTCTAAATACCGACACAGATAGCCTTACCTATAAAATATTAAACCATGATCCCTATGAGGCGGGACTGTCACAAATATTTTGATACTTCAGACTATCAGCAGGACAACATCTATAAAATTCCTCTAGTAAATAAAAAAGTATTGGGAATGATGAAAGATGAGAACAATGGACGGATTATGACCAACTTTATCGGGTTGAGATCCAAAATGTATGTGACGAAGGTCTTCAAAGCATCGGAAGAGGAGAAAGCTGAACGCTTGCGTATATAAAAAGATATTTCTATACCGCAAGCGGCTCTCTCTAATTTCGGTGTAACTAAAAAGGTCAAGGGAATTAAAAAATCAGTTATTAAAAACCATATCACATTTGACGACTTTGCTCGTTGTGTAGATGAGTATAAAGAAAAGTTCATTTCACAAAATTTGATCCACTCATCTAAATATCATGTTCATACAATCATTTAAGATAAAATAGACTTAAGTCCACACGATGATAAAAGATATTTAATACCAGGATTAAACAAGACATTACCCATAGGTCATTATTTCATAGATAGCATGGAAATTGTAAACGCGGTTTAAATTATAATAAATTAGTCTACTATATGCATGTAGTATGTAGGTGTAAATATGTTCATCCAGTAAATAAATGTAAATATCTAAATAAAATGTTAATTTATATGTAATAAGTGTAAAGTTATGTATTATACGTTGATTGGATTGGTACCTCCAATCCTATTGTAAATGTACTGTTATTTGTTAATGTAGTATTTAGGTATGTTAGTCTAAAAAATGTTAACTTAGATATAAGCAATCAATATATGTTTATGTTAATTCAGATAAACTGATATTCATATAAGCACTATTAAAAATATGTGTGTTATAGTATATAAAATCAATGAATGTAAGTGCAATGTATAATAAAGCATTTTAATGATTCGTCATTTTTATTTAGGACGGGTAGAGGACGGATCGGGGTGGGGACTGTGGATCAGACAGCTCCAGAATTTCCATATAAAACGGCTTAACAAAAGTCACGTGAACGTTGAATGTAGGATTGCCCGTGGTGAATGATCTTTGTATCTTGCAAAAATGGACCTTAGAATTTCCCATGTTAGATCCCATACGAAAACCTGTTTTTTGCGCTCGTGGTAACCTTGCATATCTACTAACATAATTATTTGTTATATATTTGGTGTTGTATTCATAATTGCACATATACAATGAAATTTGAAACGTGTTGTGATCTGTAGGGCAGTAATCGAAATTGCATCTGACAGTAGAACAGAATATGTTACAGTGTTATGGCGTTTTCACGCGGGGCTGTATATTGCGAACAATAATAAACCGCTATTTTGCTCTACACTAAAAATGCGTACTTCTAAATGAGTAGTTTTCACATGAACGCGAGATAGGTTTTGCGCCTTTGGAAGCTTCTTTTTAAAAACATTTATTTCTCAAAAAACTCTTCTATCAATTTTATTCTCAATTATACAATTACAAAAATGCCTTCTTTCTGTTACAATCAACTTAAACGTTTATATTCACTAACCTAATTGAATTGACAAAATACTTGAAGTAATAATCAATAATTAAAAATTAAAAATTATGGTGAGTAGCTTGAACCACCAACAATGTTAAAGTTATGAAGTTCGAGACTGACTGGCCATCAGCGGCTCCTCGGGGTATTTATGTAATGCCTGCTCTCACATTATCTTGTGGTAAAGTGCAAATCTCACCGTCTGCTATTTCTTGATAACATACAATGTCTTATTCTAAGTATTGTTTAGACTGCTTTATTGCAGTTCATTGTGTCTGCACCTGCAGTATCAGGTTGCGTCCGGAATACAAAGTAGTTGCTTCCTTTCTCATGTCTGATATGAATTTTGATTAACCTTTAATATCATAACGTTCAATTAATACAATGTAATATGCTATTACTAAGACATTATAAATGCGTTTAAATTTATATACATTTTAATATGGGGGATATGTAACTCGCGTTGCAACAAATAGTATTGCGGCAATAGTGCGATTTCGCAAATGCACGCAATGTGTTCTACTTTTATTGCACAATATTATATCGCAACCATTGCAGAGTCTCACACAAGTCTATGGCTGTTTTCACTCGAATCACCATTTATCGCAGCAGTTCGTTTAGCATCAATTAATACGCTGTTGTCAGAAGACCAAGTATGGCTAAAAAAAGTGAAATATATCTATGATCCTCTGGATCTAATTGAATGAATTAAACAGAGGCCTTGCTTATGGGATAAAAACGATTTTAAAGATTGAATTAAACAGGGAATCGCATGGACGGAGGTTTATAATTATCCGATCGAAAATTATGACGACTTGGAGGAAAGTGAAAAATTAACAGCAGGTAAGACGTAAAGTTTGATTAATTTATAATGTAACTAATATTTAACAAGGAGTGAGCAATCCTCAGTTGAAATATTTTTAAAGATAAGAAGCAGAAGCTTTCTGTAAAAGTTCAAAAATACTGTAAATTTATAAGATACTTTTAAAATTAGGTGTCTCAAGATCTACCATTGCATTTGAAAGAAAGCTGAGGTTAGTTTCCACCACTCCCGTTACGCAAAATATCAGATAATTCCGAAAGAAAGTGTCAAACATAAAATAATAGTTGACCAGTTTTTGGAATTTTTTGAAAAACTTTTACTTCCTTTTTACTGAATCTATTCCGAGAATGTTTTCACTTGCCAGCTATCTATGAATAACTGAAAATACTTTTAATTTACAAATATTACAATTTCTATTATTGTTAGTAATATTGTACAATATATTTATAGAAAACATATACGTGATGCCTTTGCCCTTTCACTAAAGAAAAAAGTGGTGGTAAACGAACAAAAAATATATTTGCTTCGACCAGCTACAATTTTTAAATAAAATTTTACAAAAGAATGATACCGAATCGAGTATATGTGATGATGAGGAAATTAAAAAAGTGAAGATGAACAGACACCACAAACAACCCACTCTGATTTAGCGGCAAGCAAACTTCATCTCATTCGAGAAAACGAAGAGACACGTCGACGATTGATGCAACAGACAGGACTATTTTGAAACCATAGGAAGTAACTGCTCAACCGCCAGCACTATAAATAAAGACGCATGTTTTTTGTTTCTATAACACCTTCCGTGAAGAAATACAATGACAATCAAAAATTAATATTTCGCATGGGTGTTTTGACCTTAATTCAACAAATTAAAAATCAAAGAAGGTCTGCACCTTCGCCGAGTAATCTTTCTACGTTGTCATACTCGCCACATGGAGCAGTCCAAACTTATCATGAATATCAGTCTTCAGAGCATATGGTTCAATCTCGATTCGAAAACCTTTGTTTTTTTTTGCTTTTCTTCCATTAAATTTAATAATCTGTTTTCATTTGCAATTAAATATACTTTTCCCCTATGTTTATTTGAAATTGCCTTTGTAAAACAATAAAACGACGTTATACAGTTAATTGAACAACGGTCATGTCTCTGGGACAAAACCACGGAGGATTATAAAAATAGGTTAAAGAAGTATGGGCGGAAATTTACCAGTTTTCAATAGAATACTCTGAAAGCATGCGTAAAGAGGAAAAGAAGTAGCAGGCAAGTCATTTTGTCAAAGTTAAATAATATAATTTAATTTTAATTGCCATTATCCAATAGAAAATTAATTCCATTTACAGGATAACCTTAACAGTTAATAAATGTACAGTATTTAAACAACTTAACTAAATATTTGGGAATAGCATAGGAGAACACACAAAAGAAGAATGAACAACAATAGTATTGAATTATAATGTAAACAGTTATAATCAGTCCTCACTCATTGCAAGTGCTCTGTCACGTAAGTTATAAATTCTTTTAAGGACATATTAAGTATCATAGCTAGCACTTAGCTTGTTGAACATGCTAGATATCAAGTATATTGGGGAGTAGAGCAACAAGTTTGTACGTAATATTTTTACGTAAAACGTGGGATATTTTCGTAGATATCCAAGAGGTACATGGAGCTGCAACGCCGACAACAATTTAGGACATCAACATATCCATGGAAAATTTTGTATAAAAATAGTTGACCGTGAATTGCGCGTCTATTTTCTAGTTGAGCCCAATTGGAGTATTGGAGATAAAAGTACTTCTTGGGGTATCCTCTGTCTAGGTATGACCCCGTATCTATGTAAACGACAAATTTGAAAAATTTACGCTGTTCACCTTCTAGGGTTCGTTGGGATATTTTACATGTAAGATTCCATACCAAGTCAGCGTACTCCAATTTAGGTCTCATCAGCCCAACAAAAAGTGCACTTAACTCTCGAGTGTTCGTGAAATACTTGCAGTTGCGGATAATAAACCCACTAACTTTAAATGCTGTTGTAGTGATATTTCTAAGGTGATCAGAAAATGATAACCCGTGGTCAAACAGTTAACCAAGATCAGCATCACAAATGGTGTATTTGAATATTAGTGGTAAATACTTTCACGTAAAAGAAATAATCTTACGTTTACCAGCGTTTAGTTGCAAACGGTTATCTGTGGACCAAAGTCGTAGGAATCTCGGCTCGTCTTGTAATTTTATACAGTTTTCAACAGATTGAATATCGGCATATAACTTAAGATCCTCAGCAAACAGCAACACCTTACATTTCAATATTTTGGTAATATCATTGATGAACAGTATGAATAAAAGTGGGCCAAGGTTGGAACCTTGTGGAAAACCTGACTTGGTAAAAAAGTTGTCAGACCGGTGTCCATTGTATGTAATATATTGTACTCATTTGGGTAGGTAAGATTGAAACATTTTTAATAGTGTATCAGAAAATCCAAAATTGTTGAGGATCGGTGGTGAGAGTAGCTTATTTGTTTATAATAATGTTATGGTTGATACTGTAAAACGCTTTAGTGAAATCCGTGTAGACCACATCGACTTGCCCATGATCAAACTCCAGTAGTTTCTGAGTGAGACACATAAGATTTGTGACGATAGATCTCTTATCTATAAAGCCATGCTGATCATCAGAGATGCAATTTCTGACAAATGGATAGTTGCGCCAATGTAAAATCGTTTCAAAAATTTTAGCAAAGTTAGAAAAAGTGCTTATAGGTCTATAGTTAGATATCAATCCAGGATCACCAGATTTTAAAACCGGGCATAGTTTGACAGTGGGAAATATACACGTTTTTAACGATAAATTAAATAAAAATGAAGGGATACAATGCGGTCCTGCAGTCATTTTGCTTTTATAGTATCTTAATGGGGCCATCTACATCAGCTATGCTATCAGTTGACACAAACTGAATGCAAAACTTATCAATATTTACACCTCCGGGATTAATAGTACCACCCTCCATCTTTATCTACATTAACATTGCTATAATATTCTTTAAAGGTATCAATTATTTCACAAGGGTTACAATATTCAACATTGCTCGTGGTAACGGTAGACGGGTGGCTCCGTGGTGTAGTTGGTATGCGTGTGACTACTATGCCCACGGGCCGCTTGAAAAATGCTAGGCGAACATTTTTCACAAAAATACGCCCTCGTTCGGATTAGAGGTAAAATGGAGGCCATTGTGTGTGTTGTCACGCATGTTAAAGATCCCTACCTTGCTTGCAACAGCAAGAGTTCTGCAAAATTCAAAATTTCCAGGTAAAAATAACTCGCTTCCTGGCCAATGTAGTACCTTCGGGTGGAGCATTGGAAAATGTAGGGTAATAGTAGACGGTATACGTGAAGTTCCTCTTTTGGACCGTAGGTATTTCGATAATTGTTGAGGATCGGTGGTGAGAGAAGTTTGAATGTTTAGCAAATAACTTTTACATGTTTTCCAAATAACCTTTTTAATCGTAGACCGAAGTATCCTATATTGTTGAAGATGGTTAACATATCGAATTTTTTTATAGCGGCGTAGGAGTCTGCTTTTTTCTTCATTATTATAAATAATCTACGATATAAACCACCATGGATATTTCTTTGCGCGCTCATTTTTAGGCGGTGATACAAAACGATCAACTATGTTATACAGAATCTCCTAATAGTAGGAGCAAGCCAAGTTCGCATAATTAAACATGTACAGCTCTGACCAATCATAATTGAGTAGAGTACCATACATACCAACATAGTCCGCTTTCTTGTAATTGTACTACTTCAATAAGCTTTACATTGGAAATTTATTACTCAGTGTAGAGGCACACGAGATATCTATTGCTAATCACTAGATCGAGTAGACGTTGTTATTATTAGTAATACCATTATACTTAGTGCGATGGTATAAGCATCAAGACCGTTTGAGCTGAGGTTTGGACATTTAAAATCGCCCAATAACAATACACTAGTATTACTTAAGCGGTAATGTTCCTCAAATAACTCAAAAAGCATGGCACGTATTGACATGTTGATGTCTGGCGGAATATATACAATCAAAATAAATAAAACTTGCTTCCCAAAGCTGCATTTGCATCCCGTAACATCTATACCAATCGCGAGTTCAGTTATTTTAAATAGATCTAAAATTGTGCATGAGATGTGATCCTTAATTGCTAATAACCCCCACCCCCATTGCCCATTTCAATTTATTGAGATCATACTGTTTATCACGCCAAAAATATTATAGACACACGGAAAAAGCTCACTATTCTTCACTATCTCATGGAAAGCTGTTTCCTTAATAGTTATCACGCCACAGTCAGTAGCGCATGTAGCACGATAAAAAACAACTACTTTAGATCTAAGTTCACTGACATTTTGGTAATAGCAATGTAATTCCTTTGTTAAAACAAGTCTCGGTAAAGTGTTAGTAGGACAATCACTTTTCTGTTGGTAGTTAATTAATTTTTTTGTACAATTTTAGGTTTGCTCAAAACAAATAAATGACACACACCTTTTGAACACTTTTTTTGACTTGACTACAAATAAATAGTATCAATTTAATTATTTATTCATAATTTTTTTTATTAATAGATATTAAAACAACAAATCATATTTTGGTCAAATGTCAAGGTATTGAGACTTCTGAACTTAACAAAATAATTTAAAAATTTGTTTCTTATTTTGTTAGCATGCCTTCTACCTCCAACAGCATTACATGTAGGTAGGTTTTGAAATCTCCCATTGAGTGGAGTATAAATATATAGATCTGTCGAGTGAAACCCATCTTTTACACCAACTATATTATGTAAAATTATAGTAGTTTTTACAGTGTCTTTTGCATATGGTATGGAAACATTTACAGCTCTACGAAAAATTCTCCATTTGTTACTCAGTACCCCAAAACCTTCGAGTTCTAATTAACGGTAATTAAATATTGAATATTCTTTTTGTAAGACTTAGATTGTGCCCTTCGAATAGTCTTAATAGATTTTTACTTAACGAAAATGTCTCATCTCCAACCAAAAGAAATGGCAAGTTTAGATTTGTATTATTTAAACAAATGCAATGTGAAAAATGTAACATTCTTAAAAATTTTTTGATATATTAAATAAACGTTCTTCAGCAGGTATGTGTATATATTCTTCTCTAAAATTAATCCATATGCTGTTACGTGCCAATCCAATTGGCACTTAAACATTGTTATTAGGTTAGTTTTGATGTGCGGGAGTTTCGCGCCATAATTTCAAAAGACGCGGTGCGCGGAATTTAAATAGACTAGGCGTGTACTTCCGTTACGTCATAGTGAGTTTGCGCAGAGTGCCCGACGCTAGAGGGTTGGACGAATAAGTTCGCGCCGATGGGGAAAAAGACAAAAGAGTGGGGAAGTTTCCTGTTCTCTCTAGAACGTGGGTTTTGCCGAAAACTATCGAGTGGAATTCAGAATCTCAACAGGCTTTCGAACAAATTAAAACATTAATCACTTCAGCACCTATCTTAATTTCACCCAATTTCGATGAAAAGTTTTATATACAAACCGATGCCTCGGTTACTGGTTTAGGTGCAATGTTATTCCAGGTAAGCAATGGTTTAGAACATCCAATCGCCTATGCAAGTCGTGCCTTAACTTCTGCCGAACCAAAATATTCTGCTACCGAACGAGAATTATTGGGCGTTATCTTTGGCATCGAGAAATTTAGAGGATATGTTGAAGGTACACACTTTACCGTAATCACTGATTGTGCAGCCCTCACTTGGCTTAATAACTTGAAACTGCCCGCAGGTCGTTTGGCAAGATGGAACTTGCGTATATCTCAATTCACTTTTGACGTTAGGCATAGGCCTGGCAAATTAAATATCGTACCTGATGCCTTATCTTCTGTTAGTCACCGTGTGGTTGCGCGGGAGGTTTTGACCGACACCTGGACCTCGTATCTGCGAATCTTTCGTGGGGTCATGCGGTGCCGCTGTCAGTGCATGGGCTCTGGCAGTGAAGGTATGTATGAGTGTGTGAATGTGTGAGTGGATGTGTATATAGGTACCGTATATACCGTGTGGATATCGGGTGATTGTATCACCGATATCAATTACCGCCGGGTGCAGGGATGCACCCAAATGCCTTTGCCGGTCCCTCGTGCCATTTATTGTAAACGGACCTGCTTCACAGGTTTCTCTTTTTAGAGGGCACGAGTCAATCCCCATTTAAACGGCTCTACTGGAGCCACTCTATCTTTACCTTATCCATTGTCTTGGGTAATAACTAGGCCAAAACCTTTGTCTTCTTTATTATCTTTGATAATACCCTTAGTTTTAATATCGTTATCTTACCGATTACCCTTAATAATAACTTTAGTGTAGTATCGTTATCTTACCGACTACCCTTAATAATAACTTCGAGTTAATTTCACGTTATCTTACCTGTTATCTTTAGTGATAACTTTTGTTTAATATCGCGTTACCTTACCTACTATCTCTAGTAATAACTCTTAGCTTAATATCGCGTTATCTTATCTAGTATCTCAAATATAACTAAAGCTTAATACCGTTATCTTATCCATTACCTTTGAGGATAACAACTTAAGCTTAATATCATTATCTTATCTCTTATCTTTAACAACAATTTGAGATCTTGTCTTATCTTTTTATCTTCCTAACGTGTGGTATCTACGACCAGACGTGGGAATTATTTTTCTTGAAATTTGAGTGAAAAAGCTAGCCTGATATAGACATGTAATTTGTCAGGTTAGCATATAAGGATTTAGTAGGTGGTACTTTTGGTAAATTTGTTGATTCACAACTGTGTCATGGACAAGTTTTAAATGTGCATCGTTAGAAAACCAAAGTACCAGTAACAAAATTTGCTAGAGTGCAGAGTGCACTCCATGAACATTTTTAAATTTGGGCACTTCTTGCCAAAAGAAGAATAGTTTGATGCAACACTCATGTGTGTTTGCACGTAAGAACTTTAATGTTAGCTTTAGTTAGATAGTTTAGGCGACTTGTCGCACCCGTTTTAGTTTAAGTAGTGTTTCATGCTCCCCGACAAATTTGTGCTGTCGATAATTAGTGTAGTCAAAGACTATGGGGCTACCTATTCCGTTTCCTGGTACTTCGGTAGACGTGTTATCGGTCAAAAAACCAGGTGGCGCCTTATATAAACATTTTGTAGGTTTTAAGTTAGGGTTTATGTAGGGTAGTTAGGTCTTAGATTTTAAGCTGTTACTGAGCTAACAGACTTTTTCTTTTTTAAGTTTTTTCTTTTGTGGATTTGTCGCGATTGTTACGTGCCATTCCAATTGGCACTTAAACATTGTTATTAGGTTAGTTTTGATGTGCGGGAGTTTCGCGCCATAATTTCAAAAAACGCGGTGCGCGGAATTTAAATAGACTAGGCGTGTACTTCCGTTACGTCATAGTGAGTTTGCGCAGAGTGCGCGACGCTAGAGGGTTGGACGAATAAGTTCGCGCCGATGGGGAAAAAGACAAAAGAGTGGGGAAGTTTCCTGTTCTCTCTAGAACGTGGGTTTTGCCGAAAACTATCGAGTGGAATTCAGAATCCCAACAGGCTTTCGAACAAATTAAAACATTAATCACTTCAGCACCTATCTTAATTTCACCCAATTTCGATGAAAAGTTTTATATACAAACCGATGCCTCGCTTACTGGTTTAGGTGCAATGTTATTCCAGGTAAGCAATGGTTTAGAACATCCAATCGCCTATGCAAGTCGTGCCATAACTTCTGCCGAACAAAAATATTCTGCTACCGAACGAGAATTATTAGGCGTTATCTTTGGCATCGAGAAATTTAGAGGATATGTTGAAGGTACACACTTTACCATAATCACTGATTGTGCAGCCCCCACTTGGCTTAATAACTTGAAACAGCCCGCAGGTCGTTTGGCAAGATGGAACTTGCGTATATCTCAATTCACTTTTGACGTTAGGCATAGGCCTGGCAAATTAAATATCGTACCTGATGCTTTATCTCGTGATGTTGTTTCCTTCATTACCTCATTAGAAGCTTTATATAGCAGACTCGATAAAAAACCTTCAGAACCCGAAATTATCGATCAGTTACTTAGAAATTTAAACCCGCATTTCTCTGAACGTCTGGCATTGCAACACATCTCTTCGTTAGCCCACTCTAAAGATCTATGTCGTTCTCTCCAGGAAGTGAAGTTAAGAATTGATACATACCACCCGCCCCCAGAGAAACAATCTGGTCTCTTAGAACCCGATTTAGCTTGTCAAGCTCAAGCTTCCCATAAAGTATCTACCCTTAATGTTCCTTCTACCGTAACTAATAACTCACTTACCTGTTGGAACTGTAGGAGAAGTGGACATAACTATAATGTCTGCACATACCCTAGAAATATTTTTTGTTATGGTTGTGGCTGCTCAAATATCTACAAATCTAACTGCACCAACTGTAATCCTAACGTATCGGGAAACTCCCGTTGAGATATTCCAAATCAGGGCGTGAATATCTCAAGGAATCAAAATCGTCCTCAACACCAATCATTCAACGGACCCAGACGTCAATAAATTCAAATCATAAAACTACTTTTAACGCTGTACCGTCATTAAATTTATCTAACAATAATACCGCTACTGTTAATGTACAAAATGCCTTACCTTCATTAGAAGAATTATGCTATACTACTCCATCCGAGTGGTCTAAGTGGTTACGAACCGTCAATTCCTTTTATCATAAAAAGTCTGCCGTTTTACAACTTGTTAAGAAACCCTTGGATAATCGTCCACACTTGTCTATCTCGATTGGTTCCTTAAATGTAATTGCTTTATTGGATACAGGTTCTTCATGCTCCCTTATAAATAACAAAGGTTTACATCAATTATCTAAACAAAATATTAATATTCAAATTATTCCCCAAAAAACTTCCATAAATTTAGCTGACGATAATCAAATACATGTAGCGGGTTCCCTCAAGTTAAAAATTCGTGTAGAATCACTTGAACGTGAGGTTTTATTTTTGATTGTCCCCACATTAGCTTATCCTTTTCTACTAGGTGTTGATTTCTGAAACTTTTTAATCTGTCACTTTATTTCCAGGATTTTTCATGGCAAACCTCTATTAAAACAAATTCTTGTGCATCTACAGGAATATCTAACAAAATCTCTCTTACTGATTCCCAAAATATAACTTTTAATGCTACAATCGACAAATTTCGTAAACTTAATACCTCTGAACTTGGTTGCGTTACAACTGCAACACACGTTATCTCTACAGGTGATGCCCATCCTTTTAAGCAACGTCAATATCCCTTATCGCCTGCATTACAAAAGCATTTACATGCTGAAATAGATAAAATGTTAGAATCTGGTGTTATCTCTCCCTCAAATTCACCCTGGACGTCTCCCGTATTACTAGTTCGGAAAAAGAATGACGAATGGCGTGTCTGTTTCGATGGCAGAAAGTTGAATTCCGTGACTGTTTCAGATGCTTATCCTTTACCTAGAACAGATTCTATTTTAAGTCGGCTTCGAAACGCAAAATTTATCTCATCTATCGACCTTAGACAAGCTTTTTATCAGATACCTCTCGACCTATCTTCTCGTCAAAAAACTGCTTTTTGTGTTCCAGGCCGAGGTCTTTTCGAATATAATTTCTTGCCATTTGGTCTCTGTAACGCACCACAAACCCTACAACGTACTATGGATCAAACGTTAGGTCCTGTCTTACATCAGGAACGTGCCTTTGTGTTTTTGGATGATATCTTAGTTATCTCAAGTTCTTTCGATGAACATATCGCCACATTAAATAAAGTTGCAGAACGTTTAAATGCAGCAGGGTTTAAGATAAACTGGGAAAAGTCTCAATTTTGTTGTTCATCCCTTACATTTTTTGGTTTTATTATCGATGGAACTGGCCTACGAGCAGATCCTGCTAAAGTCGACGCTATTACTAAATTCAAAACACCCAAAACCGTTACCGAAATCAAACGTTTAATTGGAATGATTAGCTATTATCGCATCTTTCTACCCAATCTTTCAACTATATCTGCACCCATTACCGCTTTAATTAAAAATAAAAAGAAATCCCAAACGATCGAGTGGAGTGGTCGCTTTGAGGTATCGTATCGTGCTTATCTTTACCTATGTAGATATCCTGCTTAATTGTCTTTGTCTGTTGCCTTTACCTAGTATTCCTGCCCATTCCCTGCATAGGTAGGTGACAATATAAAGCCACCGAGGCGAACTGGACTGCACGACCCGAGATGACGAGTCACCAACTTTAATAACTCCGGGAGGGAGCCCTGATGGACCTTGATAGAGGCCAACCCCGCAGAACGTTTGGATTTCCGGGGTAAGTAATACAGTGTTTAATTTGTTCACTGATATGAACTTTTGTTTAAATTTTATATTTCCGATTATTACGCAATGTAATTTGGCAGGGTGACGTCATTGGTAGTTGGCAGCGCGGAATCTGTAATAAGGTTCGCGCTTACATCCGCCAGGGGCGTTGCTCGCTTTCTTATTCATTGCGCTTGCGCGATGTGTTTATGAACTCTTAAACTGTATTACCGACTTCGTAAACTGTTCTATCGACTTTTAAATGGTAAGAACTATCACCAATTAAATTGTAATAATGCATTGGCAGACTGTTCAACCAATTTCACGTTTAGTAGAGATGCCAAGTCTATAGGTATTATGAAAGTTAGTAAAAGTATTTCAAATAGCCAAGTGTCTGTAAATAATAAAGTTTATAATTTAAACAATGTCGAGGATAGTATAAGTTCAAATTTATAAATATTATCTATTACAAAATGTTGCCCAAACTAATTGCACCGATTACAAAAAAACAACACTATTTATCCAAACTTTGAAGTATATAATTTGAGACATGAATATCAGCTGTAATAAATTGGAACTTATATTATTTGCAGAAAAACTAATGAGAAATGGAAACATTTTCTAGACGCTTTTGCAACTTCCTTTTTAGCATTTGAGTTTATCAAGCTATTTACAAGCATGATTCTTGAAAATATATTATATGTAATGTTCCTTCTGATTATAAATCAATCACAAATGCCTAAATATTTGTTTTAGAAAGTGAATTATCGTCAATGTAGATGTACCTTTAAATTTTGGAATCGCTTGTTAAGAAATTGTATTCGTAGTTAACGATAAGTTGTTCTAGTAATGCAACAAACAACGCGTGCGCAAAGAGATTGTAAATTGTTGTAAGCGAATGGACAGGTTCGTTCATTCTTACTTATGATGTTGTGATAAAAACTAAACAAATGACTTCAATCTAGGTGGCATGGTATCGCCTGATTACAATTAGTTTTTAGGTCCCGGTCAAACAGGACCCGACGTTTCCAATAATTGCAGGTATTCATTCTCGATTATTGATGGTGGAAGAGTTGGCTGCTTTAAGTTTAATACATACCGTTGCACATGGTGCATGGAGAGTTGTTTGGATAGTAAGCACGCATAACAATTAATCTATAGAAATGGAGCTCTGGAATACAAAAATAGAGTTTGATTAAATTTGTAATAGAAGCAAGTGATATCTGTTGATTGAATCAACAGCTGTGATTTATACGTTGCCCGAAGTCATGCAGTGCTTTATCCCGAAGAACATAACCAGATTATTTATATATCTAATTTCGGTACTGGACTCGTTAAGGTAAACACTTTCCTTTATTTCGTTTATGTCAACATTTTATTAGAAGATTTGCAAATTTAGTAACTCGTTAGTAGTAGATAAAATTGGTGATTGGTATTCTGTCTTCGTTGTAAAATTTTAAAGTAACATTTATATATACTTTTTATTGGGTGTTTAAATGAGCCCTTGTTCTGAAACCAAAATATTAAGAATTATAGTGAAACAAATTTCAGGTTAGTTCAATAATGCAGATGACGATTGTTATATTTTTGACTTATTGATAGTTCAAATTTGTAATTATAATGGTAACATGCTAGTTTTGAGATAAGTTTAATGCATAATTTTAAAATTAACGATACGCACACTTGTGCCATATTTTATGTACTGTAGTAGCGAGATCTTTGAATTAGAAAATTCATTAACTTTGATTAATTATATATTATCTTTGATATATTTTGAGTAAAGTCAAACTTGGGTGAAGCATTTTTTGCTTATTGTAAATGTATGGTGATTGATATGGAACAAATCTTAAGAATTCATTAAGTTTAAACTGGACAATACTTCTTTATATTGTTAAAGATTTAAAAATACATGGTGTACTTCAGAATTTGTGAAGGACATTCAAGTACAACCTAAATTTCTTTAAATTCAGTTCATGCTTTTGAAAATTTCAATTATAAGACCCATAAGAATTCGTCACAAGAACGTAAGTTTATTTGAATGGTTTCAATATGAACTATTACCTGGATATTGCTTTATGTATTTTATGGGGCACAAACAGTGACCTCAGTTATTGATTTTTCTTGTACCTATTTTTATGTTTCAGATTTAACTAAGATACTTATTGTGTTGAAGTTCATAATAACCTAAAGGTTTTTCCATCTTACCATTAGGTTTATCTTGTAAGTATCACTTGATGCAATGGTGATCCCCCTCCCCTATCTTTGCTTTGATAGTCTCATCCCATGACCACTTTTATGCTTCCGCGGGACGTAAAAATCAAGTTAGTCTGGAAGTACAGTCAGTAATTCCGTTACTTTCAACGCCGGCCTTCTACCCTACTCAAGTGTATGACTTGCCTCCATTTTTAAGGAATCCTATCAACCACCCCAGGTATTCCACCCTACCTATATGTGGAGCACTCTTTAACCTTAGAAGAAAGAAAAGTGGCGATAAAATAGGCAAGAAGTACATACACTTTGATCAGCTTCAATTTTATTTTAACTTACCACAAAGTAACTGCCAGCATTTCCTTAGAGGGAATACTTAATCGCATTGTTCTCTTCTTTTTGTATCCTTTTAGATAATCGTTCTATAAACATACTAAAAGTACTGGTGCTCAATCGAAAATAATTAAATAATTTTTCTTTATAGTGCTATCTTTTTCAAAAAGTGCATAAAAGGCACTCTCAACATACCTTACTTTTAATAAGGGATAATCTTGTAATATTTGATTATTACCGTGTGTGAAAAATAACTGCATAATACGACCATTTTTCGCGAGCAATAAATGGTATGGATATAACGTCGTGTGTAAACAGCCTTAGTGTGTTCACCTACGTATACTACAGTTTGCTTACATATTTATCAAAAATTGTGACTGCTTTTGAGAAAACCCTGAAAGGATTGCTTCAAGTATGAAATTTATATGATCATCACATAGATATTCCATGAGAAATAATATAAAATCAGTGCAACTACTATTTGAAAACTTTGTATCTGTAAAGATACATTGCCCGGTTGGCCTAAGCTAAATTTTTTGTTTATATGTATCTTTAAGGATGCAATGCCAAACATTCTTTTCAAATGACACGGAGTGTTTTCCTAGCTATGAAAGAAAATATAGCACCCTTTGCTGGTAGAACTATGCTTTTAATTATGTTGTTTCCGGAAGACCCAGGAAGCTCAGAGAATTAAGAAAATGATAAACTTGTCAGAAATCATTTTTTGTCGATTCCTGACACATCCGAAATGTTGCCACTTGAAGACTGTTTCAAAAACATGGATATTGAAAATCAAGAAACAACCGCTGAATTCGAGGCAACGATTTCCACAAGTATGAATATGCTCTGATTGCCGACAAATCAACTTGGATTCAATGCAAGTGACTGTTAAATCAATAAATCTCAGTAGAGAATATGCTAGTCTTTACTGGTATCGAGCTTTTGATGGTCATAGTTAGCATGCACGCTTATACGGATTTTTAGTCACAATTCTTTAGGTTTAATCAAATTGCAGATATTATGTCACTCAAGCGATATCAAGCAATCCCTAAAAATATACATGACAGTGAGGACATTGACGGTATAGAAGGTTGTCACAAAATCTGTTTTTCATTAGAACGCATTTGCCAAAACTGTCTCGTTATTAAAGAGGGGTAAGTAAGCATTTTCCATTGATGAAATGATGGTACCCTACAAGGGGGTCTACACGGGAAGTAGAAGAATACATCAAAAATAAACCCAGTATATTCAAACTTCATCCTAGAAAGTCGTATATTTTGACAACTGATTCACCTCGCTTGAAGTGAATTTGGAATTCTCAGCAAGCAGACCAACAGATTGCGTGACTGTGATATAATCTCCGACAAAATTCTATTGAAAAGAGGACGTGTAAGTTTTGCTTCGAAGTGTGATATAGTGGCGTATCTAGTAGGGGGTCAGGGGGACTGCCTTGGTGACCTGGCGCCTTTTGCTATAAATCTATCTCACAATTCTATAAAAAATGCATTTATTACTAAGTAATTTTAATAATTTTTCAAAATACATAATATTAAGGTACCTATCGCGAAGGTTAGATACAATTATTACTAAAGACCCCCAGAGCTAGTCATACTTTCTGTATAGCCATAGAAATTCATTCGATAAAACACTTGTTCTGGCGTACCTTTCTAGGTATTCGAGGTAACAAATGTGAAGCTGTGTCGCCGATGTAACATCTTGTACCTTTCTCATACTTTATGATCGAAGATAAGAAAGGATCCGTTTCCGTTTGCCGTTAGGCTGATCCTGACTTATTGAATAACAAGAGTGTTGTTTACAATGCTGACTGCTGACTGGTCTTTTGCTTGCAATACATTTTTCAAGTATATTTTAAAACAGTATCGTTAAGAATTTTGAATCGACATGTCCGGCACCAGATGTATTTAACCGTTCATGTTGTACGAACAATTTCAAGCTTTCCGTTTATTATTTAATCATTATTTTAATGAGAGTAGTATATCAATTAATTCATGTTTATTTCATTAATTTATATTGCACATTTCGCCGTGTAAATTACTTAAACCCAATAAAAATAGTACCGCTGACGGACGGTGTTTTGTTTTTCGAACAGTCGTAATTAGCTAAAACGGGTAGTTTTCAGCGAACGGACACTTATTTGATATATCTGAAATATCCAGTGATCCAGTTTTGATTGGATAAGTAAAGCAATATTGTTATGGTTAAACTTGTTCTACGTTATGTTATTAGTTTTGTGTGAATGTTTTAGGCCCTGTTTTTTAAATTACCTTTTTTAGTTCTAGAATTCTAAGTACAATACAATGGATAAAAGGAAGAAATCTGGATGGGAATACAAAAAGAAGCGCGAGGAAAAATGAGAAAACTTATGTCGAGAAGTCATATGAATCTGAAAAAGTATTTTCAGTCGCATTCGCTTTCTGATATAAATATCTCAGACTTAGAGACTGAGGCAACAATATCCAATGTTCCCTCAACATCAAGAAATTCCGAGTTAGAAAATCGCGCGGCTCTTGATTACGAAATTGAAATGGAAGTTTGCAAACCAGAAGAGAAAGACGACGATGAGGAAATGTCAGATTCTGAAAACAGAAGCATTCAAAAGTTGGTAAGTTATTATTGTTGATTAATAAAATCAATGTAGCATGTATCTATCCACACATTTATTAGTTGTAGAGTAATTTTTTTCTTTGCAATAGACAAAAGCGTACAATACTGCAATAGATAAAGTATAATTCGATTTTTCAGATAATGCCATAGATATAAGATATGAAACCATGTACGATGATGATTTCTATTCGTCTGATCCGATCCTTTCCAAAAACATTCAACCAACGTCCGAGATTATTCATAAATTGATTGTAGAAGGACCTTGCCAACCAGGAGTAAGAGACAATTTTAACAAGTTTCCAACTACCAAAGCAAGAAACTTTAATGTTTCATGGTATTCAAGAGATACATAAAATACCGGTTCCTTGTGTATTCGGGCTTGTTGGTTTACTCTCTCCGTACGAACAAAATGTTTTGTTTTTCTTGTTTTTTGTTTGATTGAGAAAAGAAATCTGTTTGGGCAGATCCTAATCAAGGCTTTTCAAATTATAAAAAAGCAACTGGGAAAATTCTATTACCCGAAAATAGTGCAGCTCATCAACGTCATCATGGTAAGTTCATTTTAACTAAATTGCGCGTTGTAAAAAAATAGTACTATAATTAAAGAACATCTCCTGGCAGACAAAAACCCAGGTAGAGAAAAACAGGGAAACTCTAAAGAGAATATTTGACATAATATCATATTTATCAAAACAAAACTTACCTTTTAGAGGACACAATGGCGATGCAAGTAGCAATAAAGAAAATTTTTTAGAACTTCTTGATTTGTTTAAAAAATGCGTCGTAGTTTTAGCTGAACATTTTACAAATGCAAAACGAAATGCTAAATACTCAAGCCACATAATTCAAAACGAAATTCTTAAACTGATGGCCGAAGAAGTCACCGCTAAAATTAGATATGACATTAATTTTTCAAAATATTTTATTTTAATTTTGGATTCTACTCATGATATATTAAAAAAGAACAATTGTCTGTCTCACTTCGATTTGTTGGAAAAATAATTAAATTCAATAAATATAGACATAGATTTTTGTCGAGGGTAAGCGTATGATGGGGCCAACGTTATGCCTGGACATATTAGCGGGCTTCAAAAAGGAATAAAACAACTTGTACCAGAAGCAATATATGTGCACTGTTGTGTTCATAATTTAAATTTAGTTCTTGTAGATTCTATCACTACATGCATTGAAACGAAACTACTTTTTGGTACGATGGAGCAAATCTACGTTTACATTTCAGAAAGTTTTTCACGGTTAAAACTCTTTGAAAAAATACAGACTGAGCATAACCATTCAAATCCACAAATATATCACTAAAAAACTTATCTACCACTCGTTGCGCCAGTCATAAGAGAGTAGTTGATTCAATTTTCTTAAACATATCTGCTATTCGCGAGACAATTTTAAAAATAGTTGAGGGCGAGATAGTCAACGTGAATGTTAAACAAATTGCTGAGGCAAATGGACTCATAAGCTATATAGAAACTTTCGAGTTTAAATTTTTGTTCTGTTTCTGGAAAGGTATTTTATCAAAAATTTACAATTTACGTACTATCGAATTATTTACAAAAAAATTGAAATCAATTTAGCAATAGCGGCAAATCTCATACATGCGGCTACGAAACACTTAAAAGATATGAGGAACAACGACACGTTCCCAAGATATAAAATGTTAGCAAAGAAGATGGCTTCAAACTGTTAGATCTAGAAAAATTAAAAGATTTCATGATGAGTTAGCTTTTAATCATGTAGATAATAGCCCACGTCAAAAATTTAAAGTTAAAGTTATTTTTAAAACAATAGATACATTCATACAGACTCTGACAAGCAGATTTGAAGATTTTCTAAAGGTCAGAAATTCTCTTGTTTAACCACTGAGAAAATTTTAAACGAAGAGGAAGATGAAAACGTTGATTGTATTTCAATTCTATTGAAATTTTACGAAAAAGATTTAAATGCTATTAACACAATTGAGGAATATAAATCATTTTGTTCATTTTTAAAAGATGTATCGAAAGATGATAAAATTGCCAGTAAGGAACTTTTATCATTTCTTGTATTGAATAATTTAAAGTCTACTTTTCCCAACATTTCCATATTGTATAGAATATTTCTAACTGTTGGGACAAACAGTGTAAATGCTGAAAGAAACTTTAGTCGTCTTAAACAAATTAAAACATATCTTAGGTCAACTATGCTACAAGAAAGATTAAACAATTTCTCCATTTTAAGCATTGACTCGGATTATTCAAAAAAAGTAGATTTTACTGTTATTTTGGATAAGTTTAAGTACGTTAAAATTAGGCGAATACTGTTATAATTAAATACTTGAATGCTTTTGCAATATTATATTTTATAAGTTTTTTACATACAAAAAGATATTTTGTTAATTAAGGATAGGTATAATAGTTTGAACCTGTGTAAGCTAATAAGAATAAAATTAATATTTTTAAAATAGATACCTGAAAACTATTGTGCCTCCTTTTTAAAGACCTGCCCCACCCGCCTTCAAACGTTAGATACGTCACTGGTGTGATAATAATAATAAGATATTCGTTACGAAGTGGATTGATAATAAGTGTGTTAGACTTGTGTCTTCACACTCAGTTAGCTCAGAAACTTCACGCACAGCAAGACTGCAAGAACGAGAACAAAGAATTGGTGACCCATGACCAAGACCGTTTGTGATTATATCAACACATAGGCGTAATTGATCTAGCAGATATGCTAGTTTCACTTTATAGAACGGCCAAATTATTAGACATATTTGTAAACAATGCCTGGCTACTTTATAAAAGAGAATGTTCCATCTTACATATAAAGAAAATTCTGCGTCTGAAACCCTTTAGGTATTCAATACGTTCACTGATCAGAACTAGTTCGAGAAAAATTAGCAGACCTTTCCCCTTGAGAGGCTCCTGCAAAAATTTAAGAAACCAGTTGCTATCATGCCTATCCAATTGGATGACGTCGATCACTTTCCAACATCTATAACAAAAGACCATTGTAGATTATGCTTAACGCTGTTTAAGTTTGTTTTTTTGTACGAACATGATTATTTTTTCAGTGTTATGGTTATTCTCTAGTGGGAAGTAATAAATAAATCAATAGTAAATAATTAACTTATACACAGAGAAAGGAAAAACAGAATTCGGTAGTTGATACCTAGGTTTTGCTTAATGGTTAGTTGCAAAGACAAAATCAATATTATTTTATAAAGAGTTCATACTGAAATGACGCCCTCCCTCCTCTAATTTCGATTGTTGTATTCGATTTTGAATTAGTCAATCCAAATTTAAAATACGGCAAATATGGTAAAGCAATTTTATGGGCTGTAAGAAATTTGCAAAAAAAATATGTTGCTATAGTTAGTGTAGAATTCTCAATTGTACACATTAATCTTTTAATTGTGGACAGTTCTTCAGTTCAAATCAAAAGATAGAGGTGAATGTTGTTTTATATTTTTAATATTGTGTTATTTACAACCGCAATTTTAATATAAACCGGGAAAAGGACGTCTACGCATTTTGCTTAGCGCCGTGTCTACTGAGGCGGTTAATTTTAGTAGAGAAGTCATCAATTTATTTCCTGTAGTAGACGTCTCGTTAGTTTTTAAGACTGTAATGCGTCGAATGTTTTGAAAATAAACAGTGGGTTACGAAATTAGTTTCTTTACAACATAACTTGGCTTAAGCTAGTTCAGTTTCTAGTGAAAATTTATGTGTACTCATTTGAATGTTAACCATGACTATGTTCTAACATGTTAGTTACAAGTTCAGTTAATCATAATGAAAGCAATGCTATCAATCACAGCCTGAGAATTTCAATAACCTACGTGGGAACAGACATACGCTAAAAATGGTTGTTAATAATATTTTATTTTAGTAGAACTCAACAATAAATTATGTATTTTGTCCGATATCCTAATAAAATGCTAAGAATGCGTTGCAGTTCAAGACAATAATATATTTTCTACAAATATTTCTAAGATTTTATATTATTATAAATAATTTTACTATTCAAATAGAAATAGACGAACAGCCTTTCTTCGAATAGCAATTTGCCCTGGAAATACAAAGGAATGTAATTCTTTTTCCCTTTATTGCTGTGAATTGCGCCAATATTTATTTAAATTCGAGTTGCTTTTAAAAACCTTGTACGCGCCAAATTTATAGCGAATTCCACTGGACGCTCTATGCGAGCTGAGCTCGAACGCTGATAGGTTTTCATGTTCCATTGTGAATGTTTCGTGCGAACTATGACAAGGAACCATATTCCACTCGGCGATAAGAACTCACAAAATGCGATCTGAGTGCAACTTTTTAGAACCGTCGGTAGTCAACGGTTCTTCACGTCGCTCTGTCATTATTGTTCATCCACAAATGGCGGCGAACTTCGTTTGACGATACAAATTCATCATGAATGTTATCTCAATATTGCCAATCATTGACAAACTGTTGGATTCTTCAGACAGTAGTGATGATGATGAATTGTTAATTGAAATTGAGAATTATAAAATAAACAAAAGGCGTAATTTACCCAAAATTGTAAATTATTTGGAGGTTGTAGATAGCAATACAGAAAAGCAGGTGTGCTATTATAAATATACAAATTATTTTGTTCTTAATTAATTACACACCCAATTTCAATTTAAAGAAATTTTAGGGTCAGTAGGGAAACTGCTAATCAGTTAGCCGAACCATATAAGTATTCTGAATTTTTCCCTGCACAAGACCATGGTGAGGGCACGCCAGTGCCTACAGATAAACAAATTTTAAGCTATTTATGGTAAGAACAGAAAACGATTTGTGTAGAGAATTATAGACTTGTATATGGTAAGTTTGCCGGAAATAAAAGTTGTATTCGTGTTGTAGCAGTTCGATTTGGAATTGGTCGAACAACATTTTTTAGGCAGTGTTTGAGATCATGGACTTTTTCGTGAATATGGCTCCCAAAATTATCGCATTTCCTAATAACGAAGAGGAAAAGTTAAAGATTGCAGAGGAATTTAAAGCTGTGAGAATTTAGTGTCTGTAGTTGTGTATAATAACTAAAGTATGGGTTTAGCTTTTAGGGTTCCCTAATGTTATAGGTTGCATCGATGGAACAGCAATACCTATACGAACTCCAGCACACAAAATACAAAGTACTTATGCAATGCCAACAAGCAATTTATAGATATTTTTACAGAGCCTCCTGGAAAGATTCATAATTCAAGAGTTTTTAAATTATCATTTATTTCAAAAGATATTCCTCGTATTTGTGAAGAAAAATATTATTTACTTGGAGATAGTGCCTATGCAATAAGGGAATACTTCTTAACACCATATTGTGACAATGGAAATTTATCAGCGGCAGACGTTCATTTTAATAAAAAGTTTTGTGGTAGTGGTACAAGAGTAGTAGTTGAAAATTCCTTTGGCTTATTAAAAGGAAGGTTTCGAAAAATTAGATTTGTATGTAAATAGCATTGTAGTTTTATAACATATAGCTCTAAATAAAATAGTGAACATGAACATATTTATTTTTGTGTGTTTTGAATAAGCTTATATAGCAGCTCCATTTTTTCTTGTTGCCGTTTTTCTTTGGCATCCTCTTTAAGTTTATCTAATTGTAGAAGTGATTCTCTTAATACAACTGATAACCTTTTTGGCGCTTTCTTTAACTTCTCTTCACTATCGGTTTTATGCAGAATAGTAGTAACTCCTCTCATTACCTCAGGTTCAACACTGTCATCTATTGCTGTGATTTTATTTATTTCCTCTTCAAATTCGATGCTGTGTCTAAAATTACCTGTTTTTCGATTCTCGTCAGTAGACTTCCTTTTTCTCTTCAAAATAGTTTTATATCTATTCTCCACTTGTTGTGCTGTTCTCAACGTGTTGTATTTGATTTGTAAATCCAAAACAATCTGCACCCACGTGGTCTTTTTATTTTTAAATTTTTTCATGGAACCCACTAACTTTAAATAGGTTTCATATTTATCCAGAAGTAATCTGGTCTCTTTATCTGTCCATTGATTAATGCTATTACCTACAATATATTGTTAATAATATAAACCTACTTGTTTGTGGTGCATTACTTACATTCTTAACTTCGAAAGCATCAACTGATATGTTAGTTTCACTAGGTTTCCTGTAAATATATATATATATATATATATATATATATATATATATATATATATATTTTAGATAGTTAATTACACAAGGTAAGTTGATAAATACTACAGTATTACAGTGATAAGATGAAATAATAACTTAGACTTTTATGCAAAGCCCAAATGATCATTTCAAATCGAGCTAGTAATTGAAAGATGGAAAATATAAGGTCTTGGATACAGGTTCAAGTTCTGTCCAAGACCTTATATTTTCCATCTTTCAATTACTAGCTCGATTTAAATAAGCATTGGGCTTTGCTAAAAGTCTAAGTTATTATTCATCTTATTAATATATATATATATATATATATATATATATATTATATGTTTTTAAATTAGTTTTATTGATAAAAATTGGGATGATGTAGTCCAAATCAAAATTCAATATTGTATTTAGCACAACATTTAATTAAGACCTTACGTTTCGGCAAAGGTATTTGCCTTTTTCAAAGGTACTGCAAAAAATTGACATGTAGAATGACAGTTGGTGAAAGATTAAAAATATTTACTTAAAAGTTGTTATTGCAGAAATACATATATATAGTTAAACACCACCAAAATTGAAATGATGAGGTCCCAAATAAAATAATAAGATGGAGCACTCACTAGGGTGTAGAAAGTTATTCTAATACAAGATTGTCATTAATACATATTGTAATGACAAGTGACAAGTAATGACTGAAACAATTTTGAAAAGAATGCGTGAATCATATGTAGCCTATTAAGTTATAATAAAAAGCTAATTAGGTGACATTCGGGTTGTTATTAAATGTTTGGTAATTTCCTTGAAATCCTGTACAAATTTTCATATATGGGATGCAAATTTTGTGTATCTTGTCTGAAGTTAATGGCATTAAGTTCATTGTATATATAGTAAGCCTCTAAGAAAAGTCTAGTTTTATAATTAGTTTCAGAATCTAAGATAACTACCTCTTTATAATTAGGAGTGTGAAGGGTACTACTGATGTGTTGAGACAAAGCACAGCTTTTTTATGTAATTTTGCATCAGACCTGTGTTGAATAATACGATTTTTCAACCATTGGGTGGTGTTACCGATATAGGTTTTTCCACAGGAACAAGTTATTTTATAAATAACATTGCTTCTAAATAGTATGTTAGTTTTGTCTTTTAATCTTGTGAAAAAGTTTCTCATTGATTTTTCATAAATATTTACTATTTCACCAACTGTCATTCTACATGTCAATTTTTTGCAGTACCTTTGAAAAAGGCAAAAACCTTTGCCGAAACGTAAGGTCTTAATTAAATGTTGTGCTAAATACAATATTGAATTTTGATTTGGACTACATCATCCCAATTTTCATCAATAAAACTAATTTAAAAAAAAAACATAAAATATTAGACCAGTCCATTAACTAAGAGTGAAGCTTATATTTATATATATATATATATATATATATATATATATATATTGCTGTGATCCTCCCCAATTTTACGGGAACTAAGGTTTTCGAATCGAGCCTCAGCGTTGCGTCATCAAGATTTTGCTGTGATACCTACAAAAAGCCTCACCAGAGTAAAAAAAAAATATTCGAGCCTCTCAAATTGGGCACCAAGATTTGCTGTGATTCTCGCCCTGTTGAATCTCTTCTGATAATCGCCTCTTTACTCTTTCCGCCTCGGCTGCTCACCTAGTTAAAACTTTCATCCTCATTAATAAAAAAAACAAACACATTCCTACCACAAACATCAACGTTAACTCTATTTACATCAATATTCATAATACATTAAAATTTCAAAATTAAATTTCAGCATAAATTTCAGTATCATAAAATTTCAAGTTTAAATTTGTCATCATTTTAATTTGCATCCAGAATTAAAGTCCTTGTAGGATGCATACTAATTAATTTAACAATATTTGCAGACCTGAGTCTGAATAAAAGGGAGCATCTCCCACCCCTTTACGTTAATTTAACAGGTTAGTCTAATTGAGCTCAAAGACAGACCCAAATTTTCATCATAATCAAAACATAAACTGCTAAATACTCCTTTCTACTTAAACAAGAAAATTTTACCTTAAAATTAAAAATTTGTTGTTTATACAAATTCACTACTGTTGATTTATTTTTATCAAACAAATTATAAAGTTATTCTACACACACCAAAACATCAAAAATCGAACAACAAAGCATAAGTTACCTGAAAGTTACTGCACTCGTGGCTTCAATGTACGTCGGACTTGCTAATTCCACCATTCCAGCTGGTTTATATTTACGGCTTCAGATTCTGAACGCTTTTAAAATTTTTGTACACCACCATTCGTCAAAATTGGTTCAGGACTTGTCAGGAACTCATCTCTGTATATCTAAATTTTGTTTTGTGGACCCAATCACGTTTACTAATAACACTCTATTACTCACTCCCAAAAATTAGCAAAGCAATCCATAATTCGTTCACGCTATACAAAGCGGCATACTTCAATGTATTTATTTATCGCTACTTATCTATCTTTTCTAAGTGCACTAATGCATACTAACTTGTATCGTAGCACGTATTCTGCTTGCCGTATCGTATAACATCCAAAAATAAAGAGCAAACTGTTTTAAAGTATTCAATAAAATCAAAATCTAAGAGCCAAACTCTTTAAAATACTGATAAAAATCGAAAATCTAAGAGAGCGAAACTCCTATAAACACGGGTTTATATAACGGCCCGCTTGCACGTCGGATTTGTCCCGCGACGGACAGTTTTCAGAATTTCGCATTCTATGTTCCCTTTTCGACAGTCCGGCACAGCGATTCTAAAAATTTGCACACGCGCCAGTTGAAAATCTAAGAACTTTTCACACGACTCGCAACGCGTCTGCAAACAACTAATTAATTTTATACAGAAATCGTTACGTTTACACCTCTCATATCTGCATCTTATTTTCACCAATCGTAAACCTCGTGACGTTGCTCAAATCCTGCCTTTTATTATTCGTGTCTCTACCTTGCGCGTTTCATCCGTCTCTTTCTACCCTGGCCTGAGTGGTACAAATCGATATTCTTTATTATAGGCTATTTTAATCCACGTGAACCCGCGACGTGACTTACTTGAGTTAAATAACCCCTTATCTAGCCTTTCCCGTTAATATAAGCTACGATTTATCCGACCGTTTCCAATATACGTAGAAACTGCATGTTTATCTATTCAAATTTATTAGAATTTGACATTTAAAAGTTTGCAGGTGTGCGCTTCTAATAAATGTTTTAAATATAATTCTCCGAGCTTTGTTTTTATGGTATTTTAACCAAACTTGGATTTGTATGCTAGCAACGCGTCTCATATTTGGTATTATTGGGTTTTTAAAAGCTTTTATGCATATTACTAATCGTTCAATTAACTCCAATTAAAATAATAATGAATGGCATTGACTTCTACCCTTTAATTTTTAGCGAATACTAATTAATTATTAATTATTATTTGTACACTTTGTTTAATACCCGTTACTTAAAAATTGAATTAATCAATATAAATTTCGCAGGTAATTTCTATTTATTTCTTAGAACAATTAAATTAAATACACGTTGAGCATTTTAATTCTGCTTCTTTTTATAGAAAGCGTCTAGTGAATAATTTAAATCCCTTATTTTTAATGAAACGAATAAATTTTTATGCCCCACGGTTTTAATAACGCGTATTATCCAATAAAATTCTATACCAACCCTACATTCTAATTGAATGATTTAAATCTTCACACTAGGCATTTAATTACGCGTACTTTTTCCCAAAGCTTCCTTATACACGGTGATTAAAATTATTTGATGTCGTTAATTAATTTTCTACCCTGGTCTAAATATGAGTAATATATATATATATATATATATATATATATATATATATATTGATGTGAAATGTTTTTTGGTCACGGGAACTGGTACTTTCTGCTGATCATTCGAGCCCCACAGATTGGGCGTCAAGAGATGCTGTAATCGTCACCATTATTCGGGAACTAAGGTTTTCGAATCGAGCCCCAGCGTTGGGCCGCCCAAGAGATGCTGTGGAACCTACAAAAAAACTCACCAGATTAAAAAAATATTCGAGCCTCTCGAATTGGGCACCAAGATTTGCTGTGATTCTCGCCCTGGTGAATCTCTTCTGATAATCGCCTCTTTACTCTTTCCGCCTCGGCTGCTCACCTAGTTAAAACTTTCATCCTCATTCATAAAAAAAACAAACACATTCCTACCACAAACATCAACGTTAACTCTATTTACATCAATATTCATAATACATTAAAATTTCAAAATTAAATTGTAGCATAAATTTCAGCATCATAAAATTTCAAGTTAAAATTTGTCATCATTTTAATTTGCATCCAGAATTAGAGTCCTTGTAGGATGCATACTAATTAAATAAACAATATTTGCAGACCTGAGTCTGAATAAAAGGGAGCATCTCCCACCCCTTTACGTTAATTAAACAGGTTAGTATAATTGAGTTCAAATACAGACCCAAATTTTCATCATAATCAAAAACATAAACCTGATAAATACTCCTTTCTACTTATACAAGAAAATTTTACCTTAAAATTAAAAATTTGTTGTTTATACAAATTTACTACTGTCCATTTTTTATCAAACAAATTATAAAGATATTCAACACACACCAAAACATCTAAGATCGAACAAAATTGCATAATTTACCTGAAGGTTACTGCACTCGTGGCTTCAATGTACATCGGACTTGCTCATCCCACCATTCCAGCTGGTTTATGTTTACGGATTCAGATTCTGACCGCTTTTAAAATTTTTCTACACCACCATTCATCTAAATTGTTTCAGGGCTTCTCAGGAACTCTTCTACGTATATCTAAATCTTGTTTTGTGGATCCAATCACGTTTACGAATAACACTTGATTACTCACTCCCGAAAAATAGCAAAGAAATTCATAATTCTTTCACGCTATACCCAAAATTGCCTACTTTTGTTTATTCATTTATCGTTACTAATTTGGATAATTGGTACAGTAATACTCGCAAATATAACTAGACTTTATTACCTTGTATCTTCTCTAAGTGCACTAATAACTTTTATTGTAGCACGTAATCGCCACGTATTCTACTTAAAGTATCAAAGAGCAAAACTGTTTAAAGTATCGAATAAAATCAAAAATCTAAGAGAGCGAAACTCCTATAAACACGGGTTTATATAATGGCCCGCTTGCACGTCGAATTTGTCCCGCAACGGACAATTTTTAGAATTTCGCATTCTCTTTTCCCTATCGACAGTCCGGCACAGCGATTTCTACTGAAATTTGTACTCGTCCTAGTTGAAAATCTAAGAAATTTCCACACGGCTCGCCACGTCTGAGAACAACTAATTAATTTTACACACCAACTGATATGCTTTCCCCTCTCATGTATGCATCTTATTTCAACCAATCGCAAACCCAGTGACGTTTCTCAAATCACGCTTTCTATTATCCGTGTCTCTGCTTTGCGCATTTTATCCGTCTCTTTCTACCCTGGTCTGAGTGGTACAAATCGATATTCTTTACTATCGGCTATTTGAATCCACGTGGATTCCTATTTGAGTTAATATAAGCTACGGTTTATCCGACCGTTTGCAATATACGCAGAATTTTCATGTTTATCCAAACAAATTAAACAGAACGTGATATTTAAAAATACGCAGGTGTTCAATCGTAATACTTTTACAATTTGGATATTCCACGTATTTTAACCCTCTTGATAGATTTGTATGCTAGCAACGCGTCTCATATTTGGTATTATTGAGTTTTTAAAAGCTTTTATGCATATTAAATATTACTAATGGTTCAATTAACTCCAATTAAAATAATAATGAATGGCATTGACTTCTACCCTTTAATTTTTAGCGAATACTAATTAAATATTAATTATTATCTGTACACTTTGTTTAATACTCGTTACTTAAAAATTTGAATTAATTAATATAAATTTCGCACGTAATTTCTATTTGTTTCTTTATACAAGGTGATTAAAATTATTTGATGTCGTTAATTAATTTTCTACCCTGGTCTAAATTTGAGTAATATATATATATATATATATATATATATATATATATATTACATGTCGGAATTAAAAGCCCTGTTTTACTAATATTAGAAATGAATTTAATTAAGTCGTTTTTCTTACGTCTATTTATAGATCGGCTTATTTTCGTTGCACTAATTCTCGCACTTTTAATTCTGATTTATTTTGGTTTATACTTCACTGGTTACGTAATTTTTTAACACCTTTGAACATAGTCGTTGCTCAGTTTGAATATAGATTAACCTGTCGCTTCGTCACAATCGTATATATAAGCCCTACCTCCAATTGTTTTCATTGGCTTGTTGACGTTCTAGGGCGATACTTCTACCTTATCTCGCATACCAATTATTTAGTTTAAATCTTTCAATGCATGTCTTGTCCGTCACGTACGCATCCCGCATATTGTGGTATTATTCAAGAATTTCCTACTTTTGACTTTTATTAACTCACGTATTTGGATGTTTGTTAAATTTTATCGTCTAAATTGAATCGCCTGGTGCTTGTTTATTTCTACAGAATATTGGATTTTTCAACAAATGTGATTTCTTCCGGTCACGTAACGATTTTCTAATAATGAATTATTTAGAATGCGCGAACGATGATATTCTCAACGCAATTGTTAAATGTTTGCAATGCCAATTTATCTATGCTTCCCGGTGATTTAATTTTTATGCAATTTGTTGCGTTTTAAAATCTTATCTTTACTTGTAAACTACACTAGACATCTTTATGGTCTCATGCAGTTAATTCCGCGTATTTTATGTACAGTGTCCTCTCAATTAACAGTATGTAGAGTGACCGTTTTACTATTATGATTTCTGGAATTATGTGCTTTTCTTAAAGTGGAAGTTGTTTACATTTATTCTACGACCCCCATGACTTAACCTACCCCTAAACTACCCTATCATCATAGCATATATATATATATATATATATATATATATATATATATGTCAATACACAGCAGTGAATACAAATTGCTTTTTACCCATTTTCTTCAACTCTCTGCACTGTATTCAGTTCTTCATTTAAAATGATAAAGTTGGCATCGATTAATCGTTTAATATAATTCACTACGAACTGGTTTTCATCTAAACAATAAAAGTTAATCAATGTTTAACTACTTTGGGTGCCTACTTTTTAATCTATTTCTTACTTCCAGGTCCGTCGTATCATCAAATTTGAACTCAATTGCATTTACATAAAAATACAAGTTCACCGGATGTTTCGCTATTGTACATAGTTTATTAATATAAAGTAATTTGACTATACTTAACACAGGTCACCATTCAAGCGTTAAATGGTCGGCCGCGTTAAAGACACAGTCATAAACAAAAATATAACATAACCCAAAAATTCTATCGCGCAAGTATTAGCAGCAAAATCGTTTTCCACCGCTCCGTTTAAAAGTTGCACTATATAAGAGTCGAGAGCAAAATCCCATTGCTCTCGCTCGGTACTCGAGCGTTTTAATAACTGATCAATGGAAAATGCTATTATAATTGAATGTTTTTACTATCATTGGTTTATATAAAGGAAACCAGAAGGCAACATCATTTCTAAGCATGTCAATGTTTATAATTTATCAGCTGATTGTGTACTTAAAAGTCGTGTTAAAGATATTTTAAGGTTAAATGGACTTGTTTACTTGTAAATAATTAAATCCTAATATTTTTGTAGTTTTGGGTGAAACGGTAGTAGTGCATAATTGGGGCTTTTGTGACCTCATCTGAACCAAATAGTTTTCTTCGACTAACCATTTTCATCTTTCGAGCTAAATGTACCTTGTTTGGTATCAATTAATATTAGATTTTTCTCAGCTACCCGAATTTCTAGGAATTTTTTAGATAGCATCACCCCCCAGGGGGCTACCCACATTTTAAGATTTTTTACCGCTAACATTCTGATCCAAATAGTTTTCTTCGACTAGCCATTGCATCTTTCGAGATAAACCTATCTTGTTTGGTATCAATTAATATTAGAATTTTCTCAGCTACCCGAATCTCTAGGAATTCTTTAGATAGCATCACCCGCCCAGGGAGTTACACTCATTTTAAGATTTTTTACCGGTAGCGATTTTTGACCATCCGCATAAATTTTTTTATACATGTGGCACATCAAATTAGTCTAGAATTTTACGCAGAATTCGAATCTATAAACAGATTTAAAATCGGACTACCCCTTACAAAGTTACACTTTAAAGCTCCCAAATCTCTTTAAAATTTTTGTCCATCTATGACATATGCTTTAACCAAGCACTTAGAGGTATTAACACAAAGAAATTAAGCACACAAAAGTTTAATAATTTATTTTATGCTATTTACAGTTTAATAAACTAATAGAATACAATTTTTACAAAGTATAACATTATTTTCTTCGTTTAACCAAATCCAAGCAGCTGAACGTAACCTGTAACAAAAACAATAGAAATTAATGTGTTGTTTAAAAAAGACCTATAACAAAAAGAGATTAATGTACTGTTTAATAAGAGCGGAAACGTGTTTTCGGTCAATAAGACATATTGTCGTTAATCTAACAATATGTTTTACCGTCCAGCGACACCACGTGGAGGTAAACAAATACATGTCGCCGGGGGCGAAGAAATTATTAAGGATGGGGATGGTAGGTATGTCTTATAACTAACTTACATACTATATATACACAATAAAATATATACAAATATAAACAATTATCTTATATTTTTATGCACCCATGCATATGTTGATGTGCTTCCGGGGATGACATAACGTTTGTCATCGTCACCCGACAAACTAACCTTATTAAGTAACTGAGTGTACAACTGATGCTTAATACTGCGAATGCATACCATCGTATGCATGAGAGCTTAGCATTATCGTTGACTATACCTCTAAAACTATCTACACCAATTCCCTTAACAACACTACGAGAAATTCCTTTAATCTTTTTTACAACGTCTTTCTCACTTATTACACAGTACGACTTCGCTTTAGTACCAACAAACTCCAAGACCAAGTCACCACAAAACTCGTCTTTAAATTTTCCAAGCACTTTCTTGTTAACTAAGGGAATATTGTACTTATTGTTTGGGGGGTAATCACTTGTATCGAATAGGTCCAGGCGGGCACGAATATCACTGTACAAGTCTTCTGTTTCTACACTATACACGATCGAATCGGTGTCTGTATAAAGAAGCGAGATTTTGGATTCATACAGATGTTTCATGGTCCCATAGTGAAAATCATACATTAAAGACTCGGAACGATCTAAAACTAACAGGCCCGCATAAATCGGCTTATTATAAGTAACTTTAACTCGATTCATCTGTATGATTGCCAAATCCTCGCCTAGCACTAAACAACTATTAGAATTAGGTTTAGCAATCAACTTGCTAGCGCACAGTTTGTTACCATTGAACTCCCACTGCGTGATGATTTTGACATCAACCCGCTTGTCTACATTCTCCATGGTTTTATCAAATATAGAATTATTCATCAGTTTGAAAAAAACTTTTTCAAATGCATTCTTGGCTGATGTTCTCAAATTGGTGTTTAAATCTTTATATGGTTTAAGCCATGAAGCCTGCTCGAATTCCAGCACTCGATGTACTGCGATGAGTTTAAGACCATACTGTAATGCCTGTTGTAGATTGTGGTAGTGCACAACGTACTTCTTTTTATCCAAAAGAGTCGCAAGCAGATTAGAAGTTTTTGAAGTTGGAAGTTGTGGTACCATGCTTTCAGGACAAAATGGTAAATCATTATGAGCGTGGTGAAGATTTTCCGAATATTCTAAATCAACCTCTAGTATGTACCCTTTGTCACTCGTGGAAGACGTAAATAAAATTTGATTTCGAATGCGATCAAGTTCTTCACCGCATACCCATCTAAAACCGCTTATAGGCAGATACTGGGACATAGCCCACCTATATAAATTATTGGCATCAAGATAAGTAATGTATTTAGAAGGTTTGCTAGCGTCATAGTCATTCATATATGCGTTGTTTGCTTTCACATGTCTGTCACTGCATTGCGTGAGACCACCCCGAATACCTTTTCTGATAAAATGGTACATGTTTACATCCGTTAGTAAATCCAATTTAACCTGAGTATACTTTAGCATCGCATCCCAGCTCGAGCTTGGTGCAGTTACATATTGACATAAGTCTAAATGATAAGTTGATATGCAGACATCTCTAAAATTTTCAAAAACGTCAGCTAACAACAGGACGTCTGTTTTTAAATAAAGATCGCTATATTCTCCTAATGTGCCAATCTTGAACTCATTCCATACCTGTTCTGCATCCCAGCTCAGGCTTGGTGCAGTTACATATTGACATGGGTCTAAATGATAAGTTGATATGCAGACATCTCTAAAATTTTCAAAAACGTCAGCTAACAACAGGACGTCTGTTTTTAAATAAAGATCGCTATATTCTCCTAATGTGCCAATCTTAAACTCATTCCATACCTGTTCTGCATGGTGATACTCTGCATCCGTTATATGTGAGAATGTCAGATCATTGTAGAAGGCATCCTTTGGTGGAAGTTTAGTCTCGTTTAACACAGAGATGTCTTTGACGTATTTATATGGAAATACACCCTTCCGATTCAATATAGCGAACTGAGCATCATTGGGGAAATACCTGCGGACTTAAGCGAATTGATGAGTATTTAAATTTCTAACCAATTTATCCAAACTGGTCGTCATGAACCTTAGAGAATCTATAAACCTTAGTTGGATAACAGAATTATTTTTATCAGCATTATCAGCATCATCATCATCACAATCATCGATTTCAGCGCCTTGAGCTCCAGATAAACGTATGTTTTTTGTAAACGAAATAAATCGTTCTTTGTTATTTGGGATCACTGCAACGCGCTCCCTATCACAACCCAACTCCTTCACAATAAAATGGGAATCGTATCCTGTAAGGTTGTGGAATACAACAGGGATGAAATTTGGCATCCTATATTGAACGTTGCACTGGCAATGTGCAGCGAAGCGGAACTTTCCTGTTAGGTGGCAGTGATCCCTCACTCGATCATCACCCAAACGTTTCTGACAAATACCACACTCTTCATCCATATAAAAAAGAAGCTCATCCAAGGGTTCTAATGGTTTCATTGGTACATTAGTTTTTAAAATAGTACCCAATCTCTTTGATTCCTCCTTCAACATCGCCATAAATACCTTGGCGGCGTCGGGTCCTCTATACGATTCAAATTTATTAAGTGACTCATCATAAGAACATTTAACATAATAGGCAAAACTGAAAGGTTGATGTTGCTCAGTGCTGTTGGTGAATGGCACGCTAGTGTTGGGCGTTGCAGAACTGATCGGTTTAAGGATGCGCTCAAAATCTGAGTAAATCACGAACGGCACCTCACCTGCTTGTGCACATTCTTAAATTCGACGATGCTGTTAAAGTGGTTCGGCATAGTGATGGCGACATGGTTGCATTCGTGCTCTGTATGCCGGCGTAATTCCTCCTCGGATTGGAAATATATAAGACAACCATCACACAACCATTTGGATCCTCTGTGGGTAGACGACTGAGTTCTAACTAACCCATTCAAGTTTTTATTCAAACAAAAGTGTTGTTTATCTCCTTGCTGGATGTACAAAAGATTGACATGCCGTGTCCTCTTTCTTTGCGTGAAATGCAAAGGCCCCACAATCGACGTCCTTTCTACGCCAAACTCGTTAACGCTGACGTCGTTTAGCTCTTCAAACCTGTGTATATTCTTGAATTCCATAGGGAAATCTATACCATTCAAGTCCAATATTTCAGAGTAGTGCGGGTAGGATGAAGGTCGTAGAGGGTTTCCGTTTTTCCGTAGGATGCAATGCAGCCACAACACACCACGCAAAGCATGCGTTATCCTGGTTCTGGATGTTAACAACGACATGCTTGCCTCGGATCTATTTGGGGAGCTCGATGTACGAAGACCCGCGTAGAGGTTGGTACTTGTTTACATTGAGCTCCAAATAGAGTAGCTGTTGTAGTGTTCACCCTAAAACACAATGATTAAAATATATAAACAACGGGTTGTAAAACTTACCAGAATCTTGTTCCTGAAACTTGTCAGATTTTGCCGACATTTTTTCAACCAACCCCTCATACACTTCACCCAAGTTACTTGATCTTGTTATCACTATATTGTTTGTGTTAAAGGATTTGACGTCTTCAACACGTTCTGTAACACCCATCTTGGTATAGATACTAAACAACTCACAATTAATCTTGAGGGAGGTGTGTATAGCCAGTTGTTCATCAATTAAGGCGCTGAATCGTTCCCGTTGATTTCGCAAGAATTCCAATATATCTAGAAATAATAGCGTTAATCACTAATTCAAGTAGTTTTTTTTAAAACATACCACTAGTGTTAATATTTTTAATTCTGTATGTAGCGATTCTATTTCGAAACGCCGTAGCAACGATTTCCACACCATCGCCTCCGTCGAGTACCCTAGTCGCACTCGCCCTGTGCACATTAGAGCGCTGGTGGGCTGCAAATGCCCCGTCTGGGATATCCACATTGTACTCAATGCATCTCCTCGGTATCTTGGGAGCAGGCCCCTCAACCGCAGACAAAGCAGGTCTCTTAACCCCGGATGGGCCGGCAACTGGCACCACACCATGCTTGGTGTCCTTGTGCCGCTTCAAGTTATCGCGTCTAGAAAACGATGCCGAGCACACATCGCAGTCAAAAAGGCATGAGGGTTTCGACACTACTCCATGCTGCTGGAGCTTTTGCCTCTTCAAGTTATCGCTCCTCGAGAAGGAAGCCCCACAGACATCACAAGTAAAGAAAGCCATTTCATTGTAAATAACTAAAAAAGCTTGTTTACTAGTCAAAGACTAAACAGAAACTGAATTTATATCGCCTCGTACCATGCTTTTATACACATAATAATTAAGATCGTATAATAATTGGGTAGTTCACTTTAAAATTAGAATAAACCCAAACGTAGTTTTAGCCTTGAATTATATTTCAAACTAGTCTATTCACATCGGTGAAAACTAGTTAGCTCTCTGCTTACTCATGCATTCCAAACTAGTCTAATCACATCAGTAAAACCTAATATTCTTAACTAACCTTGAATCGGATTACAAAGCAGTTCATGCCTGTCTGTAAAGTACTGCAAATGATAGTGAGGAGCATGCGCAAGAGCAATTTGAGAGATATAAGATGAGAATAGCATAGGGTTCTTTATCAGTCATCTTAGTGAAAGCAGTGTGAAGCAATGGAGTCTGTAGGTGCTAGTAATGCACAAGTTTCGTATACCGAAAATCTGATTAATAAGTTTACGTATATTTTAAATGAATTGGGTGAACAACCTCATAATGTGGAAATTGAGTTTGTTATAAACCAGAGAATAAAACCCGTATTACAATTGGTGTGTAGCAAGAAATATTGCATCAACCATGTTCTGGAATTGACATACGAAAATTGATTAGCATTTACAAATTTTCACGTGGAATTTCAAATTAACGTATTTTCCCGTAACGTGTTAAATACTCGATTAAATGGTGCAACCGAAATGGAAAATCTACACATACAACTAGGAGCTCCGTTCTTTATCACTCTGTCACCAGCGTCTGGGTCAACCAAGGACGAAACGTTCCAGTTAAAAATAATAATGGGTAATAGTTCGATAGTTATAAACAAATTGGAGTGCCGTAAACTATTCCATATGCGAGAGTTGTTTGAGTATCAACTTAAGCAGTTGAAAAGTCGTGACTTTCCAGCATTATACAGCGAATTAGTAGGGTTTGTTGCTAATTCTAATTTAAATGATGGTGATTGGTTTAATACTCTGACTGAAGGGGAGAAACGAATTAAAATCTTGGTTGAAAGCGAAGTTCGAATTGGCAATATTTTATTCTACAACGAATCGACTTAGAATGCACTAAATGCTTTGGAGCTGGTTATATGTTTTTCGGATATATTTGTGCAAGACGTGACACGTACAAGAACATTGGTGGAAATGTTTAGACGTTTAAATTTGTCGGATTCTGAAGATGGTGATCACTAGAGGGAGTATCTTATAAACAGTTAGGTTGTAGTTATAGTAAACAAGTGTAACGAACAACAACTGTGGTCACCGCTCAAGAGACGTAGATGTAAATATATTGTTTTTGTAAATGTATTGTTTAAGTAGTTTGTGAAACTAAAATATATATAAATTTTTTAAAAAAGTATAAATAGACTCGCTGTTGTTTATTTATTTAGTATAGTTTGAGATTTTTTTGAGTAAACACATGAATATCTGTTCCGGAGAGGGTTTAATCAACAGCGCTATAAACAGGTTACCGTTTGAGCTGCATATTCCAGGTTATCAGTACTGCGGCCCTGGCACAAAGTTGAATGAGCGTTTAGCGAGAGGTGATCAAGGAGCTAATGAGTTGGATCGCTTGTGTAGGGACCACGACATTGCATACTCCAAGCACCCAGACGATCTTCCAGCCAGACATCGAGCAGATAAAATTTTAGAACAAGGAGCCTGGGAGAGAGAGTCTAAGAACGCAAAGTTTGGGGAAAGAGCTGCAGCTTGGTTTGTGACAAACGCTATCAAAGCGAAGAGAAAAATGGGTATGGGCTTAAAGAAAAAAATAAGTTTCAAAGGTGGATTCTTGACGAAAATACGATCCGCAATAGACCGAGTTGGTTCCGACAACTTTTAAAAAGCTACTAGACGTTGGTATTCTAATTGGTAAAAAAATCATAAAAGGAGCTGGTGGGAGAAGTAAAATTAAAGTCCCACGTATTATACCCGTTCCACAGAAAGGAGGTTTTTTATCATTGATTCCGATATTCGCAGGACTAAGTGCCCTAGGAGCACTAACAGGTGGTGCTGCGGGGATAGCTAAAGCAGTAAATGATGTCAAGACAGCCAACGAGCAGCTTAAGGAAAGCAAACGGCACAACAGATCTATGGAAGCCATTGCCGTTGGGAAAAAAGGAAATGGAATGTTTCTAAAACCGTACAAAAAGGCACAGCATTATTCTTGAAACCGTACAAACAGGGGCGTGGTGTTTGTAAAAAAGTATCAAACAACTAAGCAAGTTACCTCGAAGAGCTCTCACCGACGTAGATATAAAGAAACACGCATCTAACATTCCTCATTTTCGCGGCGTCTTTTCTAGAGATCAATTACAGAAGATTAGACCGTATGTCAACGAGTCGGGTGTGATTAATTTAGATACCACCAAAGGGTCAGGTACACATTGGGTGGGGTACCGAAAACGTGGAAATAGTGTGTTTTACTACGATTCGTTTGGAGACGAGACCACCGGAAGAAGTGAAGAGATATTTTCGAGGTTGTAAAATTTACTACAACAGTGTACCGGAGCAGACTTACAATACTTACAATTGTGGGCACTTAGTGTTAAAGTTTCTTAGTGACAATGGCTAAAACAGTGAGCGTGTTCGGGTATGGTAATGTCATATCGACAGGATCCATTTACCCACCAATTAAATTGAAACAGGATGGCGAATATGCTTTGGGTCTAGTGGGACTGTATACTTGTAACACTGTGCAAAACATACATCCAGGAAACGACATCTTATACTTTAACGATCCAGAGCATCGCAGAATAACCATTGAACCTGGATCATACGAATTAGAAGAAATAAATGCATGTATACAGGACGTTTTCAAAAAATGGTTCAGTCAGAAGCCGGACATCAACGAGAGCATTGAAAAATATTTTAAACTGAGTGCCAACAATAATACATTAAAGTGTTCTATACGAAGCAGTATACCGATTGATTTTGGGACAAACCGTAAAAACAGTATTGGAAGCATCTTGGGGTTTACCAATCGCAAATTGGCTGCAGATACCGTACATATCGCTAATCAGCAGCAAGTGAACATAATATCGGTCTCAAACATTTTTGTGGAAACCAATATCACCGCAGGATCGTTCAGAAACAATTTTCTTACCCACAGCATATTCAAATTCAGTCTATCTGTACCACCTGGATGTAATCTGGAAAAGGAACCTAACCACGTCATATATTATCCACTGAGCGTGACAGAAATTGATAATATTACAATCAGATTAGTCGATCATTTGGGTGAATTGGTAAACTTTTCACCGGAATCATACACCTGTGTGAGACTGGAAATAAAAAGTAGTCGAAAATGCCCATCGATTTTGTATATAAAACACGCTACAACACCCCCAGACGACCAGTAGTGAATACGACGTCAAAGCATCAAGTTGTCGAGAAGCTTACAGCAGAAGAAATACGTTTCTTAAAATCTTTGGGATTAAAAGTTATAAATGATGGGTGGCAGAAGTAAACGCAGCTTAGATCTTCACGGTGATGAAAACGTTAAACTTGGAGGGCTTAAATATGAGGACGAGGATGTGTTTGGAGGTTATAAATTAGACGAAACCATAATAAAAGAAGATTATTATACATATCTTCCCTTTACATTGAATGCAGATAACAACGATCGAATTTCAATTGAAATCCAGAGCAGTGATAACATCACATATCCCCATGAAAGTTTCACATTTATAAGGGATACCTATAAACCTACGGAAACATTAAGAGAAGCGTCAACAACTGTAGACCCGATTAGAGCAGTAGAACCAGACCCTAAAGCTTACGAATTTACTAGAAATGCACCATATTTTCTGTTTGAGGAAATTCAATACAAATTGGGTAATAATCAAATAATAGATGTCTGCAGAATCCCTGGAATTACAAGAATTAAGGGTTTAGTATCCATGGAAGAATCAGAAACAAAATCTATTACACATACCGGGTGGAAGCCCGATACCATATTCCAAGATGGACGGTTTAGTTGTACTATACCACTAAAAACCATTTTTGGTTTTTTTGAAGATTACAAGAAAACTATCGTGAACATGCCTCAAGAGCTGATTTTAATCCGATTCAAGTCGGACGTAAATTGCTACAAGTCGATTGGAAATACAGTAACGTTCAAAATACAACGTATTTCATGGGAGGTTCCGCATATAACATTAAGTGACTTCGCCAAGGCATCGCTGCTATCGGAAATGCAAAATCAATCATCTATAATGGTCGCATTCAGAAAATGGGAACTACACGAATTACCGTCTTTAACAGAATCAAAGTCACAAGTATGGAGAATTAAAGTATCGAACGAAACAGAGAAGGCTCGATGGATATTACTGGCGTTGCAAAATGGGAAGTACGACAGGAAAGAAGAAAATGCTACGAGCTTTACGAATGCCAATATAACCAATGTTAAAGTGTTTTTAAACTCTCAGGCATTCCCTCAAGGTCGATTAAATTTGGATTTCGAGCAGAACGACTACTTGCCAGCGTACCTGTCTTATGCATCTTTTATGGAAAAATACTACCCGAACAAATCGTCAAATAAATGTTTAATGAACTACAACAGGTTTAAGGACTCACCCTTCTTTGTAATCGACTGTCGTCATCAATTTGAAAGCATCAAAGATGCAACGGTTGATGTAAGAATGGAATTAGAAGCTTCAAGAAATTTTGAACCGTCGATGAAGGCTTATGCTTTAATTATACATGATTCTATGTTTGAATATAATCCGTTTACAGAAATTGTTAATAGATTTATTCACAATTAAATATTTTGTATATATATTCTTAATAAAATAGTATAAAAGCAAGGAATTAATTTGTTTCAATTAGTCTACTTTTATAGGCGAATGGTGAGCATCTCCCACTCTGTAAATAAGTTCTAGTTATTTTAATGCGAATTTACCTCTATCAGAATAGAATGAAATTGCCCCATAGGGTGAAATTGCCTCATAGGGTGAAATTACCCCCATAGAGTGAAATTGCCCCATAGGGTGAAATTGCCTCATTGGGTGAAATTGCCCCCATAGAGTGAAATTGCCCCATAGGGTAAAATTACCTCATAGGGTGAAATTGCCTCCGCCAGTATTGGTTAGTATGGTTCGCAATTACATAAGAAGACGAAATAGTGGATACTGTAAAGAAGCGTTAGAAAAAGCTATAGAAGAAGTTAGACTGGGTAAATCAACTATTTATTTACTCCATCAGTAGAAAATATAATATACCGAAAGAGACGTTAAGGTATCACCGCAAACAGCAACAAAAGCAGGAACACACTCAAAGCAATATGGAGACTGCAAAACAAAAAATTACAATACCTATACAGAATTATGATAACTTTGCTATTGCTAGTGCAAAAGAGGATGGTAAACATAGAGTTTTGTTCCCGTCTAACATACGAGCTATATTCGCTAGACCATCGAGTTGTGGAAAAACCAATGCCTTAATATCTCTGATCTTGCACCAGAATGGGCTTAGATTCCAAAATGTCTATGTATTTTCGAAAAGTTTATATCAACCGAAATACGAATTGTTAAGAAACGTTTTTAAACCATTAAAAGAAGAAATTGGGTACCATGAGTTTGAAAATTACGATGATTTGATTGAACCCGGAGATACCAAACAAGATTCAATTATGGTTTTCGATGATATATCTGCAAACGAGCAGAGTAAAATCACACGGTTTTTCGCGTTCGGTCCACATAAGAGCATTGCTTCCTTTTACTTACGTCAAACTTACGCTAGTGCCTTAAAACATAGACTCAGAGATAACGCCAATGTAATTGCATTATGGAAACAGGATGAAACCAATCTCAGACATATCTTTCTTGATCATATAAGTGGCGACATGTCATATCCAAAATTTAAACAAATATGTTTGCAGTGTTGGGGTGACTCAAAACATAATTTTATAACTATTGTGAAAGATTTGGATTTGGATAATGGTCGATATAGGAAGAATTTCGACGAGTATATAAATATTTGATATTATTCAAAAACTAGTTAGTTCCCATCCAGAGCCTGATAATGACGGATGTTAAAGATTTTATTGCAAATAAACGTAAGCTTCATCTTATGCAGGATGTTGTACGAAAAAAGTTTGTGGCATACAAAAAGGGAGACACTACATCTTATCAAAAATTCAAAAAAGCTCACAAACAATTGATCGACCCCTTGCAAATAACCGCTTCCCAGTTGCAAGCAATCACCGAAAAAATTCCCACACCTACAACAAGGGTTAAACTCGAAAACATGGAAGTACCTATAAAGAAAATTAAACAACTCGTTCCAGAAGAACCGTTCCATCTTTACTATGCAAATGTGTTAGCTAGAGCCGTAGACGAAAATATTGACAAATCAATTTATGGAGTAAAGTATAATGCGGAAACCGACTCATGGAGTTTGTGGAAAAGTGTATTGGTAATTAACCCGGAAACTAGCGATATAACATTAAATATGTTATATATCCGGGTACGAGAGGTTTATACAATCTGCTGGTTTATAAAGACGTCAGCCCCGAAGATGGTGATTTCAATTTGCATGAAGATTTGCCGAATTACTTGGAAATGATCAAATCAGCATCGATTTTGAGTAGAAAGTTTGACCCATTTGCGGCGCACGGTTTAAGCGGATTTCCAACAAATAACAAAAAGTTTAACAAATATGTGCAAAAATATCTCACCGAATTTCGGAGGAACCCCGAAAGAAAACAGCTAATGAGATGAAAACAGCCTAAGGGAGCTGTTTTAGGCTTTTCTAATCGGTTTTACAAAAGTTTGAATTCAAAGCCGGTGCACTATATCTACTGGAATAATGTACATGAACTTGTGGATCGGCTGAGATTGTTGAACGCATTCAACCGAGCTGGAAATACAAGCGAGGAAAACATTAACGAGATGGTGTCCATAATAGAAGAGTTGAGAGAAGAAGGTATAATACAGTGACCTCAGTAAATAATTACACAGTTTTAAAATGCCCGTCGACCGCTTTGGACGTTCATAGCGTAAAGATGCCGATATTCGGCGTGGTCCTCCAGGTCGAGGATTTGTACTAACGTTGGATGGTGATGGATACGATATGCAGCAAAGAAGGTTAGTGAATTCATCAGACCCGAAAGAAGATTATGATTGTGTTAATCAGAGAAGCACTATAGTATTCAAGTCTGGAGAAGAAACAATTAGTTTTCGTAAAAGAAGGTTAGTTGATGTAATGGATCCTAAAGACGATAGTGATTGTGTTAATAAGAAATCCGCAATCAAGCTCGTGAATCAACCCTTTTCATACTGTCTAAAAGTTCTGATGATATACAGCGTAAAGATAAAGCCTTCAATGCAAGAAACCAGCGTATCACAATGCTTGCTCACCCGGTTGAACCATCTGATGCAGTTAATAAACAATATGTAAATGAAAAATTGGATAAGCTTATATCTGACTTTAAAACGTTTATACAGTTTTTTATGAATTTGACTGCAACTTCTGAGACAAACGAGAAGGAGCTCGGTCTCGCAATATCATCGATTTACGAGGCGTCACCAGCAGCTATAAAAAACAAATACTACAAACCAAAGCTTCAGTTTATGTCAAAGGTGCAACTAGATAAAGATAGCCCTATTAGTTTAGCAGCAGTGTTAAGCAAAAATGAGTAAAGAAATCATCGTTAAGGAATTATTTAATCCTGCAAGAAAAAAAATTTTTAGCGTCGTCATACAAATCTGAAAAATGCGAAACGTAATCTTATCCAATCGAACTTGTGCGAAATGCAACCTTACTCGCGTGTGAACAATGGGTACAGATATATTCTAATAGCGGTAGACTGTTTCACAAAATATGCTTTAGCAGAGCCCTTTAAAAAATAAAACTGGATTAGAAGTTACAAATGCTGTGAAAAAAATATTGAATAAAATGTTGCAAGGAGAAAATAACGCAAAAATCAATCTACAAACGGATTTCGGGAAAGAGTACTACAACCGCTGGGTTAAAAATCGTATGCAAAAATATATGGTGAACCATTACTCTACGTATTCCGCAATCAAAGCTAGTATGGTTGAGCGGTTGATCAGAACAATAAAAAACAAATTGTACAGAAGATTTTACTTGCAAGGCAGTCATAGATGGTTGGATATTTTGCCTAAGCTTATGGAAGAATACAATAATACACCGCATCGGGCTATTAACATGACACCTATGGAGGCGGAAGAACATCCGGAAATAAATAAAACTTTACACCGCTGACAGTGCTTCTAAAAGTCGCAAAAAGTTGTATAAGGTTGGAGAAATTGTGCGCATATCAAAATATAAAGCAGTATTTGACCGAGGATTTCACCCAAACTGGAGTGCAGGACTATTCAAAATTGTTAAAGTACAACAAACGAAACCGATAACCTATCTGCTACAAGATTTGGAAGGTCGGCCAATCCTAGGTACTTTTTACGGCGATGAGATTCAGCTCACAGCAGCATCCGACACATACCTAGTGAAAAAAAGTTTTACGGAAACGGAAGCACGGACGTGAACTATTAGTGTCGTGGTTGGGAGATGGTAAAAGTTGGATTAAGAAAACAGACTTGCTTTAGTATCAACCAAAGTTCTAGATAATTACCTAGTTGAAAAAATAATAAAAAGCGTTGGCGGGGGTAAAGACCCCCTAGCTGGATAGATAGGAGAGATTTGCTTAGAAGCCCATTTCCATTTATGATTTGAAGCAGGAAGCATGTGTTTCATAATTGATTTACAAGGATATCAATACAAAACTAGTGATTTCTATTGCAAGAAGATCGCCATTTTGGATGTAGCGAATAATGTAATATGGCATGAGATACTGAACATGGTGGTTGAATATAACACCCTAAGTGATGATTTCAAAAAGCAGTTCCAGTGGTTAAAGAAAAGAATCCATGGACTATGCTAGGATGAACAATCTACGAGTGGATATACAAATGTGGGTGATTTACTGAAAGAAATCATACCTCCCGAGGCTACTGTCTATGTTAAAGGAGAACCGAAGAAGCAGTTACTATCGAAATATTTATCAAACAACATTTTAAACATGGAAAGTGTATTCTCACTTCCAAGACTCAAAGAATTAAGGAGATTCGGTGATAGATACAATTACTGTTTAAACCATTGTTTGAATAACTTAAGCTGTTTCAAAGAGAATGTTTTACTGTTACAACCTTTTGTTAATGTATAAATGTATTTAATTTTTAATAAAATATTTGTGGGGAATTGTTTTTTATTTATCTTAGCTAAAAGTTTATTTTTAAAATTTGAAAAAAATATATATGTAAAACAGTGCTTTACTTTAAAAAAATTAATGTTTTAAAAAATACAATCAGAAACAATAGTAAAATACACAATAATTGGTGTTTGCAAATAAATTCAGTTCTATTTTAATAAAAAATGCAGACTTACCTTAAATTTTCAATATGAGGAAAAATAACTACACGAAACGATTTGGTTTAAAATTTCGACGAACTTTACACAAAAGCGTGCGAAACTAATAGAATTTACTAATCAGACCGCGTTATATACGGTTTGAAATAATTACCGTTAATTGATCTGTATTACTAAATGAAGTTTGTATTTCCCTAAATACGTAGTCGAGGATGGTTACTAGAAAGTACCTTGTGTGAATCCCCAGCAATTATACGTCAATTTTTAATGCACTATATTCAAACATAATTAATAGAAAGTCCAAGAAAAGAAATTATATACAGCTTTCACATGTAATTTGGGTAATCCATTATCGTCAAGGAAACGACTTGTATTTTCCCAAGCATTGAGCATATAATTATTTGTGACGTACTTAGTAATTAAAAAAATGTTAAACCAGAAATTGATAACTGTTTAAAATTTTAAAAGTCATAGTTTTGAAGATTTACAAAAACTATTGGTTATAAATATTAAACACTTAGGGCCCATAAAGGACTCATTTCTAAAACTCTCGCGTTTTTAATTTTTGGAGATGTTTGGTTAAAGCATATGTCATAGATGAACAAAAATTTTAAAGAGATTTGGGAGCTTTAAAGTGTAATTTTGTAAGGCGTGGTTCTATTTTAAATCTGTTTACAGATTCGAATTCTGCATAAAATTTTAGACTAATTTGATGTGCCGCATGTATAAAAAATTTATGCGGACGGTCAGAAATCGCTGCCGGTAAAAAAATCTTAAAATGAGGGTAACTCCCTGGGGGGTGATGCTATCTAAAAAATTCCTAGAGATTCGGGTAGCTGAGAAAATTCTAATATTAATTGATACCAAACAAGATAGGTTTATCTCGAAAGATGCAATGGCTAGTTGAAGAAAACTATTTGGATCAGAATGTTAGCGATAAAAAAAATCTTAAAATGTGGGCAGCCCCTTGGGGAATGATGCTATCTAAAAAATTCCTAGAAATTCGGCTAGCTAAGAAAAATATAATATTAATTGATACCAAACAAGGTACATTTATCTCAAAAGATGAAAATGGTTAGTCGAAAAAAACTATTTGGTCCAGATAAGTGAGGAAATGAGGGATTCTGGAAGAAATGAGGTCACAAAAGCCCCTATTATGCACTACTAACGGTCAGCCACATACTAGAACAATTACATACCGGGCATCGTAAGGTGTTTGAATTTCACAAGGATGTTTAACGCAGCAGTTGCCATCTAAAACATTTGTGATGTTCATCAAAGTGCATTGGACGTTAAATGTCAAAGGTGGTTTTCATGTTCAGATCCGGTAATTTTGATCTTTTCGAATCGTTGTGGTAAAGAATATCAACCACTTTAGACAATGACGTGTTAAGGACGGAAGCGGAAGCATATATGTGTCAGACAATCGAAAAACTGTCAACTACTCTGAACCAATCTTGGTCGACTGTCGGAGAACATGTGCAGCAGATTGTGTTGTGTCCCGCATGATCTGTCCGAAAGAAACAAAGCTAGACAATTCTGCACTGCTTCAGCGGCACAATACAAAAGTGATTTTTGATCGCGTGATCACCGGAAACCTAAAATAGGTCCTGTATTGTTGAGACGAGTACCGGGCCTCAACGTGTTAATAAAATTTAAGAGCAGGAATTACGTCTTTTATTGAACAGTTACTTGCAGTTTGTTCTAATACACAGTCTCGCTGCTTTAAATTTGTGTACATGCAAGTAAACCCTGGTTTTTCAGTATAAGAAATATAAATTACATAACATTAAATTTTTTTGAAATATGTCAATTCGAAAACTCCTAGATTCTTTTTCTAAATTGAATAACAGTTAATGACACAACAAATACAACCAATCAACACACTGTCGGGTGAACCTGTCGCAGTAACATGTATGATAACCCAAAACGCAACGAATGAGTCACCACAAAGTACAGCCAACTAAGTTTACATCCCATAAAGGAGTTTTTTTTTGTGTTTGACGGAGTATTCACTTTTACTGTAAACAGTTGGATAGAGTAAATCAATTTTTAATTAAAAAGTGTGCAGCGATTATTAACAGAAAATGCGTTATTTTTCAACACGATAATGCAAGACCGCAATGCGCAAGGCGAACCCTGGAAAAATTAGGGTGGGAGGTACTGCCTCACCCATCATACTTGCTCGAAATTGCACCTTCAGATTTCTATTTATTCCGATCGCAATAACACTTTCTAAATTTGAAAATTTGGGTGATATCCAAAATGCCTCTCCAGATATTTTGCTCAAAACCAATTCATTTTTATCGATTCGGCATTGAAAATTTGTATACTAGATGGCAAAAGGATATCGATAACGATGGTGGTTATATCATTGATTTAAAATAAAACTTGTGAAAAATGTATTTGTTTGAATATAGTTTTAAAAAAATAACTTTACTTTCCGGTCAATAGTAATACGTGGGTATTATTCGCACAGTGTTGCCGCCTCACTAACACCGTATACGCAATTTATTAATTCTTAACAATTTTCAATAGAATTAACTATCAGAAGAAAAGTAGTACACGAAAATAGGAAATTGTTCTTGGCCGGGGGTGTAAACGTAGGGTTCGTTGTGACTACAAGACAACAATAATAGCCATAATTTTAGTACAGGTTCTTCAAATTCAATCTTGTAAATATAAGCCATAGGAAACCTAATCCCTAACCCCACTTTCAGAACTTTTAGATTAGTAGCTAACGTACTAAATCAATGGCGATATCTGCCAATAGTTAGGTGTGTGCAGCCATCCCTTAGAAATTTATAAATGTTTATGTAAAAGTTAAATATTTCTAGGGTAACAGCCTTCACGAGTATCTGTCTGATTTATCAAGACATTAAATTAATAATATGAATGTAACCTTGCACTATTCCCGGACCATTATGATCGGAATGGGACGTTTCATTGCAGCCACTTCATTGCCGCAATTAGTAATAAAATAGGCTAATAATACCAATGTTTTATTAAAATAAATCAAAATCCTAAAACTAAAGATCTAATTACAATGGTATGTGTTTTATATTATTACAAATTATTGTTCCATTTGGTAATTGTAAGCTATGTCCCTAAAATAATCGATTGGGTATCGATGTTCTAATCACTTACAATAGCTAGGGTTCTTCTATCGGCATCTTTGTACCTTCGTAATTTCAGAGGAAGATTATGACCTAAAATTTTATAATTTTATGCGAGAAATGTAATTTATACAAATCAAGTATTTATTAGTGAGGTAAGCTGGCAATGAGACGGATCTGCATTAGGTAGTACCTGCAATGAAATGGTCCTGCAATGACATGGCGGCAATGAACTGGCGACAATGAAGTGGTGGCAATGAAGTATCCTAGATCGCATTATGATAGAATTTTAAATAGCATTAAATGAAGTTGTAGTAATTGAGACAGCGAGTATTAATAAGCAAGCAATTGAAAATAAAAATTTGGCGTGCTGTGCTATCAATAAACTCCCACTTCCAATACGCAGTACACAGGTTGTTACAATACAACAAGCGCCACTACTCCTATTATGAGCGCGCACAAGTCAAATAATTAGTTTTGTTAGAAGGGCATTATCATGGTTCGCACTCTAATCAGCTCCTAGATATTCCAGAACAGACTCACTGACTCTTATGACATTTTTGACGGCATCTTCTATAGTAATCTCTGCAACTCAGCAGCTCCATGTTATTTTTGAATGATTTTTTAACCTGTGGTACTTTTCGGCATACCTCATTTGCCTTTACAAACCTTTAACAATACCTTTTAAGCCAGTCTTTACGTCTCGTCAGTTCTGGGTTGTTCTTGGATCACCGGCACGCGACAGAAACTTTTAAAGGACATTCTACAACACCTTCTACGCTCCTTCTATGGCATTCTTCAATTTTCATCAGACCCAAGTGTCGGTGCGATCTTACCTATTTGTATAAATGTTTAATTGCCTATTTTTACTTAGGGCCGATATCTCGGCTCAAAAGTCTCCTAAAGCATCTTACTAATACAGTTATATTTAAAAGGTGCAAGTGAGCACCCTGTATATAAACCATAGTCATAGTTAATTAACGAGATGAAAAATACGTTAGAAGATTTGATTACATAAACGATTTGGCAAGTCATAAGACAACGTGAACGGAAGTTGAAACACAATACGTATGAATAATGCATCATCATTACGCTAAAAATTTCAATTGAACAAGCAGGTTTAAAAATGCGTAATAGAAAACGCATATAATTTAATACATAAATTATATTAAGAATACGTGACCAGAAAGGTAAAATTCAACAGGGAGATTACAAATAAACACGGCATTGTGATAAAAACAAAATTCATCAAATTTATTGTTCAAACATTAATTTAGGTGAGCTTGAAATGAGAAAATCCAATAGAACCAATGCATTAACTTCAAGTACTACGTGCGGAAAGTAGCGCATCAGTTTTGTGTAGACGGCAAAAATCCATAGAATAAACGAAAATCTGTTATGTAAGAATCACGTACAATAGCGTAATCGTTGAACTCTGCGCTTGTCAATAGATAGGCAATCTTTTTAAATACGACCGGATTTGCAAACAAATCAGTTCAACATGAATTAAGGCTTAGTCCACATCACTTAAAAGAAAATATTTACGTGACAGAATTAAAAGTGATTTATTGTGACGTAATAAATAGTACAATGATATTTGTGAAAAATTAAAAGAGGTTCGTCGTTTTAACCCTTTAAAAACGTAAGTGACTAAAGATTGTTTAATTTAAATTCTAATATTAACATTAATAAAAAGGATCCAATGAGGAAATTCAACAAGCATTTAATTCAATTATTAATTACTGAATATGACTAGGAAGTTTAACAAAGGGCCCTAAAATAATTTAAAGCTATGCTAAGAAAAATGCAACCGATATCTAAAGCAGATCTGGATTCAACGTTGGCACTATTAAATCGCTAAGCTGAATACGGGAGCAGTTGGTACAGGGACTGATTCGAGCTTGAAACAACAGGTTAGCCAACTGAATGTTTTGTTATTTTTATTTGTGAATATTTCGTTGTATATTTCTAATTTGAATAATATAAAAATTACTTTCATGACAATTTTATGTGAGGGTCAACAAAGATCGTATTTTTAATACACGTTATAAATTACGTAAATTTTAAAAAAGTTTTAATGAACGTTCATGGGGCTTCAGATAATAATAATAGGGGTAATTTTTGCTAAATTTATGACTAATTTTGGGAATGATGATTATTGAAGGAGTTTTTATTCAATTATTAAAAAAAAGTTCTATTTAGAGAATTCTTAAACATTTCATACATTGTAAATATTTTTGAGAATATTATAGTAATTGTGCTTAATGGTGTTTTGGTTTAAAGAAACAGGAAGTAGAGGTAGAAGGTAAATTTAAAGGCTTTGTTGTCGTATTGTCGTAAGCTCCGTGCGTGGTTAAAACTGAGGTAGCCGAGGTATTCAAAATTAAAATTAAAAATTGATAAAAACAAAATTTTATTTTTATTTCACAAAAAGGGAGCACCGGGTTATTGCAATATATATATATATATATATATATATATATTATATATATATGTATATGTAATATAAATTATATATATATATATATATATATATATATATATATATTATTTGTATGTTACTTATACCTCAATTATTGTTATTTCTTTATTTCCTTTTTGTATTTCTATACTTTACTGTCGAGTTGTAGGTTCATCGGTTGCATTTTAATTGACTCCCGCCGAATCTTCGACTGTGTAAGTGCGGCCTTCTCTTTCTTTCAGTTTCCGCTTTTGTTGCAGTAATTCGAGCGAATCGTTTCTGACTGACTCTCGTATTTTTGTTTCTGGCCCGCTCGTTTGACTGCGTAACAAAGGAAAGCTCAAAACTTTGTTGGAAAAACAATATACTGCAAGTTGAAGAATTAAATTTCTAAGGGCATATAGAGGCAATATAGACTCTAACACAAAACCAGAATCGTTTTTATGGACGAAACTTGGCATTTTTCTAGGGGATCTTAAACAAGATCATGGCAAGACGATAATATTAGAATTGTGAGGAAGCCAAGTGGGTATGACAGAAAACGCTTTGTAGTAGTTTATACGGGATCAAAGAAATGTTTGTTTTATAGAAGGTGCTTCTTTGTTCTTTGTTTACTAAACGAAAAGCAAATATCACGGTGAAATGAATGTGTATACGTTTTTACAGTGGATTGCAGAGAAGTTAATATACCATTTAGAAGAACCATCATTAATCGTGCTAGACAATGCACCTCATCATTTAATATTATTCGACAAAGTGCCAACAGCAACTTGGACTAAGGCTGATATAATTTAGTGGCTTAATACACACGTCGTTCAGTATACTAAACTGATGTTTGAAAGTAAATTATTAAGTTGGGAAAATTCTATAAGCCACGAAAGCATTACAAAGTAGACAAGCTTATAAGAAGCCATGGCTATGAAGTTTTGCGGCTACCACCATATCATCGTCAAAAGGTAATTATAATAAGCGTATCGGCAGAGATGGTTATAGCATGACAAAGTGTTCCATATGTGGAACGAAACTTCACAGCAATTTTCCAAAGATTTATGGCAAAAATGTATTCAACATACTGAAACAGTACCTATGTGAAAAAGCACAAGATGTGACTGTTAATGAATTATTAATTCAAGTTGATCGTAACAGTAATACGTCAATAGCAAGTGATAGCAATTAAAAAACTCCTTGATCATTTTAATATCGACACACTACCACTGTACATTTTTTGATACTCTAATATATATTCAAAATTGTTGTTTGGTAATCTAAAGAAATTCTTCGATAAAATAAATATTGATACATTATCTATTTGTTAACGCAATTGTTTTAAAAGCCCTATTACACTTTAGGCGTCATTACAAGTCAATCATAATTGTGTAAAAACTGTTTAGCAAGATACATTACTGCTCGTAATTTCTTATTTCCTTTTTAAATAGCTGATACCTACAAAACAAAATTTCCATTCTAGTATATGTTGAATCTGTGCAGTTGTCAAGTTAAATTTAACATAGTTAAAACACCAATACAATCTTTGTATATTTAAGGATTTATAATTCCCTTGCAAATATTGATTAACATACGTACGTATTTGTTTTAGAACAATGCTTGAATTATTGGAATGTTAAATATTACGATTATTCTAGTTCTATGGTGACTAATTAAATAACAACATGTTAGTTATGAACACAAATTCTATAATAATAGAAATGTTTGGAAATAAAATAGAATTGGCAATATCGCTTTTTCCTATAAAACTTCACAATAAATGTAGGTGGATGATCATTTGACTTCAAAAAACTCATATTGATTAAGACAAATACAAATGATCACGTCATGGTCTCCTTACGTGGTCCTGCCAATAGATTTAAATTACGGGGTAAAATAGAGTTTCGACCAGACCTGTAGAAAACCTATCTCTAATATAGCTTTGTACGGAAACGTCTAAAAATTAAAGAGTTGATATTTTATCGGGATGAAAATGCCGAGCAAAACAGAGTTCTGTGACATATGTTACACTCAAATGATTCTATAATTGATTCGTAGTTCTTTATTTAGTGGTCCACGCAGTTGTTAAGGAAATTCCAGCATAGTTTAATCAATACTATTTTTTCGAACCCCCAAAAGTTTGCAATTTTGCCAAAGTTAGTATAACTAAGAGTAAAATATTAACCTCACCTTATTTGCAACCATTTTTTGGATTATTACGTATACCATATGAAGAATAAGTTGATTTTTTGATATACAACATTCGTTACAATTCCTATGTTGTTTTTGTAGCGTGTTCTAAAAATCTTTTAAAGTGCAAAAAGCTTAGAGCAGTTCCTAGTGTATACATTATTATTTTAAGGCACTAACTGAGTGAAAGCTAAATTATGCCCATTATAAATACTAATCAAATGCGTTTATAGTTTGTTCTTCGTCAAATTTTAGTACAAAAATACCATAAAAGACGTTAACGGGTCTAGAATCGAAAGAAAACCGTTAAGCCAACAATGAATTGATTGACAGTTACAAGAGCGTATTTGAAGAACTCGCACAAAGCATACAAAAACGAATAGTCTAGTAATATTCCGAAAACTTCTGGTAATTCCTGAACGCTATTTCATGACCTATATAAAACCGCACGGCTCGGCAGAACTTTCAGTTTCAGTCGCAGTGTAAATTTGCCAATACTATAATATAAATTACTGGATGAATCGATAAAATAAGTACGTTTAATGTGTATATAAATTAAGGCCTGCATAAGGAAATTACATAGTCAAATTTGGTAATAAATGTAGTTAATCGGGATGTTAAAAGAGAATTTAGTATCCGTGAACATTGTAGTAATTATCATCAGCAATATCTCTAGCGGCATTTTAGTACATGAAGGCTTCTCTGTATTTATGTTAAACCAAATAAATAACAGTATAAAAGGTCTCTACAATACTATATAAGCACAAGCCTTTAGGCTAAAACGCACATCACTTGCTTTAAAAAGAAGAACACGTCAATATAAATATAACAGTATATTAAAATGTTTGTAACGTCGATTGGGAACATTTTTAAGTTGTTAGATAGTACTTTCATATTATTCTGCACCCTCCATCAACCCTAAATGTCCGCAGGGTTTATATTCCCCCTTGCATTAATTGAAGTTGTTTGAAATAGAAATTGCAATTTCTCTTTGACCCTTACAACGTTGCGAAACCCCTCTTCTCATGAATAACAATTTAAATCTATCATCAAGATGAGCACTCCACATTTATTAATCCATATCAATGTAACACGTATTTGCACTTCATGTATATATTAGCGTAATCCTAGTGCTGTAACACTGTTGTAATGAACATTTTAGCACAATTGATACTAAAAAAAGAAAAAGTAAATATAGGTTCTATTTACTACAAACTATAAATATTTTTTTTAAACTCGTGTGTGCTAATTATACCATGAATTGCAACCAATGGCAAGATTTATCGATAGAACCTGAAAGGACATTAAAAAAGCGACAACATCTTAAAGACTCTGAGGTTTTCATATAATTACCTAACCTCATAAAAGACACCATTAACTCATTTTTCTCAAATTATAAATGTTGTATAATTTTTTCAATAGGTTTGTGTGCTCTGCTAAAGGGGGTGCCTATAATGGATTCTGCCAAGACGCGGATGATGGAAGTTGATCACATCCTCAAGTAGTCAGTCGATATTGGGATAATATGGAGTGCGAATGATCTGCTGCTCGTTTGTATGGTTGTTTTGCTATCGGAACATGTAGTACAAGTGAGTTTGTAGTGTATTGAGAATCCTGAATACGTGTCCCAATAGGTTATTGGCCCGAATGTTCATTGTCTGTATGTTTTTATCGACCAACGGCATTTTAAAACAGTTAATCAATTAAAAAACACTAACCTGTAATGGTTGCCAATTACGCTGGTATGAAAAATGTAGTGGACTGTAATCTGCATCTGCACGACAGCCGTAAACTGCATAAACGAAAGTTCACTATTCTTAAGGAGTTTTCACCATAGAAAACTCATGGTCAAGCACACCGAACTGATTGTTACGGTCACTCCCGTTGTCAAGTTAATAATGTTTTGTTCGTTGCGCGTCTTGAACTTGAACTGTGTACACGAACACAAAAAGGCATTCGCGCGCACTCCTTCCAATATCCAAAGCTGTATGTATATGTAATAGAATAGGCGATAACAGGAAAGGAACTTTGATAATGTAACTATCAACCCAGAATAATTTGAAGTGATCATATGTCACCAAAAATGCTATAAAATGCATAACATATCGCCCACCAAAATAAGATTGAAAACTTATTTTAACCAATGTAATTCAATATATACAAATGCGTAATAACACAAAAAATCAAATAATAATGAATGCGTAATTCCACCAAAAAAAAATTATTGAGAAAAGAAAAAAAATTAATTTTTCCTTTGTTATGTGTCCTCTAATGGGAGAGCACACAATTTGACCAAAGGTCGTTTAGTAATGCCGTGTGCAGTTTGAACCTGCGACACTCTGACGACATTATCTGTGCCAGGCTATAAGTGGGTAATGCGTCCCAGTCGCCAATGCAATGGAGGGGTATTGTCCTCCTTAATTAGGACCAATGTCCCAATCTTAACAACGGGAAGAGATAAAAACCATTTAGTTTTCTGTTGGAGCGTATCTAAGTACTCGCTATGCCAACGGCACCAAAAAGATTGTTGGATTCTCTGAAGGAGCTGCCAACAATCTAAAATTGATGGTTTCAGTTCCAAGACATTTGGGTCAGGAAACACTGAAACTGGTTCGACTCCTAAGAAATGACATGATGCCAAATAAGAAAAATCTTGTACTCAATGAACGCAAAAAACGAGAATTGAGTATGGCCTCAATCTGAATTAGTACTGTATTGAATTCCTCATACGAGAGAATTTGAGCGCCGATAACCTTGTTGAGATGACTCTTAACTGACTTGATACCAGCCTCCCACAACCCTCCAAAGTGAGGGGACGACAGGGGATTGAAAATAAATTCAATACCCGATGCGGTAGCAACATGTTGCATAAGTTCTGGCAGTTCACGGGCAGCACCAGTAAAATTTGTGCCGCAATCACAGTAAATTTTGGCACATTTACCACGACGAGCAATGAAACGCCTCAATGCCGCTATAAAAGCAGATGAGGACAAATTCGAAACTAGCTCTAAGTGCAGAGCCTTAGTTCCACAACAAACGAACAAACATAAGCCTTTAATGACTTTGAACCACGAGTAAATATTTTTGATGACAGTCCAAAATAAGGAGATTTGTCAAACGATGAGAGTAAGGGGTAATAGGAGTGGAAATTTTTCCCCATAAGGTAAATTTGAATTTCGAAGGCGACCGCCCACCCTGAGTAAACCATGTCTGTCCAGAAATGGGCTAAGGGGTCTAAGCTGTTTGCTAATGGTTCTCCTTTTTTCAATATTCTCTATGTTCTTATAAAAGAATTCTGATTGAACTCTTTAACCAATAAATTAAGCGCAACTTCTTGTTGCTGACTTGAAATAATTTGCGATGCGTTTGAAACGAGATCCACGGAGGTTCTCAAAATGCAAATGAAATAATGGACATAACATATAATGCGACAAAATTTATTTATATCAGAAAATTTGTTTAAAAAGAGATCAAGAAAATGATCCGAAATGATAATATTCAATGAGATAATTCTCTTTTCCAAATCCATAGATGTTGAATGCATTTCAGAAAAATTACTCACAGACCAATCAGATTGTGGCAAAGAAAGCCAAATAGGACCGGACCACCATAAACGATGCTCTACTAAGTCCATGGCTAGTAAACCTCGAGAGGCGCAATCCGCTGGATTATCTTGAGACTTGATGTGGTTCCAAGACCCAGGAGGAATTCGATCTTGAATGTGTGAAATTCTATTACTAATAAAAGTTTTCCAATGGTAAGAAGGCGATCGAATCCATGATAAAGCCACTGTAGAATCTGACCACGCATAAATTGATAACTTCAGTCCAAGCTTGTAAATATTGAACAAGAATTCGATCAAATCGGATAAAAGTACCGCGGCAGATAATTCTAGCCGAGGCACAGAAATGCGTTGAGTAGGTGCAACCCTTGATTTTGCACATACCAATGAAACCTTGATATTACCATTTGCGTCTACTACTCTGAAGTAAACTACTGCGGCGTATCCTTGTTGTGAGGTTTAGCGCACTTTCTACAAACAGATTTTGAAGAACATTTCGTGACTCGATGAAGCGCCGATAAACAATTAATGCAGAAAATTTTCTGCTTAACAAACTCGTAGCGCTCGTGAGGCGTCTTGTCCAAAAAATTCTGAACTGATATAAAGCATGTTTGCATTTACAATGAATGCAACTTTTGTTGTCTGATATTGTCACCAATGAAGTTTGATATTGAGATTTTGTATAAATTCCAGTAGGTTTATTAAAATGTGTAGATTTACTATTTGTTTTAGACTGTTTGCTCGTACATAGACTACTAACTTCCAAGGCTTTAGAGGCCTTTCAACAAATGTTTTTAACTGCTTATATGTGGGAATCAAATTTAAACCATTGTTTTCCAATTCGAATAATTTTAAAAATTCGTTATCCAAATTTTTAGATAATGTACGAAACTGAAACATGTCCAGAACATCTACCTTAGCTTGTTCTAAGCATGTCAAATTTTCATCAAAGCAATTTATGAGAGCTCTAAGCTCTTGGTGAGAATTATGGTTGGCCTTTGGAGCATTTTCCAAAGTCGCAAAATGTGAGTTTGCCAAAGGTCGGTTGCTTTCATACCTTTCAACCACGGTATCGTATGCCAACTTAAAATTATCCCCTGTAATAGGTATATGTTTAATTAAACCTTTAGAATCTGAATCTAATGCGTCCAGCAAGAAATAAAAATTCTCTACGCTTAATAAATTCTTGTTATCAACAACAAGATTTTTAAAAGCTCATTAAAATGCATAAACTCTGAAATCTTGCCAGAGAATTTTAGGACAGATATCCGAGGAAGACCTATGTTAGACACGCTTGTCAATTGAGAAAATTCTTGTGTGTTGGCAAGAATATTTTCTTTCTTGATTTTGGATAAATCAAGCTCCATTTGTGCCGCACTATTTTATTTTTTATTGAAATGACTAATCCATTCATGCTGGTTTTTAAACCTTTAATTTCCTCCAGATTTTCTGCGTCTAGAGTGCACATTTTGTACACACTATCCATCTCATGTTTGAGATCGATAGCTGTTTGCGTTAAAATTTTAGCCAAAACTAAATTTTGCTCTGTTGAGTCCAAATTAGACGTTTCATCAAAAAGCTAACGAAACTGTTCAATAGCCAATTTCAAATCCAGGATAAACCGTTCGATAGAACTTTTCTTGGTAGCCATTGTAGCTACTGAAATGCCCAATAAGCTCTAAGGAATTGTATTGAAATAAATGCCAAAAAATCAAAGACAAAAATTTACCTGTAAAATTTAAAAATTACATAAATAATTTTTAACCAAGAACTCAATATTCACCATTAAAATATCTATAGCTATTATAGATATTTAAACACCTTGCATGAGGTATTGTTTGAAATGAATGCGAATAAACCAAAGACAAAAATTAGTCTTTAACAAATTAAATGAATTATGTAATTTAACATGTGTACGATTTCAATGAGTATTGGTGCGGAATTGTAACAGTTGTCCACAACTTCTACGAATTAAATTGACACCAAAATAAACAATGTTTGCAAAGTTGTTTTGAATGTGCGAGCAACTTAAATTATGTCGCTAGAACTACGTTCGTTATCAGAAACAACAGGTTCAAACTGCCGGCGTTCTGACCCCTTATAAAAACACCTCCATCACGCACACGCACACGCACACGCACACGCACACGCACACGCACACGCACACGCACACGCACACGTACACACACACGCAACGCACACGCACATGCACGCGCACGCAAACGCACGCGCACGCGCACGCGTACGCGTACGCGGACGCTCACTCGCACACGCACACGCACACGCACACGCACACGCACACGCACACGCACACGCACACGCACACGCACGCGCACGCGCACGCGCACACGCACACGCACGCGCACGCGCACGCACGCACACGCGCACGCGCACGCACACGCATGCAAACTGTTACGTTCAATTCTACCCTTATAAATATGTTCATTTAATATAGGATTCTTTTTTAATATTCCCACGCTACTGTTCCTATATTTTGGGAAACGTCCCGAATTACGCTTCATAATTAAATAAATCGATTTGTTTCCGTAAAGCTCATCCGAATACGATGGAAACAAGTACTATTCCAACATTCTGTAGAATGTTATCAGCGCTTTTAGTGTAAGTTAAAAGTACTTCAATCTATCTTTATTGGTTGAGATAATACCGCAAATATACTCGGTTATCTACAAATTTTGTTTTTCGAAAAGAATATATTCGCTTTATTTATAAGTAATAAAGTTTTCACGACGTAAATTTTCTACAATTGTATTCGTATTTGCCGGTTATCGTAATCTATTTATACATTGCAACGACTTTGGAAGTGTTTTTTTGAAATGTGTTACTCAAATATTTGAATTGCTTATCATCTCGTTTCCTAATTTCGCAGTGATAGCCTATGCTCTCTGCGTGATTATTACTATTACTGCAAAAGCGATGCACGTCTCATTTCACGAGAAGTGGATATCTTGGGTGCATCGATAAGTTCTTCCGCGCTTATCAATACTAGTAAAATTCTTTTTTTAGCTTTTAGACATAGGCCTAAGGGTTCTCCTACGTGACGCCAAATTGTTTTTCTACGTAGGCAGTGCTCTTCTACGTAGGCAAACGTCGTTTCTTTTGATGTAGACCCAACTGCGATGAAATGTGGTCCGCTGTTGCAGTGCTGGTCGCAGTGCTCAATTTTTTGATACCATTGTGACGCTGCATTTGGACGCAATAATCCAGACGTTTAGCTGATTCACCTCCGTTGATACAAAGGACACACAATAAGCATCTCGGCACATGGAGGTATGTTGCGATAGTTTTCATAAATATCGAGATCGCCCTTTTTTCCTACCTTTGCTGTTTGTGTGTTGCTGGTGTTCCTTAGTACCTTATTAAATTCTTACTAGACTTTGTTCTGTCGTTAATGTTTCTAATTTAACACATGCGTAGAAGTTAGTTTTATTTTTTATTTACTACAAAAAACAAAATTTTAAAAATGTACGCTTTTTTTCCGACAAACTGTCTAACACCGTTTCTTGAATTACCGAAGAAATGGAACCCCAAAAGTTATTAATTGTGGCGTATGCAGTTTCTCCCTTGCGAGGTAAAGCAATGTGTTTCGTTATCTACGCAACATGCAAAGTATAGTGGACTCAATAGCACAGTTTACAATTGGAGTTCAAACCCCTAAAGGAACATGGTGGGAAGGATTTGCAAGATACTTGCAGTTCTACCTACATCAGAAAAACATTTTTTTAACGTCATTATTGTTTTTAGCATACGTTGGTACAATTGAGAAGGTTTCAGCATCCGACTCCTTTCGCAGAAAAAGTATAAACGAGTGCGCGTCGTCGTTGTCATGAGCGACGTGTAAGAGTTGGAAATACCTGTCACTGGATATGCTACACATTTGCTCAGGATCCAGCACAAATCATCTACAAATCGTAATCACCCGATCAAAAAAAAACGCATTCAAAAATAGAAATGCGGCGTACCGCATCAGGAATGTTGTACTAAGGTCAGATTTGGAGTGTTTTACCAGCCAAGATGTGTTTCGCGGTTGTTGGGCAAAAAATTGAATCCCACAACGCGCTTAAAGTCTAACTTTAAACAAAAATGAACGCAAGTCAAGGTTTTGACGACGTCAAGTTGATCAACACCAAAACCAGAGTGATTATGCAATTTCCGGACTTTTGCAAGTTTTAAAAGTGCCTAACGCGCGTGAAGATTGTAAAGTTAGAATATGCACATTACCCAATACTTCATCCAAACGTACTATACTGCCCAGAAAGCGAGTTCTTTTTATCTGAAAATTTAAAATGTAGTCTCTTCATTACCAACTTAAGTAAGGTAGGGATCCTTAATGCGCGCGACAATACTCATGTGCATGACCTGCATTTAACTTCTCATCCGAACAAAGAGTTTTGTTTAAATGCTCACCCAACATTTTTTAAGTGCTCCTTGTCAAGAATCAAACCGATGAACACGACATCTAGGAATGTGCCAGGTACGTTAACATGTCAATTGGCGCAGAAGAGGGAGGCTAGAAAATTGCATCAAATCAGGCCACTGATCGATGACAAAAACAAACTTCCATAAAGAGAATACGTGTGTTTATGTAATTGACATTGTGAGATACCAAACTTTAGATCATTGTGCAGATGTTTGTTTATTGTTAATATTTTTTTTTGATAGTTATCTGAACCCGGTGGAGTGGAAAGCTTTTATAGCCAAAGTGTGGGACTCTCCTGTCGGAATACCCACTAAAACCACTCCCCCTGGCAGGTGCGTCTGCCAAACGGCTTCGCCGCACTGCAGCCTAAAAGGCTTATTGTGCTGACCCTGGTTAAATATTATACCCAATCTGCAAAGCCTGCACCCCGAATTATAGAGTACAGGTCCCTTGACGAAAGGGTATTGACTTCCTTCTGGTCTAACTTTGGTCGCCCGAATAGGCAATGCCTCGTTCTACCCAACGCCTCGGATCTGCATAGTACATGCAGTGCAGTCTCCGGTTCCTTTAAGCAGAGTCTGCATTCAAGGTCTCCGTTATATTTTTTCATCCTCTGGAGGTGAACGTTGACAGAAGTGTGTTCTGTCAGGAACCCCACAGTGATTCTAAGCTGTTCCCTGCTTAAACTCGGCAGTTTCTGGGTTCTGTTTTTGTTAAGCCCCTTTACCAGCGCCTTGTTATGTGTTAGTCCTGGTCTGTTCTGTCAGTCTCTTTGGTGTTGGTTGCACATCCATTCGCTAATATAGCTACGAATGGCAGCTTTTGTGACTCCCAAGGCCGGTTCGGGACCGGGCCCTTGCGCCCCCTGTCGTGCGAGTTCATCTGCAATTTTATTTCTATTGAGACCTTGATGGCCTGGCACCCAGTGTAATGTAACAGAATTTTGTTGTGCAAGTCCATTAAGTGCCTCAATACATTCTCATGCCAGTCTAGATGACACTTTCTGACTTGTTAGAGCCTTGGGTGCCGCCTGGCTGTCAGACACATTATAGATGTGTCTTTTAGTAATAGGCATTCCTTATACTTTCCTGCACACTTTGCGGTATGGCGTATATTTCCGTTTGAAAAACGGTAGCGTTTGCTCCTAAGGGGACGCTTAAACGTACCTCCGGTCTCTCACTGAAGAGTCCGGATCCGGACCCGATCTCGCCCTTAGAGCCATCCGTGTACCAGACCATGCTGCCCGGAGGTAATCTATCCTTCATTTTTTCCCACTCCACATCCTGGGTAACAGTCTTGAAGAGTGTATCCAGCGAATGCTGGGGTGTCTCGTATGCTCCGTACCTTCAATAATCCTAGACTGAAGGTTCTTAAGTCTGTATAGTCCAAGCATTTCCTCCCACCCCACCAAGTGTAGTGGGGGAAGGCCAAGGAGAGTCTCCATAGCAGCAGTGGGAGTTGAACACATCGCCCCTGTAATATTTAGACAGGCCAGTCTCTGGATCCTGCACAACTTCATTCTGGTGTTTAATTGTTCAGCCTTGGGCCACCATACTAAGGCTGCATATGTTGTTCCTGGTCTGACCACCCTAGTGTACAACCAATGTACCATGTTTGGTCTTACCCCCTGGATTTGCCGCAAGTGCGTCTAACTATTGCTAAGAAGGTTTCCGCCTTGCGTACGATCTAATTGATCTGCAGATTCCATGTGAGTTTGGAGTCCAGAGTGACTCCCAAGTACACCACTTCGCCTGCCAGGCCGATTTAGTTACCGTTTAGGAAAAGGGGTGTTATGCCCGCAATCTTCCTTCTCCGGGTGAAAGGTACTAAGGTGGATTTTTGAGGGTTGACTCGAAGGCTTTCCCCCGTTGCCCACCTCTCTATTATTTTTAGGGCTTCCTGCATTCGGTCCCTGATAATATTGTTGTATTTACCTTTCACTAGAACTGCCAAATTATCAGCATATCCCAGCAGGGCAAACCCTTCTCTGCTCAGCTCTCACAACAGTCCATCTATTACTAGGTTCCACAACAGGGGAGACAAACCTTCCCCCTGCGGGTATCCCCTTGCCACCCGGACTGCCATGGTATCATCAAGCATTTCTGTGACTGCCACCTTTCCACGTAACATGTAGTCTATCCAGCTGCAGCAAGTTTCTTCCATCCCAACTGATCTGGTAACCGTCGAGATGGAGCTGAAGAATGTGTTGTCGAAGTCTCCCTTGATGTCCAAAAAGGCACATAGAAGGATTTCTTTGTTAGCTAGACTTTTTTCAGCCCTGGAAACCAGGTGGTGAATAGTTGACTCTGTTGAAAGTTCTGCTCTAAAAGAAACTGGTTCGTGTAATGGGTTAGTTGCTAAAACACTTCCCTTGATATGTCTGTCAAGCAGTTTTTCCATCGTCTTAAGAAAAAAGGACATAAGATCGATGGGCCTGTAGGATTTTGCCTGTGAGAGGTCCGTACGACCAGGTTTAGCAATAAATACTACCCTAGTTAGCCTCCAACTGCGCGGAATTAATTTGAATGCCAAGCTAACCCTCAAAACTCTGCAGATCCAGCTCAGCAAAAGGTTTGATCCGTTTTGTAGCATGGCTGGGAAAATCCCGTTAATGCCGGGAGATTTATATGGTTTGAAAGTATTAATCGCCCATTCAATTTTTTTGAAAGTTAATCACCTTCTTTGCTACTGCCCAGTCTTCCTGAGATGCCCTCCTTTCGGGGGCCTCAGGTCCCTTGGCTAGCCACACAAAAGGTGATTGTTCCAGTTCCGTCGAACCAGGAAAGTGAGTTTGGAGTACAAGAGCCATCGTCTTCTTCTCAATCCTGGTAAAATTACTGTCTCCCATGGACAGTGAGCCAATAGATCTCTGGGTGTCCTTCGAGAGAATTCTTTGAAGTCTGGCACATTCAGGATATCCTTCGATATCTTCACAGTACTTCCTCCATGATTCTCTCTTGGCCTTTCTCAGAGCTTTGTTATACTCAGTAAGAGTCCGCTTGTACACCTCCCAATTTCCAGATTTTTGTCTTTATTAAATAAAGTGCTTACCTGTCCCCTCAGTTATCTGAGTTTAGAGTTCCACCACGGAACCTTACTGGTAGTTCTCCTCTACAACTGAGGGCTGTTATATGCTGAAGTAACCGCATTGGTAATATTCCCCACGGCCATTTCAATATCCAGACAGCTTTGCACTGTTAAAACTTCGCTTGCAAGGTACTGATCTAGGTCCAACTTATAGTTACCCCAGTCAGTTTTCTTGGATTGCGATAAATCTCCTTCACCTTGTTGAGCCCGGTAAATGAAAATCTGATGTATCTGTGGTCTGAGCAGCTCTCCTCATCAGACACGTGCCAGTTCTTTACTAAGTTGCTTATGCATGGCGAACATATAGTTATATCAATAACTTTTATCCTACGTCTGTTTACGAAGGTTGGAGTATTTTTTTTATTCAAAATGTCTAAATGATTTGCCATTATTAATTGCATTATTGCTACACTTCTAAGATTGTCCCATACTGTGTGGTGAGCATTTACGTCGCTACCGATGACGAGGTGAGATCTATCAGCTCTGCACCTAGCCACCAGCTCAGGTTTGGGGAGTCGAACGGAAGATAGGCCGATCCTAGTATTATCTCGATCCAGAGCAACCTTAACCGACACAAAAAGGAGGTCCATAATATCATTAGACCACCACGTCAGGTTACAGCCTCAGCTCCACAGACTGGATTATCAGCACCTGCATCATTTGTGTGCGACATTTGTGATATGGGGTTTGGGCGTCGAGCTAATTTAACCCGGCATCAGCACGCTCTCCACGGAGATACTATTTCTTCTACATCGATGTCAGCCAAACGTGGAGCATCACCACCACGTGCTGCACCTGCCCCAAAACGCCAGCGACAGGACATACGATATTGCAAGGATTGCAATATGGACGTTCCTTCACGCCAGTTCCCTGGACATTTACGCAGTGCAGCGCATAAGACCAAATCCAGAGACCCCGAACAATACAGCTGTTATCGTCAGCCTTCCGCTCCCGGATCGCAACTTATCGCATCAATAATATGTCTGGTTGTAGAGACATTGGAGACTTTTTACTTGAACAAAAGCCACATTTTGTAAAGTTGATCCAGGACACCTTGGAGGTCCACACGACCCTTAAATGTAATGTGGAAGTGTTTGGTATGTACACAAAGATGGACTTGGGTGATACCGAAGCAACTAAATCTTTCAATACCAAGAATCAAATTATAACCCGATCGAGCGACTTGAACAAAGTGTATACGGCGTTTTCTCGGGAGATGCTCGATAAATCCCAAGAATTTGAACATCACCAGTCCGGTTGGACCTTACAACGTGTCCTGCATTTAGAACTAAACATCAACAAATACCAACCACTTAGGGGATCTTCTTACATTGACCTTCCACGCTGGATAAAAGCTAAAAAAGCGGTGGTGAATATTAAAACCGAGACGCAGCCTGTTTTGCATACTCCATTGTAGCAGCGCTGTATCCTGCTGAGCATCACCCCAACGTCTTAGCAAGTACCCCATTACTCGAGCTGCTTAAATATGGGTGGTATAGAGTTCCCTATAGCCTTTGACAAGATTGCCAAGTTCGAGGCTTTGAACGATCTGAGTATCAATGTATTCGGTGTGGAAGGAAGATCTATTGTTGGTCCTCTACATTTTACTAAACGCAGGAGAGCCCGGCACATTAACTTGCTCTACATCCAGGATGAAGAAAAAGGTCACTTCTGTTGGATCAAGGATTTGGGACGTCTGGTCGGTAAACAGTTATCAAAAAAACGCTTACATAAATGGATCTGCGATGGATGTTTAATCTTTTTTCCGACTGAGACTGCCTTAATTAGGCATACTAAGCAGGACTGTAACCATGTCGTAACCCAAATGCCCACCGCCTTCAACAACGTTTTAGAATTTTCAAGCATCCAAAAACAAATGCAGGTCCCATTCGTTATTTATGCGGACTTTGAGTCGCTCCTACAGCCGTACAGTTTTGCGACGCCCGACCCCTCCACATCATCTACAACACCGCTTCAGCTGCATACCCCTTATAGCTGGGCATATTACATTAAATGCTGCTATGACAACTCCCTCAATAAATTTGAGATCTACCGGGGTCCAGACGCAGCACGTAAATTTGTTACCAAACTTAGAGAGGAAGCTAGACGTCTGGGTAAGATATTGACGACGAATGTGCCCATGATTCCTTTAGATGCCCAGAATGAACTTTTGTTCCACACTACCGAAGACTGTGGGATATGCAAGAAACCGCTTGGAACAGACCGTGTGCGGGATCACAACCACATGAATGGTGTGTACCGCTTTCCTGTACACTCAAATGTAACATCCTCTATCGGGTTCCGCAGTTTATCCCAGTGGTGTTTCACAACCTTAGTGGATATGATGCTCATTTCATCATAAAAGAACTGGGGTATGATAATGAGAAGATTAACGTTATACCGAACAATAAAGAGCGGTTCATCTCGTTTTCAAAAACTGTACGACTATACGATTCAGAAGTGGTCTTAGACGGACAAGAAAAGACTGTCGACAAGCCCTGTGTCCAACTTCGGTTTATCGACTCTCTCCGATTTATGGCGGCCGGGTTGGATACACTAGCGAAGAATTTGCCCCAGGACCAGTTTGTAGAGGTCAGACGTCACTTTCCGAGGACTCAGGTTCCAACTGGTTACCAAGAAAGGTGTGTTTCCATACACTTACATACAAAGTATGGAAGTATTGGACGAAACAGCTCTTCCACCACAGGCTGCCTTCTACAATGATCTCGCCTCTACATCCATTACCACCGACGAATACGACAGGGCTCAGAAGGTATGGAGGGACTTTGGTCTTAACACGCTCGGAGAATATAGCGACCTCTATTTGAAGACAGATGTACTGTTGTTAGCAGACGTCTTTGAGAACTTTCGCCGGGTGTGCATGTCGACTTATGACCTTGATCCGTGCCAGTATGTGACAGCGCCCTCATTAACCTGGGACGCCATGTTAAAATACACCGGCGTGAAACTGGAGCTCCTCACAGATATTGACATGTACCATTTTATAAAGTCTGGGATCAGAGGAGGTTTGACCCAGTGTAGTGGCCGCTACGCTGCTGCCAACAACAAGTACATGGAAGAGTACGATCCTACGGCTCCGTCTAAGTATTTAGCATACTACGATGCCAATAACTTGTATGGCTGGGCCATGAGCCAGGCTCTCCCTCTTGGAGGATTTCGATGGTTGCCCTCTACCGATATAGCCGAACTACATGCCACCATCTTAAATGTTCCCAAGGACTCTGCGAAAGGATTCATTCTGGAGGTCGACTTGGAGTACCCTTCACATTTACATGATCTCCACAACGAGCTGCCGTTCTGCCCGGAAATGAAAACGTCGCCTTATATCACATCTAAGGCTCCGAAGCTCCTCGCCACCTTAGAAGACAAACACCGCTACATTATCCACTACAGGAATCTACAGCAGTGTGTGCGGAATGGATTAGTGTTGACCTCCATCCATCGGGTTCTCGAGTTCGACCAGTCTCCATGGTTGAAGCCTTATATCGAGTTGAACACGGACCTTCGCACTCGTGGCACTAACGCTTTTGAGAAGGACTTTTTCAAACTCATGAACAATGCCATCTTTGGTAAAACCATGGAAAATATAGACAAGCGCGTCGACGTGAAGCTTGTGACTCGATGGGAGTGTAACCGGAAGACCTTGTGTGCGAGTACCCTGATTGCCCGCCCGAACTTTAATTGTATTCTGGTACTAGGCGAAAATTTAGCACTCATACAGATGGACCGCGTTAAAGTCACCTATAATAAACCTATATATGCAGGCTTTTCGATTTTAGACCTATCAAAAACTTTGATTTATGACTTTCACTATGAGAAACTGTTGCCTCTGTATGGGTCTAAGCTTTCGCTTTTGTATACAGATACCGATTCGCTCGTGTATAGTGTCGAAACAGAAGACTTGTACAGTGATATTCATACCCACCTGGACCTATTCGACACTAGTGACTACCACCCAGACAATAAATATAAGATCCCACTTGTAAACAAGAAAGTGCCCGGAAAGTTCAAGGATGAGTTTGGTGGTGAGATAGTTTTAGAGTTTGTGGGTACTCGCGCCAAGAGTTACTGTATAGTTAGCGAAAGGGATGTAATAAAAAAGATTAAAGGGGTTAAGCGTAGTGTTGCGCAGGGTATAAGTGTTGACAGTTTTAAGGACGTAGCACATAACAGTAACTTCCGAGCCCTCGTGCATTCGATGCGAACTATTAGGAGCAAAAAACATGATTTGTTTACGCTGTTACTTAGCAAGGTTAGTTTATCGGGCGCCGATGATAAGCGTTTCGTCATCCCTAACACGACCTTAATGTATTGCTACACTTCGTTTACAGTTTTACCTGGTCGGTAATGCAGTTAACAAAATGTTACGCTTAGATTCTGGTACATTGAAATGGCGATAGATGGCTCTTAAAAGCCGGTAATACAATTACCAAAGTTCATAAGATACACATGACGTCACTGATAATTTATATTGCGCCATAATTAAGAGAAGGTACATAAAATTTAAACAATAAAAATTAGATACTCTACTCACGTGAAGGATCAACTAACCGGCAGGAAATCACGTCACGGTAACCTCGGCATCGCTGCTGGTAGAGTTGGACATCCAAATTATCTCGGGGTCATGGGATGCTCCAGGGTCATCTCCGTTCCTATATGCAGTGGAAGACGGGAATAGGGAATTAAGGAAAGATACTCAAGATAAGGAAATCTACATAATAAGATAACACGACACCCGGCACGACTGTTCACTTCAAAGTTCGGCGTAAAAAAAGCCACGTTTCCGCGCGAGAACCGCGGAACTCCCTACTCTTTTGTAGCATTGCCTTACCCCTATGGGGATAATTCACACTTGCCAATTGCACTATTGTGACGTACCGGAAGCCCCGCCCAGTTCATTTAAAAATGTTCGCGCGTCTTGCGTATTTAAAATTATGGCGGGAAGCTTCCGCACATTAAAAAACTACTTAACATAAAATGTTAAAGTGCAAATTCAGTTTGCACGTAACAATCGCGACAAAGCCACAAAAGAAAAAACTTAAAAAAGAAAAAGTCTGTTAGCACAGTAACAGCTTAAAATCTAAGTCCTTACTACCCTACATAAACCCTAACTTAAAACCTACAAAATGTTTATATAAGGCGCCACCTGGTTTTTCGACCGATAGCACGTCTACCGAAGTACCAGGAAACGGAATAGGTAGCCCGATAGTCTTTGACTACACTACTTACCGACAGCACAAATTTGTCGGGGAGCATGAAACACTGCTTAAACTAACACGGGTGCGACAAGTCGCCTAACCTATCTAAACCTATCTAAACTTATCTAACTAAAGCTAACATAAGTTGTTATGTGCAAACACACATGAGTGTTGCATCAAACTATTCTTCTTTTTTGGCAAGAAGTGCCCAAATTTAAAAAATGTTCATGAGAGTGCGTCACCTTGCACTCTGGCAAATTTTGTTTCTGGTACTTTGGTTTCTTCCGATGCACATTTAACTTGTCCATGACACAGTTGTGAATCCACAAATTTACCAAAAGTACCGCCTACTAAATCCTTATATGCTAACCTGACAAATTACATTTCTAAATCGGGTTAGCTTTTTCACTTAAATTTCAGAAAGATAATTCCCACGTCTGGTCATATATACCACACGTTAGGACGATAAAAGATAAGATAAGATCTCAAATTGATGTTAAAGATAATAGATAAGGTAAAGATATTAAGCTTAAGTTGTTATCCTCAAAGGTAATGAATAAGATAACGGTATTAAGCTTTAGTTATTATTTGAGATACTCGATAAGATAACACGATATTAAGTTAAAGTGATTATAAGAGATAGTAGGTAACATGAATTTAAACAGAAGTTATTGCTCAAGATAACCGGTAAGATAACGCGACATAACTCGAAGTTATTCTAACGGTAGTCGGTAAGATAACGATAAATTAAACCAAAGTTATTACTAACGGTAATCGGTAAGATAACGATACTAAACTAAGGTTATTACCAAAGGTAATCAATAAGATAACGATATTAAACCTAAAGGTATTATCGAAGATAATAAAGAAGACAAAGATATTGGCCTAGTTATTACCCAAGACAATGATAACAACAAAAGAGTGGCTCCAGTAGAGCCGTTTAAATGGGATTGACCCTATAAAACACAGCGTAGTCTGAAGGACCACCTGCGATATTAATCCGACAAGATAAGATATACACATTTTTAAAATTCACTAGACTCCTAAGAGAACTAGTACGATAATTTTCCTAACGAGTGCTTCAACTACGATAAGAAAATCAGACAAAAGTTGACACAACAACTTACAAGTATCATTACAGATACAAACACACAAAAACAACTGTTTTAAGGTAGTTTTTTAAAACGGTAGCACCCTAAACACACAAAAATGCCCAATTATAAGCAGTTAAATACAGATACACTGTCCCCATATGCTAAAACAACCGAGAATTTAATAAAATAACAATAAGAAAACAATAGCACCTCACCACAAAGTTCAATAAAAAATAACGAAAAAAAAGTTTATAAGTTATGTAGATTTAGTAGAAAAAGGAAATAAAGATATAGTGTAATGATGTAGTATAATGTGGGCGACTGCAGTAATTCAGAAGAAAAACACATGGAATAGACAATCCTAGCCTTTGCAACTGCGAATATGAACTATTTCTTTCAATGGCATAGACCGCGCATGTCCTATGTGAGCCCAAAGAAGAAAGCATTCACTCAACATCAGCTAAAACCAGTCATAAAAATTCAATGGGTTATTTCAACCAAAGTTACGACAATTACCTTTCAATTAAACCATATAAGAGAAATACTAAAGACCGAACAATATGTAGTAGGAAAATTTCAAGGGTTAATTAAATGAAACGACAGAGCTATATTGGGGGGTGTAGAGGATGAAGTGATATATGAGTAACGGTATGGTCGAGGAAAGTCAACGAAAAGAAAAAGATAGCTAAATTAAGGTAAGTAAAGTTAAACGTGTAAGAAATTATATACTATATGAGAGAAGGAATAAGTAATTAAAGATACTAATTGAGGGTGAGAACAAAAAATATTAGGTAAATCGTGAGGAGAATGGGGCATGAAAAACTTAATTAGCATTTGGGTCGGCAGAGAATGGCTTAAGGTCTTTAATATGCCACCTGCCTTGGCGTTTTCCTTCAGTATCCTGAAGTTCATAGATAAGGGACTAATAACACGTGTGACTTTACAAAGAATGAATTTAGGGGCCAATTTTGAAGAAAATTTCTTAGATGCATCCGATAAGACATAGTTCTTTTTCCAAACTTGTTCGCCCAAGGCAAAGGAAATATCTCGCTTACGCAAGTTATAATGGTCCTTACTCTTTTCGTAAGCTTTTAACAAATTTTTCTAACGTCGTTAAAGATAGAAGGTAGTGACTGTTGGTCCTTGTCCCAACGTACTTTATCGTCAAATTCAATTACGTTAGTATCGTCAGGCACTAAACCATAGTAACTCCCATCGATTGGGGTATATCTTCCAAAAACAAGAAAAGACGGAGTGAATTGGGTTGCTTCGTGTTTAGATGTACGCAAAGCTTGAGCAATTTCAAAGATATGTTCATCCCATGTAGTATGGTCTGAATCAATATAAGACGAGATAGCGGTAATTAACACTCGATTTACTCTCTCGGTAGGGTTTACTTGGGGTGATATTTTGCGTTAAACCAAATTTTTGTACTTTGTAACTTTTAACGAAATTCTGAAAATCTTTAGAGATAAATTGTGCACCATTGTCACAAAGAATAATCTGGGGACACCAAAGATAAGAAAGACATTCTGTTCTAGGAATTTAATTATTGCTGCGGAGGTAGCTTTACGTAAGGGTTGCACCATAACAAATTTAGAAAACCAATCGGTAACAACCAAAAGATATTGATTGCCTCTTTTGATCGAGGAGAGGTCCTAATAAGTCAAGCGATATTAATTGAAAGGGATAAGATACACGCTTAAAGTTACCCATTAAACCAGGGCGAGCGTCTTGTGAACTCTTATGAGAACCACAAATTTTGCAGCTTTTAATGTAGCGACAAACAGATTGCTTAAGTGTGGGCCAGTAATACAATTCAGATATTTTCGCGAGAGTTTTGTAACACCAAGGTGTGCAGCTAAGGGATCGTCGTGACATAATTTGAGCACCTCACTGCGATTTGCAGTGGGCACAACGAGTTTCCATTCAGGTATATTCGATATTTTATGTGGGGACGAGGATACAAATTTATACAGTCTATTATTAGTTACTCGAAAGGTAGGAAATTTGTCGGGATTATCGGAAACTTTTTTTATCATATTGAGGTACCAGGTATCCAGAATTAAATTTGGAAGGTTCAGAGAAACTACATCTCGAGATAACGCATCAGGTACGATATTTAATTTGCCAGGCCTATGCCTAACGTCAAAAGTAAATTGAGATATACGCAAGTTCCATCTTGCCAAACGACCTGCGGGTTGTTTCAAGTTATTAAGCCAAGTGAGTGCTGCACAATCAGTGATTACGGTAAAGTGTGTACCTTCGACATATCCTCTAAATTTCTCGATGCCAAAGATAACACCCAATAGTTCTCGTTCGGTAGCAGAGTATTTTTGTTCGGCAGAAGTTAAGGCACGGCTCGCATAAGCGATTGGATGTTCTAAACCATTGTTTACCTGGAACAACATTGCACCTAACCCAGTAAGTGAGGCATCGGTTTGTATATAAAACTTATCATCGAAATTTGGAGAGATTAAGATAGGTGCTGAAGTGATTAGTGTTTTAATTTGTTCGAAAGCCTGTTGGGATTCTAAATTCCACTCGATAGTTTGGGATTTCTTTTATTTTTAATTAAAGCGGTAATGGGTGCAGATATAGTTGAAAGGTTAGGTAGAAAAATGCGATAGTAGCTAATCATTCCTATCAAACGTTTGATTTCGGTAACAGTTTTTGGTGTTTTAAATTTAGTAATAGCATCAACTTTAGCAGGATCGGCTCGTAAGCCTGTCCCATCGACAATAAAACCAAGAAATGTAAGGGATGAACGACAAAATTGAGACTTTTCCCAGTTTATCTTAAAACCTGCTGCATTTAAACGTTCAGCAACTTCATCTAATGTGGCGATATGTTCATCGAAAGAACTTGAGATAACTAAGATATCATCTAAAAATACAAAGGCACGTTCTTGATGTAAGATAGGACCTAACGTTTGATCCATAGTACGTTGTAAAGTTTGTGGAGCGTTACAGAGACCAAATGGCAAAAAATTATATTCGAAAAGACCTCGGCCTGGGACACAAAAAGCAGTTTTTTGACGAGAAGATAAGTCAAGAGGTATCTGATAAAAAGCTTGTCTTAGGTCGATAGATGAGATAAATTTTGCGTTACGAAGCCTGCTCAAAATTGAGTCAGTTCTGGGTAGAGGGTAAGCGTCTGGAACAGTAACAGAATTTAGCTTCCTGCCATCAAAACAAACACGCCATTCGTCATTCTTTTTCCGAACTAGCAATACGGGAGAGGTCCACGGTGAATTTGAAGGAGAGATAACACCAGATACTAACATTTTGTCTATTTCCGCATGTAAATGCTTTTGTAAGGCAGGCGATAAGGGATATTGACGTTGCTTAAAGGGAAGGGCATCACCTGTGGAGATAACGTGTGTTGCCGTTGTAACACAACCAAGTTCAGAGGTATTAAGTTTGCGAAATTTGTCGATTGTAGCGTTAAGAGTTACATCTTGGGAGTCATTAAGAGATTTTGTTAGATATTCCTGTAGATGCACAGGAGTTCGTTTTAATAGAGGTTTGCCATGAAAAATCCTGAAAGTAAAGTGACAGATTAAAAGTTTACAGAAATCAACGCCCAGTAGAAAAGGATACGCTAATGCAGGGACAATCAAAATAAAATATCACGTTCAAGAGACTCTACACGAATTTTTAACTTAAGGGAACCGGTTACATGTATTTGATTATCGTCAGCTAAATTTATGGAAGTTTTTCAGGAATAATTTGAATTTTGATATTTTGTTGAGATAATTGATGTAAACCTTCGTTATTTATAAGAGAACATGAAGAACCTGTATCCAGTAAAGCAATTACATTTAAGGAACCAATTGAGATAGATAAGTGTGGACGGTTATCGAAGGGTTTTTAACAAGTTGTGAAACAGCGGTAGTCTTTTATGATAAAAGGAATTGACGGTTTGTAACCACTTAGACCACTCGGCTGGAGTAGTGTAGCATAATTCCTCTAATGAAGGTAAGGTATTTTGTACATTAATAGTAGCGGTATTATTATTAGATAAATTTAATGACGGTACAACGTTAGAAGTGGTTTTATAATTTAAATTTATTGGCGTCTGTGTCCGTTGAATGATTGGTGTTGAGGGCGATTTTGGTTTCTTGAGATATTCACACCCTGATTTAAAATATCTCGACGGGAGTTTCCCGATACGTTAGGATTACAGTTGGTGCAGTTAGATTTGTAGATATTTGAGCGACCACAGCCATAACAAAAATATTTCTAGGGTAAGTGCAGACAGTATAGTTATGTCCACTTCGCTTGCAGTTCCAACAGGTAAGTGCGTTATTAGTTACGGTAGAAGGAACGTTAAGTGTAGATACTTTACGGGAAGGTCGAACTTGGCAAGCTAGATCAGGTTCGAGAAGACCAGATAATTTCTCGGGTGGTGGTCGATATTTGTCAATCCTTGACCTCACTTCTTGAAGAGAGCGACATAGGTCTTTAAAATGAGCTAGCGAAGATATGGTCTGTAATCCCAAACGTTCTGAGAAATAGGGTTCAAATTTCTAAGTAATTGATCGATAATTTCGGATTCGGAAGGTTTTTTGTCGAGTCTGCTATATAAAGCTTCTAATGAGGTAATAAAAGACACAACATTTTCGTCGGGACCTTGAGTTCGGTTACGAATTTCGTTCCAAAGATCGTTAATGTAGCCATAAGGTAGGAAGTCTCGTTTTAAACAGGCAACTAACTCATTCCAGGTAGAAATTTGGTGTCGTATGTTTCTATACCATATTAATGCTGAGCCTGCGAACAAATCACCAGCTGAGATAAATAGGTCCTGGTCGGTACACCCGCGAGAAATTTTAAAATCGTTAATCCGGTCAAGAAAGGATGATAAAGAAACCTTCGAATCAAACCCTTCAAAGGTGAGACCCCATTTGTATACAGGTATAGGTTTTCCTAATGGTTTAGGTTCGGCAAGCGCAAGATTTGAAAAAGGTAACGATATATCTACGTCTGCGTTAGGATTAAGTCTTTCTAAAAGAATTCCTTCAAGCAATAACACCTCGGACAACAAACTTTGTTTAGCTTGAGTCACTTGGTCATCGTTATATAAAGATAATGAATCAACTCGCTGTTTGACGTGAGTTATTCTTGAAGTCAATCTCCTAATTTGATATTAGTAGCCGCAGGATCTGTTTTGTTTATTATACCCGATATATCATCTAAAGATAATTTAATTTCTGATACGTTGAGTGGCCAATCGCCAACAGGGTTCTTTAAGATAGCCACGCCTTTGGTTTCCTGTGACAAAACAGCCCTAAGTTGAGATCGCCTATCATTCTGATTGGTCGCAGCTATGATACTTCTGCACTCCAGCTCGTAGATCAATTCCAGCGATTTTAAATGTGATACGTTCATTATGAATACAATATTCAAGACACGATATAAAAATATGCGATTTTGACGCAGGTTAGAAGGTAAAAAACACGTTACAGCTACTTTGAGGTAATACGATACGATATTTAGAGGTAAGAACTTGTTAGAACGTCACCGATAACACCAAAGAAACACATTTAAGGTATATGGAAACGAAATCAATGTTCAGTTAAATACATATTTTATAGATAATGACAGACAAGCCTTCCAAAATGGAAAATGGGCGCAGAGGATATGTTATTTAACCTATAAGGCAACAACGTATAGTCAAACACTTCTTAAAAAGGTATACTAGCAATTTATTTCACTCAAGTGTTTTTAAACACTTAATTTTCATGTAAAAGATAAACCATAATGCAATTTTAGAATGTAACATAAAGATGTATTTAAGTTTCAAAAACGGCCTTTCAAAGTTAAGGAAAGCAACTAAAGATATTTTAATAGGTAATTCTATAATACTGTATTTAAAGACATAAGGTAAGGTAAATACTTACATGAATAAAAGTAAAGTTCTTTAAGTGAAGAAGCTATTAATGCATTGTATCCTTATAAAGGAAATTATTCTAACCTAAAACAAAGAAGAAGCCCCTGAAGTTCATAGCCTGAACAGGTTGAAGGCGCCATCTGCTACACTTCGTTTACAGTTTTACCTGGTCGGTAATGCAGTTAACAAAATGTTACGCTTAGATTCTGGTACATTGAAATGGCGATAGATGGCTCTTAAAAGCCGGTAATACAATTACCAAAGTTCATAAGATACACATGACGTCACTGATAATTTATATTGCGCCATAATTAAGAGAAGGTACATAAAATTTAAACAATAAAATTAGATACTCTACTCACGTGAAGGATCAACTAACCGGCAGGAAATCACGTCACGGTAACCTCGGCATCGCTGCTGGTAGAGTTGGACATCCAAATTATCTCGGGGTCATGGGATGCTCCAGGGTCATCTCCGTTCCTATATGCAGTGGAAGACGGGAATAGGGAATTAAGGAAAGATACTCAAGATAAGGAAATCTACATAATAAGATAACACGACACCCGGCACGACTGTTCACTTCAAAGTTCGGCGTAAAAAAAGCCACGTTTCCGCGCGAGAACCGCGGAACTCCCTACTCTTTTGTAGCATTGCCTTACCCCTATGGGGATAATTCACACTTGCCAATTGCACTATTGTGACGTACCGGAAGCCCCGCCCAGTTCATTTAAAAATGTTCGCGCGTCTTGCGTATTCAAAATTATGGCGGGAAGCTTCCGCACATTAAAAAACTACTTAACATAAAATGTTAAAGTGCAAATTCAGTTTGCACGTAACAGTATGCCTGGGGGCATAGTGAAATAGATAATAGATTTTATTTTACTTAGTTTATAAGTTGTATATATTGCTCGGATTTAAGTTGTACACATTACGTGACTGTTTTAGAGTCACAATGTATATACATGTTTAGCCTAAAAACATGTACAATGATAATATTATTGTAAATATAGATATATACAAAGAATTTATTACTACTGTGTATAGATTGTGTAATAAATTTTTATTTCCATATACATTGCAGTTTATTTTTATTTCTGTGCTCAATCACCGATCCCAGAGAACGGAAACAATTACCCTTTACAATTTTGATTACCCATACCTATGCCATATAATTTTGAGTGCATATGTTAGCTCGATTTAAAAATTTTTTAAAATTTTTTCTAAACCGAAAAATTCCGAATGGGGCACCCGCAAAGCCGGTAAACATAATAAAGAATTCATACGAGTCATGAGGATCGTTAAAAATTTTTTCTAGACCGCAAAATGCCGAATGGGGCACCCGCAAAGCCGATAAACATAATATCATTTATTTTATTTATTAATAAAGTCTCCACAGACATATGTATATAAGTCCAATTATGTAGTCAACTTAATTCTAAAATTTAAGAACACACTTATACTAGTCTAATATTAAAAATGATATATGTTAAAAAGTAAAATTAAAATATTAAAATAATAGTGCTAAATAATCCCATGTAATTTCACGATGCTAATTATATCTGCCTATCACTATCGTTAAAAATTTTCTAGCCCGCAAAATGCTGATTAGGACATCCGCAAAGCCGATAAACATAATGAAGAATTCGAATGAGTCATGAGAATTGTCATAAGACCCCCGTCCCCCTTCAACACCCTACGACTAGTAGGCAAGCAGAAAGGGGTAGGAAGGGGGGCGGCGATCCAGTGAGAAACGATGTGCGCCAGAAGTGTCTTGAGGATCGTCAGAATTTACAAGGCACACCACCTCAACAACTGCGAAATAGAAGGCAGGGTGGGGGGATCGATCGAGTGAGGATCGAAGTGGCCCAGAAGGAACCTATTATATCTACTACTAGGAATAATGCGTTTAAAATTATATAGATGCGTTAACAAATTATTGCAAAATTTAACTCACAAATTGTAAACAATCTTTTGTATGAGATTTTGTATAAAACATGCAAAATAAACTTGAGTGGAAAATTTATAAAATTGTGAACCTACTGTAAACAAACTTAACGTGCTTAGATATGTCAACCACTTTCCATAAGTCGCGATAACAAACCCGGGTCGTATAGACCAGATGTCTTTGAGTTTTAGCAAATGTGCTACATTAAATGCGTGAATGCAATATTCAAACTATAAATACCTTCGATAGCAGGACCATATGCATAACAACAACAATCAATATGATATAATGCGTAACAGAGACTTACCAATCGGTGTAGATTATCACTTCATTCAACACGCAATAATATGGAATAGAGGAAAACAGGAGTGATATTTGGAAATTGGAGTATTATACTATTACGTACGGTCACTAGTTATAACTACTGGTGAATCTTTACTATATAATCAAACATGTGATTGACACATTTCAACACATACCAAAAATTTAATCACGTCGGTACAATTAGTAAGGTTCAACTGTCTTATAATTTTGAAAATGAATGAATTTTGTAGATAAGAACCAGTTCTATGTTGTACAATATAGACTGGATTTACCATCATTTATTTAATAACAAATTAAATTACAATTGGCACGAACAGCTAAAAAAAAATGCATCGACGAAAACTGCAAAAAGGTACAAACTAAGATGGAATTAGAAAAGACAGACGAATCATACAAACTAATTAGAATGAATTTTAAGGATATACAATCGTATAGCAAAAATTATATAGAACGCGGAAGGAGACATCATTATAGAAAATGTAGAGAAAGTGAGTAGATGGCAAGAATATATAGAGAATGTATATGCAGGACAGGAACTAACATCACTAGAACAAGAATCAGACATTGAAAAGATGACTTGTGACATCCTTCTTAGAGATGAGTTTGAGTTAGCAATAAAAGGACTAAAAAATGGTAAAACACCGGGTATAAATAAGGTGCAAGCAGAAACTCTAAAAACCGCTGGACAAGCAGTAACAGAATGTCTCTTTCAACTTCTAAGCTATATGTATGAGACAGGCGAGATACCCAAAGATTTCAAACGTAACATCATTGTCACTGTACCAAAAAAGAGAGGCGCGGATAATTGTGAAAATTTTCGAACAATAACTTTGACAGCACACGTGCAAAAATATTAACTAGAATTGTGCAAAGACGAATGGAAAAACGAGCTGAAGAAATACTGGGAGAAGATCAATTTGAGTTTAGGCGAAACAGGGGAACACGGGAGGCTATTTAAACTCTGAGGGTTATAATGGAGAAAATAATAGAGAAGGGGGAAAGCGTATATATAGGATTTGTAGATCTGGAAAAAGCATTCAACAATGGAAAATGGAACAAAATGTTCGAAATACTCAAAAAGATTGGAATGAGTTTTAGGCATAGACGGATAGTACATAGCTTATACAAAGAGCGAACAGCTGTAATAGAATTAGAGCAGGAACGTAGAGAAGTAGATATGAGGAAAGGGGTGAAACAGTGATGTGCTCTTTCCCCATTAATTTATAACTTGTACATCGAAGAGGCAATGAATACTGTCAAATGCAGGAAGACATTTGGAATTATTGTGCAAGTTAAAAACTAGAATACAAATAGGTAACCAGAACTTACAAGAGGGTAGGGATTTCTGCTACTTAGGAAGCCAAATAACGCAAGATGGAAAAGCACCAAATATATAAAACAAAGATTAGCACAAGGTCGTGCCACATTTAACAAGATAAAGCAATTACTGTGTTCAAAGGCAACAAACATAGAAACAAAGAAACGATTGCTGAAAGCATATGTGTGCCGCACAGCACTGTACGGTTGTGAAACTTGAACAGTCAGAGAAGCAGACAAGAAAAAGGTAGATGCTTTTGAAATGTGGTGCTACAGACGTATGATGAAGATATCATGGACAGACAACGTTAAGAACAAAGAGGTTCTGGAAATGGTAGGGGAAGAAAGAAATATGTGGAAGACAGTAAAACGTAGGAGAGAGTAGATGTAAACCAAGGTTAAACTATTGCACGCAGATAGTCCAAGCTTTAGGCTGTGAGAATTTCAAGGAAAGTGTAGGCTAGCTCAAAATGGAAACCAATGTAGGTACTCGTCCAACCAGTTCTAACACAGTAATCGTACTTTAACCTGATGATTATTATAACCAACTATAAGTGTTGGTTTAATAATATTCTCAACTGATGTTAATTATATAAAAGAATTTACTACAAAACTATTAATTCGCCAAAAGTCTGTGTTGGGGGATCTTGGCAGCCGCAGGCTGCTTAATCCCCTTTACATACCACTGAATATCGGCGAAATAGGGCATATATCTAAGCTCTAGGAATGTTAGGAAACTGTGTAGGCTAGCTCAGAATAGAAATCAGAGAAGGTACGCATTCAATCAGTTCCATAACGAAAAACCTAATGACGAAAAAATAATTGCACTTAAGCCTGATGAGTACTATAAACAAATACAGATGTTGGTTTTGAATATCCTCAATTAATGCTGGCTGTGCTAAAGTATTTATTGGAAAACTACTAATTCGTCAAATGTCTAATTGTTGAGCGATCTTGGTAGCCGCAGGTTGCTTAACCCCCTTTACATACCACTGAATATCGGTGGAATAGGGTGTATATTTATAAAACAATGGAAGGGGAACTGAGCTCTATTCAGGAAGTGGAAATTTCGGGGTACTGTATTGATTAGCTGAGAATAGAAATCAATGGAGGTACGCGTCGAACCAGTTCGTAGGCGGAAAAATAATTGCACTTAAAGCTGATTGTTATTATTAACAACTACAGTTGTTGGTTTTGCAATATTTTCAACTATCTTGATTGTGCAAAGGGATTTATTGGAAAACTATTAATTCGGCAAATGTTCAAGTGTTGGGGAATCTTGGTAGTCACAGGCTGCTTAACCCCCTTTACATCCGCTAAATATCGGTAAAATAGGGTATATATTTACAAAATAATTGAAGGGAAACCGAACTGTATCTAACAAGAAAGAGCAACGGCTATGTTTGAAGACAACAAACATAGAAACACGGACAAAAGTGTTGGAAGCATATGTGTGGAGCACAGCACTGTACGTCTATGAAATACGGATAGTAGGAGAAGCAGACAGCAAAAGAAAGATGTCTTTTGAAATGTTGTGCTTCAACATGGACAAATAAAGTTAATAACAAAGAGGTTATAGAAATAGTAGGGGAATAAAGATATCTGTCTGAAACAAAAAAAAAAATAGGAGAAATAGAAGGTCGGGATATGTTTTAAGGCATTTTTGGACAATAGTGCGGGCTATCTTACAGGCAGATATAGCAATAGATAGGTAAATGTAGACCCAGATCAGAATATTGCACGCAGATAGTGAAAGATGCAGACTGAGGGAATTTTAGGGAAATGTATCGGTTAATCCAGAATAGGGCACAATGGAGGTACGCGTTTAACCAGTTCTAGGCCTGCAGACTTGATGATGATAAAAAAGTAAAGTTGATGAAGATTTCTTGGAAACAGAACGTTCTATAGAAAATTTGTAAACGCTGTCTTGTACATTTAAAATAGTTGCAATGACTAAGTGCGGTTTGTTTTTTATACCATTTCAAATAATTTCAAAAATAAAAACAAAATTGCGATATTTCGGATATTAACTATGGTCCGGGTTTACAAGTATAGTCTAACGGTGTCGCTATAAAATACACATATTTATTTCCGTTAAGAATATACCCCAATGAGCGATTCTCGCGGGAAGTACTACTTTAACGTTCCACCCCCACTTCATGCAACGCAACAGCTCGGTGGTTATTTGTATAAAACTACTACAGGAATTTGCGTGTTTGTTATAAATACTGGGTATTTTTGCCCTGTGCAAACTTTCATCTTTGCTGTTATTATGGTAAGTGCAATTATATTATCACATGCTTTTAAATATCACCAAATACGTTCTTTAGATAACACATGCATCAGAATTGAGTTAATGTGATGTTTTATTTATCTATTTGTTATCACGTGGAACGTTGCACTTGCATTCCAACATTGGTCCATGTCCATGAGCGGACCAATGTTGGGTGTTACTTTTGTAAAACACGTATTTGTATTTAGATTCCCTTTAATAATCTATAGGAACACTGTGGCACGATTTAAATAAAATTAAATAAAAACCCCTAACCACAAAAAATATTTAAATTACTAGATACGTATTTCGACCACTATGTGGTCATCATCAGTAAGAAAAAAAAAAAATTTAGCTGTATAATTTACTATATTGTTGCTTTAAACACTATCGAGGATATTCTCCTCACCCGCAGGCTGGTGTTCTCAACAACAAACAAGTGAATTGTGACATTATAACTTAAATCTACCTAATTTATACTAATTCTAAATCTACTGAAGCGGAACCAGTTTAATCTTGCTTTCTCATTGGTTGTTGACCAATAGGAAAGCAAAGCAGATGACTCTATTGGCCCTTTATCGGTGTTTAAGAGGGTCCTTTATGTTTAACAATTTTAATTGATTCATAGGCATTTAAGGAGGAAAACGTTGGTACCGCTTTTAACAATTTAACATTTTCTAGTTTAACGGGTGGCTGGTTTCAAATATATGTTTGGCGACCTGAGACCTTTCATATTTACCATATTTGAAGTGAGCAATGTGTTCTTTAAATCTTGTTGTTATATTCCTCTTGGTCTGACCAATATATTTTTGAAAACACCCTGGCCCTGCACAACTAATTTCATAAATCCCCGACTTTTGCAATTTTTCCACCTTGTCTTTTGGATTACCTAGCAAATCTTTAATTTTATTAGTATTAGTGAAAGCAATTTTGAAATTACACTGTTTGAATATTTTATCAAGACCCTTTGTGGTTTTGTGAAACGGAAGTTTAACATATTTAACATTATCGTTAGAGGTGGTTGATTGCAAAGTCGTTGATTTACGGATGTTGATCCTATTTTTACACTTTCTAAAAATATTATCTATAATATCAGAAGAGAAACCATTGTAATTCGCTATTTGTTTAATAAGAGCAAATTCCTTATTAAATCTGTTTTATTTAAAGGAAATTCAATAATCTATTAATTAAAAGTTAAATGAAGCCAACTTATGTTGTATGCTATGATTAGAGGAAGACAAAATAAAGCGATTTACATTGGTTTCTTTTCAATAAATGTCAAATTCTAATTTATTACCATTTCTAATGTATCTAAAAAGGGTAATTGTCCATTATTCTCTAGTTCATACGTAAATTTTATGCTTTGAAATTTTGAATTCATTTCTTTAAGAAAATCATCAACATTTGATTTAGAAGTGTCAAAAATCTGCAAAAATATCATCCACGTACCTTAACCATATTCTTGGGAAGTATTTGGAGTTTTCTTTTAACTCAGTTTCAAAACGAGACATAAATAAATTTGCTATGAAAGGTGATAAGCTATTTCCCATTGCTGTGCTTTCATGTTGTTCGTACAACTTGTTGTTGAATTGAAAACAGTTCTGGGACATGCAATGCGAAACAAGCTTGATATAGTCCTCAACTTTATCATCATCAATATCACTATCTATAAGAACATCCTTTAAATATGTTAAAGTACGTGGTATTGGAACACTAGGGAATAATGAACTGACATCAAATGAAATTAAGATTTCGTTCTCTTCTAATGTGATATTTTTAATTTTATTAATGAACTCTAAAGAGTTTTGTACAGACAAACTATTAAACTTTAAATTCTTAAATTCATTTGATACCTGAAACTATTGGCTGGAGCCTAGTGCGGCAAATTTGGGGCCAACAGAAATTAAAAAGATTAATTTTTATTATTTATATATCTAAATATTATTAGGTCCACACAAACAATTCAATCTGTAATATGTTTTACCACTTAGATAAATTTTTCTACAATTTGCGTAGTCGCGTTTGAAAGTGGCGCGGGAACGAGTGACATGACCATGCGCTAAGTGTCCAAACTGACTGCACGAGTGCGGCGCGGCCGCGGGAGCCTAAGCGGGTCGCGTTGTTTAAGACATACGCCTCATGGTGGCATTGAGTTTGAGATATAGATAATAGAGTGACGACACAAACGAAGACGCAGGAAGCCACGGTTGATTGCGTCCTGCAATTTCTAATACGTATTAATATATTTGGCAAATTTTCTTGGTTGTGTTCTGTAATTTTTCAGTGCTTCGTGTATTACTGTATTGTATTGTATATGAATAATTTCATAGCATAACATCACGTGAGTACAAACACTAACTTATAGTAGGTAAGTAATCATAATATATATGACATTTAAAATAAATCATCCGTAACGAATCAGTAAGAGTGTGTAAGACTAAAGCTAAGTTCTCACTACATCCGACATCCGACATCCAACGATCCGAAAGTACTGCTATTGGTTAAAAAAGTGTTGAATATTTAAATAGAAAAACGCGGGAGATGGTGATCAACTATCATCCGACATCGGATAGAGTTAAAATAGTTTAACTTTTTCCGACGATCGGATGAAATTACCATATAAACATTAAAATCTACATGACTTCCGACGACTTAATTTAATCTGACCAATTAGAATTAGTATAACTATATAAAAAAAATCTAAGACGCATGTACGCCTTACAACCAAACTTACGGAAATTTAATTTTATAAAGGGAAATTATATATTTTAAATTAAATAACTAGTACTTAAATGTTAAACAAAATTTTAATATTATAAATATAATTTAATAAATTTTATTGTTTTAATGAAGTTTGAGTCTGACTACTTATTGATATAAGCTCCCAGTACCACTCAAACAAACAGAAAAATAGAGAATAATTATTTAAAATTGTTAACATATATTCTGTGATTAGTCCCGGGTATTGTGATTCCTCCAAATAAGTCAGTTTGATGTACGGTTGGAATATCTTCAGCCGAATTAGGAATGATTGCTTCATAGTGATCTCCATGTATCACATCCCTGCCATTTGAAGCGCAATGAACTATACCTAAAGAATCATTTGGATATCTATTAACGTTTATATTAGTTTGTACTGTTAACATTTCTCAAATAAATTCGAATATCCTGAAAACTAAATGAGATATCGAAAAGTGTATAGCATAGTTGTAATCAGCGTAAAAAACTAAACAAGGTACATATATATCATTTATTGTATCATTATGGGAATATGGCAACGGACGACCTAACTTACTTCGTAAGTTTGGTTGATTTGTTAATCGCTGATTACTGTATCTACTATTACGAAATAAGGTTTAAATAAATGATACTTTAAGTATATGTTTTTATATGTTTACTAAATTGCTGGATTAAAAATTTTATTGTAAATATTTTGCAAACAACGTATTCGGATGCATGTGAACGGAGATTTTTCGTATCAGACAAATTTCATCCGATTCGAATATCGGACTTCGGATATCAGATGTCATGGGAACTTAGCTTATGACGTAATTTTACTTGATAAATGGCTGTTTTGTTTCGGAAGCAAAGAAATTTCAACTTTTTGTTATATCATACTTAAATAAATTTCTTATACCTACTTAAGTTAGGTTTATTTAATGTCTGATATCTGAACAAAACATACTGCTGGTACCGTACGAGAAATAAAACTCTCAATGTAATCTTTTTTATTTCTGTTCTTGAATAACAAATTGTTAGAACGAGTGATGGGAGAAAGCGACTTAGTGGAGCTGAGTATAAAAAGAAGGTCAAAATGGAAAAAGAACAACAAGAACAGATTATCCGTAAAACAATAAAAATTGACAGTTTCCTTAAAAGTAGAAGTGGAAGTAGTGTTGAAAGACCAGTAACTTCAACAACACTCCTTGACACAATACAATCTGGAAAATATGAAACGGATATGAAGTCTGCGACCCAACAACAACAGTCATCTATTAAAGAATCTACTTTTACTTTTCATATAACGGATGTTTATGTTTTTGACGAAGAGGTGTTAGAGGAATCATCAATAAGTACAACAATTGAAGATGCTTCTCAGAATCAAATGTTAAGCAATGACCAAGTTCAAACAACGGTAACTGTAAACAAAGATCCAGCTTTATGGGAAATCAACGACATCTTACGGGAGATTATCGCAAGATTCGACTTCGATCAAAACATGTTTTGCGACTTCTCTAAAAGTGAAAAAATATATGTTAACCAGCATCGTTTCTTGCCAGTGAGTATCTTCCAAAGACAAATGAAAAATAATGAAGTGAATGACCGAAATTGGCTTGTTTATTCCGAAAGTAAAAGATGTGTATATTGCGGTCCCTGTTTGGCATTCGGTCCCTTGTAGAATAAGACTCAGTTTGAAAACAAAGGATTTAATAATTGGAAAAATGCAGAACATCGAGTAGCTCAGCATGAAAACTCTGCGCATCATAAATCTAGTATCCTTTGTTTGAAAGTTAGAAGTGAGATTGATGGCCGACTCGACAATTTACTGCACGTCCAGATTGATGAAGAAATTACTTATTGGAGACGTTCTGAAAAGAGTAGTTGCCGTAGCTAAGCGACTGTGTTCAAGAGTTCTCGCTTTCAGGGGGAAAAATAAAAAGTTTGGTGATCCGCATAACGAAAATTATTGTATGATTTTGGACTGTTAGCTGAATTCGATCCCTTTTATGGCAAGTCATTTTGAACGATTTGGGAATCCAGGATCTGGAAGTACCAGTTACTTATCAAAACCGTTTGCAATGAGTTTTTCTAATCATGGGGTGTAAAGTCTTAAAACAGATTAGTGACGAGATAAGACGGGCGAAATATTTTTCCCTTCATCGATTCAACACCGGATATAGCACATGTGGATCAGCTTACCCTTGCCATTAGATACGTTTTGGAATCAGGCGAATCGTGTGAAAGATTTCTCAAGTTTTGCCCTCAGTGAGACATAAAGCCGAAGAAATGTGTTCTGCCATTATTTCGGAGCTCAAAACACTGGGCTATAATATTGAAGACTGTCGTGGACAATTATATGATAATGCCGCGAACATGTCTGGTGTGTACAATGGCTTACAGGCTAAAATTCAGAGCCAGGCACTTTTAGCTTTTTTCGTTCGCTGCTTTGGCCACTCATTAAATTTAGTGGCAACTGCGTCTGCTGAATCTTGCTCAGAAGCTTGTCGCTTCTTCGTGTCGCTTTAAGAAACTCACGCTTTTTTTGTTAATTTGTTCACAACGCTGGCAAAACTTAATGACTGAAATCGGGAAAGGAAAAACTCTAAAGAGAGTAAATCTGACACGTTGGTCAGCTAGAGAGGACGCGTGTAGATGTTCAAGAGATTTTTGGCCCAAAGTCCTTAAAACTTTGGAATCAATCAAAGATGATTGTGTCGAAAAGCCTGTAACGCGAAACCAAGCGGCGGGAATACTTTTGAATTTAGAGAAACTGGAAACGGCGGTAATGGTTGTTGTGTGGAATGTTTTTGGAAAGAATAAACAAAGTCTATGTTAAAATTCAGGCTTCTACCATAGATTTGAGCACTGTTGACAATCTTTATGAATCTCTTTGCAAGTTTTTCGTAGCTGAACGAGAAAATTTTAAGTATTTCGAACAAAAATCAATGGAATTAAATGTTTTGAAGCAGTATACAAAAGACAAAGAAAAGGACAACCAAAAGGAAAAAAATTATGATGAAACACCCGATGAAGAAATGAGAATGACTGTGACTGATACTTTCAGGGTTAACACATTTCTCTTCCTCATTGACGGGCTCGTATCCGAATTAGAAAAACGGCAGGAAGCCTACAACAGGTTGAATCAAAAGTTTTCATTTCTAACCAAAATGAGTGAATTATCATCCTCAACTCTTACGGAAAAGCCCTTTACTTGGAAAAAATGTATCCCAGTAATTTAGAAACTGACTTAGTTCAAGAATGCGTACATTTTCAATGCCACCTTTTTTCTCAAAGTATTTTGGTAAAACCAGGTTCTGAATCATTGAAAAGTCTATTTTCGTTCCTGCGAAAACAGAATTTGCAAAACGTTTATCCAAACTTGGATATAGCTGTTCGCAAGACTCTATGTACACCAACGACAAATTGTTCTGGTGAGAGAAGCTTTTCTTGTTTAAAACGGGTCAAAAATTATTCAATATCTACCTTAAGTCAAGAAAAGCTAAACGTCTTAGCTCTATTGTGCATAGAGACAGATGTAATAAACAAGATTCGACGATATAATTGAAGATTTTGCGAATAGAAAATCGCGCAAAAAGACATTGTAAAACTTTCTTAACTTAATTAATTCAATTTTATCGTCATCAACAGCCGGTTTCTTCCCCAATAATTGAATATATTGTTTTTAAACTATAAGTAAGCGCAATAAAAATTATTTCATTACGTTTACCGAATGTACTTTATTGTGTAAGTATACTATGTAGGCATTTAGAATCATACAAATTACAGGAAAAAGGTGGTGTAATTAAAACGAGATTGCACAATTCATAAAGTTACAATGTCCTCACAGATCATACAAACATAAGATGCGAATCTTCCATGTTCCATATTAACTACCAAAATTGTGTTAGCAGTGCCATCAGGTTAATTGTAGCAATACTATAGTAATTCAGGTTCGGGTACAATTAAAATCTACAATTTCTGTATGACATCTATTGAAGCACATTACTAGCACACGAATAAAATGATGGGTTAGATATTGGATATGGTTGCCTCGAAAACAAAGCATTTTAGGTTTTACTCCTTGTTATGAATTGTACTGTACCAAATCAATTTCGTCCATTAGTGTTGCTATAATTGACTGGAGAGCGACACTAACATGGTTTAAACGTCTGATTAAGTTTATAAGCCCTGAATGTCATTGTCATAAAAATTTTAATTAATATAATTGTGGACTAGGGTATCGAATTATAGAGGTCGATAGGGGCTAATAGCGTGCCCAGAAATTTTGTCGGGAGGGGGGATAAAAACACGGTGCTAAAGATGCGGTTAACTTGTGATTTTTGTATTGTTTTTGTTTTAAAACCCCAATTTTTTGGGCGTCTGGGGGGGGTTTCAACCCGGAACCCCCTGGACACGCCACTGGTAGGGGCGGCAAAATTTGCATAGCCTACTGGCGGCAAATATGTAAATCCGCCACTGACTATGGTCCACTACAAAAGATAACTACCAGTTTTGCTCTAATCAACATTTTTCCATCATTGCAATAAAAATAGTTTTCAGATATCAACTTTGTTTGGTAACAACATTTATGTTGTAATACGTTTACTAACTTACAAGGAAATCTCAAAATTATATAAAAACTGGACCATAGTTTGGGAATTTTTCGGCATCTCCAAGTAAGCCTAATTTTGGGATTTTCTCAACAGCATATTGTTGCCACCCAAATTGCACAATTTTTTTTGTAATTTAACCGTCTTTGTTATTTTTTACGGTTTCCGAGATCCCCATCTGCCGTCCTTAGCAAGAAAGCGGTAACTACAAAAAGTCATTTGATGAGAAAACAAGCACTGAAGTATTTGATTGATCCAATTGGTTTGCAAGTGTATTTAATAACTAATTTGTTTTATATAGTTTAGATTAAGGTCAGTTTTAGTCAATTTTACAAATTTTACGTAATTATTATATTCGTTTATGGAAAAAAAATCATTGAAAACCTTTTTGTTCATATTCGGCCTCTGATTTATGGAAGGAATGTCTGTTAAAAGACAGTAAGTGCAACATCTCATAACAATTAATGCTGCATTTTTACTAAGAGTTGAACCTTCACATCCATATACATTATACACAAGCTGTTAGAGATATTTTATTAAATAAACATTATTCATAAAAACTAAAAAAACATTTGGAAATATTTATATAATACAGCTTGCAAGATCTATACTAAAAGAAAGACGAATAGTAAAACGTATATTCAGTCAAGCTCCGTACTTAAATTTGCCCGATCTTGTACTACTCGCAGATTTTTCCAAAATGTTTGACGATCTTTGGGTATTAATGGGCAAAGCTTGTTGATTATAACATCTTTTTTTTCAGAGTTAATGCCCCTGTCGACATCCCTTACACGTCCTTTTCTAAAATTGCCTTTCGTAGCCTTAGCATTTAAGAATGCCACTTCAACACTATCATGATTTTTCCAATAAATAAATATTTTTTGTCGACTTTTAAATAAAATTTTGGACATATCAGCTAGGTATGGACGAGGAACAAGTTTTTTAAGTTTAGCTTGGGAAGTTGAATCAACTCAGTCTCTGAAGTTTGCAGCTTTCATTTCATGAACATAAACTTTGCCAGAATTCGCGTTTTGAACGGCATTCTTAAAATCAACAAAATCGTATACCTTGCTCTTATGTTTCATTGAGAGTTCCACCTGGTGGTGAAAACTATCGGCGCTCATAAAGGTGTGGCCTGTAGAAGTATTTAATTAAAATTTCGTTAGTGTTGATCTCATTGGAATTTACTGCATAAAGAAAATAACTGAACACGCACCAATTTTTATTTTGGCCTGAGCAGTTATCGAGCCATAAGCTAATGTGTTTTACATCTCTATTTTATAGCAAAAATTGATGGAAACAGCTTATTATTTCCTCTTTTTTACGGCCAGCGATAGCCTCATGCCATATAAATGCCTGTGGCTTCAAATTGTGTTGCTTTTTGCCTATCGGGACAAAAGTTTCGTTAAAAGTAACTAACCTTTGAGTGAATAATACAGTTTTAAACTGCTCCATTCGTGGCAACATTATTATTTTCTGCAAATCTGCATAATAGCAGACCTCTACCAGACTGTCTCTGATTTTGCTGGCATCTTTTTGATATTCATCTCGTGACTTGTCCGCATTATCGATATGGTTTTTATAAGTTAAGCATTCTGAACAACCAGACTGCATTTCATTTTTACCATGCTAATGCATATTGAAAATTGTACATGTTTCACACTCTTCGTTACCAAGTTTAGCGAACGAGATCTTCATTTCTTTTATTGTCTTTCTATATATGTTTAAAGAACACTTTTTTTGAGGATGCTTTTCCAAATAATCCTTGTGCATAAATGTAATAGTAATGTCACTGCTCAGGTATAACCTGTTAGGAGCATGCTCCCTCCGATAGTGCGATAATACTGGATGGAATGTTTTAATATGTTGACGAATAATTGTTTGGTCACATTTTTTTGTTGAAGCCTTCCTGCCTAAAAGGAAATATTCCTAATAAAAATTGAATCTATGCGATGTTTTGAACTTACTTCTCATATCTGGTTTTAGAATCAAGTGTTCGGTAGAATTATTCAACGCATTCTGTAAAATTCAATCATTTGAAGACTTATAACCTAACGTTGTTGGAAAGAAGGTCTTACAAATTGGAACTTCTGAACCTGCGTCATTCATAAAATGATATGAAAAAGAATTCTGCCTAGACATCGATTCTTCCCTTGCTGTTCGTCTCTTAATCGCCAGTCTTCGTGTGTTACTTAAAATAAATCGTCTTTGTTCAATCCAATTAGTTTCCAAAATTCCTGGCTAATTTTTTCTCTATGCTTGGTACCAATTATTGAAGGGAATTTTTTTCTATAGCGGGCTGTACATGGTGCTTTACCCTTGTAATTAGGTAACTTCCTCATTCTTTTTTCCGGCTTTGAGAGCTGTATTTTTTCTTCTTTTTTCTGAGCTTGCCTTTCTTGGTTAGTAGATGATTTTCTTCACTATAGTCAGAGATTGTAGATACATGACCAGTTTCAATGTTTTTATTTAGTTCAACGTTCTCAGAGGTTGTATTGTCAATTTCAATATTTCCAATTGTTTCAATATACTGATAAGCTATGTTAGTTTGACAGTTTGCTAGTAGATCAACTACAAATAATACACCATCATCAATATTAGGTTCTACACTGTTATTGGAAATCGAAACAACAAATTGTACATTTGGAATTATATTTCCATTACTTGAAAGATAACTTTCTCTAGAATTGTCGCCTTTGTTATTAGAAAAACAGTTTGCTGCACTATCAATATTTTTGTTGCTTGTCATGTTGTGCGCCAAGTTAGTATTCTCAACACTTCTGTAATCTGTATTAGTTACACATTCAACTAAGTCCAGCAAATGAGAAGTAGTCAGATGTTGATCAAAAAATTCAGTATTAGTCATTGTAAATTCATCAATGTACATATAATCAGTAATATTATTAATATAAATATTTTCTATATTATTTGATGTGACTGAACTAACTACAGGAGGTGTACACAGCATCTGAAGGTGTTTTTGAAATGAAATAACAACTTGTAGGTAAAAGATTTAAAACATTGCTAGAACACGTAAGGTGTGGTTGTAGTCAGTTTTTATGTTAGAAGGATGGATTGAAAAATAACAATGATAAAAAATTACATCTTACAAAATGTAAAGGTGTAGTCCAAACGCGAATGCTGGATATTACATACACATACCTTGACTTTTTGAGGAACTAGTTTGAGTACATTCTTTATTCACTTCTTGGTTGCCTGCTCTATCAGCAAGAGCCATTTTCACCAAAAGATGACCTTGGCTAGACATCTTTACATTTACACTCTAAAATGAATTAAATTTAACTTCTAGAAAAATGCAATATGTGTAACTGAACGCTCTGGTAAACATTGTTTAAGTAAATGGTACTTACTTTTCATATGTTTCTGTGGATTATATACGATTGTTAACCTTATACTTTATTAGCGTTTAATGAATAAAATCCCTTGTGTACTTTACATTATTGGCTTGTAGAGCAGAATTTATTTAAGAAGAGCCTGAACGTTAGGGATAGACTCGGGCCGGGCCGGGTCGGGCTTTTAATAAGGCCCGGCCCGGCCCGACGCAAAAAAGTGACCGGCCCGGCCCGAACCCCGACTCGAAATGAAAACTGACGGCCCGGGCCGGCCCGAACTTTCGGGCCGGCCCGACTTTTATTCAGTTAGTGAATGAGGAGGTATTTTTTCAGTTGTTTTCAACAAGTAACTATCACTCTTTTGTTTGATTTAAGAGTATAATGATTTTGAGTTACAATCAAGATACTTGAGGAACATACCATAATATATTATTTAATTTTTAATTCTTTAAAAAATCTTAGAAATATGTTATAAAAGTACAAAATGCTTAGCAATTTTCAATGTTTATGAAATTGTTACAAACGGATTTTTATAGCCTTTTTACTTTGAGAAACTGAAACTTTGGAATTGAACTTTGATCTATAATTTGACTGTCTTTGCTCTAGTTCTTTTAATTTTTATTTGACCGACTGACAAATCGTGCCAAAGTTCAAGATTTAATACTTTTGGTGAATTACTGAATTCTAAAAATTAAATAAATTGTTTATAGGTCATAGTTTAAACGGTACCAAACTTCATCGGTTAATATCTCAGGCAATTGAAAATTGGTACCTAATGTTATTAGAACTTAAGGAACCTGAATTTGGATTTTCAAATTGTGGTATGTAGAGGATACTTTATTCTTTAGAAATACATATTATCTGATACAATAGAAGTAAAATGAAGTAATTGTTTTAGGTCGAAAAGTTTTTTAAAAAATTATTACAAAGGTATAAATCAGTACATAGTTCCTTTTATATACCAATAAAATTTTATTTACTTTATCCTTTTTTTATGGCATGAGTTTGATAATGGCATTATTATACATTTTCCCGCAATAAATAGAAAACTATATCTGCAGCCAAATTCTACTATTCAGCAATAAACTGAGTGATAATTATGCACGTAGCTAGGGATAGGGGACTTAGAAGGCTTTACTCTCCCCCTAGCCCCCTCAAGAAGGGTGTTCAGAAAACGCTAAAAATAAACTTGTATTTAGAAAATGATTAATGGTTGTTTAGTGCCCCCCCCCTCTCACAAAAGGCTAGTTACGTTGCTGGTGATAATATCAAAGTATTCAAAGTATGAAATTTAAAATTTCAAGTACCCCAGAAGTGTCTGCTATATAACTATAGTCTACGAATAGACGATTAACGTATTGTTTTCGAAAGTTTTATTGAAATAGTTATTTTAAAATACATGCAGCAGTAAAGAATCTAACGCTAATTAATATATACTACATGATAGCGTTTAAATAGTTATTTATATATCAAGGCCGCGAAATTGTTTTTTAGCGTATCGAGAGAAAGTTTATCGCATAGATCGCTTGCGACGGAAGCAATATAATCTCGAGGTCGCTAAAATAATTTCGTGGTCTAGGTGCAACCGATAGCATGGTTTTATTACAAACTTCTTTCACTTAACTGATTACGCTATAGCTAGAATTTATATGTTTATACAGTGGCTTTATATCACACGTTGCTATTGAAATGATATATTTAAAACACCGACAGTGTTCTTAAAAATTTCTGAAAAATGTGAGCATGCGCTAGTACTACATAGTTCAATTTCCTACACTATTTCAGAGCAAGTATTTTTCCTTTACTCTTTATTTTGACATATATGTTTAGTATTCTATATCTATAGGTTATGTTTTAAAAATAAATAAAGAATTAATCTCTTTTGTGATAAGGTGACCTATAATATATGTTTAACTATATTGGAAAATTCGATAACATTTGTATGTGTTGTCAAAGTGCTTTCACGGAATACTCTTCAAGTTTGCTTCAAGACACTGTTTTTTGCTTCTTCCCAAGCTTATAGCATATCTGTTTCCAAAAGGATTTTTACACCTTGCTTCTAGGAAAAGCATTACAAAACAGCATTCTCGTATTTAGAGCGTTGACGTTTTATATCTTTTTTGTGTTATAAACTTGGACTTTATATCTCTAAATTTAATTACGGAAACAACACTACAAGCCATTTAATTTTATAATATTTATACAGAAGGCGGATAACTAAATGTAACTTTGTACGATAGCCATTGGGATAATTTTCAAAATTAAGCCGCTTTAAATAAAAGCATGTCTTGCCTATATTTAAATTAAATAAAGATGTCCTGTATTTTAATACATTACAAACATTAAGGGTGTGTTAATTGCGCATGTGTAAATGTCAAATAAGGGAAAACTTTATTAAAAAATTGGTAAAATGAACGTTGCAATAACTCTGTGGTGTTTTAGGCAGTATACATAAACTATAGACGCGATTGATAATATCGACGTTCGCCGCATGATTGAAATTTGAAGTATACATAAAATAAATCGTGCAAACTTTTGAATTATGAATAAATCGCCTAGTTCGATGTTCCTGGGCATTTTTAACTTGCCTAAAGTACAACATTAGGGACATTAAATAGGACTAGAAAAAAATATTCGGGATAAGAAGTGAGTTATAATATCACGTCTCCTTTACACTAAACAAGACGAAAAACTGATTATTAATGGGTTCATGAAGACACGTGAAAATATAATTAAGAACGTTTACTTATTCAATGTGAGATAGAAGTGAAAAAACGGTGGAGTATCTACTCATGCGTTTTTCGGGCCGACAAATTTGGGCCGGCCCGAATCGTTTGGCCCGGCCCGGCCCGAAAAAAGATAGGCTCGGCCCGGGCCCAGCCCGAATAAAGTAGTCAACGGCCCGGCCCGGATTCAAGCCAGAAATCGGGCTGGGCCGCGCCGGCCCGAGCCCGAGTCCATCCCTACTGTACGTCATTTGACATATGCGCAAACTTTGAAAGTCAATGGCGTAGCGGATTTAATAATTTTTGTCAAACTCCATACAGTAAATATTCTAAAATCAAGTTTTATTTTGATGGTGGTTTAAATGCGCATGGCCAATACGCGAATAAGCAAGGCATAAAACACAAAGAAACAGAAAGAAAACCATAAATGCGTAAGAAATAGATGTATAATGTCAAAGTCACAAATGTCAATTGACATTTAACAGCAAATTATCTACGCCACTGAAATACTGAATGAGCACGCCTTTTATAGACAATGGACTAATTTGACACCGTTTTAGCCGTGTGCGCATGGTGAGGTACAGGCTCTTCTTAAATAAATTCCACTATAAGACACTAAATAAATATTAATATTCTTATATTTATCTGGGTTAGCTTTATATTTTTTTCCGACATACGCGATACCACAACACAAGTGATTAATTCTCTGTATTAAAAAGCGATATCTGAAGATAAACCATCAAATAGCAGTATCTACATGCTCAGTGTCAGCGTTGTCACATTGTTACAAATAAAAAACACGTTGCTGCTTTTTAGTATTTATTAGTATAAACAGATTGAGTAAAATGAAAGGCGATAAGAATGTGTATCACCCGTTAGGGTTCTGTGACATCATTGTTTTAAAAGTTGAAAAAGCTGCAACTATCAATGATTAGTAAAAAGGCGCTAACTATATGATTTATCAAAACAGCTGCCGTCTTTGTGTTTACAAAATGCTAGATACGGTTTTTATACTAGTGACTTTCATGACGTACGCGTAGTTACGACAATAACAATGTTTTTTTTTGGACTGATTATACCGCTTTTTTGTCTGCTGAATGCTTAAAAAATAGTCATACACATCAAATGGTAACAAAATCTCAATTTTCCAAAAAATGTTAGTTACCGCTTTCTTGCTAAGACGGCAGCCATGCTGTTCATCATTATCTCGGGCACACTGTATAATATTATATGTTAATAAACGTGAAGGTAAGTAACTATGAACAAAGAAATTTGAATTTTTCTTTTTAGAGAGAAGATTATTGCTGCTAAACCAAAATCTTTTAAAAATTTATTAAATTTAAGAATATTTATGTACAAGTGCGGAGGCTGCGTAATGAAATTCGCAGACCGGCGCGGCGGTACCTTTGAACACTCCTGCACGTTCCTTACAAAAGCTTTGGTTCTAATAAAAATTTTAGTATAGCCGAACTTAATAGACGAAATTATAGGTGACCTTCGACTATACGCAAAAACAATTTCTAAAATTAATTCGTGGTTATATCTATTAATTATAAAATCATTTCAAAATTTTAATCATAAAAAACTTGGATAAAAAGATATTTTACAAGAAATATTCAGGTAACAGAGGAAATTTTTATGGTGCGCTCTCTAAATCGTCAACGAAACACATAATTGTGCCAATAAATAACATCATGCTGAGAATTCTCTACTCGTATAATTCCGTGTTATAGACCAGACCGCGTGTGGATTATTCCGTAGAAAATACTGAAAAATGTGCTTCGTACTTAGGCCTTTATGCTTTTTGCACATCCGTAAATTAAAGTTCCTTTTACATTATAAAAACATTCTTTGAAGGTCATATATTTAAGTAATCAAACAATTCGTTGTAATCTCATCGCCTACTGTGGATTTCTCCACGCTTTTATAATTAAAAATCATTATGTCAACAAGTACATTTAAAATACATGATAACAAACACTAATAATAACGTTATTCTATTTAAATAGGATGTAAATAAAAATTATTGAATACATGCCCAGATTTCCGAATATAACTACGAATAAGACGTTTCCAACTTCTCTGTGTACAGCGTGTATGAATAAATCCCACTACTTCTTCTGCAACCGACCGACCTGTACATGCATACGGACCGGTAGTTTCGATGGTAACCTCGTTGCGTGCAGATGTTAATACAAGTGCATGCGGATGTATAATAAATATGAACGAAGACACGTGTTTGTATTAAGAATACTCATAAAAAAATTTGTAAGACATTTAAAAATATAACGATGACATACGTGAACTTAGTGATCGTTTTTTTCCTAATTATTTTCAATATAAGTGTTTTAAAAACAGCTGATGCAAATGCAATACTTTTAAAAAATGTGACAGTACAAAAATGTTGTGCATTTGGTGAACATACAGTAAAAGATGCAATTTGTGTACCAGGTGAACAAGAAGCCTGGATCCCCAAAATCTATTCACCACGTAAGAAAAAATATTTACCTTCAGGTACAACCCCCACAAACTGGCATTTAAAACCTTCTCAACGTCCCGAATGTCGCGACGGAAGTGCAACAACATTCTCGTTAAATCCCAGGACTTATATCGTTTTTGAAAACGGTTCTCTTTTTGTTTTAGAATATGATAAGCTTGTGCGACCTGATAAATATTGTATTGACTACAATACCGCTTTGTTTTGTTTGGAAGAAGTGCAGGTACAAGCCTTAACACGCGTGAAAAAATGTTGTGGCGAAGGAGCTTTGTATAAGGACACAAAGAAATCTTGTATTTCAATGAAAGGGAATGACTATCAAATAAATCTAGATGAAAATAAAACGCTTGTTGCCGGTTTCCCACCTTGTGAAGGACATATGGTTATTGCAGGAAAATTGCATGAAGCTGTTTTACAACAAAATGGTAGTTTGCTGCTGCAGGATCATAATGTTCTTTTACCGGCAGGCGAGTTTTGTATAGAACATGTATTGGAAAATGCAGGTAATTACTAGACATTATTATTTTAAAATTGGTTTGGACTGCAGTAAATTGAAGGTTTGTTTGTTGTTTTTTTAATACCGGTTATGCATCGCACCTGCCTTTTTACAGAGACCCAGCTTTGGTCAGAACACGAAAGGTCATTGTTTTTAAATGTGGTTAGACTGTACTGTATTATTTTAAAAGGAATGATGCTAATTAGCTAAACCTGAATATGGTAATTAATGCTTTATTAATTTCCGTTATACTTTTTAAAACCTCTACTGAAAAAGCGTATTTTTTAGTTACGTTAATATTGTGTCTCACCCTTGAATTGTTAATGTAATCAAAATCCTTGGTAGTTGTTTAACGATTAAAAGTCGCAGTTTCGGTACTGCATCGTAAGCGAAATATATAAATAGGCATTGAAAGTAGCTTAAAACAAATCTAGATTCAAAAGCTACGATATTTGACAAATTCTTGATCCAAAAATCCAGACGATTCAATGTAGTTCTCCGAAATTTCTAGTTAATTAGGTAGTGCATATTTGCTGAGAAACTGCCGAGCAACAATTTAAAGAATGCTGCGAATAAAATTAAAATTATTTTATAATTTTCAGCATCCAGTTATCCAATTACAAATTATCCTTTTAAGTTAACAGGACCAACTGGGCAGATTTAGTACTTATATTGTACTCATTTGTGTACCATCGATCAAAATTTTATATCATGCGTCGTATTAAAAAAAAGTGGCGCTACTAGTTTAAGATTTAACGAATAGAACCACATTAAAACAAATAAAACAAAGGTGTAGAAATTAAAATTTGTACTATTGTCACGGTAATTTTGCCTAAAAGGATGCTGACTAACAATCGTAGATTGGCGATGGGGAGCAAAAAGAAAACCTGATAAATAATTTAAGTGAAAACCTAAGAAAAATAACTCGTACCGTTGGAATAAAAATTAAGGCAACTTTCTTTCTTAAATTTCTTTTCACTTTTGTTCTTTCTTTCTTTTTCTTAGTTTGCTGTTCAATTTTTTGTTGTTTATCTTTTTCTTTTTTCTGAAAAAACCTAATAACTTAAGGTGATGTGAGTACAGCAGGAATTTTTCTTTCTTTGTCCTTTTAAATGTTTACTTTCAGACCAATATAGTACCCGTTTAAATGGAGACTGAATAGTTAGATCCATATTGGTTGTCGTATCATTTAGTTTAATAGGTGTTAGTAATTGAAATCCAGATGGTTCTGAATGTGCTTTGGGGTTATTAGATTTGCCTTTTTGGAATAATTCCACTATCATATTTTCAGGTATTGTAAGTTCTGCTATGATGCTGTGATTTGGTTGCAATATCTTTGGATAACATTCACAATATTTTCTGTTGTACATAAATTTGGTGCATATTTTCGAATTCTGACGATAAACTTTTTAATCTTCTTATAGTGAGAAAAATAGAAATATAAATTTATGGACAGTAGTTGAATATAAGAAAACTTAACTTCCTCCTTCTAACTCTAAGTAATTCTTTGTCTAAATTTTGTAGAGAGACTAAGTCTTCTTTAGGTCCTTTCAAATTGCCTTCATTGTGTTTAAGTCCACAATTGTTTCCTTACCAATCTCCTTTTCCAAATAACAAAGAAATGCTCTAGTTTCATTTATATTTTTCTTTTGTACTGCTGGTTGAATATGTAGCGGCAAATTTACAGCTCGGAAATTTCAAGATAATAAACCGCACTTCTTAAATCCATTTTGTACTATTAAAAAATGAACTTCTTTTAAAGCTTTCTGGAGAAGTAGTGGAAAATCTTTCTTCTTTAGCTCTTCTCCCGTATGAGACATTGTCCAATCTTGAACGGTTTTTTTTCCATTTCGATTTCAAACTATGGAATAGTGCAACGTCCATAGGTTGTATTAGGTGAGTTGTGTTTGGATATAATGCTAATAGTTCAATCCCAATCTTTTTGCAAAACTCTGACAAGTGTAGAGAAATATGTGAAGAATGAATATCAAGAAAGAAAACAACTGGAAAATTGATCTTTTCTTGTAGGAGCCATGGATAGAAAATGTTAGCTATATATTCATAGAACAGCTCTTGGGTCATCCATCCATTTTCAGACCTTCCTATTGACAAATCTATTGGGATTGCTTCAGCAATATTTAAAGGTATTCTTTATTACCGGTAGACAATCATTGGTAGACACATCTGTCCAGCAGCCTTGGCCGTAAGCAGTGAGGTCACGTTTTTCATTTCATCATTTGCTTCAGCTAAATAAACTGACTTGCTACCTCCTCTTTCAGCTAGTACTTTGCCACCTTTGGGTCCACGTAGAAAGCAGATTCATCTGCGTTAAAACACTGAATGGGTTATGTATTACATCATTTACGCCATTTTGTAGAAACTATTGAGCTAAATTTGTCACTGGTTACATTTGCTTGGGAACAATATCCTATCTGATAGTCTAGCAATACGTGCCCGAAACAATTTATATCTTCGCCCCCCCCCCCTTCCCGTGATTTTTCAAAACCCAGCCCATTTGCTAGGTTACCAACACTGGTCAAGAAAGCACATTTGTCATTGGAAAATTAGCTTTGGCCAAAGAAATCACTCACTCTGCTAGGATATTTTCTTGTTCAGGAGTAAAAAAACTACTTGGACCCATTCCTTTTCCCACTGGCAGGTTACCTTGGAACTTATACATTAAAGTAACTCTGGGCACTCCATATTTTTTAGTAATAGCCTTAACTGATTTGCCTTTTTTAACTTCATCTATAGCATCAAGCATGCTTTTTTGCGAGTATTTTAAAATATTTTTTCGTGCTTTGACATCTGTAAAACACAACAGGAACTTCTTCAATACAATATGAAATTCAATAGATGACACCCCAGTTACCAATAGGTGACACCCTGTGTCATCTATAGGTTACCTACCAGTATCTTAATAAAATAAAATTACTATCTTTAAACATATTTAAAGAAAACATTCGCATAGAATAGCATTTATAGCAAATCCGGAAATTCATTGCCTGACCCATGATGTCAATTATTGGCTTAATAGGATTTTCTAAACTAATAGCTGACACTGATGCTTGCAAATGCTTCATCAAAATCAACAGCATTAATGCATAATTTACAGATCACAATCGCATTCTAACCTTTATAATGTTATTTTATTGAACATAACACAGAAACAAAAATAAAGAACCAGCTTACCTTGTTAATGATTTTACTAAGGACAACATATAAAACACACTATAATTTACTACTTCAGTGAGGAATGCTGTTTGCTACTCTACAGCACAAAACAAAATGAAAGATCTGATTCATCACCTCAAGTATGATGTTCAACAATGTTACCACATCGTGTATTTTAGTAGGGAATATTTCTGGACCTTACTAATACAGGTTTATTATGGGGTGTCATCTATTGGCATTTACAATTGTCTACTATTGGTGGTCTTACCTAGTTTTACAGTAGTATATAACCCTATATTCAATAAATAGTTACAAACTCAAACAATAGGCATACCTCTTGTTACACTTTTACCTAGGAACATTTGTTCGAGAGGGAAGAAAATTATATATACTATAGTTAAAACTAAACAGGGTTGTTCGCTTACCTAGGACCCAAAGCTTCAAGGGTAGTGTTTAAAACCCCAGTTGAACATACAAATTGAAGAACCTACACACCTACACTAGTGACTTGTCACATAGTTAACAAAACCAGGAGAAGGATTTTGATTATATACTCACAAATATCTAAGGTGGAATTGTCATCAGTAAACAAAATTGGGTACAATCAAGAAAAGAGCTTTTTATTAAAGATAAGTGTAAAAAATTATATTTTGCCTAATTATATCACAGGTGTGGTAACTTACATACAGTCCAAAATAAACTACGATGAAACAATATCAACAAAAAATTCAAAATCGCTGTGGCACACTAAAAGGATGTAGACTAACACAATCGAAGGTTAGGAGTGGAGAGCTAAACTGAACCCGAAAATAATTCAAGGGAAAACCTAAGATAATACTTAGTAGGAATCAAAATCAAAAGATCAACCAATTTAAAAAAAAGAAAAATCATCCTGTTTGAAGAACCGACACTAGTAACCTGAAAGAAAAACAATACGGAACACGAACTTAAGTAATCCCAAGGGAACTAAAACCAACGAAAGAGAAAGAGAAAAAGAAAGAGAGAAAAGGTAAGAGTGCTAATAGTATAACTTAAATGGAATGACTAAATATGGATTTAAAAGAGCACATTCACGCGGTAGAAAACACACGGAAATAGAAAAAAAAAACCTCAAAAGGGATTGGCGTCTCACGGACAAACCAAAAAGGGTGAAAAGAAGCTAGGAAGAAAACTAGCAGTAGAAACCAAAACAAAACATAACTGTCAAGCCACAAGTATGCCAGGGAATGAAAAAAGAGCTGGAAGAAAAAAATGTACTTCAAGCTGCGGTAACAGGAAATCGTCTCAAACGGACAGTTCAGAAAAGAATAGCTAACAGACCAAAAAGTCGATCTAGTTGTAGTTTCTAGAGAAAAGGAAAATGTCCCAAAGAGTTTGCCACCGGAAGAGGATAGCGAACCAAATTAATTCAGCACAATGACCGACAGCAAGCAAAACCATCAAAAATAAAAGGAAATTGGAATAAGGGGTTCAGAAATTGAATGGGTACGTGATCCGAGAAGAAAATAAAGAAAAATAGAGAGGAGTTATGGCTGAGCATGTGCGTGTGTGTGTGTGTGCGCGCGTGCACGTGCGTGTGTGTAGAGGTGTAGGTGTATTTGCTGCGTAGAGAGCGTGTTGGATTCCTTTAGTCGCTTTCTTCGACAGACAGGAGCTATTCTGATCCGAACTCACTCGGAGACTCGAAATGCTGCATAACAAAAGAGTAAATGAATATTAAATCTAAAGAAAAGCAATAACAATAATAAACGAAAGTAGGGAGATGTAGAAGAAATTTAGACGCCAAAAATTTCAACTTTTATACTGAGGCACTAGGATTGTCAGTGAAAGTCCTAAGTCTGACAAGCCTGCATATACTAATGAAGATAAAGTTGAAAATGTAAAGAAATTTGTAGCGCCACGTTGATCTAGTCAAATTTATGTCACGGTAATTTCGCCGTGGCCTACTAGAAGGATGCTGACTAACCACAATCGTAGAGTGGGGGTGGGAGAATAAAACTACGATAGATATGTTAAAAACTATCCAAAAAGAAATCCTTTACAGGAGGGAACCAAAAAAAGAAAGAAAAATCATCCGGTTCGAATAACCGAAGCTACTAATCTAACTTCAGGTGTACCAGAAAAAGAAACAGTACGGAACACTAGCTTGCGATCCCAAGGAAACTAAAAACCAAAAAAAAAGAAAAAGGACAAGAGAAAAAAAGATGAGGGTTGTTTATAGTATATCTTAAATGAAATGATTAAATATGGGTATAAAAGAGCACATCCGCGCATTAGAACACAAACGTAAGCGATATGTGTGAAATTTGCTCGTTCAGATATAATAGCAAAATCACAATTACGTTGAAAAGATGCTAGAACCGAACATAAAACAGGGTTCCAATAGTTCAAAGCGCGATTACTCATTTTATTTGTACAGATAATAATATCCAAACGAGAATAATTTATTCGATAGCTACGTTATCAAACACATGTTCCGTTAGCGAAACGCGACTTGTAATATGAAGAAAAAAAGCAGTGATGAAGTGGATATAAGAATTAAATGCCTTAACAAATAAAATAAATTCTAGCTAATAACTAATCATGGGTGTCTCGTACAATTGGGTAAATTTCAAAAAGGGATGCCCACCTGAAATCAAATAATTTAGAAAAACGAAAATAGTTTTATTTAGGGCAGCTCAGGAAAGTGTCCAAACAGGGGAACAGACGTAACAAATCGTTCCAACAAAATTAAAAGGTTGAGGTAGGAGACAAAAGTAGTGGACGAAGCAACTTACCAAAATGACAAACCTAAGGAAATCTCTTTCCACAAGCAAGAAAAACAAAAAGTCATCCAACTTAAACCTAGTACACACTAAAACTGAAAAGAGGAGTTGGGTGAGCAACCAACAAGGATGAAAGTGGAATGACATACACATAACAAAGGTCGTCAAGGGACAGATGTCTATAAAAAAGATACACTACAGTTTTTGAACCTCAAAAAAAGATTGACTTGCCGCGGAAAAAACAAAAAGGATGATTAGGATGATTAGGATCAAGGAATAAAACTAGCAGTAAAAGCTAAAACAAGACATAACTGTCAAGCCTCAAGTATGACAGGAAGAAAAAGTGTACTTCAAGCTGTGGCAACAGTGAATCGTATTCAACGGACAATCCGGGAAAAAATAGCTAACAAACTGAGAAGTCGATCAAATCGCAGTTTCCAGAGAAAAAAGAAAGGCAAGAAAAGGCGTGTTTACTGTGTAGACAGCGTGATGGATCGCTTTATTCGTCTCTTACGACAGGCAGGCCGCATCGTTGAGCTATTCTGATCTGAACTTGCTCGGGGAATTCAAACGCCGTATAACAAAAGAGTAAACGAATTAAATCTAACGAAAAGCAATAGGAATGACGGATGAAAGTAGAGAGGAGTAGAAGGAAATTTAAGCGCCAAAGTTTTAAACCTTCTATACGGAGACACTAGGAGTATGAGTGAAAGCTCCAAGTATGATAATCCTGCATAAATTTGAAGCGCCACGTTGGTGTAGCTAAATTGTATGTCGCGGTAATTTCGCTGTGACATACTAAAAGGATGCCGATTAACACAGTCGTAGATTGGAGGCAGGGAGTAAAGGGAACAATTTAAGGGGAAAACCCGAAAAAATATCTTGTAGGAAACAAAAGCAGAAGACCAACTATCTTAAAAACTATCCGAAAAGAAATTCCTTATAGGAGCAATCAAAAAAAAAAGAGAGAAAGATAATTCGGTTCGGAGAACCGACACTAGTAATCTAACTTCAGGTTGTCAGAAAAGACAACAGTACGGAACACTAACTTATATGATCCCAAGGAAACTAAAACCCAAAGAAAGAGAAGGAGCAAAAGGAAAAGAGAAAAATAAGGGTTGTTTATAGCTTAGATGAAACGAGTACATATGGGTACAAAAAAGCACATCCACGCGTAGAAAACAAATGAAAACAGACAAGGTGCTATGTGTGAAATTTGCTCGTTCAGAAATAATAGCAAATGTCACAATTACGTTGCAAAAATTTTAGTACCGAATACAAAACGGGAGTTCAGTAGTTTAAGAGCATGATTTCTCATTTTGTTCGTACAGATAATAATATCAAAACGAGAATAATTCATTCGATAGTCAAGTTATCAAATAAATATTCCTATAGCGAAACACGACGTATAAACATGAGTGAAAGCAGTGGTGAAGTGGGTATGACAATTAAAATGCCTTATCGAGTAAAATAAATTATATAATATGCCAATAACTGATCCTGAGCGTATCATACAATTAGAGAAATTTCAAAAAGGTACGTCCAACTCGAATCAAATAATTAATTGAGAAAAATTGAAATATTGCTTATTTATTTAAAGGAACGCAAAAAAGTGTCCAAGCAAAATAAAACTTGACATTATTACTGCTCGAAACAACCTCTAATTAATTTTTAATTTGCTCTGCTCAAGAGTAAAGTGTCATGCATGAACAGAATCAATATAATTTGTACTATTAAAATATAGAATTTCAGAATTTACACCATCACAGTTTCTTCGAAATCATCCTGAACTCCTGTTAGCTACAAGATTAAAGTATTTAACGTAAAGTTAGAACTCTTCCATAGTATCTAACTTTATATTTTAACAAGTTCTGTTGTATCAATTATAGAAAAACGATTGATTCGGCGCACGCAAAAGGGTGCTTTAGCCTTGAGGCTAATAATAGAACAGAATAGTTTTCGAGAGAACGGCGATGGCACAAAATATGAAACTTTATATTTTAGCAGTACAAATTATGTTGTTTCTAATGTAAGAGTAGGAATTGATTCCGATTATGCAAAAAAGTATTTTAGTCTTGAGGTTAAAAGGAGTTCGCGAAAATTTTGCAAGGAACACCCCAGTGTACAAAATCTGCAGCTATATTTTAATCATACAATTATGTTGATTCTAACGTGTAACGATTGACTGCTCATGCAATCATGCAAAGGGCTAATAGTAGTTCAAGATGGTTTCCCAGAGGACGGCGAGAGTACAAAATCTAAAACTATGTTTTACCGGTACAAATTGTGTTGTTTGTAATATGCGAGTAACGATGAATTCTATTCATACAAAAGAAAACTTTATTTTTAAGTGTAACCGATTTGAATTCACTTAGATGTTGTTTTAAATAGTTTGATTGAATATTTCAAGTGCTTTAGAGTAAGGGTCGTAGACTACAAGTCTGACTTCCAAAATCGTAAATAAAACAAAACAGATTTTCATTTACATGAAACAAGTACTGAATCAACAATATTACCAACTTTTTAGGAATAAATTAAAGCGGAATAAATACATACTCACCCCCGTGACGAATACATTACTTACCACCTGGCCCCCGTTTATTATGTGATTACATGATCGGCTAAACTTATACTGAGTACAAGTTCTATGTACCTCAGCGGATCTGTATGCCCTATAAAAGTACATATAAGAAATAAAATAAATAAAAGATTTGGGGTTCGCCTGCGGTATATTGCTTCTTATATTAACAAATTAACTTTATATACATTTATCTCATTACGTTTACGATTAAAATAACAAAGGCCAAGTGCATGCATTTGGGAATATTTAAACTATATATTTTGTACGATACCAAAATTATTTAAATAAGTTGAACCAACTTAATGTGAGTACATCATCCTTGGCTCAGAATCGACTTGCCAGATAATCGATAAAATTCTACGAACGTTAAAATGGTGCCGTGTATTTTTTCTGTCCTTGCTGATAGGAAATAGGATAACTAGGATCTCTACATCAGTAGCACTTTTACTTTTTCCCAGAAGATAATTTCATACGATGATCCCAACAAGTTATTATGACCAAATTTGCTCTACAATAAACTCTAGTATGCCGAATAAAGCAATAATTTTTATATTTTCCAACTAAAGAGAAATAACTATTTCAACCCTAAAGTAGATTCACAGTAAAAATAAGAATCGTACAAGGAATAAGGGTACCTAAAATAAATGGAATTAGGAAATGTACATGTGGTACCGCCATACTTACAAGAATGCTCTAGCGCTAAAATGGTTATCTAAAAATCCGGAACAATTCCGTTAAATACAATAATACATACTAATTAATGTATACTAGAAACTCGCCTAACATTATCCCGCAGTAAATGATGCCGATGAGTTAATTTCCATCATCATCTTCATCAGGTATTCAGTTCTAGAACTGGTTGGACGCGTACCCTCATTGTTTCCTAGTCTGAACCAACCTACATATTTCTCTGAAATTTGCACAGTCTGCATCTATCACTATCTGCGTGCGAAAATCTGATCTCGGTTTACCTCTACCTATCTTTTCCTATCTCTGCTAGTAGTATATCCCGTACTATTTCCCAGAAATGCCTTAGAACGTATCCTGTCCTTCTATTTCTCCTATTTTTTTATTTGCCACAGATATCTTTATTTTTCTACTATTTCTACAACCTATTTGTTATTAACCTTGTCTGACCATGCTACCATCCTCATACATCTGAAGCACAACATTCCAGAATGCTGCTACCTTTTTTCCGTCTGCTTTTCCTACTGCCCTTATTTCATAGACGTACTGTGCTGTGCTCCACAGTATGCTTTGAACAGTTTTCTTCTTATATCTATGTTCGTTGTCTTTGAACATAGCTACTGTTCTTTCTTGTTTGATGCAGTTCGGTCACCTTCTATTGTTTTACAGTTAATTTCCAATCAACTAATTTGAATTACTAGAAAGAACTCTAAACCATTCGCCCGCTTTTATGAACGTGTAAAATCGAAGGGAAATATATCTTGCCGAACTACTGATAACGCGATTCAAATTTGAAAACAACACCTGTCTCATAGGCGTCGTCGATTCGTATAAAACTAAACGACTAGAATTATAGTTTTACACGGAATATAAATATGGAACAAGCTTGTACCCCCAGAACACTATAACTAACGCCAATACTCTTTGAACGAAGTCTGAAAATACGAGATATATTTAAAAATGTAAATTATAAGTATTAATTATTGTGGAGGAGTATTATCCGCAATTACGTATATTTGTCTTAAGTGAACTTACATAAACAATAATTTAATCTAAAAAAAAATTTGTATTCGGCAATGACAAATTAGAGAGGTCGTCTATAAAACATGTTAAAATAACTACGGTGGTAGTTCAAAATAAATCGCTTTATACGGGACTAATCATTAAAATAAATTATTTGTAGGTTACGTATAAAATATGACGTTTAAAAGCGTTATTGGGTATAAAATTTTCAAGTTTTTCCATCAAGTAGACAAGAAACGGTATTATTTAGATACGAAATTGAAAGATGTTTTCTCGTCTGGTAATAGAATTAAAATGTTTTTAGTTTAGATAATAGTTACAATACCAACATAAAGAATACGTTACATGCGATTTAAATTAGTATAGCTAGCTCATGATGCAATCGAAAACAGTTTTTTTTTACATTGATACAGAGATAGGAGCCAGCTTTTGACATAAGTTAAGGTGCCAATTATTACACACACTTTATATAACATTATATTGTTATACTGTAACATGAAATTTATAAACTAAACAGAACCAAATTCGGGAAAGAAAGGAAGTTTCTTTAACTATTAGGTGAACATAATTTTAATAAATATAAAATGTTGGAACTGATTATTCAATAATTAAAAAGGCATATTACGGATTAAATAACTTAACACGTAACATGATCTTGACCCAGAACAGTAGAAGCGAATTGTAATTTGCTCGTCAGAAGAAATAAAAAAATCGGAATAAAAATTGAATACCTATTCATGAAAGGAAAAAGTTACAATACACAACTATTCTTATTATTGTAAAAATATTTACCGTTATTGTTGTTTCTGGTGCAATAACAATTATAAACGTACTAACCTTAATAAGTTAAGGACGGGTGTCATTCGCCAATTCGTAATTCTTTTGTTTAATCTGTCTTCTTTTCTGTATTTTTTATTCGTTTCAGTCAGGGATGGGCCGAAGCGGGATATGGCCGAATAGCTGAAGCACCGAAGCATCGGTTATCAATTAGATAGAAGCTTCGGTGCTTCAGCCGTACCATGCCTAGTTAGAAACCATATCAGCTTTTTTATTTCTTATGCATGTACATTTATGTGTTTTGAATACAAAAATAAAAAACTCCAATTCATGATTGAAAATACAATTTAATTTAATCAAATGAAAGTTGATTAATACTCATAATTCAACTTTTTTAAATTGTGGTGTAAAAAGAGCAGTTTTCTGCATTTTTATGGGCGGTAATCTACTTCTGGTTTCTTCGTGATGTTTCCCATTTCTAGAAATAGTTTTTCGCTACATACACTAGTTGCTGGTGTAGACAGATATTTTCTAGCAATTTCTGATAGTATTGGAAACAATCTTTTTTTCATCCCACCACTTCAGCGGTTAATCTGCTCTTTTTAATAATGGAATATCTAAATATAACTAGGTTTTAATTTCAGCATGAATCTGCTGTTAGGACAGTCCCACCCAAATGCTTTTTTCCTTTTGCGTTTTCCTTTATAATCCCACAGCAACTTCACCAAAGCAAACTATTACGTTTTTCTTTTTGTCCAGATTGCGCATAGGTAAAATTTGTCTTATTTCTGATAACGGAATGTCTTCATCACTCGATTCATCGCTCGATAAAGATATATCTCCTGCAAGTTCTGACTCTGGGACATATTCTTGAATTACAGCTCGTTTAATCTTTAGGTTACTTGTTTACATAGAACCTTCTTCATTATTCCCACTCCAAAGAAAATATGTCTTCCTTGAGATAAAACTTCATTAAAGTTGCAACTGCTGTGGGTATAACTTCAGATATTGATGTAATGTTTGAAATCAGTGCTCTTGTGATTTCTTCAAAGGGCTCTTGTAAGTTTAGTAATGGTTCGATTAAAGCCCATTGATTTGTATTTAATGAATCCACGTTATTATCAGCACTATAAATGGTGAATGCCTTTTTTGTTCAAATATACTTCGAAGCATATAAAATGTTAGTTCTACCGGGTTTGTACATCCTGCACTAATTTCTTTTTGCAGCATTTAATTCAGCTTGAATGTATTTTAAAATTGAACATGTCGTGGGTGAATGATTAAAGTGGCTTACCAACTTTCTAGAGGTTGCTATCAAATCAGTTATTGACCTTTGAAATTTTAAACCTTCCATTATTAACAACTGCAACGTATGAATAAAACACGACACATTTCTAATTCCAGCATTGTTATACCCCTTAACAATATTGGCAGCATTGTCTCTAATTATTATATAGACACGTGATGAGTCTATATTCCACATTTGAAGCATCTCAAGAATTATATTTTTAATTGCCTCAACCGTATGACTCTCAGAAAAATGTTCGCAGTTAAGAAATACATGGTTAAACTGAAAACTTTCAATTAGCCAATGTCCTGTATAGTTTATAAAACTTTCATTTGTACGTGAACAGGTCTATATTCTGACGTGAACGATAGGGACTTGACAATTTCAACTGCGATCTTATTCTTTATAGTTTCTAAAACACCATACATTTCTGGAATAATTGTGTTACTAAAAAAGTCTTTTGGGTAACACATAATTTGGAGCAACTGTGCTCATAAGCCTTGTAAATCCTGTATTTTGGGCAACCATAAATGGCATACTGTCCAATGCTATCATTACTGCCTCAGCATAATGCAAAACCTAGCACGTTTGTCACCTATTTTTCATTTTTAGATTTTTCTAGAATATCATATAATGTTGTTTGTCGTTGTGGCTGAATAAACCAGTTGGTTATTTTTATTAGATGTACTTGATTCGGTTAGCTTCTTTTCGTCCTTGTATTTTTTATAGTCATCGGTATGACAGAAGTATGGAAGCTTTCTTTACAATTCCGCCGCGAGGTATTTGTAAGTTGCATAACTTACACTTAGCAAACTTTTCATTTTGGCACGAATTATAAAATTTCCAAATATCACCTTTTTTACCACTCATTTCAATAAAAATTGTAGCGGGTTCGGACTTAGACATGCTAAATTATACACTATATGATAAGCTCTATATAAAAGTTGCCTTAAACTGTAAAACCACCCACTGCTGTTTGCCTAAACCCTTTAAAGAGCGACATAAAAATATTAAATAGACCTCCTACTGTGTGGTAGTACCTCTCGAGAAAATAAGTTATTGTTCCTAGTAAGGGACTGGTTTGCGGTTTCAGACAGTGAGGCGTCGCCGTGGATCAATGTAGTAAGCGTAAGACTACGGATCCCAAGGTCCTGGGTTCAAATCCCGACACGGCCGACTGCTTGAAAAATGGCAGGTGAGCATTTTTCACAAAAATTACGCCCTCGTTCGGATGAGAGGTTAAATGGAGGTCCCGTGTGTGAGTGTTGTCACGCACGTTAAAGATCACTACCTTGCCTAACGGCAGGGGTTCGGCAAAATTCTAAATTTCCAGGCAACAAAAAACTCGCCTCCTGGCCAATGTAGTACCTTCGGGTGGAGTATTGGAAATGTAAATGAACGGTTTCAGATAATGATGCCAACATTATCCTAAAAGAATATTCCACTTGTATTTCTGTTGCGAGGTTCAGTTCTGAAACATAAAAATGAATACCCATGGCTATTGAATGACTATTTAATTTACTGGAGTTTTTCTATCTTTAAAGGTTTACTGCTAAATAATAATGAGATATAGAAATTTCAAGCATAAATACAAAATGACACATTTGGCAACATTTTAAGCAAAAATTAAATTCCTGCAATCTATGACTTGCTTTGCTGATAAATTGTGCATATGAATGCTTGTAAATAGTATTGCTTGGGATACCTAACATAACTTTCTCTAAATACAACTGAATATTCATAAAAGACTTTAAATTCTATGAATTTACAGCTTTCACAGGTGAAGCAAAAATTTCCTTAACTACATGCTTCAACCAGCACTTCGGCCACTTTCTTCCGGAGCAGTCCGAAGTGTCCGAAAACCGTAGCGATATCGATGCTTCGACCCATCCCTAGTTGCAATAAACTTTTTCAGAGCATCTTGTATCTCAAATTGAGGTACTAGTACATCTGTAAAAATATTCGCTTAAAACGTCCATTGCATTTAATAGTCGCGTTGTTTTCTGCATTTCGCTACAGTCTATTAGGGCAAACGATTTCTGCCCGTGTTAAGTGCGGTCATTCTGATTTCTTCAAACCCCACCTGCGGAAAGTTCTGAAAGAACCGCCTGTACTTGTTTTCGTCTACAATCGTTTATTTACTTTTCGTGGCTAATCCGTCTATTTTCTTGTAGATGCACTTGGTTGAGTTCCGCGGCGTAGTTGGTATACGTGTGACTACTACGCCCAAGGTCCCGGGTTCAAATCCCGACACGATCCGCTTGAAAAATGTTAGGCGAGCATTTTTCACAAAAATACGCACTCGTAAGGATGACAGGTAAAATGGAGGTTCTGTGGGTGAGTGTTGTTACGCACGTTAAAGGTCCTTTCTTTGCATGGAACAGCAAAAGTTTAGCAAAATTCATAATTTTACAGGTAAAAAAACTTGCTTCCTGACCAATTTAGTACTTTCGGGTGGAGTATTGAAAAATCAAATGTAGTGTAATTAAGAACATGCCAAGTATTCCGCCTGGAAAAGCTAAACTATTTTAGGCGAAATTAGGCCCCACTATCTTAAGTGGCTATTGGATAGTTTGAGTTGTAATAGATGGTTTTTGATATAGTGAATGGTGTAAAAACCTTTCTGAACAAAATAGATACCTTGACTTTCAGGGCTATCTCTTAACAAGAGTAATAGTATATTACATACCGAGCAAGGAAGTAGATCATTACAGCCGGGGGTAGCTATAAGCACGAGGCTGGAATGATCCTTCCCACGAGGTATGTAAACTATTTTACTCACAATTTATTAGCAAATACAGATAAGTTTCAAATGATTTTAATTTTTATACAATTTAGTAAATTATTTCAACAAAGACGTATGTGAGACCGTTGCTAGGGAACATGATGTTGCTTGATTTTGACATAATCTTGTATTTTATATTGTATGTATCCATATATTATCTATCTATCTTATCTATCTTTTATCTATATTTATTTATTATCTATATATTATCAAAAAATGACTTACGAGTTGACCTCTTGAGTTATATACTCGTTCACACATGAACGGGCGCTGGCATGCTGACATTCTGACGGATGATGGAACGGTTTACGTATAGAGCCTATTTCTTTTACTTCTGTCAAATGATGTATTCGCTTTTATAGACGTATGAATGTGTGTGGTCAGTGATGAATAAAATGTTTCGACGCTCTCGTTTTTCTGGTTCCACAAACAATGAAAATGCAGCTGTTTAAAGTTTCCTAAGATGCCAAACAATTTCCTGTTTATTTCCAATATTGATCTTTCAGGAATTCTACATAATCGCTCTCGGCTATGACTTGTTCCATCATTGCTGTATTTAATTTTTAGACTGCGAAAACTGTAACTTTCATAAATTACCATTGTGTATATACAAAATATTGCACATGGCTTACGAGACTAAACAAATCACATACCTTGTTGGTGCAATATATTTATAGCGTATTACATAAACTGTAACTGTTATAGCTGTATGAAATATATTAGTATTTGCTACTTCCGTTCTAGTTTAAAACAATCAGATTAATTTCTAATATTTTGACTCTACCCCGTGAACTATTTAATTTCGTGACATTAAATGAATGATATTAATGTATTAATATGTAATTAATTTTAAAAGATATATTTTGAAAAATGAAACTTCAAAGCCTTATGTAAAATTACCGCGCTAGAATGACGTATTCTGGGTGCCAATTCTAGAACATCAGGAAGTAGAAATACTAAGAAAAATTGTAAAATTTTCTCTCATACTTATTCTTCAAAGACCTTTCTACCGCCGAAGATAGAAAATACTCCCTACTAAATGCTCTTGCTTTTTACTCAGCAAAAATAAGATTTCAATAGAGAAAAGATTAAAGTTTCATTAAAATTGGGTTAAGTTTATGTTCAAGATTTAAAGCTTTTCGTAAATTTTCCGACCATAAACTAATATTTTGATTAAAACTTACCCAACGTTACAGAAGTTCAATGTTTGGCACGATTTTATATTCGATACAATATAATGACTGCCATATATCTTTTTATTTTCAAGAATATCGGCGCCATTTCTTTCGCTTTGTATCTTTTGAGAAAAGTTAAAGAAGTTAGTAGATTAGTTTCCGCTTTTCTCACAATATATAGAGATAAAGGGAAAACGCCGATTTTTTTAAAAGTTAGAAGGCATATAGCAACTGCTGAGGTCTATCAAATATGTAAGCATACACAATATCCTCTACGTTGAAAGCGTGTACAAACAACCGGAAAAGATTGCGAAGACCAACAACGAATCACTGAAAATACTTTGCCAGCTGACTAATATCATGTACAGAGTTAATTGGCAAAAAATAAACAAGAGCATGAAATATAGAAAAGGAAAGAGCCACAAAACAATCAAGAACAAGTGCAAAGTACGTAACAAATGCAAGCAAGAAAGTAGGATCTTGGAAACAGAACTTGTAAGCCTCAACATGAGCGATGCCGTCGTACCCTTGAAGAAACTGACCTGCTTGCTAAAAGAGGCAATTTTTCTATAAGTCTTAATGCAGTACCGGTGGAACTGGAACAAAACGTCTAATTTTGACGCAGGGATTCGACACTTGTCGAAAGGGCAAGTCAACGAAATATGCATTGAAACATCAAAAATTTTACACAGAGCCAAAACACCAAAGAACAACTTAATAACCAAGAAGTGTAAGCGACAAGGGAACTAAATACAAACACAACGGACCACAACAGAGAGATTGAGAAGCTTTCTGCACCATTGACATACAAAAAGCTTAAGAACAAGCCAACAAAAAGAATAATTAGAATAATGAACTACAAGGTCAAAAATTCAACACTACCAACAAACATAATAAGTAAAATTACGCAAATTCGAAATTCATACACATGATTTTATAGATTAACAACAAACTATAAGGAGAATGTTACATTGCGGACTATTGTAAGAGCTGCTATATCTCCCCATCTTCCTATAACTCAATATTGGCAACGTTGATACAAATATGAAGAATTCCGCACACTAAAATTGCAAAATTGAAGATATTGACTTGACAAAAGACCGCATATTTAATAGTTTCAGCGTTGCTATACTGTTTACGAAGGTGCCGCTTAAGGATGTAACAATGGCGCACATAGATCAAGTATTTTTGGCAAATATTTTATACTTATTTCGATTCTGTCTGGCGTCAACGTACTTGGAATGGATAGATGTACGAACTGGTAAAAGGGATGACTATAAAAAGGCCACAAGTCGATTGACCTTAAACTCTTACGTGCAAAAACTGGAACAACAAGCACTTGATACCCCAAAATATCGATTAAATGTAATTTATTGACGACACTTTCTTAATATGGAATCATGGAACAGAAAATCTGCAGAACTTGTTAAAACATGTAAACAACGTGAATGGTAACCGTTTGCGATAGAAGCAGGGGAAAACAAGACACTTGTGTTTCTTCTTCTTATTTGAGTCACGCAGTTTAGTGAAGTCATTCTTTTAAAAAAAATTGGAATTATAAAAAGCTAGTGGAATTTACACGAAGAATATGAGACAAAATTACGCATTACAAGAACTAGAGCACTTAAAGAAAGCATTTATTACAAACTGGTACAAGAAAGTAGAAAAACCAGAACAATCTATTCGAGAACAAGTATAGATCTGACAACAATTAAGATTGCACAGGAACACGGAAAACCAACCTACTAATATTTCTAAAGTAATAGATAAAATCAAGCATTTACTTAGAAAATTCAACATAAAAGCGATTTACAAAGTTCTTGAGATCCACCAAGTGTAAGAAAGGGACATTTGCGGTTCCAGACATACCGCTTTCTCTGCACGTGTGATAGCGTTTGCATGGGCACTGCGTAAGGATCTATTAACACAAGAATAAAGAAACATTAACTCAACGATTGATTAGGGATATACCAATAAATTATACATGGCTGAACACAGGCACAACAAGAGGAAACAGTACCGTGCTAGATTTTATACGAAGAATGAATTGGTAGCGTAACTACTATCAGCTCCAGATTCCATTCATCACTCCACAACAAGCAAAGGATACAATATTTAGACAACGTAACCGAAAAGCACCTTGGATGGACGGAATCTGGTACATGGCATTAATAAACATTGCAAAGTACACACTATCATATAACACATGATCTTTCGGTGAAATTTTGACCCAAAGATAGCACCACAAATCCTAGAAAATGTCCATCGCGATGATGATTCAAAAGCTAGGAAAAATAAGATCCTACCCAAACCATTAGCTGCAAATTTTGACCCAAAGATAGCACCACAAATCCTAGAAAATGTCCATCGCGATGATGATTCAAAAGCTAGGAAAAATAAGATCCTACCCAAACCATTAGCTGCAAATGGCACTCATCAGCTGCATGTCTAAAAAATTTTAAAAGACTACTATTCCAACTATTTCTAAAGCACTGAACCACACACGAGCCGTCGATCAGATAGCCAAGAACTACAACAACTGAGTAACCTTCACGGTGTATCTAGATTTCAAGAACGTCTGACAAAGTGTGGCATCAAGAACTGCTATGCAAACTTCATGAACCCCATCAAGTATCAACATCGTACATTTAGCTCCTGGATAGATACCTGGAAGATCTACAACTGCAAGTCAAACTCTGCGACAAGATATCCTACTTAGCGACGATGACGACAGGGGCCACAGTTGGCAGCTGCTTGCCAGCATTACTTTTCAACGCATACAGCTACGACACACCATCTACATAACGTACAAAATGCTGATGACACCATCTATCTCGCAAACAGCTGCAACCCGTGATTCGCAACAGCCAGCATAAACTCTAAGTAAATACACTACCGAAGTGGTTCAACAGTTGGAGTATACACCTAAACCCAGACAAGACACAAGCCATCCTATCCTGTAATCGTAGCCAGCATCCACTACTTCATTGCCGTCTCACCTGGACTAACGACATCGACTACTTAGGCCTCAAAATTGACAGCCGATTGACGTTCAGTGCATACATTACTCCCATATTTAAGAAGACTAAAAGAATTAAAAACTACCTGCACCCCATGATCTCGTACAACAGACTGTTGACGGAAACGAGAATGCGGATCCACAAGACATACCTGCGACGGACAATCATATACGCATAAGTAGCACGGATGCTGTACCTGAACCACACCAACAAACGAATGATCGAGGCATTACAAAACGTCGTTCTTCAGTTAATAATCGAAACCCCATGAATCGCCGAAACGACATCATCAGGCACGGCATGCAAATATAGACCATTCGAGAACATACAGTACTGACTGCAAAAACATAAACACCATTGACACATCTCCGCACCAGTTCATACGAGCAATAGCTCCGCTGGCGGGAATCCAACAACGAAGAAGGAGAAGACTGAAAACTCTAGTTGACGGATAATTCTCGACAAGCTCCTACACCTCCTAAAACCAAAAAGCAGAAAATAGAAACGATTCTGAGAAAGCAGTAAGAATCCCAAGGTTATACACCGCAACAGTAAGATGATTTCTAAAGGGTCTGTTCCGACAACTAATGAACAAATTGTTCTTTAACCATTAGTTGTCCAAAATTAAACTTTTTGATGATAACTACTCGAAACGACGCAACGTCGGGTATAAATCATTTTAATGGTCGAGAGGTTTTAGATCCGATAAAATTATTGCTTCAATGGGCGGTAATTTTTATAAATATTTAAATGTATGACAATTACTGTTGTGATTGATATCTTAACAATTTATAACAGTCTATTGGTATCAATTAAATTTATTATTAGGTTTATATTTAGTGTAAAATGTAATTGTCACATTATTGTACATACGACCATAACACAACTGGTACAAGCTTTTTAAATAAAAGAACAAAATAATTTTTTATTACACAGGTTTTTATTATTTCTATTGTTTTAAATATGGTTTGTACGTTAAATACAACTAGGAAGCATTAAAAATTCCATATATTATAGTATACTGTAACAGGTTATGTATAATTTTCGTGTTTTTGTTTCCGAGAACGAGAGGCTAGTTGCATTAAAGCGTAATTCCTGCCAAGTAGCATGATGATTCAATTTAACATGGGAAATAAGATATTTCTTCCTTAATGTGCAAAATGCCTACAACTAGAATAGGTACTAGCAATAAATATGACAATAAAATTACAACCGTTCATCAAGAACATTCTAATTGAAGTTATAATTTATGACCAACGTAAAAAACTGGTAGCTACCAACTTTACACGTCTATGTGTATATTTCAGTTCTAGTACGACAACATAGGCGTGTCTTTTATCTACGGTTTATGAAAAGCAAATGTCCTGAACTGAAAGGCCTGTCAACTGATTTAATAACATACGTGTTGTTATTGTTCGATTCATAAGAAAGTTGTTCAAAAATATAACTATAAGCAACTACTTTTGTAAAAAAAACCATATTGTTTTGCCATTCGAAGTATAACCAGCTTATGGAAGTCTTGGTACAAATTGAAGATCACAAGACAGTAGCTTTATGTCGAGACTAAATGTACAAAAATCTACCACTTTTTAAAATATATATTTTTTTATTGCAACCTGACATGAAACTGATCATGGTTCTAAAGCAAAATAATATTACATAAAAGTGGTTCATGAAAATTCTTTAAATTTTTGTTTCATAAGTTTGCGGCATTATTTACTGTAAAATCATTAACCATACAAATACTTAAAGCGTACATAACATCAAAAATTATTGTTGTTTTGCTGTGTAAACTAGTGTCCAGTATTTCAAAGAGCCGGGGGGAAAAACTACTATTTATAGCCATTGAACCTGTACCTACCAACTCAAGATTTTTTTGTTATCGGTTGCTTCATTTCAACATACCTGGTAAACCTACATCGTGTAATTTGTGTACGATATTAACGTCTTCTACCTTCACAATTATTCCCATCTACCTTTTCTTCTATTATTAATGACATCAGACCTGGATGTCGTAAGTGACGGCCTACCAGACTCTCTATATTTCCCATAAATGACCATTTCTGGTATATTGGTCTTCACTTGATTTTTATTTCAACAGTTTCCTATAGCATTATATTTATAAAGCTTCGATCTTTCTCCCCTCTATTTCACCCCATATTTTATTCTTCACATCCATTAAACGCTACACTCCTTGCAAACGTTCTTATAGCTTCTTTCTTATATTTAGATTAATGTTTGATGGATTAAGTTATATTTCTGGAAGAATACTTTCTTTGCTTGCACATTGCTGCACTTTATATCGCTTTTACTTCTGCCATACTTTATTTATTCTTCTTTGTAAATAACAAAATTTCTGTTTTGTTCTGTTTTGCACATTCAAAAAGTCAATTTTAATATATTTACTTCACATCACTCATCATCATTAGGTCTACAGTCCTGGAACTGGCTAGACGCGTACCTCCATTGTTTCCTATTCTGAGTTAAAGTACACATTTCTCTGAAATTCCCACAGTGTGCATCTTTCACTATCTGCGTGCAATAGTAAGATCTAAGTCTACATCTACCTCTCTTTTTCCTACCTCTGCTTGTAATATATCCCGCACTATTCCCCAAATGCTTTAAAACGTGTCGTGTCCTTCTATTTCTCCTATTTTTTATGTTCTCCATAGATATATTTCTTTCCCTACTATTTGTAGAACCTCTTTGTTATTAACTTCGTCTGTTCATGTTATCATGATACTTCTGAAACACAACATTACAAAAGGCTTCTAGCTTTTTCCTGTCTGCTTCTCCTACTGTCCCTATTTCATTGCCGTACAGTGCTATCCTCCACACATACACTTTCAACAATTTTTTCGGTATTTCTATTTTTGTTGTCTTCGAACATTAGCGCTGCTATTTCTTGTTAGGTACAACCTGTTTCCCCTTTTCTAAATATATACCATATTTTACCGATATTCAGACGTATGTAAAGGGTGTTAAGCAACATGCGGCTACCAAGAGCCCACAATACTTGAACATTTTCCAAAATAATACTTTTCCAATAAATCCTTCCGCACAATCAATATTAGTTAAAAATATTGCAAAACCAACACCTGTAGTTGTTTAAAATAACCAATCAGGTTTGAGTGCTTTTATTTTTTCGTCATTAGATTTGCCGTCGTAGAACTGGTTGGACGTGTATCTTCACTGATTTCCATTCTGAGTTAGCTTACACAATTCCCTGAAATTCCCACAGCCCACATAATCTCGGTTCCCCTTCTATTATTTTCTAAATACAGGGTATTTTAGGAGGAATAGTAAACATTTTAAGAGTGGTAGTATAGACGAATGGCAATAAAAAATTCCATACAACATGTGTCCAATTTTTATTGAGTACAGAGATACAGCTGCTAGTATATGTAAACCAAACAAAAACAAATGGGACGTTCAAAGTTGATTTTCAAAAATTCCACCACTAACTTTAATGTATTTTTGACTTCTCTTGTTTAGATGATGTCACCTGACCACTAAAATGTGCAGGAGTCCCGTCATGCTGGAAGAACATCCATTTTTGTAGCCAAAGGGATCCCTTCCAATAATACTGGAAGCTCATTTTGAAGAAAATCTAGATAACGGGGTACAGTAAGACGACGCGGTAACGTAATAGGCCCAATCAACTGATTATCTATCAAACCACACCACACATTTACATAGTAGCGTTCTTGAAAATGTGTCTCCACAGTGGCATATGGGTTTTCTTCGGACCACCGATATGAATTACGACTGTTATTGATGTCATTAAGATGTCAGTGAAGATTAAAAATGAGATTAGCTGGCAAAATTTCTAGTATCTAACGACAAAATTTCAATCGTCTATCTTAATCTCCTGCTTGAAGGTGTTGAATGAGCTGTAAATAATACTGATGGAACCCGTGCATACATAATGTCCTCAATACTTTTGTATGTGGAACATCGATACGTGCAGGAATTCTGCGCGTGCTTGTGGAAGGACTACGTTCTACCGACTAAATAATGTCCTTTACTTCATTCACATTCTGTTTATTTGCACATTTACATGAACTATGCCTGTTGGGCACTGCACCAGTCTCACGCAGTGTGTTGAAAACACGAGTAAACACTCTTGAATCTGGTAGTCTGCGGTTAGGAAATCGTATGCCGTTTTCTCTACAACCAGCAGCAGTGAACTTCATACACAAATACCATATCGGCATGCTCAGTATGTGTAAATACGTGACATGTTTAAACGATACAATAGACTAGACCAACAAATCACAATGACAGTTGAAAAATTCAATGTAGGCTAAAGCACAACTTTACAGCTTTAACATCAACACACTACTGTTGAGAATTGATAAATACGTCCATAGCACCGGTGTACCAACATACGAAACAAAAATGCAATGAACTCAGTGGTGAAATGTTTTGAAAATCAACTTTGAACGTTCCAATTGCCATTTGTTTGGGTTACTTACTAACAGCTGTATCTCTACACTCAATAAAAACTGGACACATGTTATATGGACATTTTTATTGCCATTCGTCTCTACTACCACCTCCTAAAATATTTACTATTCCTCCTGAAACACACTGTGTATACCCTATTTCACAGATATTCATCTCTATTGTGTTTAATTGTTATTTATTTTCATAATGTATCTCTCCCTTGAAACTTTATTCATATTAGTTAACACGTTTTATAGATCGACGGTGCTATATCATTTTCAAATCTTAGTATTGACGTTTTTCGCCTTGCACGTTTATTTCTATATTTACTTGTTCTTTAATTTTCTTAATTGCCTACTCATGTATAATTTGAAAAGCAGTAGATAAAACGCATTTTTGTCGATAGCTAGTCTTTAAATTTGTTCTTTATTTGATCATCTATTGTTCTTTTGGCTATTTTTTTAGTAAATATTTACAATTACTTTTCGGTTTATATATTTGAAACCTTTCCTTTTTAATATTTCAAACATCGTATTTCATTTATTGTTATCACATGTTTTTTCAAAATCTACAACAGTCAAAGGCGTCAATTTATTCTACTGTGTTCCACCCTCTATTATTAAGATAACGAAAACTCTTTTTTTTTTATAATAGTACTTTATTATCAACTGATTATACAAGCTTTTCCAACTACTCGTAGCTATAGTGAATTTCTATGACAGGGCAATTTATTTCCAGCTAATCGCTAACAGTGATTATACTAACTTCTTAGAAACTACAATGCTATATATTTAATTATTATCGAAGCACTATAATCAATTTGTATCGAACCACTATAATCAACTATAATAATTTATATCACTAGGACAATTTATTTTAACAGTATGTGCCACTAATTTATTTCTTATCACGACTTTTTTATAACTAGTATTATAATCACATGTAACGAATTAGAACTGATTTTAAAACCCCTAACGGGCAATTTATATATTATTCAATTCTTCTAAATTATTTCAAAAACGTACTAAAATTATGCAAACAACGTCTAGAAAACTCCTATTGTAAGGTGAATGAAGCTCTTATATACAAACTTTTGTAAGCTGTCAATCAAGTTCATCCGAAGACGTCACGCCACAGGGTGCCTGTCATTTATCTTTTGTCTACATATGTCTCGTGTGCGTTCTGCTGTATTATTCTGATCATAGGTTAGACTACAGGACGCGTCGTTACAGTAATTTTAGGCACAGTTCTACCTCTGAAACTCTATTACTCTAATGTTTTCCAAAATTTAATTGTCTTTTTCCTAACTGATATTTTGTCTTTCTTTTCATTCTTATATAAAAAATGCAACGTTTAACTAATTGTACTCTATTCTTCACATCCTCCTGCTTTAGTGTTCTTTGGTATAATTATGAGCATTTTTCATATATTCTGGCGTTATTTCTCTAGTTTCATATATCTTACTAACGGATATCTTGTGCTATTTCTCTTCAGAGTTTTGATAGTCGCGCAAATATGCCATCGGTTCCTTTCTTATATTTATATCTTTTAATTCTCTTTAGAATTCCAAGCTAAAATTCGGCCCCCTTTATCATTCATACAGCGCCATCGTTTTCTAGCACGTTAACTTTTTACTTTTTCTCAAGATATACTGTACACACGCATACCTTTCCTTTACTGCTATAAGAAGATTGTCCGTGCTTCTTTAAAAGATTATTAGTAAATGTTTTACTTTTGCCATAACCTTCCTTTGCGTTTCTATATATCTTGTCTACTTTACTAACAATCATTTGCCATTCAACTTCAGAACACATTCGTTATTCTATTCTTCCTTGAGCGTCCAAGACTTTTGATTTTTCCTATTTTGAAGTTGTTTAGACCTTGTACTTCTCGGCTCATCGTTAAAGCTCTTATATTGCTTGGGTTAATTCATTCACTTTAATATATTCTTTTTATAATATAAAGTTTACCAAGTCGTTTGGTTCTTTTACGTATTCGGTATATTTTGCCACTTTCTATTCTTGCAATTACTATAAATTTCACTTTTTTTTATATAAATAGTTTTGTCAAACTTTTAAAAGCCTTTTATTGGATTTCTAAACTTCTGAATCGCCATCTGCTATCTCTAAGAGTACACTCACTCACGATATGATCATATCCAGTTACCCATTAAAACAGCTACTTTACATGCAAACTATGGTGCGGCCTTGAGAATATTTAGTACACATATAATTAATCGTTAGAGATAAGACCTTCAATTTCCTCATCCTACTACCAGCCACGTAGCATACGGATACTCAAATCCTAAACGTACATAATTTAAATCTATCTAATATAAGGGATTGAAACTAAAGAAGGCGAGAGATATAGACAACAAATATTCTTACAGCTAACAAAATTTTAAAGATTTCGGCTACTTAGTGGCTCTAGAAAGAATAGCATTCGTGGGAGATCCAGTTAGCAGTTTTCATTGCTGGCCTTCGTGTCCTGCGGCGACGTCGGCACCAGCTGTTGGTGTACGGAATGGGGTGCTAACACCTAACAGTATTTATCACGGACGAAGCTCGACATACCAGAACTGTTGTAAATCGCCTAAATGGTGTATTGCGTGATGTAAATTAGTCAATAGGCGTTTCTTATAAATCTCTCCTAGAACGGATGGAAGCTACAAGTTGGTCCCTTACCAACAATTTTACGACAAAGCTCGAAACGACGTTAACATGAGGTAGATGGTTTGGCCCTCAATGTATATCCGTCGAAATCGACGACTGTTATAATAGATAACTCACTATCCAAAACTGAACGTACTTACAAGCAGGCTCTGTCCTGAATCTGACGCTGTTATAACATAAGAAGTACATACAACTGGAATTGTTGAACCATCTATTTTTGTCGATGTCTGGATAAAGAATGTGAGCTAAGATCGAGTTACACACACCAATCGACCTATTTGTCCCAATCGGATTTTTTTTTAAATCCGTTGTAAGTAGGACTAGTGGGGGCGTGTTTGCTTCGTGTCGAGAACAAAAATAAATACATTTTCCGCAACATAACTGATAAAACGATAAAAACAGAAAATCTTTCGATTCCTACTGCGCGTACCAAGATTCATAAGATCTGGTTAATTTCAAACGTTCAAGTCAATTGTGGCTAGAAAATGTCAGTCCAACAACAGGTTCCTAACAGACGGCTAGTTTCTAAATACAAGGAAACTCCAGACTCGTAGTATATGAACTCTGCAAGTGCCTGGTGGGGATCTTGGTAGCCGTCCGGTTTCTTAACCCCCTTCACGTATCATTGAATATCGGTGAAATAGGGTATATTTTTAGAGAACAATTGAATAAGAAAAGTGCAAAAGACATGAAATAAAAAAAAGATTAACACAAGCCGTGCTGTTTTTAACAAGAAAAATCTGCTACTATGTTTGGAAACGACAAACATAGAAACAAGGAAGAATGCTGAAGGAGTATGTGTGGAGCACATCACTGTATGGCGGTGAAGCGTGAACAGTAGGAGAACCGGACAGGAAAAAGATAGAAGCCCTTGAAATGTGATGATGCAGGTGTACAAAGTTAAGAACAAAGAGGTACTAGAAATGGTAGGGGAAGAAAGGAATAGGTGGAAAACGGTAAAAATAGGAGAGATAGAATGATAGGACACATGCTAAGACTTAAGGAAATAGCGCGACATATGTTAGAAGCAGAGAAGAGAAAAAAGAGAGGTAAAAGTAGACCGAGATCAAACTATTGCACACAATAGTGAAAATGTAGGCTGTAGGAATTTTAGGGAAATGAGTAGGTTAGTTCGGAACAGATAACAATAGAGGTACGCGTCCAACCAGTTCTAGGAATGAACACATAATGATGTAGAATTAAGCAATTTATTCTCTTAACCACACAGATACTCAAGGATAAATAGACTACTAGAAACAATAGATCGGTGATCCTAACATAATAATACGGAACGGTAGAATAAAGCGAAAGTATTTTTTAACAGGTAACATTATAGTTTAAAGTCCGCAGGAAACTCGGTATGTAATAAGGTTTCTGGATTTTTAATAAGAGAGATCAGCTTGCCGTAGATATTTATAAAAGTTCTGATTTAGTTAGTTTAGTTGTGAGCGAAAATATAATATATAGAATAGGTAGCATTTTAAGGAAGAAATGGACCTGAGTTCTGTATGTTGAACTAAAATGAACGTGATTTTAGCTACGAATTTACAGAAGGAGCGGGTAACCGGCTGCTACTTTTAGCACCTAACTTCTCTGATGTCAATATTCTGGGAAGGCGTAGTGTTGCTAAAAAGATATGACACTTGCCTCATTAAGATCTAAAAATTTGGTTTCTGTTAATTTAGACGATTTTGAGTTAACACGTTCAATTTTTTTGTTGTTTGAGTTTTTATTCTTTTTTTGATCAACTAATTCTAGGAAGACTGTAAAAACGCTGCCACTCTAGTGATTTGGTTTGAATTTTGCACCATGACACTGTAGAGTTTAGTTGTTCAACTCTTGCAACGGTTTGAAAATGTATACAATGGTTTAGAGGCTATGAAATGATAGGAAATGAAAAACGTCTGTAACTATTGAGCGTTCCATTATTTGAGCGTATGAAACCGCACTTCTACGTCTATTGAAGCTTGAAAAGCTTCGAGATAGATATTCCTGGTGTTGATGTAAGTATTTAGGAATTAACGAATATTCCGGAAGTTAGTCCGGAGCTTTATAAACAAGTTTACAATCCGAAAATATAATCGCATTATCGTACCACCGAACCTCAATTTATTCATAATTGCATTCGTGAATATAGGAAGAGTGGAAGAATGGCACTGTTTTTGATTAATTCCGATTTTATCTGAATTTATCGGACGGTAGACACCGTGTTAAGAGGAGGCAAGTTGAGACGACATGCATCGTGTATATGTGTTTCAAAAATCGGTCTGGATAAACGTTCAATTATTACATTTTTTTAGAAGCTTATACTGAACTTGCCGGGTTTATATTGATCTACAATTGGCTGTAAAATTTTATTTGATCAAATGTATGACTGCATTTTACAAGCATATTTGTTACTTATACTGTATTACAAGAAGCACAGAACTGTTTACTCCAAAATTTAAATAATTTACATGTATAACTGAATAAAATTTAATACTTTCTTTTTTTTTCAGGACCATCTGCAAGTATTTTTACTTGCCATAATTATTTGCCTCCTACTGTAACGATATCGTCATCACACGTACCGTCTGATCTTCGTTTCACTTTGTATCCAATTGGTTTGGCATTAAGTGCAGTTTTTCTTGCCGCTACTCTTGCGGCAGGTGCCTTACTTCCTGCAAGTCATCACGTTTTACATTGGAGATGCCAAACAAATCATGTTGTCTGCTTGCTGGTTGGATATACACTTCTGTGTATTACGCAAATTGCTGGACGAAATATGAGTCCCATTCCATGCTTTATTATAGGTAAGTGCTTAGACTTATTGTTTGGTAATAATGTGCTTAACTGTTCTACATAATCTTATCAATAGACAGAACAAAACGTAAACTATTAGGTAAATATTTATTCTTGGTTTTTTATATCGACAGTGTTCTATACCGAATCTTATAATGTGAACTATGAACGATGATTAGTATTGCAATAATATATGGCATTTATTGATTTAGAAGTTAAATTTTTACAATTAGAGTACACGGGCTCTGACTCTCCGTATGTAGTTAAGAATATTCACCTTCATTGGATCGTTGGGAACCCCCGTTGCGAATTTCTATGCACTCCTTTAATCATTTTTATATATTTGAAAAATACTACTGGCTACGATAAAGGTATATATGTATATATTATTATTATTATTATTATAAATGAAACTTTTTAATAAAGTCGATTTTCGCTTTGTTGAATACGCTAAACAAATCATGTACTTTGTTGAGGACATAACCATAATTGTTGGAACGGTATACGTGACTTTTAGTATGATTGATATTCTTGGAGAATTGTAAATTTAGTGAACCATGTTATGGTATTATAATTTGGGGATGAGTTATAAATAGAGCGTGTGGTCTTAAATAAGATTATTTGTGATGTTCTAAAGACAAACGGTAATACTAAAAGTTATGTAATAATTGGTAAAACTCTGTGCAAATATTATCAAGTATCTATGATTATTTTTATAAAGTCTCTTCAATTATTTAATTTTTATCAATTTTAGAAAACTATTAGTAGTTAGGCTTTGTGTCCAAGTGAACCAGATTTTATTATAAGAGAATTTATGAATTTAAACTTTGGATATTTAATTAATTTTTAAAAGAATCAGAAATTTGATTTTTATTGTATAGTGTTTTGGAATTCAATAATTTTCATAAAATTCTCAATGTGAGAGATAGTAATTTTTGTGTATAATCAATTTAAATGTGAATCCCATGATTTTCATTAAAAAAATTAATTATTTGTACAATAAAGGGCAATTTACATGTGTTGGGGGTAAGAGATATTTTTGAAAGAGCGAAAACGGTTGTATAAATATATTCAGACGCTGTGAGAGCAACGTAAAATTATTTTTGTGTAAGTTGAATCTTTGACATTTTTGTTTGATCTTATACTGTTTTTTGATATTATATTTGTGAATAGTTCTGCTATAAAAATCTTAGTTAAAGTTTAATACACTAATCTATCAGAGCTGGAGAGTTTTTTAATGTTTTACTTACTAAGCTAGTCTAGGAAGTGGATTTTTGAATTTAGGTTTAAAATTCTGCTACTGTTGTATTGAATATTTAACAATACTTCTAGTTCTTTTTCTTGATTAGCTGCTTTTTTGTTAACAACTTCATGTTTAGACCATTTGACACTACCGCTGGAATCTAATCTCTCCATTACGTATTGGGAGCTGATAGCAGTGTGTATTCGATATTTAGAATACTTCATTTTATATATTCTTTGTTCCAATAAGAGATTTCTTTTTCAGCGTCGCCAAACACGTATATCATATCAGTTAACTCATTTAAAGGATAATCCATGACCAATACAAAAATAACGAAACAGATACGAAAAAACGCAAGCTCAAGATGTGCATCATTTTGACACTTGATCTTTTTATCTATCTTCGTAATTGTTTTACTTGGTTACCCTATGTTTAACTTTCCAATGCTCCACCCGAAGGTACTAGTGGTCAGAAAGCGAGTTGATTTTACTTGGAAATTTTAAAATTTGCCGAACTCTTGCTATTCCAAGCAAGGTCGTGATCTTAATGTGCACGACAACACACACACACACAGGACCTACATTTTATCTCCCATCCGAACGAGGGTGTATTTCTGTGAAAAATGCTCGCCTAACATTTTTCAAGCGATTCATGTCGGGAATCGAACCTGCGGGGTTTAGTAGTTACACGCAAACCATCTAAGCCACAGAACCACCTTATTTAACGAATCGCAAATTACATGGCTACCACAACCCATTTCTGGTACCGAATATAACGTAGCCTGTTGGGAATCGAAATTTCTTGAAAACTATCGGAAATAGATATAGGACATATTTAATAAAAATGAGAGCTTTTTTTAATCCTGAATAAGCCATATAAAGTTAAGGAAGTGCCATTTAAAAAAATATAAAATTTTTCATTTGAAAATTTTTCTAATTTGGAGAGTTATAATAGGCACTCCGTTGAAAACTACGAATATTTCTCGGATTAAACATTAATATAACAGCAATTCTTTTTTTACCAAAAATTTGAACAATGGATTGTAAAATAACGGAAAAACTCCATTTATCAAGTCCATGAAAATGCCTATTGTAATTATTAAATGCGAATAATATAAAAGCAAATTCCCTTTGCCACAATTTTCTTTTTAAATGTAACACCTCTAAATACGTATTTCGACCACTAAGTGGTCATGATCAGCAGAAAACAGGTACCTTAAAAATACCAAACTGACAGTTATACTGAAATTCTGAGGATATTTTCCTCACCAATTAGGCTGAAGTGAAACTTTACAATTACTAAAATTAAGACTAATTGCTAGTTTTTATTTCTGAGAATATTCTCCTCACCAATTAGGCTGAAGTGAAACTTAACAAGTACAAAATTCAATAGTGACTTGGTAAGTGTCCTTATAAAATCTTATTTTATATTAAAAATGTGGTCATTCGTGAGCCGTTGTTCACACTTGAATGCAGATACTGCGCTCTTATTGGTAATCAGGTGAAGCTTAATTAACCTATAAAGAAAGCAGCTGTGAGTGTCCTAATTGCCCTCTATCTGTGTGCATGCACGAAGCTAAACTTTTAACTATGTTAATACTTTTATAAGCATTCTATTTTGAATGTGTGGACAACGATTTAATCAATCTAACGTTTTCTAATCGAATGGGATAGCTAGTTTCATAAATATGTCGAACAACTCGTGATTTCTCATAATCACCTCATATAAAATTTAAAATGTGTTCATTAAACCAAGTCTTGACACGACGCTTCGTTTGTCGAATATTTTTGAGTGCAGTCAGAACAATTTACTTCGTAAATCCCAGACTTACGCAACTCGTCAACTTTATCTTTCCGATTTTCCAAAAGATCTTTAATCTTGTTTGAATTTTTGAAAGCAATTTGTAATTAATTTTTTTGAAAATTTTACAAAACCCGTTTGTGGAACTGTGAAACGGTAATTTAACAACACTTATGTTTTCTAAACAATTCACGGGTAGTAAAGTAGTGGATTTACGAGCGACGATTTTGTTCTTACATTTTGTTACTATATTGTCAGTTACTGTTGTTGAAAACCGTTGTTGTACACCGCAATCGATTTAATAAGGGAAAGTTGCTTACGGTATCGATTCTGTTTAACAGAAAAGTAAGCATTCTGTTTACTAAAAAATTGAACGAAGCAAGTTTGTGTTGAACACTATGGTTTGATGTAGATATTATAAACTGGTTAATATTGGTTTCTTTCCTACAGATATCAAACTCTGGTTTGTATTCTTTCCTTTTCACTAAGGTATCTAAGAAACGGCAACTGTTCATTATTTTCAACTTCATATGTGAATTTAATACTTTGAAACAGTGAATTAAGTTGTTTTAGAAAATCATTATTTGATTTTGCGGTATCAAAAATTGCAAAGATGTCGTCAACATATCTTATTTCTCTTGGGAAGTAGTGGGCGTTAATCTTTAAATTTTGTTTCAAAATAAGACATGAATAAACGGCGGTGAAATAGTATTTCCCATTGTTGTCTCTTTATATTGTTCATAAACCTTTTGGTTAAACTGAAAATGGTTCTGTAACATACAATGAGAAGTTAATTTTACAAATTCAACTGTAATCTCGTTATTAAAATTATTTTTGATTAAAACCTCCCTTAATGACAAAGTATGCGGAATATGGACACTTGGAAATAATGAACAGACATCAAACGAAGTTAAAGTTTGGTGTCTCTCAAGCGTAACATTTCTAACTTTATTAATAAAAATCATTGGAATTCTCCACTGACAAACTATTAAATTTAATAACCTTAAATTCGTTTGATAATCATTTGGATAAGCGATAAGTTGGCGAGTTAATGGCACAATGGGCCTCATCGACTTATCTTGTTTATGAATCTTAGGTAGGAAATACAATTTTAAAATTTCCTATTGGAGACCGTCAAATTGAATTTCAAGACAGGTGTGACAAGTTTAGTACATTGTTTCGTAACCTATGTTGTTGATCTAATCATGTTGCCAAGAATGTTTTCATTTATACGTTTCTCGATGATTGGTGTGTAAGGACCATTAGATAAGTTTCCACTCTAACAACGTAATCGTGTTTATCCAGAATGACTGTCTTGTCGTCCTTGTCAGCTTTTATATAATAACAATCTTTCTTCCCGAGCTCTTTAATAATACGGTGGTCTTTCCTTGTTTGTTCTGAGACTTTCTTTAATCTAAAATGCAAATGTTCCGAAAGCTTAATTTTATAAGAACTTCTAATAAAAAAATTTGTGCTTTTTTCTAATCTTACAATCGATCTTCCAATACCCGCAATAATATCATCAATCGGTGTTTTTGCATGCTTTAAACCAAATTTAAGACCACGATCAAGGAAAGCCATCTCTTCATTATAAAAAACTTTGGACGATTCGTTAACCACTATAACAGAAGGTGCAGTTTCCAGAGATTTTACGGGTTTGTGTGATTTATTCACCATTCTATATAGTTTTGATTTTGAGTTTCAATTTTCCTTTGCAATTTATAATTATTAACTTCAAGACTGACGCGGGTGAAACATGTCTCGGTACTCTATTTACCAAGATCCAATAATTTTTTTTTGATCTGTATTCAGCGCTAGGGGACTAAGTTTAGACGGTATGTTTTTATGGACAAAGGAGAGTCCTCGTAGAAGATATATGCAGGGTTATTCAGCGTATTTTTTAAGTAATTTAACCAGATAATTTTCAAATATATACTTACCAGAACCGGTTTAAGTTGAACGAAAACACAAATTTCCGTTTTGGTCATTATCAATGTTTATTGAGTCACGCGGACAATACCTAAACGGTAGTCTCTCTTGCAATGTGACTAATATTAGATTAAGTAGAGAGAGCACAACGAATGCGAGTTTTTAGATCGTACAAGTTGGCTACTATCAGTGACACATACACATTGTCTTTTAGAAAACCCCACAAGAAGCCCGATTGAAATCATGTATGCAGCACATTATCAATCCAGCAACAAGTATTCGCTTTGTTGAGGAATCACGCACTTTTAGCTTCCCGTGGGAGTAAGTACCACCCTTTATTGAAAGACGAAATCGTTTGAGTCTTCCTGTAATCTGAAACCAACTACATTTAAACATATTAAGATATATGCTGTCATTTAATGTTTGTTCCACGAAAATGAAAGATCCGATCACTGAATACCAGGCGTAGGCATTCACATTCATACATTTTTGTGTATTTGTGGAAAATTCTATTTATATTGCTTTGTCCTGGAACTATAGCTCGACAAAAATCTACAATCTGCAAGATTTCATTTGCAATCGTTTTCCCAGGGCATGTCTCACATCTTACAGTAGAGGTTATAGTTCACAGCTCCTTTAGTTTGTTGATTTCTCGGAGTTGTGTCTGAACGATTCTTTGATTTTTTTCAATATTCTTATTATCAACACATTTGGCCTCCCTGTGCTTTTGTCTATAACAATATAATCCCGCTTCGTAAAACAGGTTTAACTACTTATAGATGATGTTGTCAGTAGTACAGTTCTTTTTAAAACGTCTACGAAGTGCAACTTGACCTAAAATTACAAACTTGTTTTAACATCTTGCATTAGACAAAACGTCTTCTAGTCGTAAGACGTAATTTTCGCGATAGTTGCGTCACCACAACTTCCGTAGGGCTTCCGCAAGCGGAAAATCTGAAGATATTTGAACGTTTCTTCAATTTAAAACTTTCCTAGTAAGCGTATGTCTAAAAATGAATATTGTAACAATATTTTGAAATGTTAAACGTATTAACAGATTAATTAATTAAATTTCATTAACTTGTATAACTTATAGGCAGAATTCCATGATAAATTACCGTTACATTTTAGTAAGCATCCCTTATAATAAAGACCTCACGTTTAGAAATAACTTTACCCTTAAATATTATAAATTCCAGCGGCTGTGATAATAATTTAATGGTCCTATCTTGCAAACCCAATACAATACCCTTTTAAAACTTATGTCGGTGATAGATTGACGAATGCGATAAATTTAAATAGAATATTACCTTTCAACGTAAACAAAGAAAAGCAATCTTCAGTTGTAAAACTTATCTTAATATTTCAGTGATTGACAAGGGTTTATATAAAACAAAACATTACAAATAGCCAAACTATTTTTCAATTAGATTTGTTCAAAGATTGTAAGTAATTTTAAGTAGTCTGGAGACTGTATTGAAATCCATTTCAGCTTGGGTTCGGCTATCCGGTCTTTTGTCAATGGCAGACAACAATTCCAAAAATGTACAACATATTTAAACAGTTAGAAAAATAATTGCTATCCGTGGCAGTCATCTTGAAAGGGATTGGATTTGGTTTCTGAAATCTTGTTTTTGGGAGGTTCTGTTAATAGTCATTGGTTAATAGAAATATGACGTAAATAATGGTTAAGGGTAGGGTTCATATATAATTTAAGGCTTTAGTCAAAAGAGAGAGATTCCAATGGGGTTTTCAGTTTTAAAAACGTAGAAAGAAATGTAGCCAGAGAAGTTCGCTGGTAGCGTTCTTCAGCGTAGCAGATATGATATCGCACTTAGTATCATGATAGTAAAAGTGGAAAGAAGTAATTAACTAATCCAGTTTGCGAGGGTTTATGCCCGTGTGTTTGTGGATTTATAAGTGATATTAAAGTAGATAATAAAAAACTTGTGTGCGTGTGGCGCACATGTTAAGCTATCAAAAAGATTCAGCCGGGTACCTGTGCCATTGAATTATTTGAGTAGTTGCGAAGAACAAGAGCAACAAACGAGATTCTCTCCCCCAATTTAAGAGCTGTTCTGGGTTGGAAGGCAAGCCATCAAACAATTGACGATTTTTAGTAAGAAAGTTTTTATAGTTAAGCTATGACGAATTTTTAGTTAATTTATTTGGTAGGACGTTTTGGTCATAAACCGTAGGATTAATTTAGTGTAAAATTTATAAGATAAGTTTTCTTCTATATAAAGTATTTGGGAATCACTTATGTACATAAAGTTATCATAATTCCATATCAACAATTTAATTAAATTTCTAAATTAAAATCAATGAATTTCCTAATGTAAGAGGTTCACGTTTATTTCTCTGTTGATTAAATAGTTTTTGTTTGTCGTTGATTAAGTTAATAGTTTTTAATTTTTGATCATGGAATTTGCATAAGTAGTCGAAAAGGTAGGAATTGATTAAAAGAAACAAACGCTCTGGTTTGCACATATTAAACACTTTTTTAAGAAGGTATTTGAATCGTCAAGAACACCTTTGAAAGCTTGATGGAGATTATGTTGAAGAACAAAGTAAAAATTTTTAACGCCTTTCTCAATCAGTCAGAAACAGTCACTTTTGCATAATGAGCAGCTTCGTTCAAAGTTTCAGAAATTTCATTTTAAAGGTTCAAAAAAACGTACACCATCTTTAGTGATTTACAGTTTACTTATGATTAACCAGATTTGATTTTTGTATTCTTACGTCGTAAGATATTTCGTATACGCTTTATCCTAGGTGCGATACCATACAATTTTTACAACCATTGTGTGAAGTTTTCTACGATTCTCCAGCTACAGTATATATACTTTAATATTAATCTATACAAACTATAAACATATTATATTTTAAATTACGCAATTAGCATCTTCATACAACTTCCCTTCTACGTTTATAGTAAAAATTTTCAAACCATTCGCAGACAATTCCAAAACCATTTATGTACCACAACGTTAAGAACATGTGAAAATGTGTCAAAGCCAAATTTGGTGTGACTGCAATTCATATATAGAAAAAGAGATCATTGCTTTTAAATTATTCCAATGCAATCCCAGTGTCGTCTATACTTCCATTGCGTTAGTCAATTGAAACCATAGTTCGTAAACAGATGTAAAGAATAATTCTAATATCATATAAAGGGTTTCCAAAAGTAGGTGTCGTTTTAAATATCAAGTTATTTCTATCAAAGTTTGAACATCTGCATTTAACAAATGGTAGGTAAAAGTTAACAAGTACATAAAAATGTAACAAAACATTGTCGAGCAATGCCCTAAAATTGTTAAAATTCACTATAGAATTGATAAACATTTCACAGAAACACTACGGCAGGTTCGTATTCAATTTGACTCTCTGAAGCACCGAGTCGCAGTGTAATTGTGAAGTTATCCAAGAAATTCGAGCAAACCGGGTTTGTTACAAATCCAAAGCAGGCAGAGTGTCCTTGTACTGTAAGATCAAGCGGGAATTTGCACTAATGATCCTGGCATGTTGATACCAAGTCGCTCTCAACAATTGCAAGAAGCAATCTATGGAGTTTTACATCTTGGTCACCTCCTCTACTTATATACAATGCAGAAGACGCAAGAATTGAAACCGACTAATCCCGCACAACGTCGTAAATTTTCAAATTAGATCCTGTAAATACAAACAGCTAAAAATCATTTTCGCAGCAAAATTATCATGAGCGAATAAAGTTCATTTTAATCTAAGCGGGTATGTTAACAACCAAAACAAACAACCTTACATGTGATTTTCCAATGCTCCACCCGAAAGTACTACATTGGCCAGGAAGCGAGTTTTTACCTGGAAAATTTGGAATTTTGCCGAACCCATGCTGTTCCAAGCAAGGTAGGGATCTTTAACGTGCGTGACAACACCCACACACGGGACCTCCATTTTACCTCTCACCCGAACGAGGGTGTATTTTTGTGAAAAATGCTCGCCTAACATTTTTCAAGCGGACCGTGTCGGGATTCGATCCCGGGACCTTGGGCGTAGTAGTCACACACATACCACTACGCCACGGAGCCGCCTCAAAACAAGCAACCGTCACATTTGGAGTTTAGAAAAATCCAAGAATGATACTGGATCTACCGATGCATCTCCAACGCGTAAGAGTTTGGTGCAGTATTTGAGCTGGCATCGTCATTGGACAGTATTTCTTCGAAGATGAGCAGGAGAAAAAAGTTTCGATTAAGGGCTGCGTTATCGTGCGACGTTATTCGAATTTTTACGACCCGAATTTTTACAGCTACAGACTTGCGAGACTTTTATTTCCAACAAAACGGCGTTACATGTCATGTATTTGACGAAACAATTGGATTATTGTTTCAGAAATTTGTAGGTCGCATTATTTCATGAAATGGAGACATCTGTTGATCGCATAGAGCATGTGACACTGTTGGACTTTTCCTGTGGGGATAATGATGTGGAGGTGACGATTAAAGATTTAAATGATAACTTCATTATTATTATTGGCGATAATGTGCCAGAAATGTGGAAAAAATTATTAAAAACTTCGTTGAGGGTATAACTGCATGCCAGGAGTGCCAAGACGGACATTTAAGTGATATAATATTTCACGCTTTAACTTCCATACTTGTACTTTCAAAACTTTTGGGGAACGCCGTACAATCGTCTTGTCAACTACTATAACAGTATCCACCAGCAACGGTACATCAATGACCGTATTGGGGTTAGCGATAACCCTTATTCCGATAAACGCATATCCTGGAAACAGTGTTGGACTAGAGAAATTGTATGTGCTGAATATAAAGCAGGCAAATACAGAGGTATATGGTAGAATTTTAAATACCTTAGGTATGAATTTATCGCATTCGTATAAAATTACATTTTCAAGATCTTACAAAGCCATTACAGAATCAGGAAAGTTTCACGCAAATATGAAAATCTAATTTCCCATTAAGAACGTTATTAGGGATGTTGCGTGTGCCGCATTCCACGCACGTTCTCGGTGACATTGTACGGATTTATACTGTTCTTTACAATAATTATTTCATACGACCTTCATATTCTCATACATATAGAAACAATAATAAATAGTTGTATATATATATCAAATGCTGCCGATGCCTTGAACAATTTCCATCAAGGTTGACTCAATTTAAAAATAATTAATTCCAATAAGTATTCATAATTTATTAGCGCGGACTTGTTATAAAAATAAAGTGCTCACATTTGCTTCTTCATTCTATTTAGCAATATCAAAATTTGTCGATGAGGTGATCTTCCACTTCATTATAGTCGATAATTAAGCGCTAGCTTCTGCCTGATATCCGGATGCTCATAAAGATGCTTCCTGCTTGACATTTGGCAGCTTGCCAATATAAGTTGATTCGACTTCAAAGATTTCGTTTATTATAATTAAGAAATAAAAAGTGTTATAATTTTTAACGCAAGAGTTGCTTAGTGACACACATAAATGAACTGAAAAATTACCAACGCGAAAAGAAATTATGTTTCATGAAATTTAAATTTTCAGTATAGAGTTTGCAAAATGATTTTTATTATTGAGCCAATTTCAAAATAATATTTTTCATTGTTTTTCGGAAGCCTTACAATTTTGTTTATCGTTATACATATTTCCAGAGAGCGTTTGAAAGAATGCTGTGTAAATCTGACTGCTGTTTCTATCTCATAAGCAAAAGAACTTTTGTTTTATTAAAATACAATCTTTTGCGATATTGACGTTCAATATTTTCAGCATCGAACCGTTTTGAAGTTGGGAATATTAGAAACGTTCTTTTTAAAACAAACCATTTCTGATATTTTATATAAAACTACTCTTTGTAAAGTTGAAGTTTCTGTGCTTTGCGCTTTTGATTTAGCCTCTTTTCATCTTGATTAAAATTTGTGGTTAATCTGAAGATATGTTCTGTTTTCGCTGGGAATCCTTACGTTTTGTTTCTGTGTATCGATTGCCTTGCTTCTAGGTTTGTTTTTTTCAAAAATAAAACTAGTTTATGAAATCGATCAATGATTACTAATTTAATAATCATCTAGATTTAGAAAAACTAGTCATAATTTTACTGAAAAAGGTTACTTGAACGAACTGAAATTTAGAATAATTTGGACAAGCAACTCATCTAATGAACAGTGGGTACATTAAAATAATTCCTAGTGATGTGTGCCGATTAATTAAGGAAGCATACTGCGGGTTGATATAAGTGGATATTTAATAATATAAAAAAGGAATGTTTGATAGGAAAGGACCAACCAATATGACTTGGGATGCGAATGATTGTAACAATATTACATGCACACAATTATGTACTTACTGACAGCGTGTTCTATGACGAACGCACACTGGGGGCGAACGAATACTTGCGGTTTACTCAAATGTGCACTGGTGTTCAACTTGCGACGACCGAACGAGAAGTCCCACTTATTCTATGAAGAATGATGCACGTAAACGAGTTACTATTCCGCACTCACTTTAATACCCCATTGTTTTTGGAAACAGGTAAATGTGTAAGGGTTTAGGGACAAAACGCCTAGTTATTAAAAAAAAATAGAGTACTAAAAACGTTCCTGTTCTAATATTCATTGAAATCAGCAAAAATGTTTAAATTTTGTAGTCATAAACAATATTACAGTGTGTTACGTGCCAAATTGGCATTAAAAATTTTTTAGTTTAGTCTTGATATGCGGGAATTTCGCGCCTTAAATTCAAAAGACTCGGTGCGCGTATTTCCGTCACGTCAAAAGTGGGTTGGACGAATAATTTCGCGCCGACGCGTGAAAGGACAAAAAGTGGGTTTTTTCCGTGAGGCTCTGTAACGTGGCTGTTTGCCTTTGAACTTCGAGGAGTGCAGTTGTCGTGCTTGGTATCGTATCTTTATCTTATTATGTAGATTCCTTTGCCTCTGATTATTTGTCTTTACCTGATAAACCTGTTCCTTATCGTTCCGCTACGTATAGTAATTTGGATACGACCTTGGAGCAGCCCACGACCCGGGGAACGAATCGGAGCCCATGACTGCCGTAGCTGGTTGGAGCGCTTGGGGAGGACGCTGGGCGTACCCTCCGGTACATATCTAAAAGGGGGCCATCAGCAGCCCTGATGGACGTGCTGACGACATCTTTATTTAACCTCGCAGGAAGCGTACCTATTTATGTAAATACCTTAATTGTTATACTGCATTTCGAACATTTATTTATTGCGTAATTTTGCATTTAATTTTGCATGTTGGGTGACGTCATTGACAGATGGGCGCGCCGAAATCTGTATAAAGATTAGCGCTACCAACTGCCGTGGTGTCTAGTAAACCGCGCTTGCGGAATTGTAATTAAGAATTTTTAAATTGTAAGAATGGCGCCTTCAACGTGTGAAAGTTGCAAAATAAGGGTTTTTCTTTTGTTTTTATGATTATAGAGTGTATTACCTAGTGTTATTTATAGCTTTTTCACTAAAAAATTAATTATTTAATATTGGTTAACCTTGAATTTTATGTGGTGTTTTGGAACGCACCCCATTGCTTAGATGTCAAAAAATGGTTGTTATGGTAACTGAAGGAGTCGGCCATTTTGGATACTGAAATATTGCTTCTGGTTTTGGAATATGTTTTAATTTACTGTTTTTCCAATTTTGAATGTGGTGTGTTTGTTGACTTCAGTTATATTGTTGAGTGCATAGTTTGTTTTTAGATGCAAATATAAGTTTTTAGGAAGGATCAATTCCTTAACCCTACTTCTTACACGTGAGTACATTTAAACATTAATAAATAAGCATTCAAGTAATTTCATGCCTTAAACACTGTTTATTAGGGAAATTATCTATTTATATTAGATTAAAACATACCCCTTGCTTGTTTTTCGACTTTAAAAAAATCTGTTTTTGAAATCGCAAATAAACATTATCTTGTCTGATAACATTTTAAAGGAATTTTCTAGCAATCTACCTATTTAATTATGATATTCGAATTACCTTTACAAGAACCCTTGTCTTTAAAAGCATTTAACGTAATGTTTTGGGTCTTTAAAATATCTTTTTAAAAAACGTTAAACTAACGGGATATTGCATTTGTTAAATAACACATATTATCTACCCTTTTTATAATTTGGAGTGTCTTTTTGTAACTTAACAGTGATATATTTCTTTTACTAAACACTAATCTTGCCCTCTTACAGTTCTAAACGTGTTTCTTTAATGATTTGGATACTTACCGTGATTAAATTTGAATATTATACCTTACAAATGCCTTTTAAAGAAGATTTTGCATTTATATATAGTTAACGAAATTATCTAACCATATCTTTTACCTTCCAAAATGTTGTAATAAACTGGATCTCTTTATATCTGCTCCTTTAAATACTGAAATAAAGGAATTGTCGTTAACATTTTATATTTAAACTCATTTACGATGGTTGTTGATAACTCCCGCAATATCGAAAGAACATTCCAATAATTTGGAATACTGTTTCTTTATACATGTATCGTGGAATATTTTTTTTTTGTATAGCGAGTATGAGTTTGTCTTGATAGCATATTTTTTTAGATATCGATATTTCAACGTAGAACTTTATGATCCATTAAGCGGGATTTGCCATTCGAATTGGTCGTCCAGCTCTGTAAGTCTAGAACGAGACCCCAAGGGCCGGTCGTTAAGCATTATAAGTCTAGACGAGATTTACATGGTAAGTTTGTCGTTTTAGAATTTGTGAGTCATTTTTTAAGAATGATGTTGAAATTTTTCTTTATTAGTTGGGTAGAACTCAAACCAGAGCTTCCCATCCTGCTAAATATATGCTTTACAAGATATCTTTCTGTTATTCAACAATTTTATTAGTGAATCGAGTCTTGATTACTCTTATCTCTTCACATATCGATTTAAACCTCATTAAATGCCTTAAAATTATCTTTAAAATCGTTCAACCCTACGTACATCTAAAAGCTTTTCACGTTTACTTCTTTGACAATGTACCTAATGTTCTTAGCTTTCACTTGGCTTAATAACTTAAAACAACCCGCAGGTCGTTTGGCAAGATGGAACTTGCGTATCTCTCAATTCGCTTTTGACGTTAGGCATAGGCCTGGCAAATTAAATATCGTACCTGATGCCTTATCTCGTGATGTTGTCTCTTTTAATATTCCAAATCTAATTCCTGATACCTGGTATCTTAATATGATTAAAAAAGTTTCTGATAATCCCGATAAATTTCCTACCTTTCGTGTAACTAATAATAGATTATATAAATTTGTATCTTCTTCCCGTCAACGTCAAGGCAGGTGGCATATTAAAGACCTTAAGTCATTCTCTGCTGACCCAAATGCTACTTAAGTTTTTCACGTTCCTTTCCCCTCACAATTTACCTAATATTTTTTGTTTTCACCATCAATTAGTATCTTTAATTACTTATTCCTTCTCTTATACACCTACCTTTTATACGTTTAACTCATTTACCTTAAACCTTTTGCTTCTGGTTGACTTTTCTTTGACCGTACCGTTACTTGTATATTATTTCATCCTCTAGACCCCCCAAGTATAACCCTGTCGCTTCATTTAATTAATCTTCGAAGTTTTCCTACAGCATATTATTTGGTTTTTAGTATTTTTCTTGCATCGTTTAATTGTGTGGTAATTGTCGTAACTTTGGTTGTAATAACTCATTGAATTTTTATGATTGGTTTTAGCTGATGTTAGAGTGGATGTTTTTCTTCTTTGGGCTCACATAGGAGACGCGGCCTATGCCATTGTAAGAAATAGTTCATGTTCGCAGTTGCAAAAACTAGAATTATCTATTCGATGTGTTTTTCCTCTGAATTATTAATCGCCCACATTATACTATATCATTATTTCTTTCTTTTTCTACTAAATCACCTTAACTTATAAACATTTTGTAGGTTTTAAGTTAGGTTTTATGTAGGGTAACTAGGATTTAGATTTTAAGCTGTTACTGTGCTAACAGACTTTTTCTTTTTTTAAGTTTTTTCTTTTATGCATTTGTCGCGATTGTTACGTGCCAAATTGGCACTAAACATTTTTTAGTTTAGTCTTGATATGCGGGAATTTCGCGCCTTAAATTCAAAAGACTCGGTGCGCGTATTTCCGTCACGTCAAAAGTGGGTTGGACGAATAATTTCGCGCCGACGCGTGAAAGGACAAAAAGTGGGTTTTTTTCCGTGAGACTCTGTAACGTGGCTGTTTGCCTTTGAACTTCGAGGAGTGCAGTTGTCGTGCTTGGTATCGCATCTTTATCTTATTATGTAGATTCCTTTGCCTCTGATTATTTGTCTTTACCTGATAAACCTGTTCCTTATCGTTCCGCTACGTATAGGAATTTGGATACGACCTTGGAGCAGCCCACGACCCGGGGAACAAATCGGAGCCCACGACTGCCGTAGCTGGTTGGAGCGCTTGGGAAGAACGCTGGGCGTACCCTCCGGTAAATATCTAAAAGGGGGCCATCAGCAGCCCTGATGGACGTGCTGACGACATCTTTATTTAACCTCGCAGGAAGCGTACCTATTTATGTAAGTACCTTAATTGTTATACTGCATTTCGAACATTTATTTATTGCGTAATTTCGCATTTAATTTTGCATGTTGGGTGACGTCATTGATAGATGGGCGCGCCGAAATCTGTATAAAGATTAGCGCTACCAACTGCCGTGGTGTCTAGTAAACCGCGCTTGCGGAATTGTAATTAAGAACTTTTAAATTGTAAGAAGTGCTCCATACTTTGTCTTCCTGAAAGTATTGTTTATGTGCAGAGCATATTTTCTATATAATGAACACGATGTTTACAAAGGAGAAAGCAAGATTATGCGTGGGCATAATGAAAATAATGTAAATTGCAAGATATTGTAATATAGTTTTATAACCCGATTGGTTTAATAGCATAAGGGAAGAATCACCGGTTTATTACTGTTATTTTTTTGTAATACTAATAACAGTAGTTTATACAAATCATGATTGGAACTGGCAAAAATTATAAAAGAATTAAAACATAAATGCAAGCAAAGACACAATGAGATAACGGCAATAAACACATACGAAATACCAATTTGAACGACATAATAGAATGGATGAATATAGACTTAGAAGTAGCTGAAAAAGGGGAACAGTGTTATTCGAATGCTATTTTTAGGGCTTATTATTTCCTACAGAATTTATAATACATGCCTCGGCGGAATTTAGATGTTTCAATTGTGAGTTGTAGGTAATGAGAATTTGAAAAGTTTAACAATTACGATTTACTATAAAAAATTGTTAATAGTTTGAATTGAATTCTACCCTTGAAGTGAAATGGGACAGAATGGGTTGTCATCTTTTCGTGACTGAAGGTCAGGAAAAGAGAATATCTACCGGACTAACGTCGGTTCTTTTCCTACTGTACGTAGAGACTATAGAGGTGCGCCTAAAATCAAAACTATACTTTTTTTTAATACATTGAAAATAATCAGGGCGCCACGACGTCTAACTTAAGCAAACTTAACAAAATATTTTAGAAAACATTACCTCAATTTTCAAAATCAAAGACTTCAGCACCCATGCTCACATATTATGTATTTTTCTTCAAGTTAATCTCGTATCAAAACCTTCATCACATGAAAGAATAGTTTATGTTAAGTTTACTATAATTGAAAATAATTAGTTCCCTCCCATTTATTTTTTTAGATATAGTTATAAGTTACAATATTAGTAATTCTTTAAAATAAAAGTTTTTATAGATTACCACAGTCTGCAAATGATACTAAAATTGAACCTCGATAACTCTTGATTCATATTTTAACATTACAAAACATTATGATATTTGAGTTCAAGTTAAGCTCGAATTCAAATCAAATTCCCTAAATAGCAACCATAGATCTGTGCTTGTATATATAGTACATGACTATAACTTAATATTGTATTAAATGAAGCAAATATTCCCAAAAACAAACGTTGCATACTTATGTGCAAAACTTACTCACCCACCTCATAGAAAAGTAAGTGGATATTTATCTTACTAATATTCCATATGACAGCAAGTTGCTGTCTCAGAAATCAGCAAACAACACAATAATAAAGTAACATCTGGACGTGGTACCATATTTACTTCAACATAATCGATTTTACTAGACTGTACGAATTTTGTTAAACGCCACCATCTGGTTATGAAATTACTCCAATTTTCTGATAGACGACATCCTACTGAATAATTGTGCGCTTCAAACTATGTTACAATTACTTTTAGATAGAAATCCTTTATTACGGACATTGAAAATCGATTATCTCGACGACCGTGCATCGTGAAGATGGACCTATGTCGATTGACGATGCAAGAGCTAATGATGTACTGGATTTTGGATCTTGTTTACGTAAAGGCATTTCTGACAGTTGCGAAATAGGCGGCCCTGGTGAGTATGAGCCAATTGAAAAAAACCTGTGGAGAATATTCACTTAACAAGGCTGGAAACTTTTCTGGAGTGTTATGGCTTGCTACGTTGCTGCATCTATAATACTTCTCTATTAAATGGCCAAATTACATTGAATTTAAAACCATGTGTGATATTATTTGGAGTAATTGTTAATGGGTAAGCATTTCCTAATAAACCGGTAATTTTATGTATGGTGATTGTCTTTTCAGGATTCATAAATCATCCAGTTATTACATACTATTCTAAAATTTGTTTTAAGTGACTTATACTCAGATTTGTCCATGGACTGCAACTTTCCGATAGTATGAGGTGATGAAGTCAATAAGATAATGTCTGTCATTGCTTTTACAAAAATCTAGAAAATCAATGGTTGTATGTGAATCATGATTATCTAGTATAATAGCGGTGATTCTGGAGCACTTTTATGACAGCAATGAAAATGTTTGAAAATATCAATAAAAGTAACTCCAGTGACCCAGCTACTCTTTGCAATATTACCTGCTATTTCTGGAGGTGCACATGTAAGCATTCGATCCATAAAACGAACTCTCGGAAATACTAAAGTATGATATCGAATTTTCGGTGGCACTAATAAAACAGCACGTTGTAACTAAAATCCGTCCCTTTCCCCTCCCCTCACTCCTCTTTCCTTTCCCCCCCTCTCTCGATGTCACTTGTCCGATTTGTTTCAAATCTGACCTATAATTTTTGGTGGATTATGTACAGTCGTTAAGGCTCTTGCATCTAGACTGTAAATGTTCTGTGGTAGGGGATCGTTTGAAAATTTACTGAACGCAATAGATAAGTTGTAAAAAAATTCGTTGGCCGTGGTGCAGTTGAAGCTTTGTAGCTCGTTGTAAACTTGTAGCTTCGGGTTTTCTGATAGAAAGCTTTCGATTACGCCTCATATATCCATATAGCTAGTCTATACCTTCTTGCTGCGTCATATTCTAAGAATCAGCATATTTCAAATTGTTTCCTTTAGCTAATTGCATAACACTTTTTCGAGTTAATCCGCTATGCATTTTGGATGCTGTAATAAGATACGAGGAATGTCTTTCATGTTTTGCGTACTACATAGATGCCGCTACTAATCAAATGTCTGTACTAAAAATTCACCTCCATCTTTAATTAACTTAAATCCAAAGTTTTATTGCGATACGTGTAGTGTTGTAGCTACAACGAACTGTCAAAGTTAATAAGTTAATCGAAAATTAGAATTACTCAGTGAAAGTTTTCGCACAATAATTTTTTATAGTTTTCGTAGACAATTATCTTAGAAACAAGAATGCTTCGTCGAGTAGGTTTCTGTTTTCGGCAGTGAAGCACCACATCAGTCGACAATTTCTCATTGATATAGAGAATTCAAACGTAGACGGATTAGTCTTAGAGACGATCCAAAAGCAGGTGCACCAGAAACGGCAGTCACTTAGGAAAACGTCGATGCTGTGCGCAAGCTCATCAACAAAGATCGACATGTAATAAATCGTGAAATTGAGGCATCATTTGAGATTTCAATGACTTCAGTTCAAAAAATTGTGCATGAAGAATTGCATGTTAGATACCGCATCTGTTGACCGAAGAACTGAAAGCAGATCGGGTGAATCGGCGTCAAAAAACTGTAGACCGCTTCAAAACAGGAAATTCTAAAAACGTGTACTACATCGATAGTGGTGATAAATCTTGGATGTACTTATACGAGCCAGAAAATAAACGTCAATGTCTGTTTGGTCATTCCAAGGTAAAGAAAAGCCTACAAAAGTCGTCCGTTCTTGAAGTATCGCCAAGAAGATGGTCGTAACATTTGTGTTAGAAGCAGGTCATGCAGTAACAATTCCTCTACAAGATCATAGAACTGTTACTGCCGATTGGTATACAACTATTTGTTTGCCGTAAGTTATCGCGGAGCTTCGAAAAACCAACCCCAAACGACGAATCATTCTCCACCAAGATAATGCAAGTTTGCACACAGCTCGCAAAACAGGTGACTTTCTAACGTAACGAAACGTCGAATTGTTAGACCATCCTCCGTATAGTCTCGACCTAAATTCCAACGATTTCTATACCTTTTAGAAGATCAAGGACGGTCTGCGTGGTCAAAGGTTCCAGTGGTTAGAAGAAGCAGTCGATGTCTTCAAAAATGCAGATTTGACTCTATCAGCAAACGAGTTGAATATATAATATATATAAGCAAAACTTAAAAGACAAATCCCCGTATTATTTCAACTGATCTTCTAAGCCTTTTGGAGACATATGATTAACTTTATAACTTGGTTAAAAAAGTATAGATGAACGTTCCGCTTTATAACAGTTTTTGTACTTACGTATTTCTTCAGTCATATGTACTAAATTTGCATCTTTGGCTGCAGATCTTATAGACTTGCCATTGTTAATTACATTTAGTACTGCGCGTTTCATCGCTTCCGTGTTAAACTTGGAAATTTTCCTTTCAACCTTTCTGTTTCTCACATATCTGATAATGTGCGCTGCAGGCGAATATTTTAAACTATACAAAAATGCCATACCATGAAATACTTTTAGGTTATGCTTATGCAGTGGATATTGTCATTTAAATAAAATCTACTTAATCGTATTGCAAAAAATTATCAAGTGATTTACCCGAGTGTTAATAAAACAATTTCTATGCATATATATCTTACTTTTCGGTGGTCAATGAACCCAAATAACACTATCTTGATGAAATCACTTTTTAAACGTCTCTAACGTCAAGGTCCATTAAGGTGGCAGCTGTTATGTTAACGCATGCGATGTAGGTGACCGTCTTTTGTGATTGTAATACTGTTCCCCATGTAACATTCTGCCCCCGCTTCCCCTACTTACCACACTTACATGATCACAATATTACAAATACAGAATATATCACATACACTCCGCTATAGAAACATTCACGCTCGACCTAAAAAAATTGAGATAGAGAATTCGTCGACATGACACAAAGTAAGAAAACGAGAAACAAAGAACACTACACACACAATCTCACACAATCACATATTGACCAAAAAGCATCAAACACTTTGGTCAAAAAAAGGAAATATTTTCAGCGAAACGGAAAGATTTATGATTGCAAACCAAGACCACACAATCAACACATATTACTAAAATAAACACATCATCAAAAACCATCCAAAACAACAGACAATTTCAGATTATGTATACAAGTAGAAACAATCGACCCCATCGCAAACGTTTGTCCAATACTAACGAGTACAGTCTACATCAGAGGACATGATAACATCATAAAAGCCATGTGCCAACAACTAGCTCTGCAACAAAACAACACAAATCAACACACAAGTACACACCACAAGACACATTTGAAGATACGGAATAGAGACTATGCTAGAATACAAATATTACAACCGCCAAACATCACACTCGTCGGTAAACAAAATAAGATAACACAACTCACCAGAGAAAAAGAAACAAAAAAATACATTCGACTATCTGAAGAAGTCATAGGTATGTTTCAAAGTGGAAATGATACCAATCATAATATCAAATACAGGAGTCATACCAAGCTACCTATAACAATACATTCAAACACTAAAACTATGCCCAAACACATATATACAACTACAAAAATCAGTCATACTCGATACATATTCAGCCACTCTAAACTTTCTAAATGCATAACTAATAGTTACAAAGAAAGCACATTAGCCCACGAACTTATCTACAAAGACCAATTACAAACAACAAGTAATACAATCTCTAGAAACATTACGCATGTACGACCAACAAAGCAACAATCAAACACACCCAACACAAACAAACTAATCAACACGTCTCTGACTGCAAATAATTGGCTAAAGCATTAGACGAATTCAGACTCACGAATGCTACCTCACGGTGCTACATGCCGAGAGAAAGTATTGAAGAAAGCTTACTGCAACAAATAACAATTAACATTTTAAATTCGACATGAATAAACCTGAAAACTATATTACAAGAATTATGCCTATACATTATAGTGCAATTACGGCCGACGTGGTAATAATTCTAAAATATTACCTCAAATTCAGACATCTACACTTAGACATACTTACTTGACAAAACTACAACTTCAAAGTAAAATAAAAATCACAAGATATGATATTTACATAATATTTCAATATTGAAAACGAACCGCAGCTTTAGAAACGACAAAGAAAGCAAATTTAATGCTAACCAAAAGTAAAAAACATAAGATGCTGGAACCTGAAGACAGTTCCGCGGTACTACACGTAGAAAGGTTAGAACAATTACTCGACTTAACAATAGACAATACCGAAATGAAACTCAATTACGACAGCACAAAATGTGAAAGTCATAAAAATAAGTTCTTGAAAACCTTTATAGGAGAAGTATGTTCCACGAATGGACTACTGACTACAAACTGAACACAAGCAACATAATATAAGCGCCTTCTGCATCACAAAAACAACAGAGTTTAAGTGTACACTAAATGTCCGCAATATATATCACCGAAACAAGCATGAAACACTGTACTACATAAGGGTAAGTTTAACTAAATATAGTTGTTTATTCTTTATTACTAAAATATTATTAGTAGTGTATTTATGGCGTAATCACCGCCTCATTTCCTCCAGAATCCCTCATTTCCTCACTCATCTGGACCAAAAAGTTTTCTTCGACTAACCATTTTTCATCTTTCGAGATAAATATATCTTAAATTTTTTATCTTTCGAGATAAATGAGCATCCACATTTCCTCCCACGTGATAAACCTATTTTTAAGATTTTTTACTGCTAACATTCTGGACCAAAAAGTTTTCTTCGACTAGCCATTTTTTTTATCTTTCGAGATAAACCTACCTTGTTTGGTATCAATTAATATTAGATTTTTCTCAGCTACCCAAATCTCTAAGAATTTTTTAGATATCATCACCCCCAAGGGAGCTACCCCAATTTTAAGATTTCTTACCTGTAGCGACTTTTGAGCGTTCTTATAAAATTTTTTTAGTCATGCGATACATCTTGTTAGCTTAGAATTTTATGCAGAATTCGAATCTGCAAACAGATTTGAAATCGGACCACGCCCTGCAAAGTTATACTTTAAGCTCTTTTGCTCGTATATATTTAACTCCATTTTTAAAACCTTTTCGCTACCCAAGGTATATGCTTTAACCAACACAAAAATTAAGAACACAAAAGTTTAATAATTTATTTATCCAATTTACAGTTTAATAAACTATTACAATTTTTACAAAGTATAGCATTATTTCCTGTGTGTAGCCGAAAGTTTAACCTGTAATGAAAGAAGAATGCATTCGTAATTGAAAATGCGTGCTACAACTTGAGGACAAACTAATTGCTTTACAATTATGTTACGTAAAGTGAAAGTAGCCTTTCTTTTTTAATTAGCAGCTATGTGATTTGAAAAATACAATAGATATGCTCAATGCCACCCATTAGAAAATTCCCGGGTTTATTAATCATACAATGAGCGCTCTATTTTGGCCTCGATTGGGGAAAATACAAACCTCATTTAGTAGTATAATTAACGGATTTCAAACGTATATAACGCGGTGTAATTAGAAAAATTCTATTAGTTTCACACGCTTTGTGTAAAGCCCCTCGAAATTTTAAACAATCGTTTCGTGTAGTTCTTTTGTGGAAAGTTTTGAAGGTTTAAGGGTAAGTATTATTAAAATATTATTAAAGTAGAACTGAATTTATTTGCAAACACCAATTATTATGTATTCTGTTATTGGTTCTTATTTGTATTTTAAAACATTAATTTTTCCAAAGTAATGCGCTGTTTTACAGATATACTTTTCCAAATTTTAAAGGTATGCTTTTGCTAGAATAAAAACAATTCTGACAAAATATTTTATTAAAATTTAATACATTAAACAAAAAGACCTCAATAACAATACGTTTTCTTTAGAACAGCTTAAATTATTCAAACAATGGTTTAAACAGTGATTGTACCTATTACCGAATCTTCTTAATTCTTTGAGCTTTGGAAGTGAGAAAACACTTTCCATGTTTAAAATGTTGTTTGATAAATATTTTGAGAGTAACTGCCTTTTCTGTTCGCCTTTAACATAGATTGTAGCATTGGGTGGTATGACTTCTTTCAGCAAATCGCCTACATTTGTATATCCACTTGTGGACTGTCCATCCCAGCTAAGCCCATGGATTCTTTGCTTTAACCACTGAACTTGCTTTTGAAATCATCACTTAGGGTGTTATACTCCACAGCCATGTCCAGTATCTCATGCCATATTATATTATTCGCTACATCCAAAATGGCAATCTCCTTGCAATAGAAATCACTAGTTTTGTATTGATATCCTTGTAAATCGATTATGAAACACATGCTTCCTGCTTCAAATAACAGATGGGAATGGGGTTCTAAGCAAATCTCCCCTATATCCAGTTAAGGGACTTTACTCCCTCCTTTTATGATTTTTTCATCCAGGTAATTATCTGGATGATACTAAAGCAAGTCTGTTTTCTTAATCCAACTTTTACCATCCCCAACCACGACACTAATAATTCGCGCCCGTGCTTCCGTTTCCGTAAAACTTTTTCCACTAAGTACGTGTCGGGTGCTGCTGTGAGCTGAATTTCATCACCGTAAAAAGCACCTAGAATTGGCCGACCTTCCAAATCTTGTAGCAGATAGGTTGTCGGTCTCGTTTTTGTACTTTAACAATTTTGAATAGTTCTGTACTCCAGTTTGGGTGAAATCCTCGATCGAATACTGCTTTATATTTTGATATACGCACAATGTCTCCAACCTTATACAACTTCTTGCGACTTTTAGAAACGCTGTTAGCGGTGTAAAGTTTTATTCTTTCCGGATGTTCTTCTGCCTCCATAGGTGTCATGTTAATAGCCCGATGCGGTGTATTATTGTATTCTTCCATAACCTTAGGCAAAATATTCACCCATTTATGACTGCCTTGCAAGTAAAATCTTCTGTACAATTTGTTTTTGATTGTTCTAATCAACCGCTCAACCATACCAGCTTTGATTGCGGAATACGTAGAGTAATGGTTTATCTTATATTTTTGCATAAGATTTTTAAAACAGCGGTTGTAGTACTCTTTCCCAAAATCCGTTTGTAGATTGATTTTACGTTATTTTCTCCTTGCAGCATTTTGTCCAATATTTTTTCATAGCATTTGTGACTTCTGATCCAGTTTTATTTTTAAAGGTTCAGCTAAAGCATATTTTGTGAAACAGTCCACTGCTATTATAATATATTTGTACCCATTGTTCACACGCGAGTAAGGCTGCATTTCGCACAAGTCCGATTGGATAAGATCACGTTTCACATGTTTCAGATTTGTATGACGACGCTGAAAATTTTTCTTGCAGGTTTAAATAATTCCTTAACGATGATTTCTTTACTCATTTTTGCTTAACACTGTTGCTAAACTAATAGGGTTATCTTTATCCAATTGCACCTTTGACATAAACTGAAGCTTTGGTTTGTAGTATTTGTTTTTTATAGCTGCTGGTGACGCCTCGTAAATCGATGCTATTGCAAGACCGAGCTCCTTCTCATTTGTCTCGGAAGTTGCAGTCAAATTAATAAAAAACTGTATAAACGTTTTAAAGTCAGATACAAGCTTATCCAATTTTTCATTTACATACTGTTTATTAACTGCATCAGATGGCTCAACTGGTTGAGCAAGCATTGCGATACGCTGGTTTCTTGCATTGAAGGCTTTATCTTTACGCTGTATATCATCAGAACTTTTTAGACAGTATGAAAAGACTTGATTCACGAGCTTGATTACAGATTTCTTATTAACACAATCACTATCTTCTTTAGGGTCCATTACATCCACTAGCCTTCGTTTACGAAAACTAATTGTTTCTTCTCCAGACTTGAATACTATAGTACTCCTCTGATTAACACAATCACCATCTTCTTTCGGGTCTGATGAATTCACTAACCTTCTTTGCTGCATATCGTACCCATCACCATCCAACGTTAGCACAAATCCTCGACCTGGAGGACCGCGCCGAATATCAGCATCTTTACGCTCTGAACGTCCGAAGCGGTCGATAGGCATTTTAAAACTGTGTAATTATTTGCTGAGCTCACTGTATTATACCTTCTTCTCTCAACTCTTCTATTATGGACACCATCTCGTTAATGTTTTCCTCGCTTGTATTTCCAGCTCGGTTGGATGCGTTCAACAATCTCAGCCGATCTACAAGTTCATGTACATTATTCCAGTAGACATATTGCACCGGCTTTGAATTTAAACTTTTGTAAAACCGATTAGAAAAGCCTAAACCCGCTCCCTTGACTGTTTTCTTCTCTTTGGCTGTTTTCTTTCAGGATTCCTCCGAAATTCGGTGAGATATTTTTGCACATATTTGTTAAACTTTTTGTTATTTGTTGGGAACCCGCTTAAATCGTGCACCGCAAATGGGTTAAACTTTCTTCTCAAAATCGACGCAGATTTGATCATTTCCAAGTAATTCGGCAAATCTTCATGCAAATTGAAATCGCCATCTTCGGGGCTGATGTCTTTGTAAACCAGCAGGTTGTATAAACCATTCGTACCTGGATATATCACATTATTTAATGTTATATCGCTAGTTTCCGGGTTAATTACCAATACACTTTTCCACAAACTCCATGTATCGGTTTCCGCATTATACTTTACTCCATAAATTGATTTGTCAATATTTTCGTCCTCGTCTCTAGCTAACACATCCGCATAGTAAAGATGGAACGGTTCTTCTGGAACGAGTTGTTTAATTTTCTTTATAGGTACGTCCATGTTTTCAACTTTAACCTTTGTTGTAGGTGTGGGAATTTTTCGGTGATCGATTGCAACTTGGGAAGCGGTTATTTCAAGGGATCAATCAATTGTTTGTGCATCTCTTTGAATTTTTGCTGAGATGTAGCGTCTCCCTTTTGTACGCTACAAACTTTTTCGTACAGCATCCTGCATAAGATGAAGACTGCGTTTATTCGCAATAAAATTGTTAACGTCCGTCATCATGAAACTTTGGATGAGAACTAGCGGTTTTGAATAATGTCAAATATTTATATACTCGTCGAAATTCTCCGATACCGCCCTTATCCAAATCAAAATCTTTCACAACAGTTATAAAATTATGTTTTGAGTCACCCCAACACTGTAAACACATTTCTTTAAATTTCGGATATGTCATGTCACCACTTATATGATCCGAAAAGATATGGCGAAGGTTTGTATCATCCTGTTTCCATAATGCGATTACATTGGCGTTATCTCTGAGTCTATGTTTTAAGGCACTAGCGTAAGTTTGACATAGATAGAACGAATCTATTGCTTTATGTCGGCCGAACGAGAAAAATTGAGTGATTTTACTTTGCTCGTTTGCAGGTATATCATCGAAAACCATAATTGAATCTTCTTTGGTATCTCCGGGTTCGATCAAATCATCGTAATTTTCAAACTCATGGTAACCAATTTCTTCTTTTAATGGTGTAAAACGTTTCTTAACAATTCGTATTTCGGTTGATACAAACTCTTCGAAAATACATAGACATTTTGAAATCTAAGACCGTTCTCGTGCAAGATCAGAGATATTAAAGCGTTGGTCTTCCCACAACTCGATGGTCCCACGAATATAGCTCGTATGTTAGACGGGAACAAGGACCATGTTTACCATCCTCTCTTGCACTAGCAATAGCAAAGTTATCATAATTCTGTATAGGTATTTTAACTTCTTGTATAGCATCACCCGTGTCTCTCACATTTTCCGACCTAGGAGCACCATTCTTCTTTTGAGGTTTACGGTGATCCAAATGCCTGCTTAACGTTCTTCTGGGTATACCATATAACCTACTTGCAGAGTTAACACTAATACCCTTTTGTATTTCACTAACTGCTTTCTCTAAAGATTCCTTGGTGTACATCTTTCAAATATAAGTTTAAACTGATTCAAATTGAAAATAATATTCTTTATATACCAGCATGGGCAGGGTGTGCACGCGCAGGGGTGCGCATGGGCAGGCGCGCGCAGGGTGCGCATGGGCAGTGTGCACGCGCAGGGTGCGCATGGGCACAGGTGTGCTTAGGTGTACACCGGAGTACGTGAGAAACTGTCTTGGATCACCAAAAAAAATCTTATTAATATTAAAACAACATAGATTTTATACAATTTTATTAAAAATATATATACAAAATATTTAATTGTGAATAAATCTATTAACAATTTCCGTAAACGGATTATATTCAAACATAGAGTCATGTATAATTAAAGCATAAGCCTTCATCGACGGTTCAAAATTTCTTGAAGCTTCTAATTCCATTCTTACATCAACCGTTGCATCCTTGATGCTTTCAAATTGATGACGACAGTCGATTACAAAGACAGGTGATTCCTTAAACCTGTTGTAGTCCATTAAACATTTATTTGACGATTTGTTCGGGTAGTATTTTTCCATAAAAGATGCATAAGACAGGTACGCTGGCAAGTAGTCATTCTGCTCGAAGTCCAAATTTAATCGACCTTGAGGGAACATCTGAGAGTTTAAAACACTTTGACATTGGTTATATTGGCATTCGTAAAGCTTGTAGCATTTTCTTCTTTCTTATCATATTTTCCATTTTGCAGCGCCAGTAATATCCACCGAGCCTTCTCTGTTTCATTCGATACTTTAATTCTCCATACTTGCGACTTTGATTGTGTTAGAGACGGTAATTCGTGTAGTTCCCATTTTCTGAATGCAACCATTATAGATGATTGATTTTGCATTTCCGAAAGCAGCGACGCCTTGGCAAAGTCGCTTAATGTTATATGCGGACCTCCCATGAAATACGTTGTATTTTAAACGTTACTGTATTTCCAATCGACTTGTAGCAATTTACGTCCGACTTGGATCTGATTAAAATCAGCTCTTGAGGCATGTTGACGATAGTTTTCTTGTAATCTTCAAAAACCCAAAATGGTTTTTAGCGGTATAGCACAACTAAACCGTCCATCTTGGAATATGGTATCGGGTTTCCACCCGGTATGTGTAATAGATTTTGTTTCTGATTCTTCCATGGATACTAAACCTTTAATAGTTCTTGTAATTCCAGGGATTCGACAGACATCTATTATTTGATTATTACCCAATTTGTATTGAATTTCCTCAAACAGAAAATATGGTGCATTTCTAGTAAATTCGTAAGCTTTAGGGTCTGGTTCTGCTGCTCTAATCGGGTCTCCAGTTGTTGACGCTTCCTTAATGTTTCCGTAGGCTTATAGGTACCCTTTATAAATATAAAACTTTCATGAGGGTATGTGATGTTATCACTGCTCTGGATTTCAATTGAAATTCTATCGTTGTTTTCTGCGTTCAATGTAAAGGAAGATATGTATAATAATCTTCCTTTATTATGGTCTCGTCTAATTTATAACCTCCAAACACATCCAATTTGGGCACGTCCTCATACTTTAAGCCTTCCAAGTTTAACGTTTTCATCACCGTGGAGATCTAAGCTGCGTTTACTTCTGCCTCCCATCATTTATAACTTTTAATCCCAAAGATTTTAAGAAACGTATTTCTTCTGCTGTAAGTCTCTCAACAACTTGACGCTTTGACGTCGTATTCACTTCTAATCGTCTGGGGGTGTTGTAGCATGCTTTATATACAAAATCGATAGGCATTTTCAGCTACTTTTTATTTCCAGTCTCACACAGGTGTATGTTTCCGGTGAAAAGTTTACCAATTCACCCAAATGATCGACTAGTCTGATTGTAATATTATCAATTTCTGTCACGCTCAGCGGATAATATATGATGTGGTTAGGTTCCTTTTCCAGATTATACCCGGGTGGTACAGATAGACTGAATTCGAATATGCTGTGCGTAAGAAAATTGTTTCTGAATGATCCGCTGGTGATATTGGTTTCCACAAAAATGTTTGAGACCGATATTATGTTCACTTGCTGATTAGCGATATGTACGGTATCTGCAGCCAATTTGCGGTTGGTAAACCCCAAGATGCTTCCAATATTGTTTTTACGGTTTGCCCCAAAATCAATCGGTATACTGCTTCGTATAGAACACTTTAATGTATTATTGTTGGCACTCAGTTTAAAATATTTTCAATGTTCTCGTTGATGTCCGGCTTCTGACTGAACCATTTTTGAAGACGTCCTGTATATATGCATTTATTTCTTCTAATTCGTATGATCCAGGTTCAATGGTTATTCTGCGATGCTCTGGATCATTAAAGTATAATATGTTGTTTCCTGATGTATGTTTTGCACAGTGTTACAAGTGTACAATCCCACTAGACCCAAAGCATATTCACCGTCTTGTTTCAATTTAATTGGTGGGTAAATGGATCCTGTCGATATGACATTACCATACCCGAACACGCTCACTGTTTTAGCCATTGTCACTAAGAAACTTTAACACTAAATGTCCACAATTGTATGTGTTGTAAGTCTGCTCCGGTACACTGTTGTAGTAAATTTTACAACCTCGAAAATATCTCTTTACTTCTTCCGGCGGTCTCAAGTCTCCAAACGAATCGTAGTAATACACGCTATTTCCACGTTTTCGGTACCCCACCCAATGTGTACCCGAACCTTTGGTGGTATCCAAATTAATCACTCCCGATTCGTTGACACGCTGTGTAATCTTCTGTAACTGATCTCTAGAAAAGACACCACGAAAATGAGGAATGTTAGATGCGTGTTTCCTTATATCTACATCGGTAAGAGCTCTTCGAGGTAACTTGCTTAGTTTTTTGATACTTTTTTACAAATGCCACGCCCCTGTTTGTACGGTTTCAAGAATAATGCTGTGCCTTTTTTGTATGGTTTTAGAAACATTCCATTTCCTTTTTTCCCAACGGTAATGGCCTCCATAGATCTGTTGTGTCGTTCGCTCTCCTTAAGCTGTTCGTTGGCTGTCTTGACATCATTTACTGCTTTAGCTATCCCCCAGCACCACCTGTTAGTGCTCCTAGAGCACTTAGTCCAGCGAATATCGGAATCAATGGTAGAAAACCTCCTTTCTGTGGAACGGGTATAATACGTGGGACTTTAATTTTGTTTCTCCCACCGGCTCCTTTTATGATTTTTTTACCAATTAGAATACCAACATCTAACAGCTTTTTCAAGTTGTCGGAACCAACTCGGTCTATTGCGGATCGTATTTTCTTCAAAATCCACCTTTAAAACTTATTTTCTTCTTTAAACCCATACCCATTTTCTCTTCGCTTTCATAGCGTTTGTCACAAACCAAGCTGCGGCTCTTTCCCCAAACTTTGCGTTTTTAGACTTAACTCTCCCCCAGGCTTCTTCTTCTAAAATTTTATCTGCTCGGTGTCTGGCTGGAAGATCGTCGGGGTACTTGGAGTATGCAATGTCGTGGTCTTTACACAATTTATCTAATTCGTTTATTCCAGGATCACCTCTTGCTAAGCGTTCATCCAACTTTGTACCAGGACCGCAGTACTGATAACCTGGAATATGCAGCTCAAACGGTAACCTGTTTATAGCGCTGTTGATTAAACCCTCTCCAGAACAGATAATCATGTGTTTACTCAAAAAAATCTCAAACTATACTAAATAAATAAACAACAACGAGTCTATTTATACTTTTTTCAAAAAAATTTACAATATATTTACAATAACAATACATTTATATCCATGTCTCTTGAGCCGTCTTTTATAAAATACTCTTTCTAGTTATCACCATAACCAGAATCTTCAGATTCCGACAAATTTAAACGTCTAAACATTTCCACTAATGTTCTTGTACGCATCACATCTTGCACAAATATATCCGGAAAACATATAACCAGCTCCAATGCATTTAGTGCGCTCTGATTCAATTCGTTGTAGAATAAAATATTGCCAATTCGAACTTCGCCTTCAATCAAGATTTTAATTCGTTTCTCCCTTCAGTCAGAGTATTAAACCGATCACAATCATTTAAATTAGAATTAGCAACAAACCCTACTAATTCGCTGTATAATGCTGGGAAGTCACGACTTTCCAACTGCTTAAGTTGATACTCAAACAACTCTCGCATATGGAATAGTTTACGGCACTCCAATTCGTTTATAACTATCGAGCTATTACCCATTATTATTTTTAACTGGAACGTTTCGTTCTCGGTTGATCCAGACACTGGTGACAGAGTGATAAAGAACGAACCTCCTAGTTGTATGTGTAGATCTTCCGTTTCAGTGCACCATTTAATCGAGTGTTTAGCACGTCACGAGAAAATACATTGATTTGAAATTCCACTTGAAAATTTGTAAATGCTAACCAATTTTCGTATGTCAATTCCAGAACATGGCGACCACAATATTTCTTGCTACACACCAATCGTAATACGGGTTTTATTCTCTGGTTTATAACAAACCCAATTTCCACATTATGAGGGTGTTCACCCAATTCACTTAAACTATACGTAAACTTATTAATCAGATTTTCGGTATACGAAACTTGTGCATCATTAACACCTGCAGACTCCATTGCTTTGCACTGATTTCACTGAGATGACTGAGAAGGATGATCTGCATATGCATCCTTTTAAATGTTTCAGGGTTGTTGTTGCGCATGCGTAAATTGTTCTCGGATAATTATACATGTAGTGCGTAAGCAAGAAGCTAATTGATTTTACCGACGTGAATAGACTGGTTTGGAATGTTACTCAAGGTTAAACGACGCTGGGTTTTTAAAAGTAAACTAGCTAATTATACCAACAGGGTATAAAAGCATGGTACGAGGCAATATATATTCAGTTTCTGTTTAGTCTTTGACTAGTTACAACTGTTAAAAGTCTTTGACCAGTTTTAATTTCTTTATAGAAAATGGCTTCCTTTGTCTGCAACGTCTGCGGGCTTCCTTCTCGAGAAGCGATAATTTAAAACGCCACCAGCTCCAGCAGCATGAGTTGGTATCAAATGAGAAGCCCGGCTTGTTTACCTGCGATGTGTGCCCGGCATCCTTCTCGCGGAGGGACAACTTGAAACGGCACAAGGATGCCAAGCATGGTGTGGTTGTCCCCGTTGCAGGTCCATCCGGGGTCAAGCGACCTGCTGCACCAACAGTTGAGGAACCTGCCCCCAAGAAGTCGCGAAGATGTGAAGAGTGTGTGTGGATGTGGCTAACATGGCAGCCCACCAGCGCTCCAACACTCACAAGACTAATACAAGTCGTGTCTTGGATGGAGGTGTGAGGTTGTAGCCACCGCTTTTAAAACAAGAGTAGCTACATACAGAATTAAAATGCTAATACTAGTGGTATGTATACTTTCAAAACATTGAATGAGTGTTTAACCTAATTATTTCTAGACATCTCAGAATTTTGCGTCAGCAGAAAGAGAGGTTCATCGAATTAGTTGGTGAGAAATTAAAGATCACCTATCCCTCAAGGTGAACTTGAGGTGTTTGGTGGTTACACCAAGATGGACAGTGTTGAAGATGTTAAATCTTTAACACTCGAAATGTTGTGGTCACCTCCTCCAGTAACCTTGGGAGATCTACAACCTTTATGGAGGTAATGTCGGCAAAGTCTGAGGAGTTCCAGGAGCGTGATTCTGGTTAGTTTCTACAATTATTGATTTTTCTAATTTGTAAGTTTTAGGATGGAGTCTGAAACAGGCGTTGTACTTGGAGATAAATGTAAACAAGTACAACCCTTTGCGTGGTCTTCGTACATCGAGCTCCCCAAATGGGTTCGAAACACCAGAGCAGTTATAAATATACAAAATGAGGACAACGCATGCTTTGCCTGGTGTGTTGTGGCTGCATTGTACCCCAGGTGCTCACGATCCGCAAAGGGTCAGTAGCTACCCCATTACAGCACCATTCTCAATTTGACAGGACTGCAGTTCCCGATGCCCATAAAGGATATACCCCGGTTCGAGGAGCAGAATGCTATAAGCATTAATGTTTTTGGTATAGAATGCAAGTCGATTGTGGGGCCGCTTCACTTTACAGCACGCAAGAGGGATCGGCACGTAAATTTGTTATATGTTCAGAAAGACGGAAAGGAACATTTTGTTTGATCAACAATTTAAGCGGGTTGGTTAAAACTCAGCTATCTGCCCGCACAGGATTCAAACAGTTATGCGATGGATGCCTGATATACTTTCATTCGGAGGAGGAGTTACACCGACATCCAGAGCACGAATGCAACCATATTGTGACTACAATGCCGACTGCAGCTAAATGTGTGCTGGAATTTGTTAATATTCACAAACAAATGACCGTACCGTTTGTGATATACGCTGATTTCGAGTCGGTGCTAAAACCTATTAGTACTGCTACTCCAGATACATCTTCTTCGTTCACGAATAGCATCCAGGAACACAAGCCGTACAGCTTTGCATACTACATAAAATGTTCATACGATGACTCGTTTAACAAGTTTGAGCTGTACAGGGGGCCTGAAGCTGCCAAAGTGTTTATGGAGAAGATGGAAGAAGAAGCTCGACGACTGGGTGAAATTTTAAAACAAACACCCCATGCTTCCAATGGAACCCCTAGATGAGTTGTTGTTTCATATGACAGTGGATTGCGGAATTTGTAAAAGCCTCTTGGGAGTGAAAGAGTTAGGGATCACGACCACTTGACTGGTCCTTTCGCTCCGCTGCACACCGCAATGCAATATAAAGTACAGGGTATCTCATTTCATCCTGTTGTATTTCACAATTTAGGCGGGTACGATAGCCATTTTATTGTGAAGGAGTTGGGGTATGATAAAGAGAGGATCACTGTAATCCCTAATAATAAGGAACGCTTCGTATCGTTCACTAAAAATGTGAGGTTATATGGTGAACAACCAGAGGAGTGTGATGGTGAGCCTGAAGGATCTGACAATACAGCGGTACAGCTCAGGTTTATAGACTCGTTAAGATTCATGGCTTCATCGTTGGACAAGTTGAGTCAGAATCTTGATACTACCCAGTTTGTGGAAACTCGCAAATACTACCCCGATGAGCAAGAGTTTGGGTTGTTGACGCGGAAAGGCGTTTTCCATACAACTATATCACCGATGCTGTAGTACTGAACGAGACATCATTACCACCGAAAAAACCTTTTTTAATAATTTAACATCTACGGATATCAGCGATGCGGACTACGAGCACGCACGGAAGGTGTGGAATACGTTTGGCATTTGCACGCTTGGGGAGTATAGCGATTTATACCTGAAAACCGATGTGCTACTACTTGCAGATATTTTTGAAAACTTCCGCTCTGTATGCAAGCAGACGTATGATCTGGATCCATGCCAGTACCTGACAGCTCCAAGTTTGAGCTGGGATGCGATGCTTAAACATACTGGTGTAAAACTGGAGCTGTTGATGGATATTAGCATGCATAATTTTATTAAGGCCGGAATCAGGGGAGGCTTGACTCAATGCAGTCAACGATATGCTAGAGCGAATAATAGGTATATGGGGAATTACAACCCTGACGAGCCATCCAAGTACCTAGCATATCTGGATGCTAATAATCTTTATGGGTGGGCAATGAGACAGCACCTACCCATTGGTGATTTTAGATGGATGGATGCTAGAAAGATTGCTCTCCTAAAAGAACTAATTTTGAATATACCTGAAACCAACGAGAAAGGTTATATTCTAGAAGTTGATCTGGAGTACCCCGAACATCTACACCATTCCCACAACGATCTACCCTTCTGTCCTGAAAACATGGTACCTCCATCACCCAAATCAAAGACAGCTAAATTGTTAGCAACTCTGTCGGAAAAGAAAACTATATTATTCATTATCGGAATTTGCAACAGTGTATGCGATACGGTCTAAAACTAAAGCAATCCACCGGGTTTTAGAGTTTACTCAGTCTCCATGGTTGAAGGCGTATATCGACCTTAACACCGGGTTGAGGATGTCGGCGAAAAACGCATTTGAAAAGACTTTTATAAATTAATGAATAATGCGGTGTTGGGAAGACTATGGAGAACGTGGACAAACGTGTAGATGTGAAAATCGTGACCCGGTGGGATGCTTCTGGTAAATGGTTGTGCGCGAACAAGCTAATTGCTCGACCAAACTTTAACAGTTGCTTAGTGTTGGGGGAAAATCTGGCGATTATACAGATGAATCGTGTAAAAGTGAAGTACGACAAGCCGATTTATGCAGGATTGTCAATTTTAGATCTGTCCAAAACGCTAATGTACGACTTTCACTACAGTACTATGGTTCCTCTGTATGGTCCCAGATTGTCCCTGCTTTATACAGATACAGACTCTTAGTGTATAGTGTGCAAACTGAAGACTTGTATAGTGACATTAGTGCAAACATTGAGCATTTTGATACAAGTGATTACCCTCCAAACAATAAGTACAATATACCGCGTGTGAACAAAAAAGTTGTGGGGAAATTTAAAGACGAGTTTTGTGGGGATTTGGTGTTGGAATTTGTAGGTAGTAGGGCTAAGTCCTACTGCATTATTAGTGAGAAAGACATTGTTAAGAAAATTAAGGGTGTTAGTCGTAATGTGGTGGCGGGGATTAGTGTAGATAGTTTTAGGGATGTTGTTATTAATAATAGAGATGCCCTCATGAATACGATGGTATCAATCCGGAGTAAGAAACACCAACTTTATACACAGCTTATTAATAAAATCAGTTTATCGGGCGCAGATGACAAGCGTTATGTCATCCCCGGAAGCATATCAACCTATGCATGGGGGCATAAGGATATTAGATAGTTGTTTATATTTTATTATGTATATATAGTATATAAGTTAGTTATAAGCATATCTACCCTCCCCATCCTTAAAATTTCCTTTGTTCCCGGCGGCATGTGTTTACCTCCACGTGGTGTCGTTGGACGGTAAAACATATTGTTAACAACAATATGTCTTATTGACTGAAAACACGTCTCCTCTTTTTACATTAATCTCTTTTGTTACACCTCTATTTTAAACAACCCATTAATCTTTTTTTTGTTACAGGTTAAACTTTCGGCTACACACAGGAAATAATGCTATACTTTGTAAAAATTGTAATAGTTTATTAAACTGTAAATTGGATAAATAAATTATTAAACTTTTGTGTTCTTAATTTTGTGTTGGTTAAAGCATATACCTTGGGTAGCGAAAAGGTTTTAAAAATGGAGTTAAATATATACGAGCAAAAGAGCTTAAAGTATAACTTTGCAGGGCGTGGTCCGATTTCAAATCTGTTTGCAGATTCGAATTCTGCATAAAATTCTAAGCTAACAAGATGTATCGCATGACTAAAAAATTTTATAAGAACGCTCAAAAGTCGCTACAGGTAAGAAATCTTAAAATTGGGGTAGCTCCTTGGGGTGATGATATCTAAAAATTCTTAGAGATTTGGGTAGCTGAGAAAATCTAATATTAATTGATACCAAACAAGGTAGGTTTATCTCGAAAGATAAAAAAATGGCTAGTCGAAGAAAACTTTTTGGTCCAGAATGTTAGCAGTAAAAAATCTTAAAAATAGGTTTATCACGTGGGAGGAAATGTGGATGCTCATTTATCTCGAAAGATAAAAAATTTAAGATATATTTATCTCGAAAGATGAAAAATGGTTAGTCGAAGAAAACTTTTTGGTCCAGATGAGTGAGGAAATGAGGGATTCTGGAGGAAATGAGGCGGTGATTACGCCATAAATACACTACTATTATTTGCAAGACACAAGACGAATATACATGTCTTGTTAACGACAGAAAAACAATTAAAATCAAAAGAGTTTGTACTAGAACGTATTGTTTAAGATTTTAAAGGAAGAAAGAATATATAAAGACAGGTAGGTAATTAATAAATTAAAATAGAACAAAATTGCAGTGATTTGAATAGATAATTAAATAACAGAATAAAAAAAAGCAATAAAAATGTAAGACTGGGGGTGCGATATAGCCAATTTTATTCAGCCTTTATGTGGTTCAAGTTACAAATAAAATAAAAAGTGCCACACTTCAAGAAGAAAAAATTAAAATACTGAGCAATATATCAAATGTAGGAAATAAATCTTAATTAATAGGAAGAATTATTAGTGAAAGACTTAATGATGAAAACAAACAGAACTCAAACAAAGGTAACCTGATGTAATACCAGCATAACAGTAATAAGGTGATTGTTAATGTAGTTATCATAAATAAGAATTTTGGTACTGAAGGAGTCGAATCGCCAATGACAATAAAAGTAAAATTGACGTATCACGTTGAATAGTACAAGAAAGGGAAATTATTAGATTCATAACGCGGTATTCATGCTTAGAATTACGCCAGATATTAGGAAAAGAGATGTGAATAGAGTTTTAGAAATACTTCAGGAAAGTACAAATATTACTAGTGATATTTATTACGTACTAAGCTTAGACGCCATTTATTACGTAGTCCCTTACTTAACTAAATAGTAAGGTTTGAACACGAATCTTAAAATTATAACACTCACTGTTTAGTCCTGCGGTAAAGAGCGCATCTTAGTGGTTTCAGTGAGGTCCAGTTTCTTGTACATTTTTTGACGTGATGCTGATCGATAGCAGTTTTAGCGCCCTAAAAGAAAAGTGTCGCAAAAGGTAAGAGGACGAAAAACTTGAGCACTACATCGACGGCATCCACGAAAACGGCATTACCAAAAGCACAACTGCGCTTCGTCAAATCCAAACCTAAAATGATCACATAATTCCCGGCGAATTAGTTCGAGGTCTAATAATAGTTTTATATCATTTCCCCCCAGAACATTTATACATAGTAAATTATTCTAATCCTACAATGTAATCATTAATTTATAACCTACTCGAGGCCGAATCCTGAAAACAGGGGGAATATATTACTGTTAAATTAAATATAGTAAATTGAATGCATATAAGAAATGGAAACTGGTTATCAAATAAATGAATAGGTATGTTGCAAATTTATTCACTTAACATGTGACAAATTAGAAAAAGATGTTATGTCATATGCCACATTTTGAGACATGGAGGAATAGTACAACCAGCTTTGAGGGTAGGGTCGAAGCTAAAATGATAGAGAAAGATAATTGCTCATGGCAGATATGAAAAACAAGTATATGTCACTACGAAGCAATAAAGAGTAACCACACAACGTCGAGTTGAACTATGAAAAACATATTTTTAGTATAGGTTAGAAATTACTGAACACGAACAGTAGATCAATTTTGACTAACTCTTGTAATTTATGTTATTGTCGAATGGATTGTCTTGCTACCACGGATTTATTTTTTTTCAAATTTATAGTATCTGAGGGATAGAAGTGTATTTATTGTATTCGTAAACAAATTAATTATGACAGTTCAGCAACTGAAAATATAGGTCAAGCCCAATGCACTTTCTTGCCACTCAGTTCACGTTCAAAAATGCCAAAAATGTATTTGTTAGTTTGAAATATTACACCAATTTATCTATTTCAAGAATCAGCTTGTTTATTCATTGCCTTTACTGGCAAGAAACGGAGCACGTTGCAATTTCTAAATGCATTTACAATTCCATGACGATTCCATTCATCGAAGCACGTAAGTGCCATGTACTTAGCGCTTATACATCCATGCCAACTACAAAAGTCAATCGTCTGTAGCTCTTGGTCATTTAAGTTAATACCGAAATAACTATTAAAGTACCTTTTTAAATATTAGTGTTCGTTTACCGAGAAACATTTTAAGTATGATTCAAAAGCCTCTCAAAATTGTATTGCAAATAATGCAATTTCATTTCCGCTCAAAAGAAGCGCTTAGACATTCGAACAATGCCTGGAAGTTAAATTCTTTTAAACGGTGGAATTTTCTACAAATTTTTGTTTTGTTTACAATTTGAATCTAACAATAAATTTACTAAAAGTATTCCGAATAGCTAGATATGTATTTGTTTATACACATATATCTTTTAATATTTAAAATTGGCATGCATATTATTTTAATTTTGCGCAATCTATTGATGCATATATGTTATATTTATTTTTAGTAAGTTTTATTGAACAATGAATAATTTTGGGAGCGAGAAACTCTAATTTTTTTTGTCGGCTAAAACAATACACAATGTGGGCATTCATATCTTATATTAACATGCACGTGAGTAGAATTTATCGGAAAGGCGTCATTTGAAATATTAATGGTAGTTAGTGGGTTTATGAAAGCGAGATGTTGAGTGACGTCATTTATATGCTGTTGCATCTTACAATGAATATTTGGAATGGAATTTTTTTTCTCAATAATAAAAATTTTTATTAATTTTTAATTAGTGTAAGATTTTGAGATGTCGAATCAACCACTGGAACTGTTATCCCATAATCTTCAATGCTTGTTAAAAACCCAATCTAAAACATCGTCTTCATTTCTTCCAGCTTTAGTTGGTTTTATTACAGTATTTGCAATTTTTTAGACGATGTCGTCATCAATATTTGTGACGTCATATTGTTGTGCAGTTGCCTCAAGCAGATTATTTAAAGTCTTGTGACTTTAACAATGCTCAACAATAAAGTACTTATGGTACATATATTGAGTAATAAGTGAAGAATGTAAAATTGCTTTATTTTTAATTGTTTTTGAGAATGAATGTATATGGACAAAACTGAAGATTTAGCTCTTTGACAATAATAGATGTTATTTATGTGGGAATTTTTACTACTGAACATATTTTATACATAACGTGAGTTAAAGTTCGGGCTTTGGAAGCTGCGTTTTTAAAAAACACTTCCAAACTTCTTAACAAATTTATTTGATTAAATAGAATTGAATGTAGAATTTTACCAACTTAGTTAAAATTACTGTAAGTTCAAAAAAAAGAATTAATTGTACTATTTTGAGTAGTCTAAGCAACTGCAATGTTAAAGCTGAATACTTTGACTGACTGCCGGGTGGTGGGGCTTACGGGCTATTTATGATTTCCCTGCCCCCTCATATGGCTGTGGGAACTTGCAGAGCTCATGTCTGCTTATTCTTAATTCTATTCATTGCTACAATGTTATAATCTTATTTTCTAGTTAATTGCGGTATGTTGACCGTCTGTGACCTGCCACCTGCAGTGTCACTATCGTCTGGGATGCAATGTATTGCATTCGTTCTCATGAACTGTTAATAAACTTTAATAATTGTCCTTGTATTACATTGTTGCACTTCACTTAGTAACTTCTTAATAATTTCCTATTAGATTTTATTTTATAATACATACATAATTTGGGGGATATGTAACTTGTCTGTTTAAAAAAAGACGCAATGACGTTGATAAAATGTGTACAAAAGTATTTAGCTTACAATGCAAATAATACCACAGTAGATGTTCAAAATGATTTCTTACAGTTTGATCAATAATGCTTGAAATGTCGCTTTGATGTAAACTTTCAAACCGTCAAAACGATGGGGATTGTTTTTAAAGGCTACACTTTTTAAATACAACCAAAGGAAAAAGTTCCCTAGTGTAATAATCTATGGATTTTAGACTCCACGACCGTTTTGATATCAAAGGATAACCAAGAAATGCCCGTAGTATGTCTAGCGTTTCATTAGATGTATGACACGTTGCGTCATTCTGCTTGAGCTAACATTCTCATTGGTTTAAATTTAACATTACAGCAATTTGTTCGATTAAGTTGTAATAAACCACGTCATACACAGATTGTCAGAGATAGAGACCCTATTATACGATGTTGGAAGATCGCACACAAAACACCAATTTTAGGTGCATGTAATGGTCGTTCATGAAACGCTTAATATCTAAGCGAAATCACAACTGGTTACTAAAATAAACACGATTCACCATTTTAATATTGTTTTTTAAACAAAAGAACAAATCCAATGACAATACCGTAAACTTTTATCGTGGTCTGCTCCTTTCAGTTTATGAACGACACTGGTGATGTAGGCATGCAGATGTAATTTTTTAGTAGCCACGAAAGTAGTGAAGATAAACGTTCTTCCACGTCCTCCACAATTTCCACATTTAAAGGTTATGGCCGACCTGTGCCTTTTCGATCATCTACACTCCTACTTTTACAAAATTTACTAATTAAATGTGATATTGTTGACTTTTTAGGAACTCTAGACTTGGAAAATTTTAACCGAAAAGCATTTTTTATTCGTTTGTAAGATTGGTACGCGCACTAAGTGTCAATAATAAACATGCGTTTATCCGTTGGAAACGATACTGTTTATACTATAAAAACGAAAGGATGCTGAAATAGCAGTAGTGCATGAGGACATTTCAACTATTACAGGCTATTGACCTTGAGTACATTGTTGCCAACAATATGTCGGCGAAATAAACATTTACGTATGCTTAACTTTTGTTTTCTCAATCTTAGGGTTACGTCCTCTTTGAAACACCCTTGGTTGAGTTTCTTAACAGTTTTCACAATGATAAAAAGTGAATCTTTCCCTTGGCAAAGGAATACTAATAATTATTATGTCCATGACTCATTAGAATAGAGTGGCAATTAGTAAAACAAGCAAGTAATGAATTAAAGATCAGATTTGTCATTAAAAATGAGAGTTAGTTGTTGTTCGATTTTACTTAATGTAATAAATGATATTTGTTGTCCTTTTTCTCTCCAGAACTTATATCAAATACAGACACAACAAGTTAGCGACGAGGAAAAGTACCAAATAAGAATCAAAACCACACAAGCATGAACGAACAATTTCGACGGCTTTCATTAGCAATTACTTTCAACCAGTAAATTATTGTGGATCAACATCGCAATCAATCGCCGTATATTAGTCCCACTGCGTTCGTTCCGTTTGAAAGCTTAATTCGAAAAAAGGAATTTCAAATGTTACCGGCAGCGCTTTGAAAACTTTTTCAAGTTAAAGAATGCGTTTCAAGATAAAAATTGTGCGACACAAATGTTACTAAGCTCTGTTGAATCTGACACATAGAATCCTCGCAGCATGGTAGCGCCAAAAACACCTGCGGCATTTGATGATGATTACTTTGTGAGGACCTTAGAAAAGTATTTATGTCCAAAGGAAAATATTCTTGTCTCATAACATAAGTTCTTATGCAGATATCAACTTGAAAACCAATAAATACATTGCAGAGTAGCATTGAAGAGATACTTAACAGCTTAAGGAACTGGAAATATTTTTGCCGTCGTGACCTCTAAAGACATACATACACCTACATTTAGTTGTTAACGATAAAGGAAGTTGCATTCAAACAATATCGACACATCGTGGTACATATCGCATCCTGTACCAATATGGACGATAGTTCAAATTCATTACAGATAACGCTCCCCTAACTAGAATTTTTTATCAAAATCCAAAACTTCCGTACATGACACACGGAAGATTATTGCGGTATGCAGCATATTTTCCGGAATTCAATTATAAAGCTGAATACAAGAAGGGAATTAAATATACAAATATTGACTTTTAGAGCTACCCTTGCCCACATTAGTCCATCGTTTGACAAGATTTTAAATAAAAAATGTAATCAATTTTGCTATTCCACTGTATTTAATATCAACTATACAGCTGACTGCCGATTCTATCAGAACTGCCACCGATGAAGATGCTGTTTTATCAAATATAAAAATCAAGCGCTTATCAAATAAATCAATACCTAGCGATGGATACATGTTGGAAGATTGAATTTCGTTCGGGGGCGAAAGTGTCTTAGTATCATCTAAACTGCAAACATTAGGTCTTGCTGATCTTCACAGAACCCACATAAGGATAGTAAAAATGAAACAATTATCCAGAAAACATTGGTATTGGATAAATATTGATAGAGACGTAGAAAACATGGCCAGGTCTTACCAGGCGTGTGAGTCCATTCGTTCTTCACCAATAAAAGTCCTCATACACCGTTGGGAAGTGCCTGCAGAAAATTGGGGCAGAATCCATTTAGACTATACCGGTCCATTTAAAGGTTTCTATTTTTGTCTAGTTGTAGATGCTAAGTTAAATGGTTGGAGGTTAACCATTCCGCCAACATCCGCGAATACCGTGAAATTGTTGCAAGACTTTTTTGTTTTAATGCATTTCCAGCAGTGGTCGTATCCGGTAATGCAACAATCTTCTAAGCAACTTATTTGTATCGTAGCAAAGAAAATGGGATTTTTCTAGAATTCACGGCTCCAGGACACCCTGCTATAAACGGGCTACCAGAACGTAATGCATTCAAAAATAAACTAGAGGTTATGACAAATGAACTGGAAGTATGGCTAAGAAAGTACAAGAAATTGTTCTAAGTATAGAACCACATTACTTGAAAACGGGTAATATTTCTTACTATTTTATAATGTTCCAAATTTCCTTTCCCGATAATATTATACTTAAATTTAATACAAAACCAGTTCCGTCGCATGCAACAGAATAATTACTTTGGTGTTCGTTAATTTCTTACTGCATAAGTGCAAACCATTTACAACTTACATTTAAAATCAACGTCTACATAATTATAAATCATAAGAAGAAAACTTTACTCATGGTTTAATTTCCAGTTCATCTTTAAAATTTTGGGACGTCCAGAAACAACAGTTTCCATTTTTTCTACAACTAACAGCAGCTTCCTTAATACAAAGCAAAATCCAGAATATTTGTGAGATGAACTCTCAAGTTACTAACCCTTTTGTCCGATCGTCACGACGTTGAATCCACGAACACGTTATTGAAACCTATCCTACACTTGCAAGCGTAGTTCAAAAATAAGTCGCGCGTCGCGTGTTTTTTCCTCTGCGACGAAATCTAAGTTCGCATATTGAAGCTGTGCAACTTTCAACTTCTTTTGTTTTTAGGCTGTCGTTATATAACATTTCTCCCTTCTTGTAATGCATGTGATTCAATGCAACATATACTTGCACACAATAATTCAACCGAGGAGCACGAGCACACCTATGTAGCTACCAATGCTCTCTAATCGCGGTTAAAGTTCCGTTCCAACAATGTATCATTTTAATCTACGCCGAATAGCAAGTTATTGTACGATAATTATCTGTTTATAGTTTATCTTTCTGGGGTAAGGGCATACATAGCCTCTTGTCACATTTAGATATGTCTTTATTTGCGGTTTTGAAATATGTTATCATCTTAGATTATTTCGTTTACAATATATTTAAAAGAAATAATGTTCTGCCTTATTGTCTGAATTAACTTTATAGAAACTAAATTTTGAAATGCCATGATTAATTAACGTTTATTGTTCGTATAATCTTAATTTACGGGATGCGTCTATCTACATTCTGTCTATCCAAAATTTATATTGTCCCTATTTAAAGTAACGCGAACGCGTTACATCTTGATATATTACTAGAATGACATCTTCACTAAACGTTTTATTAATGACTTAAATAGTGTGCAGTTTAAAATGAAAAGCTTATGATTTGCTTCTAAAATTACAGACGGTAGATGAAGTACCTGTGTAGAACACAGAATGAAGTCATGTAACAAAATTAATTTGGCACATAGTCAAATTGTGTCCGTGGAATTAGGTATATTTTTTTATTAACATACAGGCACATGAACTTCTTTGTTGTTTTCATAGAACTTATTAACGGATGTGTTTACCTAAAATACATATTGCTATTTTTTATCATACGTATTGGTTAAACTTTTATAGAATCTTAAAATTCTGTTCTGAATTAGGTCAGAAACCTATAAAATATATTTCTTAATTCATGGTTTCTACTGTATGTACCTTTTAGAATATTATGGTTTACGTAGTTGTTTTAGCAGTTTTCTATATGATCGAAATAAAAAAGTTTCAATAGAAAACATTTCATCTAGTTTCTCTGAAATTACTTCTTGTGTGTCATAAGCTCAGTTTTAAGACTTTTCCTTTACTTAATTGTGGGCCGGACATTCAAAGGCTACGAAATATGTATCCGAAGCTTTGCTGATCAGGCTCAACTTTATCGTTTATTTGATCCTAAACCTGTTCATGGTACTTCGAATTATACAAACAAGGATCTCTTGTCCAAACGCATATTTTTCGGATTAGAATTAAAACTAAATATTAAAAATGCAATATTATAGCATTCATGCTAAATTTCAGTAATGAATTAGCAACACACAGGTTGTAATTCACGGCCAAACGTTAGAAAATCAAAAAAACTCAAAAATTTAGGGATCATATTTGACATAAGCGTCAAAGCAAAATTATATCAATAGCATATCGTTTCTCCGTTAATTTTTTATATAATTCTCGTTCATTCATCTCCCAAGACAAATCTGATTGAATAGAAAAATCCTAATCTTTTTAAATTATTTACTCTTTCATACTTTCCAATTCCTAGTATATGACCTAATATGTTTTACCTCAAGTATCTGCAAATTATTTAAGAATTCTTAATCTCCGTAAAAGTGAATACAATTTTTGGAATTTAATGATGATTTACGTTGAACACGCGTTTTGCTGTATCCATCTCTTGAAGGCGCCTTCCTACCTAGAACGTTGAACTGTGAATCATAATAATTATTTTAAATATCTGGTTTTGGTTTTGTTTTAGAGAATTTAATTTGCATAACTTTGCATTACATATGTTGATACACGGTACTGCTTGTGCCATAAAACGGTAGCCAGTGAATAAAGTTATCAAATATGCGGAGTGACTGAGATATTGTTTTGTTTGTTTATTTGTATTTAAATATTTTGGCAACGAGTTCGACTCTTTTTAAAAGTGCTACTAAATAGCGAACTGTGTCTGTTTCGAGAAATACGGGGGTTACTATTTCCTTTTTTAATTCCCTGAGTTATATATTTCAATGAATTCATGTTCCCTGTGATTTAGTTGTCTAACTGGTCTTTTTCAGTGCCCCGTTGTCATTTTAGCGTCGTCAATGAGATGGAAATGGATAGGGATAGGTGCGTAGGTATTTTAAGAATATGCTAGTGGACGTTTTACGTTTCGGTTGCGATGTTTTCTACCATTTTTGGTTTCATACCCAGTTCTTTTATAATCTCTTTGTTTGTTGTGAATCTGTAGGCGTCAATAGTCATACGGTACATGCCCATTTCAAATTCTTTAAGCTTAGTCAGCTCACTGGAACGTTTCTCTCTTGCACACATTTCTTTCACCTTCTTTCACCATAGTTAGCTTGGCAGTTTAGGCGTTCTTTATTGATAATCTTATTAATGTGTATGGCCGCGAGCTTGGCAACGTACCTTTTAGCGTATTTGGCAAAATTGTTGTTTACGATTGAAGACAATCCCCATGTAAATGATGGAATTTTTTATTTGCGCGCCAATTTTACAGGAGTTGTTTATGTTGTGTTTGTGGGTTAGAGGTGTAACTTCTCTTTTACTGTTATTGATTTGAAGGCGCTAATATGTTGATTATTTGCTTATTTTGATAGTCGAACACTCTGCAGCTACTACAGTTATATTACTAATTTGTGAAATTGTTGTAGGTTTTCGGGCCAAAGAATGTTTTGTAGATGTTTTCAAAACTGCTCCGATTTGATCCAACTCTATAGCGTGGCTTATCTTTTCCTTGAGGTTTTTGGTCACGAATATGTCGTTTGTGCTTTAGGAATGTACGGCGTCGTTTCTCGGCTCTTTCGGTTTTCTAGCATGTTAGAAACCAGTACGTTAAGAGTAGCAAACTGGGGAGAGCTTAACTTTCGCGCATGTTGCATACGTATTGCCTACTTTTATTGTTGTTGTAAGACGTCCTCAGTTAAGTTCATTAGGGGGTGCGGTACTATCATTTGTTTAAATTTCAAAATGATTCTAGCGCCCCATGTCTTGTACGTATTCTGTATGCCTAAGAGTAAAATGATATGCGTTCGTTTAGTTTTTGCTTGTGCTGTTTTGGCAAGGTCTTTCCGTTTCACTATAAATTTTTCTCTGAATACAAATTGAATGTTAGGAACTTTGAACGTTTTTCTAAGACGTTTTGCAAATCGTTGTTGATTAATTAGTTTTCCGAATAGCTTGAATTTGGAGTAAAGCAAGCTTGCTTATTGGTCTTGATTTTTTGCTTTTATGGGATATTTTTCCTTTCGTATAAGTGAGTATTTTTAGAAACTGATAAGCGTTGTTATTTGATTATTTTGGTGAACTTTCATAATTTTATTAATAAGTGTACGTTACAATGTCTTTTTATTAGACTCTCTGTCTGTTGTGTCACCGGCAGAGTATTTCTAAATTGACTTGGTGAGTGTTGCGCGATGCCCTTCGGCCATTCCTACTTCCCGGAAAACCCACTTGTTGTTATTGAAGATTTTCATTGTTTACTTTACAGAGGGACTTGCTTATTTTCCACATTTTTGTATATCTACCTCATTTTGAGAATCGATTAAATCAACGCGTCAAATTTGTTTGTCCCTTTTATTTTATTACTTTTATACTTGTTCTGTGATTATTTATTTCATGTGGAGCGATCTTTGTCTCCAGGAACCTCTTTTTCGCCCTGTATTTTTTTAGCGCATTTCTCTCTTCCTGCATTAATGGTAGCTGTATAAGCCATCATTTATATATTTTTTCTAGTTTTGAGGATACTAGTTTGGAGTATGTGATTAGCAGTTTCGTCCAAAGGTTCGTAATTTTCGTGATGGTAGCTTGACATTTGGTTGAAGAGTTCAATTGATAAATTTTACTGCAGGTTTCCTGGTTGACGAATATTTTGTAGATATTTTCAAAATTACTGCGACATGATCGACTCTAGATCGTGACTTACATAGACTAAATCTTTTCTTTGAGGTTTTTTGAATAATGAGTAGGTCGTTATAGGAACATTTGGCACAGTGCTAAGTCAGAGATTGATGATGCTTCTGTATTGGTTATTATCTCTTGACTTAATTTAAGTAGCTTTTGCCACGCATATCGATCCTTCCGATCAAGGTCCCGCATGGTATCTTCTTTGGGTCTTTTTGTTTAATAATCATGTGGTCATGTTTTCTATAGCCTTGATTTGTAATATGTACTAGTATAAATTTATGTATTTTCCGCAATAACCGTATATAATAAGCCAATCGGTTTGTCAATAGTTGTTTGTCTTGTGCATAAAGATTTTTGAAACATTAATACGCAATTGCGTTCTGTTCTAAACTTTGTATTGCCAGCTATGCTGGAATTTTTGTGGAAAGGTTTCACCTGTGGGTTTTATTTATTAGCGTTGTATAGATTTGGGTGTTTTCTCATAAATGACTAGAATTCAGATTCTCTTTTAATTAAACGCTTTCCCTTTCAAGACAGTACGTTAGGTTTTTATGTTGAACTTTTTATGTGGTATATAGGCTGTTTTTATTGCTTTTAAGATTTCTGACATAGGTTCTTTGAACACCATGTTGCGAATTTCGCTTTTTAATCTGTGGCCTGGAGTTGCTTCTTTCTTTGCTGGTTTTTTCGGTTTGACATTTTCACGTAAGAGATACTTTCCTATATTTTTGTTTGCTTCTTCTTGGCGTAATTGTTGCTCATGTATATATTATTCGGCTTTCATTTTCGTTTTGTAGCCAATGGAGACCGTTCTTGTGTGAAGTGAGTTTTATAGGTGCTGCACTTAGGTACGCGTGACAGATTGTATGAACATTATTCCAGTTGTGTAATTTTCTCTACGCCGAATACACACTAATTTAGTCTTTAGTCTATAGCTGACATAGTCTTGTAGCTGGCAGCGAAAGCTTTATGTTCGAGCATTGGGCTTTAGTTCCACTTTAATCTTTCAGTTACATATTGACATCTTACATGTTATCAATTTCCTCGCCCTTAACATTTTCAAGTAATAAATATGTTCTGAATCGCTTATAGTTGACTTCACTTTCAATGACCAAGTCGTTTCCTTCTTCTGTGAATAGTTACGCGCCAATTTCGCTGAGCCCCCTTTTATTTCCATGTCCAATTCCTTTTCAATATCAGTAGGGTAAAATCAGGCTATCCACCGCCTCATTTCCTCATTTCCTCACTCATTTACATGTAAATTCCCATAAGGAGGAAATGAGGAGGAGGGATCCCTCATTTCCTCACACATCTGGACCAAAAAGTTTTCTTCGACTAACCATTTTTCATCTTTCGAGATAAATATATCTTAAATTTTTCATCTTTCGAGATAAATGAGCATCCTCATTTCCTCCCACATCTAAACCAAATACTTTTTCGTCTAACCAATGCATCTTTCGAGATAAACCTATCTTGTTTGGTATCAATCAATATTAGATTTTTCTCAGCTACCCGAATCTTTAGGAATTTTTAAGATATCATCACCCCCAAGGGAGCTACCCCAATTTTAAGATTTTGTACCTGTAGCGACTTTTGAGCGTTCTTATAAATTTTTTTAGTCATGTGATACATCTTGTTAGTCTAAAATTTTATGTAGAATCCAAATCTGCAAACAGATTTGAAATCGGATCACGCCCTGCAAAGTTACCCCTTTAAAGCTCTCAAATCTTATTAAAATTTTTGCTCGTCTATGACATATGCTTAAACCAAACATCTCCAAAAATCAAAAACCGTGGAGATTTTAGAAATGAGTCCTTTATATGCCATAAGTGCTTAGTATTTAAAATCATTTTTCAAACAGTAATGTGCTTTTCTCAGAATGTTGCAAAAACCCATGACTTTTCTGGTTTTAACATAATTACATGCACAATGCTAAATAGTTGGAAAATACATAGACAAGGACAAACTAATCGCTTTACAATTATGTGACGTATAGTGAAAGTAGCATAGAGGACAAACTAATTGCTTTACAATTATGTGACGTATAGTGAAAGTAGCCTTTCTTTTTATTAATTAGCGGGTATATGATTTGAGAAATACAATAGATATGCTCGATGCTAAATGCTTGGAAAATACAAGTCGTTTCAAATCAATTTCTTAACGAGCATGTGAATCACATGTGAAAACTGTATATAATTTCTTTTTTTGGACTTTCTATTAATTATGTTTGTGTATTAGAAATTGATGAATAATTGCAGGATACAAATTTTAAATAAACACTTTACTAAGGGAAACACCGAACTTGTTGTATAAAGAATACTTACTAATAAAGCAATTTAATTTTAAATAACTTCTACGCCATATTTTTCGAAAATGGCATGCTTTGGAAACAATCGAAGATTGCCGAAGACACTCGAAGAGTGCACAAACGCGGTCACTAAACCACAATTACTAATCGCCTTTATAGGTTTAACATTTCTACCATTACCAATGACTTTAATTTCTTATTGGAGAGAATCCTTATTCTCCCACGCACTGCTGCGTAGCTGGATGCCCACCCTTTTTGGGATATATGCTCGTTATAGGTTGTAAGACCCTCGGTTTTACTTAACTACACTTCGTGAGATCCCTTTAATCTTTTTTAATCGTGTCCTTCTCGCGCACAATACAGTAGGACTTAGCCTTACTACCTACAAATTCTAACACCAAGTCACCGTTAAACTCGTCTTTAAATTTCCCCACAACTTTTTGTTAACATGCGGTATATTGTGTTTATTATTTGCGGGGTACACCACTTTAAACCTAAAAATAAAAACAGGATAGTTTAATACGTCTATTAATAATTTATGGTAATGTTGGCGGTACAAATATGTAAAAACAAACTTTATCAAGAAAAATATAATGTTTTTAATAGAATACATACATGTATTGATAACATCTATAAACCGCTGTGGTAACCAGAGTCTGACGAATCTGGGATAGCCAAATCTCTAAACATTTGCGCAAGCGATTGCCTTGCAGTTGCATCTTTTAAGTACAGAATGGGGAAACATTTAATAAGTTCCAACACTGTCAAGTAATTTAAATTGCTGCAATCATTAGACAGAGAAATACTGGCACTGCTCTCTCCCTCTAATAACGTTTGAACCCTTTCTTCCTCCGTTGTATTTCCACATACTTTTTTTATATCACCAACAAATTTTTCGTAAAATTCTGGAAAGTTTCTACACCTTAACTCAGCCATTTTAAAACAGATCAATTCTCGCAAATTTAATAGCTTGATGCACTCGTACGCAGGTAGCACAATAACATTCCCGTCTTTCGTAATCACCATATTACATAAATTCTCTTTTTCAAAATTGTTCAAAAACCATATACTTCTATTAAAGGCTGTGCTCAGCTGCAATTTGAAATCTTGATCCAATTGTATCTCAACAACATCGTTTCCAGTAGTCAAACCATTTAATCTGACTTGTTTTGAGTCTTGAGCAAATTGGCGAATTTGAAATTCCACTTGAAAAGTACACAATTTCTTCCAATCGAAGTAAGAGAATGTTATCGTAGAATCAGCACAAATACCACTACAGCAAATAACTTGGATGGCAGGTTGAAGACCACCATATAAATCAAAACCAACTTCTAATATATGGTGGTGATAATTTGGAGGAAATTCGCCTAACCTATAGGTTGACTTACCAAATAGTTGGTTGATATTTAATTGTGGTACTCGCACATCACTTGTAACGTCAACACAAGAAAAATTCATCTTTAATTTATAATTTTAATCAAACTCGACGATACTTTGACGACTAATGCACTGGAACATGGCTCTCGCCTTTTATGCCGATAGTCGAGCGTGCGCAGCTCCTTATTATATTAGTTGGCGTTATATGCAAGTCTTGACTGGAAAAGTGACGTCTATAATTGTTTTATAGTGGGTTTTACCTGTATGTATTTAACCACCAACGCCATTTTTAGAATTATTAAACAAAATTACTCTTAGCAGTATATTTAATATACCATCGTGTAAGATTTCAATTATAATTGTGTTTTTCCTCAGGTTTTCAAATCCCTCGGAATTTTTTTCAAATCGAATGACACCTTACTGATTTGCAGAATAACCTTTTGCAAGCACCGTATATAATTCATCTTTAATCTATTTCTAAACCGTATCGCTCTGTCTTTTGAGATAAACCCCTGGTGTAACCTATAAATTAGTATAGAATTTTCCTGGGGAATTGAAATTAATTATCACGTCTTTTAAAATCAGTTCCAACAAAGACCTGTATATATTGTATTAATATTCAAAAACCTATCAGCAAAACACCTTTGCATTTTTATTTAGATTTAGCTCGATAATAGAGTTAAACTCCAAAAATATTTAGGGATCCCTCCTCCTCATTTCCTCCTTATGGGAATTTACATGTAAATGAGTGAGGAAATGAGGGATTCTGGAGGAAATGAGGCGGTGGATAGCCTGATTTTACCCTACTAATATCTATCATCTCAGAGTAATTTTCATCTTTTTTAGGATTATTAGGTGACAATTTTTTTTTTTTTGTTCGGATTTTGTTATGTTTGTTTGTGGGCTTGTTATAGTACTTTTACTTGCTATTCTAACAAGTCTATTTTGATCTGTAAGTAATTTTCTTTAAATTATGTATTGTTTTCGAACTGCCTTTGTTCTGAGTACTTTAGATTCGGGGTCTCGTGGCCATCACTCTAATTTTTTTCAGTAAGAAAAATGTAAAGAAAATATTCATATGGTAACATTAATTTTTAAATTATACTGGAGTAACGTCACCTTTGTTGTAGGCATTACTATTATTTCACAACTATATTTTCAGTGTAGTATTTAGTATTTTCAGTATTATTTGGGGTATATGCGGAGATCGCTGAAATTTTAAAATATCTGTAACTGTCGATCGGTCTTGCAACAAAACTAACTCTCGTCAAAAATAATACCAAACACAGTAACCAATCTATCTTCAAAAGTACTTACTCTGGGTAAGTAATTGAGCAGAATGTGATAGCTTTTGTTTCCTAAAGAACTACTATAATTTTTATGAGTTGATTAACGGGTACCGGAAAGATATTGTATTTGAACTTGCCCGTAAAGTATTTCTTCTGTATTTTGTGGCAACTAGTTTTGTTATAAGCCTATTCGTCCGGTACAATGTCACTTTCTGAACAGGTCACACACAGTCCATTATCCATCGTTTCCTATTCTTTTTGTTAATGGGTGTTCACGGTCGTATTTGTTGAATTACTTTACGATCCATCATTTTGTTAAATGATTATGACCTATCTATAAGTTTTCTGCTTCAGTGTCGCTGATATTAGATATTCGTACATCGTCAGTCACAAACAATCACACGTGACATTAATTTCTGATCTCCAGTCGTTGAATGATGATTTCTTACTACTCTATAATGCTTTTTCACAAGGTACAGTTTACAGACCTACAACTTGATTATGTATAAATTAGATTGTGGAATGTAGGTAAACTATTATCACCGTTATATGAATTTTATTTGAATTAAACCGTTTACCTTTGTATTGTAACTAAGCATAACATTTCTCAAGCTATATTTCCAAGCATTTCTCCTCAGAACGCCACTATAGTCGGTGTATATATATATGATCTAGGCATTTAATTGAAGAGCAAGAATTTTAATTGACATCATTGTGTAATTTAATTGATGGAAGCTACTTTAAAGGTAATTTAGAGGCACAAGTAGCTAATTACTATCGAGAAGATATTTTCAGTTAATTGTATGTATGTATTTTTTAAGATTAATAAGACTTAGAGAAAGCCATGGAAATCATAAACCTCTCATGCCACCATAAAGATCTTTGAAGGTTGTAATTGTCGCAATTAATTGTCGATAAATAAATTCTTGCGCTGTTTTTCTATGGGTATGTCATGTTTTAATCAGCTTAAAAATGAGCGAGAACCGCTGGACAGTGTTATTGTGCACCCATTTCACTACTGCACATGTCGTGAATGTTCATCACTAGAACCTTATTTTAACATCTTTAGCATTTCATTTTTCCTAACATTAATTAAATATAAAACAGAATATTTTCCATTTCAACTTCATTTAATAACACCGTTGTTGTTTGAACTTGTTTAACGCCTTTTCTTCTTGTAATTAAAGAAAAAACCGAACATAACCTGTTTTGACAGCATGTAGACTATTTCATGACGATAAATGATTAACTGCTGTAGGATTTAGAACAAATAGTTCTATGTTATTACGTTTTTGACACACAAACTGAAGTACTCGTTTAATGTTCTCGTTACAATAGCAGAAGGTATTTTATTATGCATTGTCTTCTACTGACAATTCTGAATACTTAATTTATTACTGAAAATAATATAGTGTAAAAAGAATTTGCGTACTTTCACCACCTTGTAGTATTTTTTGCTAGCCTCTCCTACAACAGTGTGCTACTTATGTATCGTTCAGTTTTTTAAGTCATTTACTAGATATGATTATTTGTGTATTGTAATTTTCGATTAAACTTAGGCTTGTGTTTGTATTACGCCTTTGCATATGAAATGTCCGATTTATTGAACCTGAAAAGCATAAGTCGTTTTGATCAACTTGGCTTTGGTTTAATTTGCTTTATATTTGACATATAATAAACATTCATTTGTTTCTAAGATATATGAAAGCGGAGAAATAACATTAGGTTTCACTAAAGTGCTACTGTGATTGTATCAAAGAAAGCTACGACACGCAAATATGAGGATTGCAGAACAATTAGTTTAGCGCCGTATACATAAAAGGTGTCCAATTTTATTCTAGAAATGCAGTTCGGTGTCTTAGGATTACTGATAGAAGTAAAATAAAAACGAATAAGTAGACATGTGTATCCTTTTTTGATTTAGAAATTTGACTGCCGAAAATATATTGTGTGGAATATTTTAATGAAGAGTTTGATATATATATATATATATATATATATATATATATATAAAATATATTGCTCTGAGGTTTAGCCCACGTTGGGCGCCATTTTGTTCTGAAGCATTCTCTGGTGTGCCTCACTAACTAATTCAAGCCCCACAAATTGGGTGCCATGTTGTTACGAAGCTTACCTGGGACGAAAGCTTCTTGCTTATGTTGATATCAAAATTTTCTCTTCCTTACTATATACCCTTACTATCTTTCATATCCTACCGTGAGTTATCTGCATCCTAGTTTAACACGTGTACCACATCTTCTCTCCTGCTTACAGCATGTTTGCAAGTTTGTTTCTCCTTAAAATAAAATTTGCCCCCTCTAATACTATTGTCTGTCCTTTTTTTATATGTGAGATCCAATGCTCCTTCTTTGTTCCTGATATGCAAGCTTCATCTGTCCTTACAGAAATAAACCATTTCCACATTTACAAAATATCCTCATCTTATTCTTATAAACGCGTAATCTAATACTTTTATTCTGTCTCTCATTAACAGCTTGTCTATAACCTTTTTTACAATATTTCTCACTCCACTTTTAAAACTATGTCTATACAAAAACTCTGCCTCTCACTTGCACCTAAAGGCTTTAATTTCTCCTTGTCCCACAGTTCCTTTCAAAGTCAAACGAAAGCTTTAACAAATGATATCCTCATCTCATTCTAATGCATGCCAAAAATAATCTGTTCTTACTTTATATCGATCCCAGCCTGTTTCAACCGTCACTACCTTCGCTGAAACTAAATGTTTTGAACTTGTTTACAACAATCTAGAGCGTTACAAAGAAATCCTCGACAACAACTTCCTCATTTTAAATTAATACCTGGAACGTGTTTTTAACTATATACGTTAGCAACCATTCTCTTTTGCTATAGTTAAACTTTTGAAGGTTATACAAATATTAAAGCTTCTTACTAACACTATAATAAACTACACTAGGAATATGTACACTTATAACCCCTGTTAGTTCATGAAAGTTTGTATTTCACCCTCCTTAATTATGACCTAGAATTATTGATTTATACGCTAACCAATCTGAAATGCTTTTGACTAATATATGCAATCTACTATAATTTTAAGATGCTTTTATACTGCACTAAATTATTCATTCCTAACCATCAATATTTGCAATTATTATTTAGTATTATACTACATAGCCTTTAGATATTGTAAAAATTCTTCGTGAATATTTACACACGCTAAAATGAAGCAAAATTAACTCTAAAAATTGTTAATTCCTATACTAAAGTTTTGAAAAAGCGTCTCCAATTTTTATTGAGTTTTCTTTACATGCGGCAACCTGCCATAAATCATTATCTGACTTACCTAATCAATTTTATCCTACACATTATACAGAAATATATATATATATATATATATATATATATATTTTGTTATATATTTCTGTGATGATATGTCAATATCTTTGGTTTTATTTCGTCCAAATTTGAAGTTTACAAAATGTCATTTGTAAATAACTGACGTTTCGAAATATGTTCCTTAGACTTAGTTATTGACTTGACCGAAATTAATTAAAATACTTATTTGTATGATGTGCATTCATCTTGTGGTACAATTTGAATAAACACATTGTTTAATTCTTAAATGTGTTTATTCAAATTGTACTACAGATGAATGCACATCATACAAATAGTATTTTAATTAATTTCGGTCAGTAATAAAAGTCTAAGAACATATTTCGAAACGTCAGTTATTTACAAATGACATTTTGTAACTCAAATTGACAATAACCCATTATTTGATATATATATATATATATATATTTCCGTAACTCTGCTGCCTAGACATTGGGAGTCACAAATTATGCTGTGCATCGGGTACAACCGAATTGTATTAATGTAAGGATGCCATAAAAAATATGAGTTATTAACTTACCGTGCCCTTTTCCCTAACTGGCTAGCTCAGCGAAAAATATGCTGAGTAATTTACAAAAATGATGTGAAACACAGAAATCTCAAGGAACGTCTATGAACAATCTTTTTATACACTCAAATACTTCTTTCTTTTATACACATACACAGATATAAATAACACTTATAGATACAATTTACAGCTTAGGTTTAGATAGAAAATTTACCTTATGAGTACTTATGTATTAAAATAATCTTCACTTAACCCTGGCTAATAATTACAGAATCCCAAAATATTCCATATGTGTCACGAAATTTACTTTAGGTTTTGTTGGATAATTTAAATATACTTGTATTACCTTGTCTCTCTCGGCATAGTTGATCAAAGACGCTGAGCAGACGATTTTGTAAGAGTCAAAACGCTTTAGGTTCTGACCTCAAATTGCTGAAAATAAACCATCCAATAACAAATAATTTTTTACGCAAAATAAAACTTATTCCAGCTTAATCTATTTAGTGATATTCAAATGTCCTGTTAGGTTACAAAACAAAATAATACTTGCTCTTTGAACCGTCAAATTCTTCTTTAAGACTACCTGTCTTCGCTTATAAAAATATCATTTCCATTGGACTGAACTGCAATTAAAAATGCCTGGTTCTATTTTAAGTTTTAATTGATTTTCCATCCGTCGAAGTATACGTAGTTGAACGTACTTTTATTTTTAATAGACTAAGAAATTAATGGTTGACCTCGTACCAAGATAATTTATATTGAAGAGAAACATTTTCGTTATAGTGTTTAAAATAATTATGCTTCATAATTATTCAAAGCCCAATGTTACATACTGCATAACGTAAATTGAATGAATTATAAATTATTCGAAATTTACATGTTCGGTGTCGAAGGAACGAATGATCCCGTTCTAATTCATTTCCGTCATATAACAAATAATTTTAAGACGTCATTATTCTTAAAAGTTCTCGAAGCATGACACATCCGCGTGATGCAATAATCCAGCGCGATTTCGCTTCTTTATCGCTAATAAGCTGTCAGTTGTAAAAATGTATAGCGCTAGTAAAAATCTTCCATTCCTTGCTAACGAACGAAATCAATCGCTGCTATCTCTCTTCTGCGGCTTCTGTACTATAATTAGAGCTGTTAAATACGCCGTCTTATCTATTTTATAGCCTTTCAGTAATAGCGCTTCTTCGAATTGGGGCGTTTATTTTTACAACATAATTAATTTGCTTATTTAATAGGCTTTAGAACATTTCTTGAAGGAGAATGACGCATTCTTTTATTTAGTTAACGTAACTATTTAAAAATTCTGGCATTAACTCCTTTGAAATAAAGTTACCTTTTATTAAAACTGATAAAATTGGCATTTTGATGAGAATGAATGCATTATGGAACTTGTTTTAGGTGATATAACTTGACACTGAAATTTATTTAGTATTTTTCAAGTGGAAAAAATGTAAATTAGCATATTATGTTTTCGCTTATTGTGGTATTCTTAAAGATTGATTTTCATTGTAACAAAGTACGGATTTTAATTACATAATTCATAAATGCTTTTGTGTTTTCAGTATTTCAAATTTATTGGGGTATTTTTAAGGTGAATGAGACCCGTTTTACGATGCAATAAAAACTTGTTTTAAAACTAGTTTTCTAGAAAATTATTATTTACACACGCATTAAAGTTACGCGTTTTTATTTTGCACGGGAATTTCTTAATCTTGTTAAGGTAGTACGCTTTTATGTTTGTACAGGGTAAAACTTTTCTCCGTTTCGGGTGGGTTTTTCGACAGAATTTGTTTTTCAGCGACTTCTCGTGACCTCATCACATTAACATCTATTGATGTGATAATGAGATCACGAGAGGGCACCTCATTATTTGAGAAAACAGACCCAAAAATAAAATTTTTCAATAATCAATTTTTACTTTGTATGATATTCTGATAAAATTCCTTTAACATAAAGGTGACGATTATCATGTAAACTAAAACGCTTTAAGTACATATAGCGTTGAAACATACTATTTAGGAATGGAGTCCAACTTTAAAATCCGTGAAAATTAAGCATATATTATTAATTCGCGTGTAACTAATTATTCTGGCGAAAAATACCTATTGCATTTATAAACATCGTAAAATGAGTTCGAGAATACTAAATGACTTCAACATCATTTAAAACAAGTTCCAGACGGAGAAAATACAAGCATGGCGTATTTTTCTAAAATATAAATTCCATTATGCGTTCATGGTTTTCAATAAACGTAATATAATGCATTTATTGAAAGACAAAAAGTTCCAGCCGACGGAAACATAAAAAATCTGTACTTTACTAAAACGTAAATTTATTAATTCTTTTTAGAAATATCGGTCAAAAACGTTATTTACAAAACGTTTACACAGTTGCGAGTAGTTTTCTTTCGGGACGATTCTAGATTAAATTATATTAACAAGCTAGTTATCTTGTATGAATGAGCGGCGGAACGCGGAACGTTACAATACCGAGAAGCGATTACACTGGTAGGAGATAAAATAACGAGTTTAATAGCTCTAATTAGTACAGAAGTTCGCAATAAGCTTTAAAACTGACAGCTCATTAAAGACATAAGCATGCGAAATTGTGGTAGATTGTTACATCAGGCGGATGTCTAATACTTTGGGAACTTAATCGAAATTCGAGAATGATGACGTATTTTATTATATAAAGACGGAAGTGAAGGAGAGCGATTCATTCAAGATTCGGCATGCATTATTTCTTGGTCAGAATTTCAACAGAAGTTCTTCAACATTAGATAGTTGATAAACAGTTACTGAATGGAGTGCAACGACGATTAATTTATTGCTCCAACATAAATTATCTTGGTGTAAGTCATCCTCTAATTTTAATCTATTAAAAATAAATGTGCTTTGTAAACTGATATTTCTATGTAGGAAGATTGATTAATGGAAATCTGAAATAGGAAAAGGAATTTCTCGATGCAGTTAATTATAATGGAGATGATTTTTTTTATAGCAATCGACATAAGAATACCAGCAAGAATACCTTTGTTTTGAAACCTAAAAAGACATTGGTATATTATTAAGTAAAATTTTACATCACCTGAATAAGGAAATCCAAGGATACCAATGGTTAACCTTTTTGCAAAGTCACCAACTCACATAAAACAATCACTAATTCCCATTTCTGGGTTGGTAACCTCTCTACACATACAATCCGATCCCATAATTAAGTTAGGGAACACGTGAAAGTGATTTTTTTGTTTTCTGCAATTCAAACCACACCACGGCCATGTGTGGCACACCTCCAACTCCTCTAGTGACCTACATCTTGCGTGTTTATATTTCGACTTCTCTGTCTGAACTTGACTTTTAATTTCTCAAGCTCAATTGTTATATAATATTTCTCCTTCTATAAAAATTCTATTAATTGCTGTGAACATCTTAATACAATGTAATCATTTTAGTTTATGCTTACGTATACAGTTATTGTGCGGCAAAGTCTATTGTTAATTATCTACACAATCGTAGCGTCTTGCAACATTTAAAGTTATTTGCATTTGCAGTTTTAATATAAGTCATCGGACTTGATTATTACGTTTACAATGTATTTGAAAGAATTAATGTTACACCTTATTAGCCGAATCGCCTTTATAAAAACAAATTTTGAAACATCATGCTCAATTATGGTTAATTATTCGTGAAATCTACTATGCAAGGTGCCGCCATATTTAGTCTGTTCTTACAAATTTACTAATTTGTCTTTCCCTTCTAATTTATATCTAGCGTAACACGTTGCAGGTTCTTCGAGAATTGTTATTGTAGGCCTGACTATTCATACACCGCCAAGGAAAAGCGTTCAAACGGGCCAAATGGCACAATCTTGCCAATCAATTCTGGTTGCCAAAACGAAAAATTATTCGACCCGAAAATTTGATTTGCAATAATTGCATAGCCTTTTTCGCTGAGTGGCAGGGCACACCGTCTTGTCAGACGCAAAAAAATAACCATATCAACGTTTTCTAATTGATACCAAAAAAGTTGGTTGTTATTTTACACCATGAATCCCGACTATTTATTTCACTAACGTCATTTTGAAAAAAATATAACCCAATCACGTCTCAGGACCAACCACACCAAACTATCGCTTTTCGGGGATGCATGTATAGCTCATGAACGGCATGAAAATCAGTGTGGTGTCGTATCTTTTGCAACGTCCATTCGAAAAGTGTCTTCACTCGCATTCTCAATCAGTTTCAATTCTTGCTTCTGTAGTCCTTGAGGTAAAGAGCTTTATTCAAAATTCGATTAAGGGTAATTGGTTGCAGGATTATTTATTGAAAGAAATGTCGCATGGAGGTGTTTGGGTACTGTTACACACTTTTTCTAATTGCGGCAATGTTTTCTTGTGATTACCAGAACGACAACGTACAAGCTCAACAGAAAACGAACTTTTAAATATTTTTATGAAACCGAGAATATTTTTGACCGTGGGATGATGATGTCTACCGAAATGAGAACTTAATTTATTGCTCGTGTTCGCAAATTTTCTCAGTTTCGTTAATGCATTTTAATAATTAATAAACGTTGATCAAGAGGATAGTGCATCGATTTGTAAATCATAACACTTATCAAATATGGCCACTTAGCGTTAGTTACTAGGGGCCAAATGGCAGGATTTTTTAAGAATGACGTTATTATTGGAACACCCGTTGCATATAAGTGAAAACAACCAGGTACAGTATGTTTTGTTGCGGATCCGAAATAAATTTAGATTCCCATTGATTTTCATTAGATTTTCCGCCATAGATTTTAAATAATTTTAACATGATTTTATTTTTGCCACATATAAAAACTGATTGAGAATGCGAAGTATTTTGCTGACAGAATTGAATTTACCGTAAATGCGTTTATCGCAAATTTCGATAACTTGTAAGTGTAGCTTGTTAAAACTGTAATTAATTCCTTTATGCCATTATCGTTTAAATGTATCTTCTTTTATATACTTGCATTATTTTCTTGTTCATTTACGATTTTCTTATATAATTACGACATTGAAGTATTTGTACGAGTGTTTGTTTGTAAAACCGGATTCTACTTAGAAAATGAATTCAAGTACAATAATTTTCTTGACATTGATGACTTTACATCAAGATTCTTTTATGCTGAAAAAATAAATAGAGTAAAATAGCAAGTACATAATATACAAGGATTGACAGATAACTTAATAAAAAATGATAACGGAGAGGCATTGAACAATATTTATTTAACCACATGATTGGATCAACAGCGCACTTATTTTAAATAGAATTACATGCTATAAGTTTAGAGCGTACGTTATATTTGGCTAAGGACCGTATTTCAATATATCAGCACGTTTAAATAGACGAAAAAAGTTCAAACTTTGGAAAACATTTGTGTATAATCGAAAATTAGCACAGACCTTAACAATTTTATAAGTAATCAAATGTCAAAAGCCCCATCGACTCTACTTGTGCTAGGTTTAATTCGGTGTCAAAGTTATAAAATAACTTTATGAGTATCTTACGATTAGCATTTCAAAAAAACACTCGTTTCTGAATCTATAGAAAATAGGATTCTCTACAACAAAAAGACGTGCGTACTTTTTAGAGTCTTCAAAATTGCACTGCACTATTCTAAATATGTCTTTTTTAGCACAAAATAAACATTGTCTTAAAATGTTGTTACGTTGCATTTCGTAGTTTGAATATCTTCCGCTATTGTACACTCTATATCCTGTTTCAATAATTGTTTGCTTTCACGCTTGGAAAATTGCTCAATTTATTGTAGTTAAATGACCTGGTTTAATTGTAATTATATAAAACGGTTATGTTATCTTTGAATGCTAGAAAAGTTGTTGCTATTCTATAATGGATTATCCGCGAAGTACTCTTCAGAAAACAATTTTACAAAACGTTCCGTGATCTAGTTCACGTTACTTGTAATGATATATATTATAGACCCAACCGAGCAGTTACAAAATCTTTATGGTGAAAACTTGCTTCATTTTATTAAATTCAATTCTTGTATATAGATCATTTTACCCATACTTAATTTAAATTTCATATCGCGTATTGTTTCCATGGCAACGGGTTTGTGTCCCTTTCAATTTTAAACGACCATTTGTCTAAGCTCCTGCAGAATTGTGTTAACTATTCAATTATAAAATTTAAGGTACTTGGAATTTATTTCAAGTTAGCCGTAAAATCTGCGATTATTATTATTATTATTAATGGTAACATGCCAAACCTCGAGTTTTATTATTACAAAGTATGGAAATTTATTTTAGTTACCAAAGCTTAAAAATTCTTGGAATATGTGTTCGCTTTAATAAGTTTAGAAGGTGTTGTTTTATTTGTCGAAACATTTATTCTCAAAGATTGTAAGGTGTTTCTGAAAGATTAAATATATTTATTTCTTCAATAGGTTTACTGAACGTGGTTTGATTATCAAAGTTTTTTTGTTTTCCCCAAGAAGTTACAAGGTTGTAACGTGTTTCCTTCTAGGTCGTTTACAAACATATTTTGAAATAGTAAATTTCTATGGTTCCATACGGGATGTACGCCACCAATTATATACTTAACTATATAATTCTGCGAGATTGGTTACAGATATTCTTAGCGGTTTAGCTACGTGTTTTATCAAATGGGTTCCTCGTTATCAGTTGTTGTTGGATTTGAATTTCTAATGTGGCATACTCAATGCATTTGATGTCGAACTTTTATTTTAGATCCATCTAATAACTGTAACGATCCGAATTAAGAGATATTCCTATGAAAATTCACTGATTGATTCTGAAATTAGTTTGTACGAAGCTGTTACTTTGAGAGATAGAATTTTTCCAAAAGCGAAATTATCTACGGCGATTGGTACTAAATTACTTTCAACTACTTCAGTCCATCACTAGGTAATATGTATAGACATATATCCTAGGTTAGATAATGATTTGCTACTAGCTACTAGTCAAGAAAAGTAAAGAGTTACTCTATTCACCGTTAGTTTTTCTGAACTTGGTTTTCCAGGAAAACATTTCGTATGCTGTGCCATGTGATCCTGCAGATGTTGACTATATCCAGTTGTGTGGCCCTAACGGAACGTCCAATCAATCTGTAGGAATTTCTGTTTCTAGTCTGCGTCGCTTTGATGACTTACATCAGGAAGAATTGTTTTTTATTAAGTTTTTTCCGGTTGCTCATCGCACAAATTGGGGCATCATGGTTGAAATTAAACATACTTTACGCAAACTGGCGGAATATACTAATGAATTATCTTGTTCCGGTATTAATTATAAGATATAATTTTTAAACTACATTAAATTTTTTTATTTACTAAGTAAGTATTTAGTTCTGTAAATTGTTCTTTGAATGAGTATCTTTTTCTATAAAGATTTAACAGTTGTAGTAAACAAGCGACTGAGATCAATCCGTAGTACAAGGTTAAATATTTATTTGAGGTAATCTAGTATATTAATTAATTGCGTAGATTTTTGTTCTGTAAATCATCCGGGAAACACGGGATAAATGTTGTTTTCTATACGAGTTGGTTTTCATTTTATACCATGTTGATTTCTTAAGGGTTTGTAAATAAATTTTTTTTTTTGAGGTTTCCTTTCTTTCTGTGTGGCCCACTTCGCTCTATGGCATTTGGCTAGTACGGCATTCTTTGGATCCCCTTGCTTTTGTTACGGTACTCGGTGCGGGCTAACTATTTTTTTGCTTGCCGTACTTTACTTTTCTCTTTTCCGCACGAATTATCGTAACACTTTTTATGTGATTGGTAGATAATTGAGGATGATGTTTCTGTAGTACAAATTTTAATATTTTTAGCCCGGATTGTAACCCATATTCATCGGATTTTAACTCACATTTTTAGCTCGGATCCTAACCCACATTCTTAGGTTCTTTGAACTAATGCTTGTCTGGCATTAACATAGAAGTCTCACTTTGGCGATACAGCACATTTAATCTGGCTGGCGTCTGTACCCAGATTAAGTTTTGATGAGATGGGCACACATTGCAGTTACCAATTGCATTGTATAAATATTACGATGAGTAAATTATTTTGTTTATTTAATGCCATTAGTAGTAGAATTAGGATATTAGTGTAGGTTCTGTATGATACTGTTCTTTATATTGCTGGATAACCGAGTGAATTATTTTCGAAATTACATATAGACTTGATAGTTATCCACCAGCTGTGGTATTTGATTAACAATTGGTGTTAATTGCGCCTAACGCTACTATAGTAAATTGTATTTTGTTTCTTAGATTTAATAGATTCTCTTGGAGCGAGCTCGTCATCATCATAGTCACCGTAGTAAATAAGTAGGTAAGATTCGTGCCATATTTATGTTTATGTGTGATGCCTTTTAATAATATGAAGTACGAGGTCTAAATATGTCAAAAAATGCTGAATAAACACCATAATTATAATGTTTATTTTTGTGTGTTATTAATTGAGTGTTGTATTTTTTTGTATTCGACAGGCTAGTCTACTGCTCGCAATATATGTTGTATGTATACTAATCATTTTTTTTCAGGGGGAATTGGGTTGTGGTTTTTTTTTGTTTCGTTTATTAAATTCCTCTCACCCCAATCTCCGACTGTGTTAGCGTGACATTTATTTTCTTTCTTTCCTTTCTCTGTTATCGTAAGTTGGCCGAACATTCCGTTACTGATTTCGTTCTTTTCTCGCTTGCCCTGTCGTCTGACGTGTAACAGTGTATCCCTATGGTGTTATCGACCTTTGTAGGGGCTTGGTGAAATAGTAAATCAATCTTGTATTAACTTCTGTATTTTGTTGAAATTTTCGGGGTATATAAATCAGCGTTTATCGTAACTAGACTTAAAATTTCTTTAAACAAAGGCATCAAACACTGGCTTGGCGTACTAGCATTTCTTGGGTCTCGCACAACTTCCGGCAGAGTGTTACGTACCGTTTTGGAACCAGTAAATCTAGTCGGTGAAGTACCTCACTAAAAGTTCTGTTTCGACAAAGTACCACAATCTCAAGTATTCTAACAAGAGTGGTTGCCGCCTAAGTCAGTGGGAAGGGCTGGGTAAGTGTTTGAAGAGAATCCTGGAATACTATCGTGTGTGAAATACCAATCTTAATCGGGAAGTATCTTGGACACCACCTAATCTCGAAATATGGAGATTTCTAGAAAAATACCCTAAAAGAAATAACAAGAGGATGCCAAAACTAGTAATCAGGAAAGTGATTCTGGTCCAAAAACAACATGAGGAATAATAGAGTATACTAATGCTAAAGCCAACCTAAAGTAAACATTAACAGTAAGGAAACTAATATACGTACTTAAGCTGAAAAGAAGCTTTTCAAAATCAAATGCTAAATTGCCTGTATATTAATCACGCCTCTAGGTAATTGCAATATATTTTATTACATCAAGGCTGGAACTATTATCTCTACATTAGTTGTGAAAACCACCAATATAGAAATATTACACAATTATGTTTTTATTTCAATTATATATAAACATTCTTAAATTAAAAAAATATATATCAGAAATTAAGTTTAATGGAAGATGCTTTTGGCGAACAAAATTTATTTCTAAGTTCTTAAACTAATAACAAGAACGTACTGTAGTGCGTTTATAAATGTATGCAGTTAAATAAAAGTATTCATTCATTTTTGGTTACTGTAGGTTGTAGTTTCAGGTTTATGATAATTACCTGATAAGTGATTTTTGACTCTAGATACATCGGAAACAACTAAAAGTCATTATCTCCGGGACTCAATTTGTATTAACCTGATCCTCCTGCGACTTTTGTTAATTTATGGGAACCCGTTTCTTTCTAAAATTAAATGTAGCCTACCTGGTAGGGTATTATTTCCAACTTCTTTGACTAATCACATTAATTAGTTTGATACCTGATTATTCAAAAATTAACTGTACGTACTCTTGCATGTTATCTGTTTTGATAGAAATGACAAAGTGCTCAACAAAAAATTATCTTCCCTGCATACATGACGAGATTATCTCCGGCAGAATTCGGGCAAATGAATTATGGCTGCAAATTGAAATTATTTGTGTCATTTTTTCTATATTTTGCATGTGTGAACTTATTTTACTGACGCATTTACTTGAACTAACGAAGGAGCTACAACATAATTTAGCTTGTGAAACTTTTTCATTCCAAGACAATCAGGTCATAGGCGCCAGCGTTATACATTATTAATCAAAATAAATGAATATGAAACTGCACTAATTTAGAATACAAAGTAGCCACGATATCATTCCTAATTTTTAACCATCATAATGAATTTGACAAATCATTCTAACCCCATTGGTGGGATTTTTCAATACAGAAACTATTAAAATAAAATGTGGTTATAAACATTTCAAAGGCCTTATTTGTATTGTTTTAGATGGAGCTTCTTTCTTCCACTTGGTTCCATCTTTGCCAAAAAAATTATGAGATCTAGAACAAGTACTGGTGTCAAAAAAGTCGTCATCATCGTCGGCATGTCTTTGTTAGGTGTGATGCAGATTCTTTGCTGACATATGGAGTTGTTACTTTTTTGTATAGGGTCTCTACGGCCATAACTTCACGTTCGTAGTTTTACGAATAGAAGTCAGTTGGAAGGTAAACTGATAGTTTAGAAATAAACTTACAATGCAGTTGTGCCTGCCTTATATAATGACAGAATTGTACTAAGTACGGGGATCCCCCTCTCCCCAGTAATATAGGTCACGAAATAAATAAATAAATAAATATGGAGTTACTATAGAGCTCGTAAATTCTTAGTCCTGCAAATTTGGCAGAAAAATGAACACTAGCTTACATACAGGGATTTTCCCTAACTACAATAATAAGGACTGTCCTAACTAAAGTAACTATTTTCCAGACCATATGAAGTCTGAGAATACCTAGAAAGATTCATAAACAACAAAAACGTAGTAAGGATTTTACTGAATTTAGAAAGCCTTTTTGTCAAAACAAAAAGGTTAGACGAACCGACATGCTGGGTTTTACAGGCCAACGACTTCACCTTACCCAAACGATAACTATTGGAATTTAAAAAATACAGGAAAATATGTCTTTTCTAAAGCTAGGAAGTTACTGAAGAGCCAGAAATTTCAGAAAATAAATTACAAAAGATAGCGCATAAGAAACGATTTTGCGATATCTCACAGACCCAGACGGTCGATCGGAAGGTTACATTTAGATAATGTAAAGTACATTTATTTTGGCTGAACAGTTTTGTTTATTCTGTAGCATATACATACGAGGTACGCAACTAAGTTCCGAGCTTTTTGATAATACTTCAATGATAAAATCGTCTTTAAACCGAAACTATTGATCCAATCAATTTTATCCAAGTGTAGTTCATCCACGTTATGTGCAATCGACAGGAACAAGTGATAATCGGAAGAGGTGAATACGACCGGTGCGGTAGCAGATCCCATTTCAGGGTTTTGGTATTGTCCTGGACGATGGAAGTGCAATGACACGGACCGTTGTCGTGCTGTGAAATCAATCGTTCGAGCTTCGTGTACCATTCTGGTCGTTTTTCGAGCAATGCATGGTTCAAATTGATCAAATGTCGGTAGTGGTGCCCATTGATAGTTTGGCTTTGTTTCAGCAGCTCATAGTATACGATTCCTTTCTGATCCCACCAAACGCAGAGCATTGTCTTCTTTCCGAAGCGATTTGACCTTACCGTCGATGCTAATGCTTCGCCAGGTGAGAGCCACGATTTTTGCGTTTGGTATTCCCGAAATATATTCACTTCTCATCGCCAGTAACAATTCGATTCATGAAACACTTTCTTTTATGCCGCAGAAGTTTCGTAAGTGTCCCTTCCATTTTCCGTCTGTCTCGCAGTCAACTCTTGCGGAAACCATTTTCCTTCTATTGATTTTTTTGTCATGGCATATAAACGTTTGGAAATACCTTGCCGAGTCATGTTTAATGCCTCTGTAAGTTGATCTTGTGTTTGCGTATCATCTTCATCCAATATCGCTTGCAGATCGGCATTCTCAATCGATTTTGTTCTTCCGTGGCCTTCCTTGACCTCAGTGTCGAAATCGTCACTTCTGAAGCGTTTAAACCTAACTTGACAGGTAGTTTTTGATGGTGCATGCACGTCGTAGGCCTCATCAAGCAAACGACGTGCTTCAGCTAAATTTTTCCAAGTTAAAGCAGAAAAGCAAATCTTCCCGCAAATACTGTTTATTTAGCACTAAACTCGACATCATCGTTGTTAGAAAAATATTTTTGCATTGCGATGTGTTGGCATTACGAGTGCTTATTGTTAACATAATGTTCAAGCGATTAGAAAAACACAACTCCATACCTGTACGTCAACTGTATGTGTGGTTAGAGCCATCCATGTGTGAAACCCTTAAACTTTGCGCACCTCTGAACGAATTAGTTGCTTGATATCTTAATGCATATGAGCAGAAAATATACCTTTATGATAAAAGCATTAAATGTGTTATTAACAATTTTTAAAATTTTTGTAATAATTTACTAAAGCTAAAATATGTTTAAAATGTTAAGAATCAATAAGTTTAATTTTTTCTTGTTTTTACATAAAAAATGCTGAACTAAAAAATTTTAACATCTTTCTCCACTTTCCTCGTCGTGATCTGCTTTCTAGATGACAAACCGATGCTATATTTACTTCAGTATTGGTGCTACGGACTACTGACAAAGAATGATCTTCATACATAAAATAGATGTCAAACTACAAAGTAGCATGGTTTTATATACGAAGAATCTTCAATCATCATGCACCGGATCTTTTCATACTTTCACCTTTCTCGATATTTTATTCTACGCAGTTCTACTTTCTCACCATATATTGTATTTTACACAGTTTTCTTGAAATGATTTATTTAAATTATAAAAAGTCGAGTAGCCTGTGACGTGCTTACTGGGTTGGAAACCGCAACTTGATACACAGACCTCTACTACACATAACTAAGACAAGTACAACGCTATTGAATAAACTTGAGACGTGAGTTCATATTTCGAAATCCTTCACACTCGAGTTATTCTACACTATTTTTCTTTTTTTATGTATCTGCTTGTGGTCGAACTACATTGTTGTACGTGATTTGAAGTTAGAAAAATAATGGCAACAACAAAGAGATTCTTTACGCTGTGGATGACGTTTTGTTCCGTATGATTTTTGTTGAATTCGTCTTAGATTGCAAGTATTATTCTACGGTAGTCACTTTTAAAAGCGCCTTTAATGTAAGGTTAGGTTTTATATGTCTTAGAAAGGGCTAGAAGCAGTGTATTTATTGTCCTTGTATTTATAGTTAGCCTCGAAATATAATTTGCATTTCAAGTTATAATGTTGGTAATTTCTTTAATAAATATGTTGAAATTCTCTTGGTTAAAGCTTTAATTAACTACAATTTTCATTACGTGACGTTGAAATAGCGTGAAATAAGAAACAAAAATACCACCTAACATGCTAGAGCTAGCTCGTTTTTCATTTTAATTACTAATCATTCAATACAAAACAGAATTTTATGTTTTGGGTACTGAATCGTCGTACACTTGCAGCACGGACAGGGATAACAAACAAGACGAGTTCGTCACTTGGTTGGTTCGCGTGTGACTGCTAATCCCAAGGTCCCGGGTTCGATTCCCGATACGGACCACTTGAAAACTGTTAGGCGAGCATTTTTCACAAAATACGCCCTCGTCCGGATGAGAGGTAAAATGTAGGTCCCGTATGTGGGTCTTGTCACGCACGTTATAGATTCCTACCTTACTTGGAATAGCAAGGGTTTGGCAAAATTCAAAATTTACAGGTAAAATAACACGCTTCCTGTCGAATGTAGTACCTCTGGGTGGAGTTTCGGAAAATTAAATGTAGGGGGGACTCGACTAAAATACTCGCAAAACGCACTAGAGTTTTAAATTGTAAATAATTACCGAAAACAACATGGATTAAACTAATAATCCATATTAGCTTAACACTAAAAAAAGGCGGAAGTGTTGAGCCAAAACGTCTCGTAAGAAGACAGTGTTTTAAATAAACCAGAGAAAAATATTTCTATTACTTGACAAAAGCCTCAAAAGTTGCAACATTACAATATCCACAACTGCTGATTAGTTACTTTGATTAGCATGCCACATCAGCATTCAACATTATGGATGAAAAACCTAAAAATCTAACACAAAACTCGATCTTTTATCATACTCAAAATTAAGTACATGACACTTCAAATAAAATATCTCATATATGGTGTGTTATTTATTTATGCGTTTATACACAAACATGATACATAAAATAAATATTTTCCAAAATTTAAAAATTCTATATAACACCAAATATAGTTCTTTTTTCATCATCATCATTATCATTATGTGTTCAGTTCTAAAGCTGGCTGGACTCGTAGCTCCATTGTTTTTATTCTGAGCGCTTTACAGAACCAAAATTTATACCTTTCTCACGCGGTTAATAAACACTTTATAACGTATTAATATCGAAGACAAATCTTTCAAGATCTCCTTTTGTTAAACTCCACATCTTATTTCATAATTGACTAATTACTAGAATAAGCCTGCATAATGAATCACAACGTTTGTCACCCTTAATTAACCATCACTAAAAATGAAACCTCAATATTAAATTCGTCCTTGTCACAGCAATTATTGATGTCTTGTCTTGCCTAAGATTGTCCTTAAAAATAAATTATTTGTTACATTAAATAATAATTAAAACATTAAGTTCGCACAATCAAACTTCCTAGAAATGTTTTCAAAAGTAAGTTCCTTGTTAAATTAAATAATAATCAGAACATCAATTTCTCATGATCAGGTTACTTAGAAATGTTTTTTAAAGTACCTGTACAGCTGGTAGTAAAACTGTATGCATATTGTACCTTCTGTCCATGTCAAAGTCTTTAGGTTACATTTCTCCAAATATGACTGTTTAGTTTTTATATATTTTTATGAACAAGTGGGCTGGCACTGTTTTGAAAGATGAATAGTTCCAGACAGAGAAAATACAAACATCCGTACTTTTCTGAAATGGTAGTTCTATAATCCTTGTTAGAAATACTATTTTACGAGTTTTTAAAGCGAAGTAGTTTTCTTTTAAAGAAACCACTTTTTTGGGATGATTCTAGAATCAATTTAATGTATGAAAAATTCTTCCCAGTTTTGCGTTTTTATCTCTCTAATCAGCAGTCGGTTTAAATTTATGGTGATCTTAAAAGTTACCTAACTTTTATTAATGAACTAAAGCAACAGTATTATCTCTCCTCTATGAGCTGTTGTACCCGAATATTTACAGCAATATATATATATATATATATATATATTGCTGTGTATCGGGGACTTAAGGTTTGACCTCGACAGTGTCATTAACTGATTTTCAAAAAAATAAAAAAATTCATAAAAAAAATTTTTCTTACCCGTTACTTTCAGCTTCAAAAATCATCAGCAGCTTTCCTGACTAGCTCAGCTGTGCTTCTTCTCGGACACCTAAATTTACAATCATTCTTTTTTCCCCACTTGCACACCATTCAATAAAATCACCAAATAATACAATAATTATATAATCTTTTATTTACCGCTATTTACAGACAAATTATTCACAGGTATAAACAGTTCGGTACACTAATTACAACTCAATAAGTGATATGTTTTAAAGTCCTTATTTTAAATTATTATTTTCAAATACAGTTAATACAATAAGAGCAGATGGGCCCCAAATAATACCCTAAATTTATTATTTGCTGGAGTATGGTGAGCTCATAATAACCCAGTTTATTATGCCTTTTATCTTGCATAAATTAATACAAAATTAATAGACCCGTTTACCCTTAACAATCCAATTTATATTCATAATAAAATTTAGTAAGTATTAAATACACCCTTTTAAATATTTTAAATAACCCCCAATAATTGTCCAGTACACATATCTTTTCCGATACGTTATATAACCACAAATAACCCCAATATTCACTCAAACATCACCAAATAAAACAAAAGTTTATCAGATAACAGAAATTTTAAATAAGTTACCTGGAGAATGCTTCAGGTCTCCATCCCTTCGACAATGTTCACCAGAACCCCTTGGCTTCGTGACTATGCGCTCTGATACACAACATATTCATAGATGATAACCCCCAATAAATTCGCCAAGCGCCTTGCTTCAAATTACCATTCCATAACAGCATACAGACTCACGTATATTATACTTCTATTTATTGATTTACTAGCTTGGTATGGTAGTAGTTGGACCTCGGTTAATTTAATTCACTACACGTATCTCACGTTAACAACTAGCAGGCCACAACTACCAAGTTACAAGTGCTAGCACTACATCTACTGTATTATGAATATCTTTAATACTCACAAGAACTCTGCTATAACGTCGGTCTATCGTTGTAACGTAGTATAAACGATGAGAATACAAAGAGAGGAGCTCCTAATTCCCCAAAGTATTTATATTTTTCAAAATGCTACCCCCAGAACACACTTCACGCGAAAAACTTATTTTCAAATAACAATTCTGCAAATTTTGATATAACCGACTTGAAGATTCCTGAAATCGCTCTCACCTGTCGCATGTTCGTACGTTTGTAAAACTTTCCGTTCCCAACCAATGATACTATTCTGTGTCGTCATAAAATCCCGCCTGTAATATTTTTATCTCTGTCTTATGCATATTTGATGTCGCGTTCCAAACCCCACTTGAGTTATAGAAAATCGATATTGCTGACAGCTTCTCATCACTCCACGTGGATTAGTACGTGCGTTTCGAATACCAATGCTTTTATATCCGTCTCTATCTGTAGCATATTACCGATTGTGCATCTCCCCTGCTCTTTAAGAACTTTGTTAGTTTATTATTCGAATCAACTGACGGTTGAAAACTATTTTCTATGAAGTCCTGCTTTATTATGCGGATAATTTCGAAGAATGTGACCTTTTAAACATGCAGGTGTTCTTAATTATAGACCGTTTAAAACAACAATTCTTGGAGTTTATATTTCACCGTATCCGATAAAACTGACGTTCTTGTTTGTTACCAAGAAACCTTTGCCTTGGGATTATTGATTTTCTTTACCCTGGTGTGTTTTCTAATGCTTTTACATGCTGAATTAAAATAAATTAAATTAAGTATGCGTTTCTATTTGTTTTTAAAACTGTTTTTCTTTATGTACCTTTAACTTTTCAATCATCAATTATAAAAATACGTTAATACTTGTCCATTTAAATTAAATAAATTAAATAAATTTTGCGCGTAATAATTTGTTCGTTTCTCTATACAGGGTGGTTGAAATTTTATTGTATACCCCAAATTTAACCCTTTGAATCCATAACAATATATATATATATATATATATATATATACATATATTAATATGCTGTGATATTTCACTATATCTAGAATTTCTGACTGGCAACTTACCCCAATCAGCTTGCCGGACCAAGTTGCTGCACCATAGTTGAAAAGTCTAAAATACCGTATCACAAAAAGATCCCCAAAGTTAAGAACATTAAACTTTAATAAAACTATCTCAGGCAATGTAAGAATACATGGTGTGTGATATTTCCCCACAATTATAAACAAATACATTAAATCTGAAATCAATAATTTTTCTAAAATTTCTAAAATTTATGTACAATTCTAAAAATATTTCTTTTTTTTATAAAATTACAATTTCTATTTATATGAACAAATACAAACGTTTACCAATCAAAACACTCTTAATAGCTATTATGTAACATTACATTCTAGGACAAAATCTCTCAATGTTTCCCTTTATTATGCCCTGTAGCTCATTTTATGATTTATCAATTACAAGAATTGTTACGTGCCAATAAATTGGCACTAAACATTTTTTAGTTTAATTTTGATGTGCGGAAGTTTCGCGCCACAAATTCAAAAGACTTGGCGTATATTTCCGTCACGTCAGAGTGCGTTTGCGCGAGATCGCGCGGGAACTTCGCGCCGACGCGTGAAAGAACAAAAGTGGGAGAAGTGTTTCCGTGAGACTCGGTAACGTGGCTTTTTTCCTTGGACCTTCGTGAAGAGCGGTTTGGTCAGGTATCGTATCGTGTCTTATCTTTATTTATGTAGATATTCTTGCCTGATTATCTTTGTTTGTCGCCCTTATACCTGTTCCTGTCTTTCCCTACATAGGTAGAGATAATCTGTAACCGTTGGCTGAACCGCATTCCACGCCGGAGCACCATCTTTAATCACTCCGGAGTGGAGCCCTGAGATCCCGTCGAAGCCATTTGGATGTACGTCGGGCGTACCCTCCGTTAATTGCCTTAAAAGGGGCCATCAGAAGCCCTGATGGACTTCAACAGAAGCCAACTTTAACTCAACCCCGCAGGACGTCGGATTTTTTATGTAAGTACTCAAATTGCTTAATTTGTTCGCTGTTATAAACTATTGTCTTAAATTTATATTTCCCGATAATTGCGTATTAAATTTGTGCATTGGTGACGTCATTGACAGATGGGCGCGCCGAAATCTGTACAAAGATTAGCGTTACCAACCGCCCGTAACGTCGCTTATTCCGCGCTTGCGCGATGTATTTATGAACTTTTAAGTGTAAGAATTTGAATTTTAAATTGTAAGAATTTAAACCTTTAAATTGTGCAAATATGATTTAAATTGTAAGAGAATAAAGCTTGCATAATGAACCGTAAAATATTAGATTTTAATTACCTTCATTAAAATAAACCCTTAAAGTAAAATTTATACTTGTTATAACAAATTTTGATATCTTTCCTTATTTAAGAAATTCTGAAAATAAACAAATTATTACGGCAATTAATAATTTAAAACATTAAACTTTCTCCGCCAAATAATACATAAATATCATTAAGTTACATCAAATTGTAATTTAAAAGCATCAAATTCTCCCCGCCAAAGTATTCAGAAAATTTTCAACATTAATAAATCGTTTCTCAACATACCAATTATATCAATTTACATTAGGGAATTTCTATATTAAATTCCATTTTAATTTTATTCTTTACAAGTCGCTGTTTACTTTCAATATTTCTTGCAATTGCTGTTTAATTTGAATCTTTTTTGACACATTCAGCATAATTTTTAACACCATACTTTTGACTTTCTATTTGTAGGGTATCAACTGTCAAAATTCTACATTTATAGGAAATTACCAGAATAAGCAAAAAGAGAGAAGCATTAGCAATTTTCTTATTTTATATTTTTAGAATACGTTGACGACATGTCAACAGTCAACACATAGAGCTCAATCCAGAATACTCTACTATAAATACAACAATATAACCGCTCCTACCTCCAATCTGGAGAACTTATTTTAAAAACCATGTGGGAAAACACAAATTCAACTTGATATGGCGCGTTTTCAGGTGTTTGACCGAAATCAATAAATAAAGTTGTCTACGGTCTTCTCATACCACCTGCATATCAAAAGTTCCCAAAATACTTTATTAGTTGTATTTTTACATTCTTACTTTTATAAAATATCAAAAACCAATTAACCTTATATATTTACGTTTTTATCTTTGATTAATGTCTAAAATGACCAACAAAGTTATACATAATCAAGAGATTATCTTCTATTTTGCTATTTTACTACAACGCCTGCATTGTAAACAAGTTGTTATCCAACTAAATTGGTGTTTCTATCCAACGTTTATCTCCGATATGTAGCACTATAATATTACTTATTAAGGTGAAATAATAACCTACTTTTATATAAAGCTTAAATGATCATTTCAAATTGGGCTAGTAATTGAAAGGCGGAAAATGTATCGGACATAAATTGAACCACTCGTGAGTGTACAAATTCTACATCTATTGCAGTTGCTACAGCTTTGGTTTTACCATCTAAACTGTCCAACCAATCGTAAACATAGCGATGTTCTATTATGGCTTTCGCTTCTGAAACATTTAAGTACTTTGTATATTGAACTATACAAGGTGAACTTTCATCGCATACGTAACTTTGGAACCATTTTTGTTCTAAAGAAAGCATTGGGCTTATTGATCTTCCTTTTTTACAGTGAGTTGGTGAATCATGTGCTAAATTTCACCACAAACTCATTTTTCGATTTCGAAATTTATATAGTACCGTAAGGACCGACGTTAGAAAATCAGGTTTTTTTAGTAACATTGAGTTTAGCGAAACTCCATTGACCACCGCAGCAGTATCCCACACCATTCTAACTTTTTCGGTTTATTAGGATTTGAAACTGTAAATATCGGTAAGTACCACGTTTTAGTAGTGACTTTATTTTTTTCCTCTTTTGACAATTTACGAACATTACCTTTTGAAATATACCCTGCTATAGTGTATCCTAATATCTTTTCAAGTATCAGATCCTTCTACCGTTTTCTTTCCAAATAATCAACCCTTTGTTTGGCAGCCATAATTATACTATTTGGAAGAACTATCTGGTCATATTTCCATAGCAGCAGTGCTGGAAATTTATCATCTACCTGAATCTCTCCATTCCGTAGTATTTCACGAGTTCGTTCGTTCTCCTTATATTCTAATAATATCTCAGGTTTTTTAACCCCAAAATTTTCAGTAGAAAGGAACTTCTTCACCATCTGGTGGTCAACTTCTTGATAACATCTACACATATGAAAAACTACTTAATCTTCAGTATTTGTATTGTTTGCAAGTGGACCCGAGATCGCCCAACCCAAGCGAGATTTCGAGGCAACCGGCTCAGCCAAAGGTTCCCGACTTAACATTTAGTGACAGACATAACTGCCAATGCTGCAAACCTATTAGCATGATTGGTGTTGCGTTTTCATATCGAGAATTTGGTAAATTTTTTAAATGGGTAAATACCGATTCATTCTTAGGCTTTCTGCACGACTGTGTTGGAAGATTTAAGTTTGGTACTGCTTTAAAATATGATATTTTAAACTTCTTGTTCATAGGTGACTGCCTGAAATGAGTCATGGCATCTTTTGACTGTCCTTCTCCTGGCAAGTGGAGTTTCCAGTTCATTTCAAACACATGCATTTACAGAGTTTTTCCAGTTGCAGCGTTTTTGCGACACTTTCTTTCAATAGCGTTAATGACCAACCTTCGTCAAGGAAGACATATATTTTAACCGAACTGGTGTTTTCATGTAATATCACAGGCAAGATTCGAAACTTTACGTTACTTTGGAACTTTTTGGTATGTATTTATATTGATGTTTGCGACAACTTGGTTTGGTAAAACCTTGTCAACCATCTTTTCTTAATATAGAGGCTTATGTAGTACTGGATGATGTTTGTAAATGCACTCATCTGTAGAACAAACCTCAACACAACTGCATTTTTGAAGTAGATGAGCACCTAATCAATAGACGCACAGTCTCTGCCGCTTAACTATATTCCATTTTTTGTTGCGACTGTAGGATTCATATTCCCTGCAGTCAGGAACTGTGTAATTAGCTCTACGGTATTCTTTACATCTCAAGACCAAAACAGCGTCTTTTGCAACTTTATCTATAGCATTTTTCTCGAATCCCGAGGTTGATCTAAGTGACAAAAGTTCCCTAACAATTTAAGTTTTTTATTTTTTTCATCACTGTTACTCCAGTCCTTATTTAATGGTCCATACACGTCGTTTGCTGCTGCCGCAACGTCCACGAACCAATCCGAAAATATGCTTACACTAAAAGCGATTGCCCTCGTTTGTGTATTCCTCAATCAAGCTTTAAGTTTTCTGGTAGTTTAGCAATCATCTGTTGTAGAGTCTCGGGATTATTTAAATAATTGTCCAATTTGCACAATTTTATCGTAGTACACACATTTTGCTCATTTATGGCAAATGATACTAGCAAATCTAATCGCTCTTTTGGTAGCGGTGGCTCAGACCTTGCTTCATTTATTAACTCATGCACAATAAACTCTAGTTTCCCGAATAACATTCGCAGCGTATCTATCAACTTTGGCACCGATGCAGGTACCAAAAGTTGGTTTTTAACATGTTTTATTGCACGCTCTTTAAAACACTTCTAAAGTCTGGTTAAATTTTCCGCATTATTAAATACACGATTTTCTGTTGAAGTTTGGTAGTTGCTGAAGAAGATTGGACAAATCAGCGTATTCCCGTCAAAAATGGTAGCTCCTTTAGAACCATCTGCCTAACTGCAATTTGCCTAGAAGTAAGATCTTGTATTTTTTTAAGCATTTGGTTGACAATTTCTTGATTTACAATTTCTACTTTACTCCGACTTAAAAAGGGTACTTCTAAAGGTAGTTCTTTTGACTTTAGCGGTGAATAAGTAGACGCTTTGGAAGCATGCGCTCTAATCTTTTTTTGATTTGTCGATAACTAAGTACATCATCATTTAGGTAGTCACTTACTGGATACCCTTCTTATAACAAATTATACTTCTTGTGTATATAATTTTAACTCTTTTTCTTTTTCTAAACGCTTCAATGCCAGCTGTCTTCTAACCATAGAAGACGTAGACGAGCTACTTATTGCTTTTTGTGGAGCAATAGTTATAGTGTTTACCTTAACCGATAGAGGTCGTTTAATGATTTTAAAGGAGTATGTAATTTCCACCACTGTCGTAGGTATCGTACAATTTCCGCTTTTGGGTCGAACTGCATACATGCTGCTTGGCATTTGCTGTTGCGGCTTCTTGACTACTGCAGCGTTGAAGCCACTTTCTGTAGATAATAAACTTAACTTCCCGCAATCAGCAATTCTTTTTGAAATTCACAAGGAAAATCAAAGTCAACGTCAGATGGCTCTGTTTGTGGCATCCCACCAACTGATGTTTGATTGTTGCCATGCTATTCTACTCTATATGCAGAGTCTGGTTTAACACCGGGTGGATGCTTTAATGCAATGACGAGTTTCTCTTGGCTTGTAGTACAAGTAGCACTGAGCCATTCCACGTGCTCTACTTCTTGTGTTACTCTTACTCACACAAAATGATACCATGTGCCGCATTTTTCATAGGCAACCATATCCATGTTATCTGATTCCTTGCAAATTCAACAACTACATGTATCACAGTAGTAATTTGCCTATTGTATGTATTTGACTGAATAGGTTCCTGTCTTGATTATAGATGTTCAACTTAAAAAAATAATTAGAAGTAGAATTCCAGAATGTTATAACTTTGGTCAAATGATACAAGAGTATGATAGTCTAGTTATGTATAGAGCAACTCCAGATGTCTGCTGACTATTTATTACAAAGTTCCAGTGTCTCTACACAAAACACTAAATTAAAACTAGAATTTCTAATTCATCTAGTTCATACTAATTCATCAGGGTCTATAGTTCTACTTACAATTTGTACCAAGCTTAAATTACACCTTTCTTTCTTAGATACAGATAATTCAATTCCCTACGAAATCAATACAAATTTCATACTACTGTTTGACAATATGTCATCCTCCAAAACAAAGTTTACCTGAACACTGGATTTAATACTTAACAAACTGAGCTCAAAATTACAATAATAAATAAATACCGCGGTCGCTATCAATAAGGCGGCTACGTGACGTAGTTGGTATGTGTGTGACTACTACGCCCAAGGTCCTGGGTTCGAATCCTGGCACGGTCCGCTTGAAAAATGTTAGGCAAGCATTTTTCACAAAAATACACCCTCGTTCGGATGAGAGGTAAAACGCACGTTAAAGATCCCTACCTTGCTTGGAACAGCAAGGGTTCGGCAAAATTCCAAATTTTCCAGGTAAAAAAAACTCGCTTCCTGGCCAATGTAGTACCTTCGGGTGGAGCATTGGAAAATCACATCTAAGGGCGTTATCAATAAGCGGCTCCGTGGCTTAGTTGGTTTGCGCATGACTGCTGATTCCAAAATCCGCTAAAATCCCGAGATCAATTCCCGATATGAACTGCTTGAAAAATGTTATTCGAACATTTTCCACATAAATACGCTCTCGTTGGATGAGAGGCAAAAAGTAGGACCCGTGTGTGTCTTGTTACGTACGTTAAAGATCTCTACCTTGCTTGGAACATCAAGGGTTCGGCGAAATTCAAAACTTCCAGGTAAATAAATTCGCTCCCTGGACAATGTAGTATCTTCAAGTGGAACGTTGGCAAATCAAATGTAGAGAGTGCTATCAATAAGCTAAACATTTTCTAATTTGAGCGAGATTTTTTGGACTGCGAATATAAAAACTTGCCCTACCTTACCGTATCGAGTCAAGGAATATGATGAAAAGACGTGCTATAATAACAAGAATTAAATATTTGAGAAAATGATATTTTGAGAAATTTATTCATGGGTGATTGGAAGAGAGATTTTTAGATGTTCCTAACAGCATAAGAAGATTTTCGCATTAAATGTTTTCTATGTAGCGTGAGAACTCGTGGTTAACTTCACAGCAATTTGGTTTACTGAAACAAATTAATGGAGAGACTTGCGTGTTTTTATACTTAATACGTATGTACTAAGAACTAGAGGTTATACCAACGCAGCCTTTTTATTAACCTGACACTTGGCGCTCAAACAAGAAATACAGCATTCCTAGTTATATGCTTTATTAGAATTGCTTTTTTATTTTCACGACCATACAAGAACGTACCCCATTTTAGAAAAGGCTCTTAGCAATAGATTTAGGTTTCACGTCCTACGGTTTTAATATATGAAGTTGTTTATACTTAAAATATTCATTTATAAATAAATTTCAGGGTTATTTCTAAAAATTTATCTGGACTCTGTCATGGGTGCGTTAACTCATATTTTCAATAACGAAACAATACATAAAATTAATTGACCTAGTTGGTTTAGATGACCCAATTTGGCATCGACATAACATGTTGTTTGTTCACTGCGAACTGTCCAATTCAGTAATTGTTTCCACAAGACATTAATAATTATTCTATTAATGTTAAACGCAGGAAAAAAACAAATTCTACAGAAATATACTATTAATACCAAGCTAGTAATCAGGCTTAATAATAACCCTTTAATATTATGGTAATTATTTATTTACTTTTGAAATGTTTGTGTCTTTAGTTGTAATATACATTATCGTTAGTACACCATATCGCCCGTAAATTGAGTGTTGTTTCGAAGTTAACTGACCTAGAATGCAAAATATACAGTACATTGTGAAGAAACGGGGTCAAACTTCAAACAAGAATTGAAACAGAACCATACAGTAAATTACTGTTCTTCGTTTTTGGATGAATAATTACAGTCATTAAAGTACCGAGATTGGTGTAATTTTAAATGTCCTTTAAAGTGAATTGTCCTTATTGAGTCGGCTATTATCCAAATATGGGGTTGTTATTATATTACAACGCCATAAATGAGTAATGAGTGAAACGTATTTATTAATCAATATTGGCAATGCAAGGTCTTACATGGTTATATAACTAACACTTTTCTATTATGATCGCTTGATAACTCGAAACTTGGAGTAAATAGTTTTCTGTGCATCAGAAGCTATTAATAATATCAGCTAATAGTTTACGACTGCAATTTCTCTACTGACCTCTGTCTAGAATTAGTTTTTAATAGTAGTTAAGCCAGCCTATAACTTTATTTTATAGTAATTGGCATTGCTTCAAATTTAAATGTCACGACGTTTATTCCTCTAAAATTGGCGTGTAAGTTGCAGAACAACCAAAGCTGCGTCGAATTGCTCAAATTGGACGAAGTTGGAACGTGGATACTTGTAACTACGCTATATTTATTTTATTGCCTCAAAAATAAACTATAATTTTAATACCACAGGTTGTGGAGTTCTGTAAATTTTATATGGCCGATATGGCAAGGTATAGATACATCACACGATCACAGTTGAAACATTTAGTTTCTTGAAAGATCCATAAACGGAAGTAAGTCAAGTGTCATTACCTATCATTGAACTGAAAAGGTTTTGTTGTGTTAACGTAGTATCAAAATTCTTCAATTTTAACAAAAAAAAGTCAAACGTTAATTGGAAATTGAATCCTTCTGCCTGAGAATTGGTGTAAATCACACCTTCCAAAAGGCCAACATTTACTTAGTACTACCTTTGCAAAGGAAATTAATATGTACCAATTCTTGTGTAGGAGTCTTTCAACCGCTTAAAATTTTATAGCAACGTTTGGTAACAAAAGTTAATTTATTCACGAAGAATTTGTAGCGATCAATTTTCACAGCTATCAATACTTCAATGGCCGAATTGAGATAGAATATTAGTGACTCTATCATTTACTTTCTACAAAAAAGAGATTGTTCTAAGTTACCATATTTAGTAAGATATCAATCATACTCAACACAAAAAAGAAATCTTTCATGCTCTAGTAATAGTAGTCTCTTGGCAAGAAATTAAGGTGTGCAGCAGCAACGTTATCATGCGGGAATGGGCTTTTGTTTTAAATATTATACAGAATGCACGGATTTCAAATATATTTTAGAAAGTATATAGGGTACAAAATATACATTTTCGACGACTCAGGGTCACGCATTTATCAAAATTTGAAGCGACATAACCTGCATTTTTCGACGCTACTCAATAATAATAAGTATCCCTTACCTTACTTGGAAGTTTTGCATTGCGCCTACTTTTTATTATAGAGGTTTGTTCTCGAATAGTTCAATTTTAAATTGATTTTAGAAAATTCGTAATATACAAAATACAGAATGGAAACTTTAACTGGAACAAATTGTGTAACTTAATAAAAATGGTTTGTCACAAAATTTCTGAAACATGCCAATTTTTATTTTGAATGCAACATATTACAAAGAGATTGTTTATTTTTTTAATTACCTGGGAGGTGCAACAACCCCTAACTTTTTTTAAACGGAAGGATGGGTTGATTAAATTTTTTTATCTTGAAGCTTTTTTAGTTGCAAATATAATTACGTATTTTTTTGTTAGTTTTTATAAGCAATATGTCGGAAAAATAAAATAAGGAAGTGTTTTTTGAAACAATTTTAATGCAAAAAATGTTCAGTGCCCTCCACCTTGTTGCTGACAATACCCAAATCGATAATAAAAAGCAACACTTCCGATGTTGCTTGCCTAATTTCATCCCTGATTCTTTGTTGAAGCTCGACGATGTCGTTAGGTTTAGTGGTATAAACTTTGTTTTTAAATATCCCCATAAAAAAAGAATCTAATGGGATACGGTCGGGTAATCTTACTGCGATTTCAACCTGTGCTCGACTTTGTCCCCATATCCGATCACTAAAATTTCGATACGCTGCATCTTAGTTGATTAGGGCATTTTCTTATTTTTGCTTTTTAATTTACACGTTAAAATGCAAATAAGTACTAGCAAATCAATCACATCCATTGCAAACTGGCCAACAAACTATCGAGCAGATTTAATAGGGTATGAAATTGTTATTGTGGCTTATCACATAAAAAAACAGATGTGTAACCTACATTTAAAGTGGTTTTCAGTTATTTTTATGTAAGGTTATATAAGCAACTTTTTTGATTTTTTGTATTTGGTGGTTTTCTTCTTTGTCAATAATTTTTGCGTTCTCCCATTTTACTTTATGACTGAAGTCCCATGCATTTTGGCAAATCATGGATTTTTCAAATTTTCTATTTTTTATGTATGATTTATGTTCTTTTAATCTAACTTCAAATGGTCTGGAATTTTCCCCTATGTAAAACTTGTTACCTTCGCACAGTATTTTGTAGATGCAGTTTTTTGAACTTTGTATAGCTTCTGCCAAATGAAATAGTATGTTATTTCATTAACATTATAAATATAAAGTCGGCTATAAAGAAACCTCGAATATAAAGTTTTGGAGCAACCGGGCGTGAAGTCACCCCTACAAAGGATCAAGAGCAATAGAGAGTGAAGTTACATCAAATTATATTTTTGTAGTGCAGATGTTGTAATATTTCGCTTAACGACAGTACAATTTACCTCTCATATTTATTCAGTTAAAAAATAGTAAGTTGTAACTCTGCGGAACCACTCAATAAAATAAAAATCCTTTATGCCACAAATTATTTTATAAAACTAGATATGGATATCGACCACAAGCTAGCAAAATTTTAAAAAACTAGAAAGTCTTTCCAGGAAACATTCTGAGGATATTCTTCTCGCCGCCAAATTTACTTTGTGGTATGGAGATCATCAGCCTACTTGGGAAAATTCAATAGCAAAATAATTCTTAAATCCCAACATTTTCATGTTAACGAAACACAATTGTAGTTTATTCTAAATGCATATAGTATATAAAGGGTGTTTCAAATTGCGCGGGTTTTTTAAAGAATAAGTAAAATATAGATGGTACACTGAATTCGTCTGGGTATTTTGACATTTAAGAAGTGTGATGTATGACATTTATAAAAATTGCTTCGTACACGATACAACAACGAGTTCAAATTGTTGAATTATTTTATGAAAATCAGCGTTCCGTGAAAAGTGTTTTTAGAAAACTACGTGAATTTTATGGTTTACATAATCGTCCAACTGAAACCATTATTCGTCGAATTATTAAAAAATTTCAAGAGACCGGTTCGGTGGAAGATCAAAAAAGTGAAAAATACAATCGTAGCGGTCGTTCACAAGAAAATATTGATTTGATTCGTGATAGTGTTGCTGAAGATCCAAAAATGTCCATTAGACGACGTTCACAACAAGTTGGACTTAGTGGATCAACAACATGGCGTATTTTGCACAAGGATTTAGCTCTGAAGGCATATAAGGTTCAAATAACACAGGCACTAAAGCCATTGAATTATTTAAAACGTCATTCATTTGTCAATTTCATCAATGAACAACAGGCTGATTTTTTTCAAAAAACGATGTTTTCCGATGAGGCACATTTTGAACTTGGTGACTATGTTAATAAACAAAATTGTATCTGGGGTGAGGAAAATCCATGAATTATTCATGAGAAACCTACGCATTCTAAACGAGTTACTGTTTGGTGTGCATTATTGTCAGTTGGTGTAATTGGACCTTGCTTCTTTGAAAATGCTGCTGGTGAAGCTGTAACTGTCAATGGTGATCGATATCGTCGGATGATAACCGAATTTTTGTGGCCTGAATTAATGAATATTGATCTAGAGGGTATTTGGTTTCAACAGGATGGCGCTACACCTCGCTCTGCACAAGAAACAATTGCTTTATTGAAAAAAAATTTCCTGGACGTGTAATCTCAAGGAACGGTGATGTTAATTGGCCACCAAGATCATGTGATTTGACATTATTAGACTATTTTCTTTGAGGTTATGTGAAAAGTCAGGTTTTTAAAAACAATCCACAATCGATTCCTGCTTTGAAAGATGAAATTATTGGTGTCATTGGTGAGATAGAGCCTCAATTATGTCAAAATGTCATTGAAAATTTTAACAAAAGAGTGGACGTCTGTGGAGCTGCAAGAGGAGGCCATTTGGCAGATATTATTTTTCGCATATAAATGTCATTAGTGATCCTTCAATTACCAATAAAAAGTTTTTGAAAATGATTGCAAATTATGTGTCTTATTTATTGTTAAAAAAACCGCGCAATTTGAAACGCCCGTTACTTATATTTAATTTTATCATTCAATCTGAACACACTGTAAATTGACATCATTGTCAAAATTAAAACCGATTGGAACTGAGTGGAAAGAAATGTTTACTACCTGCCAGTCTGAATCGAGCAGTACAAGCTTATACAACTGCATATATTTCTTAAATGTAATTTTCTGTGGAAAAACGCGTATGCGTGACGTAAACTTACTTAAAGACGTAATTTCATGCTTTATCTCGACGAAAGTTCAGGGATAAATATCCAAATGAAACACCTATGGAAAGTGTTATTCAGAAGTTAGTTACGAGGTTTCGTAAAACAGGTTTTGTGTTAGACAAGCAACGCGCCCGTCTCAGTTCAGTTATCCGCCGGTCATAGAGAACATTCGGGCGGCTGTTACATGTTTGTTTCACAAATCTTTGCGGAAATGACGACAGGAAAAAGGACATTTTATTACAGTCAACTCTGAACTGCGAGGGTGAATGCTGAAATATTTTCCCTGCCACCTGAAAACTTTCCATGAACTGACTTGACTAATGCTAATTATGAAAACCGAGCTGGCTACTGTCGATTGTTCCAAAACTTGATTAGAGACCACATTTGCATATTAGTTTAAGTTTTTCATAGATGAAGTGTGGTTTCACCTTGGAAATTTTTATAACCAGAACTTTCGGACCTGGTATATTAAAAACACGTACTTTTTGTTTAAACAACTGTAAATATTGTCGTAATTACTATAGAGGATGAGCGGAACTCTTGGTTGCAGCACGCCAGTGCTACTTGCCATGCGGTTCTCATCTCTATGGAGATGCAACAGATCTTTTGGTGAGGAATTATTTCTAAAGATCTATAGATCCCCAGGTATCGAAGACAAACATTTCTCATCCATTCTGAAAATATACAGGTAAACGCTAGATAGAGTAGCCGTAAACATGTTAAAGTAGTTGATGAGTAAGTAGACGTATTTTTCAATTACAATTTATTTTGTTGTAATATAGTCAAAGTAAATAAACGGTCATTTTTTAACAGTGTATTTCAATTTCAACTATACGTCCGAAACGATGGTTCTCAAAAATATGCCCAAGCTAATTTAAATATGAGTTATACGTTTGCAAATTTCTGATTTAATAGAAAATGTCACTTATGAATATTAGAAGTTGTAGTATTTTATACAGGGTGGCAATAGTTTTATGTCATTAATTTAGAGGGGGCGTTTGTTCTTCACGTGTGGGAACAAAAAGAAATCATTCGGTACGAAATCAGGACTATACAACGGATGACCCGTCAACTCAATGTTTTGAGTACTCAAATAGTCACTTGTTTGAGCCGATGTGTGAGAGCTCGCATTGTCATGATGGAGAATGATTCGGAGTCATCGGTTTATTTTTCTTATTTCTCCGAAAACTTGTGGCAAATAAATGGTTGTATACCAAGCAGAATTAATTGTGCTACGATCCTCTAAAGCAATGGTCGTGACATGTCCATTTATTCCGAAAAAGCAGACAACCATTTTCTTCGAAGTGCTTCGAGCGCCGACAACTCTTGTTGGATTTCGTTCATCTTGGAAGGTTCATACAGTCGACAACTGTTTACTTCCGGGTTCATACAAATAAATCTAAGATTCGTCACCTGTGTAGATGTTATACACTGCGTTTGATGCGCCGCAATCGTATTTTTGAACATTTTTGCAGTAACCGACACGAGTCTTTTATTGAGCGATTGTCACATTATGTTGGATCCAGCTAAATGTTCATGTAGTCATACTAATGCTTAGGGATGCCTGAACCTCACGATGTCACATGACGATCTTTCATAATCAATTCGTGCACAGCATCGATGTTTTCTGGCACAACAGCCTATTTTGGACGACATTCTTTAAATTCATCCGCTAGCGGACTACGACCACGATTGAATTCACTATACCAACGATATACAGTGGTTTTAGTTAGAACTTCTTTCCCAAAAGTTGAAATAAGTTGATTCAGGCACTGTTGTGGAGATAATCCACGTCGGAGATCGTAAAAAAAGCACGAAAATGTTCACTAGTTAATTCCGTTTTTTGGCCGATACGAAATTTTCAACTCAATCAAACAAAACAAATAGTGTTCAAATGGCAAAATGTTATAAGTATGTATACTCTCAAAAATGCTAAACTTTATGTTTGAAACGTCAGATCGCACCTAGCAACACTATTGTTGTCAGTTCCCAATTTATATCGAGCACTCCTCGTGGTAATAGGGTTCAGTTTAGACTTTACTAGTGTATTGTAGAAGTATTTTGATATCAGCTCTTAATTAATAGGCATGGGTGACTTACCAATGCGTAGTTATCGGATATTGTCCAACTCATGGAGAAGTCGTGCAACGTTTGTTTGAAGTTTCTATTTTTTAAGAAATCATATATTTCATAAATATTTACCACTTCATTGGGCAATGTGAACTGTCGATTAAATAGAGCAAGTGCCTCTCAAATGTAAGTGGTGGATTGCTTTTTTACTTTACACGTACAGGTACACACGTTTCTAAAAACATCCGTTTATTTTTTTGTTTTTAATTTTTTAAGAAATGATTCTTTATACGTAAATATTAATCTACATCCCTTTCTTGGGCATCAGTTAAAATATTTCTATGAAGTTGTGAATAACCCTGTATGCAACGAGATGTAGAAATAGCTTTCCCAACGAACATGGGTTGCTGAAAGTGCAGCAGTGAATGCATAAACCAATGTTAACGTAGTTAGCAACTGGTTCAAACTGATGTATTGCAACTTATAAAGTGTGCAAAATATTTAATGTGAATAGTTTTTTCTGCAAACCCGCTTTCTAAATCTTTGTAGAAACAAATTTGGCACGCCAAATTTGAGAGATTTCAGTGCAGTTAGATTGTCAATGGTTACATTTAGATAAATGACTGTGATTCACATTCCGTTAGATCACGTTTCAGTAAATACATTACTATTTATTGGATTAGACTCGAAAAGTGCAACTGGCTCGGCAGTTCGCTTGCTTCATTTCTCCATAATACTTACACTGATCATAATTCAATATAGGTTTTCTATATCACTATTCTTCAGCATGCGCTCTTACTTTTCAAAATTATATTTAGGTTTACTTTGTTTATTATGTTAGTGACGTTGGTGAAAGATGCCAGTTACATTTACACTTCATTTATAAACAAAAAAAGATACACGTGTGGTAAATTAATTGTAATATACGCAAGCGTTTATTTACTTGATTCCGTAGTACAGTGTTTATAATAATCACAAACAACTACATTTTTTATCGTGACAAGTGCAAGTACTTATAAAATCACAAACTTCCAACTTTATATATGCTTCTCTATTTTGCAGTTGCTTTATTCATAACCGAGCCGGTTTCTTTAAGGCTTTAAATTAATTTACGAACTGTGTTCCTAAATTCGCATACGGTTCGGCTTTGGGAACCAGACAAATTTAATTTAAAAAAAATATTGAAGTGACTCAAAAACCATGCTTTTTAAAACTACAGCAAAATTTGCGGAAAAACAGAATTAAAAAGAATTGAAAAAAAGGATTAATAGCAGGTAAATTTTGCGCGAAACTTAAAAATATAGAGTTAAAAGAGGGTGTATCATCCAATGAACAAGCACCAAGTCACTCCTTTGTATAGAGATGTGTCAAACGCGATTGATTCAATATTTGAATATCGATTCGTATCAAGTATCGATTTATTGGGATAGTGTAAATAATTCGACTCTAGCACTGAGTATTTCAATCTCGCAAGTAAGGTATACAGGCGAACATTAATTGATTTATAAGTAATACTAATTGATGTGAAAGATTGCGAATGCATTTCTATTTTTACTCTACATTATTTTCGCTTCGACACTATTTTTGCACATGTACCCAATCGATTATGTCGCCTTAAACATTTCCACAACTAACGGATGTTGAAATCTCAACACTGTTTTCGCCTCAACATTATTTTCGATCATGCACCGTATCAATTATTTTGTCTTAGTAGAAAACATTTCGACAACTAACAGAAGTTGAAATTTCAATTCTATTTTCGCTTCAACACTACTATCGCACATGTATCCTTTCTATTATTTTGTCTTAGTCGTAGAACTCTCAGACGCCTCACCTAAGTTGAAACTTCAACACGATTTTCGCTTTAATACAATTTTCACACATGTTCCTAATCGATTATATTGCCTTAGCAGTGAAGCATTTCGACAACTATTATTTGGCTTAGTAGTAACACATTTCGACTACTAGCCTAAGTTCAAGTTTCAACACTACTTTCGCCTTAACACTATTTTCGCACATGCACCATTTCGATTATTTTGTCTTAGTAGCAAAGCATTTCGACTACTAACAGAAGTTGAATACTCAACACTATTTTTTCCTCAACACAATTTTCGTAGATCCACCTCAACATTCGTTTCGCTTTAATACTTGTTAAGTTCAATGCCATCATGCGAATATTTTTGTTCTTACTTAATTATATCTTACATTTCTTATTTTTTTTTACGGTTATTTGAGGATTTATTAACAATTTCGATCCATTACATTTTTTGCTTTGCTTACCGCACACGGCCTTATTGTGATGTTACACATCATATAATTGTATGCGACAATTTAGGCAACTCTCCTTACGCGTGGTTTATCGCTACGACCGGTTCTCCTGAGGGGGGGGGGAGGTTGACCAGATTTTTGAATGTTGACATTACTTTTGTTTTCCAGAATAAAACCATAAGTTGGTTGTATCAATTATTGCGGAAGAGTTAGTTCTTTCGTGAAAAATTAGATATATCCTACCTCCTTTAATTAGGAAGAGTATAATTTGTGTAAAGTTTATTGAAACAATGAAATAAAACCGTAAAGATTATGGGGCTGTTGGTTCCGCTTTTCCTGCTATTCTCGTGACAGATGTCATTGGTATTCTAAATTTATATAGCTCCTCATTTTTGTTTACAATTCAGAATTACTATACTTTGAACTAGACAAGTCTAATATCTAGAAGTGGACCCTTGGCACCTTTTGGCTGGAGATGAATAAATCCGCGTATTGATATTTTCCTATTTAGTTAAGTGGATAATCCTATATATTCGAATTAACAGTATGATGTGCCATGTGTTCAAACAGATATCAACTACAAAAAGTTGATGTTACCCACCCGTGACTTATCAGAACCTTTAAGATTCCGCTGTAATAAGCTTGAAGCAGGATGTCATAATAAACTGTAAGGCTTGCTGTTTCTTTTTTGGATCGTTTTGCTGACTTCTCGCATAAAAAATTTGGTCTGGATTCCTTTTCTGTAAGTTTATAAGGTTACCCATCGCACAATTGCAGATGTTTCAGTGTGAAATTGACCTTATTTCGCTCCATTCATCGGATATGTTATGTGACAGCTGTTACTACTAGTTGAGTATTTACTAAATAATAGTTCAGCCATGATTGTCCTATAAATTTTGTTTACATAAATTTAAAGTTACACCACTGTTTAGGTGTGACTTTTTTCTAATAATATTTTTTCAGATACGGGAAGGAATACATCCCCCCCCTGTATGAGTTTCTTATTGACTGCAGTAACAATGTAAGTCATTTTTTGTTTTATTAATTTTTAGAGAAAAAAATTTTTAGCAACCAAGCGACTGAGAATAACACCTAATGTTTTTTTGCTCATTCTTATTTTAGGTTAAAAATTAAATTGAGGCAGTTGGATGTACTAATTGTTTTGCGTAGATTTTGGTGTACTGTGTAAATCCTAGGGGATGTTCTAGATAAATGTTTTTTGAATTGGTTTTCTTTTCATAACATGTTGTTCTCTTAAAGTTTTGTAAATAGAATTCTTTTCTTGAGGTTTCCTTTTCTATTTGTGTGACCCATCCCACTCTACGACTTTTCAGCTAGCACAGCCTTCTTCGGATTCTCGTTGGTTTTGTTGCGGTACTCGATGCGGGCTTACTGTTCCTTTGCTTACGGTACTTTACTTTTCTTTTGTCCCCACGGATTACCGTAATACATTATTTTCGCATATGTATCATTCGATTATTTTGTCTTTTATTAGTAAGACGTTTCCATTACTACCTCTTAAGTTGAAACCTCAACACTATTTTCGCTTCAACACTATTTTCACACCTATAACCAATCGATTCTTTTAGTAGTAAAACATTTCGGTTATTGAAGTAAGTTGAAACCTCAACACTATTTTCACTATTTTCGCTTTAACACAATTTTCGCACATGTACCCTTTCGATTATTTTGTCTTAGTAGTAAAATATTTCAACGACTAATCTAAGTTGAAACTTCAACATAAGTTTCGCTTAAATACTGTTATCGCACATGTATCCTTTCGATTATTTTGTCTTAGTAGTAGCACATTTCCACTACTAATCTAAGCTGAAACCTCAACACTCGTTTCGCCTTAACACTATTTTCTCATATGCATCTTTCGATTATTTTGTCTTAATAGTAAAACATTTCGATTACTAACCTAAGTTGAAACTTCAACACCATTTTTGCCTCAACACTATTTTCGCACATGTAACCTATCGATTTTTTTGTATTAGTAGTAAAACGTTTCAACTAGTAACCTAAGTTGAAACCTAACACTCCGGTCGCCTTAACACTATTTTCCCTTATGTATCTTTCGATTATTTTGTTTTCGTAGTAAAACATTTCGACCACTAACCGTGAAACCTCAACACTATTTTCGTCTCAACACTATTCTCGCACATGTATCCTTTCGATTATTTTGTCTTAGTAGTAAAATATTTCGATTATTAACTTAAGTTGAACCCTCAACACTACTTTTTGCCTCAACACTATTTTTGCACATGTTGTATTCAATCGATTTTTTTATTTTAGTCGTAAAACATTTCGACTACTAACCTAAGTTGAAACCTCAACAGTCCTTCCCCCTTAACACCTTTTTCGCATATATATTTTTCGATTATTTTGTCTTAGTAATAAAACATTTCGATAACTAACCTAAGTTCAAACCACAACACTATTTTTGCACATATATCCTTTCGATTATTTTGTCTTAGTAGTAAGACATTTCGATTACTAACCTAAGTTAAAACTTTGACACTATTTTTGCCTCAACACTATTTTTGCACATGTAGTCAATCGATTTTTTTTTGTTTAGTAGTAAAACATTTCGACTACTTAACCTAAGTTGAAACCTCAACACTCCTTTCGCCTTAACACTATTTTTGCATATGTATCTTTCGATTATTTTGTCTTAGTAGTAAAACATTTCGACAACTAACCGTGAAACCTCAGCACTATTTTCGCACATGTATCCTTTCGATTATTTTGTCTTAGTAGTAAGATATTTCGATTACTAACCTAAGTTGAAATCTCGAAACTATTTCTACTTACGTTAGTTGTCGAAATGTTTTACTGCTAAGATAGTAGTTGAGGTACTGCTATAAGTTATATTTCTGTGATACAAACTTGAGCAGGGTTTATTGAAAGAATGACTTTCATCGTTAACCTAATAATGAGGTAAAAACTTAAAACAAGTTAATGGGATATATTTATGCAGATAAAATTCTAAAAGCGTTTAAAATTAATTTCAAAATGTGCAAAACTATTGTAAGGGAACATCGATTCAGTTGATTTCCAAAATTTTAATGATTTTTTTTAATTTTTTCGTAGTCGACAAATATTTAATTTTGTATATTAATAAAAATTTTAAGTATACATTTTTTCTTATTGCATAAAAATAGAAATGCATTCGCAATGTTTCACATCGATCGGTATTACTCATAAAACAATTCATGTTCACCTGTATATCTCACTCGTTTCCACTAATCCAATAAATCAATGCTTGAAACAGATCGATATCAAACGATCGAATCAATCGCATTTGACACATCTCTAATACCAAGAAGTGACTTGGTGTCTGTTCATTGGTTGCCATTTCCTCTTCTAACCCCATATTTTAAAGTACGCGCCTCATCCACCTGCTGTTAAAAATCGTTTTTAATTTTTTTTTAGAATTGTGCATTTTCTGTCATTTTTCTGTTATATTTTGAAAAGCATGTGTCTCTGAGTCATTTTCATATTTTTTAAATTAAATTTTAGAGGTTCCCAAAACCGAACCGTGCCTTTAAATTCATACGAATTTTGTTTATGCAACTGTAAATTACCGATTGTTTTTATAAAATTTGTTGATATATTACGCGTTGTTCAATCGTGAAATGCGGATCTCGACTGCTCTTGATTTCTGTATGACAGTTATAGACTATGAGCCTTCTTATTGAAATACCCTTTATTATAAAAAATAATGACAGTTTTCCACGCCGCAAAGGAATATGAAATAAACAGGCAAAACAGAATTTGTTTTAACTGGTCTTCCTTATTCTCATAATACACTTTATTCGCCAACAAGAATAAATCGTAGGCATGTAGGTCATACACTATCATACAATAAACCAATGCCCTGATGACTTACATTAGTTAATGACTTGATCATTTAGTTGTTCACTATCAACATTTTAGTTTCCTTTCTCATAATATTAACCGAAGACTACTACTACAGCATTAATTACTATGCAATCTTTATACTGGCTATTGAGCATTAAGGAAATCCTGTAATTTAACAGTAGTCTTTCTATATGTATTTTGCATTTAAAATATCATTAAACATAATTATTATTTTCGCAAAATAAAAAAGATCTTAGATGAACGTTTTTTAAATGTAATTAAGTGAATTGGGTAAACTGATTTTTTGTTACTTACTGAAAAAATCAGTGTTATTTTTAAACAGTACCTAGTGTGATTATATACTCCATTTAAAAATAGTTCACCGAAAATTTTTTTTCAAAAATGTTGGTGTTATCCTAATTGTACACGTAAATATTTTCTCTCTTTGAAATGTTACCTTAATTTACAATGAGGGTCTAATGTTCAAATATGCAGCAAAATAAATTTGATTAGTTTTAAACGTTCCAAAAATTTTTAACATTATATAGGGTCAACATTTACTTGCCGAAAATATTGCTACTTTCGTTCCAAGATCTCTAACTTGATGAAAAATTGATTTTGAAGATAGTACGTGTATTAAATGCAATGAAATTCTTATTTTAGCTGTTTTGTAGTACCAAACTTTTCCTAAAAAAGAGGTATTTCTTTGTTCTATCAATAATCAGAGTAAATTGATTATGACCGATACTATTAGCGAGAATCTTCCAATTCTAATAAACACATACAAAGGATAATTAGCTATTGGTTTAATAATACTTCAGTACAGTTTCTGGAGTTTGTATCAATGAAGTTTATGATCACAAACTGGCGGTGTTATCCTCCCTTTATCAACTGCACATCTGCACAATCGCACGTTGGCATCCGAATTAGTTCCAATAACTACACCCCGTGACTAAAACCACGCCTACATTCTGCTTAATATTGATATCTTTATATAACCACGTTTGTTATCGTCCGGGTGGGCGGCGTCTGAAAGCATGTAGGCTGGGCTTGATTATTTGTTTAATAAGTATAAGCAGAAATAATTATAAGTTTCATAAATACATAAAAATAAAAGTGAAATAGTTAAAATTGAATGATTTTAACAGTTTGAAGCAGTTCGGAAGTCTTCGGAACTCTTCGGAAGTCATCGTGGTTGCTTGTGGAACCAAAATAAAGTTAAACACTTGTTGAATGAATGTATATACAGTTTAACGGGGTGTAAAAGTATTTGGTAGTCTTTGGAATTCTTCGGAAGGCTTCGAAATTTGCGTGTGTGGCCGAGTAACAACTTGAATAACGGTAGTTACAAAATATTTACAGTTTGAAGACGTCCAGACGTCTTCGGCGGTCGTCGGAACTCTTCGGAAGGCTCTGTGTTTTACTTGTGGGACAATCTTAAGTTACAAAGAATTATGATATGAAATTTAAAAACAACTTATTGACAATATATACAAGTATAGAGGGTTCAGAAGTCTTTGCAACTCTTCGGAAGGCTTCGGAATTTATTTGTGAGGCCCAGTAAGAACTTGAACAGCAATGGTTAGAAAATATTTACAGTTTTAAGAGGCCCAAACGTCTTCGATGATCTTCGGTACTCTTCGGAAGGCGTCATGGTAATGGTGGCTTAGGCTTCTACGGAGTGTCGTCCCGGTGGTAGACTTGACAGACGCAATCACAATTACAACTTTTCGGTGATGTATAGAACGGAGTTTGTTAACTATTGATTGATGAATTATAGTGACGTGCCCTAGGTACGGCGGCGGACAGCGTCACCGTCGGAGAATACGCAGGCTATGGGGAGCACTGCGCGCTGAAGTATAGCAGGCTATGGAGAGCGCTGCTCGCTGAAGGTTTTGCAGGCTATGGGGAGCACTGCAAGGCGATTCCTTAGGCTATGGTGAGCACTAACGAATAACTTTCGGAGAATTTGAAATTATATTTATACACTTCCATTTCCTATGCTTCCTGTGTTGAAAAACGTTAATGATGTCTTTAACCAACGGAATTGGGTATTTCGATTTTCAAGTGTAAAAGAATCTCCAAATTTAGTTTGACCAATGAGCGTGCTGATTTTTGAGTACCATAAAAAATGAATTGGAAATTCTCGCGATTCTTTGTTTGTTCTGTGTTTAGCACGTGTACTTTGATATAGTCAACTGCAATTCTTTAGTCTGTTCTGTGTTCAGCTCGGGCACGGTGATATACTCAACACGTTATTAGGATTTCATGTATCTCCGAATTGTATTTTGTTATCCCATTTAATGTTTCTTAGACTTCTTGTTATTGTTACTCAATGTGCCAAAATCCTGTTCTTTTTGTAATAAACGATGAGTTATACCATTGCAATCTTTTCTGAGTCTATTTGACATGTAGTGTTCTGAATATGACGAAAAATGAACTTTATTTAAATCTACTGTAACAAAAACTCTTCTTGTTATAATAACAGTTCTTTATTAGCAACTAGTTACATAAGCTTTTTCAATGACTCGTAGTTATAGTGAAATTCTTAAAATGCTTACGATAATCCATTTCCAGCTAATCGTTAACAATACAAATATTAACCTCTTAAAGCTAATATGCTATCGTCCTAATTATTATCAAGCACTATAATTAATTTATATCGATCACTATAACAATTTATATCACATAGGGCAATTTATATTAACAGATGTACTACTAGTTTTGTTTCTGTATAACTTATAGCTCGAATAAAAGCATAACATCAATCAAAGCTTTAAATTCGAACTGAACTTAAAACCCCTTAACGACAATTTGAATTCTATTATTCTAGATATCTTCGAAAATGTACCAAAATTATGTGAATAACATTGTAAGGTTAATAAAGTTCTGAAATACAAACTCTTATAACCTGTCCGTCAAGTCCATCTGAAGATGTTGCGCTACAGGGTGCCTACCAATTACCTTTTGTGTACAAATGCCTAGTATTTGGTCTGATACAATATTCTAGCCAAAGGTAGACTAAGCGGCGCAAGTTACAATACTATAATAATGCTATTGAATTTACTTTTTAATTGAAGAATTATTTTATTTGTGATTTATCTATGAAACGTCACAGGTAACCAATTTTTATTTTTTGTGCTTATATGGGTCTTCCGTAATACTATTACTAGATCCGTAAGTAAATGTGCAATCTAATTGTATGCTGTGTTTTAATTTCAAAATTAGCCACTCTTAATAATCCGTAAAATTCCGTAGTTTTATTTTTGAACAAAAACACATCGGTATTAATTAATATCTGTGATGTAGTAACCTCCAACCACAATAATCTATATTTGAGTTATCCATTATTCTTTTGTTTAGAGTACTTATTATCAGGAGACGTTCACCGCAATCCCGTCCATGGCGTCACAAAATATCAATCTCGGCTGTTGTGCGCTTATAATTAAGAGTGATGCCTAGATTATGTAATTATAAATTTTGTTTAAACAGTTTTTATTTTAACTATGGAATAATTTAAATATAATGTCAAAATTATCAAAATATGGAAACCACTTCAGTTTGGTGAGGGTTATACAATTCAGAATTTAAGCATTCTACCTATTTTGGTAGGTTAGAAAATGATAAATAAAAACTATCCATATTCAAATTTACTTTTTATGTAGATAAAAGCTTGGTATAGTAGGAACCACGAAAGAAGTCCTCTACGTCATACGTGTCTAACTCAATTCAAAACATACGTTTAAGATTATTTAAAAGCTTAACTAATATATATGATAAAGATAGTAATACGATTTGTACGTATTTTAAATAAAGACATACGTGAACGCGTTCATATGGGAAAACGACACAGAAGAGTATGTGTCCGTATGTTTTGAACTTTATATACTTAACAGGCTATCCTTTGGTAAAATTATGCCTTTTCTTTAAAATAGGATATCTTTCTTGGTTTTTTGTAAATGGAATTTTAAAAGAATTAATGAAACATAAGTGATTGGTGTAAAGATATCATTAGTCATTTTATTAGAACGTAAACAAGACAAAATGTTAATTTTTCCATAAAGCACGGTTGCCAAAGTTATCGTATGGAGAAAGATTTCTATGCAGCTGTCGTAAATAGTTTATATTGCAGTTATTGTACGTTTCTATTCAGATCAATATATGTAACTCAAGTTATGAAAATGCGTTTTATTTTAACTGAATTCATTAAACTTCTAAAACAAGAGGACGCCAACTTAAAAATAGTTCAAGCGACTATCTCTATGAAAATAAAGTATTATTGGCAAGAATGCTTCATTACGGTTTGCAGATGCGCGAAGGTTGACGCGAACTTCCGAATCGGAATATTTATTGGCTATTTATGAACTAGATGCTACATTGACTTAAAATTTTCAACTTAATTCGTACGAATACAAGTGACGAACATCAAACTGTTTACGAAGTCCCAGAAGTTCCATAGGATCTGGTTAGAATGATTTGAGTTCAGAATATCACGGTTTTTAGTAGTTTTTGTGGCATCTACAGTCAAAAATCACTCATAGGTATTTATAATAAACTTTCTGAAACTATAACCTACAGTAACCGTAAATAAATAAATATTTTTATTTAATTACATGAATTTATAAACGTATTGTTAGTACGTTCTTGTTGTTAGTTTAAGAATTTAGAAAGTAATTTTATTCGCCGAAAACGTTTTCTATTAGGATAAGTAAATTTTGATATATTTGGTTATTTTTTTAAGAATGTTTGTATGTACTTCTAATGAAAACATAATTGTGTAATAGGGGGGTTTTCACAGCCTTGTTATAAAATACATTACAATTTCCCAGAGGTGTAATTAATATTCAGCTAATTTCATATTTGATTTTGGAAACTTTCTTTACAGCTAGCAGCTTTGAAATTCTCATTCGTATTGTTAAACGTTTATTTTAGGTTGGTTTTAGAATTAGTGTACTCGATTATTTCTTGCGTGAATTTTGACCAGAATCAGTTTCCTGATCTCAGGTTTTGGCATACTCTTGCTATTCCTTCTTAGGTTTTTCCCTAGGAATTCCCGTATTTCGAGATTAGGAGGTGTCCAAGATGCTTCCCGATTAGAATCCGTATTTCGCACACGATAGCATTCCGGGACCCTCTTCAAACATTTACACCACCCTTCTCACTGAGTTAGCCGGCAATGCTTCTAGTAAGTACAGTCGATGTTTACTGTACTTTTTCGGACTACCGAATTTTAGTGAGGTGCTTCACCGAGTTTCTAGGTGAATTGTCTGCTAGATTTTCTGGGGCCAAAACTGCACGTAACAATTTTTTTACATAAACCTATTGGAATTGCTTAATTCGCTGTTAAATGTACATAGTCTAGTTGTACACAAACTTCTATTTAAATTAAAATGCTTTGTGAAATTTGTTCTCCTGAAGGCTATTGAATTTGTAACGATTCTTGTGCCAGTGTGCAATCTGCAGGATTACTACCCTTAGTAGGTACATAAAACATATACTTGCGAAAATTGTTACATTAAGTTTGACTTTTATTTAAAAAACTTATTGTTTTTTGTGAAATGTATTGGATAGCTTTCGAATGTCTCTCAATATTGCCATAACTTTTCAAATATATGCAGGGCGATATGAGTTTGGTTTAGAATGTTTTAATTAGATTGCTATTTGTTTAGCTGGCGATATCGACAATCTACAATCACCAAACATTAACATGATACATTCATCCTTTGAAGTTTGACCGAACAAAACATGCTTTGAAGTTTGACCGAACGAAATTATTTGTATACTGCAAAGCACGGACTGTGGACTGGCTTCAAAATGAAATGTTCACTCAAAAAAATTTGTATACCAGTATAAACCGAATCTTCTTTTCATTCTCTGTTACCATTTCACAAAACCGTCTTTAGTTTAATTAAGAATAAAATTAGGTTTATATGGAAGTAATAACTCTTTTGCCTAGTATTTTGCAACAAGACTATACCTGTTAGCTTAATTAAGCTTGTGTTTGCGTTTTGAGAGTTTAGTATAATAGAACAGTTGTGCAGAATATCTTGAATGTTTTCATGCATTATTATTTCATAAAGCTGCGCCACAATAAAATAAAATCTTCAGTATTTTTGCATTTTGAATAAATGCTAAGTTGAATGAAAGAGAAATATTCTGTAAGCTCACTGTACATTTTAGGACGTAAGTTTGCGCATATGATATATTTTATTTACAGCATTATTATAATATTAATATCTTCAATCGTGATGACAATTTCAGAATGCATAAAGGTATTTGAAGACGAGCTTTTAAGATTTGCTCAAAATTTCCCTAAATTATATAGAGCTTTACGCAATATACCACTTCTTGTACTATAATCAGAAGAAAAATTGATTTTACCACTACTACAAAAGTGCAAATACTATTGCTGACGTTTTAATCCAAAGAAATAAAATTGAACTTTTCGCAATTTTAAAGAAAAAATACGGCAGAAGGAACACTTTATAAAGGAAAACACGTTGCAACGGCAAGATATGCTGTGTCATAAATAAAGCATAAATGTAAATTGACAATTTTTTTTAATTTATTCTTTATCAGTGATGAAAAGGAAGGATCTGTAATTCTGTAGTTCTTGTGAGTTACAAAAATTCTTTTTAATTTGGTTGTGGATAATTTACCCATCTTTTATTACCCTGCTCGTGAGTATAATTGTCCAATGATGCTCCACAGATAACTTGGTAAAGGTCAAAATGCTTCGAACTCTGACCTCAAAATTTGCTGGTAATTATCCGCTTACAAAAAAAATAATTTTTATCAGATTAGGAACTTATTATAGCTTACAAATATTTCAATATTTTTATCAGTTATAAACAAAGAATCAAAATTTATACTTGCAAAATAGCGCTTATCAAAATCTCATTTCCATTTCAAATCTCCATTTAAAATATTAGTTGTCACTTTCAATCGATTAAACTCAACAATACCTCTCGCATCTGGATTATTTATGTCAAAGATCGTTCAATTTTGTAGTATACAAATAGCTATGTTTCATAATTATGCAAAGTAACATATTTCATCTTGTAGAATGAATTATGAATTACCCGAACTTATACGTTCAAATCCTTACTCAAAGTTGCATGTTTGATGTCTTGAAATGAAGAGACCTAATCTTTACTCAAACTTACATGATTGATCTCGACAAAATGAATGAATTCGGACTGCGAATTACTTCCGTTTATATACAAATCTCAATACGTCATATTCCAGAGTTTTCCTGATTTATTTGGAAGGATCAGTCGCTCTGGGTGATGTAATATTCCGCCGATGCACAGTTTTAATGAGTTAATGAGTGTCAAGCTATGATTTATGATTATTGTAAAACGTGTGATCGATCCTTTTCTAATGCACGAAGTTAATAGTTCGCGATCTCCTTATCTTATCTTATTCAATAATTAACTTATAAAATGTTTCTTAGTAACGAAACTTATTCATCCATTAATAAAGAAAATTTTAGAATACGTTTTATGTGAAAACTCTTAAAATGAAGTTAAATGGTATTTATACACTGAATTTGCATTACTAATAAAGTACATATTTCAGTATCTTTAAACGCGTTTTGAGGTATCGTTAACAAGAATGAATATTTTAAAAATCTACACACGGAAATATGCTTTTAAGGTAATGAAATTAATGGATTTGTATTTTAAGGCATCTCAACGATTAATTTGCACAAGGTATACTCGGCTGAAAAGAATTGATTTAAAAATGGGTTTTTAAGATTATATTCGTTTCACGATCTCTGCAATGAATGCAATACACAAGATTTTTAATTACATGATTAATAAGGGCTTTTTATACTTCATCAAATAATTACGCTTACATTTATACAGGGTAGCAAAATTAAATATTGGGAAATTTTAATTGTTCCATTTTCTGGTTTTTTGGGTTACCTCTTGTGACCTCTTTATCACGTTAATATTTGCTTATATTTTGAAGATAAGATAGAGAAACAGCCTAGAAAGTTGTATCAAAGCCGCGAATATTATACAGGCAAGGGCAATATATAAAACTGAAAATAAATAAATAAAAATGAAGATACTGTGTTTTAATATACTTACCGTAATTTTGTTGAAGTAATGATTTTAAGGATTAATAGAGAAATAGAAGTTTGTTACACAAGCAGTGTGCGACTATGGCAGTTTTGTGCGCCAATACATTTTATTCTTCTTACGTTTTAACACAAATGATGTTTTCAACAACTAAAATATGAAATATGTTTTTGACCGAAGTGCATTCGTCGTTTTTTCCATTTCATGAATTTTGAACGTCACTATCAAGCAGTTTTTTCAATATCTGGAGTAAAAGTTGCCTATTTTGTAAAGTTTTAAATATTTTATGAATCTGATTTTAATCAATATAATAAATTTTTACGAGTAATTTTCAAATATATATATATATATATATATATATATATATATATATATTAATAGTTATTAAGATGAAATGAAAACCCAACTTTGTATTTAAAGTTGAATTACCATTTCAAATCGAACTAGTAATTGAAAACTACTAAAAGAACGGCTACAGCAGGATCTGAACCTGCAACCTCTGATTCTCCGGATCAGTGCTCTAACCAATTGAGCTATCTAGCCTAATTGTTTAGATGATGTTATACTTAATACTACTGAAGCTTGGCCCTTGTTAATGATTTTCAATTACGTCTTGCATTTAAGGAAATTGAATCTAGTTATATACATAATTCATGTACTAATAACTTGATCATCCCATTTTTGCAACGTTCGGAATAATACAAATAATCCAAATGTGGATTATTCTTCTCTATTAATAATAATATAATTACATGTTTGTATTATTCCGAAAGTTGCAAAAATGGGATGATCAAGTTATTAGTACATGAATTATGATATAACTAGATTCAATTTCATAAATGCAAGACGTAATTGAAAATCATTAACAAGGGCCAAGCTTCAGTAGTATATAACATCATCTAAACAATTAGGCTAGATAGCTCAATTGGTTAGAGCACTGATCCGGAGAATCAGAGGTTGCAGGTTCAAATCCTGCTGTAGCCGTTCTTTTAGTGGTTTTCAATTACTAGTTCGATTTGAAATGGTAATTCAACTTTAAATACAAAGTTGGGTTTTCATTTCATCTTAATAACTATTAATATATATTAAGCATTCATTTGCATTCCAAATGTGGATTATTCTTCACTATTATATATATATATATATATATATATAGAAAATTAAATAAGCACATCAAATAATTTTAATCACCGTGTAGAAGCTTTGGAAAAAGGTACGCGTTATTAAAAAACCGTGGAGAATAAAAATTCATTCGTTTCATTGAAAATAAGGGAGTTAAATTATGTACAAGACGCTTGCTATAAAAAAAGGAAGCAGTATTAAAAAGCTCTACATGTAATTTAATTATTCCTAGTAAAGAAACAAAGAGAAATTACGTGCAAAATTTATATTAATTAACTCTATTTTAAGTAACCGGTATTAAACAAAACGTACAGATAATAATTAATATTTAGTTAGGATTCACTAAAATTTAAAGGGTATTGATTTTAATTGAAGTTAATTGAACCGTTAGTAACATATAATATCTATAAAAACTTGTAGAAACCCAATAAAATGCAAATCGTAGAGGGGTTAGTTAGAAGTAGGATGTTTAAACACCTGCGTATTTTTAAAAAGCTCATTCTGCGTAAATGTTGCAGATAATTAATGGTTACAAAGAATCTTGGAGAAACCGTGGCTTAATATTCACGGGAAGGCGCGATACGGGGTTATTTAACCCAGATAACAGTCCATGTGGACTGAAATAATCGATAATAAAGAATATCAATTTGCACCAATAAGAACAGGTTAGATAGAGACAGATAATATGCACAAGACCGAGGCACATATAGTAAAAGGCGTGAGTAGAGCAACGTCATAGGGTTGCGATTGGTTGAAAGTAAAAGGCAAAATTTGAGAGGTAAAAATAACATTTCTGTATAAAATTCAATTAGTTATTGCCAGACGTTGCGTGCCGTGTTGAAATTTCTGAGATTTAACTGGGGCGAGTGCAAAATTCGTAAAAATCGCATGCCGGGCTGCGGAATGGGAACATAGCAGGCGAAATTCTTTAGAATTGTCCGTTTTGGAGACTCGACCGACAGACAGGCTAACCTCTATATATACCCAGGGGAATATGAACAAGCTCTCTTAGATCTTCGACTTGATTCAACGCGTTACACAGTGCTTTTAGTTTTCCGGTTTTGATTAAATAATTTTAAACAGTTTGCTCGAATATTTTGTGATGTAAAACAGCTTGTTCTTTACGTGCTACAATAAATGTACTTTAGTGCACTTAGAAAAGAAGATACAAGGTAATAAAGTTAGTATCACTGTACCAATTAGTAAAATTTACAACGACAAATGAATACACAAAAGTAGGCAGTTTTGGCGTATATTGGTGAAAGAAGTATGAATTTCTTTGCTATTTTTCGGGGGTATTAATAATTAAATGGTGCATAAACGTGTCTGGATCCACAAAACAAGGTTCAGATATACACAGATGAGTTCCGGAAAAGCCCAGAAACAACTTTAAATAAATGGTGATGGAGAAAATTTTAAAAGCGTTGAGAATCAGAAGCCGTAAATATAACCCAGTTGGAATGGCGTAATTAACAAAGGGACGATGTACATTGAAGCTACGAGTGCAGTAACCTTCAGGTAAATTATACTATTTTGTTCGAACTTTGATATTTTGGTGTGTGTTGAATAACTTTATAATTGATTTACTTAAAATGGATAGTAGTGAAATTGTACTAACAATAATATTTTAATTTTAAGGTGAAATTTGCTTGTTTAAGTAGAAAGGGTATTTAGTATTGATGTTCTGGATTATGATGAAAATTTGGGTATGTCTTTGAGCTCAATTAGACGAACCTGGTTAATTAACGTAAAGGGGTGGTAGATGCTCCCTTTGTACTCAGACTCCGGTCTGCATATATTGTTATAGTAATTAGTAGGCATCCTACAAGGACTTTAATTCTGGATGCACATTAAAATGATAATAAATTTAATTTTGAAATTTTCTGATATTAAAATTTATGCTGAATTTTAATTTTGAAATTTTAATGTATTGTGAATATTGATGTAAATAGAGTTGACGTTGATGTTTGTGGTAGGAAAGTGTTTGTGTTTTTTTTATGAATGAGGATGAAAGTTATCTAGAGGAGCAGCCGAGGCGATTAACAGAAGAAAGTCAATGGACCAACACAGTTAAGGTAATGAATAGCTTTTTGTAGGATTCACAGCATTCTTGACGCCCAATTCGTGAGGCTCGATTCGAAAAGCGGAGTACCCGGATTTTGTAGGTTTCACAGCATACATGACGCCCAATTCGTGAGGCTCGATTCTAATACAGGGAAACACAGCAATATATATATATATATATATATATATATATATATATATATTAGTAGTATATCTTTGTAAATAGTTCAAATAGAGCATCTGTAATACACATATCTAGCATTAAAAATCAATCAATTAGTTTAAGCAGCTCAACGTTGGTTTAGTTAAAGTGTAGGAATTCTTATTAGTATTGGTCTGTAATTATTTTATAAAGGAAATGACTGATTTGAATTCTAGTGTTAGAAACAAATACAGTTGTTTAAGAATATGTGTGCTAGGGTATTAGGACGTAGTTATTCTCAAATCATTAATTTGTAAATGTTACAACGTCGAAAACATTGGTTACCTTGAGGATAAATAATTTCATGTGAAACGCTTGATATGTAAATCAAATAACCAAACAACGTAGATAAAAATGTTTAATTTGTCCAAAATAGCGTGTTATTGTAAATATTGTGCAGCAAACATTTACATTTAAACAAAACTACCGCAACAAAAATCCAAACATTTTGCTTATTTTCAAGGAAGGTGTACTACAAGACTGTCATTATCATGCTATTTCAATATGAGGCCAATAAATGCGAAAATAATGGGAAACATGCATTTTAGTGGTTAAAAACTAATAAAATTTCCTTATTTGTCAGGAAATTCGAAACAGCAAAAATGCTGGGGAAAGTTTCAATACGACAGATAATCCACAATCCCACGATTAAAAATCGTATTAATACAGGTCAAAATATCAGAAGAGGGATTTTGAACAATGACTTAAGTGATGTATGCAGTCAGCACGTTATTATGCGTGATTAGTTGGTGAAATTAGTTTAAATATGCACTTGGTAAAATTTTAAACATAATACATAAAGCTTTTTGACAAACGTAAGGGTAAGAATGCATTTTGTGATTTGCGGAATGTTACAGCAAAATTTATTTGCAAACGTAACAAACCTTCTCGTGGCGACACCCGACACGTTTGCAAATAAATTTTGCTGTAACATTCCGTAAATCTCAAAGGCCAGACGTACTTTTATAGCCATCTATAGAATTTATTATGTAGTTTCCGTTCAATTCTGTACTTCTACACTTAGTAGTGTTGGTGTTTTATCACCTGATAGTGGTTTTATTTACTTTTGCCATAGTACAGTGATTGTTTTGAAATTATATCATTATAATAGCTTCGATTACTTCATAGGGTTCTTGGAAACTATTTCACTCTGATGAGGCTTAACAAGCCAAAACCGTCGGACAGTGGGTGTTTCCTCCCCTGTGAAGTAATAAAGCTAATGTTTTGTTAATGGCTATATAACTACTAGCCCGATTTGTATTTGTCAATAGCTCTTATTATTTTCATAAGAGTTTGTTTACAGATACATCTTACTTTATATATATATATATATATATATATATATATAGTTATTAAGATGAAATGAAAACCCAACTTTGTATTTTAAAGTTGAAATACCATTTCAAATCGGTTTTCATTTCATCTTAATAACTATTAATATATATTAAGCATTCATTTGCATTCCAAATGTGGATTATTGATTATTCTTCTCTCTCTCTCTCTCTCTCTATATATATATATATATATATATATATATATATATAGGCCGCACATGAGTTGGGAAGCTCAAATTAATGCTGTGACTTGGGTACAGCGAATTTTATTAATGATAATGCAATAGAAACTATGAAATTACTATCTTTCCTTCCTTTTTCTTGCCTGGCTAGCTCAACAGAAATTATACTGTGGAATTTACGAAACTGAAATAAAACACAAATCTCAAGAAACATATATGCATTCAAAACATTTATCTTTCATACACAAAATTCTCTTACATTTATAAAACAGTTTACAGCTTAAGCTCACACAGAAAATGATTCCTAAAAGTTACTTAAGAATAATCCTTACCTAATCTTTATTAACAATTACAGAACTCAAACTTCTTCTTTGTGAGTTAAAAAAAATTTGCGGTTATTTTGCAGTGGATAATTTACCGATTCTTTATTACTTCGTTTGTGAGTGTAGTTGGCCAATGGCGCTGTATAAATAATTTAGTATAGTTTAAAATGTTTCGAACACTGACCTCAAAATTTGCTGGAAATTATTCTCTTCACAATTAATTTTTATGAAATTAAGAACTTATGTTAGGTAACTATTTGAATATTCTTATAATTAACTACAAAGAGAATCTAAAATTTATACTTGCTATAGTTATTGTCAAATAGCGCTTATCCAAATCTTATTTCCAACGTAATTAACGGTATTAAATACTTTCAGATTCTATTTTAAATTGACGTTAAAATACCAGTTTACTAAAGTGCATTTATTGTTAATTGGTTAAAATCATAAGTTGTGAGTTTTACTAAGATGATTATACTGTTGTGATAAAATTTTCCTTATGCTTCATTAAATAATTACGCTTGATAACTTCTATGTTACTTGTGAAACGCCAATGAAATAGATTTCAAACTACTCATAACATATAAGTTTCATGTCGTAAAATAATTTAAAGTATGTAATTCTTCTTGAATCTTACATGTTAGATGTCGTAAAAAGAATTAATTCTGAATGTCGAATACTGAATGATCCGTTCTAATTCAATTCCGGTTTATATACTAAATATTCTCTATACGTCATGTTCCAGATTCTTCCGGTTCTATTTCGAAGCATGGCACACACGAGTGATGTAATATTTACGCAGATTTCACGTTGTAGTGGCTAATTAATTGCAGTCAATATGATTTATGATTCTCCCGAAGCGTCTTCTATTCTTTTCTAGTGCATGAAGTTAATGGGCGCGGTCTCCTTTTCTCTGTAATACGTAACGCTATTAAACCGCATTGTCAGAATCTATTTTATGGCTTTTTAGTAGTAGCCGCGCCTGTTTTTGAATCGGGGTGTTTTTTCATTAATACTAATAATTGGTTTTTAGGACATTTCTTAGAAGTAACATATTCGTTTATTAATAAGGAAAATTCTCGAATTAGAATAAAAGTTAAAATTCATAAAGCGGTATTTTTAACAAGAATGAATGTTTTATTTTTGATATATCTACACACGGAAGTCAATTACATAATTAATTATAGCTCGCAATTGCATTCCTAATGATTGTAAATGCAATCTACCTTTCTGTAATGCAGCGTATTACGTTTTTAATAAATAACGCCCATATCTTAAAAACGATAGCTTACCATCTAAGTTATTTTGAGTATTTACAGAATAATTATTTATAAATGAATGGGTTGTGTATTTACATTTTAAAATAAAAGTTAGTTTTAAGATATCTCTCAAGAATTATTTGCACACACGGCTTAAAGTTGGGCTTTTTAAGTTTACAATGTTTTGACACTCTGCAATAAATGCAGTACACGGGAGATTTAATTACATAATTAATAAGGGCTTCTTTTTATGTACTAATGAAAAAATCCCATTTTTTTATACAGAGTAGAGAAATTAAATATTGGAAACTTTAATTTTTCTCGTTTTCTTTCTTTCTGGGTAGTAATTTTTCATGGAATTTGTCGTTTAATAACCTCTCGTGACTTCTTTATCACATCAATATATAGACTAAAATACGTTTTTCTCTTCATCATTTATTTGACCAAAATTCTATTGTTTTATTGTCTTCTTCTCGTTTCGGTACATTTTTCTTTTGCCATGTTTTCATTCAGTATGTTGCATGTTTTCACATTATATGTAACCAAATAACGTGGGTACATCCACATCTTCTATCGTGTTTTCTTTCAGTTTTGCTTTTCTGCCTTCTCTGAAATTTAGTCTTTTTAACTTGTTAATATATCACTTACCACGAATATGTGAATGTAAGTATTACAAAACGGTATTCGTATACAACGCAATTGTCGGTTTTTCTGATTCTTTAAAGCACAAGGCGGCATATTAACCATGAGCAACAATAATGTTAATTATTTTATTATTCGCATTGCTTAAATTTCCGGCGGATGCTTACGAGCGGTATCAATTAGTATTTCTGCCAATGAGTAATGCTTTATTGTTCTTAGAAAGTTGCATTTTGTATGCGTTTCTATTTATATTTAAATCTATGTTAAGTCTTTTGTGCGACGTATTAAGACAAAACATTGGAAACTGATGGCTACTTTCAACAAGTTAAAAACTTCATTATAGTGATGAATATTTCGTGTGTATATGTATTCCTTACTAGATATCTTGGTATTATCATGACAGTTATACTCCGTTATATAATTTGTGGTTCGTAATTAAGTACTTCCAAGGTTAAATGTTTCCCTGAATAATTCGTGAACATTTCTGAATAATTCACTCTAAAGTATGAAAAGGATGTTGTAATAGTATACAAAGTGTCCAGTAAGGACATAACAGATATTCTGTTTATATGTTGAAGATGTACGGCGAATTCGATCCGAGGGCAATATATGTGGTCATATCGCCTAAGTCCATGACAGAAATGCCTGATACCGAAATAATGAGAGAATTCGACATATGGTATGCCAATTTCAATGTTGCACTTTGGTCATATGACAAAAGCGGTTATTTAATTAAAACAAAATGCATCATAAGAACAGACGTAACATTTCATTTCATTATTTATGATCACATGAAGTACTTAAATGACATTTACTATTACATTTTATTTAGTACACATTTGCACTTTTTGTCGATACATTGTTTACTACAGATGCATCGTGCAACATACTGTGAGGAATTTAATTCTTTTTCGTCAACTGTTCGAAAACGGAGTTCTTGTCAATGCATATTACTCTGAAGATGCCAATTTATTCCATTGGAGGTTGAGAAAAATGATGATATTAAAATGTAAAGTATTAGTTATGTACCTGAAGTTAATTCCTTGCATACAGTTTTTCCAGGACACCAGCTGATGTGCCCAATTGGTATAAATCTTGTTTTTCAGATAATACAACAGCCAATACGTTACGTCCTCCGCCGTCATCAGGAATCTTAACTAGAACGCTCTGTCCAATTTCAATTTTAAGGTATTTGGAACAACTTGGTTGTAACATTTCTGTTGCTTGTTTTTTTAAGGTTTTAATACTTTCAGGCCGATGCTACTACTTTATTGATTTTAAATGGGTTTCAATGTCCCTGAAATAAAACGTGCAACGCTAGAAAAACTTTATTATTTGTGTGATTCTTTAATTAGCTCAATAATTCTTCTTCCACATTGTCATTTTCTGGCTCATTTGTTCGAAAGGTTTGTTGTAAATCTCTTTCGTTGCTTTGAAATTGTGGTCTCAGCAGATACTTCGATACTTCCACCAACACTGTTTTGTTGTTTATAAATATCGTCTTTATCTAGTAACATCTCTACAATCGCAAGTGAAAGAATTGAATCATTTTATTCATTAATAAGTGGAGTTCTAAACATAGCTTTATATGTACGTTGCATCCCTCTATGAAATGATCTATTCTTTTTTAATTGCACACTCCTCCTCATGTATCGACCACAAACCGAATACTCAGTCTGCCTCCAACATATGCACAATCAAAATGATTAGAATCAGTTATGTCGATGTGTATTTATTACTCTTTAAAAATTTCTAACTTTGTTGCGATTGTGTTACGAGTATATCTACAAGTTCATCTACTAATTTCATTATACTATCAATTTACGAAGCTGAGCAGAAAAGTAATGCACATTCGCCTATACGTATGAATGGATATAAACATTTATCAAATTAAAAAGAAATAAATGCCTCATTCTTTAGCTACAAAATCGTATATTTGTTTTTCAATTTAATCGTCTTTGCGCACAACACTTCACACCTACGCTGCACTAATTATTCGTACTCGTGGTTGAAAAATTCCTGGGTTTTAGCTCGAATTCAATTGTCTACCCTACATTTGATTTTCCAATTCTCCACCCAAAGGGACCTCCATTTTAGAACGAGGGCGTATTTTTGCGAAAAATGCTCGCCTAACATTTTTCAAGCGAACCTAGTCGGGATTCGAATCGGGGACCTTGGTCATAGTGGTCACATGCACACCAACTACCCCAGCGAGCCGCCTCAATCCTCTACTGTATAATTTGAGTAAGGACGGCTACACTTGCGATCACGTCCCCGGTGCTCCACCCGAAAGTCCTACATTGGGTTTAAGCGCGAATAATTATGTGCTTCATATAAATCTGACTTCAAAATTAATTAATCGTTAAATATAATTTATAAACTAAAACTAAAATTAGTGTTTAAATAATGGTACTCATCGCTTTGACTTTAGACTGTCTGATCAACATGACACTAGCAAAAAGTAAGGGGAAGGGGGATCCGTAATACCGGATAGCAGCGGTCGGCTTTGCTTCCCAGTGCGACCTGAAGAGTTGACTTAACCCTCAATTGTCTCCCTCCACCACATTGGATTTTGCAATGCTCTACCAGAAGGTACTACAGTTGCCAGGCACTGAGTTTTTAACCTGAAAAATTTTGAATTTTGCCGAACCATTGCTATATTTACCTCTCATTCGAACGAGGGTGTATTTTTTGCGATAAATGCTCGCCTATAATTTTTCAAGCAAAGCGTGTCGTGATTCGAATCTGAAACCTTGGGCATAGTAGTTAAACGCATACCAACTACGCCACGGAGCTGCCGCCAATTGTCTACAGTATAATTTGAGTAAGAACCGCTACACTTGCGGTCACATCCCCGATGCTCCACACGAAGGTAGTACATTGGGTTACCTCCCAATTGTCTACCGCGGTCTTCAAATTTATTTCCGTTGAATTACATACTGTTGAGGTCCTTCTACGAGCACTTGTGCTTCGCATTAGACGCGTGAGGTTGAGCATTGCGTGAGGTAGAGCATTGGTGTGATGCAACAATACTCGGTGTCAGCGTTTCCGAATTCGTCGAATACGATTTCGCAGTATTCGTAGTATCGTAAAATATCATTCAGAGTTTACAATTCCTTTCTGTAAATACTTAGTTATGAAAACATGCGCGTCTCAAAATCAATTCATAAAACTTTATCAGCCGAAGGAATCGTTTTGAATTTATTTGATTTAGGTTAACCTTGCCATCAATATTCCATGTGTCTTTTATCGTCAAGATCGTAAAGAATCCATCCGTTATCTCGGACAACGGTATTACAAAGAAAGTTCTGCTTTTGTGTGGATAACGTTTCAAACGTTTTACAAAGACTCTATCTACTATCGTGTCTTTGCTCTTCTAAGCATTCCGTAGTACTCATCCAGAGCAATGTTTCTGTATCGGAATTGTTGATAATGAAGTCTGCGATGTTTTTAAATATTCGCAATTCATTTGTAATAGTTTGAGTGATATGATGTTACTATAAATCAATTCATCAACACGAGAACGACGTTATTCATCAACGGTTGAACACATTTTCCACTGCGGTGCTTCTCGGAAGTACCCCAAGTGCGGAACAGGTACTAGTAATATCAACTGTTTCATTCCCATAGGGACACATCAAACGTCTATAAATGTAGATCGGGCGCACTCGTTCTACGATTAGAAATTTGAATGCTGTCCACAAGAACATAGCAGGCGTATGCGATGCAATAATGATTGAGCCGAATCGAACAAAACTGGAATATGTAACAATCTGAAATAATGTTACAAATTGCTACCGCACAAAGCCCTGTTCATGAGTTGGGGCGTGTATGTGCATTACTTTTTAAGTAAACCTTGTAAATTAATGGTTTTTATCCTAGAAAAAGGTTTTTCAATTGGAGAGTAACAACTTTGACTGTTTGGAATTTACTTTGCATACTAAAAGACAACTTCTGGTACAGCCAGGTTTCTGTACGATTGAAAATTTCCATTATTGGTAACTTCGAAACTGCTTCAACAAAATCGATATTTTTGACAAATACTAAGTAGAACAAGGGGAAAATTAATGACAATGATAGTTTTCCAAATTTTGTATCCTCTTGGAGAAATCAATTAAAATTGTTGTTTGGTTTTTCGTTTGACTGATCCACTGTGAGTGAAATATCATTATCTATTTTCATCAAATTTTATAAGCTGGTAAGAAAATGAGATGGTTAAATCAATTATTTTGAATGGGATATGTCAATGGGATCCGGTTAAAGTCCGTATCGAAAGTACCTGATTGGAATTTTTCACGATCTTTTTATTAAAAAAATTGAGATTTTTGCTAAATGTTCTTGAAGATATTACAGATTGCAGAAAACACAAACTTCGGATAGATATCCATCATCATCATTAGGGCTTCAGTTCTGGAACTGGTTTAGACGCGACCCGCTTTTGATTCCTAATCTGAGTTAACGTATACGTTTTTAAATCCATCGTATGGATATCCAATTGGCCAATTTATGTAATCTATATCTCCAAACCCTTTATTTGTAATATGAATTGTGACTTCAAGATTTCGAGCGAGTTGTTGTCAACTAAGGCAGAATCATGAAACTGTTAAATTTACTAATCTGCTAAGTTATAAATAAATTATTTAACTAAAATTTAGAAGTTCTTGGATTTTTCCAGAAGTCACCTCTTTGCTACAAACGTCATAGAGAAGCTGTGATGGATGTAATTTAGTATTGGTACAGAGGTATAATTTTAATAATGGAAATTGAAGAAATCGTGGCTGTGTTTAAGGCTCGCATTTTCACATTTTGTTTGATTACTTCTTGTACAAAGTGTAATAAAAGAATATTGGTTTGATTAACTTCCAAGCTTTCGTATCTATTATTAAATACACTTTTAATACTATTTGGAAATTAAGCGTATCCATGGTAGATATTTCATAATTTAGATTGTATAGATCTTGCCGTTTGCGAGAGAAGGTATACAATATAGGTCCTTTGAGCCTAGGAATCGACTGAGATGATTACGCTATTATTGTGACACCGAAGAGTCTTTGGTATGTGGAAAGGGATCTTGGGGCGCATCTAAAATGTTAAGACAATCTTAAGTAAAAGGCAGAGTTCAACAGTGACTGTTAAAATATGCTATGTACAGTTATATAAGGAAAGGGGTTTGTTAAAGGAATAATATCTCCTACCTTTCACTTGTTGTTAACTCCACTGCTAAGTGGAGTGTAATGAATTTGCTAATTGATGCTCGATGCACCACCAAAATGAATTTTCTAATTTATGCTCGATTCACCACTAACACTACTAACGAGAACGAACCATTGTGTAAAATATTACAGGCCTTCTGCGTGCGTCGATGGACCTAAGGGTAGTAGAGGGAGTAAGTAAGGGGTTACTGTAACTTGTTGTTCAGAGACACAGTAGAACGTAAGTAGAACGTGAGAACGTAAGAAGCTCTCAAGATGTGTAGTCGCTTAGCTTGATTTATATTTAAATAAACCTTTCTTTAAACTTGATGTTGTTTATTGCATTACAACCATAACAGTCTCTTTTCCACTACCGCCAGGTCCTTTTATGTCTTTGCACTAAGGTATGGAGACTGGATGGGTTATTGGTGAGGAACGGTTAGGGATGCTTATGTAGTAAATATAATCAACACAAAAATATGGAAACTTACTATTAGCGAAATACTTATATAGCCTTAACAATGACAATTAGTAACAATAACTTAAAATTAAAAACATATAAATAAAATAAAACAATGGAGACATAGTAGTAGTTAAAGCAATAATGATCAACGTTGACTTATTCGCTTAAATGACCATTGTCACTACGGTAAAGGCCTCAGAAACTATGAAAATCTAAGTGACCATTAGTGAGTTTGTTTCATTCGTTTACAGTTTATCGCACGACCACATACTACGTACCAAACAAATAATATAATTAAAGAACGAAATCGAAAATTAAAACAACAAAACATCCATGTTTTAAGCCAGAGTAATGCAAAATTGCTATGAATAACCGAAAATTTTATTGTTCACCTCTAGTTTGGGGAACACCTACAAACGAATGTAGTATTATCCCAGAATACAACGCCCAGAAGCGACACTTACAATCTTGAACTATTGTGCGCATGCCCAACTTTGGCATGTTCTTGGTGGTTATTTACTTTTGTTATATCCAAGAATAATTTTGGAGTTATATCAACTGTATGTTATTTACGAATAAATGAATTACAGTAAACCTGTTCTATGAACTTTTAAGCTTCTAGAGTAGTGGCAGTGTTTACGTTTAGTGTTTGATAAGTGTTTGTGCAATATTCAACTTTTTTAGTCATTATGTTTTTAGTGTTAGGTCTAGTGATTATTTTGAATAGCGATAACAAAACAATGAAGTAAGGTGTTTTGTACTGTTCATTATTTGGATGTCCGAATTCAACAGCAACCGAAAAAGTTTAATTTTTCAAATTACTCAAACATGTTAACAGGTGTGTAATTAAAAAGCTATACATTTTAGGACCAAAATAATTGTTTATTTTACTTGATCGGGAGCTATATGTTAACTAAGATGGGCTTTGCAAAGATGCTTACTCACATGTAGTAAATTTTAAGACCATAAAATATATATTATAATCGAAGCTTTCGTTTTCTAAAAATAAAAAATTACTACCATTATCACTTATCTATAACTTAAAGAACATGCAATCTGAAGACTATGTAGTCCAATAATAATTTATTTTATACATTGAAAATCCTCTGTTTGGACCAAGACTTGCAATAGGTCTGTTTTACTAACAAAAGTTTTTGCATTTTTTATAATTGGTACCTTGTGTGCTGTTCATTTTGAAGACAAGATGTTCTTAAATAATTTAAAGAACCGATTACATTCATTTGCCGTACCAACGTTAGGTGTTCCTTCTAAAAGAGAATGTTTTGGTATGTCCGTACAGCAGTTGTGCCTCAAAATGGAGAATTGACAGTGATCAGTACACATAAACGGAATACGTATGGTGACTATGACATTGGCGCTAGTGCTAGTAGCTAATATTACATACAAATAAGAACCAATACAAACATTTATATAAAAAAAGTAAACATGATTTAATTGAGACACATTTGAAGGTAACAATTTTTTAAATAAATATAAACATACTTGTTTTGATTTATTAAATTCAATCTTTTTTCAGGGTATTTTTAAGATGTTTATAAAGCTCATATTCAAACTTTGCGTCAAAATAACTATCAAGAATATGGCTGAAAATATCCCAAGGTCACCTTGAATATGAACATCAAAAACGCCGACAGAGGGTGTCGCTTCTGTATGTTGTACTTTGAGGTATTATCTAGCAATTTAAAAAATCATTTCAAGGTAGTAATGAAAAAAAACACAAATGCTATCACTTGCAGTAAAGATATTGAAATTGATCTGGCGAATTTACAAATAGAGCATGGCAATTGCTATTTGAGGTATAGAATTATAAAGGATGGGGAAAAGGTGATATGAAGTCTAGAATTTTGTAGGAGAGGAGATGCGAACTTGCAGTTCAGCTTGTTGTCTATTTTTTCCGATTGTTGATTCTGTTACGATATTAAGTATGTTTTAAAAAATGTACTGTTTTGTTTTCAAGGTCGCCTGCGTTTCCCATTCATTTTCCATTTATTGAAAATGCAATGTAATAGTTGATAAAACGAATTTTTGGCGAATAGCTTTTAATACGCTAAGAATTTTATTATCATTTTGTTTAAAAAATATGTAGTTATTTAATTTCACGACAAATAACTTAATCATATACAGAGGTTTGTATTTGAAGAAGGAAAGATGACGACATTAAAGTTTGTTAGGTTTGGTGTATAATATCGAATATCTAGTTTAAATGTCAACCGTATCAATTATCTATACACGAATAAGTATTCGGTACAATTTTATTCAAAAAGACAAAGATACACTTTATTAATTTTTAAACGAAAGTTTTTTAGATTTTACTTTTATATGAGTAATTCAACCAATTTCAAAAATATTTGGACAATATGTAAATAACTTTAAGAGAAACATATATCATTAAAAATTAGCGCATCTTACTTAAAAAAAATAACATGAGGCGCTATATTTTTTCGAGACACATCGTCTTACCTCTGCAGGTATTCTAAGAATGACTCCCTCTCCACGATATTTTGCAACGCCACATGTTGCCTAACCTCAACTTCACAATGTCGCGAAAAATACTTAATAATTTGTCGGTTCGTCAAAGGTGGACTCAACACAACTCAACTATTTCGCTATGCTGTACTTCACCTTATATTTTCCGGTAATTAAATCATTTCGTACCTTGTCTTGCTTGTGGTCACTGCAGTAGTGTTTCAAAAATCTTTCTTCGAACTCACTATATGACTCTATTTCTTGACCTATTAAATTATACCAGGCCTCAGCACGATCTTTTAACAAAGCTTTTACCGTGTTCAGTTTCGCTTGTTCATCATATAAATTACTAACTAAATTTCTAACGCTATTTATAAATATTTGGGGGTTCACCCTATTATCCTCGCAAAATTTCATTTGGTGATGTAATGATATATTTCTTGTATAAAATCTGGGACCATCCTCCATCAAAGCCGACACATTTTGTTTAATGCCGCTTACCTCTCTTTCAACCCTTCCTAGTTGATCTCTACACGAATCTATTACCTCAGTGATCTTAACATTAATCCTTTTTTCACAAAAAATTCTGACTTTGGTCTTTAATTGTCCAATTTCATGCCTCAAACCTATTATCTTTTCCATAGTTCGTTTTACCCTGGTTTCAACCTCCCCCATTTTTACTGTCAAACTGTTCTTAAACTCATTAAATTCTTGGGTAGATCTGTCTATTTTTTTACTTACAGTTTCTGTCAGTTCTAAATTTCGTCTCGAGCCGTGGCTCGGTTGTTCAAATTTTCGATTCCAGTCTTCCCTGACTCCACTCAATGTATCGGTCATTTTCTCAAATTTCTTAGTGTATTCCTCCCTATTTTGTCGCGTCTCCTCTAGCATTCGCATCATCAACCCAGTCCAGGGTTCTCCCGACTCTGTTCTCGACTGATCCCTACTACCTCCTGCTTCCTACATTTCTTGTCCTGTTTTGTCAAATAAGGCACTGTCAATACTTCTTATTTCAACACTTTGACTCCTTAGCCACTCTTTCCTCTACATACGTTTCAATCAGCCTTACACACACTCAAATTATTTACAAAATCTACAATACACTCAAATTTTTCCTCTCAGTTTGCCAGTTGTCTGAAATAAAATTTTAATTTTGTCTGGAAATCGAGCCCCTCACGTTCGGGTCGCCATAAATGCCGCGAATCTCCCTCTTGAACAAGTAGGTTAATTCGCGTCCCACACTTTGGTCGTCATAATTTTACTGTGAGCTCTCCTCTTGAGCCTCTAGCTTGGGTCAAATAATTACATTCTGTGAAATTACCTGTAGAGAACTCCTCTACTCCTCACGTAAATAAATTTCGTTTTTAATCTTTGGATCATGTGTTCTAGTTCTGTATCCTCTGAGATGCTCTTAAAATTGACTCCACACGGCTAGCTCTGCTCACTGCTTCTCCAGGGATACTCACCACGGCTGCTCATCTGCTCTACAATCCATAACAACTTTTCTATTTAATAATAATTAAAAAAAGTAAAAAAGATAATCCTTTTAACCAAAAATACAACCCTTTTTATTCTGACAAATTAACATTAAAATCAGGCTTTCTCAATATTTACAAAATTATATCCACATTAAATATTTCATGCTCCTTCTCAATATTAAAATATCATCAACTTCATACAACAAAGATTTCCTGCTTGTTTATATTCCTATACTCTTCCTAAAGTAGACGGGCCTATCCCAAAACCTTACTTTATTTTCTCCTGGTCTATGGTGAGCTCGGTATAAACCATTGCGTGCAAAATTTTAGCACTGAAAATTTTAATTAAAAGACGCGTTTACCTTTTACATAAGTGAAATATTCATAATTATATCATATTCATCTATTTACATCCTCCGATTTTATATATTTCCTTTACAAAGGCAAATTAATTATGTAATTTTCAGTTCATAAATTCATCACAATATATAACCCAAAATCACTAACAGTTTAAAACAACAAATAAGCACCACTACAGCAGTTTCAAAAAAAAATTCATTGCCTGGAGAGTATTTTTCATCCAGATCACCACCTCTAAAGATGCTCTCCTCTACTGACTGCTCATACCTGGATCACTCCACATTGTTGCCTTCCAATAGTAACAGCAAGTATCTCTCGAACTCGCTTGGCATCCAAATTACCATGCACCAAAAACCCTCAAGACTGCAGCTACACATTCATTAACAATCGCTTCTTTCAAGTAAGTGCAACAAGCACCCTCATCCAATTTACAAGTTGCTACTTACTGTTCATCCTGCTTCAATTTATCAAAATAATTTTATACGGTTCACTCCGTTTTTAAAATTGCACCAACTTCTGCATTTAAACACTTGTAATTATCTCGGACTTCACTCGTCACGTAGTTTGAAGCTAGGATAAAATATTCAGCAGAATCGGAAAACTAAGAGAGTGTCTACCTCCTCCAGCGCGTTTGTATAACCAAACCCCTCTGAAGTTGCCCGTATATTTCACAAATATTCCTCTAAACTTTTATCCAACGGCTGCTCAATTCCTAAAATTTACGTGCACAATAACATAACCGTCATCGAAAATTGAGAATTTTGAAGCGCAAACACGGTTTTACTCCGAAAAAGTCGCTAAATTTGCCAACCGTCTTAATTTTCTCTGAATCTTTAGCACTACTGTCACCTCAAACAACTAAAATCACGCCCCCCATATGCGCGTACATACTATTAACTCGATTCTCTTCTCATTATAACATCCTCTAGCCTTATTTTTATACCCTTCCTAAGTTGTCTATGTCATTTCTACATTTCTGGTTTCCTTGTCTACCCCATGTTTTCTATCCTTTGCAAAGTCGCTCTATCACCAAACTGTTCAAAGTTGTTTCTACCTACTTTTCTGTGCACCTTGAAAATCAATATCCTCTGCGAACACGCTGCATCTTTGTCCCGCTTATTGCCTTTATAAATATCCTCGTCTTACAGACGCTTGAAAGTCACAACTAACCATATTATATCTTCCCGTTGTGTCTGTTAGATGCTAAATATCGTCTCTCGCTTGATTTTATCAATCTATTTTCTACATGTACCCGTCCGTTGCTCTTATAGCCATGTGTTTTTAATTAACGATTTTTACCTAGAAATATATTCTCAACGTTTAAAAACTTTATTGGAATTGTTTATCTACTGGAAGTTCATTCCATGAAATTCCCAACCGTTGTAGCTTGTTTTCAACTGTACAACCTTGTACAGTTACACAAATGTTTTTGCTTATGCTGCCCTTAAGAAATTATTGATTTTACACAACACCCAATATGAAAAGTTCACGATTTCTGTCCTTGCCCTCGATCTTATTAATAATTAATTATTATCCTAGTTCTAAATTAAAGTATAAAAATTAAACCTACATAATCTTACCTAATCTTATCCCTATTTAATTATATTGAAACGTTTTACATTCTAAATTGATTTCTACATACAGGTTATCTACAAATAAGTAAATGCTTGACTTATGTACACCTATCTAAGCTTATAAATCCACAGTAATATATATATATATATATATATATATATATATATAAAATAAAATGTATCTGTAAACAAGCTTATAAAAATAATAAGAACTTATTGACCAATACAAATCGGGCTAGTAGTTATATAGCCATTGACAAAACAATAGCTTTATTACTTTACAGGGGAGGAAACATCCACTGACTGACGGTTTCGGCTTTGTTAAGCCTCATCAGAGCGAATTAGTTTCCAACCCTATGAAGTAATCGAAGCTATTATACTGATTTAATTTCGAAACAATCTCTGTACTATGGCAAAAGTAAATAAAACCGCCATCAGGTGATAAAACACCAACACTACTATGCGTGGAAGTACAGAATTGAATCGAAACTACATAGTAGACTCTATAGATGGCTATACAAGTACGTCTGGTCTTTGAGATTTGCGGAATGTTACAGCAAAATTTATTTGCGAACGTAACAAACCTTCTGGTGGCGACACCCGGGTACATGCCCCAAAGGCAATTCAAATAATAAAAGACAAGTTATTTGCAGTCCGCAATAAGAAATTATGTAGAACAATATATAAAATAAGATGTATCTGTAAACAAACTTGTTCGGTCTCTTTGTCGCACGTTTGCGTGTTTAATTTTAAGTCGTAAATTTTGTAGTCGTAAATCTAATAGTAAAACTGTCATCCCTTGTTCCCTTATATCCTGCCATAAAAATTCGTTGGGCATGTGTGAATAAGTGGACAGAGTAGTGAACAAACACTTGCTTATGGATATTGAAGCAGAACGGTCGTCGGTTTCTTCGTTCAGTGTACCGTAAGTTAGTCAAGTGCCCCAGACTTTCGTTGTTAAACCCTAAAAAACATAGTGCAAGTGTTACGTAACATAGACTCAACTCGCATACAGTCCACTTGGTTGAAGGAAGAGGAACTGCAGCATAGAAAAACAAAACACCGCGGAGGTAAGTCGATTTATAAATTTATAAGACCCCCCGCGCGTGTACAAAATTGGCCTTCATCGCTGGATCTTTAATAAACAATTAGTTCCTATCCTTTAAGCTCCTTATACTCAAATTTATAAAATTGTCGTAGTTTTTATTATGGTTAAACGTGTTACACAGAAAAGAACATCTTGCTTACACATTTAATGCTAAATACATCTGGTTATAACGGTAGATTTTACAATACATTCCTTATCCTTTGTGGCAAAAATTAGGGTCGTCGTCGGTATCTTTTTATGTAAACTATTTATGATGGTTATTGTATTGTAAAGCTTTACCTTATTTGTCGGTTCAAGTTGGAGGAACCATTCGGGTTCATGCAACTTGTATAACAAAGGGGTTATTGGTATTTATTTGAAACCTTAAAAGCTTTGTCGGGCAAGCACTGTAGTTAGGTGCATTTTCTATTAATAATTTAATTTCGTAGATGAATTAGTAATTTAGCGTATTCGAGTTACGCATTGTTTTATATTAATTTTATTGTCGTTCATTAATCATTAATCAAATATGGTTATATCAATTGATAAGGCTATTCTTGAAGCTAAATTTGTAGTTAAAGGTTGGATCACATATACAGCAAAATAAACCAAACGGAAAACGTATCGATTGCTTTAATTAGAGCGTCGATTAAAACTGTCGAACAGATTGAAACGCTTTTCAAATCCTTTTGCAAGGATATTTTCTTTGATGAAGAAAGTGAACAATTGGATGAATTTTCTGCGCTTAGGGTGAAAATCGATGATTACCTATTAGATATTCGTATTATCGCTGAACAATGCGAATTAGATCGGGTAGAAAATAAGCCAAAGGTGGAAAATATGAATAATTCTTTTCGTCGAATTGTGGAGAATTCGCTTGAAACATCTTTCAGTTCCCGCTTCTCCGGACGCATATCAGATTTTGAGAGTTACAATGCAATCTATAAGCGGTTGATTCATGATAATGTCAGTTTGTCACCCGTTGAAAAATTTTGCCATCTCGTTGATACATTAGATGAGTCGTCGCGTGCGTTGATAAAACACTTGCCATTAAATGATTATGCATACGTGGAAGCCTATAAAATCATTACTAATCGTTTTCAGTCCAAGAGGTTATTACTTTCAACATATTTTAATGCTCTCGAAAAATGCCCTAAGGTCAGTTCCTCAGACTCGCATGCGGAACTCCGGCAATTAATTAGTTGTTTTGATGAAAATATATTCGCGTTAAGGCAGATGGAAATAGATTTATTAGATTTCATGTTGTTTAATCTGTTATCGAAAAAATTAGATACAAACATTTTAAAGCGTTTCGAATTAGGAAATAATGACGAAATTCCCTCGTTCAAAGATTTAAGGTCGTACATTGAAAAACAATGTAAAGTGTTGGAAATAAATGACATTGCTTCAGGAACATGCTTAAAATCTCGAGATTCCGTTAAAGAAAGAGAAAAAGGAAGATTCGTTAGCACTTCGACTAAAACTTCTTTAGTTGGTACCACCAATGATGTTAAAATTGTAGTTTCTGTCAAGCTGTGCATCCTATTTATAGATGTAAGCAGTTTCTTGATAAAACCCTCAAGAAAGATTTGAGGTGGTAAAGCTTAAAATCTTTGCATTAAATGTTTAAATCCTTCACATTCGATGAAAAATTGTACGTTAGATTGGTCGTGTAGAAAATGTCATCAGTCGCACAATTCGTTGATTCACTTCGATAAACAAGAAAAATCGGTGTCGCCACGCCGACAAACCCATCGTCAAAGGTCAGCGTCTCCTCGGAGTGTGGCGCCTAGACTTACTTCTACTAGTAGACCTAGTGAAGACAATCTGTCGTCGTCGGTTGTGCATGAACAACCTGCCACTAGCTCGTTGATTTCGACGTCATTAGAACACACAACCACGCTGTTAGCTACGGCAATAGTGTCGGTGCTTGATTATACAGGAACATTGCAATCTGTTCGTGTAATATTAGACAACGGATCCATGGAAAGTTTTATGACTGAAAGGTGCCGTCAGAAATTAGGTTTAAGGAAACGGAGAGCCAATGTCACTGTTCAAGGACTTGGCTTGAATTCGTCGTTGGTGTCTGGTGCACTATCGTGTGTAGTCAGTCCCTCGGGAGCACGGTCTCCAGCATATGGAATTGATTGTTATATTTTACCTAACATTTGTAATCAATTACCTTCGTCGTCGATAGGGGTCAAGGAATGGTCGCATACTCGAGGTTTGGCCTTAGCTGATCCTAATTTTAATGTTCCTGGTAAAATTGACATGCTACTCGGGCGGAAATCTTTGCTCAGGTTTTGTTGAATGAGTCTCGTTGGGGTGTCGCTAACGAGCCAGTTGCTATTAAAACAACCTTTGGTTGGGTTTTAACAGGAAAGGTCGTTTCCCAAATAGTTCTATTACGTCGTTGTGTGCTTTCGTTGAACCCTTAGACAGTGACATTCGTCGATTTTGGGAATTAGAAAATATTCCCTTCAAAAAACACATTTCTCCTGAAGAAAATCAATTTGTGGAAAGTTATAGTCGTAACAAGGACGGTCGTTTTGTAGTGTCCTTGCCCTTTAAAATTCGGAACCCTCATTTGTGGGTACGAGATCAATTTGTATTAAAAGATTTTTGTCGTTAGAACGTCGTTTGCTAAAAATCCTGAATTGTATTCAGATTATAAAAATTTATGGAGGATTATTTGACAAGCGGGCACATGGTTCAAGTGAAATCGCTTGAAAATTCGTCGGGTCATGAGAAAATGTACTACATTCCCCATCATGCTGTACATAAGCGTGATAGCACTACCACCAAATTGCGTGTGGTTTTCGATGCTTCGTGTCAGGATCAATCTGGAAAGTCGTTAAATGATAGCTTGGCTATTGGCCCTGCTTTGCAAAAGGACATTGCAGTTTTGTTATTGCACTTTCGTGTACACCCTATCGTAATTACAGCTGACATTAAACAAATGTATCGGCAGATTTTGGTTAAAGATACTCATCGTAATTATCAACGTATCGTCTGGAGATTTTCTCCGTCAGATCCTATTATGGACTTTAAATTAAATACTGTAACTTATGGAGTTTCGTCGTCGCCTTTTTTGGCCTTGCGTACTGTTCAAGAATTGGCAAGGTTAGAATCAATTAATTTTCCTTTCGCGTCATCGGTATTGGCGAGCGATACCTATGTTGATGACTTAGTCACTGGATGTAATTCGATTGAAGCTGCTAATCAATTAATTGGTGAATTGAATAGTATTTGCTCTAGTGGTGGTTTTCAATTAAGAAAATGGAGTAGTAATTGCCCGGAAGTGATGTCTAACTTGAGGGAGTCCCTGTCCAGTTCGGACGCAATTACATTTCAAGATAAAGATAGTGGTTCAATAAAAATTTTGGGCCTTTCGTGGCGTGCTCTTACAGATGCATTTTATACAACTTAGACGTTGAAGAGCGCACTTGCACTAAGCGTAATATTTTGTCGGCTATCGCAAAAATTTTGATCCTCTCGGTTTGATAGCACCTGTAGTACTGTTCGCTAAACGTTTAGTTCAAGATCTTTGGCTATTAGGTCTCAGGTGGGACCAAGAGCCTCCATTGAAGTCATACAAAATGGAAACATTTTTGGGTGAATTGCCAGCGGTTTCGAATATTGAGATTTCGCGTCGCATCGTATGTCATAATTTTAAAAGGGTGGAGTTGCATGGATTCTGTGATGCTTCTGAAGCCGGGTATGCAGCTGTCATCTATTTCCGTTCGTTCGATCTAGAAGGTAATATTACCATTTCATTAGTATGCGCAAAATCGAAGGTTGCTCCTACTAATCGCGTTTCATTGCCCCGTCTCGAATTGTGTGCTGCCGTACTCTTGGCAGATTTAGTAGATTTTGTCAAAATACTTATACAGATATTTTATCATTTAGTAATATTTTCGCGTGGTCAGACTCTACTGTTGTTTTGTCTTGGATTCGGTCTTCCTCGCATAAGTGGAAGACATTCGTTAGCAATCGTATTTCGCATATTCAAGAACGTATTCCTCCATCTTCGTGGTTTCATGTTAAGTCCCAGGATAACCCTGCGGATTGTGCCTCACGTGGACTTTTGGCTTCAGAGTTGGTTCATCATCCATTATGGTGGACAGGACCTTCTTGGTTAGTGCGTCGTAATGAAGAATGGCCAGTAACATCGCTGCCAAAACTTATCGACTCATCTCAGATGGACGTCGAATATCGTACTCCGTCGTTAACAGTCGTTATGTCTGAGAATTTCTTAGATTTGTTGTTGGATAAATTTTCAAAACTGCAGAAAATTTGTAGGATTATTACATGTATTCGTCATTTCATTCGTAATGTTCAATGTCCAGATTTGCGTTCAAAATATTCTGATAGTTTGTCTCTAGCTCAACAGCAAGAGGCAATACATTTATTGATTAAAGAGTTCAAACAAATGTTTTTGCTCAAGACATTGCAAATATTAAAACTGGAAAACTTGTTAGTAAACAACTTCGTAGCCTTAGTCCGTTTCTAGATAGTCGTTATTTGTTGAGGGTGGGCGGTCGCCTACGTAATTCTGACTTGTCGCATGATGCAAAATTTCCAATTTTGCTTCCTCGTCGCATCGGTTGACTGAACTTATTATATTAGATTGTCATGAAAGACATTTACATCCTGGTAGGGACGGTATCGTTCGGATACCTACCATCAAGACAGCCAAGGGTTAGTTAAACGTCCTCTGGTGAAACTATGTTTACTGCCAGTTACTTGATATTTAATGGTATGTACACGTATATTCACTTATATAAGTTTGTCAGTTAGGTTCTTAGTTAATAGCTCTAATTAGTTTTAAATATAAAATAAGTTAGTTCATACTTATTTTGGTGGGCGGGATGTTCGGTCTCTTTGTCGCACGTTTGCGTGTTTAATTTTAAGTCGTAAATTTTGTAGTCGTAAATCTAATAGTAAAACTGTCATCCCTTGTTCCCTTATATCCTGCCATAAAAATTCGTTGGGCATGTGTGAATAAGTGGACAGAGTAGTGAACAAACACTTGCTTATGGATATTGAAGCAGAACGGTCGTCGGTTTCTTCGTTCAGTGTACCGTAAGTTAGTCAAGTGCCCCAGACTTTCGTTGTTAAACCCTAAAAAACATAGTGCAAGTGTTACGTAACATAGACTCAACTCGCATACAGTCCACTTGGTTGAAGGAAGAGGAACTGCAGCATAGAAAAACAAAACACCGCGGAGGTAAGTCGATTTATAAATTTATAAGACCCCCCGCGCGTGTACAAAACTCTTATGAAAATAATAAGAACTTATTGACCAATACAAATCGGGCTAGTAGTTATATAGCCATTGACAAAACAATAGCTTTATTACTTCACAGGGGAGGAAACATCCACTGACTGACGGTTTCGGCTTTGTTAAGCCTCATCAGAGCGAATTAGTTTCCAACCCTATGAAGTAATCGAAGCTATTATACTGATTTAATTTCGAAACAATCTCTGTACTATGGCAAAAGTAAATAAAACCGCCATCAGGTGATAAAACACCAACACTACTATGCGTGGAAGTACAGAATTGAATCGAAACTACATAGTAGACTCTATAGATGGCTATACAAGTACGTCTGGTCTTTGAGATTTGCGGAATGTTACAGCAAAATTTATTTGCGAACGTAACAAACCTTCTGGTGGCGACACCCGGGTACATGCCCCAAAGGCAATTCAAATAATAAAAGACAAGTTATTTGCAGTCCGCAATAAGAAATTATGTAGAACAATATATAAAATAAGATGTATCTGTAAACAAACTCTTATGAAAATAATAAGAGCTTATTGACGAATACAAATCGGGCTAGTAGCCATTAACAAAACAATAGCTTTATTACTTCACAGGGGAGGAAACATCCACTAACCGACAGTTTCCGCTTTGTTGAGCCTCATCAGAGCGAATTAGTTTCCAAACCTATGAAGTAATCGAAGCTATTATACTGATATAATTTCGAAACAATCTGTGTACTATGGCAAAAGTAAATAAAACCGCCACCAGGTGATAAAACACCAACACTACTAAGCGTGGAAGTAAAGAATTGAATCGAAGCTACATAGTAGATTTTATATATTGTTCTACACAATTTCTTATTGCGGACTGCAAATAACTTGTCTTATATATATATATATATATATATATATATATATATATATATATATATATATATATATATATATATGATATATATATGAAAATTCGAAGTCAATTAATAAACGAGCTGCAGAAGGCCGACACACTATTGCAATCCTTGTATAAACATAATAAAAAAACTACTTTAAGAAATATTATCATAAATTTATTATTCTTTTAACTTTCGAGACCGACGCACTTCTTCTTTCCGTTAAATTTTTAATTTTTAAACATCGTAATCATAACAGAAACGATGATTTATTTCTCAGTACTTTTATCGAAATTTTTAGTATCGGTAACAATTTTTAACTATTATTGTTCACCCAGACTAGGGTTACGCTGATTAGATAGTAGAAAGGTGTTCGGTTGAATTATATATGCTCAAGTTAGTTTGAACAATTTTTTTGGGTTTGGGCTTATAATTACTGGAAGCACTTATAGAAATCTTCTAGTAATCTTGACTACATATAGGACGCTTTTCATTTTTTTAATAAGTAAATATTAGAGATTCTTGTAATATAGCCAAAAATTATCTCATCTCCAACTGCAGCTGGACTATAAAAGTCATAATTCTTTATTACTCTCCGTCCCTAGTAACATTTTATAGGGTGGCAAAACGCATAGTTGCCGTTAAACTTTCCAGAGAGGTTCTTTTGTTGTAGACGTGCTATTATTGTGTTGAAATACCATTCCAGGTACTATTATTTGGTTATAGCTTTGACGTTTATGATACGATTCTATTCTATTTGCAATACAATAGACTAGTTCTTCCAGCTGCTCAGATAGTTGACGTTTTGTTTAAGATGTTTCTTACCCATACTTGCAGTTTAAATCTCGTAAAAAAATTATACGATAAAAATTTGAAAACGCGTATTTAATCAAGGTACAATTTTGAATAATATTCAGAATCAAAGTAGCAATTTGGTTGGTATTTTACAAAAATGTTATAATCACTCATGCTGTAAGGGGACGCACCCTTTATAGATGCAGATCGTAGATGCATGCTTTAACACTCAATAAAATAACAGTTTTATATCTTATTGAAACTTCTCTTGGGTTTTAATCATACAAGCGCTATTTATTAGAAGTAATCACTGTTTATGTCAAACAACTGCATTAGGGTTGTCTAACGCTTGTATTACCGGAGGTCATGTACGTTTCATTTATATTAGGGTAATTTGAAAAGTGAAATGACCTGCAATTTATTTCCATTTCAGTATTATTCATTTGCTAAACGTGTTCGACAGAATAGATGCATTGGAGATTATTTTAGGATTACCTACTAAAGAATTATGAACAGGGAAAGTAAAGTGCAACGCAAGATTTTTGGCTAAATCTTGAAAATCAAGATTTCAAAAGCGAAGTATGTTAGCGTTTTTGTTAATAATGGTACATTATTACAAATTAAGTGCGATCTGGTGAATTTATAGATAATAAAAGTAGTATGTATTGTAATTTGACTAAAATTTTATCTTTTGTAAATTTAACGCAGGCCTGAAACCCTTTTATCTATCCCTTGCACTGGTAGGTCAAAGGCGCATTACCTACCCCAAACGAGAGCCTAGATGACAGATGAGAAATGGCTTTTGATAAAGGTAAAAAGACACCATGGCATAGCTCGGGTACCATCCCTGCAGTGGGCGCGTGAGTGGTCGTAAATATATGTCTGGCTAACAAATGCAGTGGTGAAGGGGGGGGGGGGCACTACCTTTAATACTTTTATAAGTATATTAGATTGAACCCCGCCAAGGGAAGAGGGGAAATCCTTATATTTCGGACCAGACATACACCCCGAGGACAGTTAATACAGACTTCCACTAAAAGGGACTATACCTTAAAAGGAAAGCCACAATTAGTAAGTTCAAAGGAATCATCATTATGACTCAAGATTAGCAATAATGATATT